>JAUNZM010000207.1:2450142-3740285 GCA_033459285.1 Clamator glandarius
TTCACCAAGAGAAGGGCTGAACCTGACAAACTCTAATCCTGGATTTGCACCGTTCCTAAGCTGTGCCTGGTGACCTCACCCATGGGTAACCTCTGCCCCAGCGCTCAGCAGTGCGATTCTCTTGGATGTGGAAGGGCAACTGCCCCCAGCTCATACCAGATGTTCCTTCCTCCCTCTCTCCCACTCCCTGTCCCTGACTCTGTAAGCACGTTTCAAAACAAGCAACCAGAAGGAGCAAGTATGCTTAAATTGTTCAGATAGCAAAGTCAAAGTTGGTTGCAAACTCACTCAAGGTAGAGTTTCTCGGGTGAGAAGCAGCAGAGCAGCTGTGTAAAAACACCAGTCTCCGATGTCTCAGCAGGAGCCCAGGGAAGATGTGTCCCTGGCCTCAGTGCACTGCACCTATCTTAAGGTATCAGATGTTGACCCTAAAAATTGTCTTTTAGATATGGACCTTTCCTGCTCATATGCATGGTGTGCACCGCTTTCAGCAAGAGGAGACAAATGCAGAGGGCTAACAGATTTATCATGCCATGTTGAAGTTCCTGCTGTACTCCTGCTACTCCTATAACTGCTGAGACACATGAAGAGAGGACGTGTCATCTCTTACACTTTCCAACATTGCCAACTGCTGGTGTGTACAGCGGGAGCAGTGGAAGCCCCCTGCCGTGCCACCTCCACAAACCTGTGGCACACAGCTCCCATCCACAGAGGACAAGCAGGAGTCAGCTGAAATCCTTCTGCCTCATCCTAAAAGCAAAGGATAAATGAGACAGCCTGGTCTGCATGGTCACTACTGCCTTTACCCTGTTAGGGGTCTCAGATGGGCAGTATCCAAGCTCAGAGAGGAGATCTTCACCGTGTTGTCTAAACAGTTCAAAACAGACTGTCTGGCTGCACCCAATCGCAAGGTTCAACCTTGATCAAAGTCAGGAGGGATTCAATGGACCAGCCTGATCCTGCACACCATCTCAGGTCTCCTTAGGTGACTCAGGACTGGTGGTGCCCATCGGTGCAAAACCCTGGTGGGGGGTGATGTGTACGCCTGCAAGGCAGTTCCTCCTCACTGTGGTTTTCAGTCTCAGCAGATAGAAAATAGCCAGTGCACTAAGATCTGAAATAAAATCATAACATGCTGTAAATTAAAACATGCTCAGCCCTCAGCATTCAAATAAGGAACGATGCATGGAAAACAAGGGGGTCTTACATTCGTCTCTGGATGATTATTCACAGGATGCACAACAATACAATTTCACACACAGAAATCAAAGAATCTCTCTGAACTGAAAGATCTGCTCTTTCTGGGAGTTTTGGGTTTTTTTTTTAATAAAGATTTCCAATGTGCTGAAACCATTTATAATAATAATTGAGGGGAAAAAGAGTCTCTGGGAAATTATTGGCATGAACTTTCAGGGCTTTAAATTAAGGCCAGCCTAATTTTCCAATTAGGCAGCTTGATAGGCAAGATGACATGTGCAGAGTAGAAGGGCAGGCTCTAAACGGCATTTTTATGAACATTTCTCATGCCTGCAGCAGCCTTTCTATACCCAACAGCTGAGGAGTGCACTTTCCCATGCCGTCAGGGGTGAGGAGGTTACGACTCCCGCATTGTGCCCCTTGTTTTTCACACAAGAACCCGGCGCGCCGCAGCTCTCTTGAAAGGGTCCAGCGCCCCGGAGAGGGGCGGGTGCCCCCGTGCCCCCCAGCCCGCGCTCCCTCGCCCCCGCACGCCGCCGGCTCCCCTGCCTGCCCCCCTCACCACCCAGCCCCGCGCCCAACACTTGAGCGGGCGGCTCAGTTTAACCCGCCATTGAGGCCGACAACTGGCAACGCTAATTGGGACGGGGGGAACCTTTTTCAGAGTCATTCAGTCGGTAAATGAAACTTCAGCTCCCCCGGTGATCCAGCGCGCGCAAAGAAGCCGCAGCCCAAGGTGCAAAGGGCACAGCGAAAAGATTTGGAGCTGGTGCTGCTCTTTCACAGCTTGAGCTGTCAGGCAGCTGCCTGCCTTCTCCCAGCTCCATCTCTCACCTACCCTCTCGCCTCCCTGCTGCTCACCCAGCAGAGGGAAATCCCCAGCATTCATCAGCCCCTGCCGTAGTCCTCGAGGAGACTCATCCTGCCTCAGCTTGCTGGAGACCCTACCACCCCAAATGCTGCCATGAACACAACAACGGGGCTTCTGGGAGCAAATCATAGAATCATAGAATCATAGAATCATAGAATCATAGAATCATCAGGTTGGACGAGACCCATCGGATCATCAAGTCCAACCAATCCTATCAATCACTAAACCATGCCCCTTAGCACCTCGTCCACCCGTGCCTTAAACACCTCCAGGGAAGGTGAAACAACCACCTCCCTGGGCAGCCTCTGCCAGTGCCCAGTGACCCTTTCCGTGAAAAATTTTTTCCTAATGTCCAGCCTAAATCTCCCCTGGTGGAGCTTGAGGCCATTCCCTCTTGTCCTGTCCCCTGTCACCTGGGAGAAGAGGCCAGCACCCTCCTCTCTACAACCTCCTTTCAGGTAGTTGTAGAAAGCAATAAGGTCTCCCCTCAGCCTCCTCTTCCCCAGGCTAAACACCCCCAGCTCTCTCAGCCGCTCCTCATAAGGCCTGTTCTCCAGCCCCCTCACCAGCTGAACATCGGAACAGAAATCGGCACACGAGCCCCTCAGTCACAGACAGCAAAGTCTGGCCTTTGAGAGGCGATGAAATCAGATGCCAGTGCTGGCTCAGCACTTACGTGATCCTGGTCAAACCACACCAGCCCAATTTAAATGTTCTTCTCTGGGTCAAGCAATTCAACAGCTAGATCTGGGCTAGCAACAAATCAGGGGAGTTCACACAAGGGTTTTGGCAGATGAGGAAGGCAGGAGGTAGCAGTAACTAGCACGAGAGGACATTTAAACATAATGTTCATGGACCACCACCACTATGAAAAACCATCCTTGAAGAACAGCTGTACCAGCTGCAAGAAGCTTCTGGCAACCATACTGAAAAGTTGCCCTTTGACTTGGTGTGGTTGACACCATTCTCTGAGCACATGAATTCCTTTACCAGACCATACAGGAGCCTGAAACCATGGAAATCTAGGTCTGAATGAACCAATTCTCACCCGTACATTAAATAGGAATAAAGGAAAAGGAACGATACCTTCAATGGAAGTGGTAGATGGCAGCAGCTACAGTCCACTGCAGGGGAAGGCCATGCTGAACAAACAGCAAGCCAGCCTTGAGGATACACAGAAGGTTTTAATTTCCACCTTCACCACTTCTGGGAAACCCCAGTTCCGTGCTGCCCCTTAGCAACTGGATTCCAAAGTGAAAACCATACCTGCCCCACTCAGGAGCCATGATCATCTGCATGTCAGCGCACACAGAAGAAGCTCTAAGTTTTCAAAAACTTAGAGAAACAAAAAGCAGTATTCAAATACAGTAGCATCAGAAATAAGATGCCAACATATTTCAGAATCACAGAACAGTTGAGGTTAAAAGGGACATCTGGAGGTCATTTCTTCCAACATCCCTCCTCAAGCAGGGCCCCTTCTAGAGCAGGTTGCACAGGACCGCATCCAGATGGCTTTTGAAAATCTCCAAAGAGGAGGAACCACAGCCTCTCTAGGCAACCTGTGCCAGTGCTCAGTCACCCTCACAGTCAAAAAGGGTTTCCTGATGTTCAGAGAGAACCTCCTGTGTTTCAGTATGTGCTCATTGCCTTTGGTCCTGTCACCTGAGTCCACCTTCAGGCCCTTTTTGAAGATATGAGTGACATTTGCTTTCTTCCAGTCCTCAGGCACCTGTCTCAGTCACCACGACCATTCAAAGGTGTTCAACATGATGCTCATATACTCATTTGTGAGGTAGATCAGGATGTACCCCGAACGCTCTTCCCTGATATTTGTTATGTTCTGGTAATAGGTACACGAGATAATGGCCTTCAACTTCAGTTAGGTTTGTGCTTTATTCATATTTGATTTAGTAACTTTGATGAGAAGATAACAAAACTTTTCCTTGGGAAAAGAAGTACTAAGCCCTTAACTCCTTTCCTCGTGCTACTGGACTGGGACCATGAAATAACACTTAAGTTTCTGTACGCGCCATGTTTTTAATACAAACAAGATGTGAAGGGTAGAAGACAAGCAAAGACTGAACTAGCCGAGCTGCAGTTACGTGAGGGAAAGGCAGTCACAAGGGAACTGCTATCTAACAGAGCTGATTACTTCAATAGTTCTTTGATTTCTCATTAAAGACAGGAGAAAAAAATAAGACCTTTTTCACCACCTTAAAGGTCAACATCTTATAAGCAATTTAAATATGTTGCCACATTCAGAAGTTAATCCAAAGCTGCAAAGTGACTATAGTATCTACCCCAAAGGGTGCCTTGGATTGAATAACCCATTTGGTTGCGCTTGACACCCAGCCTGCTGCAGACAGGCTGCAGCATTAACAAATGGCTGATTTCCTCGTTACAGCCACAGTGTAGACTGAGTGCATCAGCCTGCTTCACTCTGATTGAAAGAGACACAACCCAGAAGGAAACAAGAACACTTAGGAGTATTTATGAACTTAGTGATGTTAGTCTAACGCAGTCATACCAGGGATAATATTTATTTTGGGTTACGGCCAGATAACAATGTTATAGCCAGTCTAGATCCTTCCTATGTGATAAAGGCTTCCCAAGAATTCATAATTTACTAAAACACACACGCAGACTGCATGCTTGTATCTGGCAGAAATGTTCTCTTGCCAAAACAGAAGACTTGAAGAGCTTTCCCAGTGTAAGGGAATAATGTCAGAAGAAAAAAAAAAAAAGAACAATAATTAGACTGATTTATAAATTTGACATTACTAAGAAACAAGGAGGAATGCAACCTTTCCAGAATGCCCTAAACAAAAATAAAATGTGTACTATTCTTCTATTTAGAAACAAATTCAGTGCCAAAGCTTTGATGGCAAGATGATAATTTGCTTTCAATAGGCAGGTCTGATTTCTTCAGCATTTCCCTTTCCCCTCAATCTCGTCACCTAAAGGCAAGAAGTATGAAAAGGCAGACAAGCTCAGGGGGATTTACCAGGTCTTGTTATAGCACATCAGCCATCAAAAGAACATTTAAATGTTTTAATTTTATCTTCCAAGTCTACCTCATGATAAAGCTATTTTGCTTTCCAAGTATGTATATAGCATTTTAACATGCTGTTCTCAAGATAGAAGGTAGACTTTTAGGACAACTTACTAAGGCCATCGTTACAATACACAACACAAAAGCTGAAGTATTGCTTCAGCTAAAACCTAGACTAGCTTTGATTCAGTTTTTGAGAGAGCTAACGTTGCTCCTAAGTGTATCTGTAAAACCAGAAAGCACCACAGACATTCATGTGTAATGTTGGGGGGGGGTGGTGGTTAAAAGTGGATGTGGGGTGGGGTGGGGTGAAGTTCATGGGCACCTCAGTTACTGGCCTAGTAAAAATAAGCGTCCTTTTCGTAGAATGTGTGGCAACACTGCTTGCTTGTGTAGAAGGGAAGATCTGTACCTACTCACAGCTGCCTGCGACTGAATCACCCAGCACCCTATTGCCAGTGCATGTGTAAGAACACCCAGCCGTGTGGGGATGGCAAGGCGGAGAGCAGCCGGCCTTCCTCCTCCCCCTGCTGAGGATGCATCTCATGCTGGTCTCTGAGCACGGAGCATTAACAACTATACCAAACACGAATTACAACTAATTGAAGTGAGTGCATCGTGCTCATCCAAATTTAAGTAAGAAATTTGTCAATTGAGAGTCGTGGGCAGCACACAGAATAATATATGATAGAGGAGTACAGAAAATTGAGTCTCTGCTAATAAAGTGGGGTCTGTGTTGTTACCTGAGAGTTGTCAGAGAAAAAAACACTTGAACACTTTCTAAAATCAAGACTGTTACAGGGGAAAAAAATCCTCTGAAAAAATAGACCAAGAAACAAAGACTGAGACCTGCTAACATCAAATGTCTTCTCAGCCGCATAATCAGAACAATGAATTGTATGAGATTAGATTCATATGACTTTAGTAATTATCTTTGGTCATCTGGTCACTGCTTCAAAGCAAGTAAAAATTACAAAATTTAGAAGAAAATACAGCTTCCTGATTTTGGCTGTCAGATGGATGTAGTTGCAGAACTCAGCTTATGCCAGCACGATGGATTTACACTTAGAGCTACCAAGTCTCGGTATGTTGAATCAATAGTATTGATTTGGTCCATATTAATAATGCATGGAGCATACTTAAGCGATAAGAGTACTCCTGGTGAATTATGCCGGCGAGGCACAATGTGCAGGAGGTGGTGGAATGGCTTTATCCTTCCTTTCCATTAGCATAAACTAGTATCCTCATACATGGAATACGAATGACCTCCAAACAAAACGTCAGATTCATGCCTCTGCCCAAACCAAGGCGCATGTAAGGCCACTCAGGAATCTGAACTATGTGGACGAGAAGACTTCACTGTGCATTGTTGAAGAAGAACGGGTTGTACATACTCTTATGTGTGTTTGGCAGCAGAATATGCAAAGAGAAGGAGCAAAAAGGCATGTGGCCATGAAGAAAGCAGGAATTCCTAGGAAGAGGTGGCAACTAGCAGAAAAACATGTCTGCATTTGTTACTTTTCTGTATGGTCAGCACTACAAATACCTGTTTGATTTATCAATTTCTGCCCCTAGGGAAAACTGGAGTAAAAAATGAGATTAGTCATACAGACACAGGGCAATGCAATTGTGCCATCATGGTTGTTCAGTAATGAACAACATTGGTAGTTCCTTATGTCGTATTAAGCACATGTAGTCTTGGCATATGTAGGTATTATGAATACGGAACAAAACCCCAAGAGTCCACCCCAAAGACATTTCAGATTTCCCTGCTCCATCATTGTAATTCTGCATTTGGGAGTTGTACAGAATTGAGGCAATGTGTGACAGGCATGAGCTACGCCACACAGAGGCTCCTCCATGGGACAACTCTTCTCTGAACAGTTTGGAGGTCCAATGAAGGCCTTGAAGATCACCGAACAGATGCTAGGAGAACAACTGGTTCTCCAAAGGCCAGAATGGCTAGCAGCAGCCTAAGGCTACTGAAGGTTCAACCACGTGATCTGTAAAATTGGGTTGGTTCCAAATAAAACACTAAGCAGGATTTGAAATAGCAGCCACTACAGTCCCCCAAAGCCACTTCTCTAGACGAAGTCTGATAAAATCGCTGTTTGATACCCTACTGTGAAATAACCCTCAGCCTGCCCTCAAACATTACTGCATGAATTTCCTCCAAAATTCACTCTTATTGAAGGTTGATCAAACATGTAGGATGAGATATATTCAACAGTCAGGATTTCTTTTCAATATTTTAAATCCCTTCTAGCTTCTTAAAAAGTCCTCCTTTTTCTACTCCAGTGCTAGGATCACTCTTTACCTTGAGACTAATGAAATTCCCAATGAAATTCCTGTTCAAACTCCTGTACTTAAGATCACTAAAATGAATGAGTAAATTAAAGCAACAAAATAAGCTCACATTGCTTGCTTCTTCTCTCTTGCTTGGATCCTTATTGATTTCCAAAACAAAACTTCAATTTGCAAAACTATGAAAGGATCTGCTGAAACATGCCCTTTCCCTTCAGGATAATTATGCATTTTCCATGTGATTTGTCCCAGTATTTTGGCAAATGAATACCTTACATTAAAAATATTCTCCTTGACAGAGCATGTATGAGATGTATTTTTGAGACCTACACTATGCCTCTCGCCTCTCTTCTCAGTGTTACAAAAGGACAAAAGTAGGAAAGGCATTTTCTTTTGTTTCTTTTGCCAAGTTTTTCTTTTGGGTAGAAGAGTAAGAAAGAATCCAGCCACTGTGTTATAGGGCTGCAGTTCCAGGTAAAAAGGCACTTGAGCTTTCCTTTCGCTTTTCTTTCCCTATGCTTTCAAAAAAAAAAAACGAAAAAAAATAAAAGACAATCTTCAAACAAGAAATTACAAAATTACAATGGTTTTGGAAAAGACCTCTAAACAGATTAAAGCTTTTATATCCTGTTCTAAATGAATTTTGCTGGACCATATGAAGACTTGCAGAATTTGTGTGGCAATCTGGCCCACAGGCCAGCTGCGATCTAACAGAATTGTTCATGGTTTCTTCTCTCTGATGTCATTTTGTCCAAGAATCCCCTGGATGCAGGCACGGAAAGGTGTGTTTAAACTGTGGCAGCCTGGACCTGGCTCCCTGGTGCCCTACATGTTTAGGGATCCCTTAACTCCTCTCATATGACTGAAATACCAATACACTCAATCCCAAGAAGCAGAAGGAGTACACCATCCTTTAGAATCTCCATCACTGCTCATGTGGCTGTTCCAGCAGAAGATGAGGTGTCTGTGGATTTGAGCAATGTATGCCAGTATGTATTTTACTCAATTAGTACATATAGTGAGAAACATATTGTCACTGGACAGTCACTGCAGACAAGCAAGGCATGCTACCTTAACAAATCTCATTTTATTCCAACATTTGGGGAAACTACTTTAAGATTAAACAGACTTTCTTTTGTAATTTAGTGCAATGAATTACAAAAAAATGAAGTGGCAAATACCACTTGCCCTCAGCACACCTAGTAGATGCTATGTAGACTGCAAATGACTGTGCAGAATCCTGACTTGGATACACTAGAAATCAAAAGTGCTCTCTGATGGCTAATGTTCCAAAAAGATATTGGAAACATGACAGCATGACTCTTCGGTTTGGCATTCAAATATCCATTACACATATCTTAAACATACTTACAAGAACCTCAGATCTACACTTGATTTACTATATTGAAACAATTTCTTTTAATTTCTATTGGGCCTTGGGCAGCCTGATCTAGTGGGCCACGTCCCTGCCCATGGCAGGGGTTTGGAACTAGATGATATTAACAACCAGAGAAAATTTACTAACATGCATTGGAAATGAGAGCTCCAATTAAAGCAAAGAATAATCTCTGTTTCTTCATGCAGACAGAAATAAAAGCATGACGTATTATAACACAGATTAAAACCTGCAAGAAACATTCCGCACTGCAACGTGGAAATCGGGAACCCTCAACATTGTTCTGTATGAAACACCATACTGGAAGGGGCACCACAAGAGCACTGGACTTCCTTCATGAAAGTACAATGTCTGAGATCAACATCCCTTTGGAGTGGACAGATGAACTCTGGAATTTGTTATATAAGAATATACAAACATTCAACTATTATTACCTACAGAAGCTCAGTTAACTTTTCTCATTTATGTCCAAAGGCAAAGAGTTAGAAAGATGACAATAAAAATGGTGCAAGTATCAGGTACAATTTGCCTATTGTCTTTTATTGATCTCATTATTTACATAACCAAGCAGACAGAAACTTTTCATTGATTTCCAGAGGAAACACTTAATTTGTCAAATTTTCTATAGTGCACAAAGTGCATTCATTTACAAGAAATTTACTCTTTTTGCTTTGTTTGCTTGCTTTCCACAAGCCCTAAGAGAACCGCGTCAGCTTCCAGCAATGTTGTATCACTTGTTGCCCCCAAGAACCTAGACGTGAGTTCAAGATCCAGCAGTCTCAGGCGTACTCGGGTTCCTCTCTGATATTTTCTGTGAAGAAAAGGGGAGAGGGGAAAGAAGGTAAGTTTTGTTAAGCAGCGGTCTTACATACCCTACTGCTCTCCTGTCTGCAGACTGAAGTAGCAGCCCCATAAAAAATTACACGCTGCCACGAAAGTCCAACATTGTTGTAATGCATCAGCACTCCAGCTGCTGGGATGTACTCTGTAACACCACAAACGGCCTCTGTTGATACAAGAGCAGGCATCACCAGATCCCACTGAAGGAATGCAGGCTCTACAGAAAAGCAGTTATTACATAGGGAACTGTTTGTGTCTTCCATCAAAATATTTTACTGTATCATCTGCTAGCATGCACACAATTATCTGCAGGACAACATATCATTAAAGGGGAGGACAAGTCATCATTAGATCACTGGTGACATTGCTTTTATCAAAAATGCATAATGCCAGCCAAGTATGGTTTATATTTCCAACTCTGGGCCCCAGGCAAGGGAACTTTTCTTGTCTCATCCCCTCCTCCAAAGAGTGAGTATCATCTGCAAGTTTTTTACTACATATAATTAAAAAGAAAGCCCACAACTATTGTAACAAAATATTCTGCCTACGGGGTTGGGTTTCATTGTTTTACGTTCTTCTTTCTTTTTTCTTTTAAGTCAGAAGATGCAAGCGTTCAATGTTTTTTAAAAACAGAGCCTGTGTCAAGAAGGCCATGCCAAATTAGTGAAGATTTTTGAAATACCAGCATCATGTATAACGCACCTGGAGAGCTACCGACCAACATCCAGCAATAAAACTGAGAACTACTCCTCTTTTAAAAGTTCAAGCCATACCAATTGTTTTCTAGTCAAAGCATAAAGAGCTGAAGAAGCCTGACCACATTTGTCAAAAGCAAAAGCAAGTTTGAAACACTCTTGGACTGAAACGAGTTTCTGCTTTATTCAGCAGATTAAACCTTTTGGAAAACTATACATCTTAAGAAAAGATGCTGGAGTTGCATATTTCTTCCATTTTCTGTCAATTCTATCTTACATTATTTTCCTGTTGCTCTTGGTTAAACCTGGGTAATGTACTTGGCTATGCTACAGACTGCAGTGGAAGATCATCTAATGCCTCCATTCTGAAGAAGTAGCTACATTAGGTACTTTGGTGAGCAAGTTTTCTGCCAACACTTGTCCCAACGAATGCTGCAATGATCTGCATCTTCCACACAGTGGAAATCCTGCACACATTCTTAAAAACATAAAAACTCAAGTCCTTTACCTACTAAAAATGACAGTCTTGCTCTAAATGTGGCACTGCTGCAGTGAAGAGTACAGTTTATGTGAGGTTGTTACCTAGACAGCTGGAAAAGATCCATTCTCCTCCTTATAATTGCATTTCAAAACAGAACAGTTTCGCAATTGATAATAATTCATGAAAGCTAGCGTGCAGCACTTCAGAGGAATAAGACACGGGAAAGACAAAACTAAAAGACTGTGAATAAGATCTTAAAAATAGATGGCATTTTCCAGGATTTGTTACACTTATTTATAAGAGAAAGCTCTCCAAAGTCAGGATTTTTTTCAGATAAGAAAAGGAAATGAAGAGGGAAGCTCCTCACTCTTTCTAGCAGCCAGCAGCTGAAACTTAAATGAAGATGCCAGCTGACTAGTGATTATTAGCATTTGGGTATGTGAGAAATCTACAGAAAATTCTCTAGCACAAACCCAACCTTTGCCTCACTGACAGCTGCAGGTTAGATGAGTTGCCTTACCATCTAACCATAAAGTTATCCTGATCCCTAACACTATCTTTAGCATAAATTATCAGACTATTCTACCATTATCAGTGAGTTTGAGGAGCTGAAGTGGCATGAGAAAAGATAAAGAAAAAAAATTAAAAAATGGAATTTTTAGAGAAGGTAAAGAAGACAGAGATAAGGATATTTGAGAGAGAGAAATGGTCTATGGAAACAGAAAACAGGGAGCTGACACCTTATGATAAGAAAAAACAAGGCCTGGGAAGATACGAACGAGAGAATATATGGTAGAGCAGGGGACAAGAAAGCATTGAAAACATTGTAGGCAAACAGTATAGAAATCAAGGAAATGGTACACATAGAGTCACGGAAGAGCAAAAAGTCTCTTAAAAAGTAAAGACTACGTAAACCAAACTGTGAGTAAGACTAAACTCAGATCTGTGAACTACAGCATTCTGTGCTGCTTTAAAAATAAAGGACATGTTTTTAACCTAATAAAATTTAATACTGAAACTAGTGAGTTTGTAACAAATGTTAAAGACCAGCAGTCCCTGTGCCTTTTTCTCATCTCCTTCCTCCTAGAGGAAATGCAGCTCACTACTAACGTAAAACAAGACGCTATTGTGAAAATTGCCTTCAGAGTCCAGTGCTTTTCTGCAGAAGATCAAACTGAACACAGTTTGTATTGAATTAGAAGTCCTCTCCCTGTTTGAGAGCACAGAGTAGCAGAGTTGCTGAGTTCATCTTTGTAACTGAAACACAAAATATTACTTTCATCACACAACAGTTCCCTTTGGGCTGGTTGCTATAGTACAGTGGTGGTTTTTAAGTGAATAGATGAAACTGATTTTTTCTAATCAAACCTTTAAAAGTGCTATTTAGAACCAGAAAATTTCATCAGGAGAATCTGTGAACAAGGCATACTTCTCATGATTAATACATCTGATTTAATAATAAATCAATAACCTTATGCATGACTGCCCCCATTTTAGCATTGCTCATCATAAAGCCTACAGAGAACTTTCCTTGAATTTCCAAACATGACTTCAGCATATTCAAGCAACTGTATTTTCATAAAAAGAACCACAATCTTCAATGCTGCTTCAGAAACTCAAATAGATTCCAGATATTTTAATTGTACTTAATTATTAAAGGTTTCCCAGTCATAGCACATCTGCTTACAAAGAGGTCCTGAAGAACATCACTCTACGGAGCTGGCATAACTGTCAATTTGTATGAATATGAACATTCAGGTTTGTGACAGATGTTCTCTACAGCTAAAACATTTTAAAATAAACAATAAGTGGAAGATGCAGAAAAAGGAGAAACATGAACACAACATGCAGTGGTAGTCTATCTGCCACACCTAGAGTAAGAGGAAATGATAGGTTGCTCTAAGCATATTCTATCCATGAAGGTATTTGTCCTTAAAGCAGATAAAACTATCCTATGGTTAAGCAGAATCTTGAAGCAGTACCCAGGAACAAAGCAGGCATTTTATTATTTTCAGTAATAGTGTCCTAGGAGACACAGGACACCAGTGCAAAAAGAAAGAAAGCATCAACTCCATTTTGCAAAACTACTCGCTTTATTTTAAGGAACAATGCTGGAATTGAAGACCATGCTATCTCATGACAATCAGCAGGAACCATTAACCTTCACCCAAGCCCCAGGCACTGTGTTTTCCTCCTACTGCTTCCTACTGCCAGGTAAGAGAATTAAATTAACTTTGAAGTAGACAAAGCTAGTTTAGTTGTATACATAAGTGAAGGTATAGGAATATTCCACAGAATTTTAAAATTTTATTTTGCAAGTCAAGTCAAAGCTTTCCCCATTTCTATAGAATTTATTCATAAGAGCTATCAACATTAACCCTTTGGGAACATCAGTTTTACATGGACTCTGCTGAATACCCAGCTTGAGAGGTTGGAATCCTCCGGCTACTGTTGCTGTGCCGTGATCCCATCTCAGGCCAATGTTGGCAGAGCACTCACTGACGCACCCAACAGAAACCTTCACCTGAACTTCAGCCAAGGATCAATGGGCTCCAGAAAACTTTCCCTCCATTTCTTCTGGAGGGGGCACAGCACTGGGTACAGGTGCACCTTCCTGAAATTTTAAGTTAACCTGAAGGCAAGTCAAACAGTGCTATTTGTAATTTTTGGACTATCACAGAAAAGAATCTGAAAAGAAGCAAGATGAAAATTTTTTTTCTTGTTTGAGCCATAAGGCTGTACAACCGTACATCACCAACAGAATACAGAATGCAAAAGCACAGAGAAAGTATAGAGTACAGCCTTCCTAGTGCTGCTTAAAAGCAAATGCAAAAATTAGTTTATATCCTCTTACTTTATTAGAAGTAGGGCCTTTTATCTTTGCATACAAATACCAAACTACTGCATCTTAACTTTTAAAAAGTAGCTCTTCTCTTTGCTGAACACACATAAATAGCACTCTGACCACTTCCAAGCTTTAGCAACTTGGAAGCTTCCTTCTGACTGACTACATTCCTTTTATTGCAAGTCGACCTTCTTTCTCCTAATCCTTTCACTTTCACTGAAGCTTTACATCTCTCAAAATCTTAATGATAAATTAAAGGGTACAATCCTCCTCTCCCCTAAACTTTTCAGTCAAGATTTTAAACTTGTGATTTTTAAAAGTAAGTAATTTTATTATGTCCCCTAAAAATATATATATAAACAAAAAACCCCAATATTTTTACATAATCAAATTAGAGGGGGAGGATATGGAATGACATATTTAAACTCTTGTTAACTTTCAAGAAAGCTGGGGGTTGTGGAAATATTCTTTTTTAATTTAGAAGTCATTTCAGGCTACACAAAATGTTTACAAAGGGAGTTAACCTGGAAAGCAATGAGCATGTAAAACCAAGGAGGCTATAACTGAAAATGTTTGGGGTTTTTTTTTTTATCCTAATTATACCACTTGCTACCAAGGGAATGGGACAGTAGTTTTGCAGGTATGTAACTTCACATGTAGAGGAAATGCCCTCATTAATACATGGCATCAAGAATTTTATTCAAGCTCTAAATTACAGGTGTAAACATTAAAGCATTTTGTTAAACCATCCAATATTTAAAACTGCATGAGATCACAAATTAGCAAGCACTGCTTTTTCTATAAAAACTACCCAAGTTATTATTTTAATATTTAAAGCAACAAACTTCATATTCTTGGAAACAATGCTACAAAAATAACGCAATTACAGAAATGGTTGAGTCTCACCAGGTCTTGGCTAGTATTTCCCACTCATTTAAAAAATATATTCACAGAAACCTTTTATTCTGTACTATAAAAACACAGGACTGTTATTTTGAGACAAAAGGATTATTTTACCTTATATTCAGTCTATTTTGTTGCTGTTTTTTAGCCTCTGCTGCTTCCTTGTGGAATGGTAACGTGTGCATTGCAAAGCTAGGTCTGGCTATGACCATTTCCACCCACCGTTCATTCCTCTGTGCCATCCATCCACCCCTCTCACAGGTCTGCCTGTCAGAATGTAGTAGGAAGGTAACTACTGGGTTTTAATTCCTAAACTGAGGGTGTAATTTAGAGAACTTAATTTGAAGTTTTTTACTTTTTTTGCATCATTATTTCTTCATGTCTCCTAACACATTCTAGTGATGACTTTCAAAAAATGCAATGAGAGGAATCCCTGGATTATCTCCCATACAAAATTTACTAATACAAACCACTCCAAAGACAGGATTACAGCTGAGCCATGATACTCTTAGATAATGCCATAAGAAGTCTCAATATCTTTTGGTTTTGTATCATGAGAATTTCAAACTGGTTTTCTCAGATCTGTTATTCACATGATTTTGTTGCAGTGCCTGAACAGAACACTTAAGATTCTTAATTGTTTCACTTCCTTTTTTTTTTTTCCGTGGAAGACATCACATTATCAAACTCGGAAACAAATACAACAACCAAAAAGGTAATGAAGTAAATTTGATCACCACTTTTTCTCCAGATTTTTTGTTCACCATTCTCACCACCATTCAAATACACTCAAAATCGACCTGTAGTTCCTCACTATTTGTACCAGAACGACAGTGCATCCTCAGAGAGCAAAAAATAAAAATATTTTGAAGCATTCTAGATGTTTCGCAAGCCTACTTCAATGAAGCCTACTTCATTATTCTCGACTTCATAAGGAAAGGGAGGCTATATAGCTAGCTTAAGGAGCTACCCTGGCACAGATCTATACAATTTTTGTATAGATCACCCCCTGACACCCTGCAGCTCAGCAAGGGCACACCACTTCCCAGAACTTCCTCACTCATTGCCAGCACACATAAAATCATTCTTCAGAAGAAATACAGACAAAGATTAGCATATTGCTGTCAAGTTGAAGGCATTGTACTTTTACACAGTAATCTGCATCTTGCTAAGGAGAATTCTTCCAGTGAAGTACACATTGCTCACCTAGTGATAGGGGGATGGCAATGCTACTTCCAGCAGCCCAAGAGAGCAGTTGCAACACACACACAAACACCCCCTCAGTATGACCTCCTCGGCAATGCTGGGGAAAAAAGACCAAATGCTACCTTTGCATGAATAAGAGAGACCACAGCAATAGTAAAACAGTAGCGTGAATTCTGCAGAGAGCAGAACATGGGATGGTAAGAGATACTAGGAGAGTGAGCAGTATTCTGCTGCGTACCTTTCTTTAAAGACTTTCAAAAAGAGGATGACAAACATGCATAAAATTGAATAACCACATAAAGATCTTGATCTGTTAAGTTAATAAAAAGATTTAGATGTCTATACCTTTTAAGAAAGATAATACTGGTATTAAAAGACAGAAAACTGAAGTGCAACAAATGTAAGTAGGGATCACAATTTTGCCAATAATATTGATGAACCACTCAAAAAAGACTCCAAGCACTGAAGTTTTTCAGTCATTGATAGCTTCAACTGAAGAGATGTCAAAACAGCTGTGCTAGTTCAGTTCAGGGTAACCTGCTGAAATGTCACATCTCGTGATACAGTGAAGTCCTGAGAGTTGACCTGAAGGTCTTCTTTTGCTTAAATTGTGTTCATCCATTATTTATTACCACAGCACCCTGCCATTCAAACAAAGAATGAAATAGGAGTTTCAAAGCATCCCTGTTCTCTGTAATCAAACACTTCACAAAAAATGCTCCAAGGTTGCTGGATGCATTTTCCATCAGAAAATGCACTTTGTTGTGACTCATCAATAGATTGCCACTTCAGCTGTCGTTGTTTCCCACTCAATTTGTTTCCTTCTTCCCAGGAACTAAGCAAGCAAATGTGCTTTTATTTTTTCTGAACATTTGCCATTTGTCACACCTCCTTAATAATTTTTCAGAATATTTTTGCTCCTTGTGTCAACGTCACAGGCAGAGATGGAGACAGTCTGCTAGGTAAAAGCAGATAAAAGTCTCTCATATTCTTGGAAGCATTTAGCAGAATGCTGTAAACCTGTTTGAAACCACCAGCTTAAACAACAGTCATTGTCACCTCTGTGTTTTTGAACAACAGTGCATAAGTAGTGCCTGTGGTGAGCATCCTTAAAACCAACAGGTGCTTTATGCACCTGAGGAAGTCTAAACCCAAACCTCAGTTTGCTCTGACCACAGCTAGAGCAAACATTTGAAATTAATACCACTAAAAGTTTGGGGATATAAGCTAGATCCTGATATCTGAAAACCGTACTGGAGCACGTAGAAATGCCCTGGCCAACTGGAGCTTACAGAAGCATGCACATGCACAAATGTCACTGCAGGTGCCGACATTTGGTGGGAAGATAACTACCAAATAGGCTGGTAAGAGTAGCAGAATTTGAGGGTCACCCACTATTAAGGGGTGTAGAGAGGAGGGTGGCCTCTTCTCCCAAGTGACAGGGGACAGGACGAGAGGGAATGGCCACAAGCTCCGCCAGGGGAGATTTAGGCTGGATATTAGGAAAAAATTTTTCACAGAAAGGGTCATTGGGCACTGGAACAGGCTGCCCAGGGAGGTGGTTGATTCACCTTCCCTGGAGGTGTCTAAGGCACGGGTGGACGAGGTGCTGAGGGGCATGGTTTAGTTTGATAGGAATGGTTGGACTTGATGATTCAGTGGGTCTCTTCCAACCTGGTTATTCTATGATTCTATGATTATCTCCATTTATGCTTATGGAGCCACGTAAAACTGTAACATATTGGCCAAGTCCTGGCATCTTCCTTCTGTGGGACCAAGATCAGGGACCTTGTCAGCCTTCCCTGTGTCTCCACCACTGGCTGTTAAGATGAACGGCAGCTGACTGAAATGGCACGGACTTAGGTGAATGAAACATTGAAGTTTTCCTTCCTATACCTAAAAGAAGGTAAAGCCTGACAAAACCTACTTTATGATTGTTATGGAAAAGCCCTAAGGAAACCACTCTGAGGACACTGTCAAGCTCTGCTGTTACAATGATAATAATCAATAGCATTTGTATCTACAATAGCAGAAAAATACTGCCACATGTGCCAAATATTTAAACCTAGTTCTGTTACACCTTTAGACTTTCAGTAGTACTTCTTAGTTGCGAAAATCTTCTAAAAATGTAATATGCTTGCCTTCAATTCAGACAAAACTCAAAGTACTCAGTATTTACGAGAACACATCAAAAAATTCTTGCTGTAATTTTTGCTACAGGCTCTGTAAGAATCAATTTGCATTCATTAAAACTCTGAGACAGGATGGTTCCCTTTTTAGAGAGGGAATACACAGAAAAATCTATATTTTAAAATATACTTCATACCACATCAAAGATGAATGCTATAAACTTTTCTCTATGGTGCGATGAGGGAAGCTCTGACAAATGAAACTTGCAATAGGTGGCTCCTGTCATCTAAGAACTTGTATCAGATATAGTTACGTCACTGTTCAGTGATTTATGCCAGTCAGTTTCTCAGTCTATAACATAATACATATCGTCTAATGTGAGAGGAAACATCACTCTAAAGGAACAAAATAGAAGAAATCTGAGTCTTTAGTGCAAATTGGGGTTTTTTTTTGTTTAATCTACATAATGACCTATTTTGATTTAAATACTGCTTTGTAGCTTGCAAAACAGTAAAAAAATACTGTTGTATTCTTAAATATATTAAAAATTTTGCCAATTATACTACAAAACATCAATGAAAACCACAGACCGTCGTGCTCATAGCCACCAGAAGCCAAGCAAACTGCTTAAAAGATGAAAGAAAAGGGTACCCAAGTGGAAAAAAAATCAACAAACTCATACAAAACAAGCAGACATTACTCTGCCCATCTTTCCACAACTGAGCTCTATCTCAGTTCCTGTTCCTTCCCTTTCCCACACTGTGACCTTGTTTCAAATACTTTTAGCCCTCCCAATTTCAGTTTCTACAATACTATTCTAGTGTTCCTCTTAATACACGTGGTCTCAAATTTACTCTCTTTCTACGCTTACTTCATTTCCCTAATCACAATTCCTCCTCTGATCTCTTGCTGTCACCCTGGGATATCTGACCAGGCATTTCCATTTTTCTTTTTCCACCTTCGGAAAATCTATTAGATGTTTTTTTCTTGTCCTCTCTTACTTACTGCCTCCTTGGCTTATCCTAGTCCCAGCCCATATATCCAGCCAACCTCATTCTCCTTTCAGTTTCTTACTCCATCACAGTTTTATCTTTCATCAATATCAACTAAGTTCAGTTGTCTTCTTTTTCCTGCAGTGCTTCTCAGTTTTTTCACTCAGCTGATTCCAGTCCCCTTGCACCAGTCACCCTGGCAGGTCTCTCATAATGGATTAAAAATAGTAGGTTTTGATAATCTAGACTGGTTATTATCAAAATTCAAATCAGACTGTTTCTCCCCCTGACTGTCTGGGTAATGACACTAGCTCCAGGAACAATGACAACGCATTTCAAAACCTGCCCAGACTTGGTGCTCAGCCCTCAAGCTCCGTACAGATCGGAGAGGCTGTCATACAGGAAAAGCTTCAGCAAATTAGGATAATTCACATACTGCTAGCAGGGGTTTGCAGACACTTCTTCTATCTCTGCTCTGACACTCCCGTCTGTACTGATGGTAAGTACTGTGCATGTCCTTTCTTTGCCTTTAAATTCCATCATGGCTATAAATTGGATTTATTCTGCTCTTGGGAAAGCTGGATACAGAAGATGGGTGGGGAGAAAGGAATGGCTAATCCAGCAGCAGTGAGTGCAGGTAACTGTGTTACTGTAAGGGCTAGCTTACATAGACAGACACAAAACAGAGTTGCTGGGCAGATGAAGTAGATACCCAATTTCTAAGGTGCCCATGAATCCAACAGTGAAATGGGAAAAGTGCTAAAGATGGAGGAAGGCTGGGCACTAATGGTTGGAGTCTCGGAGAAAGCCTGGGAGGGACGAGCAAGATTTAGAGCAAAAAGGAGGATGGGCCTTTAAGACAAAAGGAGCTGGAAGTTCCAAATGGCTTCCCTTCATCAATCAACCAAGACTGATGGAGCACTGCTCTTTCCCAAAGGACTGCTGAAAAGTATGTCTCTACCCGAAAACTCCCTATTCCCATATTTTTCCCCAGTTCTCCATTTGGTTGTTAGTGCCTCCACAACAGCACTACCCACATAATCCACCCTCTGGCTTGCTTAGTTCACCTCTGTTGAGAGTCAAATTGTATTTACATAACAGTTGGTCTATAAGATGCAATGTATGGAGATAGCTCACACGTCTGCAAGACACTTAGTGAAGAAGTAATCAAAGTTTTCAGCTAAAAATATCTGACAGTATCAAAACTATGGTCTGACAAAGCTAAAAGAGGATAAAATGGGATTTTGCATGGAGAAAACCACCATGATAACAACAGATTATAAACCTATTTCCAGTGCACACAAATCATCTTGAAGCATCAATGAGTGCAAATCTAGAACAGATGCATGCACCTAAATACCAGAGAACATTACCCAACAATTTAAGGTATGTCAAGTAATAGTCAACTTTAAGTTTCAGTTACTTTTTAGTGTCCATTCAATCTGAATGCCCCAAGAACAATCTCAGCTGCTTATGTTATAAATGAACAATATGGACTATGATGAAAAAGAGGTCATGGTGCTCCTGTAAAAGGGACATTTTCAGATTTGGTCAGGAACATTTCTTTGTAAGCTAACACTTGCATTATTCATTCAAATGGCTTTCACAGTTAATAAAAGCCTATTCAGAGACAACATGAAAATCTTACTGGGGAGTGGTGCCTTAAAAATACAACCTTTTGACGTTGTCAGTTTGATTTTCAAGAACTGGCAGGGGAAAGTGTGAAGCATGGGGAAGGCTCTTCTCTGCAGAATGCCCTGCACCTGTAACAGAAGAAAATGTCCTGACCAAAAGCAACAGAAGAGAAGGAAGGGCTTCCAAAGGAAACTGAAGAAAAGCTTAGAGTCAGTATAATCTAAGCAATTCAATGAAACTGGAAAGACAAAAAATAGGCCTCAGGGATGAGAAAAGCTTACTTAAGAACAGCAAAAATTAGGTGCATTCATGACAGAACTACATGCAAGATATGAAGTACACCTGGAAGCTGAACTAGCAACAATTGCCATGACACTGAACCACCTTCCTGATCCAACTATTTGGCCCATAACGACTTCATCGTCTTCTGGTCAAGAGAGAAATACTGATCAGTTCTCATTAAACACAACACACAAATATGGACTGAGAAAACACGTGGTTTTTTTCCTAGATGTGGAAATATAGAAACTCTACAGACCATTATGAGGAAATCAGAGACAGATAAAAATATCTAGGGAAAAAAGAGGAAGGAATAGCACTTTGTCATTAAAGGAACAAATGGAGAAACAAAATAGTTAATGGTTATCATACTTTCTCCTTGATAGTCTCACCTCCTAGTTCTTCCTAGAAGCAGCTCTTTCAAGGAATTTTTTATCTATAGCACCTTCTTGGCCTTTCACATTAGAACATATTTATTATGGATGCATAAAACTGCCAACCAAAAGATTTGAAGTCATGATAAAATCTGTGAGTAATTCAGGAATGGAGATAAAAAATAACACTGTATGTACAAAAGGAACTTTAACCTGACCCCATGTGACAAGGTCTGTTTCTCTTGCTTGGTATAGTCAACAATGGAAAAGCTGGATTCAGAACTTCAGGTTAGCAACATCATCAACTGTGCCCAAAGAAGCACTATGATTTTCAGCAGGCTGTAGCACAAGAAACTATTTGAAAGAGCTGTTTCCTTTTCAGTATGAAAGCTAAGGCAGACACTTCATGCTATTAGTTTTGAATTTTAAGCTGTTTTCTTAAAACCTTTATATAGAAAACCCAGAACAGACGTCCTAAAAATTATTTAGAAGAAGGCACAAATCGTATCAGATCTTCATACAACTGAAAAACGAAGAGCTGAAAGCATGACAGTTCTACCTTCAGAGTCAGACCACTGTTGTTAGCTCACCAAATCACTGCTAAGACTTCTACTGAATGCAGCAGAACCGCTGCACATGCCTGGAACAAACCCCATGACCATCCAAACTATGCCAACCATACCTTGTACGACTGCTTGCCAAGGAGAGAGTGTTATTAACCAGGCTTGGCTCAAACAATTCACTGCCCACAAAGCTACTTTAATGTACTGTCTCTACTGAGGAAAAAAGCCCACAGTAATCCAACAATACATTACGATACTTTCCCATCACTGCAGAAATTCCCACCACAGGCAACACTTTGTCTCCAACAAAGAAGCCTCACATTCTATGCCTGCGAAAAAACCTATCCATACTGTAGGGATGCCAAGAGGAACATCTGTGTGCTCAGAAGGACACAAAACTGGCTTTTTGTGTGCGTGTGTGTGTGCCTGGGTGAAAGAGATGGGGGCGGGGAGCTCATGGACAATAGCATGTGCGACTGCCTGGCAAGGAAATGCTCTTTCATTCCCTTCCTCCTTCCTTTTAATTTATTTTTTAATTTGAATAAGGGAGTCAAACAGCCACAGCAGTTATCAACTACTTCTCCAAGTCCAAGTTTCTCCCCACATTACTAGCTTCTGCTGGACTTATTTTCACCAGAAAGGATTTCTTTAGGTATTGAATACGTGTACCTACTTTTCATCAAATAATCTGAAGATTCTGAGTCTATCCTTCCCTTTAGCACAAATCATTATGACTAATATAGATATCATTGATTAATTGTGGAACTACAGATAGTAAAATGTTTCCTGCAACATGGATGTCTTCCCAGGCTTTGATTATGAATGAAGTTTAAAAAAGGAGGAAAAAAAATCAGACAAAAAAAGTACTATACAAATACTGTTGCCTTTTGAAACATTGGTTCATCACTTGGAGAGCAGTGTAAGAGAACGTAAACCAGGAACTTGTGCTATCATGAACTTAAAACCATAAAACAATGAAAAACAGTCCAATGGAAGCAAGTAATTACAGAAAAACCTTCTACAGAGAAAGCAAAGACCACTGCTTACCAATGAGCATTTATATGTTGTTTCTGTAAGACCTAGTTAATCAGCTGTTTATATAATCCAGCAACTCTTTACTGATGGATTGAAAAATGCTGTTTTCTCCTCCACTTCCAAAGGTACTTTCTGGTTATGGGACTGTCCTGGCCCAGTGACATTTAAATACATTTAAGTTCCTGGCTACACACAAAAATCAGAGGAAACCATAAATTCCTTTTCTGGAGTTATGCATTCTAATGCCATATCCTCCTTTTCTTCCTGCCCAGTCTTCAGCTGCTCCCTCCGAGCCTGTGTGGTGCAATCTAATCATCTGACAGAGACTATTAACTCAGACTGCTTCATGCCACATCTTCATGCCAGCATTACCTCTGAAACTGTAAACAAGCAGCCCAGGGAATCAATTAGCAGCAACTTATCTGTTTCCCCAAATATTTGTAACTCTCTAACCAAGGGTCTGAAATTACATCTCCTTCCTTTGGAAAAAAGGAGCCAGGAGATGGAAATCTGGAACAGAGCTCAGCTTTTCAGTTAGCCTCTCAAACACTCACCTTACTGGGAACGTGCTTTAGCAAACCAGGCAGGTTGTGACATACATATTGCACATCAGACAAAGAGTACGACATTTGCTGCTAGCAGTGTGCACTGTTACTTTTGTGTGCCTTCTCCACAGAGGAAATGGAGTTACAGGAGCTCCTACAACTCCTGTCCACAGGGAAAGGGAACAAACCAGCTCGATCATCTGGGAGAGGTGTCCATGGCATTTTCTTCTGGATTTAGAGACACCTGTCCCACACTTCCACTTCAAGAGGCTCTCAGTGCAGAGAGGGCTGCACTTGGGTACACAGTGTTCAGCTCTAATAGGGCTCCCTGGGTGTGGAAGCAGTCCAAGCACCTTTTCTAGCCAGATCATGACTACCAAACCATACAGATCTAAACCGCTTCTCTATGGTGCCAAATCTGATATGGCTGCATTAGACTCTCAATATCAAGACCTCCAAGGGGGTGGCTATGCAGGAAGTCTGCTAAGGACAAGAAAGGTTTTTAACCTCTTGGTTTGCCCAGACTGCCAAATCTACACTGATTACACATCTCTGCACTGGCCTCAAATTTCCAGAAGGTCTACTCACTCAAGTCTAATGCTACCTGAATTGGAAGAGTCAGTTCTAGTTCAGCGTTGCACTTAAGCTAGTATGTCCTGCTGGAATCTGGGATGCAAAGGGTTACGACACAGCACTGCAAGAAACTAGTCTGTGTTTGAAGATGCCTGAGGTGAGTGGGTGTCAAGACCTCCTGATGACAGCATGGGACCACTTGAGTGTCCTTCCCAGTCCATCCTGAAATACCTATGAGATGCTGGCAAATGGAATAAACATTTCCACCCCAATCACCTTGGAAAAGACGTGATGGCAAAGAATCAAGTTCAAACTAGGATTTATTTTGATAAAGCTCAACTGAATACTTGAGGAAAGCATCTACTTGAGCTTAGTACTTTGTGAAAGAAAAATGTTTCACCTTTTCTATGCATGAATAAGAATTAAATAAAAATAACTGTTTAATACCATCTCTGAGCATATACAGGCAATATATTTTAATTCTCAGTTGACAGTATTCAGTGAAACAAGTTGATTTAAAAGCTCATAAAACCAAGGTAAAAACGGTGCAATTAAGTCATATGTAAGAAACACGATTTTAATATAATTTTCCTTTTTTTACCCTCGTTGTTACTGCCAAATACTCAACCTAGTTTGAGAGTGTGACTGTGCTAGGTTTTGTGCAAAATGCACAAACAGGAAATCCTGAAATATTTGCAAACCAGTGCCTGGATTCCCTAAGAATTCTGGCCCATGTCATTGACATGGATAAGCAAACTGATTTCCATGGCACTACACATACAGCTATGCAATACACCTGCTCAAGTGGTTGCTGAGTTTAGACTGAAAAAAACCCAGCCACAATAATGAAGATCAGATAGAACAAAATAAGGAAGTACTATCTCTCATCTGCTGGACTTCTTTCAGAGCAGTAACACTTGCATTTCTACTCTACTTTTTGGGTTTTTCCTCCAAACTCTAGGAGTTAAAACTGACACTCCCCATCCAACTGCCTTCACTACTCCCCTTCTCCTTATCAGCATTTATCTGATTTTTAAGAAACCATCATCAAAGGTTTCTCTAGCAGGTGTCATAGGACATAAGCATTCAGTGTGAATATTTCTGCCCAGTTAATGCTCGTAACTCCTAGAAGACCAGGCACCCTGGCCTATGCCCTGTATTATGGGAATGAAAAAGGGAAGCTATCTCATTTTCTCTCTGAGACATACCACTGCTGTACATTTTACATCCAATCCTCGATAATATGCAAAACTTATTGAAACTCTGTGTCATGATCTCCTTAATACATCACTGCAGTTCCTCTACAGTGCCTTCAAGCAGTGCCCTATCTTCAAACCGTATTACCAAACTGCTCACAACTGCTTAGAGAGAGAGCTGGGGTTGTTCAGCCTGGACAAAAGGGGAGACCTTATCACTGTCTACAACTAACTGAAAGGAAGCTGTAGCGAGTTGGTTGTTGGTCTCTTCTCCCAAGTGACAGGCAACAGGACAAGAGGGAATGACCTCAAGTTGCACCACAGGAGGTTCATATTAGACACGAGGAAAAATCTCTTCACTGAAAGGTTATCAAGCACTGGCAGATGCTGCCCAGGGAGGTGGTTGAGTAACCATCATTGGAGGTATTTAAAAGATGGGTAGACAAGTGCTCAGAGATATGATTTAGTAGTGGACAGGTACAGTTGGGCTTGATGATCTCAAAGGTCTTTTCCAACCAAACAATTATATGATTTAAGAAAAGAAGAGTACACATCTCCTTTGTGTGCAGTAATTCTGTAAGGGTCTTCACTTGTTCAATCAGAATTTATTTGCACTGTGACTCTGAAATGTTTCCCCAAATTATCACAAAATCACAGGAACAGACTTCAAGCCCTCTCCATCATTCTTCTTTTATCTGCAAAATACTTTACTGAACATTTCTGCTTATATTCTTAAAACCACTGAAAAGGTATTTCAAAACTCTAACAATTTCAAACACTCATAAAATGCACAAGGAATTTCTGTAAAAATAGGAAAATATTCTACCGCAAACTGAAATAGGATGTTTGGTACATTCACCTTTGGTATCTTACAAGTAAGAACAAGTTTTGTATTTTAATAGGTTTTGAAGATGTTCAGGAATAGTAAAGTAAAAACATCCTGACAGTGAATTAGTGCATAGTGAGAGTGGTGGCACACATGAACAGAACAGAGTGACCTTGGAAATATTTGCAAAGCAGATCAGTACATCCACCCATCACCCTTCCATACACAACTCCAGGTCACGTAACCCTTTGTTGACCATTTTAACTTTTCACTCTCTTTTTCTTTCGCCAAGCTACCTTGAAAGCCGCAACTCCTTAACTTACAACCCTCAGACTCCTAGGAACTGTGCTGTAAAGAGCTGTAGTAGAGTCCATGAATGAATGCGCTGTCTTTGCTGTGGTGAATTATTTCAACAGAGCTGAAGGAGGAGGCTGCACTCATCCACAGTTCTTATTTTTGTTCTGTCCTGCATGTATCAGGGAACTTGGGTGACTATGAGACTGGGACTGCCTGGTCATACGCATGCAGCACAAACCGGAGCTGCTGAAAGGGCAGCCTGAGCCTTCTTCCCATACCAGACCACTCCTGATGACACCGTTGCAATAGGGCAAGCTCTCTGGCTGCCAGTCAGCAACTGGATCAATTTGAAGACCAATAAAAACAAAAAAAAAAAGGCAGTTTTCTTCCACATCAGGTCCCTGACCCTGCTCTAAATACAGCTGTGCAGGGGAGATGGCCAGTACAAGCAGCTGAAGATAATGCCAAAGTGGACCCTGCTGCTTCTGCTGACAACAGAAGACGATATGGGACCCTTCCATCTCTCTGTCTACTACTGACAGGGAACCAATTAGATGAAGAACAGGATAAAAGACAACAGCCTTTGCATTTGTATCATACTGGGAGGAATTTCATTAAAATACATGAAAATCAAAGGAAAATTCAGTTTATAGGCTTGGTATGAAAAGAGCACCTGAAATGTTACAAACTAGTCTTGTAGTAAAGACAGTCCTTGGCTTAAATACCAACTTTGTACTGAAGGATTCGGTAATCTCAATAAAACAATGAATGGGTTTGTCCCAATCAGTGTTCAAATAAGCTTGATCATTGAAAAGGGAACTACTTATCGCTTTCATCCATCTCAGAAGTTGGTACTTGTGGTTATATTTGTTAGCAAAACTAAGATCTCATACTTTTTACTTCTCAAAGCTTCCATACTTTTTACTTCTCAATCTTTTCTTTCTCTCTAATCGTTTAAGAATTTCAGCTCCTGCTATTGCTTACCTCCTGGTGGAGTATGGTAAGATGCAATTAATCACGATAACAAAATCCTATTCTTGTTTGTGAGTAAAACTAATTGTGGTACAGTATTTCCTTTCCACCACCTTAGAAGGTTCCTTGCAGCTTTCCCACAGTATCAAGTTCCCAATACATGCACACACACAGAGAGCGCCTAGGTGACGACTCATTACAGCTTTGCCTACCTTTTCAAACAAACTTCTCCAAACAATCTATTATCTGCATTTTAAATGGGGGTGAAATTCTACCAGTCTCTCTGTGTAAAGGACAGGGAGGTTTATTGTACTCCACAAAAGATTTAAGGAAAGTATTGACGGTCCAGGCAATCTGTAATACTCTAGGGGTGAAAGGAATCGTTCTGAGGGTTTTCTCACACAGGCAAAAGTTAAAAAATACATGTGAACGGTTTTGCCAATTAATGTGTCAACTCCATTAAAATATTTTATCAACTCTGAAAGAACTCACTTATGCTTTTTAATAGATCATGCCTCCAGTAAAATGTGTTTGAAGCCAATGGTGTTAGTTATAACAATAATGATCACACAAGACAAAACCAGGTTTTCAGTCACCCAGGTCAAATTCAATTTCTCTTATACCTGGGAATAAACTCAGATTACCTGGGTGATAAAACACTCACAGAGCCCAGACCACAGTTGAGCACCAGGAGGCAGGTACAGGTTTTTGTTGTTACAGGACTCATCTTCAGTACCTGTTCAGCCGTTTATCACCTGCACAAATTTAACCTGCAATCAGGACAGAGTGTACATCCTTCCATGGAGAGACGTGTGTTCAGCACTGTTAGATTGCCCCACCACAATGCTCATGGACTGAAACCTTAACTCTAACTCAAATAAGGCTGACAGTATTCAGCACCCCATCTACCTATCAAGCTCTTTCAGCATGTTGGACTTACACCCTTTCAGACTCCACCTCACACCATCCCATTTCAGCATTAAACACACTTACAATGTTAAGTAAACTATTAGAGGAAACTTTGTAGAAAGCATGCTACTTGAAGTGAAGTTATAATATTTAAACCCAGTAGTGATAGATATGCACAATGAGCACCCAAAGAAAATTCACTATTTATTCCATACTGTAATTTAGAAATCTTAAATGGCAATACTTGAATTAACTTTCCTTTTACAATAGATGATCAATCTGTTTAGCCTTTCATCAACAGGCAGACCAGGTTTGTGCTAATCAAATAATCATAGTAATATGATATGACAAAACAGGAGCAATTGATTGAACACTAAAATAGCACTTTTTGCATGGGAATCATTTAAATATATAAAGAAACTTATTGTTGATAATAAATAAATAAAAAATATACATAAATTTTAACATATGAAAAGTCAGATCTATTTAATATAGGATTTCAGCAACAACTCACACTCAACACCCAATAAAACAGCAAATAAATGCAAGAGTGACAGCTTTGCTTCATCAGCTGCAGTAAAAATAGTAAAGCACCCAAATAAGTTTTACAGTTCAGTTAGCACTGCAATTACTATTAGACAGGATTTGGAAATCCCTGGCAGGGTACTTAGATTTGTCTGTACACTGCACTCTGCTCCCCAAGAGCAATTTTTGTGGCCAAGAGAAGCAGCCGCAGCATTTCTGAATGGCAGCAGGGGACCAGCAGGATGGCTTTCCCCTGCAGAGCTGGGGTCATGGTAAGAAGACAGCAGCTACCACAACCTCGCTGCTGCAATGACATCAGTTAAGTGGCTCAAGGAAAGACCAAGACCTTCCCTAAGTGAACTGTTAATCCCTCACACTCTTGTCAATAATGACACAGAAAACAGATTTAGCTCCAAACAATTATTTCAGTGGTTTTCTTCCAGCTTTATCAGGCACATTTCCAATGTTTCAGCCTTACTTAAGAAACCAAACTGATTGTGCTGAAGGGACCGGAGAAGAGATCGGGGAAATATTTACTGAATGTTCCTGAAATATCATCATCACAGCCTGCATGTCAAATACACGGTCACCTCATCCATCTTTGTGATGGAAAAAGAAGAACTCATAATACTCGTGTTGCTTGATATTGCAGTATAAGGACCACTCTGACTACAATCTACATTTTCTTTTATGTTCAAATGTAACAGCTGCTAAGGTAAAACTAAAAAATGTCTCCTATTACTAATATGCTGTAGAAATTTGTCTATAAAAGTTAAAACAAAAATTAAAAATGAAGGACTAATCAAATTAAAGAATTTAATATTCAAACTCCTGGGTTTTTTCCTTAGTTCGTGCCTGGAATGTTGCTAAAGACATTTCACAGCAAACTGCTCTACACAGTAATTGCACAGGCTGTGCAGTAACATTCAGGTCAACTGTTTGATATCAAACACAGGTAACTAAAATGCATCCCCAACAAGACCAAAAATATTTAGATTTTTCATTGTAGCAGTCTATTAGCCTTAAAGATACCATCCTCCAATACCAGGCAGTGAGACTCTCTTGTAACTCAAGCTGCTAGAATTTGTCATAATAAGGGACAGAAAAAACTCCAAACTCTAAGTTAATAACTTCAGCATTTTTAATACTTATTTCCCAATTTCGAATCTAAATACCTCCTATGAAATGATCAATTGATACATTTGTTGATAACAAGATATCTTGAGTTTCCCTTTCTGAAGTCAACTGCTTGTGTATGAATGCACATGTAAGCAGTCAAGAAATGACAGATTTTAACTAAACTACAGTGTGTGTAGGCTTGTATCAAATACTGCTTTGTGCTAGTGATACTGGATGTTTACGTTTTTCGGGGTTTTTTTTCCCCCTAACATTTTCTAGCTTGAACAGAAAACAACGTGAGTATGAAGCTGTAAGCAGTATATTCGTTTTTCAGTAAAAAACACTATTCTTCATAGCACAGATGACAAAACCAGGAAATCAGAGGGTCAGAAGTTGAGAAGGCACATCTTGAGGCTGCTTCTTGTTAAAAAAGTGCAAGATTGTGGTAAGACAGAAAACAGATATTTACTCTAGTTACATTTAGCAAAGCCTGCTAGTAAATTGTCCTAGAGATAAGATTGACCAGCTCAGCTTCTTCCAACAATTATTGGGCAAATGGAAGGGAACGAGAGCTAAGAAAATGAAACTGAGGTGGCAGAATCAATTCTGGGCAACGGTTCCACCAGTTACGTCAGCCAAATGCTTCCCATCTCACTCCTAATTATTTTGTGACCATTTACAAAAGAAGTTGAGCAGGTTACTTTTAAATTGTAGTTATGAGTATTTTTCATCCATCTTGGTTACTTCTAAGGAAACACAAAATTAAGAAAAAAACCCTGTATTTTACAAATAGAGCATAAAGATATTTATTCCAGGAATTCTGATGTGTTTACTGGCACCTACTGTATTGGTAAGCTATTTTCTCCTGTGCTTAGAATCATAGAAACACTAGGTTGGAAAAGACCTTTGAGATCATCTAGTACAATTGTACCTGTCCACTACTAAATCATATCCCCAAAACATTTCATCTACTTGTCTTTTAAATATCTTCAGGGATGGTGACTCAATCACCTCACTGAGCAGCCTTGATAATCCTTTCAGTAAAGAAGTTTTTCCTAATTTCCAATTTGAGCCTCCCCTGGTGAAGCTCTCTCATCCTATCACCTGTCACTTGGGTGAAGAGATGAACATCCACCTCTCTACAACCTCCTTTCAGGCAATTGTAGACAGTATAGCAGACAGTTTCGAGACAACTGTCTCAAAAGCAAGTCTTCTTTAATGACCAGTCACCTTTTAAATGCTTGACTAAATTCAGAAAAATTAAAGGGAGGGAGACTTTCAGTCTTACCTTTTACACTAAAGGAGGTTACACCTGACAAATATTTATCTAACTTGTTTTTAAGAAACTTCTGTGAAAGAAAGTTTTTTTTTAAACAGCCCCTGGTAAGCTTGCTCAGATTCACCATCCTAACAGTTGAATTTATTTACCTAATATCTGAGATAATTGTCTAAGCGAATTTTCTAAATGAAGCAGTTTTTTAAAATTCTTTCTCCAGCAAAGATCAACACATAGGATTGAATAATTTTCTATACTGGAAATATGTTTCAAATACATACACAAATTATTTTTATATTGAAAGGATTATATAATAAATGATAAAATACAAGACTCCCTTTACTGCTTTGTTAATTCTGTTATTTATGACAAGAAAGAAATCTATAAGAAAGTCAAGGTGGCAAAAAACAAGCTTTCAAAAGCTGAAGATGAAAATGAAGTTTCTCCAATGTTCTCAATTCAGTCCCTTTGGAATATTATCATGTTTTATTCAACATCACCATTTTTACTGCTATAGGAAGCACACCACAGTCCACAAAAAAAAAAAAAGTCAAGCTTTTCTAAATCTCAGTTCAGTTTTCTCTCTTCCCCAATAAGAATGGCACTACTACTAGCTGTTATGCTTGGCATTAGCAGAAATCACCCCATTCAAACTGCCTGTTATTCAACACAAAAAAAAAGATCCTTGATTTCTAACCATATGAGTGATGACCAGTCAGTAAACAAGGGACTGTGAAATCTAGATCATTCTTTTTTCTGTCCAGGAGAAATAAAACAAGGAGCTGTCTAGAAATCACCGTTTCTTCCCCACTTACTACCCATCCTCCTTGCCTTTGGCTGTCACACATGAGTTTCTGCTACCAGAGCTGAAGTTGCCTTCGGTCTGGGAGAAGAGTTAGTAGACACTGGAGGGTACCAGAAACAATAGACAGTTGTCTGGAGATGACCATTGCTTGGAGGAGCTCATGCATCCAAAGATCCTCACCAGAAGCACCAACAAAATCTCTGTATGTGTCCAAACACTTACTAGCTTAGCTCAGTTTATGTGGATTATCAAGCAAGTAGCACAACGCACGTCCCCAATGAAAGGGAGGTCAGATTTCAAGGTTTTGCCCATAACCAGGGCAGTATAACAACTCCATAAAAAACACCCGCAGCGGTTCTTCCAGAAATGCTTGAAAAGTTTCTGCAGTACAGAAAGTAAAATAAACCAGCAGCAGACTCAAGGAAAAATGACAATGAATAATTTAATTCCAAGCCCTCAAAATCCAGCAGATTTCATCACAATGAGTAACAGGAGATACAAAACAGCATACAAGGCAAGTTCACTTTGCTTGTACCACAATCAGTTTTGCCTACATTGTATAAACAGATGTATTCATTTAACAATTGCCTGCTAATAATAAACTGCACTGAAGAGTTGCTTTGCTATGGGAACAAGCACCCCACATCAAAAGAACCTCATTTGTACATCAAAGGAGAAATTATGCTCAATAATAGTGCTTCTTTGAATTGTCACCTAAAACCAGCATAGGACAAACTTAACTTTTGGTCTGAAGTCTTCTGAAGGGAGAAGAGATTTTCATTATAGCAAAAAAAAAATGGAAAATACTTTGACTCCACTTACAGCAAATATCATTGGAAAGAACAGAAACTAATTTTAACTATGTGGCATGAGGAGGTGGGTGTGAAAAAGAGGAAGACTACTTCTCACACGTACTCTAAAACCTCTTAGCAACATCAAAGGGAAGCACACCACGTTTTTCCAAGAGGTGTTTGTTTACACTCCAAGAGTGGCTTATGATGCGTAGGACTCCCAGTTGCATGGAAGAACATGCTCCCATCAATACTGAAATTCTCTCATGCTTTCTTATTCCCTCCTCAAGTACCCCCTTTATTCCACTAGCTGTATATGAAAGCTTGCTAGAGACTGAAGAAGTGCACAGTACTGCACCACTGAAGCCTGCTTTGCCTGCTCAGAGCAGAATACTAAATATTGCCTTGCTTGCCCTTTCTCAACTGCTTTCCTCTTTCAAGAAACACTTTGGTGCTTTCTGCAGAATTTCGCTCTTTCATACAACACTGTCCATGAAATCTGAAGTAGCTTAGGCTTTTTGTCATTTACTGATGACGGCATGGCTTTATGTCACACACTGCACTTTGAGGTTTTTCCCTAATCCCCATTCTTGTCTTCTTCTAAGCCTTATGTTACTTTAGAATTTGACAGGAGGAAGTTTCACATGGACAAGGCCTTCCAAACCCAAGCTGCCACTGGCTCTTGACGGCCAGATGAAATACAGCAGAGTAGAGCTTTCAGCTTTTAACTGTCAAAGGCTGCACAAACCATAATGTAAGCTCTCATTCTTTTTCTCTAAATAAGGGCAGAAGTAAAAGCTCCAGGTTCAAACTCATTTGAGTTTTTAAATCACACAGAAGTACTCAACAAACAGCCAAGTACTACAAGGGAGGATAGACAGGCAGTGCTTTCCATTTTACCTCCATGTGCATGAAAATCACAAAACAATGTTAAAACTTTTGCAAACAGATCCTAACACTAACTGCGCAATTAAAAGAGATGTTACAAGATTTTAAATTCAGTACCAAACTTCAAATCAATTGGTTAAAATTAAGCAATAAAAACATTTCTGCTTAAAAAAACCCAACCAGCAAGTCAAACAATTAGTTTGTCGCCAATCTAAACCCATAAAATGCAGAAGAAAAAAATGGTAGCTAACGTCAATGTACTCAATTACTTCCATTAATTGTTTACACTTCCTAATGAAATCAAACAGTTTCGCAGCCCTAAGCAATATAGCTTAGAGATGAAAAAGCAGGCCATACCCTCCTTGTTTTGAAGTCTCTCCACTCTTATGAGCTGCTCCTAGTAGGAAACACCCTTCCTCCAGCTGTAAGGACAGTTGAGCAGCTGCCTTAATAACCAATGCCAGCTTCACATATTAATACATAAAAGCAGCTGCCTGCCTGCCTATGCAGCTGAAAGAAAAGTGCTGGAGGCACGGGCCAGTATGCAATACTGGCACTGATTGCAAAGGCAGCTGCTCGGTTCATACATCTGCAGGAAGAGTGCTAGGTATCAGAGGAGAAATGGAAGATGGAATGGCTCAAATTGTGTAATCATAATTCTCAGAATTTATAATAGATACTTGCATCCTTAATCTCCGATCTTTAGCTGCCCATTTGTGAAGTAGGATAAATATGGGATAAGATGTCTCTCTGCTCACAGGATACTGAAAAATTAAATTCGTGACTGTGAAGTGCACTAAAATAACGATATCATACCACTGACAAAAAGGAACAGGGAATTTTATCTTCTTTGTGAACTATTCAAAGCAAAGCATAGCTCTTCATTACATAAATGCAACTTGCTCAATGAATTAAACAATATTAAAGCCTTAGAAAAATTTAAGCTGAATATGAAGCATAGACAAGCAACTCAAGCACTCTTCAACTTCTGGGTGCTAGCTAGATTTTGTAAACAGCTATAAGGATCTTTCCTCTTTGGTTGCTTTTCAAGCACGTTTCTGCCTGAGAAAGGAGTGCACATATACACAACATACACACACCAGAAAAACACGCTCTGGTTTCCCTGCTCTGACTCCACAGGCATATGTAGCAATCTATACTTCACTTATAATATAAATACTGTATGCTGCTTATAGCACTTTTGGGAAAAGCAGTCTTCAATATTCTGCAGCAGACAGTGAACATTGAACAAGCTACATTCTTAAATTGGTACAGAAATTGCACGTAATCACTAGCACAAGGGTCTTTAGAACCCCTTCCTTGTTGAAATGGCAACTACAGGGCTAGTAGAACCAACTCTTTGGGTTGGAAGTGGAGAAGTGGGAAGAATACACTATGAGTGAGTGAGCTCTGTGGACTGCTGAGAGCGCAACCCATGGCTGCTTGGTGACCCATCACATAAGCTACTTCGGCTTCTCTTGTTCCCAGGAGTAGGGGAGTGATTATGCCCCTGTACTCAGCGCCAGTGAGGCTGTACCTTGAAAACTGTGGTTTGGGCCACTCAGTACAAGAATGACATTGAGGTGCTGACGCATGTCTAGAGAAAGTCAACGAAGCCGGTGAAGGCTCTAGAGCACAAGTCTTATGAGGAGCTGCTGAGGGAACTGAGGCTGTTTAGTATGGAGAGGAGGAGGTTGAACGGAGACCTTATCTCTCTCTACAGCTACCTGAAAGGTGGCTGGAGTGAGGCAGGTATTGGGTTCTTCTCCCAAGAGACTGGCAATAGGACAAGAGAAAATAGCCTCTTTCTTTGCTGACAGCATGGTGAAGCATTGCAACAGGCTGCCCAGAAAATGGTGGAGTCACCATCCCTGAAGGTGTTCAAAATATGTGTAGACGTGGCACTTCAGGACACAGTTTAGTAGGCATGGTGGTGCTGGGTGTTGGCTGGGACAATCTTAAAGAACTCTTCCATCCTTAATGATTTTATCATTCTATGATCTGCCGACAGGAGCCTCTTCATGTCAAGTCCCACAAGAGGTGATGTTTTCTTCCCCAGTGCTGATACCACAGTGTAATGCCTCAGGCTACTGCTGAAAGATATCATACTTCATAGGAAACATTAACATTCACTCACCTACATCCTGCTCAAGAATACCATTGCTGCAGATAAAGCAGCACAAATATAACTATTAACAGCTATATACAAGATGTCAGTGAGCAGATAACTATGCTTATGAGTGACCACTGCCCAAATATAGTGCAATAATTCCACTGAAATGTCTGCCCCATCAAAATCTCTCAAGGGATAGAGACCAGGCATAACTACCAAATGGCATAACTAAAGAAGCTCACGTCAACTTTTTGGGTTTCAATATCCTCCATTGGTCTTTTGCCTTCCCAACTAAGGCTGTAATTGCATATACAGCACAAAATGTATATTTAAATTACCAGTACCGTGATGCACTGTTTTAGTACCAAATAAATAGTATGAATTGAGTGAACTTACAAGGACAGATTGTTGTTGTGCTGGTGGCTGTGTTTCCATGTTTCAGAACTGAAGCACAAAGTAAACAAACCCCTCACGCTTCTCATTACAGGTCCAATTATACATAAAACTCTGGCTGATAATTAGTGTTTCCTACTCAATAAGCTGTCATTCACACAATATTCTGCTGAAAAGGAATCTATCAGTGTGACATGCTGCATTCTTATCAATACCTTATGTCCAGAGGTAAAATTAATTCACTACCAATAATGTAATCTTCCACTATTCTATCAGTCAATGATTTCTTTTCTCCTCTCTGGTAAATGAAGACATTCTTGTGATTTCTTCTGAAAATGTTAAAGGCATTTCCCTCCTTCTGGGATACATGAGCTGAGTTGAAATCCAGTGTACACTGGAATAGCTGAGGAAATAAAAAAAGACCTCTCAAAATATCTCCAAATCCAAAGATTTCAAGCAAGTGAGAAACGACAATTTACACAAGCTAAAATGCAACATCATTGGTGGCCAGCAGATCAAAGGTGACGACTCTACCTCTCTGCTTGGCTCTTGTGAGAGCCCTACCTGGAGCACTGCATCTAACTCAAGTCCCCCATACAAGACAGATATGGACCTCTTAGGTGGGTGAAGAGGAGAGCCTTGAACATGGTCAGAAGGCTAGAATACCTCTCCCATGCAGAAATGCTGAGAGTTGGGGTTATTTTAGCCTGGAGACGAGAAAGCTCCAGGAAGATTTTATTGCAGCCTTTCAATACAAAAAGGGGGGCTTATAAGAAAGAGGGAAAGAGACTTTTTACCAAGACCTACAGTAATAGGACAAAGGGCAATGGTTTTAAACAGAAAGAGGTAGACTTAGGTTGGACATAAAAAGAAAAAAAAATTTACCAAGAGGGTGGTGAGACTCTGGAACACGTTGCCTAGAGAAGAAGTGGATGCCTCATCACTGGAAGCATCCAAGGTCAGGTTGGATGAGCCTTTGAGCAGCCTGGCCTAGTAGAAGATTTCCATTTGGCAGCAGGTTGGAGTAGATCATCTTTGAAAACAAACCAAACCATTCTGTGATTCTCTGAGCAAAACAGACTCAAAGAGACAGCCAACACACACCAGTGCCATGAAAAAGATGATTTCCATGATTCACCCAAAAACATCAGTGAAGGATCTGGAGATTTTTAGCACATTTTAGGGTTTTCTTTTGTCTAGCTAATTTAGAGAAAAAATGGCTAGAATATCCTACCATTAGACTCCTGCTTTCTCCAAGACTATCCGTTGATTCCTATGAGGCAGGTAGTGGACTACTATAGCTACAGCACCTGAGGCATAATGGGAAGAGAGGCTGATGTGGAACAGGAGGATGTACAGGATAGGGAAGAAATAAGAGCAAAACTCTTATGCCTATCCCTGAAGAAAATGACTGTCAGCAGAAAATGCAGTCCTAGATAGTAACACCTCACAGAAGGAATACTCCCAGATGCACTGCAAAGATGGACCAGATCCCCAAAGGTGTACAGAAGCACTATGTACACTGTGGAAAAGATAACAGTCTTAAGCTGCCACTCCTCTATTCAGAGCATAATTACCACGGCACTTCATACAGGTTGTTTTCATTATATTCTACAAGCAGCAACTTCAATCCACATGCAGAAGAACAATGTAACTTTCTCCATTTTCTTTCTGTATGTACTGTGTGTTTCTGTGTATCTCAGAGGAGTCCAGTGCTCTTATTTTAGAAAAGTAAAAGCTAAATAAGAGTAATTAAGATTTTAACAGGAATCTTTTCCTATAAACAGTTCTTAAATAGAAAAAGCCCACTAAACAATTGCAACAGACAATGGACAATAAATGCTGGGATTACAGGATAATCTACTGCTTTTTTAAAAAAACATGGATTTCTTTATACATCTTTATCCAAAACATAAGAAAACACCTGTTTTCAGGACTACAAACAGCATTTTCATCTCAGCATTCAGCATTATTTCTTATATTAAGCGAAACATCAGTCAATGTTTAACTCTAGCAATTGGCTGATGCATGACAAGGTAACCGCATACAATTTTGTAGTAGGTTACACACATTAAACTATTAATACTCCTAATTTATTCTTACAAATCTCAGGTAAGAAAAATAAGAATCTAAACACTAAGGAAGAAGGCAGCGTTGTGTTTTTCTTCTCACTGGAGAGCAGAGGAGAAAAATACTGTCGACACCCACCCATACAGCACAGTTCTGCGAACTGGCATAAGCAGAGGTAGATGCTTCACTAAATCCAAGCTGCTCCGCAGTCTGACTTCCAGAAAACAGATGCTAGGAAGCCATAGCAACAATCATGCCACTTATCAGAAGAGCCCTTTTCAATTATGATGCGAATCAACAAATCGTAGCCAGGAAGAATAAAGTCTTCTGGTTAAAATACAGAAATGATAAATTCAGTTACTTCCTACTCCTGCCAAAAATGCCTATATTCATTGGCACCTTACAGTTTCCATGCTGTAATTTTTAATTTCATAAACTAGAAATAACAGTTTATTATAAAGTGGGATGTTGAAAAACATGTCTCATTAGTATTTACAACATTCCTCTTGAGTATTCCAAAGTCAGTGACAGAAATTGTTTGATACAACAACTTGTATAGGGACACTTCTGATTAAGTTATTCATACAAACTAGGATAGGTACATATAATAGGCTATTTCCCCTTCATATGAGCCTAAGATCATGAATATGATCAGGCATTTTATTAAAGAGATGTACAAAATAGGCAGGATGATACAATCCCTACCATGAAAAACCTAAAAACTTATTTGTAATGAAAAATGAATTGAGCCTAAAACCGAAGGAGGGAAGTACAGGTGAAGATGAAACCAGATCACAACATTACTTAGGACATATTTTTAAAAGTAGAGATCACGATAACTAAGAATAATTTTAAACAAAGTAAGTACAGACTGAGATTCATTGTAGGGATTATTCATACGATGAGGAGGTTACAACTAAAATGGAAAAAAATTCCATTCCAACAGTCCATAAAAGAACGGTAGAAAAACAGGAAAAAAAAAGACAAGGTTCGGAAAAAAACTCCAATTTGTTCTGCAGTCAGAGTAGCTGAGCATATCTTCAGGGTTTCTACAAATCTGTACCCATACATTTCTAAACAGCAATCTCTATAAACATGACCTAAATACTAAGCATTCCACCCCGTAGGCCACTGAGCTCTCATTAGCCTCCTCCCTCACCTCCTCATAGGAAAATGTCCCTGGCCAGGAGCACCAGTCTCAGGGGTTTGGCCAACTGGAAGCAATGGCTGCAGGTTGCACCTCATACGTGGCCCTGAAACTCAACTAGTGCTGCCACATTTCACCTCCCAGGTCCTCACTCCCACTGCAAGCCATGCAGATAAACATTTAAGCAAGTTAAAAGGTTTTTACACTTCAAATGTGATTTGTTTTCTTGCAGAAAGCTTACAAAGGAGGGGATGTCAATAGATTTTGTGCAGGTTTTAAAGCTATTCTGAAAATAATTGCCTTTTCAGGAAATATTTCAAGGTGTGGTGGAGTCACAGTTTACAGCGAGACACTTCTGGTCCCAGGGGAAAGTGGGAGAGATCCAACACTTTTATCTATAACAAACTCGCTTGACTTGGCTTGTGCTCACAGTGAGCTGGCAAGGCAGGCTGGCTCTCCTTTGCACAACGGCACTTGTGTCTTCCCAAGGCTCCTCAAGTTCCCACCAACCTCTTATTCCGTGGCAGAGAACAGCAGCATACTTGTTCACTTCAGCATACTTTTTCACTAGAGAAGAAATGTTGATTTCAGGGGATGTTGCAAAAATGCTTATGTAGAACAAAAGCATCTCTTCAGTTTGGGATTACTACCTTCGAAATTCTTAGATTTTACTTCCATGTGCCAAAACTATGTAGAACATGATAATATCAGATACAGCGCTTAGATTACAATTAAAATAATCAAAATTAAACCTACATCTGTCAGAACAGCACTGGTTCACTGCAGACTTTAATCACAAATAAGCTGCTTTTTTTTTAAAAAAGTAAGTACTAAAACATGCAATCACAAGATCAAAATCAAAGTGTACCATCCTATGTAAAAAATTATGCATAACATTTTGGATAACACCCTTCACCAGCCCCCCTACTGTCCTCTACAGTTCCAACATATGTTTGCATCTCTGCTTGAGATAATTTTTGATAGCAGGCAAACTAATTAAACATTCCTCAGAAGCCAGAGGGCTGAAGTCACCACACAGTGACTAAATACTGCAGCTGTCAGGAAAGGCAAAGTGGGTTCCCATCCTAATCCCATGCTGACCTCGAAGCCGAGCCTGAGAACCTGTCAGAAAGGTGCTCTCACAGCATAAGACAACGAGCAGCAGCTGCTTATGCTCAGCAGGCTCCAGCCAGTCTTTTTTTTTTCTGACTGTCACTCTGGACACATGCTGCACAACGCTCACACGTGCATATCCCCGCTCCTGGTGAGGAGCTGCCTGGGAGTTTACCGTGTCACATGCTCAAAAGCTGCTCATGCCCAGATTAAGATGAAACCCAATGTCCTCTAATCAAGCTGCAGGCAGAGAACCTGCACCCATCTTGCGTATGGGCCAAAAAGCATGAAAGATAGATTTAAAGTTATTTCCAAATCCAGGGGTTTTTTTTAATTACAGAAAAGAATGAACATTTTCAAATTAAGTTAAATTAATTGAAAGTTAAATATAGGTATTTGAAAATGTTCATTCTTTTCTGTAATTAAAAAAAAAAAAACTATTAAGCTTTTTTCCCCTTGAAAATAAACAAAAAATAACTGGAAAAATATATCAATATTGAAAGCAAAAGGGAAAGAAAGCTTCTTTAATCATTCTGAATTAGTCACTAAAGCAAAACTATGTGGCAGAATATCTAACCTATCTTTAATATAAAGGTGTGATTTTTTTATCTACAAAGTAGAAGGTGTAGAAAAAGCAAACTATTGGGGTTTTGTATTTCAACTGAGGTGCAGTGCTGATATTATACTGACTCACAGCAAAACAAACTTAATAGATCCAAAAGAGAAGGAAATACTGAAAAATGCCTTTGAACTAGGCATTTGTTCAGACAAACAAACCTCAGTGATTCAACTAGGTATGGTCTGTCCACAAAGGCTCAAATTACTAAATTCACTGGAGGACAGCAGTATTCTGTCTGCAGGTCACTGAAGGAGGTGGTTTATCAGAGGTGACCATACTCTGTTCACCATGCTTCCCATCCCAGTGAGCTCCTCATGGAGCCGTAGAGCAGGCTAATTTTCTAAAATCAAAAAGAATGCTAATGTGATTACTGTTTATGGAAAGCTAATTCTGAAACCAAGAGCCTGGAAAACTAGGTTTAGTTTAAAGAATTATTCAGCATTACTCAGCACTGCTTCAAGTTTTGCTTACAGTTCACTGCAAGGTTTAGCCCAATGCACTGCAAAGATCTGTCCTCATCAGAGGTATCCAAAATTTTCATATGGTACCATGAGCCCATCCTTCCATCACCAATTAAACAACTTATCAAGTTTCCTCCTTTTCAATTCTTGCATGCATAAGGAAATACTGAACAAATCTAAAGTGGCTTCAATCCAGCTTTTGTAAATTTGATCCATGTGTTTCCTGGTTTTGTACCTGTGGGGCATTTCTTGACTAGAAGAGTCAATACCGGTTTCAGTGAAGAAAACTTCTCCATCACAGGTACCAAAGTCCCACTTGCACTAAGGTCTCCCACAATATTTTTTTTTTTTTTTTAAATTAGAATTTATAATACTTAGTGACATCCATGACTAGATGTTGGAAAAAAAAAAAAAAGTCTTGTGATAATTGACCTCAGAAATAAATACATTTTTGTTACTTTAAACTAGGCAATCATGGTTATGGCCTTTTTCTAAAGTCATTTTAGACATCCAGATTTCCTACTGTAACAGTGCTTAGATGACAAAAAGGTTAGACCTCCTCTACCAGTAGGAACTGAGGAGAGGACTTGAGTCCACCTTTTTCTCTCTGTTCTGTAGACAGTCTTTTCCTGTTAATTTCTGGGACTTATTTTCCTGTAGGTAAACAGGAGACGGGTGAATATCAGGCACATAGATAACAGCATCATCACTTCTCCAGGCATCAAGCACTCTTGAGGAAACAACAGCTACAAGTTCCTTGGCAAAACAGGCTACCATGAGCACATCAAACCCATCCTTTGATCAGCACACTGACTTGTAAAACACAACACTGTATTACTAGATTGGTCCCTTTGACTGAAAGGAATTTCAAGACTGGGCTTCCAAACACAAAAGATCTAGTGGGTAAATTTCTATTATTTAAAAGGTGTTTCTGAAGCTGAAGCATGTGGAGTTGTTTATTCACAAATCAAAATGCAAATCTTCAAAAGACAGGCTGTATTCTGAGGCCACTCCACAGGCAGGGAAAGAGAGAGTGCCTGCCTACGTGAGAACCACCCTGAGGCACACCCCTGTGTTTCAAGTACAAGCTGCATTCTTTCAACTTGGGCTCCTTCTAGGAAACAAACTTAACAAATGAGATATGAATTAAAATCTGTAAGAACAAAATTCCATATGAAACTTTACCCATGGGAAAAGGAAAGAGAAACAAAGAGCAGATTACATGTGACAGATGTTAGTCATGCCCCCCGTGGCATTGCTGGAATGTGCACACATACACGGTGATGGGCGCAGAAGATAGGACCTATCCAAAATAAAACTCCACTGTCCCTAATATAAAGAAGGACATGAGCAAAACTTAGCCTTTAATCTTCAAAGTGCTGCTTGGATCATTATCCCATTGTACTTAATTAATATTCAAAGTTATTGAATGAGAGCCTGAGTCTGGATGAACCGACTATACAACATGAGACTCTCTGCAATGGACAGCCCATAAAACACTTACTAAATCTCTGTCTGAGACTTGACAACAAGAGTGAACACAGATGAGCTCTGTCAAATTAAAAAAATTTCTTGCCGTAAGTGAGAATCTTGAGTAAGTATGCAGACCACTTGTTCCCAGCCACTGAATTTTAACAGCCTAATTGTTACCTGAATTACAAGATGCCCTTCTCTCTCACAAATCAAAATCTTGACTATAAAAAGATATATTTTTTTAACTATCCTAGAAGTTACCTGATCTATTGACATGGATGCTGGGGAAAGATTTTATACTTTTTCACGTATGTCACATAATTCACTGTATCATTAGTGCTTTCTGCTGTGACTAAAGTTGGTACAAAACAACATTCTACAAAATGGCTAGAAGTGGTACTTTCAAAGCAGGAAAGATGATGTACCAGAACAGGACACCTTCCTTTAGGGAAATGATTGATTGATAAAATGCTGTGTCTGCTATATTGTCAGCTGGTCCAGGTGTTTGCCTCCACAGAGAAGCTCTAGCACTATTCACATAACCATAATAATTTGCCAATGTATAGCTGAGAGGTGTCAATTTCAACCCTAGTTAAAGCAAAAATATTCTTACCAGCAGTATTTCTGTGATCACTCCCTTCTCTCAGCTGCAGGATGCAAAAAATAAACAACTCGGATAGAAGCTGGCCACACTGCTTCACTGCACGTTACATGCATTAATTTTCAGTTAGGGGGAAAATAACTGACTTAGAGGAGAGTGGGAGGGAAGCAGTATCTGAGGGAGTTCTTTCCAAAATTTAACCTTCTGAAAACTGATCTGCTGTTCATGGTATTGATTGGCACATTATATTTTGCCCTTCTTCATCAAACAATAGTGACTTCTTATTTCATATTCACACAGAAATGGAGTAGCGTTCTTGTTCTCCATCTGCTGGCTCTGCAGCAGCAGCTGACAGTAATTTCCAGAATAGTCCCATTGCTGATAAGGCAGCAAGGAAGAGCAAGGATCCAGATGCAAAGATTTTACCCTATGCCCCTTACTATAAATATTTGATGAAATCTGTCTGTAACAAAATAAAAGCAGACATAACAGAACCAGAAGTAATCCCAGAACTAATCAGACAGAAAATGTGAAGGTGGCGACCTGGGCTTTATGACTGCAAAGAACTCACTGCTTTAATCATACTCATTTCTTCTGGGTACATTTACTTCAGATTGGGTATCTGTAAAGAATGCTATTTATTTTTATTTACTATGTCATGATTATTGTAAGCACCATTGATTTGTATTACTGATATGACATTACTGATCTCACAGCTTATATTGTGCCTTATCCTGGAGTCCTTCAACTTGATACAAGTGCGAGCAATTACTTTCAAAATAATCCCACACACAGAGGCCACCATGAGCTGGTATCCGATCTTCTACACACTGTTTCTAATAACCAGTACACTAAAACTAATTTCTTTTAAAAAGCTCTTTGAAAAAGCTAATAGCAAGTTAAAAGTTGTACATATATATGTGCACCCTTGCAAGGATGAGATGTGTATACTCCAGCACACGTACCTGTGCAGAGCAGGATGCTTTAGAAGAATGACTCATGGGCAGGGCTAGTCTAAAAGGGCGGCCAGAAGTTAAACAAGGTGGTTTCACTTATCCAACAAACTTCCAGTGGAGTCAAGGAGATTACTCTAAAGAAACTGCTTCTCTAGCTTCATCAGACAGTCCCATATCACACAATACTGCTCAAACTGTGGACAGGAATGGTCCATGTGCCAAAAAAAAAGGTTACATTTAAAGAACACTAAAGATGATTGCCAGAATCCCATTTATGCCCTTTTAAGTTTTCACATATCTCCTTTCCTAATCACTGGATTTACCTCAAATTTTGGGTTCCTCTTCCCTTAGCCCAGGGCACTGGTTACCTCATAAGACTGGCACAATCTGGTCCGGATGGTGTACAAGAGCCACTCCAGCCTCTACAGGGAAGGAAGGGCAGTCCCTTAGATACACTCCTGCCTTCTTTTTCAGTGGGAAAACTAAGAGAGGCCATGTAACTAAGATCGGATGCCTTGGTGGGAAGCTGAAAGGAGGTAAACTACAGATTTGTATCACTCCCAAAACATTTATTTGAATTTCCAGGTTTTCAGAAGGTCTCTTCCAAGGAAATCATAAAAAAAAACCCACTCACACAGAACACCATGCTAAGTTGTTGTGGAATGAGAAGGATAATCATCACATTGAAGAATAAAGTGGTTAATACTTTCAATAAAGGGAAATCATCGATGAAGTACCACAGGAAGCTGTATACAAATATTCTCTCTCAAAAATCAATAAGGAGGTTACAACTATTTATGTTAGTGAAAATAAAGCTAGTTGCACAGAGCCGCATAAGCACCTCACAGAGTAGCTTGAATGGGATTGAAAGTGACAAATGAAATTCAAAGCAGCTAAACATGAAGCATTGCATGCTGGCAGAAAAATATCCAAAATTTACATGCACACTAAACTACTTTCTGCTGCTCAGGAATAAGATTATGCAGTTACAAGAGATGATTTTAAAGAAAGCATCTTCTTCAGACTCTGCTGCAGTCAAAAAACAAATAGAGTATTTGGCTTTACAGAAGATGGAGAGAACTAAACAAAAAATATTTTATGCTGTTGTAGGAAATAGTGGTCTTAAAGGATATAGTTAAAATTCCCAGTGTTCAGAGAACAGTGGAAAAAATATCTAGGACTTTTCAGCCTCAAAAAGAAAGGGTTGAACAGTGTGACTGGTACCCCCTGCTCCTGACCCCTGGTAAACTCCAGTTTTGTGTGACAACAGGAACACTTTTGAGTCCTGAGTCATGGAGAGCATAGAGTGGATAAAATGGTTCATTGTTGCTTTTAATGCAGGAATAAGTGGGCATTAAATACAATTTGGCATGACAAGCTAAGAAAAAGTAACTTAATTTATCACATAGGCTATGATACTCCATCATAAGTTACTGCAGATGCTAAAACAGCTGACAGAAGTTCAGAGAGTGTTTTACTGGGGCAGAGGAGATCAGTGAATTGCTATTCACCACAAGGACATCACCTCTTGCTCTGGAAGCCCTTGCAGCCACAGGCTGTTGGGAGCTAAACAAAAGCACTGCTCTGATGTTGCCCTGTCCTTAAAGCTTCCCCAGGCGTTGGCTACTGCTGGAGACCGGCTACTGCAAGAGGTACTGCTGTCTTACCCAAAATAGCCATTTCTACATTCTTGTTTCTGCCACCAAAAGCCGCAGGCAACCACAATGAGAGGCTCTGGTGGTAGGAGATCAGCACCCAGACAGGCTGGAGGGAGGCTGATGCACCAGGAATCTGGAGACCTCAGCTGGGAAATCCTTCTCTTCCTCTCAATTCTGTGTTCTGCATCCATTCAAAACACCTTAAAAACCTCAACTCTTTCCCAATATCCCCAGACACAACCTAACTAGTTGTGATTAGAGGGAAGCAAAGCCTTTAAAAGCTACCCTTATACTTAAATCAAAACACTCAAAGACCAGGAGACTCATCACTTACCTGGAAGCAATAATTAGTCACTGAAAAGGAAAACACAGATGCCTTGGAAACTTTCTGTTGTTCAAACAAACATGAGAAGTTTTTAAAAATCATTGGATTAAAAATATTGATGCAAAAAATAAGTCTGAATCTAAACTAAAGGTAATTCAGCAAGAAGCTGTTCTTTCTTCTCACCAGGAACGCAGTCTTACTTTAATTGGTTTACATTTTTTATGTTTGTATGGTCACTTTCATCATTTGAAGGAATAAAACCCCCAAAAGTCTTTGAAAACTGCATGCTGAACAAAATGTTACTCCTTTCATGTATGTATACCTATTAAAATGCATGTAAGTGGCTCAGCACTTGTTTTAATGTAATTTAATCAAAACCACGAGATCTTGCGATAAAAAAGTGCATTTTCTGTCACTGTGTAGTTGTGGGAAAAAGTGTCTTGTCTGTTAATCCTTTTATATTGAGGGAAACCCTTGATAAAGTGTTTTATTCACAAAAAATGCATCATAATATTGTGACTGATTTTCATCTGGCATGAGAGGAGGTCATGCACGGTGTCAGTGCTTCAGTTAATTAGAACCGTGATCATGGAATAGCCTGAAAGACCATAAAAGTGTCCTTTGACCAGTGACTATCTGTCCTGATCATGATGAAGGCAGCTATGGGGCTCTCCTCAACAAAACAAGGGAAAGCCAATGCTGTCTTGCCAATCCAGCACATTTTACAACACTTCAGGGTTCATCCCATCATCAGGCCTAAGAAATCTTCTCAACAAAAGGACAGACTCATTGCTTTCTTGGACAAGTTAGGTGGATGGGGAGGATGCAGAGGAGGGAGTGGTATGGATCACCAACATGAGAAAAGCGAAAAAATTCACCATGAATTAAAGTAATAACATTTTCCAGATAATTAAAAATAAGTCTTTGTTTGTTATTACTTTGGGAGAGGGCACCACCATTTTCTTGCTTCACATTAAGTTTCACATTTATAGGAACAGCCAGGTTTTACTCTGCAGAACTGCTGCCTACCATTTGATCCCCATTTGCATAACTGATTTCTGCCTGTGTCCAACACTTTGTAACCATACCTTCTGATTACCAATTTTTTTTCCCAGATCCTTTTTCCATCTTGTCAACTTAATTTTGAAACCTAAGGCCATATTACAATTTAAAGAACTCTGAAACTGGATTAGCCGCCCCTCTCCACTTTGTATCACCTACATGTTTAATGAGCACATTCAGTATTCCATTACCCTGATCATTAATGAAAACGCTGCTAGCGACCATTAAGTTAAGGCACTGAGCAAACTCAATGTATCTTTTCATTCAGACAATGAACAACTCACTGATAATGACACACTGGTTTTAAGATTAGTTTTGTATGTATTGTTATGGCTTCTGCCTTCCCAGTTGGCTATTAGAAGGCCACTGAGATGGCACAGAAACACTTACTGATGTTAGCTTTCTGACACATACTACCTCCCTTCTATCCACAAAACCTGTTGACCGGAATACTACTTTTTAAAGAATTCTATGTTAATTTTACACATTTTTAAACAAATCCAATGGGACTGTTACTCATCATCATCTTCTAGAGTTTTGTACGATATAATGCAATGAAGGAAATTATTTAATTTCCTAAACAAATATAATGCAACTCATCACACAATAAATTACATTTTTTCTTTAAAGTTTACAGTCACCTATGACAGGCTGAATGGGATTCTACTATATTTAAAAGTGAATTAGATTAAATGTAGATAGATTTACTTATCTTTTCAAATCCAGACCTTCTAATTTTGCTGTCCTTGCTTCACGCATCTGAATTTAAACAGAAAACGCTCTGGACAGGGAGGAATTAATTTTCTTTCTGGAGAGAAAAATTCGAGCGAAAGTGCTATACAAAATACTGCACAATCACACAACAAAGCCGAAGATCAAGTCTTGATTTTTTTACCTATGAATTCACTTCCTCTTAACATTAACGCTAGTCACTCAAATACAGTAAAACTCACTATGTCAGAATCCAGTCTGCCCAAGTCTATATTTTGTGAAGCCTCAATGAATCATAAAATCATAGAGTCCTAGAATAGTTTGAGTCGGAAGGGACTTTAAAGATCATCTAATTCCAAACCCCAAGCCATGGGCAGGGGCACCTCCCACCAGACCAAGCTGCTCAAGGCCCCATCTAACCTAGCCCTGAACACTTCCAGGGAGAGGCCACTGAAGCTAAACAATACTTAAATCACAGTAACAAGACAGTGTTTCGAGAACTCAAGTTAGGCCCAGAATGGTCTCATGGCCAATTACACTTCTAGTCTCTGAACTGTATATAATAAAACACAACATACACAGGAACCATAAAATGTATAAGCGCATTGCAGCAAGTACGCACGCTTGTTCCCAAGAAAAGTCTGCTGATGCTAAACATCCACACTGCAGCCAGGATCATAATCACCATTTCATTCTAGCAACCTGTTGCATCCCATTTTACCATGTCAAAAGTTGGTGAAGATGCCAGTAAGAGGTATCTCTCACCAATTATTGTATTTTACAAACCTGCATGGCTACAAAACAAGAAATATGAAAATGTGCAACACCTGTTACAATTTAATAGTATTCTTAGTTGGCAACAGCTTGGCTGCCACCATCCACTGTTCAACTGAGCTTGAAATAAAACACAAGAAGTAATATCTCTATTGAATACATTTACATATAAATGTATATAGGTACACAGGTTTTCAGCCACTTAATAACTGTAATTCTAATACTACACAGGAAATTTCACTACAATTCAGATAATAAAATAAGCAAATCCAGTATACTGACAAGTACATCTGAAAAGCAAATATTTTTGCAAATACTTACTTTTATCTTCAGGACTTTTTATAATTAAACCCCACTCCTTAACACATTTTACAAGCTAAGGCTCAAACATCAACGCTTTTTCCTAGCTTACAAGAATCACAAGCAAAGGGGTTTTATCAGGAAGAGTGACATTGAACATTAAAAAAATATCAGTGAAGCACATATGCCATATACCTAATTTTCAAATAAATAAGATAGGGAATTCTTCACTGTAAACATTTGTTATGCATTGCAATATATATTATTTTATGGTAGGTCTTAATTGATTCTTTCATAAAACAACTGCTTTCATATAACTGGGTTAAACTGATATTTTTAGAAGTGTCTAAACAGAACTTTACACAGACCTGTTATATTCCTTAGAATAAACAAACATGCATGCAAACTACATGTCTACAGTAATATATTACAGTACTGACTTCACTCTTCTATTTCTAATTTTAAAAATTGCACAAACATTTGGAAAAGCAGAGCAGATCACTGACTATCCAAATATTTCTCCTAGAAAACAAATGCAGAAAATGTAAACACACAACTTCTAGAGTATAATTAACTCGGCAATAGCTGTGTGTACCAAGACCAGTCTGGTCAGATGAAAACATTTCCACGCTCAAGGATATCATCTGTTTTCCCATGCACCTTCTCTGGTAGGAAATAACCCATGTCTTCAATGGACAGGGAAGAGATGCTTCAACCATCCCTAGCATACAACTAAGTGTCTTTCCTACTAACACACATAAGAAGATTGGCTTGCTCAAAGGCATAAAGCAGGTGGATAATTCCAAGAAGCTCAATACCTTATATTCCAATCAGGTATGTGCACTGGGAAGCCTTCGCTGCTCCTCTGTTCATTCACAGGACCCAGAATTCTTTACTATCCACACTTACTATAAATTAAGAGACATCGCCTTTTTCAGTCAGGTAACCCACCTGCATGGAATAAGACCTAAGCTGTTGTTCTTCTTGACAAAGAAGGCCCTTGTTTTCTGAAGCAGCATGCACTATGAATGAATGCTGCGGAAACAGGCCCCTTTTTGCTTTGCAAAGGTGGAATTTCATTGCTGGAAGGTTGTGATGGTTTCCTCTGAAATGATGCATGATCCCAGATAAAAAGTTCAACTTGTGAGTAGAAGGCATTATAAAGGGAGATTTTTCCACGATGACTCTCATTCCAAATGGGTTCTTATAAGAGCAAATTGCAGATTGTATTTCACAGCTGATTTGTTAGAATTCTCTCCATACAACCAGAACCTACTCAAGCTGTGCAGAACAAGTCTATAACAGTACCTACCAAGACAGCACACCCAAAGCCAGCACTAGCACTGCCACTCTGCAGTCATTCAATAGGCAAGGCTAGAGTCAGAAACTTGAGAAATGTTCCAGTAAGGTATAAAAGTAACATATTATTGTAATGCACACAAGTGGCAAGGATTAAATGACCACTCAACACCTAAATCATCAGGCAAGGCTTCCACTCTGCTGTGACCTCTAATGCAATTTATTATGTAATACAGACTCCCACTGAAGTAAACAGAACCTACTGAAGATACACGTAAGTGTGGTTTTGATTCAATCTTGTTACTATTAAATATTAATTCTAGCAAAGACTATTTTTGGTACTGCAGTTTCATAGAGTCAGATTACAATACATTATTAATGTTGTCATACCTTCATGGACTGGACTTAGGTGTTTTAATTTCCACTGAAATTCAAGGATAGGAGTTTAACTACTATTAGTGCCTCTGGAAACTCCCTCTGTACTTCTGTATTTCTCATTATAGGACCCAACAACTATGTTCTGAAATTACTAGGAGTTCTGTTGTTTGGTTTTTAAATAGTAGGTTTGGTGTTTTGTTTTATATTTAACCCGTATCATCAATTTGTCCATCTTATGACAATATATGATTAATTAAGCTACCCAATATAATATTTTTCCTACCAGGACTGTAAATAGGCCATAGCCTTGGGAAAACAGTGGCTATTAAAAATTCTTACAAATAAAGCATCAACATTCTTCAAAAAAATTACAGTCATTCTTAATTTGAAAAGCATCACCATGGGCCATCAATGTTTTAAAATCTTCTCAGATTCAACATCAAATTCTCACGTTGCCCTTGTAAGGCAAACGTTCTCCTCATTCTCTAGAACATACAAAACCAGATTTCCTCTGCAGTTTTTAACTAGCCCCTCCTCCAACTGCAGGCCACTATGTGCACAGAGTTGCTGGTAAAACCTGCTTTTATTGACAGGTATCTCCCCCGAGTCTCTGCATCCCCACATCCTTTCTGAGACAACAGTGGTGAAGCTGGATGGGAAAATGCTCCGCTGCTTTGTTTCAGGTCTGATCAGCATCTTACTTTCCCACAACAGGTAGGCACAAGCAGAGAGTGCTGGTGAATGCAGCAGACCTCACCAGGGGCTCAAACCACTGCTCCTGTCTTAGGCACAGCATATTTTCTACTGGCCATGGCTCTTTGCCAAGCTCTAATTAAGACACTTCAGTATGTCAGAAAGTTAACCCTCTGTTGCACCTACCTTCTCCAGAAGCAACCAAGACATACATACCATCTTTCTAGAAATACCCACGTAGCTTTCCTGTTGCTGGTACTGTGAGAGCTCCAAAGCCCTCCAACTAAATGAAGACGAATTAAACAGCTAGTTGCCACTATGACTTTTAGCAGCATTTCTAAAATGGAAGTATTATTCTTCCTGCGTGAATTTGGTGTGTACTGCCATGTCTCTTTTCCTTCAAAGAAAAACAGAGAGATCTCACATTATCAGAGAATAGAAATTCCTTTAAAAAAATAAAGCCAGAATAGGTTGTTGAAAATTCTTTACGCTTCAAATAGCTTTACGTTTCATTCTTGAATACTACAGAGCAGCAAATTTTGTCATTAGGGTAAAGAGGAATCCTGAAGGAGCTAGAGCTGCATTTCTATTTTATAAGAGATCAAATATAAACCAAACATTTGGTGAACTATCAATACCATCTATTGGTCTCATGCAAAGAACAACCACCATCAAACCGAAAGAAGGAAAGCTGTAACAATAGCCAGAGGGGGTAAAAGGAAACCCATGTCGAGGGTGACTTGCAATGCTTGCAATCTATATTTTCTCATTCTAACCCCCTGTTTAACCACTGCATCCTGCCTATAAACAGAAATCTTCCCTAATGAAAATTAACCTAAGTCACAATGTGATTGACTGATGAACAAAGTTAATTTCACTGTAGAAACTGAGGGGCAGTGGGAAATCTTAACTTGAATATGAGAAATGTCTGCACGCAAGAAATGCAGTAGCAAAAAGCCAACTGTTTCAACTTTTAAAGAGTTACAAAACCAGAAAAATGACTTGACTAACTACTTGCCCTCCTATTACAAAGTATAACAGCACATTTGTAATGGAGGCTTTTGATTACTTTGGGGTAATAAATCTGGATTTTATACAGTGTAAATGAGGTAATTTGTAATGCAACTCCACTTCTTTGCTTTTACTGCGCATGAACCCCTATGGCAGCAAAAACAGAGCTGCCTTTCAATGCCATTACCGAACAGATCTTGGTTGCAGAGAATTTTTGCTTTTTTTTAAAGGGAAATTCTCTCCTTTAGACAGTGTGTTAACAACTAAAACACCTGATCCTCCCTATAGCTGTGTTTCTGTAAAGCGACATTTGATCTCTTCATCTTGACACATCCAGAAAACTATGCACTAAGTGAACATGCTCATAATGTTGCCACAGTATTAGATAATACTGTGCATTTTAAAATGAAATAAATAGTTTGCTTTAAATTAATTACATCTTTTTAAATTTCGTAAAAATAATTTCAAATGTTTTGTGCTATTCCAGTTTTCTGCTGAGATAAGTGCACGTTTTTAAACCTGAAAAAATGTTTATAAGGGAAATAGTTAACATTCAGTTGTTTGTATTGGAAGCTCACAGAACCACAAATCCTTTCCTATAGATTTTGCAAAGACAAATTCTAAAAGGAGCAGTGGTGACAGGTGAGCCTTCATCTATAGGTATTGCCCATTCCTATACTTCACTGCTGTATTTTCCTTATAGCTGCAATCCACAGATCCTACGTACTAAAAAAGGGCTGTCCCACAACCGTGCTATCAGAACATTATTTCCAGTACTCAAAGGGTACGCCTTCAAATATATTTTTAGAAAGGTTATTTCAGTTTCTGTGAGGTTCTTTTGAACTCACATGGACAATGTGTGCAAAGTATACTGCTGGTTTTATACATAGGTTATGATACCCTGGGGCCCTTTGTTGAAACAAGCTAACTAATTTCTGCTAGAAACCTTTTTTCTCTTTTTTACATTTAATAAATTACTATCAGTTTTTCATTTGATACATGCTGCTACTGTGAAAGATAAAGGAAAAGCTGTTAAGCATTGTTCAGAAGGTATCTTGTTTCCTATTTAACAGTAAGCATTTCAAGTACTACCTCCTCTGAAACAAAACCCCACAAAGGTAAACAAAAAACTCTTCATTATTCATTTCAACTGAAATACTTCATGCTTATTTGCCTGGTTTTACTTCCCACTACTTAGAGAAAATTAATTAGATCAACGAAGTCATTATTAATTTTTCATTCTGGGAAATCCACACTGAGCCCACACTGCAGTTGTTCTCCATGAAGAGTGGACCAGGATGCTGAGTACACGTATTGCACGTGCAGGTAATCAGTTTTCAGTGAATATCCAAGAAGTCGACATCCTCTGCTCTCTTTTGTTCAGAACTGTAAGAAGTTTGTCTACGCTGCCTTGTTTGCCGAAGCATGAAGCCAAGCTACATACACCATGCAAGGTTTTCCTAATTACACTGATAGTACTACCTTAATGCTCCAATCACCGAGCACATAATTACTTTTACATTTAGGTTTCAGTCTTGCTTTCACTGTACAGCACCATCTTCCCAAGGCACAAGAATGCTGCTGTGGTTAATACCTATTTCAGTAAGTTAGGTGATGTATCTAGAGACAAGAGCTCATCTTTGCCTCTTTGAAAAATATATTCTTGTAACTCCTTTTGAATTACCTGAAGAGATACTCAGAACTACAGCTGAGATATCACAGGGTGGACATGACATCAAACCTGCAGTACTCAAGTTAAAAGTTTGCTCAAGTTTTACTTATTGGGTAAGTCAGGAAAAAACAATTTAACCAGAAAGGTTCTTTATCTCTGCTGGGAATTCTCACTTCAAGAACTTCCTGACTTTTCATATTTGGAGTAGAACAGGTTTTCTGAGTCATAGAATTAAAGTATTTTTAAAAGTGTAAGGCACTGACAGTCTCTTAAAGAAATCTTCAGCCTCATTTATCTTCCCAACAGATAACACAGCTGAGAAGAACACAGTTTTAGACAGACTGAATTCTTCAGATTAATATTTTTCTTAGGTATTCCTTTTTCAGTAGAAAAAAAAAAGCAGGTGCTGAAAAGGAAATAGTCGATTTTGAATATTTCCCTTTTTTCAAGCAGAGAAACTAGCCAAATTGTTTAGGAGACAGAGCCACATACATGAAAAACAACTACCTAAGACCATCTAGTATTTTTATAAAGTTAAGAAATCTACTGGGGAATACACAAATACAGATTTCCACACATCTGGAAAAATTTGTCTGGACGCACAGGCAGCAAAGAGAACGTATTTAGCCCTGGTATATCCTAGAGAAGTCTCTAAGGAAATTAATTCCTTCCTATAACAGTAAGTATTGAAGACCACAGAAGCAGGTAATTGTGCAAATATAGTTTAACTGTCTTTTGCTAGCAGATGGACTTGGTCTTTCCTTGCTGTGCTCTGCCTGAAAGAGATGCCAACACATTTCTGGATACATTTGAAATATTTTTGGGTGTGGAATTTTTACCCTTAGTTCTTACCTAAGAGTCAGTAAGTTCTATAGAGGCCTGCAAGGAGTTGAAAATGGTACGAATCAAGTAAAAAACAACTGACAAAAAGAGAAAAAGCTAATTACTTAACAGATGCCTGTACAACATGATTTTAGAGATCCACAACACAAGCCAGTTCCCCTGAATGTGAGCAGAACAGCTTTTCACCTGCCCTGCTCCATGAGTGACAAGCCAGCCCTCTGCTCAGGAACAGGGACATGCCTGTTCAGGCATGCTCAGGACAATGAACAGGACATGTTCATTCCTGCTCAGGGCAGGGACTTTTGGCAACTACAGTCTTCCTATAACTATTATGGATTTTGTGTATATATATACAAATATTTGTCTATAACTTGTAGCACCTACTATCCCTGTTGCATTACACTCCACATTGCCACAGCTCTTCAGAAGAACTGGCTCCTGCGGAACAGGACTGCAAGAAGTACATGCAAGAATCAGCTAAGCATTCATTCCAGCCAAAGATCACTTAGAGCAGGGATTTATCAGCTGGCTGCATTCCTCTCCTGCCCCACAGCGAGGGCTACCCACCACTGAATGTGCTCTCAGCTTTGATGTGCCACAGAAGTCATCCGGGGCCGTGTAACCCTTTCTCATTTCCTAACCTAATTTCCATCGTGGTTATTGTCTACCCTATCACTGAAAACTGTACAGGACAGAAAAGCACACTGTTTTAATAATTATGTATGTTCAGCAGAGACTTCTTCCCACCCAGCAAGAAGGGGGATAAAAGGGGGTGAGAGAGAAGATGTCTCAGACTAATTTACATGCAAATACTACACCTCAGTTCCAAAGTACATTAAAAGAAAAAGCAGTTGCCCTAAAATAATTTTTTGCCAGCAATGTTTTATTACTCTTGTACAGTCACCACTAAGTTTTGACATGCTGGCCTATTGATAATGAAGATTTGTTATTTGGAAATCCTGGCAACCCAGCCTCTAGGGACAAGAGCCATTGTAAGTTACTTGGTTTAGACAAAAAAAAATTAAAATTACTTGATGTGGTGGCAAAGCTGTTCTGCACAAACATTCTGCAAGACAGGATGACAAAACTATCTTGCAGCCTCTCCTGATCTAAAACCGCTAATAACTGCATCCAGAGCCCAGCCAAGCCCGCAGCTATGGGAAAAATCTGATGTGTAAGGCAGCAACTGCACTTGGACTTATTTCTCCCTTCATGGATAAAGTATCCACCTTGTTGACCTGTCAGTCTCGCTAATCCAGCCTATTTTCAGTTAATATCATTAAAGTTCAGTGCTTGAGAGCCTGGAGGGAGAGGCAAGTGCCCCATCCCCTTTTTCCAAGGGGCGGTAACCAGATGTCAATGGCCGCAGCTGTGACTACATAATTACCTGTTTGCATGAACGCGGACCGCAGTTTAGATTTAATAGGTCAGACGACAATGCAGCAAAACGCATTTAGCCCACGATTACCCCTTTTCAAACATTCTCTCGCTCGCAACTTCGACCCTGGGAACATTGCGGGCACAGACTCGGGTCAATAAGAAACATTGGCCGGCACAATGGGGCTGGCCTCAAACAGCGCTGTTGACAGACACCGGCACAAAGGCGGTGAATAGAGTCCCCCTCAGTTCTCACACAGAGCGAAGAATGAGTCAGTGTACTGCCGCTTTGGTGCTCTGTTTGTACAGTGTATACAGCTTTTGTCCCCCGCCACTGTTCGCTGCTCAATGGGGGCTAAAGAGCCGAGGAAGTGAAGGCGGAAGAATGGCTCTGTGCTCAGCCCGGCAGCCAGCGGCGGATCCCCCTGTGCAGGACAGCTCCGGCGGGAAGCCCACAGTCACCAGTCACGCAGCTCCCACCATCCCACCCCACCGCAGCAGCCCTTCTTGCTTCTGACCTTGGGCAAAGCCTGCGCACTACACCATCGCTGCCCAGACAGCATGGTAGTCTCAAGCACCATATTTTACCTCCTTTAAAAACAAAACCACAGTATTGTGCCCCGTCCTCCCTCCCTCCCACCACCACCATGACCCAATTCAGGGCTACAACTATGACCAAGAAGAAAAACCAAGTGTGGGATATGAAATTACGTCTTCAAAAGGTACATCAAAGAGAGTAATATCATAGTTGTCGTTTTAAATTCCCGCTACAAAGACTTTTAAACTAACTGAGAAGAGTAACGAAATGCAACCATAGCTATACATCTGCATTTCATACAAAGCATTTATATTGTGCAAATAAAAGGCCAGGGAAAATTTATCCCATACATAATATTGCATACTCACCTGTATATTAGTTACCTATTAGTAAAAGAAAGAATACAGGTTACGGCTATTCTTCAAATATTTTTGTCAACTGTCACCTTACGGAAAGAGTACTTCTGTTATTTACACTGCCATTCTTATAAGCATGTCAAGGAAACAAAAGTAGCCCTGTGGCATAAAGTCAAAACTGTTGCCTTTGCCTGATTCACATACTACAGTATACAACAAAATGTGTACACTTTATACTAAGGAGTGAAGTCATTGCTTGATAAAGGTACATAGATTTTGGTACGCGTAGTGTGGAGCTTCAGGTATAAGGGAATTAACAACTGCTCTTTAACTCATGAAGATCGTGCTACAGATAAAGTTCATACACAATAATGTCAGAGTGAAAGAACTGCTTAACATGTTTTAAGATTGTGAATTGGTTAAAAAAAACGGGGAGGAGATAGAGAAGAAAAATGCATTTTATATTAAATGTAGATCTTCACAAATGGAACACAAAGAACATTGTTCGTTTTATTACAAGTAGCCCAGATAGTGTTAGTATGCTTTCTACTGCTCACTCGATTTTATATTTTTAAGGTTATAATACTGGAATGTTGTTATTATATCAACCAGGTACGGAAGAAAGCCCCAAAATACGGCAGAAAAAAAATAAATCCAACAAACTGAAAGTTTCATTATGTGTGAGCCAGTCACAAAAATTTTGGGACCTTGATGCCATGACTTTCACGCTTGGCAAACGAGTTGTAAGACAAAAAGATACGTGAAGACAATCACCTTATTCTCAGATATTTAATTTTAAAATAGCACAAGAATTTCTACATTGTATATGTACATATGGCCTTACTTAAATAAAGCAAGGCTGTCTGCTTTAAACATTAGCTACGAGATATACGACTGCACTTGAGTAAACTGGCACCGAGTATGTAAACCAGGCAAACATTTGTATGAGTGCCAAAGTACACCTGCAAGCCTACCAACGATGTGATCAATCACAATCCTGAACAGACGGTTTTTAGTTCACTTTAAAGGAGGAAAATCCTCACTTTTCAATTATTATTAGGACTATTACATCCCCAGGCATAGGAATACTCTTAGATCTGAAGGTTGATCAACAAGGCTGGAGGAATTAACACCTAGCCTAATTAACAGGAAACTCTTTGCAGTGATAAATCTTCAAATCCAAGTTTGTCCTATGAAGAGAGAAGATGAAAATGGAGAAATCAATGCTGCTTCACCAGCTTTTTTAATGGAGTGAATGGAGTGATTCTAAATACTACAAAACTCCTTTTTTTTTTTAAAGCTCAAATCACTGCTCAGCGTGTCAAACCTAGCCTAACTGAATCCAGCCATACATTATTCCTTTCCACTGGCTTACTATAATTTACGGTATTAGCTACATGTACCACTGATAGTTGGTGTGTACACCAGGCCAAAGCTTAGCATACTCATAATACATCTTGCAGAAGCTTCACATTACAGCAGTGTGTGATTCAAGTCACCAAGAGACCCAGAAAGAGAGACTGTATTCCCTGCCATGCATCTCTGCTGCTCTGCATCTCCTGACAGGCTGGCAGCAGTGCCAGCACTGGCTCCTGCCAAGCAGAGGATCCCAGCTTGTTTACCGAGCTATGACTGGAAGAAGCAGGGTGCATTTCAGTCTCGTCTCCAGCAGCCCTATCAAGCCAGCTGCCACGAAGAGTCTTGACAGGCTTCAGAGGGAGCAAAACCGAGTACTCAGGTGGTAAGTAGACTGGTCTGGCATCGGGCTCCCAAAGATGAGTGAAGGGGAGCAGTCATTACCCAATCTGAAAGGTTAAAACACTTTTAGGTAACTACAAACATATAAAGCCATAGGAAAAGAAGTAACTGAATTCCTGAAGTGGAAGGACAGATTAGCAATCAACTTATCATTACCACTCAGATTAAGACGTCTACCTCAATATTTAATGAGCACAGATTATAAATAAATTAAACTCATATGATACTTAGATTTCTTTCTGATGTATGCAAAAGACCTGAAAGGTCTGATTGGAATTTCATGTTGTAGAAGGTTAGAATTTAAATATTTTAATTTTTAAAATTAACACTCCATTTTCAGAAGAGTTAAATGTGTGCACTGTGCTTTTCTACAAAGACATGCTTTAAACAAATTTATACCAACTGTAGAACTGGTTCCTAAGAGCCCATTGCCTTCCGAAAAGCCCACTGACTGCAATGAAAATAAAGAATGAGAGGTTTCACAGAGAACAAGTAACCAATCTTTCATTCCTTCCAATACAGTCATTAATCAAAAAATTGCTTAAGCACTTTTTCTCTTACACTACTAATGCAAAGTCACCAAATTCTAACAAGCATAGGTTTTTTTCATTGTATCCAAGGGTTATTTCTCTGCCTTTAGAGTCATATCTCAATTTCTTGGCTAAGTGGGTACATGCTCATGCAGCGTGACCACATTATGTGCACTTCTCCACACGATCAGAGCCTGCCAAGTCTCAAAGCAGTTCATTTAAAAAAAAAGCTTCAGTCTTTTTCAGAACAATTTCTTCAGGATTTGGAGGACTGGAGGGTGTTGTTATTTCTTATCCAGGCTGGGTGGCTGGATTTTGAGTTCTTTAGATAAAAAAATAAATTGTTATAAAATGCTAAGACAGCAAAATAAAAAATTTGCCACTCGACAGCTGTATCAAAGGAAAAAAGTGAAGAGCTCTGTTTTTGTTAAAAAAAAATAAATGCTCAGTGATTGACTATCATCATACTTCATATTTCAGTGTCCATAAATCACAGCTACATTGAGCAAGTTCTGAAAGCAACAGACATTTTCACCCTGCTTCGCTGTTACCATGCCTAAAATGTTGACAGAGCCATGGCAGCAGTGACCACACACAGACTCCAAAATTTATTAAGGCAAGTTTTAACAGCTACTGAATACTCTTAGAAGAGTAATGCTTTTTCTTATCTTCTTTTAAAATATGTGAGTCCTTACTTACACCACATTTCTTCTAGCACAACATCAATATCTGCCCAAGATTTAAAATTTAATATTGAAAGTTTAAGAAACATCAGGCAAGCAAATACAATAGCAGGAACTGCATTGTCAGATGCTTCTTACTCAGTGATGGGAACTACATACAAACTATGTGTTGCTTTAGTTCTTCTATTGCCTCTAGTTCTTCCTCCAAAACAACTGATATAAAAATTATATCCACTTTCTATTTCCATCCTAGCTCCACATAAGTGCATGTGAAAACAGACTAGGCAAGGACTGTGTTGCTTTTTTAGCATATTAGGAAGCAGAAGAAAAAAGTAAAATAAATTACTCTTAAATAATAGACATACAATAGAATGTTAGTTATTTTTGCCTCTAAACACTGTTTTTTCTTTTTAAACAGATTTGTTGGGCTGCTCAATAATAGCAAAGCAGCTGAATCCTCTGCACAGCTCAGAGATACTTGGCCTTAAAAGGCTTACGCAGTTTTGTAGGAATTTACCTGCTTTTGTGCCTTGGATGGATAACAGTTTTTGAATAGGCTGACAAGGAGTTAGAGAAAGCATCAGAGATAGAAAAGCATCTGTCAGTGGTTCAGTGTGTAGGAGTAACAGAATTAATTTTATCAGTGTTTTGGGCCTATTCCAAGTGGCAGTCAACACCCACGCTTCCCTCTGATGAACTACCCCTCTGTACAGACAGTTGACTGCAAATACAACTGCATGACTAAATCATCAATGGCCACTGCCTTCAGTTAGGCAGACAGATTTCCTATCAAGTTATCACAGCAGAATCACACAACAGCAGAGGTTGGAAGACACCTAAGGAAACTGCCTGGTCCAACCTCCCTGCTCAATGCAAGGTCCTTCAGGACTTGCCCAGAGCGTTTTTGAATATCTGAATGGATGAAGACTCTGCACCTTCTCTGGGCAATCTGCACCAGTGCCTGGTCACCCTCACAGTGAAAAAGTGTTTAGTGAAGACATTTTTCATGATGAGAGCATTGAGACACTGGAAAAGGTTGCCCAGAGCAGCTGCATTCCTGGAAGTGCTAAAGGTCAGAATGGATAGGGATTTGAGCAACCTGATCTAGTGAAAGATGTCTCTGCTCATGGCAGGGGGATTGGAACTAGATGATCTTTAAAGATCCCTTCCAACCAAACCATTCTATGATATTCAGAGGAGCCTTCTGAAGAGCTCAGGGTTGATATATCACCTGTAGAATGTTTCCATAGCTGTGTTAATTCCCTTCTCAGATTCATGTACTGAAACCACTCCAGAGGGATGAATAATTACCACTCCAGAGTTATATGACAGCATCAATTTTCCTGAGTAAGATTTATGTTATATGAAGACTTACAATTCATATTTGGTCCAAACCATCATTAATTCAGTTTCTCTCTTTGGGCAAGTCTACACTTGTCAGTGGATTGCCATACAGAGCCCACAAGCTAGTTTAGACCAAGGTAGCTCTCAAACTGAAATCACAGGACACAACAGCACGGCACTGCAGCTCAACTCATTATTCTAAGAAGAGGGTTTAGCGCACAGTTACAACCAACATAATAAAGCGGTTATACTGCTTTGCTAACCTGGACTGTTTTTTCACCCAGCCTTTACCTCTATTACAGCAACAGGCTGAACTGACCAGACTTTATGCCAGAAACACCTGCACCTTCATCTGCTGTGTGGCTTAGTGAAGTACAGTTCCCTGTGCCCCTGAGAAGTACCAGACACCTACAGAACTGGCATGTCCCTACCTCCTCCACTGTCAGCCAGAGTTAGTGAAATATCTTGAGGAGCCTTAGCGTTTTCAATAAAAATCACAATCTTGTGCATCTGGAATGGCGAAGATACCTAGAGCCTTTTTTAGCTATTGAGGTAATGAACTCTACTAGAAATATTTATGTGAGAGAGCTCCTCCTTGCATGCAAACCACATGGCTCTCTCCAACGTATGAGGGAAAAAAATTGGATTTCCAAATATGCTGCATACATAGATTCAAGTCATTTATTCTCATCAATTAAAAAAAAAATACTAGAAACAATTTCAATTTTTCTGCCAAAGCATGAGTTTATAATTCTAGTTTCTGCAGCTCTTGACCTCCAATACCCAAATTAGGGGAAAATTAACCTACCTTGTCTTTTATAGACAATATTCAAGCCTTTCAATGCAGTAATAAGTTACACAAGTGTTTTTTTCTATCGTGTACATGTGCACATCCAGATATGAGAAAAAGTGTGACTTAATGTGTATTTACAGACTTTGACACTGTCAAAAAAGCTCCAGGCCACCTACGGCCTGCTTTGTTTTCCCAAGACTTTTACGTAGCATATTCCACCTCCCATTTATCCTTATGTCCTGGGATGACAGAGCTGGCACAGAAATTTCACTGGTAAATGCTACTAGTTTTGGGTGGGGGGTTTTCCTCCAAAGGCCATCAAATTTCTAACTCTCTGCTATTTTATACTAACGACAGAAGTTGGGAAAAAAAAGATGAAAAAGTGATTTGCAGGCTTACATGCACTGCTGTGGCTGTAATCCTAGGTCTATGCTGTATACTCCCTACCAAATATTGCACAGGGTGCCTCATTAATATGGATTAATTGTACTTTTGATAACCAGCACCTGTCCCATGGTATTATTGCATTCACTAAACTCTAAAGTATCTGTGATGAAAAAGTTACAGTATAGTCTACAGATTTTGGGTTCCAGGGATTCTGGAAGCAGAGTTTTGTGTATTACAAAACTACACAAAGCAAACATCTCCCATTTGTGGTTGAAAAAAAACACTGAAGAACGATATATAGTGGGTGGCAAAACCAGTCACAATTGTAAAGTAACCAAGCAAATAATAAGCTATGTCCATAGGGGATAAAAATGTTGTAATTTCCAAAATGCATGCTGCTATAAATAAGTTAGAGGTTATTTACTGAAGTACACAGATTAAGTTTGCAATCACACAGCTATTCTCCATGCCTGTTTAAAAAAAAAAAAACAAAGAAAGAGAGCTGAAATTGTTCAACAGCAGACAGAGTGGCACCGCGTGCATTGTTTGGGCTCCCAGCAATGGCAAATTGCGCTATATGGAAGCTTTGTAGAAAAGGGAGTTCATGCCACCTCCTTGAATTTAGCCCTCTTCAATATAAACAATAAGGCTTCCTTTTCAAGTTGCAGTGTTGGTATGTGGGAACAGGACAACAAGATCAGTCCTGCTTACCATTTCTCCCTGGAATTTGGACTAAGTTTGAGACCAAAGGCTGACCAGAATGCCAAAACCCAAGTTTGCTTATGACTAGTACAAACCACCTTGATCTTCAGAGAATTTCAACATGACATTCTGGTAATTTTAATCACAGAAAAAGACTGCTTTTAACAGTGTGTAGACCAGCTTTCCCATTATGTTTTCAATAAAAGATATAAACTGGAATAGATTCAGGAAAGTGTGTGTAGTGTGCATGCACCTTTTGTTTTATCCTTCAGCTAATCTGACCAGGTAAGATTTATTCAATAATTCAAGCAATATGATCTAAGTTCATCTTTGAAAACTCAGATGAATTTTTCCTTCCAATAAATAGGTGCTCGCCTGATAGATAAGAAAACTTGGAAGGTAAGGAGGGTGAGGATAAGTATGAAGATTGCTTTGATTTCAGGTAGCTGTTTAGTATTACAAATATATTAGTCAGCAATACAGCATTGATGGATGTAAACCATTTAAAGCTACAGGCACAAAGGAAATAATTGTCACATACACTGACCAGATTCTCCCAGGTTGCTTACTTTTGCCGCTGCTTTTTTTTGATAAACAAGAAATGCTTTCTGAACAAAACAAAAAAAATGGAGCTGATGACAAAAGAACAGAACAAATTTTGGTGAAAGACCAGATAAGTGCTTATGTTGGCTAAATGAGATTATGTTAATAGCTATTCTAGTAGTTTATGTAATTTCTGCTTTAATTATGTATAAATGAGCAGAAATTATTTACAAAACTTTCCAAAAGCATTATTAGAAGGATTGTACTGTATACCACCGCAATACAGCCACCTCTAAAACATGGTGATTGGTTAAAAAAACACAAGAAAACTGCAAATTCCAGTAGTTTAGTGGGAAAACATTGGTTAGAAGGAGACATACAAACATGTAGTACTGAATAGATTTAATAATATACAACTGTAATTAATTATGATTATAACTATATTATATTTATTTTTGAAATATATGCAATCAGTATTGATAAAATAATACAGATAACAAAAAAAAGTAAAAATAGTTCGCAAAAGAGCATACAGATGAGGCAATGGCAGCAAAAATGATGGAAGGAATGAAGACAATGTATTCCCTTCAAGAGACTGGTTACACATTTTCTCCATCTTCTGTGAGCTTTTCTATAGCGTGATTACTACCCGAGAGACTTGTGAGAAAAAGACTGATCTGTTGGGAATGAAAACTACAACAGAACGGAGGCAGCAAAGGAGGAAGCCTCTGATTTAATGCCAATGAGCTATTAGCAACAATTTGAACATATAAATAGAATGAGAAAATGCTGCTAGTATAGTTACAGTGTTCATCCTCCTCACTTATCGAAAGTGAGAGTTGAAAATTTTCCTCAATAGACTTTGAGTCTTCTCTAAGCAAGAACTACACCATGGAAAACAGAAGCAATTTTGCACACCAACCCAGCATGGTGTGCATTCTATCAGTACCTTCAATATGCATTATTAAAAAAAACACAAAACAAAAGACTAAATTTCTGTGTGTTTTCAGTCTCTTTTATATGACTTGCTTTTTTCTGCATCTGCACGAGTTTGAAAACTGTGCTTGCAAAACCATCATTTATTGTATCACTTGTTCATTTTGCTCGTTGCTTCTTTCCTCCCAAGAATTACACGAGGGATAGACGCTGTTTTGCTGGCAACAGACAGCAAGAAGGAACTAGACCACTATAAAAACAAATATGTAAAACTAAAATAACCATTACTGCAGCACGAAATGTTTCCTTTGTGTATCACACTAATTACCTTTTTTTTACCATCAACATTCAAAGTTTGACATGAAAGCTGTCAGATGTTCCAGGCTGCAAGGACAACACCACTACAGTCAGCAGCAGTACAGGGCAGGGAAGAAAGAAACTCTAAGAAAAACATAATTAAGTCTCTCCACTGCCACCAAATCTGTATCCTACAGGTGGCTCACACTAGAGACTTTGCCCTCAGTCAGTCATAGACACCAAGATAAGAGTGAATTAGATGCTTGCAACAGCTCTGGCAATGAAAGGTTGCTCATTCTGGTTCAAAGATGCACTAATCACTTGTTCAAGAAGCATATTCACATGGCATCACATAGCTAACTCCAAATTCACCCTCCAGCATAACGCAAAGTGACTTTAATACACAAACTGGAAATAAACCAAATGATGTCTTACTGAAATCCTCCACCTGCAGAGCAGGTTCTCTCCATTCACCTCTGTTTCTTCAAAAATTGGGTTTTTTTATTATTATAATATCTTTTAAATAGTTTCACCTATGATTATTTAAGATTATCTTAATAAAATGAATATGTTAGGGAAAAGTAACCCTTATTTACATTAACTAGACCAAAAAGATATATTATTTTTAATTGGATTCCATTCTGCCCTTATCTATAAAATATTTTAAAAATAGAACTAAAAGAAAAGAATTTAAAGTGTTCCCCAAATAAAATTCACGCTGGCAGGCATTCAAACAGTGTAAATATTTTTATACAATTTACAGAAACAGCAGTAGGTAATGTTTTATGATGCTCATTAAGTTGTCATGTTCTAAATCACAACCGGCATCAAATGATTTCTTCCTTTTTCTATTATTTCAGTTTGGCAAATATGCACTGTATAAAAGGTGTCAAGTAAAATTGCCACAGGATATACTGGAAATCCCTGCACCAGCTGCATACTCAAACATAAAGGAAGTGTCTTTCTGATCCTACAGCCTGATAATGCTGGAGTTGCTGGAGGGTTACAGCAGTCTTTGAAAATAAAGATTCATTACACTGGCATGGAGAGGTGCAGTTTAATCCTCTTTGGAAGCTGGTCGTGCAATCCTACATTTTAGAAAATTGCTGAAAGCCATTGTTCTTTTGATGGGAATTGGTCATTAACAGTACAGGTGCAGACCATGTAACAGGCAGCGTCAGCAAAATCCCTTCCCACATTTTCTGTTTCTTAGGAATTCCATCTGATAACAGCAGAAGCAGGTTGTAACAGCACCGTTTTGCTATGGATTAAGTTTTTGCTCATTTGGAGATCTAACACAAACACTGTCCTCCTTAGGACTTAATTTCCTCTGCATATCAAAATTTAAAAAAAAATAAAAAAATAAACCACTTTCTTCCTATAGCTGATAAGTTATTTTACCCTTACCCTCCTACAGACCCTTTCTCATTTGTATAAACTCTGGATGCTTCACAGAATTGCTATATGTTGTTGGCATAAAACAGAAATTTACGTACTTGAATCCAAGTGTATCAAGAAACATGCTTTTACCAATTACATATATATTAAACAAGTAGTGCTCATTAACTAAGACCTTGGAATCATAAAGGTAATAAACACTCCTCATACATAAAAAAATTCCAAATAACAAAATGCTGCTGATATTAATAATACATCCTTGTCTGACCCCAGTGAGATTTTACCAATATTATTGGTCTTTTAATTATGCTGATGCATGCTTCCAACCTCAATACCATCAATGCAGATAATGAAATACATTTTTTGCAATCCTATGAAACAACTTTCCCAAAGAGATTAGGAAAAAGAAAAACATCATCAAATCAAAAGAAAACAGCTAGCAACTTCTTAAAATGCTTATTCAATTTAAATTTTGTATCATTTCTGTACTAAGATTTCTTAAACTGTGTTTTGTTCGGTTTGGTTTCATTATTTTTTTTTTTAAAGGAAGGTATTTACTTTAGAAGAACTAACGGAAAAGTGCATTCAGGGAGCTACTTCAAATTTTCTAAGCAAGAGACACCTTTTTTTTGTAGTTGCTCTTTTACCTAAGACAGTCTTGAGGGTAGAATTCTTTCTTAGGGCCACATGGTGGTAGCACTACATGGTCTTTGACTTGGCCATCCAAAGAAATCACAACTGTTAGGCTCAGGACTGAGCAGTTTAAGAGAACAAGCTTTACAGACAAGAACTTCTTGTAGGATTTTGTTTCTTTTCGAGTAACTTCTAGCACTTTCAAAGAACAAAGGACATTATATAAGAAAAAGAAAATAGTATTACAGTATCATGAAAACAGTTAAGTTCCAGTGACAAAAAAAGCCAAACAGACAAGGAAATATCAAAAGCACATGTCCTCACTGAAATAACTTCTTACATATAAAGCAAGAGAAGTGGGGTTTTTTTCCTTTAAAGATAATAAATTAGTGTTTTGGCGGAGATGCCAAGTACCTGAAAAGACAATATAGTAAAACAAAAGATCAGCATCAGAATAAAGCTACTAGAAGAGCCATGCTCTGAAGACTGACTTCATAATGATGGAATCACAAATTGCTGTCTGAAGATTAAATCTGGTCCTTCTGCCCTGAACTGACAGCCTTCAGGAAATCATTGGTTATCTGTAAATTAACATGCCCATTCTTCTCCTTGGCACAAACAACAGACATTTTGCAAACAAGCCAGTAATAGTTATGCTGATTACATGGACGTACAACATGGTGATAAAGTCACTTTTCTCAGTAAGTGAATTAACAGAAGTAACAGTAGCAAAGTCTTGCTGCAGTCACAATGTAAGCTGGCACACATCTAAATACACATTGCAAATTCTACCCAGTTACTTTCAAACTTTGGTAGAAGATAACTCTAGCACTAGATCGACCTTTAGTCTGGGGATCAAAAGCAGTTCAAAACAGAAGTCAGCATCCATTGAAAGACTCTAAGTCTTCACAATACTAAGAGGCCAGCGTATAAGAAGATTTTATTTGTTTTGATAAGGCAAACTTTCCTCTGTAACTCAATGAGCTGTTGTCTTTACTATATAAGCACACCGAAGCCATTGTACAAGTAAAGGCATAGTCTTCCCACTACTTTTGAATAAGCAGGGAGATCCAAACTCGGCAGCACCTGAATACTATTGATGACATATACAGCTAGCTAAAATACTTTTTGTGTTTATTTTGGATTCTACTAGTACGTCACAACTTTCTTGTTACAAATCCCAGTTATAAATTCACTGGTACAACTCTGTTAATGTGACACAGCACCTTATGACAAGCTATGGGCTAAACAACAGAAGTTTGCGTATGACTGCAATTTTTTGTAAATTCAGGTAAATTGTAGGAATTCCAATTCCAGAAACACAATTAACTGGAAAAGACTTCAAGATTTCTTTAAATTATTTATTTTCTTATACAAATATTTTTATGTAGATGATTAGGTCCATATAGCATTTAATCACTTAAGAAGTCCATAAACAAATTTGGGTTCCTGGACTGAACTGAGGACAAAGGGAATTTGAATCAGTCACCTACATCTCAAATGAATGTTTCAAGTCCATTAGACAGTACCTACACTACTACTTTCACTGCCACTACATTCTCAATATTGTTAAATCTACCTGTATTATTTTGTGAACAACTGCCTTTAGTTCCAAATTTTATTTCATTAAAAATGCCCAGGCTGTTGATTTCCCTCTCTCCACTCCCACTCAAAAGCAGTGAGAAGACAACTGACTCACACTGAAGGATCTGCTCACGAATAGTTTCCTTCAGACTAATTTCCCTCTGTACCACCAGAATATGCACCAGAAGAAAAGACACACAGCATTCAGGGGCAGAGAAGGAGTGGAAAGACATTTCTCTGCCTGCATGCTTTTTTAGGAAGATGTATGTCATTACTTTTCCCAATTTGTCTTGTGTCTAGAGCACCACAACAAAATGAGATATTAACATCACACAAGGAAACAGCAAGCGGTGGGCTCAGCATTCATAACGTGAATGAAATGAAGTGTGTTGAAGACAACACACAAAGTTGCCTGCTCCCCAAACTTAGCACAAAGCATGCAAACAAACATGGAACAAGGTAAAGGGGCTGCACTGGAAGCCAGGTAGGGGCATGAGTGCATGGAGTCTTGCTATGAATCATGCAAAGAGATAGCGGAGACATATGGGTCAAAATCAGCAAGAACGAACTGGTTGGGAATGTGGTAGCTGATGGCAGCCTTGGCTGCAATGACCATCAGTGACAGAGCTTAAACAATGATGGAAAGTGAGAAAGGCAACCGGCAGAAAAGCCTACTGGGTTTCAGGACAGTAGATTTGTATGGGGCAGGTAAGAAGCTGTCCTGATGTGAAAAGGTGCCCAGAAGAGGCCACTGATCCATAAGGACAAACTCCACAGAGCTCTAGAAGCATCTTTCTCAGTGTACATGGGGAAGTTAAGCGGGCCTGACCGAAGGCTGGGTCAGCTGAACAGGGAGCTCTGTCACAAAACCAAAATTAATGGTCATACACTGAGATAAATATAGAAACACTCCTCATGAAGAATGGGGTTGGGAAAGGCAAAGTTCATCTCAATTTAGAATTATCAAGACATGCAATGAGCAACAAGGTCTTTACCACTACAGCAGCAGCAAAAGACTAAGAAAATCTTCCCCTGCTGCTAAATGTGACAGGCACAAAAGATTTGGTTTATCCTGAGCTATCAGTCATATCTGCTTTTAAAGTGATAGCTGTCAAAGAAGGAAGTTGAGTATACTAATACACTGATAAAATACTAACACCTACTTGCACACAAATGTGTTACTAATTCTACTGCATCTTTCTTTAAAAAAACCCAACCTTTTCAGAATTATTTATCACAAAAACTGTATTTAATGTTTTAGACACGGTGATCTTGTAGATTAACAAAGATGCCTCTCCTCTGTGAAGGCAAAAAGAGGGAAAAGAGATGGACTAACATATTCTGATGTTATCAATTTGGAAACATGGTATTTTGCCTAAGTATTAAAACCTAAGTGTTAAAACAAGCAGAAGACAAATAAAATAGACAAGAGATCTTTGAATAAGCACAAGGTGCTAATGACAGTTCAGAAAGCTTATAAGTGCTATTTCCACTAGAATTTTTTGCCTTCTTGTCTTTTAGGTCTTTAACTACTGCATTCCCTAGTACAAGTGTTCTAGTACCAACTATAGTTGTCCTAGTTCAGGACACACAATAAAACTTGCCACCAAAACCTACAGGAAATCTTCTTCTACAATATGGAATATTCTACTACATTAGCACTGATCATCTATTACAAACAATATTATCACAAATAACGTGTGAACTCCCCCGTACATCACCTCAGGTCTATCTATTAAGCATAGATAGTTCCATCTAAAGGGGCTTTCTATTTACAGTGGATTAAAGTTCCACGTTCAAAAACTCCCAAATATTTCAATAAACACTGATTGTTTTAAGAGGTCAGATAACAATTTCCCCTTTCCTCAAGGACAAAATGCCAAGTAGCTTCCTTTGGTCACTGTAAGCTGGAAAAATGTACATAGCAATAACGCAGATTTGAAAAGGACTATGCATTCAAGACAATGATGTCTGAGCTATGCAGCTTGGTTTGTGATCATGCCTTCATTCTGCAGAATGTTAACTTCCACAGTTTAAACCACAAAATTCCTACAAACTATCCAAGCTCAGTCCATTAGCTAAGCATTTCAGTATGTTGTTCACATATTAATCGCTTACCGTAAGTTTATTACTTACTTTCCATCTACTTCTGGTCTTTTGCACACACAGTGAAACTTAGCACCAAAATCTATATAGAGGTCATCTCCTACAATATGGAATATTTGACCAATGACAACTGTATCTTTTGCAGGTCCCATCTGAATTAAGGGAGAGCGTCTCAACATGGATGCAAAGGATTCCGATTTCTCTATAGGAACCTACAGATAAACAACAACAAAAAAAATAAATTCACAAAACATTCCACCTGAAGGAGAAATTAAATTAAAATTATGACATACCAAAAGACCTTATTCACTATATTATAAGTAAGGATTTCATATGTCTGGAGCATTTTTAGTAAGATATCTAATGGGCACCTGGTACATTTCTCCATCCCAAACATTCTGCACATTAAAGATAAAGCTTTAACCAATTCAGTCACACAAAACTGAATAAATATATAATATTTATATAATAAAAATAAAATAAAAATAATACTTGGCATCTCCTGAAAATATCTGCCAGTTCAACTATAGGTTAGGAAAGTTGATTCAAAAATGCATTCTCAATATTAGGAGATACTCCTGCAAAGAACATCTCCCACCTCTTTGTTACCTTCTTGGTGAAAACCAAAACTGATTTAGTACCTTGCAGCTATTCATGCAACTATTTAATAATGAATAATACTAAAACATTACAATAAAGAATAAGACCATTTTGCCAAATCAGCAAAAGAAGAAAGCATGCACAGCATGATCCAACACATTAAAAAAAACTGAACCATCACTTCTCTTAGTTTTCACTCTACAATACAAAAGTAAATACTTTAATTCAGCAACTAAATAAACAAAATGCCAGTCTTTCCTCATAGAGCTTTGGGAAAATGAGAAAACATAAATCCTCCTGCCCTTCTTCAGAGAGGCATCTCTGTTCTGTGATCCAAGAAAGCTGACTATCACAGGCTTCCCATCGTATACCAGATAAAAATACTCAGCAATATCAAAGTGAGACTCATCCTCACATATGTTTTCTCTCATATACTAAATTCAACCACCTTCGAAACACAATTAGTATGAAAAGCCTTCTTGCCAGTAATGGATGAAAGGGGAGATGCATTTTGGAAGCAATATGTGCCTGAAATGTGGAAGTGAATCTAAGGAAATAATTTTATAGATGGATAAACAGATTCACAAAAGGAGAGCCTATTACTGCATTTAGCAGTAATTATCTAATAAAATAATTACTTCATGCAAGACTTCACAGTGTTTTCAAGAGTGCAGAAGAACTAAACATACTAAATAAGCAGGCAATTAAAGGTTTAGAGCTTGTTGGCTTCAGCAACACACTTTCCCACTGCCTATTTCAAGTAGATGCTGAAAATCCATCTATATTTTATATAAACAGAGATTAATGCCATCATTGTCCACTTGCACATTTGCTAACTTTTATTCTTGGGGAAGTCAAAGTAAGAGACAGCTTTGAATTCCAGCTCTGCTGGAAGGCACAAACAACAGGGGCTGTTCTGACACAACATAACCTCAGGAACTATAAGCTAGAGATCTGACACCTGGTAAATCTGCTGCTTCAGAAACTGGGACTGTTAAATGTAGCATCCCAAGGACAAGGGCTGAACAAAGTTTAACACAGGCACACATGGATGCACACACACCACAAAAAGAAAGCATAAACTACAAACACAACAGTAGGATTTTATACAAGAAAGCTAATATCAAATAAGGTTTGAAACACAGGACTGCTGAATTTAACAATGCAGTCCAAGTTAAAATACATGAAAATTAATTGCACAAGATGCACTTGTAAGCACTCCAAGAATAAATGCAAAACAGTGGAAGCAATAGGAGAAAGTACTTAAATGAGATTTATCATTTGAATTTGAGGCACAGCACCAATCTAAATGCAACTTTAATTCAATGCATAAATCATAACCTAAAAGCAAACATTTCAAAATTAACATCCCCTCAAAATGAAAACATCCATGCAGAGGATTATAAAATCAGTATCATACTGAAACACCTAACTGTGTTTTAGGGGAAACTGAGGTACAACAAAGTGCAAAATTCAGTGGTCTTCCACTGAATTGCTCACTATTAACTCATTAGATTTTGCAGAATCACCCAGTTGCCTTGGACTTCAACTGCTTGCCCCTGTAAAGTAACAAAGTTTTCCATATATATTCTCATAAACACCGTTTTCAAAGATGATACAACTCAACGCAGTTATGCCTTGTCACTCAAACAAGTTACAGCAGTCATATTCAACAAAACTGTGGTCAACTACTCTATCCATTGAGTCGATCGTTCAATTCTCTTCTTTCCTAACCAGCACTAACCCATTGTTCCATCCTTCACTCCTGACCTAACCCAATTTGTCTGAGGAAGATGATACCAATGAAACAATCATCCATGAAGTGATAGCAAGAATGCTCACAGCAGAGGATTTCCAGTGGACATTCAGTCTCTCAGATGGAGCAGCTGAGAGCTACAAACAAAACCAACTTTCCCAAGCAAGAGTTAACATTATGAAGGGGAGATGCCTGCAGGATCTTCAAAATTACACACCATGTAGCTACAGAAGAGCAGTGTGTATGATACTTAAGAGACAGACGCAAGCACAGTATCATCAACTGCCAGAGATGCTGGCATTTCTGAAACTGGTGTTTTGGAATAGATTATCCTTCCAAATACTCTAGCCGCTCCATCTATGAGACTAAACATCTGACAAACATCTTTCTGGGGTCCTACAAAAGCTCTGTTAAGTCTTCTTAATTCAGGATGCAGTCTGTAACTGTTTAAATCAACCAAGATGGCAGTGCCATGGCTCATCCTTCCCTCTCCACTCCCTCCCACAGAGAATTCCTGATCCCTTATGCCACTACTGAAACTTGTCCTAACCCGAATAAGCCTGTTTCAGGAATATAACAAACAAAAGCTACTTTCTTTTAAGGACAGTTTTATGTTGGTCTAGTTTCCAAACTAGATCACCAAAGGACTAAGTGAGTATCAGGATGAATAAACAAGAGTGTGAGAGTGCCCACAGACAAGGACAAGGATAAGAAATACTTGAAAGAGGCCTACAGGAAAGCTAGAGAGGGACTATTCATAAAGGCTTGTGGTGATAGGATGAGGGGGAACTGGTATGAACTAGAGAGAGGCAGATTTAGACTAGACGTTAGGAAGAATTTCTTCACCATGAGGGTGGTGAGGCACTGGAACAGGTTGCCAAGGGAAGTTGTGGCTGCCCCATCCCTGGAGGTGTTCGAGGCCAGGTTGGATAGGGACATGGACAGCCTGATCTAGTGGGAGGTATCCCTGCTCATGGCAGGGGAGTTGGAACTGGATGGTCTTTAAGGTCCCTTCCAACCCAAACTATTCTATGATTCTATGATAGTATGACAACTACATCTTCATCCGAGAATATTTTCAGTTATCCTACACAGCAAAGCAAACTACTTATAAAATTGGTCTAGGGAAACAAAGAAACCCAAATACACAACACTACAACACCAAAACCCACAAAGAAAAGCAGATGTTACCATTCATAGGTTAATGCATACCTATTCCACAGCTAAATTCAGGTCTGAGGTAAAGAGCAGCTTTGTTTTCACATTTCAACAGGATGTGGGGAGGTTCGCCTACGGTTTGGATTAATTTAATGAATGTTAGCAGAATCAGATACTATATTAGATGATCCTTTTCCAACAATTGAACTGCCTTTTCTTACATGTAGATCATCTGGGAAAAGCCTGAGCTAGCACAGAGGACCAAGAGAATTTCTCAGTTTGGTTTGAAGCCGGTATTCCTAAGCCATCTAGAAAGTGGCATTAATAATGGCCATTGAACACACTAAGCAACACTAAGCTTTTTTAAGCAATAATACAATTCACAGTAAATTGCTTCATCTCTTGGCAATTACATTCATTAAATGGCATTCACCTCATTGTTGTTGCCTTCATACGCTGGCACACAAAGTGGGCTTTCTACCGTAAAAAAATTATTGCTAGTGAATTTTTTAACTCCACATCATGAGCATGGGCACACTATATCCTATGGATTTCCTGGTTTTATCACCTAAAAACATCCATTCTAGCTAATAGTATCCCTCTCCTTTATCTCCCTGGCAGGAAAAGATACAGAAAGAAAATTCTCCTATGTGCAAACCTGACAGTGAAATCATCTCTGCACACAACACACAAGTGCTACCTTTGCACACTGACAGATGTGTTCACTCCTTCCTAGAACAGATATTAAACTCTAAGATACAAATGCTAATGTACAGTTGAATCCTTGGCCATTCCTCATTGTGGACAGTTTTCAAAGAAGCCACCAGGAACCTGTTTGGATTCTACCACAAGTCTACAAGTCTGCAGTCTTCCCCATTCTGCTTCCTGGATAGGAACATCTCAAGACATCACAAATACATAATTTAAGTATACTAGAACACTCAAGAGACTTCACTGGTAACTGCCATCAAGGACACTGTTGTGGACAGCCTAGAAGTAGAGTGAGTTAAATACAGTATTTTCTCCACTTTTCTGCATAACCTAAAGGAGATGTCATTACAAAGTAATTTATCACAAGCACTTTAAGAGAATTAATGACATTTTGAGTACTTTCCTCCATGACTTCTCAATCTTCTTAACTGGATTCCCCACAGCAGCACTACAGAAAAACAGTAAGACAATAAAATAAAAGAGTAGCATACTTTATAAAGCAATTTACTTTTCTTTTTCTCAAGGAGTGTTGACCGTGAAGCTGTGACAGATAATGCACTGAATCACAGAATCACAGAATCCCCAGGTTGGAAGAGACCCACCGGATCATCGAGTCCAACCATTCCTATAGAACACTAAACCATGCCCCTTAGCACCTCGTCCACCCCACTAGGGAAGGAGAATCAACCACTCCCCTGGGCAGCCTGTTCCAGTGCCCAGTGACCCTTTCTGTGAAAAATTTTTTCCTAATGTCCAGCCTAAATCTCCCCTGGCGGAGCTTGAGGCCATTCCCTCTTGTCCTGTCCCCTGTCACTTGGGAGAAGAGGCCAGCACCCTCCTCTCTACAACCTCCCCTCAGGTAGTTATAGAGAGCAATGAGGTCTCCTCTCAGCCTCCTCTTCTCCAGCCTAAACAACCCCAGCTCTCCCAGTCGCTCCTCATAAGATTTGTTCTCCAGTCCCTTCACCAGCTTTGTTGCTCTTCTCTGGACTCGCTCCAGAGCCTCAACATCCTTCTTGTGGTGAGGGGCCCAGAACTGAACACAGTACTCGAGGTGCGGTCTCACCAGTGCTGAGTACAGGGGGAGAATAACCTCCCTGGACCTGCTGGTCACACAGTTTCTGATACAAGCCAGGACGCCACTGGCCTTCTTGGCCACCTGGGCACATTGCTGGCTCATGTTCAGTCGGCTGCCAACCAACACCCCCAGGTCCTTCTCCTCCTGGCAGCTTTCCAGCCAGGTTTCTCCTAGTCTGTAGCACTGCACAGGGTTGTTGTGCCCCAAGTGCAGGACCTGGTACTTAGCCTTGTTAAACCTCATGGCATTGGACTCTGCCCAGCGGTCCAGCCTGTTCAGGTCCCTTTGCAGAGCCTCCCAACCCTCCAGCAGATCCACACTTCCATCAGCTTAGTGTTGTCTGCAAACTTGCTAAGGTGAACTCGATGCCTTCATCCAGATCATTGATAAAGACATGGAACAGGGCTGGACCCAGCACTGAGCCCTGGGGAACCCCACTTGTCACTGGCCTCCAGCTGGATTTAACACCATTTACCACCACTCTCTGGGTCCGGTCATTGAACCAGTTTTCCACCCAGGAGAGTGTGCGCCTGTCCAGGCCAGAGGCTGACAGTTTCCACAGCAGAATGCTGTGAGAAACTGTCAAAGTCTTTACTGAAGTCCAGGAAGATACATCCACAGCCTTTCCCTCGTCCAGCAGCTGAGTTACTTTGTCATAGAAGGCAATCAGATTAGTTTGGCAAGACCTGCCTTTTGTAAAACCCTGTTGACTGCGCCTGATCACCTGGTTCTCTTGCATGTGCTTCATGATAGCACTCAAGATCACCTGCTCCATGACTTTCCCTGGCACTGAGGTCAGACTGACAGGCCTGTAGTTCCCTGGACCCTCCCTGCGACCATTCTTGTAGATGGGCACAACATCAGCCAGCCTCCAGTCCAGTGGAACATCCCCAGTCTTCCAGGACTGCTGGAAGATGATGGAAAGGGTTTTGGCCAGCACATCCACTAGCTCCTTCAATACACTTGGATGGATCCCATTGGGCCCCATAGACTTGTGGGTGTCTGGTCGGGCTAGCAAGGCTCTGACCACCTCCTCTTGGACCATGGGAGCCTCATTTTGCTCCTCTAGCTCCGGGATTTGTACACAGAGGGAACAACTTCCTTTACAATTAAAGACTGAGGCATTAAGTACCTCAGCCTTTTCCTCATCCCATGTCACTGTTGCTCCTTCTGCATCCAATAGGGACTGTATGGTCTCCCTAGTCCTCCTTTTATTATTTATATCATTATAGAAAGATTTTTTGTTATCTGTCACAGACTTTGCCAATCTGATTTCTAGTTGAGCCTTTGCCCTTCTGATTTTCGCTCTACACAATCTCACTTCCCTCCTGTAGTCCACCCAAGAGGCCTGTTCCCTCTTCCAGAGCCCATAAACATTCCTCTTCTTCTTGATATCACTCAAGATCTCACTGTTCAACCAAGCTGTTTTTTTCCCCTGTTGGTTTTTTTTCGGAACATAGGGATGGCTTTCTCCTGAGCCACTAGGATCTCCTTTCTGAAGAGCTCCCAGCCCTCATGGGCACCCTTGTCTCCCATGAGACTTTGCCAACCAACCTTCTGAAGAGTTCCAAGTCTGCCCTCTGGAAATTTAATGCTACTGTCCTGCTAACCACCCTCTTCACTTCGCCTAGAATAGTCAACCCTGTCATCTCATGATCGCTTAATCCTAGGCGTCCTCCTACTGCCACGTCCCCCACAACGCCTTCTCTGTTCACAAACAGCAGGTCCAGGAGGGCACCTTCCCTTTTCGGTTCATTCACCAGCTGTGCAAGGAAGTTGTCTTCCATGCACTCCAGGAAAACTCCTAGACTGTTTCCTTTCTGCTCTATTGTACTTCCAGCAGATATCAGGAAGATTGAAATCTCCCATAAGAACAAGAGGCATCAATCCAGAGATTAACCCCAACTGTTTATAGAGGAGCTCGTCAGCTGCTTCTCCTTGGCTGGGTGGCCTGTAACAGACTCCCATCACAAAATCTACCTTCTTATGGGCTCCTCTGATTTTAACCCACAGGCACTCAATCTCCTCATCGCCACAATGCATTTCAACAGTGTACAAGTCCTCCCTTACAAAGAGGGCTACCCTGCCTCCTCTCCTTCCTTTCATATCCCTCCTGAAGAGTTTGTACCACACCATATGTGCACTCCAGTTATATGAGTCACCCCACCACGTTTCTGTGATGGCAATGACATCATAGGCTCCTTGCCCTATGACAGCTTCCAGCTCTTCCTTCTTATTACCCATGCTGTGTGCATTGGTGTAAATGCACTTCAGCTGAGCTGCCGAGCCTTCAGCCCTCTTAGAGGGAACAGAGTTCATTCCCAATTGCCTGGTAACTGGAGTAGCTAGAACCAGAGCACCCATATCTCCCTTACCACCCCCAGGTGTGTTCACCCCCACTTTCTGTGTGGTGATGTACTGGTGGTCCTCTCCAGCACACCCTCTCTGAATCACTAGTGCCCCACATCCAGACTCACTCCTGTCTAGCCTGGTCTCGATACCCTCCCCCTTCACATCTAGTTTAAAGCTCCATTTATGAGCTTAGCTAGGTTTTTAGCATGGGCTTTTAGCCCCCCTAGGAGACCCACGTGTCCCATCCTTAGCAACAGAGTTTGGGGGTGAGTGAGCCACCCCATGATCAAAGAAGCTGAAGCCCCTTTCCTCACACCAGGCTCAGAGCCAGGCATTAACTGAATTTTTCTTCCTGACTGGCTGGTCCTCTCTATTTAGCCTTGGGATGGAGCAGAATACTATTTGTGCCCCAGAGCCCTCCATCATTTTCCCAGTGGCCCTGAAGTCTTTCTTGATGGCTTTGGTCTTTCTGCTTACTAAATCATCATTACCAGTTTGGACTACTACCAGAGGATAGTAGTCTGTCTCGTGGACCAGGGAAGGAATTGATAACATGTCAAGTTGCAAAACCTGGAGAATACTGCAAAATTTAGAAGCACAAAGGGCATGTTCTTCACAAGTACCTGAACTCCAAAGGCTTTTTTTCCTCCTCCTTCTTAAATGGATAACCTGTTTGATTTTCCTTCTAATTTCTATGTTTTGGAAGTTTTTCATAAATATTTGGATGTCTTTTACTTTCTGTGAGCACAGTTCAATAAATATAGTAGCTCCTTCAATAACAGAATACTCTGCAGGATGGTATATGTTAACTATAGAGTGGGAAAAGTCATAGATTTAAACCCCAGTAAGACCCAAACAAAAGTAGTAACTCCAATGGAGGAACATAACATACCATTTCTGGAGCAAAGCCTATGACTACACAAGCAGGGTGGTCCCATCCCACCCACTGAGCAAAATGTCTTTAAAGCCCTAGCTACGTGACTTATGTTGGCTTGCAAAGGCAAGTCACATGTATGTTGGAATGTGACAGATATGGATGAGACATGGAGAGGCAAGATAGGAGATAGGTAATCCGACTGCTACAATTAAGGGATGAATGACACATTAGCATCAAGCAGCTTGCAAAGAACGCAACTCTCCATAACCATCTGTTTCTCTAAGCACTGTCATCCATAGCTAAAAAGATTTTTCTATCCCAAGTTAGTTATAGAAAACAACAAAACGAGAAAACTGATTTGCAGTAACATGTTAGTACAATGTCACAACAGCTAAAGGCCTAACAGCTTGGAAATACTCAAAACTGGACTGGAAAACGTCCTGATCAACCTGACACGTTTGTCCTGCTTGGAGCAAAGGGTCTGAGCAGATGACCTTCCAAGATCACTTTCAACATGTATTATTATATTTAGGAAAGAGAGAATGCTGGGATTCTGCTATATTAAAACAAAACCCAATACATAAAGCTACTCACTGACCAAGTATACATTGATGAGGCACTTACTTCAACTAGCAACTTGAAAAAAAAATTCCCTATCTACTAGCTCACCAGACCTTAATTATCCATACCCTGTAACTACTAAAAGTATGCAATGTTGCTTAGAAATAAACCCAAATCCCAGGAATTTTTTAAAAGTTCTTGTAGGCATTACTAGGGTAACAGGTCATAGTGATTCACACAGTTCATTTACCAAATTCCTCTCTAGTGTACTTTTGTTATCTTTTGCTCAAATGAATACAAGTTAAAATTTCACCCCCTTTGAAATCAACTCTGTAAATGCAGTACAACTAAACATTCACTCAAGAATTAGCAGCCTTTACAATTCTTAAAATTTTTGAACAATCAAAATCTATGACAATCTAAGACTTTTGGCTCACTAATTCAGAGCTTCACTGTGCAGAATAACATTACTTTAAAGGCAACAGGGCCAACTCAGAAAATATATCACAAAACCTGACATCCAACAGTTAGCTAATGGCCTTCCATCCAGATGTCACCTAACAAACATTGCCAGTTCAAGCGTTCTCCTAAATCTATGAAAGAACAAGCATCAAGCTTTGTTTTCACCACCATTTTTCCTCTGCACACTGAAGTTCTTCCAAGAAATGAGGGGAGAGATGTAGGAGAACTGAGAGGACCGATGTATGACTACAATGACCAAAATTTCAACATATAAGCATACAAGCAATTAGAGTTCAAAGTAATTGCTCTGGGCCCTGCCTTCCCTTTATACATTAAGCTATTTGGTCTAATGCTGATTATTCTTTATTTATAAGTTCAATATATCTTATTCTGGTCATAGAATATAATCACTCAAATTTCGGGCCTCATGCCTTTAACTCATCTCAAAACAGAGGTCTCCGTTTCCCCTTGACTGAATAAATTCAATTATCTTCTACATCTCCAGTTTTTAACATGTTCATAACTTTGTTTCTAGCAGTTATCAGTGATTTTAGAACTTCTCAAAGCAAAAGCTCTTGTATTAATAGGAAGGAAAGTTTGGGAAAAAATATTTAAAAGTTAAAAGCTGACACTAACATTTATTACTTATTTACTCTAAGATATTGTCAGCCCTAGTAAATGGACAACAAGAAGAGGACCGGGGGGTAAAGCCCCTCCCACTGCAGGGGACAATCAAGCTCGTGACCACCTGAAGAACCTGAACATATATAAGTTTATAGGACCTGACAAGATGCATCCCAGAGTCCTGAGGCTCATCCATTTATCTACTGAGGCTCAGAAGTAACAGCACATCATCCCACTTAAAGCACAGTTCTCATCAAAGACAGTATGATATCAGAGTTGTTCCTCTGAAATCCACTGTCTGCTTTGTATTTTTCCCACTATAATACAGCTCTTTTCCCTCCTTGATTAGTGGCCTGAGGTTTTGTCCTATTAAAAAAAAAATACCTAACTGTATTTCACAAAGTTTCGTAACAGATTTCACTTACAAGCCAAATTGTGCATCCACAAAGACAAGGAAGACTTCCTCAGTCTCCTTTAAACACAAGAGACTTACATTTTATTCCATACAAACAGATACAAATGAAGAACTAATACAGATTTCTTGCTAACAAAGGGTTTTGAAAATTAACTACAGCAGAAAGCTGAAACAAAAGCAAGATTTGTGTTATTTAATAAAACTATCGAAGGAAAAATAGTCCAAAGAGAAAGCATGACAGGAGGACCTATGATTCAAAGTAGAAATAAAAGCAGTGACTTAGGGGGAAATCTAAGATTAGTGACTGCAGAGTCACAAAGGAAAGCTCTGAAAACTGTCAAGGAGAAAACTGGAAGCTTCCTTGCTAGTAAGCAAGATGATACTGATAAAAAGCTTCATATACATCACTTCCTATGTAAAGTTTGATACAAGGCCCAGTTTCTGGAAAGATGGGCATTTGCACACCAGCTTACACTACAATGACCTTTAAGGGAATCTTTAAGGGAATTACTTTAGTTATAAGGATTCTAAGATATTCCAATATTAATTATTTAATACCTATAGTCCAGCAGAAGAAATGTCAGTATAACTAAAAATTGTAGTAGATACCACACTTCTCAATTTGTGCCCATATTTCAGTAATGATTTGAATTACACCCTCACTGGTAGCAAACCTCAAATTATGTCGTTTTGGAATAAATATCTATAGCATCTGTACCCATATTTTAAAAATTTTTAAGAAAGCAGGAGAGGAGAGAAGAAAACAGAACCACATTTAAATATAATACAGTACTACAAAACTAGTATTCAAGAAGAGCACAGTGAGCACTGAAAGCTTTTCCACGAAAACTTTAAAACTTAGAAAGGAAAGAACTCAGATTTTATAACTGTAAAAAAACAGGAAAACAGCATTTTTTGCCTAGAAAAAGATGAAGGAAACTGATGGCTATATTTTTGTTCATACTTTTATTAAATATTAACTTTGAAAAACCTTGCATAATTCGGGTTTTAATTGGTCAGTTATTTCCCATCACAAACTTAAAACTAAGAGCATACCAAAGAACCACCAGGAAGCAAAGCAAACTTCTGATTTCAACCAAACAAGGAACATCCATTCTCCTCAGCTCAGTTGTTTTATTTTAGAAAGCAAAACAAACAAAACCAGCCCAAACGACTGAAGTAAAAAGCTGAAATTAGACATTAAGCATCCCAGGTGAGAAGCAGTGACAAAGTGTTTTGGCAAAATGTCATTTAAATTTCATTGTAGATATTAGGATTATTTGCAACTGATTTACTGTGCAAGTCTAATAGTATTTTTTAAAAACCTCTTCCTTCAAAAGCCTGCTAGAAGTCTGTGTCCCAGCACAACTTGAGAGCATATCTGAACTGAAGTCTCTGGAGAAGAGCACCCTCTCCCCTCCAGAACATTTGAGAAAGCATGATCTACAACATAAGCTTTCTATGAAGCTGGACAAAACAGTGTGACAACATTTCAAACCTTAGTTTTTAAACCAGAGAACTTAACACTGCTCTTGTCACTCCATTTCAAACCAGCTGAGCTCTAACCTCCAGAAAATGAAGAATGTCTTACTTTATTTTTCAATTTAGTCCTAAGTAAACTAAAATAATGCTGAATAAAAGCCTCTAGGAAATCCCATTTAGATAGTTACTCTAAATGGATATCCAAGCTGCCCTCCTAAGGCAAAAAACATCAAAAGTAATGCTGGAATGGAAACTCTAATGTTGCTTTCTTACTTTCATGTATTATGATTGACGCTTTTTTCATAGACTGGTTTGGGTTGGAAAGAACCTTTATAGATCATCGAGTCCAATGCCCCTGCCACAGGGAGGGCCATCATTTAGGAGGTCTGGTTGCTCAGTGCTCCATCCAGCTAGACCTTAAATATGTCCAGTGATGGGGCACCCATAACTTCTCTGGGCAAGCTGTTTCAGTGTCCCACTATCCTCATAATTCTTCCTTTTGTCCAACCTAAAATCTATCCTCTTTCAGTTTAAAACCATTGCCTCTTGTTCCATTACTACAGGCCCTGGTAAGAAAGATGGAGAGATATTTTTTTACAAGCCCTCCAAGTACCAAAAGGCCGCAATAAAGTCTCCTCAGAGCCTTCTCTTCTCCAGGCTGAACAGTCCAAACTCCCTCAGACTTTGTTCCCAGAAGTGTTCCAGCCCTCCAATCATTTTCATGGGCCTCCTTTGGACCAGCTCTTTCTTGTACTGGGGACCCCAGAAATGGACAGAACATGTCAGTTAAAGTCAGTCTAGATGGCCAAAGGGATCTCTTCCAGACTAAAAATCAGCCGTTTAATCTTCAGTTACACAAGCACATGCTATGCTTTCACAACAGAGATACCATTTTTCCAACATCCTATACAAGCAACTAAGTCTTCTGGCACTTAACTTCTAAAGAAGATCTGCAAGAGCTGTTCTGCTTCATTGACTTCCATCTAGGAAGAGTTGCGACTAATTAAGAAAGCAGCTAGTACATAAAAATACCTACAAAGCTATTTTGAAACAAACGTAATGCAGAAATAACTGGTTTTCACTGAGGAATATCTGCATTTTGTCCAAGTTACAGTTCCTATTTACCAACCTTTCTCATCTCAAAAGGAAAACATATGAAGAGGACTAAACTGCAGTTTTACTAAGAATAAGATTTTTCATGTTTCATACTATCATCCAAAGGGAAACTAATACGGTTATAGGAAATTATAAGGGTAATAGTTGTAATACTTGGCAAATAGCATTGGAAGATATTGCCTGGCCATAGACACAATTTTTAAGCTAACTTCACATACTGAAATTACACTTTAAACAAAAATGTTTTTAATTATATTTTGATTGGAGATCAGGAAAGGATTACACTTGGATATTAAAAACAATGAAAGATTCATCGTACACTATTTGATGTCGGTTTATGTTCAAGAGCATCAAGCTCCACATTACGGCACTCATTACAATCTTGACTGATGAATACAGTATATTCCAAGCCTAATTTTATTTTTGCATACAGAATAACTTCTAATTAAAAGCATCTTAGCTATGCTGAGAACATGCAATATACTTGTATATATTTGTATATATATTGTTCTCACAATTATGAACCAACGTAATATTGTGAACTAAGCACATTTTTAAAAGAGATGCAAATAACAATTAACCAAATACACATAGCACTTAACCAGTAAAATGCCATGGTGAACGCAATCTTTGCCTCCTGTAATTACATTTTTCAAGTAGGATCATGCAGATCTCTAAAAGAAAAGATCACAGGAACAGGATTTGTACACTGTGCATAATATCCAACAGGTTTTCCTGAATTGTACTTTTAATACCAAAATTTCTTTGTTGTCTAGAAATCTCTCTTGTTAATTCTATTTGTGGCTTTTTTTGTTTGAAGATGGATATTTCTTAGACTTATAGTCGCGATGCAGTACTTAAACTGTTCTTCAAACTCATGAAAGAGCATAATTATCCAGAATACTTTCTAAAATGTTATGAATTACCAATGTTCATAAAACAAATGGGGTTTTTTTCCAATTAACAGAGTAACACTGTATATCCTTCAACAAATACTGTGCTATCATAGTAAATCCAAAGATAGGCGATTTTTTTTAGTCAGTTATGGCTATACCTGCCTCTTTTCAGAAGGGGCAAAGGAATAATCTATTTTGTTTGAGTTCGAATTTTTTGGTTTTATATGTAGCAACACACACAACTAAAATTTAAAACTATACAAGATGTGACACGAAAAAAGCCTAAGACTAATCCTAAAACTCGAGAACCAAGAGTGGGAGGGGAAAGACAAAGATATGGTTATGGAACTTGCTCTAACCTGTCACAGAGAGACAAGGCTCAACTCAATTGCCCAACTCAGTGAGAGTGGACCTGTGTTCAACAATAGATGTTTTCTTACCCTCAGTCAGAAAATGTCAGTGTGCAAGACTGAATAGTGAGTTAAAATCAAGACAATGCACCAGCCCACAACACTTTGTCTGTGAGGTAGGTTTTAGCTGTGCACATCACTGTGCTTGAGTACCCACGTTATTCGCCAGATCTGGCTCCCTGTGATTTCCGCGTCTTCCCAAAGATCAAGTCAGTGCTCAGAGGTCCATAGGAGATGTGAAAGCAAAGCCAACAGAGATGCTCAACAGCTTTCCAGAAAGTTACCTGTGGAATTGCTTTGAAGGTTAGGTTGGTGTGTGGGTGTGTGTGTGGGTGTGGGGGTGGGGGTGGGGGGGTGTGGGTGGGGGTGTGTGAAGCTTCTTCATCAATCAATTGCCCATTTAAAATACCAGAAAGCAGCAAAGTCATATTGCCAACACACTACAATGATACCCAAACCACCAAGGCTTACCCAAAAATCATGCAAATGTACAATGTGCGGCATTGCCTGACTCAATACGAACTTCTTTGTGTTTGTAGTAAAAGGAAAATTTTTGAGTTATCTTCATGTTTTGATTGGATACACAGTGCAGAAACTGCAAAACAAGATTTCTATAAAGAAATTCAACTGCAGCTTTGAAAATATGCTGTTGACTAGCCAGAAAGATCACATACTAAACAACATTGATTTGAGAATTTGTTTCGTACCATAAAATAGTACATCATTTGGTCACAATAAAGCTGCTTATTTTTCTTGAATTTAAATATTTTCTATACCGAATTTAAACCAACATATTTATCTGTGTCTTTCCTTCACAGACTATTTTATAGCAAAAAATTAGAACACTGTAATGGTATCAATACAAGATTAACAAACCATGAAGCTCTCAGAGCCGTGGAAAGAAAGAATGGATGAAAACAAAGAGGTGAAGACAACTGTACAGCCAAAAGTTCATTGATGTTCTGCTTTAAGGAATAAAAGCCGAGCCAACGCTTATCCCAATTTCTTTATCAGTAACAGGAAAGCAAACAAATTCAGATCACTTACGGTCATCTAAATACTTTTACTATTTCATGTAATAAATGGAAAGAGATAAAAAAACAGGAACCAGGAGATGACTCCTACAGTGCCCTGAACCTCTATGTCCATAGGTTTTCCTGTTTGCCCTAGCTGCCTCCAATTCATACGTACCTCTCCCCTATGCCTACACCAGTTCCTGCGTGAGCTGGGATGAGGTACCTCAACAGCAAGATTCCTGTCTAACAAGCACGCTGCCAGCCACCCCAAAGAGCACGCTAGCATCAGTTCATCTGCTGGTGTGAGCAAACCAAAACTCACAGAATGCGGAACACCCAAAGGATCTAACCTTCCAGTGTAATCCTGAACAGAAATCACCTAGGTCCTGAACCAGAGAAAGCAGGTGAACGAACTACATGGATTACATCAAAACCAAAATCCTACAGTCCTAAGAACATCCCATGCTGTTATAAGCCAAGCATGAGCTTGTGCAGATAGACTGCTTAGACAAAACTCTGCACCTTTTATCTGAGCAATTCTGTGTCTCTCTCTTTGCATTTTAGCCTGCTGTATGGAGCTTCCATACTAAAATGGGACACTGGCAATCCCACAGAACAGCACCCTCTCATCTCCAGTCTGACGGTTTCTCCATTTATCACCACTCTCCCTTTCCAGGCTCTTTTTCTGGGCTTCTGGAAGACAGGATGCTGTTTTAAGAGCCATATGTACGACAGCAGCTGGGATCTCCCACAGCAACAGTGGATATAAATACACTGTTGATAATAATAACCACTAGGAAGGATTTCAATTCCTATTTAACTTTTACATTATGGTTCCATTCACCTTCTTCCAGCTATCTCACATGCAGCACTTGTTTTTGTCCATGATACTGGCAGTCCCACAATAATTTGAACCTGGGGATTCCCCTCTGACAGCCAGTCATCCAAGGCATATCACATACACCTACAACTCATGAACCTCCAGCAATGCCCAAGCAATCGCTTGCTGATCCAGGGCTACCTGAAGAAGAGAGTTTCAGAAGCCAATTGTAACTCACTGCTCCTTGAGCGTGGCAGCCTGTCTCATGCCAAGGAGGGAACTGTGCCTTCCCATATCTGTTTGTGTCCCTGAGCCACCGGTGTCTATCACAACCACACCCAATTTTACTGTACTATAATTACATCCTCCAAAAGGGCAGTATGCATCGCTCTGCCATCCAACAACATTCAAAGTCCTGTCTACAGCGAGAGTGCTGCCCAAACACCATGTGAATTTTACAGAACCTCATCATTCAAACACTTCTGCTGTAAGCAAATCAGGTCACCCAACGGACCCAGATGGGCCTGTGTCTGGGACAAGCCCAAGACAGAACAGCCAAGTCTTGGTGCCTCAGCCAGAGCATTCACAGGCTAGAACTGCACCTTCAGAGAGGTCAGAAGAAGGGCAAACACGCTCATTCCCGCTATAATGGAAACCGACATGTCAAGCAGATCTAGGTGGGAGGATTCTGAGAAGCTTGCAATTCAGTCCTTATTTAGCACCAACCTGAAAGCATCAGGATGTGTTCAGAGTGCAGCAGGAGCAGACATAAGTTTCTTAAATGCAGCCGTACAAGCTGACAAAGTAAGCCAAGAGAAACTTTCAGGTAAAGAAAACTCATTCCAGCTCCCATAAATCCCACAACTGGCAAGTCTCACTCTCAGTTAGTCAGCAGTTTCCAGTACTTGAATGCTGGCCAGAAGCTAATCTACCTGAAAGAGTAACATCACTGCTGGGCATAGAGGTTTTTTTAAAATACTGTTACATTTGCAATCAAACCAAAAGTGTTTTTAAGTTATGTATTAACAATGGGAAAGTACTCCATCCACACAAAGATTATAGGTGTCCTAAGAAACACTACACTATGAAAATTACATGTGAAAAAAAGCACTAAATAAGTATTTTCCTTCTCAGATAACTGCAACTCCAGTAAAAGAATCCTCTACGTGTTAACTTCAGTGGGAAGACAAACCAAGAGAAATATTTCACATCAATAATAATATTAAAAATAATTCTGATTTTTTTAATGCTTGTTTTCAAAACAGTATTACACATTATTTTAAACTGAGGTTGCCAAGATATGGCATAAGAAATACAGATACATATTATTTATAAAGAATATCCACGTAGTTTTCAGAAGTGTAATACATTTCTTAAAATTATCAGGTTTGTGTTTTAGCTTTTAATTTCTCCCCTAACAATCCAAACTCTCTCAGCCTTTGCTCCTAGAAGTGTTCGAGCCCTCCCATCATTTTCATGGGTCTCCTCTGGACTCGCTCTTTCTTGTACTGGGGACCTCAAAACTGGATAGAGCATGTCTATCCATACATCTGGTGGGGTCTCCAGAGACCAGAATAGAGAGTATTTACTATTTACTTAAACCCACAAATCAATCTGAAAGACAAGCTTGCTGGACTAAGTGCAAGAGCTTCTGGCTAAAATTCAGTGCCTTACGTCAGTCAAAGTCAGTCTAGATGGCCAAAGGGATCTCTTCCAGACTAAAAATCAGCCGTTTAATCTTCAGTTACACAAGCACGTGCTATGCTTTCACAACAGAGATACCATTTTTCCAACATCCTACACAAGCAAATAAGTCTTCTGGCACTTAACTTCTAAAGAAGATCTACAAGAGCTGTTCTGCTTCATTGACTTCCATCTAGGAAGAATTGTGACTAATTAAGAAAGCAGCTAGTACACAAAAATACCTACAAAGCTATTTTGAAACAAATGTAATGCAGAAATAACTGATTTTCACTGAAGAAAACATAAGTAGATAAGGCAACCCTTTAAATCACCTATTAAAATAGCTTTTATCTTATCGTTATGAATACTGATCTTCTATTTTTTAAAATAATGACGAGAAATTTGAATACACAGACACCCTTCTGAAATTTCTGAATCCTTTCAGGAAAGAACCTGTGGCTGACCAAGTACGTTTCAAAATACATACGTTTCTAGATTACTTTCTAATCTCTTTATTTCAGAAATTAGTTATTATGATGTAGGGATGCCAACCCAGTCTCTTCCACTTGAACTTTGGAGAAAGTCAGTTACATTTCTGCCTAACAAATGCCTTCCCTTAAAACGCTATGCTCAAGGAACTGAATGGGAAATTCCTCAAATGTGGTACTTTTCCTACGACATCCATAAACAAGCAATGCCCTCTGCTGTGCTGGGTGCGGAGGTTCACCTGAAGCCGAGCACACCATCCCTGCCCGCTGCCTGAAGGACCCGCAGCTGGACATCTCCGCTGCTGAACAAGGGCTACGTTTCTGTTCATGCCACTGAGCTCGGAGACACACACACAGCGGTTCGCATCCCAATACTATAAAAGTACCAGCAGAGAAGTTTTATCATGCCATGACACATATTGCAGACCAGTAGCACAGCTAACACAGTGATAACCCATTTCTACCTTAAAAATATATTTGACAAACTTCACCATTCATTTTTTTTAAACATTTTAGACTATTTACTTCACAGCACACAAAAATATGCAATTTATTCTTAATTAGTTACTTCATCCTTATATTTTCTTCAAATATTGGCGGCATAGCTCAACAACCCCTTGTCTACCTGCATAAATAAAAATCATCACGGCTTTCCTAAAAGGCAAGGTCTCCTATTTTGCTAGGCAGGCAGCCTCAATCGGCAAATAAAGATTAACACCTAAAGCATTTCCCATCCTTCTAAAACATTTTTTATGCAAGAGAAGAACAGAACTTAAAACTTTTTTTTTTTCCTTGAATTTAAAAATCCCAGACTGATACGTTATAAAAACATAGCAGGAAAAAGCAGCAAGAAGTACACTGCCTGCTGCAGGCAAGGTTAAATATCATGTGGATTTCTCAGAATATTTTGCTTACCATGCTGCTAACTTTTTAACAATTTTAATCAATATTCATTTGTCTGCTTTGTAAGTTTCACTACTTGCAAAATAGTAACAACAGAAGGGTAAACTGAAGGAGAAAAATAAAACATAAATCCCTAAAAACTTACTAGCACAGCAAAAAACACGAGACAACTATGAAGCAAGGTCAGCAGTAAGCATTTGCTGCTGCACCCAGAAAACTTAAAAAGCTACCCGAGAAAAATATCATCACGCTTTTTTAATTATCTTAGATGAATGCATGACAACGTGTCCATTTACCAAGCTTCCTGACACTTGCCTAGAATAAGCCACTGCCTACCAGCTACCACAGCATTCACCCAGTTTCAAGAAGGAGGGGAAAACAGCTGACATAACAAACCAAAACAGAAACATCATCAAACCGCTCCCCTCCTCCCCTGCAAAACAAATGGAAACAGTAAGGACACAAATATCATCCCTGGGCTCTTACAGGGTGTTAAGTACACTGCTTATTTGTCTTGAATTTTTAAAATCTCTATGTAGAATCTAAAACAAAGTATCTGTATCTTGCTTTTATGTATTACTTTATAGCAAAAAAAAAATAAATGGAACATTGTAATGGTATCAACACAAGATTAACACAACATGAAGCTCTCGGAGAAGTGGAAAGAGAGAATGGATGAAAACAATAGAGATGAAGACAATACAGCCAAAAGTCCATTGATGTTCTGCTTTAAGGAATAAAAGCCAAGCCAACGCTTATCACAATTTCTTCATCAGTAACTGGAAAGCAAACAATTTCTGATCACTTACAGTCATCTAAATACTTTTACTACTTTATGTGGCATATGTTAAGAAATTAAATAAACAGGATGCAAGAGATGATTCCTAGAATGCCCTGAATCTCTATGTTCATGGCTTTTGGTGTCCCCTCCAGCTATCCCCAATTCACACATACTCCTCCTCCGTGCTCTTGCAGGGTGTAAGTACACCAAAAGCCAGGCAGCACTTTGTTCCTGTCTACTTGCCAGCAGAGATAAGGAATACAAGCTTTCCTCTGGCTGTAGCTCAGGAAGGTGATAAGCAAGACCATTCCTCTTGCCTTAAAGAACAGATCCTGCAGATGCAGGAAAGGGACTGCACCTAGAGCCACCACTACCCTCACCTGAGAAATCACCTTAGTCCCCCTAGAAGGATGAACTTATTTTAATCCTTAACAGTCTTCTAATGCTCTGACCATTTCCAGCTGCATCTGGTATGTCCTCTCGTAAGTATTACCCAGGTCACAGTTACTCCTACCTGTTCAAAGTTTATTTACCAAATATTACACATTATTATAGCAATCAAAAATCAGTTTAAATTGATGAAAAGGTGATTTCATGAAAACTACTCAGAAGCAACAGATTACTCTGCTCTTCACCCCCCCTTCCATCTTCCTAACTCATTCTCACCAAACTCCCTCCCTTTTCTGCACACTCTTAAAAGAGCAAACAGTGAATAATCATCAATCACCCTTGGGCTCACCCAGCACTTTGCTAACTGGGCTAAGAATAGCATGAATGTTGACAATCTTACGTTTCATTGTTAAGCTTTTAACATCACTGTGACATTGCAAAGCAAGCTACTGGTCTTCCCCTTGTTTAAATGAGAAAGCAATTCAGCAATATAGAGAAATCCAGAGTTGTAGTCCAGCTCTTCATTTTACATTCCCAGTTTGACTTCTGTCTTGCATTATTTATATTTGTATATGTAATTCCATTTGGAAATGATGTTTTGAACAGTATGTGACATTTGAGTGAGTTACAAACCTTTAAAGGCTTGATGACAATTTACTTATAAATAGAAACAGAAAAAAGTATGTTCCTAGCTTCTTTCCAACAAAAAGAAGAAAAAAGGGGAAAAAAAAAAATCAGCCCCCCACAAATCCCTGAAGCAGCATTCAGCTTCTACATCCAGATCGACTGAATCTCTTCCTTAACTCTTTTGTAGACATCACTCTTGGATACTACCTGAGCCAGTGCCCTGGGCCACACAGAGCCCCAGTCTGCACACAGCCAGGCTTGTTGGTATGGATATTCAATGGAAAACAAAATGTTACACATTACACGGCAATTTGGGATATCAGGTCCTCAATCCAGTGACACAGGCATTTATTGTTCTGCACTCCAGTACTAAACCAGCCTGCAATTAACCAGTCAATATAATCCCTGTATCCTACCGGACACACTCCCAAGTAATCCCAGCCCTTGACTGCAGTCCAACAGGAAAAGTATAGAGACAAGGATGAAGAGCAGCATGGAATCACTTACACCTAAGGAAAAATCAGAGGTCAGGTTTTTTTCAGCCTGGAAGAAAAAATTCTGGCATACATTAGTACCCACACTCACACTACTTTGTTCTGCTTCCCTAGACATCTGTTAAGGGCCACTGTCACAACAGACTGGGAGAAAATGAGCATGAGAAAAAACTGTGTAACAACCAGAGAAAGTGATGGTTATTCACAAAATTGCTACATTCATTTTTACCCTCTCGCACTCATTCTCTCACATATTTTATTTATTCACATTCATTCTTTCACACATTTTATTTACTCACATTCTCATACCCACAGACTCACAAAATGCAATACCAAAGTGTCTGGGCAGGACCAGTTGTGTGCAACACTGAGTATAAAGGACGTCAGCTGTGGAGGACTCAGCACATCACTGAGATTCTTCCTGTCTGGCAATGATGACCTACAGTTTGGACAAATCTTTTAGATGCTTCAGGAATCAAGTCATTTACAGGGTCGTCCTTTGTACCATAATCTCACTTATTGCAGCCTCAATAAATAACAGGGTGCTGCTCAGTATCTGTCTCCACATTTGTTTTCATGGTGGAGTAACAGGAAAAGAAATGGCATGTAAGATAAGGTACAAGACCGTTGCCCTCCTCTTGTTTGGAAACAGGAGCTGCTCTTGATGAATCATCTGTGCTCCTGTCTTTTCAGAGCACAGGCCTTGACAAGAACATCACGATCTTCAATTTTATTCCTGACAGCAGCGTCATGGAATCACTTTGGTTGGAAAATAACTTTATGATCATAGAGTCCAACTATTAATGTAAGTCCAACCAGATCATGTACCTAAACCCCACATCTACATGTCTTTCAAACGCTTCCAGGGATGATAACTCAGCCACTTCCCTGAGCAGCCTTTTCCGGTCCTTGACAACCTTAAATTCAATCCAGAAATCCCCTGGCGCAACTTTAGGCCATTTCCTCCCATCCTATCAGTTGCTACTCAGGAGAAGAGATTAACACTCACCTCACTACAACCTCCTTTCAGGTAGCGTTAGAGTGATAAGTTCTCCCCTCAGCTCCTTAGAGTGATAAGTTCTCCCCTCAGCTCCTTTTCTCCCAGCCAAACAACCCCAGTAGCCCTACAAAAAGCTTCTCATAGGACTTGTGCTCTGGTTTTCCACATTAATATATATTATTCTTTTTCAGGCCCTGATCCTTCTTTCGACACATGCATTTCCATACCTGTTTCATTGATATCAGCCTTAGTATTTCCACTACAAATCTCTAGAGCACAGGCCTAACAGGTCTTTGATGTGACCTGTGAAAGCTGTTTTAATTAAACATTTTCCGCATCTTCGCTGCCTGGCTGTAAAAGCCAGAACACAGTTTTGCTCACAGAGCTGTACCTTGCATCCTAACACACCCAAAAGGACTTCTATGCTTCCTATGTCAGATTTTTGTAGGGGAATGTTAAAAAGGGACCATGAGAACTACCCCGTGCACACAGGAACACACTGGGCAGGGAGTATCGGTGAGCGGCAAGAGTTGGGGTTGTTCAGCCTGGAGAAGAGAAGGTTCAGAGGAGACCTTATAGCAACCTTTCCAGCACCTGAAGGGACCTACAGGAAAGCTGGGGAGGGGCTTTTTACAAAAGCATGGAGTGATAGGAATGAGGGAGAATGGGTTTAAATTGGAAGGGGGAATATTTAGACTAGAAATAAGGTACAGACTGTTCACGATGAGGGTGGTAAGGCACACAGGTTGCCCAGGGAAGCTGTGGCTGCCCCGTCCCTGAAGGTGTTCAAGGGCAGGTTAGACGGGGCTTTAAGCAGCCTGGTCTGGTGGGAGGTGTCCCCGTCCATGGCAGGGGTCTGGAACTGGGTGATCTTTAAGGTCCCTTCCAACCCAAACCATTCTGTGAATCTATGATTCTATGACTGTGTATCGGGTCTTCAAGTTACACGGCCGCAGCGCTTTTAGCCCGGTATTAGGAGTCCGAAAGTGGGACCTGGGAGCTTGTCCACGCCCGAGGCAGGGGGCTTGGAACTGGATGGGCTTTAAGGTCCATTCCAAGCCGAACCGTTCTAAGATTCGATGAAACCGAGCAGAGAAATGGCCCGGCCCCCGCTCATCGCCCCGACCCACGAATCGGCCGATCCCGGCACCGCCCCCACTCAAGGCCACGCCCCCAGCCCAGGCGACCCGACAAGGCCACGCCCTCCCATTCATAGCCACGCCCTCCCGTTCATGGCCACGCCTTCCCATTCATGGACACGCCCTCCCATTCATGGCCACGCCCCCACCCAGGGCCAAGCCCCCCACCCAGGGCCAAGCCCCCACGCAGCTCCGTCCCGGCGCGGATCCTGGCACGGCCCCGCCCTCTCAGCCACGCTCCCTGAACAGCTCCGCCCCCCCTCACCTGCCGGGGCCCTGGGGCCGCCGCGCCGCCGCCCGGCCGTTTCTCCGTCTGCCGCGCGAGGGTCCCGGCTCCCGCCGCTCCCGCCGCTCCCGCCGCCGGGGCGCCGCCGCACCGCCTCACCGCCGTCAGCCGCCATGGCCGCACCACAGTCCGGGCGGAGGCGAGGGCCCAGCTCGGCGCCGCCATGGCTGCCCGCGTGCAGGGCGCAGCGTCGGCCCCGGCCTCGTGCCCGGGTCACGGCCGCGCGCAGGCGCAGTGCGCCACGTTGAGGCCGCGGCCGCCATCTTGGGCGAGGGGCGCCCAGCAGCGTGGCCGGGGGAGGGCGGAGAGGCGGGACGAGGCGTGGTTACTGTTACTGTGGTTACTGTGGGTAGTCTTGATCCAAGGTAAAGTTTCATTTAAGCAATTGCACAGTTTGAAAGCTACACGGAGTGTCCCTGTGACAGCGTGTTTTCCTTCAGTGCCTTTCCAAACACTGTTCGTTCTGACACTAACGTTTTGTGTGAGGTACGATCTGTGCTAAGCAGATGTCTTTTCTGTAATTTATAGAATCATAGAATCACCAGGTTGGAAAAGACCCACAGGATCATGCAGTCCAACCATTCCTATCAGACACTAAACCATGCCCCTCAGCACCTCATCCACCCATCCCTTAAACACCTCCAGGGAAGGTGACTCAACCACCTCCCTGGGTGGCCTGTTCCAGTGCCCAGTGACCCTTTCCATGAAATTTTTTTTTCCTAATGTCCAGCCTGAACCTCCCCTGGCAGAGCTTGAGGCCATTCCCTCTTGTCCTGTCCCCTGTCACTTGGGAGAAGAGGCCAGCTCCCTCCTCTCCACAACCTTCTTTCAGGTAGTTGTAGAGAGCAATAAGGTCTCCCCTCAGCCTCCTCTTCTCCAGGCTAAACAACCCCAGCTCTCTCAGCCACCATTCTTCATAAGGCCTGTTCTCCAGCCTCTTCACCAGCTTTGTCACTCTTCTCTGGACTCGCTCCAGAGCCTCAACATCCTTCTTGTGGTGAGGGGCCCAGAACTAAACACAGGATTCGAGGAGCGGCCTCACGGGTGCCGAGTACAGAGGGAAGAGACTCCCTGCCTCAAACACAAGGTCAGGCACAGCTCGAACCAGCTCCAAATAAACAAGTGCTTTGACTGTTGTGAGTTCATAACATCAAAATTAGTCCTTGGAAAGTAATAGAATATACATAAGATTTCTGGGAAAAAGTATACGTATACCTGTAAGTGAAAATACATTCTGCAACCAGCTCTTGTCTCGTTGCAGGATTGATGGCAATCACTCCCTCACGTTGCCCAGGCCTGATAAAGGATGCTTGCTTTTCAAAACTCTCAAACAAGTCTTGGAGAGTTTATTTGCCAGCATTTTCGGTTTCAGAAGGAGCAAGCTCACCGGCCTGAGGAGCTAGTCTAGCAGGCCAGGAGCAGAAGCAGTGGCTATCCTGCCTGAGGGAACCGGAGAGCAGTGCCAGCAGTGACCTTAGCACACAGGCACGCCGTGAGGTCACGCATGCACTGCAACAGGTGCCCTGGGCCTGCTCGCACTCAGGAGCAGAGGAAGATGAAGCCTGCACGATTCTCCATCTGCAGGAGGAAACTGGAGTGCGGCATGTTGCAAAGCAAGCCCTACAGCCACTTAGTCTGGAAAGAAAAGACTTTTCTTCCTTTATACCCAGCAAGCCCCACTCTGGACAAGATGAACCCTCTGTTCACCCCATTACATAGATGAAACAAGAATCTGTTCAACAAGAATCATCTCAAAGGACCTGCCTGCAATATACTGACCTCACAGAGAAAGAAAGGGCTCCACTATTGCTGTGTTAATTCAGTTCTCTACTCCATTGCTAAGATGTAGCTGTAAAGGCTGAGAATATCTCTAACCCCAACTCTGAACTTCCTTAATCAGGGCTAAGTTTATATAAGCCTCCAGCAGTCTACCTAGGCCTCATCTACTCTGGAAATGTTAGCTCATCCATGCAGATTCCCCCCAGTACAGTAGTGGCTGTCAGTACTACTTCAAACCCAACTTAAAGGAGTGTTTCAATTACTAATAAAAAATTTCTACTTACTTACATAATCTTCCATATTCACAAGACAATACATCCTCACATACAAGTTTTTATTAAGCTTCTTACATGTAACTAAGCATATATACTACATCTGATATGCTAACAAGGTTGTTGGGACCCAATATTTTTTGCCTCCAGACAACTCTGGATGTTGGATGCAAAATGCTTCATGGATTTCTCACAAACGTTTCAAAAGTTGTTCCCAGTTCTAAGCAGGGTAATAAAACACTTGCCAAAAGTTCTAATCTTATTGACCATGTGCCAGAAACATACAAAACACAATAAATGTGAAGAGTACATCAGATAAAGCAACATGTAGGAGAACAGATCTTGCAAGAGAGCTATCCTGTGGTATATGACACAGTACAAGTCGCAAAATAGATTTCTGGGATCTTAAACAGGAGCAGGAGTGCTAGTGGTACAGGCCTTTAACACAAAAAATAGTGTAGCAGATGTTTTTGATGGTTAGTCTATAAGAGAAACAGCACTAGCATTTGACAGAGTTCTCTTGATGCCTCAAAAAGAATCACTTTCATGTTCAGGCTTATTCTTACAGTCCATGCTTTGTAAATGTAAATGTGACACCACCATGTGTGAATCAGAAGATGAATCTATTTATGACTGGTGAAAAGTTCAAGAGTGTATCTTACCATATGAATATCACGTACAAAAAATAAGACTGAAAACATTACTATGACTGAACCAAACCAGCTCTACTAGGCATCTTGCTTTCATTTGTGGTGGTCAGAAGTTTCCCTAGGTGGGTAATCCACAAACAAAGCAGTAAGTTTTCAATGTTACGTATTACCATACCCACATCTGTTGTATGAGGAACACGCTCGTAAGAGAGAACATTCCAACCTCTCTATAATCCTGCTACAAATAACTTGTTTAAAGCTTGTTGAAGCTGAATTCATTTCTTTAGCTGGGAGTGATGCTCCTAGTCCAGTGTCCCCTGCAGGCAACACTTGACTGAAACGATCACAAGGGAGTGAAGTAACAAGCTTCAGTTTGGCAGCAGCAGTAGACTCGTGATGTTTAAGTTGAGTGGTAGTTACAGATTCAAAAGAGTGTATCCACACTATATGTACAGTATAATTAATTTCTCAAAAGAGTTTGTTTCATTGCTATATTTTAAAGGTTGCCTTCAAATTACAGATAAGTCCTTTAAATGCTTGAAAGGCATAAAAACTCCCCTTCCCACACAAACCCCCAAACAATGTATTTTAGTTTCAAAAATACTTTGAACCCACAAACAAGCTTGGTATCAATTAATCTGGTAAAATAACTACGTGCTAAATAAAAGCACATCTGGTGGAAAGAGCGCAAAGGATGTTAAAAGTGTGCTTAGGTTTGCTTGCAGCATCTGGCAGTGGGTAGCAGGACAGGCAGGAATCTCAGTGGGTCTCCTCCTCCTGTGTCTGTTCTGCAATAGTTTCTGTGGCACTGGCATTGGCAGCAGAGTTGAGAACTTCTCCAAAGTCTCCACCAGCAGGTTTGCTTCCTCCAACTTTAAACTAGAACACAGACAGAGGCTCAACACAAAACTGCAATAATCTGACATTGTTAAGTGGATAAAACCCAGTACCTCTACATGAAAAAGTTCAGTAACTCTTCACAGCAGAGCAGCTTTTCCAGTACCCACCAGCTACCACTACATTACTGTAAAGAGAAGTCTTCAAGTGTCATGCAAAAACCAATCACCAGCAGCAGATTAACACAGCAGTCTCCCTTTGACTTTGAGGAGCACAAAGCATGAAACGGGCCTGATTCCAGGGACTCTGAAGGCACAAACACACCTGCAGATAAAAATGGATACAGGTACGCAGCCTTTCAAGACCTTTAGGCTTTGAAAGATTGAGAGTTAGAACTTGCTTCTGTATTGCTCAAGAAGCAACCTTAAACAGTTTTCAGTCTCAGCAGCAGTTCTGGAGACCTTCACTGAAGCACAGCAACTATTTTAAATTTTTTTCCAGGTAATGTATTTGCCCTACAGTATATACCCTGTGGGTTGGCAAGAGTATTAAAACCAATTAGTTTACAAGGGAATGCCTAGTTCCTCAGCTATCACTTGCATGCTTCTCATCCAAACCATCTTGCCCACAAGAACAGTCAAATCTCATTCAAGTTACATGTACCGGTTATTTTTAAAGTGGGAGAAGCTATTTATCATTGTTTCTGGCACTTGAGGCTTTTGTGAGTAAGTTTTAAATTAAGGTACAAAACCCTGCATATTTTATGCCAGAAATAAGAGAAACATCCAAAGCTATACTCCTGTGTAAGATACTAGTCCTTAGAAGGTATGGAAATAAAAGCTTAGAGCACTTTGGATATATAACACTAGGTACGTTACACTGGCTGTTTGTGCAGGTGTTAGGCCTTCTAGTTAAAGGCATCCTCCTGTAAGAGGTGCAGGAAGTCCATTTTTTATTTTTAAATCCTTAGGCAGAGAAACCATTTCCACCATACTTAAAAAAGATATTTACTAGTAAGTAAAAAAAAAACAGGTGACCCTGAGTCCACTTAATCTTTTCTCTACATCCACAGCTCTAGAATCAACAAGGCATTTTAGTAACACTTACCTTTAAGTTTTCAACTTTTTCCTCAAAGGATTTGAAAGTTGGAGAATTTCTATGAAAAAAAGAACCACAGCATTAAAACCATACCTGGTTAGTCTATAAATATCAGAAAACAAGCAGACAGTTGCTTTTTCCAGTGTCAACATGAGTTTTGTTTGTTTAGGGCTCTTTCCTTGTTTTAACGTTAGCCTAAAAATAGTTTAGATCTGTATCTCCCCAAGTACTACAAAACCAAAATTCAAACACACTCAAGTTGTAGCTCATTTGTATCTTTCACAATTAAAGCTCATTGATAGGATCTTTCATCACAACACGGAAGGAAGGGAGAACTATCAAGTATTTTAGGTTTAGGTTAATATTCCTAGTGATTTCAAACGGGTTTCTGGCTTAAGGAAGGAAGGATTTGTTCAGAAAAGCTTAGTCATCACTTCTGGTTAGCCTAGTACATTATCACTGAAGAAAGCTTGTCATCAGTGTTCTTCACTAAAACTAGTTTAATTTCATAGGCTGTGTGCTCAATTAACAAAACGTGTTTCACAGTGGCATTTTCTGCTAACGTGTTAAATTTAACAAAGGCTCCTCCTTGCCTTTTAAGTGCTGGAGACAGCTGTGATTACAAACGGTAAGTTCTGCATATGAAGAGCAGAACAGCTTGGGATTTTGAATGCTGACAGCCAGTGTATTATTTATCGGTGGCCTAGTGCTCCAGCTGGCTGGCACTGCCACTTGCCAACTTTTGCAACAGCTTGCGCACCTTGTGCACCTTGTGCACTTTTTCTGCCATTATGCAGGATGGAAAATAGCTTGCCTCCAGTGGAGCAGTGGACTAAGGATTCAGAGCAGACTCAAAAAAATTACATAAAGATCATATAAAGATTGGGGTTTTTTTCATGAGGCCTTAAGCTTCGCTTCTCCCTTTGCTTGGTATTTGTGTAGGTCACTCACACTTAGCAGTACTCTTTCAATTGGGAAAGCACACAAGTGACATACATATATATGTGTGTGTGTGTGTGTGTGTATATCAACCCAGAATCTCTCAGGAGTTGGAGAGACACAGCACCAGGCAAGGGGAAAGAAACGGAAAGCACTCTAAGTCAGCAAGAGACTTCTTGTGAAACCCACGGTATTTTTAACTCACTTTCATTGTGCTAAAACAAGTGCCAAGCTATTGCCTTTCAAACTTGGAATCATTTAGTAGCATTACATTCCTAACAGGAAGGGAAATACTGATACAGTTCTCCAAACAGCAGGAAAGTGCACTTGGTTACATTCCAGATGTGCTATAACCAGCACCATTAAGCAGAATAAAACAAATTTTATCTCATATGTTAAGCACAGGAAATCCATTACAAAGGTGGGTGGGTTTTTTGGTTTTGTTTTAAATCTATGTTAGTTGACTTAAGTTCAATTTAACTTGATTCCACACCTGAAAATAAATAAAACCAATGACTAGATTATGCATACATTACCTCATAATAGGCATGCTAATTGAATGTTGTATGGAGCGTATACTAAATGCCAGCATTAAGAAAAAAAGAAAGCAAGAAGTTAGTTCAAGTAATAGACTGGGAAGAAATCGGCTTAGAGAGCTGAGTTCTGGATACAGCCTTTGGTACGCAGTCTTACATAGTAACTGCCTGGTTTTGCTTTATTAAGTTGCTCAGCCATGCACACACACACACACTAAAGCAAAAGCTCAACAAGTTTTTTCCTTTTAGAAAGATTCAGATGTCATGCTTGTATATGTTCTGCTTAGCTGCAAGTCTGCCTGCTCATTAGGTTCCTCAAGCAATGAAAGACATGCTGCATTTACAGTTTTGACAATAACAAGTAGAAAATGAACCCTCGAGAGTCTTATCAATTAATTAATCTTCCTACCGAGAGAATTATTTCCACATTCAGAAGGCTTCTGTTACAATTCAGTGTTAAGATTTCCATACATGTCAACACAAATTACCTACTTGTCAGTTTAGATTACCTAGCAAGGACAGTCACATCAGTCTGTATTAAAGGTCAGGTTTATGCTGGGGCAGGGAGAAAGTCTTGGTCTAAACCCTGTTCCGAAATTCATGGATGATTTCTGTAACCTGCCCGTGTTGCTATACAGTTACTGTTTGTTTAGTGACAACACACACCTACTCACAGAAGGTGACTGGATATAGATTAAGGAGCTTCCAAATAACTTCAAGACCATCTGAATTCTAACTTAGTTCCACATTCTAGAAAAATTCCTGTTTACTCCTGATACAATTTAGTAATAGATGTTAAATGTTTCTTGTCAAATGCCATAATAGTAAGCTAGAAAACTTGACAATCCCAGTTCATAAGTATTTGGAATGTCAGATTTTGACTAGGCTTTATGATGTCTTTCAAGAGAATACCTTTCAGGGATGGGGGAGGATGGGGAATCCCTCACTTCTGATGCACCTCCAAAACTCCAGCTAGTATTTCAGCATAGTGGAAGATACATTCACAGAAGCAACAAGGATTTGTGTTCATTGCAGAATGTTTTTTTAGAGTTTCTTTTGGCAGGGTCATCAGTAGAATACAGTGATAGAAAAAGCTACACATGTAAAAAGTTCACTGAAGGTTGGGATCCCTTAAGATAGATGCACAACTGAAGGCTGGTTTGTAAACACAGAGTACAGGGAATCTGATACGTGAATGCCAGGTGTTTTGCCAACACACATCAGTAATATGTGGACATGTTTCAAACTTTTTCCAACCCCATTCCTGCTGTGCCTCATCTTCATGGATGTTTTGGCCTCCACAAGCTTTTCCAGAACACATAGAAGCCGACTGTCTCCTGGAGTGCAATTTATATTCCTTGCTCTGTGATATGCCTTACTACAAGTTCTGGTCTTGCTATGTGCCAAGTTATAGTACAGCACTAGGCTAATATGGACTGGTTGTCTTTGTCTGGTCATGCTCAGCCACTCTCCTTCATCCTGGAAGAAGTGCCTCCCTGCAAAAAGTTTAAGGCAAAAGAGGGTGAAAGTCACCTTCTGTCCCCATATATATTCACAATCCTTACACCTGCCCACACTGAAAAGCAACAACCTGTGGTGTATTGTAAATATTTTACCAGGTGTCTAGGGAAGATTAGTTTAATCTCACAGAGATCATTCAATGGAAGAACTATTTGTACATTCATGAAGGATTTACTTGCTGCTGTACAATACACTTACGTATACTCAGTACTCATTTTGTAAGATATCACCCTAAGATAGTATATAGTTTTATCATAGAAGATCTAGTTTGCACAAGAACTGCATTAGGTTATGTGCAGTTGATCTTTTTTTAACATCAAACCACCTGTTATTCAAGTAGTGCAAGGAAGCACCATTAAGCCTTGAAAAGCTTTACAAAGAAGAAAATTTGTATTTATTTTCACCAATAACAGAACGCCACACCAAGGCACTCACTCAACTAGGTCATCAAGTTTAGTGTTTGGAGAAGCCCTTTTCACAATGCTCACGGGCAAATGTCTAACTTTAAAGAAAATATAGAACGAAAAAAGGCACAAGTAAGTTGCTCTCCAGCCTTCCATGTATTTTGTATTGCATTAAAGTTATCTTAACCTTTACATGATTATTTTTACAGCTACTACATTGCCTCACATTTTGAAAATGCAAGAGGAAGCATGCCAGAGTCCCTGCCTGGAAAACATGGCCTTAAGAATGCATAAGCACTAGTTATTTGCTTTGGCCTACAGTCAGTTTTCCAGCTGATGTGCTCACAAATGGTGATCCATGAGTCCATGATCACATCAGATTTCCAAAGCAAGCAAAGGAAGTTATTTTGCAATCTCAGAACACGGCAAATATGAAGACTTCTGCTCCCTGATGGATGTGGTGCAAGAGGAGCTAATGCAAAGTCATGATAGCTCAGGAAGTTTGCCCGGAGCTACACCTTGGTGCTACTGCTGTTTTGCATGTAATACTGGTGTTGCCTACACAAGGAGGGCCAGCTCATCAAAAGTTCAAGGTGTTCTTATAAAGTAGAATATTAAGATATTAAGAGAAACCTAAGAAGGAACACAGTTCCTTTTCAGCATACCAAAGTGCAGAAGAAACAAATGCAAAAAGGAAGCAATAATGCACTGACTTAGCACTACCAGTCATCTTCCTCTCTATTTCAGTACTTTCCAGGTTCACAGCTCCACCAGCTGCCTTACTCCCTTTTGCAACTCCCTCCAAAATCACTTTGCAGTGCAAGAATGAAACCTGCATGTGACGTTTGCTGCATGGAACATGTGGAAATAATCCAACACAGAAGAAAATGCATTTCCAGGGAACAGCCTGAGTATATAAAACTTTCTAAAATTCTGACTCATGCAGTCCTACAAGTAGACACCACTTGAGTAGTCACATAAACCTGGGACCTGAATTCACTGGCTGAATCCCAGATGACCTTGGTCCTCATGAAAGCAAAAAACTCAAAGGTTTTTAATCTTCTGTTGAAGTACAATTTGGATCTTGAACAGCACTAATTCTTCCCACTTTTTTTTTCTTTTTTTTTAAACCTAGCTGCTCTTGAATTTGTAACCATACCTTGACTTTCCGTTGCCATTATTCTCCCCCAGAAGTATTCCAACAGTGCGGGCTCCTCTGTCCCTGTTACATTCCCTCCCGGTGGCCCAGTTTCTGATACAGAGTGCTCAACACCCACCTAGCCACTAGCTTGAGTAATCAGGACACTCTTCTTTTGATCTACTAAATTCCTGAAGCCAGAAGAGAGTTATGAGTCTCTGCTTGTCCTTGACAAATGCAATACTCATACTACTAAGGGAACACCAGACCCTTAAGGAAGAAAGGCGAACCCTGTTAAGTGAATTACAGGGCTCTGCATCCAAAAGGTACAGAGACATCTTCCAGGCTCTCTGTCTTACTGATGCTAAAGGGGAAAGTATTTCAGACAGGCTGCTATTCTTACATGAGCAACAGAGCTCACTTCAGAATGAGTTTTGATAGGCAGCAGCACAGGATGCTGTCTCCTTCTCAGCTTCTGCCCCTGAGGCTGTAGCTCCTAGTTAGTATTCTGGGAGCCAGGTCCCTACATCTTTACAGATATCCTACTGCTGTCTTTCGCTGCTTAGAGAGAGTGTACAGAAAAGATGAAGCCAGACTCAGAGGTGTGCAGAGATGGCATCAAAGTCAATGGACAGAAGTTGTGACACAGGAATTTTTAACTACTGAAAACTTAACATTGAATACTTGCTTAGACTAGGCAGATAAAAGGCAAAGCAGCAAGGTAAGCAGAATGCTCAGTGTCTGGAGCAGCTAAAGTAACCAACTCAAAGATAAGGACTGTTTCACTGAACAAGCTATGCACAGAGAATGTATAAATTATTTCACAACTGGACTCTAGTGATTTGATTAGAGTTGTGATGCTAAACAACCATTATAAAACACAAAAAGTGGAAAAAACTCTACTTTGTCGAGGCACAAACATTGTACAGACAAAGAGGAGGAGGAATTCTGCACGCCATTGACCTCAAAACCATGTTCTGTCCCTTTCAAAAAACCCTGCAGAATCATTTTAAGATTGCTGTCTAACAAGGAAGAGAGACCAATTGATTATTACATATTCTCAGGATTTCACATTCTGGGATAGTTACCAGGTGAACAGGAAGAAACATCTTCCCTGATACTAAAAGAGCTTCAGGTTTACATTAACTAACACTGGAGAAAAGAAAGAAATTAACTTTTACAGACAAAATCTATTTAAAGATTTTAATGGAGACAGTCTGACTACATGCTTAGTTTCAGAAACAATTCTTGTGCACACCTTACCTAAAGGAATGTGAAAATACCTGTAGTCTGCACAATGCCAGAGTAAGCATTAAAGAGAGAAAGGAAGTTCTGATAAATCTGAAGAAAAATATGTAACTGTGTAGCTGCACCTCAAAGTGTTCTCTCACTAGACTTCAAAAAGCAAGATAGAGGTTAATGGCAGCACTTTAAAACAGATGGCTGATTTTATTACACTGCTGTCCAATGCAGCAATATTACATCAGAATGAGTGAATTTTTATTTGTTCAATAATTGAAATGCAAGTTTGATCCACTATTCACAACAAGTTACAAGCAGAGAAGAGTAGTTGTATATGTTTCAGTAGTATAAAATACATAATCAAACAAAGAATTGTAAGCTAAGCATATGATTGGATTGCATCCTGGAATTTTGCATGCAGCTCACAACAGTGCTACAAATAACTGCCAAACTCACCTAATTTGCATGAAGGGTTGTGTAATTTGACACAAAGTCAGAATATGTTGTATGCCAATATTTAAGAATTTAAAGTGCCAAGTCTATTAGAAAGGTAATAAAATCAAGCCACTGCTATGAGGCAGAACAGCTTACAAAGAAATAAAACACACCTGAAAGGAATCCACACACAAGACAAACAAAACGCAAACCCAAATCAAACCACAGTCAAAGACATTACTTGTTTAAATGTAGTATTCCACAGGCTGAGAAAGTCAGAGAACAGAAACGATAATGCTATGTGCATCACACACAAGCAAGCAGAGAAGTTGTCACCTGCAATCTTACTGGAAAAATAAAAGTAGCAGTGGAGGTAATAGCATATATTGCTTCTCTTGCACATATAAAATGCACACTACACAGCTCTTCTGGATCAGTAAGGACATACAAGCAGATTTTGCAGCAAGTCACTCAGATCTCCCAAAACAGATGCTGAGTGTTCTTGATAAGATTAACTTTTAGAAGTGCCAGTTATGTTAACAGCATAAATTTATTTCAGTGATCACCTGCTTAAATAAAAAATGCATCTACTTGGGAAAAGCAGTAGAAGCCTACCTGACATCTTCAAACTTCTTGGTTATGACTGAACCAACAGATGAAAAAGCAGCAGAAGCCTTCTGACCAGCCTGAGATAGGGTTTCTGATGTTTTCTTGTAACTGTGTTCAAATAAAATTACATCAGTAGTTATTTTAATAGAACACACAAGGAACCTTTTAATGTATGTAAATTCGTATCAAACCCAGAGGTAAACTTCGACTCTGAGGTCAAATGGACAAACTACTTCAGAGATTACTTTGAGGCATTGCAGTCCCTTTTGGCTATAGCACCTCTGCCACCTCAGACTGCAGGTCAGGTTCACCAACATGTACCTACAACCCCACCCACCAAACAGATGTTCTCTGCTATTGTAGGACTGAATAAAAACAGCACACAAAAAAACACAAGCCAAGGAAACAAAACAAAACATCCCCCAAAAGGAATGCCATGCACACACAGGTGAAAAATAACATGTCTATTTTTTATACACCCTCTTACACTGTGTGTTGTCATTAACTGCAGAAAGCAGCTCACTCTAGATCTTAAGCTAACAGTTGTGTTTGGCAAGAACATTGTTTGTGACTTTGCACTCTTCCTGTATGACCTCAGTTTACATCAATTTTCAGGCTGGAAGAGACAGGTATTCTGTTAGACTTAGGACACCTTGGTATCTCAATAATGCTCTCTCGGGTCTGTCAGACAAGAAGTGTATTAGAATCAACCATATTGTGGTCAATCATTTGTATTTTGCATGAGATGATGTACAGCCAATAGTGGCCTTCTTTGAAAGAAATCTATGGTGACTGATCTAGATAAGTTTCAGTGAAACTTAACTTTGTGTTACCAACCATTACCTCACTTCACAAGAATAGAGGGTTTAGACATGACACAAGAGCTACACAATTTTCACCTCAACAGCTGAGACAACCATGGTGAACCGGTACATACGCTGTGGTTGATGTAACATCTTGCCAGCTTTTGGTAATGTTCTGCCTCAGTTCCTGTAATGAGTTAATTCCCAGCTTTCTCTTGATTTCTGCTAGATGCTTCTCTTTGGCAGCTAGCACTTGTGAGAGCGTCTGGATTTCCTCTTCCACCTGTGGCCACAGAGTTGGGAGGTAAGTTAACAAGCAATATAGCAAGTCATTTAACCAAGTATTTATTAAAACATCTACTAGGCATCAGTAAAGGGAGGGCTGACATATTTTGACATTGCCTCACAGTTATTTCTAAATACTAAATGAGAAATTCAACACAGTCTACAACAACAGCTAGTGAGAAAGCAACCTCTACCTGCAGATAGCTCAGTTGGTAACTAAAAGACTGTATAGTTAGAAATCATTACCTTTAGACCTTCACCTATATGAAGCCTGAAGATTAGTCAAACACGGGACAATCACCAAGCCTGTATTCTCCTCCCACATCAGGAGAAACACCAATGCATGACCAGTATTAGGAAGCTCATAGCATTTCTGGTCCATACATGAGTTTTGCCTCCTTGTTTGAACAGAAAGGTTCTTTTGCAGCTTAAGCCAGCAACTTCAGGCTGAATTCAGCCACAGAAGTGCCTTCCCCAGAGTGGGGGTGGAAATGGTGACAGACTGAGCAGTTAAAAAAAACAAACAAAAGAAACCCCAAACCGCAACAATAAAACCACAGCACCTGTTCAGCAACTGTTCTAGAAAATAGCATTGTTCGTATACTTTCTTCATTACACACACGGTTACTAAAGCCTCTCAAAGAAGCAGGACCAGATCAAGATCAGAGACGTCAAAACAATTTTACAACGTCATTCTGTGGGCTGTATAGATATGACAAAACACTAAGGCGATAAGTACAAAGGCATCAGCATACATCCAACCCTACTTCCTCACCCAGACTGGACTTTGCAGTACCAGGCTGCTCCGTCTTTTAAGCTCCTTTAAGGAAATACCAATATCTTCAATGCTTCTTTGTTCTGGATACCTGTACAAAGTCCAGCCTGACATACTCTGGCAGGATCACATTTCCCTCACCATATTCAGCTGATTGGGTTGGCACGAAATAACACACAGGACTACAAAAATCAAGACTACGTTAAACATGTTTATTTCACAACTAAGCTTTGTTTGCTAACGTTAGGCTTAAGTTAATGTCATATATTAGAGTCCTGAAGTCACATAGAGCTACAAAAGAAATGACTGGCAACTCAATAAAGCTTGACTGTGACAACTAGGGGTTGCAAAGGGACCTGAACAGGCTGGACTGCTGGGCTGAGACCAACGGCATGAGATTTAACAAGGCCAAATGCTGGGTCCTGCACTTGGGGCACAACAACCCTAAGCAGAGGTACAGACTGGGAGAAGCCTGGCTGGAAAGCTGCCTGGAGGAGAAGGACCTGGGGGTGCTGGTTGACAACCGACTGAACATGAGCCAGCAGTGTGCCCAGGTGGCCAAAAAGGCCAATGGCATCTTGGCTTGTATCAGGAACGGCGTAACCAGCAGGTCCAGGGAGGTTATTCTCCCCCTGTACTCAGCACTGGTGAGACCGCACCTCGAGTACTGTGTTCAGTTCTGGGCCCCTCACCACAAGAGGGATGTTGTGGCTCTGGAGCAAGTCCAGAGAAGGGCAACGAAGCTGGTGAAGGGGCTGGAGAACAAATCTTATGAGGAGCGGCTGAGAGAGCTGGGGTTGTTCAGCCTGGAGAAGAGGAGGCTGAGGGGAGACCTCATTGCTCTCTACAACTACCTGAAGGGAGGTTGTGGAGAGGAGGGAGCTGGCCTCTTCTCCCAAGTGACAGGGGACAGGACGAGAGGGAATGGCCTCAAGCTCCGCCAGGGGAGATTTAGGCTTGAGATTAGGAAAAAGTTCTTCACGGAGAGGGTGGTTAGGCATTGGAACGGTCTGCCAAGGGAGGTGGTTGAGTCACCGTCCCTGGAGGTGTTTAAGGTTAGGGTAGACGAGGTGCTTAGGAGCATGATTTAAGGATTGGTGGGAATGGTTGGACTCGATGATCCAGTGGGTCTCTTCCAACCTGGTCATTCTGTGATTCTGTGAACTATTAAAATGCATGTATTTTTAAAATGCAGGCTTGAGTATTTGATTGTCTTTTGAAGAGTGCTACTTGAACTCACTCTTAAAAAAATTCTGCTACATGAACCAAGTATAAAAACAGTTACATGGTGTTAGTTAGATATTAGTAAAGCAGTGTCTATGTGTGTATTACTAGAAGTCATCCTTCATGAAAACAACAGCTTTAGTTACTCCACACCAGTTAAGACAATACTTAGGTTTGGCTTCCAATCATGTTCTCTTTGACAGCTTATTTATCCCATTCTCATTTCAGGGGGAAAAATGGTTAGGCATTTATGCATCTTGATTTAAGATCTGTATACTCAGCACTTCCAGCTTAACACCCATAGCTAGAACTGGCTGTTCTTTTCTGCTTGATAGCCTCCCTTTCCCTCCCCCACAATACAGGCAAGTGCTGTATCCAGCTTTAGACACTCAAAGAATAAATATGCAAAACATCAACTGTATGTTCAAAGACAGTACTTTCCCAGATTTTCATTCTCAAAACCAGTTTAAGAGCTATTCGCAAGAGATTTACCTTAGCAAGCTCTTTTCTTAGCTCATCCTGTTCTTCCTCTGAGAGTGTTTCTGCCATGCCAACTGTAGCAGCAGCATCCTCTCCAACCTCAGGTATAGAGTCACTTCTCAGCAGCCCTTGAGGTGAATAAACCATTCAAAGTCAGGTCATCACATGTCTGCCAGACAGGAGGTAACATTAATAGACAGCCCTTGCATGCCAGTGTGCAAAGAAAACTGATGAGAGGACACCAAAGTCACACTCCCCAAGTACTACAGTGTACAGGAAACCAGAGGCATTTACTGTCTGTTTCATTCTATCAAGTTGCATTAAAGCTCATTATAATTGCAACTGCTGCTATAATAGGAAACTGGAAACCTGTTGGAAACACCACATCCCACTACTCTGATAGAAAAAGACACAGAACACTACCTTCCAACCCAGTGATTACTAGGCAACCTCTGCCCAAGGAGTCCATGGACTCTGCTCTCTCTAGCTCATGAGGTGCAGAAACTCTGGAAGTGTTGAAGGTTCTCCAGACCAATCCAGAGGCTCCAACACTCATTGCTCTCTGGATGAGATTAAAAAATGTCCATTCTCACCAAACCAGAAGCAGTCACAGCAACAAGCAAGCTCAGCGACAGTGGAGAAAAGGGCTGCACTGCAGACACAATCTCTTCTCCCATACCCTGCTCTACCTCTCTGACACTAATAACTGGGACTACTGTGGCTAGAAAGTCACAGATGTCATGCCACTGGAAGGAGGCTGCTGGTTTGTGTCAAGAAGCCCAGAGAAGGAGTTTGGGAACAAAAAGCCATCACTTCAGATAAAGCAGTGGAGTGCTGAGAAGGGACTGATGAGGATGCAGATCCACTCACATTGCTGTGTGATCCTCTTTAAAATCCAGAAACCAAAACTCTGTCAAAATCCTCTGTATGAATACCAAATATCTCTATGGTCTTCCTCAACTTTCACTGCCATAAATTCAGGGAAAAGAAGGAGAATAATATTATTTGTATTACTATGATGCACTCACTTTAAAGATTCATATATCCTTAGTGCTTGAATTAAGATCACTTTAAACACCTTTTAATGCAACAAATATTTCCCAGCAAAATATTTTCCATCATGAATCATTATAGCTGACACTTAATGCCAGAATTAAAGAATCGAGTTCAAATTTGCGAAGAGACCAGTTTGCAGAGACACTGCATCCTGGGATGGTTGTGGATTCCCAGAACTAACTATTCGAGAGGTAAGAAAACTTTATAGATAGCAAAAAATAAATTAATAAAGATCCTGCAATAGAAGAAGACAACCCAGGGAGACTGTTTGTAGGGACAGAGGGCGAGAGTGTGTGTGTGTATACATGTAAATAAATATACAATTCAGGCAAGCTGAGAACATATCAAGTAATGTTCCCTTGCTAGTCACTATAGTAACTAACCAGATAAAATTTCATCCTCATTTCAGCAGCCTTTGATGGCGCCACATAATACCATTTGGTCTGGGAGTCCAAAAACTCATTAATGTGCACTGAGACCACCACTATGATCTCATTGCGAAGCTACATATCTAACAGCTACATCGTAATCAACTGAAAAGTCAGGGGAAAAAAGATTCTGCAAGCCTGTAATTAGTTGTAGGTATTCTATGAAACATTGCCCTACAGGAGCTGTCAAGCCTAGGAAAAGAAGAAGCCTTGTCCTTGGATCAAGTTACTGAACTCAGATAATGCTCAATTTCACTAATTCTTTCAAAACGAGAATGTTTTCTGCCCGTATACGTGTTCAAAACACTTGTCCTCTAGAAGCACACTGCTACAAGGGCAGAACACTTGTAAATGGCAAGTTAACATGGAGTACACTGAGAAGGAAGAATACAGAAAGCCACTGAAACCTCATTCTGCTTTTATTTATGAAATCTATACCATGTTTTCCCAGAGATTGACATCTGTCTTGTACACAAACGTAACATGGTTCCTATAGGTTTCCCAATACACTGTTTTCTGTCAGGAATCTAGAGTGTGGGGAAAAAAGAAAAGAGTTTGAATCTAATGCTCAAACAAAATCACAGAATTACAGCACCAAACAGGCTTACGGCTCGCGTCACACAATCAGGTAAGTTTTTTTACTCAATGTATTTCCTTTTCCTAACATCAAGTGGTTAAGAATACCATTCCCTTTGTGCTAAACTGCTGTTTACTTGTTTGCTATTTACAAACACTATTAATCACATATGCCTAACTGAAGGAAAACTAACAGTTTAAATTCCAGTTTCCCCTGATGCTCTACAACCCCCGGTATGTTGGCCTCTGATTCCTGACTTGTTCTCCATCTGCAGCCCCTTTAGCGACAACACAAATTGGTGTTGCAGAAGCTTCAGAAAGTTTGCAAGTACCAAAGACCCCACTGGCTCCAGCACTTTAGCGCACTCAGCAGAAAGCCTGTTCAATCTGGTTACGAAGAGTCATCTGGATTATCTCACCAAAAATAGATCAATCTAGCAGTAGAAAAACATGCTGGATTGCCTCCCGCAGCAATAGCTTCTGTTTTGGGAATATATCTTCTCTCTGGAAAACTGATGTTTGAAGGGAGTTCATGCTGCTTGTTGTCTACATCGAACTTAATACTCAGTGCTAAGAAATAAGGGCATGATCTCCCCTTCCCATTTCTACCGTAGGTCTTTGAGGAAGGCAGGAAATTGCTGCTGCTCAGAGTCCTCCATGCCTCACTCTGCACATCTTACTATACCTTCCTCTCCTTACCTTCTGTCCCACTCCCACTTATTACTTCTTCTTTAGCTCCATTTGAAGTATTCCAACACTCTCATTACTCTTTATTCTGGTACCTCCTCCCTTATCTCCCATAACTGCTCACCTCCCTGCTCACTTCACTCCCATTCCTCAGTTCACTGCAATATTTGGAGGACACAGGCTTCATCTGCTGTGGGAAGGCTGTGCTAAGGCAGCCTAACCAACAAGCAGTTGTACGCACAGATAACAATCCACAGACGTCCACAATCACGTTACTACAATGCAAAATTGCAGCCCATGTACCAGGGCCAGTAGGCAGCAAGACCTTGACTTTGAGGCACTTATATAGCACTGGGAAAACTTAGCTGGTTTTAAGGTCAGTTTTTCAGTCAGTTTTTAGGTGTCTGTATTCTAAGATTAACATATTATCCCAACAGTTTATTAGATCTACTTAAATGAACCAAATAAAGACATGAACAAGTTCAAGACTTGAAAAAGATCAGGACTTCACAGATAATGTTCAGGGAAACAGCACTTAAGCCTCTATTATTCTGCCAGGGCAGGCGAACCATTAAGAGTGATTCAACTTCCACTCAGGCTTTCTGGTCTGGGGTTTGCTTTGTTTGGTTTCAACCCAAGTTTGTACTCTATTTTGACCCAAAGTTCCTACCTCATTCTGGCCTGAATTCAGAGATCAGCAGTAAACATCAGCCCTTTAAGTAAGTACTGGTCATTCCAGATAAACAGCCTTGGAGGTGGGGAAAGGTTAACCTTCATAAAGCTTTATCTTTAGACAAACCTATTCTGTGTCAGACAGTCAGAATGAGCTTATTTGGCAATTGCTACACAGTTGGCAGAGCTAAAGAAAAAAAGGTGCTTGTTAGGGTTCAGGAGAACAAGCTGTTACAAGATAATAAGATCATTCCACTACTTGAGTAATGTACAGTGCTACAGAGGTTATTTATTTTGCAAGATATATAAGATCACATTTAAGTACTTCCCATTTTATGGGAAAAGCCAAATCGAGACATATTTCTTCAAACTGGGAGAGAAAGTTATTGGGCTTCTCCCAGACTCTAATAATATATTCACTCCAAGTGAATGAGAAAGAAAAAAGCCCAGCAAAAGCTGATGCTTACGGTGACGCATGAACATGGGATACAAGAGACTGCTTCCCCGCCTTTAGAAGAGGAGGGAGATACAGTAATTGCAGAAGTGAAAGCTGACCCCTATTCCTCAGAGGCCCCTAGCTCTCCGAGTTCACGAAAGCGTTTTAGTTCACGTAAAAGTTCTCCAAGGGATGCATGTTTCTAAGATTTCAAAGAATAAAACCACCAAAAAAGTCAACACCTTTGCACCTTTGCCTTGCTTTTTCATTCCCAAAGTAAGGCTAAGCTGCCTATATGTTTAATTACACTGGAAAATCATGTCCAGCACAAAGGTGGTAAAACCAGACTAGGATGTGGTAGAAGGCATCGCTGCAGGTATTCTGTACAACAGGCAACCAGCTAGAAAATAGTAGGGTTAAGCACTAGACAGATGCAGGCAACAGCCACTTCTTCAGGGCATGCAAGCACATTAGTCATCTGCAAACATAACGCTTAGAGCAATCTAAACGTTAGGTGAAACAGGAGAAGGCTTTAGAGGCCATTTTTGTTAATCAGCGATATTTTCAGTACTAAGGCAAGAGCAGATATGAATCAGAGCTCTGGACAGTCTAATTATGCAATTCCTACCTCCTCTCCCAAAAAAAGCTAATAGTAAAACAAGGCCAATGACATAAATCCTGCAGAAGTTGCCCTTTTGTTCCTAATATTGTTCTCATTTCATTTTCCTTCAAATTGCCTTTCTACTCAGTTAAGAAATAAGAAATAGAGCCAAGCTGGTAAATGCATAGCACATGAGGTACTACACCTACACAACATAGCAAAGCTATTCTAATAAGCTACCAGAGTTAACAGCAGGTCAACTTCTACCTTCATTTACATCTGCATTTCAGGCAAATTTTATGGATTCTTAATTTGGGAAGTTTTTTCACAGATATTAATCACTAAACTTTCCATACTGAGGTTTTTAAAAATAAAGAGCAGGAAGTTACCAGACTTTGCCAGTGTAGGTGATCCAGGAGGAGAAAGGTTTATGCTAGGCGATAGGTAAAGATAATTTCTGTTCACTCCAGCATTGAAATCGAAGGGTGATTTGTAATCCTCATACAGATCCATGCCAGAAAATTCAGAGCGCGCAGCAGCTCTCTTCTTCCACCAAAGCATTCATCTTCGCTTTCTGGGGCAACCCCGACAGCAGGATTCCAGAAACCCTCCGTTTCTTCACATGACACTCACTGCACCTCCTCATAAAATTCAGCTCTCATATGCCTCTGCTAGATTTGATAGAACTGTCCAGCAAGAGATTTCCTAGCCATCTTGTAGCTGCTGCTGTTTACATGGCACAAAGTTCCTGTAAATTTATAACTCGACCTGTACTCAAACAGACCGTTCCTTTAACAAACATTCACAGTGTGCCATTTGTGGCTTCTGGAAGAGCCCGAGTCTTCTGCAGAATTGCATCAAGAATTTTCAATCATTTAAATAAAAAAAGGTCAGCTGACTGCAGCTACACCAGGATATCCTTAATCTTCTAGGACACAAAAGGATTACTAGCCGTAATCTATCCTATATACCATCTGTGTAGGACTTTTTCCTCTGATTAATGGAAAATTCTGCATGCGTAACTATTTCTCCAGCTGCTTGCACTAGTGTAATAACCAGCATCCAGAACCCAGTCTCTGCTGCCCAGCTATTGCACCATAATGCAAGCTCAGAGTGTAAGAAAGCAACACTTGCCTTTGAAGGCTACGCTATAAACACCGCCTAGTTTCTTTTTATTATAGTGCTGGTGTACATTATGATTTTTGCCCGTGAGGCTAAATATATCTGGGTATGAGGAGGTTTAGATTATTGAAGAAGTGCACTGCCTCATGTCCTTGATGCTTCAGCCAGAGTCATTTAGAGCAGCCGGTTATACCACAATCTGGTAACACTGAAATGCATCGAACTGATGAAATGTATTTGTGTTTTGACATCTATGTTACAAGGAAAGATCAACTTACATAAGCCATCTGACTTCATACTGGCAGTTTAAGATTTAGCCCTAGGAAGCAGAAGTGCTTCTTACCTAAAAGAGGCTCTCAGCACAGTTTTGCAGCACTTCACTATGTTGTTGGGTTTTTTTTAATTCCAAGGTCAGCTTCTTTCACTGAAAAAATAAGCTTACTGGCAGTGTAGATCAACTTTACAGCTGACCAACCATTTCCTCACAGCCCCACACCTTGACCTGGGCTCTTCGTTGCAGCCTGCACACAGAAAGGCATAATCAAATGAGAGTTAATTTTTTCCTCCACTGTAAGACTGGTATTTTAGGACAGAGCCAGGGACATTACACCATCCTCCGCTCAAAGCTGTGGAAGTGAAGGAGCCTTGCAGCATACCCAAGTCAAGCCTGGGCAATGTATTCCATGGGGATACAAGAACAAAGCGTACCGCTTCTGAAGTTTTAACTTTCCATTTCCACTGCAGTCAGTGGGCGCAGGAACAGACCTTCCAGCTAATTAAAGAGCAGCTCCTTCACACTGCAGACCTACATTGGCTTCTGGCATGGACTACCTGCAGGCCGATAACAATGACAGTGCCATCGCCTGATATGTACATGTCTGCTGTTTCCCGAACCCACTAAAAAGAAGAAAATATAGCATCCCTTTGCATCTCTAGCATGGGGCCGCAGCATCTGCCAGAAATACTGCAATGGTCACCTGACAAAGGTTAAACCTTTGGTCACAGATTCTAGTTAAAGCATCCAGAGGCAGCAGAGAACTGTAACATGGCTACAGTAATAACATACTCCCTATTAACCATGCACACTAATATGAATAGCTACCATTCTGCTTTGCAGCCTTTCCTCGTGGAAGTAAGCGGACAGAAACTCCTCTGTACAAAAAGCTCAGGCAGTCGTTGCCCTAACTGGAATAGGCAAATGACAAGTTATCAGAGGTGGCATGCTGGAACAGCTGAGTGTTTTCTACCATGGCTCTCCTGACATAGTAAAAAAAATCATGAAGGTGAGGCTATACCACCTAGAACTTTTCCCCAACCCCAGAGAATCATTCAGTGTAATACCAACCCATGCTAACAGGCTATGACAACTGAAAGTAGCTATTATAGGAAAAAGAACCCCTTATGAAGACCAGTGCACCCCTGGCAACAATGAGGAATACCACTTCTTGGTCAAGGGCATGTACTGGATTCAAGACTTAGGTTCTTGTCATTTAGGAGGAACTCCCTGCATTCCGTTTTACCTTGTACCATCCATTAGAAAAAAACCAAACCACTCTCTGGTACTCTTCCTGCATTTTTATCACGCAAAAGTTGGTTTCACATGCCAGGAGACATCTGGATTGACAGTCTAAGACTGCTGACCTGGCCTGTCACTGCTACAGACAGAAGTGTAAATGGGCCAAACTCCAAAACATCTTCAGCGCAGCTGCAGAGACAAGTACAGGACATTACCCACCGAACACACCTTTGGCTTACAGGGAAGGTTTGCCGAGTTACAAATCTGAGCCTCTGCGTGAGAGGCTGAATTCTGGTTTTGCCTGGCTTAGGCATAGCTGAGGTACAAGCCCAGAAGTCACCAAAGACAATTCTCTAGTTTTTAGAAGTATTACTGTCCTGAGATCATTGCCAAGAGAGGGACCATGCAAGCACTCCATATTTCAAACTACTCTCTTTGCTCAGATTAATCTATTTTATAGTGGCCATACAGCTGTGTTGCTGCAGCACTTCCCAAACAAGCCACCCAAACACATCGGCCCCCTGCTCTCTGATCTGCAATACTTTACGGGAGGTCTCTCCTTGCTCATTCTCAGCTACAAACCCTATCTGGTCATGAAGGGGTTGTCTCACTGAACAAGCTTCTTCCTCACCATCTCAGGAAGTTGCGACATCCTTCACCCTGAAGTACAAGTCAATCTGGCTGTAAGGAGAAAGGACTGCAGTCCACCCTTCCAAACCTGCAAGACAACTTCCTTGTTATCTGTCATCCCTAACTTTTCCCCTTTGGGGAAGACAAAAACTCTCCTGCCAGCCACAATTGTTTATCCACTTCTGCCCCAGCAGCCCCTTAGCACACTGAGGGATTCAGTGTAGAGCAGGACAAGGCAGCATTCCCTCCGTGCCACCTAAAGGCAGTCTGAAGATGAGCCCTGCTAGCTGTTGGTGTGGTGCATTTGGATGGGGGAATTAATTTCTCTCCAAGGGACTTTCCAAATTTAAGTGATTGACCCAAGGAAACAAAGCAGGATGGGGATGACAGGCAACAGCCACGTGGACCTGACAAGATAGGTTTTGCTCTGCAGTGTGAAGCTTTTTAACAAATTTGGCAGATTTCAACAGCTTGAAATAGCTAGGTGATAGCAGGAATCAAGATTTTTCTACACTGTGAAAACTAAACAGGCTCATTATGAGGCCTTTCTGAGAAGTCCTCCCATGACCAAAGTATCCCACTGTGTGACCTTCCTCCTGCTCATGGCAATTCAGAGCACATGCAGCTAGCTTTAGGTGAGGCCGTAGAGCCATACCCTGCTAGAGATACCTTGCCCGCCCAATGCCAGACACACATTTTAGAGCTCTAAAACAAGTTGAGACTTCTGTTATGTGGCTTAGAGTAGTCACTCGGCATGCTCGAGTATCTTTGTTCTTTGCTCTGCCAAGCAACTTCAATTGTTACAGGCATAGTCTTGTTGTAACTGCAGGGATCAGCTGGAAGCCAGTACCTGAAGAGATCTTGAAGCCTATGGTCACACTTGCTCCAGAGACAAGTAGCAGTGGGGTTTTGCTCTCTATGCAAAGAGATCAAAACTGAAGATTTTGCTGTCCGAGAATAAGTATGCATTTGCCCTTAACAACTCAGGATCACTAAGAGGTTGGTACTTCCGTCATCTATGCCATTTTAGAAGCTGGTGTTTCAAAGGCTGCCATGAAGGTAGATAACTTCTGTCAAGGACACTTGAACCATTTACTTACTGACAAGTTCAACTGAATGTCACAAAGTGGCTCAGGAAGGCTCAGTAAGCCTCAGTAAAGTATTACCATCCCAACTCCTACCATTAATCGTGTTGTAATCTCCTCTGCTAAGGCTAGGGAGTGTGCGTAAAGCTTTCCCAGGTAACTATTTAGCATCAACAGTCAGCAGAGATTGTGCACATCATGAATCATATGGGAGGGAACTTCCTGCACAGCTACAAAAACCGTTCAGTTTCAGCAAACACTGTTAACCAGATATCTCCCTGCCTAGTCTAAAAAATGTTCATTCTTCAGATACCTCCTGCTACCCAGGTCTGCAGTTTCCACCTTAGTCCAAGGTTCTAGCAGCAGTTTAAGTAAGGCAGTTTAGTATTAAAGCACTTCTACCTTGTTGGTAGCTAAGCAAGGATAAGATGATATGGTAGCCTTTCAGAGAAGCTGATTTTCCCACATTTACATCTAGCAGAACAACAGTTTGTTTATAGATTAAAAAGTTATCACAGAATCACCAGGTTTGAAAAGACCCACAGGATCATCAAGTCCAACCATTCCTATCAAACACTAAACCATGCCACTCAGCACCTCATCCACCTGTCTTTTAAATATCTGACTTAACAACCTCCCTGGGCAGCCTCTGCCAGTGCCCAATGAAAAAAAAATTCTGATGTCAACTCTGAACCTCCCCTGGTGGAGCTTGAGGCCATTCCCTCTTGTCCTGTCCCCTGTCACTTGGGAGAAGAGGCCAGCTCCCTCCTCTCCACAACCTCCTTTCAGGTAGTTGTAGAGAGCAATAACGTCTCCCCTCAGCCTTCCCTTCTCCAGGTTAAACAACCCCAGTTCTCTCAGCCATTCCTCATAAGGCCTGTTCTCCAGCCCCTTCACCAGCTTCGTTGCCCTTCTCTGGACTCTCTCCAGAGCCTCAACATCCCTCTTGTGGTGAGGGGCCCAGAACTGAACACAGGATTCAAGGTGCGGTCTTACTAGTGCTGAGTACAGAGGGAGAATAACCTCCCTGGACCTGCTGGTAACACAGTCTCTAATTTTAAGGTCAACTGTTAAGATTCAGTTGACTACTCAGCCTATTGCTGGTTTGAATTTGCACTTTCTGCGCTGTACTAACAGGCAAGACTGAGTGGAGGCTTTCCAGTAACTGCAGCTGGGGTAACGAGCTCCAGCTAAGTCTGCCCCACCCCCACCTTTCCCAGATTGATCCCAATCAGGCAGCAACAGTCAGGTTCCTGTTCCAACTCTGACTGAGCTTTATGGGGCGTAAGCCATTTCAAGAGCTATAAAGCTACTTAAGCATCTTAAGCCAATCTAGGTTCTGTAGCATCAATTTGATCTTCAAAGTCTTACCAGTTTACAGATGAGCAAAGCCTTTCAGCACCCGATCCAAGGCCTTAAAACTGCATTAAGAGAGGAAAATGCTGTGAAGCAACAGGGCAGAAGCCAAACACTAAGCAAGACTTGGCGCATTCATGCCCCTATTTCCATGTTGTGCTCTACCCTCTCTTTAACAGCAGGCACCTCTTCCAGCCCCCAAGATTTATTCAAGACATGAATGGAGCTCCACAGCTACAGCAGTTGCAACTGCACAGTATGAGTGCAGGCAGCTGTTAGTAATGATCAGCACACTGCACCTTAAGGGTTTAGGCATTTGCTGCCTTGTAGCAGGGCCCAACTCAACAACACCATATTAATCTCATTTACTTCAGCCTCCCTCAACATGCTTTCTCTGGACTAGCTCTCCCTGATGCAACAGAATTTTCTAGAGAATAGTTTGCTGTATTGAAATACTATCTCCAGCATTTCCTTAAGACTAAATGCTGCCTTTACTTTCTTGTATTAAAAAAAATTAAACAAAACTTGTTGGAATGATCAGCATTCTCCCAAGATGTATCCCCTTCAACACACACATCCAAGGGCTGCAGTTAAGGATTACTGTAAGGATTGCTAGTATTGCTCTTTTCTTAAACCAATATCTCAGCCCGCAGCACTTCAGACAGCTGATGCATGTCTTAGCAAAGGCAGCAGTTCTCTCCTCCTCCCAATCCAATTATAAACTCAGACTAATTTCCTGAGCTCTTGTGAGGGAGTAAATCCACACTCCAGCATATTTTGCTGCTAGACAAGCTGATACCACAGTAAGACTCTTAACCCATTCATATCAGGTAGAAGTCTCCATATTTGCACGGGTTCTCCAGTTTACTCCAGCAAGCACAAGATTTTCATTAGGCAGAAATCCCAACTTAGGGCAAAGTTTTGCGTCTCTGACAGAGGTCAGAACGGTCACATTTCTCCACTCGAGCAATAGCAGGTGAGAAGCGTTTCCAGCCCATGGGAAGCATCCAGTCCAAAGGACACAGTAGCCAGCACCCCAGGCCAGTAATCAGGTAGAGCACTGCATTGACTTTGAAGGCAGGCCAAACTCTGCAAGTACAGAGGAATGTTCCCAAGTGAGATTAACAGAGTCAAAACACTGTCACGTAGATTTTAGAAGAATGTATGTAGGTAGTTGACTTCAGCTGCTTATCCCAGCTATGCTGCCATTCTCTGGAGACTCCAGTCCCCGGTAATAGACTGAACCTGTCAAAAACACTGGAAAAATAGAGCTGAGCTGCAGCCAAGTTACAGTTGGAAAAGATTAGGCAGAAAAGGCTGTAGTGCAGAACAGGATTGCTTTAAACAAAGTTTTAGTATGTAACCTTGCAATCTAATTAAAAGCTTTACTCAAGTGAGTTTTATTGGAGCAACTCCCAGCCTCTCTCAGAAGACAGATCTAGTCTTTTGCTCTTAAAGCAAACCTCTCCTTCAACATTACATCTTAAAGCTTCCATTTCTGAAAAGCAGCTCCAAAAAAGCCCACCATTCCCACTCCACGATATCAGGCTCCACCATGAAAATGATACTGAAGTTTTAAGAACAAAGTAGATTTCATTACAGATTAGGTTGAACCATGTACTGCGATATCTGACAGGCTAATCACCAGAAAAGTAGTACCTGTAAGTCTTAGCAATACCTTAATAATACCAGCAAACCACTCCTCAATGCTTTAGGCACACACTAGCTCCCACCACACAATTACCAAGTTTGTGCCTGGATTTAGTGTACTACAGAATTTGCACAATTTGCTATTGAGGACAGAAATAAAAAGTACAGGTGCAACCAGGCAGTGCACAATTTGATGCAAGTAATGGGGGCTTAGAAGTATTTCACAAAATCTACCCTTGGACATATTCAAAAGCCATCTGGACATGGTCCTCGGCAGCAAGCTTTGGGTGGCCCTGCTTAAGCAGGAGGTTGGAACAGATGACCTCCAAAGGTCCCTTCCAGCAACAACCATGCTGTGATTAAGACGGTAGCTGTACAATGTCACAAGCTGCTCACCCAGACAAGGTGAGCAAGGTCTGCAGCTCTAGAGAGACTGTCCAGGAATACAAGGAGTCCTGGTGCCGTGCCCTGCCCCAGGGTTAACCCTTCATCTTACAAATAAGATTTGCAAACGCCTTCTCAAAGTTCCGCTTTCTCCCATACTTTCTGAACTGACGTATGGACAGAAATTTCACAGAAGACTTGGCACTTCCTTCACATCTGCCTAGTGCAAAGGAATATCATGATGGCTAACAAGCAAGGCAAGAGCATTTACAGTACTAAGAACTATTTTGATTTCAGTTAGAAGTCTGGAGGAAAAGGGAAGCTGATCAGTCCAGTTGAGCCACGTTCTGAGGAAAAGAAGTCCTATAACTGCATAAAAGAGACTGGCTTATATTTTTCCCACAAAATGAATGAGCAAGCAACTTTTTTGGCCTAACACATGATTCTATATCTTTAACACAAAAGAAGCTCTTGGCAAATATGTTTTAGAAAGCCATCTACTTCTCCCTGACCCCCATTCCCCAGGAAGCAAGTGAATGTATGCTGCTTCAACAGGAATAACTCAGCTTTGTATATGAAAAAACACTTGAAGCAAACAAATCAGCTATCAGTGTCACTACACTAAAACTACTTTATGCTCTGTTTAAAGCAGGAGCCTCTCCTCTTTAATCTATCAGTGAAACAGAGACAGGGAAACTAGGCTGAAGTTAAGTCTCTGAATTCCATTCTCAGACTCCTCCGTTTATTCTTCACCCACATCAGTGTGGCTTGCTTTATTCTTCCAGAAACTTTCCCAGAAACTTTCCCTAGTACTTGCTCTCAGGTTCTGCCAGCAAAGGTCCTTGGTCTACACAAAAGCTGGCACAAAAGCTTCCAAACACATGTTGGTTCAGCAAGTGATGTTAGCTTGCCCTTCAAAAGAACTGGGAGAGTCATTTCCGTGCTCAGGACTCAGTAATTTTTACGGTTGTCATACAAGTTGCCGAGAAAGTCAGAGCACAGTAATCTGCAGGCAGACTCCCACAAAGGATGCACACATAACAGCAAATGGAGTGAAATTTGTTAGAAGCATTGCTAAGTTTATCATCAGAACACAATAAAATGTGGAAAGCTCCTTCTTGTCACAACAGCTTTCTCCTGTTGACGTAATTCCACTAAATATACCCAACACTAACAAAGAAAACAGGGCTAGCTGGCTGCACTCTCTTAAGATCTCACTCTATTTTCTAAATGCAGGCAGTGTTCAGATACCTCCACCCTAGTAATCTCACAGCAGATCTGACAGAAGCTTCATTTTGACTGCTGTTACACACATACACACACTGCCCTGCTGCAGCCTCATATGGAAGCCTGGCAGTCAACCTTCTAATAGGTTGTTTGGACAGCTTGCCTTTTCTTTTTCTCCTGTCTAACCCCCCTCAACTGGGCTAACTTTCCTTCCTCTAGGCTCACAAGACCAGCTGGATTAAAACACATCCAAACAATATATCAGAAGTCAATAGAAGGTGCTTGATACGAGCCTAAAGCCATATCAGTAAGCTACAATAGGAAACAAGAGCCCAGACTTCTAACTCACCATTTTCATCCTCAGACTTTAAACTTATTTCAACTTGAGAATGAATTACGCCCCTCCAGTAAACACATACTGAATTTGAAAACTTTCAGCTGAATCTAGCCCTTACTGTATACAAGCTCACCAAACAGAGGTGACTACCACAAGTTCCTGGGACACTGGTTACTTTCAAGTGGTCTCTCCTGAGAAGCACAAACCTTTCTAATTTCTGAAGTCTCATAGCTCGTCACTACATGTTCTTGGAGCCTGCAAAGCTGAGAAAAATATAACTTTTTTTTATGCCAGAATTTCCACACAGAAATTACTGGATGCATGGCTAAGTTGCACTCTTGCTGTAGCCTGGCTCCTTATTTAGCTATCCATAAGGATAATTTTTTTGCTTAGTAATTCAACATGATGATCGCAACCACCAGGCTGATACACTCTTCCCCTCTCAGGCTTTGACTAACAAAGCTTAGGATTTAAACTGGTGCTATCACACACATGTAATACATTTTTTTTATTGCATAACACTGAATAAAGTACGATTTCTACCACACAAGCAACTACAAGTAGCAAGTGGTGTAGAAATCCTATTAACATTTTTTGCTCTTGGTTTATCTGAGAAGATAGTTTTAAATAGTTTTGGTGGTAAATGGAGTTAGATCCAGCTGGAGGCCAGTGACAAGTGGGGTTCCCCAGGGCTCAGTCCTGGGTCCAGTCCTGTTTAATGTCTTTATCAACGACCTGGATGAAGGCAACGAGTCCTCCCTTAGCAAGTTTGCAGATGACACCAAGCTGGGTGGAAGTGTCGATCTGCTGGAGGGTCGGGAGGCTCTGCAAAGGGACCTGAACAGGCTGGACTGCTGGGCTGAGACCAACGGCATGAGGTTTAACAAGGCCAAATGCCGGGTCCTGCACTTGGGGCACAACAATCCTAAGCAGAGGTACAGACTAGGAGAAACCTGGCTGGAAAGCTGCCAGGAGGAGAGGGACCTGGGGGTGTTGGTTGACAACCGTCTGAACATGAGCCAGCAGTGGCCCAGGTGGCCAAGAAGGCCAATGGCATCTTGGCTTGTATCAGAAACGGCGTGACCAGCAGGTCCAGGGAGGTTATTCTCCCCCTGTACTCGGCACTGGTGAGACGGCACCTCGAGTACTGTGTTCAGTTCTGGGCCCCTCACCACAAGAAGGTTGTTGAGGCTCTGGAGTGAGTCCAGAGAAGGGCAACGAAGCTGGTGAAGGGGCTGGAGAACAGGCCTTATGAAGAGCAGCTGAGAGAGCTGGGGTTGTTCAGCCTGGAGAAGAGGAGGCTGAGGGGAGACCTTATTACTCTCTACAACTACCTGAAGGGAGGTTGTGGAGAGGAGGGAGCTGGCCTCTTCTCCCAAGTGACAGGGGACAGGACGAGAGGGAATGGCCTCAAGCTCTGCCAGGGGAGGTTCAGGCTTGAGATTAGGAAGAAATTCTTCACAGAGAGGGTGGTTAGGCATTGGAACGGTCTGCCAAGGGAGGTGGTTGAGTCACCGTCCCTGGAGGTGTTTAAGGTGAGGGTAGATGAGGTGCTTAGGAGCATGATTTAGGGAATGGTGGGAATGGTTGGACTCGACGATCCAGTGGGTCTCTTCCAACCTGGTCATTCTGTGATTCTGTGAAATATCTGTGAAACTTTAAAACCCTGCCTACCCAGCAGAAGTGCAATAAATATGCCATCATACATGACCCAGAAACCTCTCAGGTCATAGGAACCTGTTCCTCGTTCTCCTTCCCCCTGAGGTCAAATTACACCTTTAGACCAGCAATGCACCTCACCACAAACCCCTCTGGGAATCAGCCTGTCCCAAGAGGTACGTATAAGCAGACAATAGACATCAAGTCAGTTACATAGCTCATCCATGCAGATGAGCCCCTAACGAAGACAAGCCCATATTATCCATCCACATCTCTCACCTACTGCAGAATTTTCCTAAGCCCACCTATAATAAAGAAAATAGCACCTAGCACAGGAGTGCTAACAGCACACTGCCAGGTTGCTGGTATAAAGTACACTTGCACACTGATCCAGCAGTTCAGAATTACTGGGCATCTCTCACTTGAAAACAGAGCAAGCTGCAGTGTTTTCTCTGCAGCATCAGGCAAGGTGTATCACCTATTTTGCCTCTATTGCTATACGACACACCCGGCTGGGCAGCAGAAACACCCACAGTGCCTCCAAACTGATTTGGAGCAATGGCTCAAAGTCACTAGCCAAGGGACCTTGAATTGTATTCTGCCAGGGCTGCAAATTTGGTCAAACTCAAGATGTGAGGCTTGAATATTTCTACGCTGCTCTTAATCTCATTGCAGAGATAAGAGGGAGAATCCTGCAACTGTGTATGCAGTCAACCAGGAGCAGTTCAGTAACAAACCAACTGCACTGAGAGGCTTGGTTTTTTTCTAATATAATGCAGATAATGCATCTGCCTTTAAAGTATTATGACCATTGAAGTTCTTATTATATTAATAAGCACTTCGGGATTTTTATGTGATTGATATGTCCTTGAATGACTTTTAATGCTGCTTGAACTGAGTAAATCCTGTTAAGAGACATTTGCTCCTACTCCAAGTCAGACTAGGACAGTAAATTAAATGAAACTGTTAGCCTAGAAAGATACTGCTGTCACACAAATCAAAAGGCAGCCATAAAACACTGATCACTCCAAAAGCAAAGACAGTGAAAAAGGAGTGAAGAAAGTCTGTCCAGAGACAAGGCCCCCATAAAGAGATAAAGCTTTCAAGGATTTCCAGGTCGTAGAAGAACTTGGGCATACCTCCTTCCATCAGATCACACTTCAGACAGGAGACATCACTTTTTGCCTCTGGGTGACATTATAGGCAATCTATATTTGGGTTTTTACAACCTACATAGGTTCAGATCAGGAAAGTACAGATCTCTGATCATAGATATACTAATATCTCAAGATTTCCAAGTATTTATGCATGATCTAGTTCTGTCCCAGTCCATTCCATACAAAGGTAGGTTCTCCTGAACATCAGCATGCTTGAATGAGCTGATCTCCAGGCTCCAAACTTGTATTTAACAACAAAGTAAGTAGAGCAAGTCAAAACATTTATTTTACTGAAGTATATGAGAGTGGACAAAACTTGGAAGAACTAGATGAGCACAAAGTCAGAGAAGTATTTTTCCCAATTCTGGTACAGCCAATGTGGTACAAGGGGAAGGGGAGAACTGTAGTGGGTTTGAAGGATGAGTCCTAAAGGAAACTGAACTTTAGTCCTAAAAATTAGGAGTAGGAGTCATGTGAGAAAAGACAACATGGGGATTCTGTTTTGGTTTTTGTTTTATTTTGTGTGGTTTTAGCGGGGAGGGTGTTGTGTTTGGTTTCTGTTTGTTTGTTTTTTAAAGAAAGAACACCTCCAGTGCTCTTACTGAGCAGCAGGTTCAGAACTGCATTGTTTCTACTAGTAACATCCTCACAAAATTTGACCTGGAACTGAAAATCACTGCAAATCCTAGGAAAAAAGCTTTGCACTCTTAAGTGAAGTCTAAGTTTAGCATCATTCCCTATTGCACAAGCTAAGCCATCACACATTTCACAACTGTAAAATGTCAAAAAAAAAATATACATATTCCTAGCCACTGTAAATACTGTTCACGCTCCAGTCTAACGGTTCTGCTTAATAGATCAGGCTGGCAAACTTTTCAACCTTTATGCTTAAGGACTGGTCTAGCTGATACCTAGCAGGTTTCTGTTACATGAGGTTGCACCTCGAATCCTGTGTTCAGTTCTGGGCCTCTCACCACAAGAAGGATGTTGAGGCTCTGAAGCGAGTCCAGAGGAGAGTGACAAAGCTGGTGAAGAGGCTGGAGAACAGGCCTTATGAGGAATGGCTGAGAGAGCTGGGGTTGTTTAGCCTGGAGAAGAGGAGGCTGAGGGGAGACCTTATTGCTCTCTACAACTACCTGAAGGGAGGTTGTGGAGAGGAGGCAGCTGGCCTCTTCTCCCAAGTGACGGGGGAGAGGACAAGAGGGAATGGCCTCAAGCTGCACCTGGAGTGGTTCAGGTTTGACATCAGAAAAAAAAATTTCACAGAAAGGGTCATTGGGCACTGGAACAGGCTGTCCAGGAAGGTGCTTCAGTCAACTTCTCTGGAGGTGTTTAAGGGTTGGGTGGATGAGGTGCTGAGTGGCATGGTTTAGTGTTTGATAGGAATGGTTGGACTTGATGATCCTGTGGGTCTTTTCCAACCATGTGATTCTGTGATTCTGTTTGGCACATCATAGCTCGGACATCAGCACAGAAACTACTCAGAATAATTCAGAGCTTAAATAGCCATCAAAAATGCAGCTCACAGTTTTTCATTCTGCGTTGCAAGATAAAAAACTGGATCAGGATATTGAAACAGAGAAAGTCCAAGCACTGACTTGCTTACTGCTCATTTGGAGTTGTCAATCCCCAAGTGTGCACTTCACCTAGGGAGCTGTGGTAAAAGTGTTATTGAGGAGCCACCATACCTCTCAGAAATGCTGCTGCCACCACCCTGCAGGAAGGGGAAACAAGACTTCTCAAGCGACATTGCTCACAAGCTCAGCAGTATCCAAAAAGCCTTTGTATCATCAACAACCTTCTCCCCAAAATAAATTCTGGGTGGATTTAGCATCAAAGTCTTGGAAAAGGGATACAACAGAAGCTTAGTTATTTTACTTCGGGCTTGACTTATCAGTTCCCCCTTCCCCCTCCAAGAACTTAAAAAATTATCTCAACTCTTCTTGACAACACACAGAGGTCTTCCTCTGATGTCTGTATTCATCTTCCCAGTTCATATTTTCATTTTCAGAAAAGATGCATCTTGAATAGGAAAGTACTTTTCATCGGGGATGGGGGGGAAGTATGTTACTGTGATTCACCAAGGTGAAGTTTGCTCTTGAATTGTAAACAAGAAACAGAAGCGTATTAAAGACTTCATGACAGTAAATTTATTCCACTAAAGTTCTCCCTTTTAGTGTTCACTCCAAAAATACTTCCTTGGCACTGTAGGAAGCATTCAAAAGGTTGGCCTGCAGATTCCACTGACACTTGAGTTACTTCTCTTCTTATACAATCTCCAAAAACCTTTCACACCAGAAAAATCTTCTCAGTGACAAGCATACAAGACAATCAAAACCATTCTGCTTCAGAGCATTAATTCTACCAATTTTCACCTGCCACTGCCTGGAAAGATGCAGAAACTAATTCTCTCTGCTTACTGCTGCTCTTGTCAAACATAGCACTTGTGCACATCTGCAGTCCACAGAGAAAGACTTCAAAGCAGGACACTTCAAATACTCTATAAGAGTGGCATAAGTTTCCCAACTGAAGATTCAGAGAGTGTCTCATTTGCAGGAATAAATTAGACACTTAATTGTGCAACCAACTTGCAGCTCAGAGGCTGGTGTTTTAAGCAACACACCCAGAGAGGCGTGTTAGGCGAAAAGCTCACCTGCCATCCCAGCCATGCTTCCACAGCACCAAAAGTCTCTCCCATGGACTAAAACCAACTCCTCACAACCATGAACCATGGGGAAACATACTGAACAAGTATTCCCATACACACTCTCGCTTCTTCCCGGGAAGCGCTCCGTACTGCCCAATCAACCTAACCTGCAGGCAGTTCATGTGGCACTGCATGCAGCAGCAGTCTCCTGCATTGTCTGCATCATCGCTCTGGCAGCTGTTACATGCCAGGTGAGCTTCTGAGCTTCTTCCTCCCTTGATGGGCAACACAGTAAAACAAGTTTATTTTGAACAGTACTGGTTGCTGGAACTGAATCATAAAGGATGCACTTGCAGTAGAAATATTTCTCTGAACAAATTAACTGCTGGAGACAATGCAGTCCAAAACTGAATTCTGCCCCCAATACTAAATACTCAGGCTTTCCTTTATAAAAGAAAAAAACATGGTTGACTGATTATTTACACATTAGCATGAAGGGCAGGAAAATAGGACTTCTCCACATCTGGAAACCAAAATCTTATTCAAAGAGAGACATTCAGTGACTGCATTTTACTTTTCAAAAAAAGGTTTTAGTGTCCATATTCATTCTGCTGGACTGAGTGAAGTGCTAGCATGTCTTCTAGCAAGGCACTGAACCTAGAAAGCACCATTATTTAGACTGATCTGCAGTCCTGGCAGATCATTAAGGTCAGTATACAAAGCTCAAGTAGGAGTTCAGGAAACAGACAGGTCTCTCTTACCTCTGCATTTGTTATAAGTGTGTTAAGAACTGCAAATGTAATTCAGAAAAGGCCGGTATTTAAGACTGATTCCTAGAAACAGTTATTTAAAAGGTAACAGCAACTGTTTATTCCTTTCTCACAGCCTTCAGACAAAGAGGTTTAAAGTGGGTGTCCAGAACACATCTTTACTGCAGTTAAGGGTTGATCTATCAGAAAAGAACAACAGCACAGCTTTAAAGTCTTCCCTTCCTTCCAAATTATTGCACTTAAATCATATGACTGTAATAGCCAGTTAGAAGACACAGTAAAGGTTTTAGCAGTTAAGCTACATAAATTAAAGGACAACTTCTGTGGAGCACAGAATCCCACACACACCCATGCTTAACTTTGGTTTAGGGTGCGAGTCCCCCAGCCCAAGCTTGAGACTGAGGTCCTCATGCACCCTGGAGCAGGAGCTGGTGGGGAAGATGGCATGTAGGGGCGCAAATATGATCCAGGACCTGGGAGAAGTGGGGAGTTGGATCCATGCAATGATCAGTCTTGCTCAGTAAGAAGATGAAGGAAGAGGAACTGCTTGACAGTCAGCAGCACCACCTCAACTTGCCATTTCAGACATACCACCTGGCCTTCTTCAGATATCCAGACAGCTGTCTCTCTGGGATCCTCTGCAGTAACTTCTGCTCCTCCAAGTGACTCTGGAGACAGTGATGGACCACATGGCAATGCTTCAGATACAGTGGGTGGATTCAGGATGCATCCCTTGCTCCAGGGCCCATGTACTACTTACTCAGGGAACTATAGCTGTCTGGCAGCTGAAGAGCCTGCCTAGGAACCAGGCACAAAGGGCTACCACAAGCCAGAAGAGAAACACCCCCAGAGGACAAGAAAGTAAAACCAATACCTGCCAGGGAGACACCAGAGCAGTCCTAGAAGAAAAGAAAGACTAGAACTCACTGCAGGTCTATCCTTTTACTCAAGATCAAATCCCCTCTAACAAAAGTTTTGGAGAACAGTACTGCAAGTGGCTCATCAAGGAGATGAAACACACAGCATGAATGGTGCTTTTAGGAGCTCATGGCTCCAAGCACAGCTCAGTAAAATGGCCTGTTTTCATTCTGCCAAGACAGAGACATCTGTCAACACAAAAGTCAATACTTAAATAAGGCTCCTTCCCTGCCCTGTGCACTAGGCTGGTACTACTCCTCATGTTCCTCATCCCTGAACACGTCAGCTGCTTTGCAAACCACTTCAGGGACTGCCAAGCACAGATCTCAGTGGTGCTATGGAAACAGCATGCAGCAGCACGTGATCCACTCATGCAGACTGAAACCCGACTACGTTCAGGCATAAAAGTGACAAGACAGCAAGATGCACTTCAGCCAGTGTCAGCTGTTCCCACTTCGTACCCCTGACCCTTCTTTTGGGTTGGAAGTACTAGTTCCTGCTTACTGAACAGCTTCTTCAAAGATGTTTACAGGGAAGTTCTTGTGCAGCTGCACTCCTGGGAGCCTGTACGAGGAAAAGCAGGGGTCATATCAGAATGCTAGACTATTCTGCAGCGGCTACAGTGGACCAGAAGATGCAGGTTTCAAGAAAAAGCCTTCTTCAAAGGCAGCTTTTCCTGCCAGCAGCTGCTGATGTCCACTATTATATGAGTATTCCCAGAGACTGGGCTGCTGTAGGACACTGCAATGAACATCAGGCAGCAATGACTCAAGAGGAAGCATCAAGGGGCTTCTTTTAAATCCTGCTATTCTGATCAAGATAATCAAGACTTTCTAATTCCATGATGAAATGCATATTTAAACAGAGAACAGTCAGTGAGAGAGAGATGAGTAGGATTGCTTTTTGCTCATTTTAAGAATCCTGCTAGTAATTTATTTAAGTAATCAAGGAAAAAGTAAACAAAGCAAAACAGACACAAGTAGCATCCCCAGTACTCAGAGCTGAAACATGTAGTTTCACCATGATAAAAGGAAGCTAAGAAGCATTACTTACAAAGCTTCTTTATCAAAGTTTTTGAGGTTTTTCTCATGAATAGACATCAATGCCAGGCATGGGCTCTGACCCTACTGAAGCATGGGGGAAACATCTGACAGAAAACACCAGCTCCAGATCACATCCCTTGGCACATCTTTTCATCTGTGTGCCAGGCTTAGGGGGCTCACATGAAACCCCACTCCCTTCTAGCTGCTAGAAAAGGGAAAGCAAACCAGGAAAATAAACTGCCATTTTGCCTTTGCTAGCCTCTCCCATCACCTCCAGCAGCCTGGAGCTGCTCACCAGCCTCTCTCTTACTCCATGATACCACATCGCACGGCTAGTAACAGGTCATAAGCTTTGAACCAAGTTTTGCAAGGCCTCAAGACTTGGGCCTTGTCAGGCTTGCTCTGCCTACAGTTTTGTTTTACTTGGTGTAGCTCAGAAAGTAGAGACACAGGATATGACAGTACTGACACTTAGTATGCTAGGTAATAAGGGACAGGGTTGACACTTGAGACCCCGCAGCTATGAGAAAGTCAGTCACTAATAGAGAGCTGAAGCAAACTATTTTAGATGTAACAAAGCAAACAAAGAAATAATATCTAACATACATAAAGGACACTTTATATAATATATTTGGATGTAACATGGAGCTTGCAGAGCAATGAAAGAAAAACCAAATGTGTAAAAAGCACATTAGCAAATGTAACAGGACCATTCCAGCAGATCCTAGAGGAAGAAGCTGCCATCAACGTCATATTCCTCCCAGTAAAGGATTCACAATACTCATAACTTGCTTTAATGTCTCTACTACCTCCAAAATCACACTACCACCCTAAGAAGCCGTTGGAAAGATGAATGCAACACCAGTAAAACACATAGAAACTAAGTGCATACAACAGTACCTTTATTAGTACTGACTTCATCTGCGTAGTCTTCTTCTGTAATAGATTACCTAAACTAACAATCATTCTTTAATTAGATCGTCAAATTTTCAGTTATAGCAACAACTAAATTGGCTTATATATATGCACACACAAACATACAAAGTATGCTTCCTCTTTGCCTACAAAGTTTTCAAGAATAGTGCACAGCTCTTGTGTCACAAACAGGGGAGGGACAGTTCAGAAGCCAGTCACTCTGAACCATGCGTGCCACAGTATCTTCCTACAGCCCTTAGTTCTGCAGGAATTAATGGAGCATCCCAGGCTCAGCCAAGGCGGTGTACACACTTGCTGGCGCACTCCACTGTCAGTGAGCATCCCAGGGCTCTTATTGCTCTGCTCTCACGCTCTGCAATAGAGAAGTCAGCTTGGGAAACAGGAAAGCTGCATCTTTCTGTGACTGCATTCACACCACAATAGTAGTGCTGGTTTCTCACTAGATAGCATAAGTCCACCCCTTTCTGTTTGGGAGCAAGTTATACCACAATGAGTGCTTTTTCTCACACCAGCATTTGCCAGCAGCCTGCACGCTCTCCGCTGTACTGTCCCTTCTACAAAGGGCAACTGGCTGCAGACTCATGCAAACGATTGCCACTATTTGTAGCTGCAATAGCAGAAAAATCCATTTAGTTGTCTACAGCTCTGTCAGAGCTAAGTGGTTTTATAGCAGGGCAACCATATTCAAGATCAATGACCCTAGAGCACGGTGTCATTCTGCCAAACTGCCAAAGCCAGCACACAGCTACATGTTCTTTCAGCATCCTTAACAGGGGCTGAGGAGGAAGAAGACAAAGAGGAAAAGGTAGGAATGACACTGAACCTTCAGGAGAGATTCAGATTAGAAAGTTATGGGTAGCTGGTCTGTTACCACAGTCTATTTGAAAAGAGAAGGCTTGTAGTTGAAAGCGTACCCTCCAGTACGAGGTTCTTGAGCAAAAGCTCGCAACCTCTCTGGCTAATAAAACACCAACAGATGAGGGACTTTGAAGATGCCTGCTACCTTTAACAGGAGAGAAAGCTGTCCCTCTGGAGTTTTAAACTGAAGCTGACACAGAGTGACAATTTTGGCTGAACAAGGGCATTTCAATTTATTGGTTAATCTCACTTAATGCTTGCTTTCCCTTTCAGTCACCCTTTGTTTGACATTTTCTGCTTACTCACTGCAGGATATTAAAAGGACAAGGGTAAACACCTCCTTTCCTCCATATAGCGGATCTCAAATCAAGAGTGCCTGTAGTACAAAGAATGCAGTGGAGGCAACAATGCGGTCACTATTATCCTACTCGGAGATGAGCTTCTCTTAAAAACATTAAATTTCCACACCTATTAGCCGTCTGCTGCCCAGGGTTCTGCAACCGACACATTTGTTCTCTCCTCTTAAACTAAGAATGGAGTTGTTCGGGATTTTTTCTTTTGAAAGCTGGTCAAGATAATATTTGCTTTAAAAAGGACTCAGTGCGCTGTATCTGCTGCCATAGAAACATCACTTATTGAAGAGATACAGCTGATGTCCTCCCTTACCTGCAGTACTGTCCAGTAGCTTCAGGAATCAGCAATCCACAACCAACTCATTGATTTTGTGTGGCAAATCTAGTCCCTTGACTACATACAAGATTTCTCTGTACCACCTGAGGGACTCCCTCCCCATGAAAGCTGTCCAGACTCTTTCCTGTTAAAGGAATAAACTGTCATGATGGAAGAGGACAAAGCCTACCCAGTACCTCAGCCTTTACAACACTCAGGGCAGCCAAGGCAGCTTTGGGCTGCCCTTACCCAGCAGGGTCAGTACAAGCATTAGAAGCCCCAACAGCCGTTTCGTTCACCATCCAGCTTCTCCTGGGACTATGCCGAGATCTGGCTCATGAAGCAGAGGCTGTCAGTCAAGGGCAACTGTATTGAGCAGCTGTAGAAGAAAAGGTTAAAAAGAATGCATATACAAGATAGAAAGGAGCCAGAAAATAAATACAAATAAAATTCTGAAGGCAGCCTAGCCCCTGCAGATGGAAAGGGCCATGCTCACAAGTCTCCAAGCACAGCTGAAAGCAGCTCAATAGCACTTGTGCCCAAGCCAGCTTTAGGAGAGGTGTGAACATATGGCAGCCAACCTCAGCCATAAATATCAGCTGTTCCCACTTCACCCACAAAGCACCCAGATCAAGCAGAGCAAGGCATTTGCCCAGCCTGCGCCAGCACAGGCCAAGAAGCCAAGTCGCTGCACTTTGTTTTAAGCCAGCAAAGTCAGACCAGGTCTCCAAGGTCTCCTGTTGCTTAGATTGGTGTTTGCAGTGGGAGAAAAGGGAACCCACAGGTGTTTCACGGGGCTGCAAAGTGTAGGAAACTGGAACAAACAGGGCTTGTATCAATTTTATATTGTTGGGATTTTAAAAGACCAGAGCAGTTACAGCTTGGCCTCATCAGAGGATCAAAGGAAGCAGATCCTTAACTATGCTTTCCCTGGCCCAAAAGGTCTGAGAACGGGCTTTACTCTAGCTGGGTGAAGGATTTTCTTGACTGCGTGTAACAGCACTGGTTATAGGGAAGAGGGACAGAGGATGTGTACACACCACCAGCAACCGACTCCTTCCACTGTTGGAAAGCTGGACAGGCTCTCTCCTCCACCTCCTCCTGAAGTGGGTGCAAGCCCGAATCAAGGATTCAAGTTACCCTTCAATTCTCAAGTGCTGGAGAGGGCAGGAACAGCTGACACTGCTCCATCTCAGGCTGGTGCACAAGCAGCTGCTTGTGCATCAGCTGCCCCAGCATCCTCCAACACAGTGCATTTATCCCTGCATTTCAGTACCTCATTCAGGCACTGGGGGAGGGAGAAGGACAGCAATGCCACTAAATTGCTCACTTAACACCACCCTGTCAAGCTGAGAACCTCAGCCTGAGTCAGAACAATGACTCTTCCATGCAAGAGAGAAGAAAACTTGCTGCTGTGCAAGGGACCTACTGTTGTAACTGTTCTGCTATTTTTGTCCTCCATCTTCATGTCACTGCTACAAACACTCAGTTCAGTGAAATCATTCTTTCTTTGCAGTTCCGACAACAGCTGTCCACTCCTATTTACTTACAAGTGTTTGATTTCACAACTGCAGGTTAAAAAAAATGCTTACCCACAGTACTTCAAGTACCTAGTGATAAAGAAAACAAATAAAGCAGTAAAAAAAGGTGCAGCTTTGTCCACTAGGGCAATAGGGGAAATTTTGTCCTGCCAGCAACAGGAACATTAAAATCCATTCTATCAGCCCAGAAATGCACATCAAGGCTCTAGGAAAAGAAAGGCTTACACACTCTCTGAAGAAATCATGTATAATGTTTTGGGACTCCCAAGTCCCACAAAGCCAGAAAATTTTGAAAGGCACCATGTTATGTAAGTGAAGAGCTGCTGAAGCGTAAGAGGAACCCCCTAAACACAACATTGGAGATGCAGTATTACTAGATCATTGTGTCATGCTGCACGTGTCCAAGAAACTACTCAGAGGCACGGTCTCCTCCTATAAGTACATCAGCACGTTGCTTCTGCACTGTTGGGGCCACTTCGTCCTTATTTGTTTAGTGTACCAGCACCAACAGTACCAGTGGCAACCCACAGAAAGACTATTTTTGCAAGCAAAACCAGATACACAATTTTTTTGTAAGGGCAAAAAAAAAAAAAAAAAAAAGCCAGTATCTTTGTGAAAACATAACTGCAGTTAGTCCATTCAGCAACTGAGTCCACACAGTGAAAGAACAGATTTTTGTTCATGGCAACAAAACGCAAAGCAACAGAACAAGGGAATCAAAGAATGACCTGAGCTGGAAGAGACTCACAAGGACCATCAAGTCCAACTCCTAATCCTGCATAGGACAACCTCAAAATTCAGATCATGTGTGCATTGTCCAAATGCTTCTTGAATAACATTAGGCTTGGCGCCATGATTGCTCCCCTGGGGAGCCTGTTCCAGTGCTCCACCATCCTCTGAGTGAAGAGCTGTTTCCTAATATCCGACCTAAACCACCTCTGGCATGTCTTCCTGCCATTCCCTTAGGTCCTATCATTGGTCACCAGAGAGACAAGAACAGCACCTGCTCCTCCTCCTTCCCTTGTGAGGAAGAGATGAGGGACTCCTCATGTCAGGAGAATATTACATCCATTTGGCTTCAGCCAACAGTACTGCTTTCGTACCTGTAATTACAGAGCAAGAGACCCCAAGCACTTGCAGCCCAAGCCTTCCAGAGCAGCTGAAGTGCACTGAGCACCATGAAGAGGCACACGGCCAGGCTAAACACCCCTTTGCCGAGAACAGACACTTCAAGTGAAAAACAGCTCAACGGTTCTCACGCTGCTACTGGTGGGCTAGTAACAACTATTCCAGGACTGCTGCCACGCCTGGCTGCTCAAGAGAGAGGGAAGTCTTAAACACATTATATACCTAGAGGATTAGCCTTGTCTAGTTGGGCCGCAGTCTTAACTATGATCTAGATTTTCTCCCCACCTCCTAGTCTTCACTAGTCGAGAGAAAGTACAACCTCTGACTCACACTTTTAAACAAATTAATTTCTGGTTAGAGATGGCAATCCAGGATGTTTAAGCCCAAGAGACAGGACCTGGCCAGCCTGGATTTTAGCCAAGTACGTGGCTTCGATGAGTAATACCGTGTCGTCGTGCACAATTTCCAGTGCAAGCACTGCAGTCTGCCAGGGAGACAGGTCTCTGAGGTATAACTAGCAGAGTATTACAAAACACTAACACAACAAGCTCAAGTGTGTTGCTTACTCTAGATTTTCCTCCCCTGCGTCTGTAGGTCTTCACCTCACCTGAAAAGGAAAACAGCAAAACCACCTCCAAAGAGAAGGCAGAGGAGGAAGGTGTTGTACCTTGTTTGCTCCATAACAATCACTATGTCAAGCTAGATATGCTATTCTGATACACAGCCTGGGATGTGGTTCCTTCTTTATACAAAGCCATCTTTATAAAAATAAAAAACAAAACCAAAAAAGAGTTCAATAGCAAAAAACGGTCTTAGCATTGTGACAAAGCCTCTGAAGAGATCCCAGTATTTACTCTCCATTTCTATTAGAAGTTGTCCAAGACCCAGTAGTTGTAATTAAGGTGTTTGCCTTTTTAATAGGATTAAAGGATTGAATGCAAAGAAACTAAGCTTGAAAGAACTTCAGGATAAATACTGAAATCTATGTTACTGCTCCGGCAACTGGAATTAAAATCCTGATCAAACAGACAGTTATGCTGTTTTCTGGATGAACAGTTCTGTTTGTCGGTCCCCAAGAACAGGATTTGGAGGTCTGTTTTCCTTTCCTTTTTTTTCATTTATCCATACAACTTGCTAATTGTACAAGTACACGACAACAGCCTCGAAACAAACAAATGCAGGGAGAGACCAAGGTTGGTGCCTGAGCCAGCTTCACCTGGCAGAACGCAGAGTCAGGGGTCACACTCCCAGCGCCACGTGTGCCTCCAATACTGTTGCTGCCACAGGTGAACATTTCCAACTGTCCCAAACACGCCCAGCAGGAAAAATCCATCCAAGGGCACAGACACTGAGCTGTGCCAAGCAGTCCTACCAAGTTACTCACACAAAGTAGCTTATTGACAAAGTCCTGCCTTAATTTGGTGCAGAACAGCTGGTGTGTAGTTCAGGACGGTGTCATGTAAAAGACTTGGACGGATACATGGATCAGTTGGATGTATGCAATATACCTTTGTGGGGGAAGCTTTTAAAGCACAAGAAGTTTGCCCAGGGAAGTTGTGTCTGCCCCATCTCTGGAGGTGTTCAACGTCAGGCTGGATGGGGCTTTGAGCAGCCTAATCCAGTGGGAGATGTCCCTGCCCAGGGCAGGGGGTCCAAAATTGGGTGATCTTTAAGGTCCCTTCCAACCCAAACCATTCTATGATTCTATGATCCTGGTGGCTCACATCAGGGCACCACCGCCTCTCTTGGCCAGCAGTGCCAAGGTGGGGTTTTTTTGGTTTTTTATCTTTAAATAAATCACGAAGATTTTGGAGAGCGTTGCAACTAAAGCAGCGAGGACCCCGCTCCTTCCCGGGGCAATCGCAGCCCTTCGCAGCCCCTGCCAGGCTGGGGACGGAGCTGGGATGCGGGGGTTTCAGAGGGAATAAATCCTGCGAACAGCAGCAGCGAACCGAGAATCACACACCTGTGAAACGCAAGCGCTCTACTCTCGCTCCTGGGCGAAACCGGGAAGTTTCTTCTCCCCGCTAATTCCAGTGGGAAGGGCAGGAATTGCCGCCCGCACCCGCTCCCGGGACCCCATTTCCCGAGGCGCAGCTTTCCCACGGGTCTGGACCCTCCAGGCATGGGAGCCACCGGGGGGGGGGGGGGGGGGGGGGGGGATGCGGGAGCCACCGTGGGATCGGGGGGATGCGGGAGGCACCGGGGGATCGAGATGATGGGGGAGAAACCGGGGGGATGCGGGGGATGCGGGAGGCACCGGGGGAACGGGGGGATGCGGGAGGCACCGGGGGGATGCGGGAGGCACCGGGGAAGGAGATGCCGCCGCGCCGGGCAGGCTGCGAGCGGAGCCCCGGTCCTGGTGCCGGTGCCCGAGCCCTGCCCGCCCTACCTGTGTCCCGCGGGGGCTCCATGGCGCCGGCCGCCGCCTCCCGCCGGTGCCGCTGGCAGCGCAGGCACCGCCCGAGCCCGGGGGCGGAGCGGCCGCGCGTCACCGCGCCCCGACCCGCCCTCCGCCCCGCGGCTCCGCAGCTCGGGCGCTGCCGCTCCGTCCCGCGCTGGTGAGACCCGCCCCCCCCCCCCCCGACTCCGAGTGCTGTGTCCAGTCGGGAATCCTCAGCGTATGAAGAACATGGAGCTGTTGGAACGCGTCCAGAGGAGGCTACAAGGATGATCCGAGGGCTGGAACGTCCAGTACGAGGAGAGGCTGAGAGAGTTGGGATTGTTCAGCCTGGAGAAGAGAGGGCTCGGAGAAGACCTTAAAGCGACCTTCCAGTACCTGAAGGGGCTGCAGGAAAGCTGGGGAGGGGCTGTTCGCAAGGGCGTGGAGTGCTAGGATGAGGGGCCCGCTGGGGACAGGAAGATTTAGAGTAGGACATAAGGAGGAAATTCTGCACGCTGAAGGTAATGAGGCGCTGGCACAGGCTGCCCAGGGGAGCTGTGGATGCCCCGTCTCGGGAGGTGCCCAAGGCCGGGTTGGATGGGGCTTTGAGCAGCATGGTCTGATGGGAGGTGTCCCTGGCCATGGCAGAGATGCTGGAACTAGGTGATCTTGAAGGTCCCTTCCAACCCAGACCATTCTATGATTCTATGATTGTGTATCAGGTCTTCGTGCTATGCATCCGAAGCGCTTTTAGCCCGATATTAGGAGTCTGAAAACAGGCCCTGGCGGCATGTCCCACCACAGCCCCCGCGTTCCATCCACAGTGCCCTCACCCCGGTCAATCCCTTCTCCGCAGTATTTCCCACTCTGGGCAGCTCTTCCACACCCCGGCGGGCTCATGGCTGCCCGCACCGCATCCCGGCACCGAGCAGGTGGGGATGGGCGAGCACCAGTACCAGTGGGATCCAGGTGTGTGGCTGGTGTGGTTGGTGGTTCCACCTTCTGTTTGTCATGGCAAAGCACACGCACCCTCACAAAGTTCCGCTGTGTTATGGAAATCATATTAATTAAATTAATCTCACTTCAGAGATCCCCATGCGAGACTTGCTAGCACTTAAAGCAGGCAAACCTATGCACTCTGACTGCGGTAAAGAGACTTTAAGAACAGAAAAGAAAACCACCAACAGCTCTCTTAGCCGCTATTTGAACTCTTTCTATTAAAGTATCACTAAGTTTTCATTACACGATTTGCCCAGCAAGCTGCTTTACAAGACCGCCAGGAATATTAAGCTACCAAACAGCTCTTTTGCTCCACCCTTTTCAACTCCCTGGTTTTGACCTCTATGGATTTGTTTGTTCAAAAAGATCGATGTTTGTGCAGAACAAGCGGCGAGGCTGCCGCAGCGTGGGGCCGTGTGAATAGCCAAATTGTCACCAGCGGCCAGCGTGCACGATCACATGCCCCAGCAGAGCACAATAGCAAGTCAGGAGGTGCCAACTCAGGGTATCCTTGCATCGGATGACAAACAGCAGCAGCAAGTCCAGGTATTTTTCAATCTGTGAGCAGCTGAGGAGCCTGAGCATTTGCTAAGGCAAAGGAACCCTTGTTTATGTTCCAGGATCAGCAGGAGATTGTTACAATAGTGCCATAAAAATAGCAAGTAGACCAGAATATATCTGTGCAATTTTATACTTTGTTTCATCTCATAGCACAGAAATTTATTTGCTTAAATATATGATTCATCCCACATATCTAATTATCTTTTATGACTGTTGCAAAAATAAACTCAAATAGATATTTGAGAAGCTACCTCTGCCTTTTTTCTTTTTGAAGGAAAAAAGAACAGTGTTTTTCCCACAGTACTTAATTTGAAGTCCCAAGCTTTCCAAGTGAGCAATTGATATGTGATACATGATCTGTAATCACAGTGGAAAAATATCAACAGCTTTAAAATTTGCCCTGCTTTACTCTGCATCTGCTTTAGCAGCAAATCCAGCAGCGCTGAAACACTTACTAGGAACTAGCCTGCAGAGGGGTGAAGCTGTTGGTTGTCTCACTGCTTCTTTTAGGGACAAGGATATTTCACCAGCACATCTCAAAAAGCAAGAGCTAGCCATCTGGACCGGGGTATTACCTAGAGAGCTGACTGATCACCTTCTGCCACTGGAACTCCCACCAGCCCAGAAGAGACTGGCACTGCCCTGAGCAGAGCATTGCTGGTCTTGCTTACCACCCACTCGGCTAAGGAATGCACTGTTCAGTGCAGGTGTAGTCTTAATGTACATAGCCTTGCACCAATTTTGCTGAACAAGGTGACTAAGTTTAGAAATCCTCCCTTCCCAGTTCCCTTAGGTACTCTGCAGTTCGATTTTCCTAGCAGCTGTGGCCCCCTCAAAGTGGCGATGGATCTCCCTGTGGGATTGGAACCCAACCAGTTCCCCAGAATGATTCCACATGGGAAGACACTCAAAACACACCATCTCCAAATACAATGACTTATTCCCTTCTTACATCTGACCTTGACCGGTGAAGAGATGGAATCGTTGTAATGAGCGTCTGCTACTCAAACCAATGCCTGTTAAAAGTAGTATGAATATTGCCTGTGGGCTCCAATTATGACCGTGGAATATAAACACATGAACTGAGAAGAAAACACTGAATCTTTCCTGAAGGTCTTTCTTTTTGTGAAAAAAAAGGACAAAATCAGAGGACAATGGGACTAGAGGTGTACCGAGCTACTGAGCTTTGTGCCTGTGGCTTTGATTCCTTCAGTCATTAATAAAAATAAGACCAACCACGTATATATATGGAAGGCAAGCCTATTTGAAATTGAGACTACCTACCTACATACAGGACTTAATAATACTTTGTCCTGGGTGGGACCAGGCTTGTCCAGTGTGAGGGGTGTTTATTGTATGGGAATACAAAATAGAGCGGCAAATGCAGAGACAGCTCACATTATGGCTGTGTCGCGTTGCATTTCACGCTCACAACACTTGAGCCTTCCTGGTGCTCTGCCATAGAGATCAGCCCGATCTCCTGCTGAGCACACAGAGCCCAAATTTAAAATATATTCCCCCCAGAATATGTTGCAAATGACAGGCAAAGCAGTCAGAAGTGAATAAGGGCCAAGCTTTCAAAGAAGTAATACTGCCAAGGTCAATGAGGAATCAGATTTAAGACAACTAATTATTTTGCAAAGAACTTTGCTGCCCATTAGGTTTCCTGCCATAGTTATGAATGCAATTACTTCCAAATAGATACCTTCCTATGTACACAGAGCTGAACTGGATGAAGATAGTAGTTCAGGTTAGCTGTTATGCCAATCTAATGGCAAATACAAACAAGACTGTACAACTTGAAGTGCGCTGAATGGCCTGTGTCTACAGAGAGTGCCAAGTCCCAAAGCATCTGAAAAAGGCAGATCATGAAACCTCAGCACTTAGAACGATGAAACCTCAGCACTTAGAACATGCTAAAGATATGTGTCCCAAATCCTTCGCTTTGCCAGGGTTATAGCACCTGGCACAAAATATCCTCCATTCATTCACAACTTTGAGTCATCTCCTGCAAGAAATCCTTCCTAAGGAACATGTTCAATGTTTTATTTCAAAATGCAGTAAAAGAGCACCATCAGCTCGGCTCCTTTATACATCAGTACCTGGAGGATTTTGTTAACCTAGGCCTGAGTTCAGCTCCCTCTTCTAGGCAGGGAATTAAGTTTTTATGTCTCATAAACCTGCCCAAAGCTCAGGGGGAAGCACCCAGCCACGGAGTAGGAAGAAGTTCAGTTTCTCCAATGGAAATGGTTCCACTGCACATGGCAAGAAAAAAGGTTCATGGGATCAGAAGAGTCTGGCATTAAATTTTAGCTAGAGAAAAGCCTAGTTACTCAGCTATATTCCTCTAAGGACATTATTAAATATTTAGGGTGACACAGCTAAACACAGACGAGTAGTTTTTTCCTCCCCGTATGGCAGCCCTCATGGCAGGGCAGTATTCACACTGCACTCTGGCTTATCCAGTAGCTGCTTCCTCATAATCCCATCTACAAGGAGGGTTGGAGGGAGGACCCAGGAAACTACAGGCCTGTCAGTCTGACCTCAGTGCCGGGAAAAGTGATGGAGCAGGTGATCTTGAGTGCTACCATGAAGCACACACGAGAGAACTGGGCGATCAGGCCCAGTCAACACGGGTTTACAAAAGGCAGGTCTTGCCAAACTAACCTGATTGCCTTCTATGACAAAGTGACTCGGCTGCTAGACGAGGGAAAGGCTGTGGATGTGGTCTTCCTGGACCTCAGTAAAGCCTTTGACACAGTTTCTCTATGGAGACTGTCAGCCTCTGGCCTGGACAGGCGCACACTCTCCTGGCTGGAAAACTGGTTAGATTGTTGAGCTCAGAGAGTAGTGGTAAATTGAGTTAAATCCAGCTGGAGGCCAGTTACAAGTGGGGTTCCCCTGGGCTCAGTCCTGGGTCCAGCTCTGTTCAATGTCTTTATCAATGACCTGGATGAAGGCATCGAGTGCACCCTTACCAAGTTTGCGGATGACACCAAGCTGGGTGGAAGTGTGGATCTGCTGGAGGGTCGGGAGGCTCTGCAAAGGGATCTGGACAGGCTGGACCGCTGGGCAGAGTCCAATGGCATGAGGTTTAACAGGGCCAAATGCCGAGTCCTGCACTTGGGGCACAACAACCCTGTGCAGAGCTACAGACTGGGAGAAGTCTGTCTAGAAAGCTGCCAGAGGAGAAGGACCTGGGGGTGTTGGTTGACAGCCGACTGAACATGAGCCAGCAGTGTGCCCAGGTGGCCAAGAAGGCCAATGGCATCTTGGCTTGTATCAGAAATGGTGTGACCAGCAGGTCCAGGGAGGTTATTCTCCCTCTGTACTCAGCACTGGTGAGACCGCACCTTGAATCCTGTGTTCATTTCTGGGCCCCTCACCACAAGAAGGATGTTGAGGCTCTGGAGCGAGTCCAGAGAAGAGCAACAAAGCTGGTGAAGGGGCTGGAGAACAGGCCTTATGAGGAACGGCTGAGAGAGCTGGGGTTGTTTAGCCTGGAGAAGAGGAGGCTGAGGGGAGACCTTATTGCTCTCTACAACTACCTGAAGGGAGGTTGTGGAGAGGAGGGAGCTGGCCTCTTCTCCCAAGTGGCAAGGGACAGGACAAGGGGGAATGGCCTCAAGCTCCGCCAGGGGAAGTTCAGGCTGAACATTAGGAAAAAATTTTTCAGTGGAACAGGCTGCCCAGGGATGTGGTAGATTCATCTTCCCTGGAGGTGTTTAAGGCGTGGGTGGACGAGGTGCTGAGGGACATGGTTTAGTGTTTGATAGGAATGGTTGGACTCGATGATCCGGTGGGTCTCTTCCAAACTGGTGATTCTGTGTGTGTGAAACTGCTGCCTTGGGCAGTCTCTGGCAAAGTGCAAATTCAAAACCCCTTCAATAGGGGAGACAAATACATACTGAACCATCAGTACCACTGGTAAGGAAAAACTGTAGCTACTCCTTGAGCCTATATCTGCCATATGCTGGGTGGATATCGGTGGGGTGTTATAGGAAGGAAAACAGACAAGCATGCTCCTTCCTGCTATGTTATTGCCAGGCATACCCTGAAAACACTTACTGGGTCAAAGTCCTGTCAGCCAGGGACGGGCATATATTGAGTCAGAAATTTTATGCAATATGTCCTGCCTGACACAGCAGTAGAAACCCCTAAAATCAGAATTACCTGTGTCCAATTAACCGTGCTGTTAAAAAGAGATACTGAATGTGTAAACACCTCTTTAAGGCTGGGTATCGGCTGACTAGCAAGTCCAAGAGTCTATGCTTTTGATTCATGTTTTTCATACTAACAACCTTTTTGTGGAAAATAAATCACTCACACCTCTTAGTGTCTACAGTCCAAGATCATACCTATGCGTGCACTGAGATAGATAAGCACATGCCTAGTGGGATTCTAAAATACCATAGGCTCCCGCCTTCCCACAAGCTAAGTGTGGTATGTTGCTGAAAATATCTGTGGAAGCCTTTCTACCTCTTTAAATGCCTGAGTGTCTCCAAGTCCAAGGTCACTTTTGCACGTGAGTGCTAAACTCTGAATTGGTTCAGTGCTTTAGGAGAGGATTACCCTGCAATTCAAATAATTTTGGTGTCAATGCATTTAGGGCAAGCCTGTTGGAGGTGCCTCCTAAAGAACCTGAAAGTCTTTAGCTGAGTAGTCCACCACAGTGAAGCTTCCCTGAGGGATTGCACAGTGGTCATCTAGTTATTTTTCCTGAACCAGATCCTGAAATCCCTACAGGAACTAAACCTTCCATCAAAGGACCAGGCTTCTCAACGCCCCCCTGCACGAAGCTTGTTTCCTGTAACTAATCTGACTTGGTGCATGCAAAAGGCTGTTAACTAGGAATTCATGCCTTCTATCTGTAGCAGTATTTAACACCCACTCCATACAGCTGCTAGCAAGTGTGGCATAAATAGACTGGGGGGGGATAAAAATGAAAATTAAAAAAAAAATAATAATCCAGTCCTGTGTCAAATCTGCTGCAGAGGCACTAGAGGGAGAGCTGGAGCATCCAAAGGGTTTAGGTTTTGTCTGCTGGTTATTTCATCATTTGCCGGTGAAGGAAGAATACCTATGTGCTTATTTTAATTAAGACCCCCAAACTCATAACAAGGCTGATTTTGCATGAGATGCAATAAATTCAACATAGATGTACACACAGTAGCACAAATGCTGTAAACTTCACTGTATGAAATACAGTGATATAATACAACTACTGGTTTAATGTTAATTACACTATTTTTCCCCTTTGCAAAGTTCCTAAAACTCATGTATGTCTAGGAACACTTTGTATTTCTCTTTTCTCCCCACTCTTTCCCACCCCCACTCGTTCCTTTCTCTTGTGAGCAGAAGAAATACTTCTAACTTCTCATTACTTGCTTAACTTTTGTACCACAGCTTCCTTTGATATAGCATTTGCTCGATTATAGCTCCAGGAATGATATGATAAAGTGTTCTCAAGTTATGACATAAATCTATTGACTGGGGAGCACAATCCTCTCTTTGTCACATGTTTTACCATCTGCAGCAAGAACCTTTATTGCTGTCGTAAGTATACCACTGATAAAGCTTTAGCTAAACTATCTCCATATCAACTAACTGTTGCTAATTGGTCAGTCACAAGTACTCTACTTCAGAAAATGGACTAAATGGAATATTTTTGCATTCTAAAAAATGATACTGGGAATAAAATGAGGTCATGTCTTTAGTAGCTCATTACTAAACTATTTTTAAGGCTGCAATGCTGTACAGTTACTACATGGTAATTAATAACCAGTGGATGTAGGATTGCTTTTCAAATCATAATTAACTTTAAGTAACTTTAACTCTTGTGACATGACTAGGAACTACCAGGTCCACCTTATTATTGGTAAAGCAAAACAGAAGAATTTGCTAGAATCAGACCAAAAAGCAGAACCAGAGTTGGAAGAAATGGATAGGAGCCCAATTAAAAGATTACAAAAGAGAAAAAAAAAAAAAAAAAAAAGAAGTGGCCCAGTTAACTAAAACTGCTGCAAATTGTTTATGGATTTTACAGGCAGAAAAGACTATTGCAAAAGCTTGCTCACTTGCATAACACAAGCCATAAAACTCTAGCCTTTAAATTCCCTCAGTAGACATTTTTTCCTTCCCTGTTTTGCAAACAAAAAGTCAAGCCTTGCAGTTCCCCAATAGTGTAGCATCTAGCCTCTTGAAGAGAGACAATCTTTGTTTCAAGCTGCTAAGTATATCACTGTTTTCACTGATAAGGCACTTCACTGAGTTAGCCCATTTAGAATTAAAATAAGAGAAGTAAATTAGACTATGAAGGCTGAGGTTAAAGAGTCATTCATCTCATTAATCTTTTACTAGTAACACTGTGTACTTCTTGCTGCCATTACTCAGCCCATAGGCAGTTGCATCACAATCTTAGTTAGAAAGACCAGCTGCATAGATCAAATATAATTCATGTATGTTAGTTTTTCCTCCAGAGTGTTGTGCAGCCAACTATGCTACATCTCTTAACATAGTTCCTACCTGGTCTTACAAAGCTCATTTTGAAACTCCCTGCAAAATCCTACCTTGAAATTCCCCCAAAGCAGACAGGTTGTACTTCTGATTTCAGCCACAACAAAACAGATAAAGCAGGCCTCCTCAGTTCCTTTCCTAACACATATCTTTTTGTTTAAAAGCAGCATGGAGTTTACCTGATGGCTCAGTGAGCCTAACCTTGCACCAGAAGACATCAAAAATTGAGGCAGCCACTTCCCTGATCAGCAGCAGCAAGGAGACACAGATGCCTGACTCTGCAGGCACTTCCCATCCCCAGGCTTTGTGAGTTTTGGCTTCACCCTTCAAAGAGAAAATGTTGGTATGTCTTTCATTTGCAAAAGCCTGAATATTTGGTGCCTGAACTATACATTGGTGCCTGTGCTAAGTGCAAGCATGAGGGTGTGTTTATTTGTCCATGTAAATGGGGATGCTGCGTGTGTGTAAGCTGCAATGAAGCAACACTGCTGGCTGATTGCAAGCAGTGTACATGCAGTTATCTGAATGGTAACTTAAAGGAGAACCTGCACCTCTTAGAGTAGTACTCTGACCTCCTAAAGCTCTAATGGGGCCACATATAGATGTTTACACACCCATTCCAGACTTGCATCTCTCAGCTTAGACTTTCAGCTCAAGATGTGCTTGGTCGGTGCTTTGAGAGCTCCAGTTTCAGTCCTCCCTGTAGCAGCAGCTCTCCAGATCAATAAAGAAATGCAGACTGGGTGAACTGCTGTTAGAAATCTTCCTAATTTCCTGAAATTGTATTTTTGCATTACACATTTTTCATTTCCATTACTCCATTCAATAAACAGTCTGAGTTTCCAGTGTGAATCTGATTAATAGCCAGACTTGGTTTCAGTACAGATTCTGCTCCTTTCGTGGCAGCACAGACTGTTGTGCAGTCCTAAGGTGGCTTTCCTTTGCAGTTTTGGAGGAACATCTCTGCAGGCACATTGATGTACAACACTGCAGGGTGGCTGCCTCTTGGTGCTAACTGGTAGTGGCCAGAAGGTAAGTAATGTAAAGCTCTTTCCAGAACTTCTGGTGTTCAGCAAAGGGACAGAGCTGCCCCATTTCTCCCTCAAACAGTCATGAGCACACTTGCTGGCTTCAACTCACAGTTATTTCCCTCATCCTCAGGGTCAAAGCTGGCAGCTGGAAGATCTTGGCCAGAACATTGGTCATAGCCCCGGTTTAAAAACCTATATCAGGTGGGTAGATGGGGCTCCTGGCTTGAGGCAGTGACATGTTACGCTTAATGCCACTCACTTTGCACTGCCATGAGGGACCACAACCAAGGGCAAACTTTTAATCCATTCTGTAAAGCACTGGAAGCATACAAAGCACAATAAATGATACTGTCCTCAGCACTATTATGGAGGTCTCAGAAGAAAGCCAGTTGCCTGTCCTTCCTTCTTCCACTGAAAGGATCTGTGTGTACTCCCTTCCACACAACCAGGAGAAGTCAGTGCATGACAGTCCCCTACACATACACAGATGTCAGGGTGTTGTAGTCTGAGGATGTAAAGGAGTTTGTGAGTTCAAAAGACATAAGGCAGCATCTCCTGCAATTCAACTCCTAACACAGACATGATAAGGAATCATTTAATCAAGGTCTTCACAGGAGCTTTGTGAACAATATTTGTATTTCCTGTGAAGGAAAAGAGGCACGTAAAGAAATCTGTTGTTCAGCCTGCAGCCAATACCTGCTTACCTGGGTGAAGAACTAATATTTGTGACTGTTTGCTTTGAACACTGAACTCTGTATTTTTCTCTTTTTCTCAATGCAGAGTGATATCTCCAGTGTGCTTTCCACTTAATGTATCATCTACTGCTGTTGGCTTAAAACAGCCTAGGAAATTGTCCATAGTTTCTTTTGCACCCCTTCTGTGTTTTATCCTTAGGGTTTACAAAGCAAATCAGTATGTGGCTCTGCATCTCCAGCCAATTTTAGTGTCAGGAGAAAATATCACAGATAACATGCCTAATTCTCTTCTTGCACCTACTAAGATGTCACAGACAACTCATTGCTGTGAAGTATTCACTGTTATCAAAGCAGAAAATGAAAAGGGAATCAGGCTACCCATATAACATGCATCTTGAACAAATTAAAGATGTGGTGCAGATTGTTTTTCATTATTAAACAGAGCAGTATTAGAGAGACTTGTTTAATTTGAAAAAATCCCCAACTTTTTGAGGTGTTTCCTGCTTCTGTGAGAAAGCTTGATTTTGTGCATCATATTTCTTTCAAACTAGAATCTCTGAGTGCCTTGCAGTATTAAATACATCAACTGAAGAACTAAATAATAAATAAGGCCAGAGGAAGGCAGATCTTTTAGCAAAGCTTTCTCTGTCTCTAGGTGGTCATTTCTTTCATTTTTAACCAGGATGTACTCTTACAGACACACACACACACAAAAAAACCCCAACAAAAAAACTTAAAAAATAGCTTCTCAAACTGGCTGATGATACATACTTTACCTACTTACATGTTCCATCTATCTGCACACAAGTGCATACAGTAAGAGGAGGTGTGGATGTTTAGGAAGTCAGTGTACACATGGATGATTACTATGGCTTTTACTTGCCTGATTGCTTGGCTCTTCCAGTGACCTGTTTCTGTAGCAACTGCCACCTTACTCTCACAGTCACTGGTCACCCTTTGGAAAGTACACATAGACATAATCATTTATCAAAACCAGGGAAGATGCTGGTACCTTCCGTGTGCTGGTTATGGGCTTCCCTCCAGAGCACCTCCAAGCACTGTGCAATGAACTTTTACAGGGGCTGTAGTTCAGCAGCCTGGTCTGCTGACAGTAAATTCCCTTCTCACAGTTCATTATGCATTTCTTGCAGCCTCCCAGCCTGTAAATCATATGGATTTGTCACCCAAGGCAAAGCAGGAGGGAAGAAGAGGGCAGCAGACCAGAAAGCAGAAACAACCCATGAGACCAACAGCCAGAGGAAAGTACCCTGAGGTGGTTCTGCGAGGGGACAAAAAATAATCAGAGCTCCAGAATTCTTCCTTTCTCACAAGGCTTCCTACATGGCTTTTCTTTATTTACCTTGTCTTTTGTTTTTCATGGACAACTGGACTATAAATGTTAAAAGGGATTGCCAAGAATGTACCCTTTCACAGCCTTAATGTACTTGCATGTGTTGGATAAACGAGCAGTGCAATGTGTCCAGGCTCATGTGCTCTCCCTGAATAGTCACCTTCTTCTTGCCAGTGTTGAAGTCAGAATAAAGTCTCCAAAATCATGAAAATGTCTAAAAAAAAAGTTTGATATCATTCTGATTCTTTTCACTATATTTTCCCATCCAGAAGCTTGAGGGAGCACTGTGATCATATTCTCATGCTCATCTTTCTGCCTTCTGGGAAGTTTTAGTGACACAGTGCTGTCCTCATCCAGATAGGGTGTACATTAGAGTCAAAAGAGCTTAATTAACTCCACTCCATAAAGAAATGAAGAAGAAAAATGGAAGTGAATGACATACAAAATCAAGAACTGGGAGACAATGAGGAAAGCTTAGACCCTAGACTTTCTAAGACCACCAAATACTGTCACTCACACATCAAGCTGCAAGACCTGCTCAAAACCAGATCTAATGTCTTGTGCTCAGAACTCATTTTCAAAACCCACTAGTTACCACTTCCAGATCACTCCTGCGAGTTTATTGCTATTACCTCTGCTGGCAAAACGATGCCAGAGTCAAATGGAAACAAATTTCTCAGTCCCAGTCAGTCATGGTGCTCTATTGCTGTCGCTCTGGTTGTCCATCACCCTGCTGTGTCATGACAGGCTGAAGGACCTGCTGTGCCACATCATAGCAGGGACTCCAGGTCAACTCTATGGTATCTAGCTTTGGAATTCTGAGTAATGTAGCTTTAGAACAAGGAATTGAATTGCAGATTGTAAAATTATCCGAGGAGTAGCGTAAATACAGAGTGCAGCATGAGTCCCAGGCTTGCACGTAGCCAGATCCTGAACTAGTCAGGGTGTGCCCCCATGAGACATAGTTTTGGTGGCGAGTCCAGAATGCGACATGTCCAAGTAAACTCCACTAAATGTGTCACAACTGAGTTGAGTTTTATAAAGAATGTCAGTCTGAGAGCATTTGTGCACCTGAGAAATGGGGTGAAAATGGTGGCTCTAAGTATTTGTTCAGGACTTGATATATCTGTCTGGAAGGTAACACTACTCTCAGACAACCTGGAATTTCATATCCTATGTCTTTGCTTGGGGTCATCCACAAACCAGGAGAGGTGGACTTGGGCTTCACGGCCCCTATTCCCTTCTCTCTCCACTGTCTGTTCTTACAGACACTGCGAAGTCAACAATGGAAGCAGAAACCATCTGCATGCACAATATTGCTTCACTAGAAGCTCATGAGGATATTTACACATGACATTGCATGGCAGCTGAATAATACTTTTAACAAAAGTGTAATTCAGTCAATATCTTCAGTCTGCGGACTCTGCTTTTTATAACATGCTTTATCAGCGTCAGAAAGCTGTCAAAAGCTATAAATGGCATTGAAGGAAAATACTAAAATAATTTTCCCCAGTCTCTGATCTATATGATGGGAATGTATTAACACAGAGATATTAACACAAGATATTTATTATTCTAAAGACACAAGACTTTTAACTGAACTGAAGTACTGGAAAATGTGGGCAGATTTTTGAGTCAGCGCAAATCAGTATCATTTATATTGACTTCAGCTTAAACGAGCCGACTGTTACTGGGGATGCAAGATAAATATTGACAAATCTGCTACTGTTCATTGGCAATAATGAGCTGGGCAGAAGCGACTTCATCATGTGGCCACACAAAGCCAGTTCAGCCTCACCTGGGTTTTGAACTAGAGGGAGTATTAATGAATGGAGTTAAATCCTTCTCTGAAAGCCAAAAATGAGTCAGGGTGCTGCGAGAACCTTTGTGTTGCTCCATGGCAGTGGGGCAGAGCCCTCACCAACAAGGGGCCAGGATGCTGAGCAGCCCCCCAGCGGCAGGTCCAGGTCTGGGGCAGTGATCGGGGTCAGATGCAGCCTGGTGGTCATCTAGCAAGTCCACAGTGGCAAGACGTGTCCAGGGGTGAGCCAGGAGGCTGAGGTGGTGGAGCTGGGTCAGGGCCAGAACTGTGGCAGCAGGAGCTGGGTTGCAGGCACCACTGCAGTTCAGCAGCATTGTGGCACAGGCAGGGGCTAGGGGTAAAGCCTCACCCAAAATGCAGCTCCCACGAGGCAGGAGAAGCAGCCCCTCGCTTCTGTGTTTCTTCAAAACAGTAGAGGAGCCAAACTTGGATGCAGCCAGCTACACTCCAGAATGGGATATGCCCAGTGCCATGCCAAGGAGGTTTGAGTTTTCCGACTCCATTTAGAAACATAATTTTCTCCACCTTCTCTTAATCTCCTAACAGTCAGAACTGTATCCCATTAGTGTGAATTAAAATTTTCCCAAATCTTCAGCAGGCTAATTGCTGAGTGACTTTGTGATAAAAGGAGAAAAAAAGAGCATTTTAATTTCAAGACTAAAACTGGGGGATAAGCAGAAAAAGAGGAAGAGTTTTGAATGTACTGCTCAATCTTCTTTGCAAGGAGTTTGAGAACCCAGGGGGTTTTCCCTGTAGATTGAAGTAATCCATTTAGAGGAGCTGGCGCTTCCTTGGCAAAAGAAATCCCACAAAACATGTATTGCTACTAATGCTCCCACTATTAAAAGCATCTGCCACTTCATCTGAACTGTGTGGAGGGGCTATACTGTTAATGTGGCTTTAATGCCGAGTGAGGACAGGTGTCTCAGGTAGGCTTGAAGTGTGTGGGCAGCACGACAGCTTCCTTCACCTCTTAGAAGTTCCCTGCACAGAGAACCTGAGGATCAGCTCTGCAAAACAGTGGTGGGGCTGGATCCAGCAGCACTGTATAGAAATGCATATGGAGCAAGCTTTCCTTCCCCATTATCCTACACAAATGGTTGTGCCTGTGGCAAGAGGCAAAAAATGTGCTTGCTTTAATTCATTTTATGCTATGTGCTGGCATAAATGTGTGTAGTGATAAGAAATAGTAAAGGAAAAGACAACAGGCACATTGAAAGCCAGAGAGGGGACATATGGCCCAATTATAGTGCTAAATACAGTAATTTTTCAGTGCTTATTGTATTACTTAAATATTGGCGATTTGGAGATGAGAAGGCATAGATTATAAACGAGATGGAGCCTTAGGTCTGGAGAAAGGAGAAATTAGAGAATGTACACATCGGTCAGAAAAGCCCTGACCTGGAGGTTAATTCTGATGTTTCACGGGGCTCCTCACTAGCACAGGAGCCCCTGGGAAGAGGCTAGCACAGGACTGCCTTGGGAAGAGGGAGGAACCTGCCTGGTTGTGGAGACCAGCTATTCCCTTCTGAGCCAACAGGAATCTGATAACACTAACCTGCTTCTGAGGGTGGGAAGAGACGTTTTCAGGAACCTGAATCCACCAGAGAGCACTTTTTCAGCTGCACTGCCCTAGAAAGCTTCAGGGACTTCTGCAGAGTCCAGCAGGCAGGGCTGTAGGGGTATGTGGAGCACGCTGACCAAGGGAGTCTTTAAAGCAGCCACTGGCAGAGCATTTGGACCTGAAATGATTGAATGCCCAGGGCTGTTCTTTTCTAGACATAGCAGTGGGTAAGTGGTTTGTGATGGAATGGGAGATCAGGGACATTTTTTCTCATCCTTGTTGCAAGCATTGCTAAGATCTAACAAGAGATGCTCACAATCAACACTTTCTCAACACCGACTGGTGCCCCCTGAAGGTTGGACATAGCCATTTGATGTTCAGACCCTAAAGGGATCCTATGTCTGTGTAAGTCAAGACAGCTATTTGGTCCATGCTGGCTTTTAACATGAGGTAGGAGGAAACTGCTATGTTTTATCCATAAAGTAATGTGGCTCAGAAATATTTCAGGAATATATGTTTGAAGAGTTACATTAAATAATCACTGTAAGAAAATCCAGCCATTCACCTTTCAGATGTTTCCTGAGTTAGACCTGCATTTCTGTGTGGAAACCTTAAAAATCTGATAATGTATATTTATTGTTCGAGCAGTTTTCATTCCACGAGTTGGTAAATTGTCATGGGATATGAGCATTTAGAACTTCTGACATCCCAACTCTCATATATCTTGCTCTGAGCAAGATTCAGGTTTGGCAAAGCGACTTGTAACTGCTGCAATCTCACATAGAGAATATGTGAAGAAAAAAAGAGACAAAGTGTGTGTGAAGAGAATTTGACATAATTAAGTACCCTCAAAAGAGACTGTGTTGGCCTTATATAAGCTGGAATGGAGGATAAAATGGGTTTAATAAAAGGTAAATAATTCACAATACCTTGTTTCTCATGTTTGCATCTTCTCCCAGAATAGATGCTTTTCCAGCCCTAGCAGGAAATAATAGTCCTGAAGAGCAGAGAAAGAGAGAGGGGAAAGCAACGCTCTTGAAGATAAAGCTGTTGTAGATGCTGCTCTGGTCTGCATCTGTCCAAACCTTTCAGAGCTAACCTGGCCACAAGTTCACTTTGATTAACTCATGGGGAATTCTAAAGTAATCAAGATACCAGTTCCTGCTCAAATTCAAGGGGATGTGGGCAATATGATGCTTTGAACTTGACTATTCCACTTTGAGTATCCTGTACGCCTTATACCGGGTTACAGTAGGCTAAGGTTGCTCTTGGAAGCTGTTGGAAAGAGAATTGATGTGGGTTGGAGGAAGATCACATGGAAAAGACTCCAGGGACTGAATTCCAAGCCACCAAAGCTTCAGCTGAAGAAAGCTAAAAAGAGACATCCCAGGCAAGTAAATACTAAGGAGTAACAATGTGTTTGAGTCACAGAAAGGAAGTGACTGCAGAGATCTCTCATTTTACTTGACCTAAATATGCATGTATTCATTCTTTGAATATTTTATACTATTCTGGCTTGTAGCAATTGTTCCACTTCTGTGCCCTGATTTAAATGTTGTATTTCATATGTCGTTTGCAACAGCTTCAAAAAAGAAAACAGAAGAAAAACATTCTTATAGGAAAACAAAGATGATCCCCTAAAAGGAAAATGAGCAAACCAGGCATTTTCATCCCTACTATCTGGGGCAACAGATGGGGTGGTGAAAAATGTGCCTGCAGGGCAAAGTTCTGCTCCGATTGCTCTCCTGCCCACAACAGACAGTTTTAATTTAAAGCACTAATGATTATGCACTATGGAGCTACACTTTGCTAATTTCTTATCCCTCACATTAATCGAGTGTGTAAATCTTGACAACAGGCAAGCGCTTAGCAAAAGGTCTAGATTGCTCTGCCCTAGCAAGCAAGCAGAGTTAGATAAGGAGGTTTAAATATGAAGAAAGCTTTACACATCAGTTTATAAAGCTCCTATATTTTCTACGCTAACGTAATCCATCAGCCCACTAGCAGTCTTCCAGGGACAGGGTAGAAACTACTGCATATGAAATGGAGACAGGGACATTTTAATAAAGAAACCATTTTCAGGATCAAGTCTGTAAGAATTATTTAGGATGAGGTACAGAAGGCAGTTCAAGTTCAGAAGAAAAATTTTGGACAATCACTTTTTGAGTGATAACATTGAGTCAAAAGACAAGTGTTTTTTATTTTTTTGTTAATACCTCTGTGTTGTATTGGCATGAACAGTATGAAGCCTTCCCTTTGCCACTTAACCAACGAATAGATATTCATCTCTTTCTGGATTAGGTTTTGTCCGTAGATCCGTTGGCCTATGCCTTTGGAGATGTCTCTTCCTGCTAACTGACTAAAAGAGAGCCTATATGACCTACTAATGACCAAGACATTGAACGTGATGATATCTAAACCTAAATCAGGCACATTAAAGCATCAATAATTTACATTAAGCATCTAAAATAGGCTATGTGAATTCCTGGTGAATAGTTCCCTATTTGAGTACTGTCTGTGAGCTTTCATACTTTTCACATCTCAGGCAGGAGCTTCACCTCTGATTTGAAGCCACTTGTACCTTCAGACATGACAAACTGGCTCAGAAATCACAGGAAGATCTCAGAAAAGTGTGCAAAACCAGATATTCAAGATGCCTGCTTGGAGATACAGAAACTGTGGAATGATAAGGTAAAACATAAATGAGTTACTGGCTCTACAGAAAAGATAATACTATAGGAAAACACTCTCTTGCTGGGAGGAACAGTCCTGGATATTTCCTGCAACATGTGAGGGCTCAAAATGAAATATCAAAAAACAGAGAATCATCTTTGTGGACAACCCATATGCAGCCATATATTGAATTTGTGTCAGCTTCAGTAGAATGTAGTAATGGTTGTGTCTACCTGTAGGTGGATGTATTGCCCACCCCTATGGTACCCACCTATGGGTGGACAAATTATCACACATACTTAAAAGGCTCTTCTTCTTGTTTGGGGAAGAAGAAAATGAGATCTCCTGCAACAGAGTATGCACAAAGGAAGTATTCCACAGAGGAATAAATCAATAAATGATGAATTGCTTTGGGCACATCTCAACCATACCAACTGTGCTCATCTGACAGGAAGACTGCCATAGGATACATCAGTGAAAGCTGAATCCACAAAATGTGCAGGATCCATACAGAAAGTCTGGAGGGGGACTCATTGTAGAGAGCAAAAATAATTGGAGATCCAGGAAGTGTTAAAAATTGTTTGCATATTATTAGAATAATAATAGTATCACAAATTTTTAAAAGAGAGATTGCTTCCACATAAGGCTTACTAATTGTTCTGGGAGGAGTGGATTAATTGGTGGAGTCTAGCGTAAGTGGTCAAACATAGCTAATGATGTGATTTATCTCTGGGCTTCCTGTACCGCCAGTGTAATACATACAAAACCATTTTTCACCCTTGTACAATGTTCTAGTATTCCCAAGCCTAATGGTCTGAAAAATCATTTGCTTCTTCATTACTAAAATATCCATCCAGTACCATTAATTTAATAATTTGCTTGCATGTTGCTTGATGCAGACATTCCCTTTTATCTGAATAACAGCTTCCTAGCTATTCATCTTCAGTGGATGGGCAGGCAATAAATATGTGATTTAAACATCCACGGGTCACTGTCTGATTTAGCTAAGTTCTAAGTTAAAACATTATGGGAATGCGTTGCCGTAAGTCTTTACCCGGCATGACTCTGCAGATGTTTGGAGCAACAGTAACATCCAGTGGTCAAAATGTTAATTACATTGTATGAGGGCATTGCATGCTGGCAGCATCTTACAACTGCACCTTCCCTTGCAATAAGAATACAGGTGAGAGCAAGCCTTGTAACCTCTAGATTGTGCCTACATTGCACAAAAGTAAACTTAACACATAGTAGCACATCAGTCATCCTCCAAGGCTGGTGTGTTTTTCCTGCTCATGCCAAGTGAGACCTTTAAGTTTGTAAATACTAAGATTGTGACCTTTCTGGCTGAATGGATGTTGTTGCAGAGGGATGCCACACACCAGGTCATATTGTAAAGAAAGAGGGAGGATGGGGGACAGGAGGAAAGTGCTGGACTGACATCTGGGGAATGAAGCCCTGAGCACAGGGCACTGCAGCGTATTTGTGCTGCAGTGCAGTGATTCATCCCCATCTCTGGGACCTCAGCTACCAGGCATAGCTCAAAGCAGCAGAGAAGCTATAGCCCTGTCCTGAAAATAGGATGCCAGTATTGCATAGGGGCAACTGAATCTCATAGTCAAGGAGATAGGAAAGGGGCTGTCCTTAGGGGAGGCAGACATCCGGATCATTGGTGAGGGTGCACAGTTGTTGGGAGAGGGGGAGGAATCTGTGTTCCTTCTCATCCTCAGATGCTCTTTGCCTTCATCTGGGCTGGGAGATGAGAAGTAGGGTCAAGATATGAGCCCCACACTGAGAGAACAATCCTTGCTTGTGCTTTGTGGACTACAAGAAAAAATGTTACCTCAGATAAAGGCTCTGCATATGCTGAAGGGCATTAGGAAACGAGGTGACTTTCTGCTCTCACACAGGAGAGGAGGCTCCATTAATCGCACTGCAAGTGGGGGAGCTGCAAGGTGCTTATGTGGGAGAGCTGGGTTTAATCTTCCCAACAACACAGGTACTAACCAGAGATCATTGTCCAGTCAGGAAAAGACGACCTTCAAAATAAGGTGACTAGACCAGGATGTCAGAAATCTAGTAGGTAGTAACTACAATTAGACATCTAGAGCTATTTTTTTTCCCCTGGAACTGCAATAAAGGAGAAAAATAACAATAAAAAATAAATAGCTTTTAGGAGGTCTAGCGTTCACATCCTTGTGCTATGTCAGCATCATAGATGAAGAATCCCAGGAGCAAACCTGTCTGCAGTTTAATATGTGCATGCAGAGCTCTGTCTTAAGTGGGCAAAGGGCTCTGGTGCCCCCAGCACCAACAGACTTGTTTTGCTGCACTCCTGTATTCTTCCAGTGCACCATTGCTCTGTGACCTCGAAGCTGTGAAACTTGGCAGGGGCAGTTAATGATTCTCTGAGCCCCATTGACATCTCCCTACTCCTGTACAAACATTAGCCAACACAGAATGGAACCAGCTGCATGGGTTGTCTCACTTTCTTTTTTCCTCCTCCTTTTTTAACTTGAACAACTGAAAAATTTGTAGACCTTGTGCAGAACCATGCTTGCCTAAAGTGCTGGAGAGAGGAATTCTCCATCACCGTCTTTCCTGATGTGTCTGCCCCCCCCAAGTATTGTGAAAGGGTCAGATACTGAGGCATATGTGGGGAGAGCTCACCCTGAGGGCAGGTACATTATTTAGATTCCAATCTGCTTCACAAGCCTGTGTGGATGTGCATTCAAAATTATTTCCTTCAGGTTCATACTATCTGATATGAAATGGAGCATCTCCATGAACAACAGTCTTCTACAGAAGATCTTCTCAGTGCTTCTCTGTGAATGCATTGGGAATTTTCTACTATGTACGTGCTGAGTGTGGCGATAATCTCTGTTGAGCCCTGCTTGCTATGGAATTGCTTGGTGAGTCTCAGTGTCATACATGACACAGGTAACTTCAGTCTGTGGGACAAATTGAAGGGCTCTTCCCTCTCCACCCCAGCTCAGGTAGGCAAGAGCATTTTCAAACTGACAGCAGACAGCTATGGGCATGGCAGCTCTTCACGCTGTGATGGTGTTAGGGCAGTAAATCACATCACTTGTGTCTCAATAGCTCTCAGATGTTTTCTTCAAGGGAGAAGGAATGCTACAGAGAGCAGGCAGACGCAGATTCGTGAGCACAGGGTTATGTGAACCTCCAGCTCGTGGGCCAGTCCTCATTGTGTGGGAGACCAAAGCACTGTAACCTCTTCTTCTGTCTGATGAACAGAATCAACCTCCATGCTCAGGATAAGAGCCCCACAGAGCAAAACTTGTTTAATTCTCCTCTCTGAAGCTGAGGCTGAAACTGGTTGGGAAAATGAGCCATACATGGTAGTTATTAGCAGGAAGATAAAGGCAACAGAGCAATACCTGATTCAAATCATATTTGTGCGCTGCATCCAGCCCAGCACATGGGAAGGCAAAGGAGAGAGCTTTGCCACAGCTGGGACATGAAGGCTCAGTGAATTTCCAGAGCTCTTTATGTCCCTTCTAAAAATCTGACTATGTGGGACACATTATATGGGATGCATACATCCCATGGTGCACCCCATTTGGCTGTGCTATGAACCACCAGCGGGGCCTGCTGTGCTTTTGGTGCTCCTTGAAACACTGAACACTGTAGTACAAGGCCAATGTAGGTTCACAATGTGTACAAAGACTATTCTGCAATTGCTTTGTGAATCCTGTGTGCGAAACCCAGAGTGTTTACAAAAATAATCCTGTACTTTTAAACAAAATGCAACTTCTGTATCCCAAAAAGGGCACTTACTAAAAGAGCAAACAGAAGTAAATGTGCAAATACCAATAACATGTACATTGTGGAAACAGAGAGATTTATATTAATGGATAGAAGCAATTTACACTGAGATGGTAGAAGTTTGGGAGAGTGCTCACAGTTGCACTGGGAACTTTTTCAGATTTCCAGGGGTCTCTTGTGCCTGGAGCCATGTAGGTCTGAGGGATAACAAGGGCTGGCTCATTCCAGGTTGCTTAGTTTCCATAGTAACAATGCTAAAAATCATGTCACATCCCATTCTGGAAAGCCATGTTCCAAGGACACTGCGCAGATATGCAAGACCCTAGAGGTAGGGAGTCCTTTTCAGATATTCCTCTCAGGTTTCTTGGTATGCTGATATAGGAAAGCACCCTGGCATGAGCATCTGGTATTTAATGGGCTGCATACTGGCTGCCTGCTGCTTTGCATTTTATTGATTCTTGGCAAAGGCTAGATTGATTCTGAGGCTATAGAACTAGAAATCTAATTAGAAAGATAAGCAAGAGAAGTCTAAGAGATCATCTGAGTGAGAACTACTTACAAAGGCGGGCAAAGGGGTGTTATATGTTTATACTCTGCAAGTTTTCTTAACTATTAGACACCGTATTCTGAACCACGTGCCAGTGCCCATCACATCACTGCCTCCTGCCAGTGCGCTCAGCCAAGGGCAGCTCAGGCATCTCTCCCAACCTAGCAAAAAGGAAGATCTGATCAGCAATGAGAGCGCCTTGCTGGAGCCCTCTTTGAATCTGAAATACCATTTTATCTCCCCTGTGGCTAGCTATGATCAGATTCCTTGTCCGATCATCAGTCCTGTTTTACAGGCAGCTGCAGAGCCAGAGGGGTTTGTCACTTTGCTTTGCAATGCGCTCCTTACTTGTACTTTGCTTGTTACCAAAATAAGGCCAGCAGTAAATTTAATGCTACCTAGGAAAGGCTCTACTATCAAAAGTTTTTTAGCACAATAATATTTTAACAGAAAGCAAAATGAATTCCTAAGATCTGTGGAGGTAATACACTAACACAGGCTTCCTACACTGATTTCCTTCAGTACTTCCCAGCACAGCCAAATAGCACAATTCACAGTTCTTTTGTCTGTAAACACATTTCAAGGCCATTTGAGTAGATTATTCTCCGGCTGATTTGCTTAGTCTTTCTCAGCTGGCCCATCCTCCTTTCTGTCCTTAAGCTTCTCAACTATGTCTAAGATAAAGTGTGATTTTGCTCTGGGGTCCCATGCGGAAATCCTGTTGCAGGGCAGCAAGGGCTGGTTTTTGTCTTGCAAAGCACCTGCGAGTCATTTTCAAGACATCCTAGACATCTGCAGATGCAACCAGAACAGCCTGTGAGTGTAAAGTGATGTGGGGTAACACTTGCAGTCAAAACAAATATTGTGGTTGATAGCTGCCAGAGAAATGTTTTCACTTTCTATGATGTAAAATTTTTCCCAACTGAACAGCAATAAAATCTCTTACCGGGGCTTCAGTTCCACTGATATCAGGACACGTACACTATTTGAACACACCTCTGCCTCTGAAATGCAAGTGTCTGGCCCATGCAAAGCGCATTAAAATAAAAGCCCCAAGCCTGCAGGTGGGGCAGTGGAGTCATTGTGTGGTAGCATCAGACCCTCCCAACACCTTCGAATTCTTGGGTATGGTAAATACAGCTGCAAATCAGAGCCCCTCAGAACTGGAAGGCAGTTACGGTTTGTTGAGAAATATAGTACAATTAATACTAAATAATGAAGAGCCAAAGAGGAAAAACACTAGCTGCAATATTCAAAATACTTTCCTGAAATAGTTTCTTTATCTTGAAAGTAATATTTTATTTCTCCAAAGTTTAAAATTGTTGCTAAAGTAGTCTTGGTAATGCAACCATGTGTAGTTGTTCAAAATCTTTGTACCAGTCTAGGATTTATAATGCTTGTAAAGCTGATTTAACTAGACTGGCAGGAGGTCAAGGTCTTGCTTTTAAGACTCACATTTGACTGTTGTCCTGCACAAAGACATTCCTTTCAGAAAGAAGATTCTGTAGCACAGACTGAGGCTGTTGATTTTGCTTTTTTGAGGAGGTACTTTGTTGACTGCATGTTCTGTTAAATGTACCTTGAAGGGTTTCATACACTTCTATTTTCCAGGTCATCTGTTCCTCATGGAAGAGAAATTAACAGGGCAGTAGGCTTAGAGCAGAGGCTGATAAAATCATGGGTGATGCAGGAAATAATAGCAGAAGCCACTTTCTCTTACAAAACAAATAAACAAAAAATCTGGAGGCATGAAACAAAACAGTTCAAATAATGGACATTTCTTCTTAGCACCATATGGCATTAAACTGTGAAATTCGTTGTTGTAAGACGCTAGGAATCTGTGAAGTTCCTGTAAGTTCAAGCAGCAGCTGACAAAAAGGAAGAAAAAGCCATCAAATATTGTTTAAGGAAAATCACTTCTGATATCTAAGTTAGTTCCAAGATATAAATGGCTGCAGACCAGGAAAGTATTTGATATATTATTTCTGTATTTTTCCTGGTTTTATATTCTTGCTTCGGTATACACTGTTGTTCAGTGTTCTGCTTTTTGTAATGAAGGGATGGAGATGAGGATCAAAAGATGAAACCTTTAAAATGATAGAATTGCAGGGCTTGAACATGAACACCCTGAACAGTGGCTGTTGCTCTGTGCCATTGAGCTGCTGAAAACTACCTGCTGGCGTACTGTCCAGTGCCATCAGTTTCCCCTTTTAGGATGCCCGGCCTTAACAACGTGAAATGCTCTCTCCTCATCTCAATCCATCCAGAAAGGGGAAAAGCTGAATCGTGGCAATGCACAGTAAATACAAACACTGGGAATTCTTTTATTTCTCTTCTCCTTTTCATCTAGTAATTGACTGAAATTTCCCAACTTGCCAAAATATACAGCTGTGACTCCCAGTAATTTAAATTCTTTATTTGTGGTTTGTTTTTTCTGGAAGAGAGAAGACCGTTCACCGTAATGGTCTGCACACTTCCCTCCCTCCCCCTTATTTCTGTGTTCACTGAGACATGGAGTTGAGAAGGAAGGAAAGTAGGGATGGGACATTTTCATTGTAATACTTAGAAGATATTTTGCCTGTCTCTTTAAAAACAGGTGAAGAATTACTCTAAATGCAATTAAAATCTGTAAGATTTTCCAACTATTTAGTCACTTTATGCCATGTCCAAGACTAGTCCTTGTTTGCTTTGCAGAATATTACTATCCTATTCCTGGGAACGGGAATCTAGTGTGCTCGTCGCTGCAGCACCAGCTAAATTATGTGTATCTGCACTGCAGAGGTGCCCCAAGCAAGTATGGGCCCTTAATGTACAAAATCTTGATACTGAGACTAAATTATCAGACAACTGGTAGCCAATTGTTTCTTGTTTCAGGCCCTTGGTTCATTTAGGTATCTCCATTGATAAAGATATTGAACAGGGCTAGACCCAGCCCTCTTGTTCCTGGTGTTCCTCTGAGCTCAGTGCTGGGTCCAGCCCTCTTCAGTGTCTTTATTAATGACCTGGATGAAGACATTGAGTTCACCCTTAGCAAGTTTGCGGATGACACTAAGCTGAGTGGAAGTGTGGATCTGCTGGAGGGTTGGGAGGCTCTGCAAAGGGATCTGAACAGGCTGGACCGCTGGGCTGAGACCAATGGCATGAGGTTTAACACGGCCAAATGCCGGGTCCTGCACTTGGGGCACAATCACTCTGTGCAGAGCTACAGACTAGGAGAAGTCTGTCTAGAAAGCTGCCAGGAGGAGAAGGACCTGGGGGTGTTGGTTGACAGCCGACTGAACATGAGCCAGCAGTGTGCCCAGGTAGCCAAGAAGGCCAATGGCATCTTGGCTTGTATCAGGAACGGTGTGACCAGCAGGTCCAGGGAGGTTATTCTCCCCCTGTACTCGGCACTGGTGAGACCGCACCTCGAGTACTGTGTTCAGTTCTGGGCCCCTCACCACAAGAAGGATGTTGAGGCTCTGGAGCGAGTCCAGAGAAGGGCAACAAAGCTGGTGAAGGGGCTGGAGAACAGGCCTTATGAGGAATGGCTGAGAGAGCTGGGGTTGTTTAGCCTGGAGAAGAGGAGGCTGAGGGGAGACCTCATTGCTCTCTACAACTACCTGAAAGGAGGTTGTAGAGAGGAGGGAGCTGGCCTCTTCTCCCAAGTGACAGGGGACAGGACAAGAGGGAATGGTCTCAAGCTCAGCCAGGGGAGGTTCAGGCTGGACATTAGGAAAAAATTCTTCACAGAAAGGTTCATTGGGCACTGGAACAGGCTGCCTGGGGATGTGGTTGATTCACCTTCCCTGGAGGTGTTTAAGGCACAGGTGGACGAGGTGCTAAGGGGCATGGTTTAGTGATTGATGGGAATGGTTGGACTCGATGATCCTGTGGGTCTTTTCCAACCTGGTGATTCTATGATTCTGAGAACAGGATGAAGTATTCAAACCACCTATAGGAGCCAAGACTGGAGAAGAGAAGCATCGACTTACCACCCACAGCTCAAGATGACTGTGCAAAAGTACATTGTATTTTATCAGACTGGTCATTTCAGCTGGTATCTCTCAGTTGCTACAGATGCAGTCACTCTCCCTGTTCTCCACAGCTGTGCACAGCTGGTTTGCGACATGCCCTGAGAGCCTCCCTGCCACGGGGGGCCATGTGCAGAATCCATTCCCCAGCTTCTCCCCTCAGCGCTGGCAAAGGTTGGAGCCAGCAGACAAGAAGACTAAAGGCCAGCTTTCCTAGCTGTCAGAGGAAGGCTATTATCTACCCTCCCAGTCCTGCAGAGTTGTAACACAGCTCCACTGCAGCCTCTGCGGTTTCTCCAGGACTCACTCCCTAGCACAGCTCTGGCAGAGCTTAAGATTGCAAGATACAATTCTGCTAAAGGCAGGATTTGGCTCAGAATCTATTTTTGGTCCTGTTCCTTTTCAAGAATATAATCTGTTATGTGAAATCAAACCTCCTGAATAAACAAACCACTATATATTTTCCTTTTGCTCCAAATGTGCTGTCTAACTACAACAGAAGAGGGCTTGGCAACTCCAGCTAAAGACTGCTCGTCGAGCTAACAAACAAGCAAGTAAATAAAAGAGCTCTTATGAAGACTATCATTGTATGAAGAACTACTCTTTAACCTAATTTTGAGATTAAGTTTATGTATAAAGTATCAAAATAACAGAACAGAAAACAGAGAGTGTTCAGAGGTTAGCAATTCCACACTTAGAAATTACAATTTATAACCAAAACACAGCAGCAGAGAAACATCAAAGAACCTGATGAAGCCCACCCCACAAGCCCCTAGACTTTGGAACAGCCCCAGGTTGATAGCTTCATGAGAAGAATACCAGTGTTGTTTGAGAAGGATGGGATATTTCCAGGTTCACGGGTTTTTTTCCAAAAGAACAGATGCAGATATAGATACTTCTTACTTTAAGTAACTCTTTCAAGCCAATAAAATTTGGTTTGCATTTTTAAAATAATAGAGAATGTGTTCCAACATCTTGTGCTTTCTTTAAACCTCAGCTTTCAGGAACTGTTTGGTTGTGAAGAATTTAAACCTTTGCTTTACAATAAGATTTTAAAGAATTCTTCACGTTTGAGAAAGACTGAAAATGGGAACTCAGCCACTAGAGTTAAAAAAAATTAAATTCTATAGTCAGATAAAGAGCCAGTATCTCCTTTTATCCTGCAAAATTTATGTGGTGGTTTCAGGAGCAATGGGTTTGGGGATTCGCCCATGGTTCATTTGAACTTAAAACTAAGGTATTCACTGATCCTGTTTGAAAATGGCAGTACACTTTTCTGACAGAGGAACTTATTCAAAATAATAACAGTAAGAAGCATTTTTCTCAAAATAATGAAAGCAAGCTTATAATTTAAATGTTTGTTACAATCCATGATATAACTCACCAAATTGTATTTCTAAGTACTGAATAATTTTCAAAAACAATAAACTCAATAGCTTTGCTGTTATAGGGAATAATATTGTCTGGGTTTTTTTAGGGGATGATATTCAAGGCTTTTTCATCAAGCCTTATTTGGAGAGTATTTTTAGCAGTTTTAGTTCAATCCTGCAAGCTACTGGCTCAACAAGGCTCAGCCGTTTTTGGAAAAATAAACTAAATCACCTCTGGTTCCAGTTGCCATCATTTCCTCAAAATGCTTACTGGGAAAATTCTTAAAATTATAGTAGTAGGTTCCAGTTAAATTGTTTTTCTTTAATTGCGTAGTTAAATTAATTTAATTGTTAAGTTAAATTCAAGTTAAATTGTTTGCATTGCATGGATAAGACTTTTTGTTTTGTAAAATAGGTAATTGAAACCAAAAGGATGATTATATACTCTGCATAATACATGTGGTAGCAGAGGAAGAAATGAGGAAATTATTTTGTCACGTTCCAAAATGCTAAGGCAGAATTGGTGTAATTGACCACAAGATATACCAAATAGTAACACAAGCTACTTTAAAGCTTGAAACAAACAGCATTTTAAAATGCTGGGCTTTGTGTGAAAAAGAAACAAGAAGAAAGCAGAACTAAAATATTTTGCTTTGAAATGCTTCCAGGAAAGGTGACTCCCTAATTTTGCCTGTCAGAGATAAGAAAGTATTTAGTGAGCTAACTAATCCACCCTTACCAGGAAAACCATCACAATGTAGAATTTCCACAGCTGACTCACGGGCTTCCCCCTAGACCCAGGGGTGGGGACAGCGGGGCTGGGGAGCTGGGGACCCCATCCCAGCCCTGACAGGTTTGGTCTGGGTAGGCAGAGAAGGGGAAGGAGACCCATGCTGGGAGAGAGGGCAGTGGAGAGAACAAGGGGAAATGCAGCAAGTTCAAATGCATACATAAAGTAAATGGGAAAATATAAGGCGGGGAGGGTGTGAGGTGGAAAAAACATGCGCATACCAGGCTGTGTTGCTCCAGTTCCTGGTTTACTCTTTCACCTTAGATCTGACAGTCTGCAAAGCTCTGTACAAGGTAATTGCTTTTATTACAGCACTTGAAACAGCTGGAAGAACAAGCAACTTTGTGCTTCAGAATAATCCCTCTCTCCCCTAAATATTACCCCAGTACTTCAGCTCCAAGATCGCTACAGCTGCAACTCCATGAGTCAGTATGTCCTCCACCATCTGCATACCCTTCATTTCTTTGGCTTGCCTCCTGCTAACCCTCATGCCCTACTCTCGCTGGGAAGGGGGTTGCATAGTATCTGTACCAAAGCTCAGCTAGCCCCCCACCACCTTGGGACACCTGGAGCAGAGACCAGGGAAAAAGGGGAGACAGCCAGCAGGTGCCGGCCAGAGCTGCTGCCTCAAATCCATCCTCTGGCAACAACAAAGCTAAAAAGTCTGTCCCTTCTGGGTATGTTTTTTCTTCATGGAAATCCAGTTGCATATCAGCTACAGCAATGGAGCCCTCAGTCGTTTTTACTTTCTTCCTCCTTGTGTAGCCCAAAGGAATGCTTGTTCCTATTGTTAACCACCCTAAAGGCCGTGCCAAAGGAGGTTTAAATATTCTTTGCCACTTGGAAGGAATTATGAGATTTTGTTCAAATGCAAGTGCTGGTAAATATGTTGGGTTATCCATTCTAGCTGCCTTTTCTTTGCTTACAGAGTTGTTAATAATAGCTTAAAGGTTTCTTATGACTGTTGACACCCTAGGAATAAGTAAATTCTCCTCTCTATGTTCTCAATCCCCAATAAATACATTCAGCTGTAGCAGGATCATGTTTCCACCTCAGACACTGTGGCCCATTTCTCCCATCAAAGTTGAGCCAGCTTTTACCTGAGAGGTTCAGGAAGTACCGTGCTGAAGTCTGACGCAGGATGAAACATCAAGGATACCTGAGTGAGGGTAAACGGCTTCCCAAATGAGGGTCTGGACATCTCAGAAGAGATTGCTAAAGAAACACAAGAATGTTACTCCTTTCTATCCTTTCTCCCTTGTCTGAATTGTCCCCCTCTCTTGTCAGCAGTATCTCTAAATATTTTTCTTCTTAACAACACCCTTTCCTTTTAAAAAAATCATTTCCCAGGAGCACACAGAGCCTGCGTCTCTGCGTCTCTTCATTACAGTGTAAAGTGAGGCCCTTTCCCTTAGGTGTCCATGTGCTCTAAAAGTAACTTTTGCAATATTTAAAGAAAAGATCTCCGAGAACAGATCACAGCCTCCTCCCTAGCTCTAATTATGTCCCTGGAGTACATCACATCCTGTGCCATTAGAAGATGATACAACTTAAGACCACACCTGGTAAGCACAAAGAAGCCTCAGTTAAGACTGAAGGAGCAATGGAAAGGTGGTGGGAGTCTTTTACGATATTCAGCACTAGGGGGAATGTGGTCAACTGAGTGGGGTTTCCAGCTATACCGTTAGCACTAACTCAAGTTCTTTTCCTTTGTATGTCTGCAAATCAGGTCTATACTTGAGACACTATATCAGTTCCTTTTGGTGCCCAGATTCTAAAGAGCTCCAACTCTACAGCAAACTGCAGGGTGTGATAGAAACGTATCAGCTCCAGCTGCCCAGCTTTCTCAGCAGCTTGGTTGTGCTTGGTTTCACCCCATAGGTGATGTGTCATCACAGCTGAGGCTTCACCATGCTCTGTTGCACGTGGATCTGTTAATTTCTAGTTCTACATGCTGTCAAGGGCATTTCTGCCTGCTTTTCTCTTCCTGTCTACCTGTGCTCCATTTCAAAGCTGATGCTTCTGGACAGAGAAGATTTGAAAAGGAAGAATCCAGAGCAGCAGGTACCCTGCAGAAATCAGAGGTGGAGGTTAAATAAAAGGTAAGCTGTAGTTCATGCCTTGTTAAGTCATAGTGTATTCAAATTTTAGAAACACTGGTTTTGATGTGGGATGTAGCTTAATGGTTGACTTGCTAGGCCACAGGGCTTCTGTGCAACAAGAGGTATAGTTAGATTTGAGCTGTATGTGCCATAAGAACCTCCCCAGCACTTCAGTTTTCTAAAGCTGGATAAATCATCTCAGTAGTCTGCATTTGCAAAGGCATTGGGCTTGGCACAATGATTCAACTGTATTTGCCCATGTAAGTTTTATCTTCTGTTTGTTTGTACAATATTTTAATGGCTTTGACTTTGAGACTGCCAGCTGCCTGAAGTGCTGCAGCAGATGGGCACAACTATGGCTTTATTAAACTTTGCCAATTTGTGTTTTAATTCAGACTTTTCCAGCTGCTAATCTGTGGTCCAGCAGCTGAAATGCACATTCAGTACATTTTCTTTTACATCGGTGAAGACAAGAGGATGAATTCCACACTTTCTGTCAAAGCTGGGCCCACATACAACATCCCTTGAGAAACAGAACTCCTGTGTGAGGACACACTATGTGCTCATGAGTGCATCTGCTTCATAAAGGATATGAAAACCCAAGCTTTACAACCTGCCTCTTTGTTTGTAGGTTCCTATGCAATAAGCCCTGCTGTATCATCATTATGAAGCTCCCCAGCCTTAGTCATGATGCCTGTAAAGTGGGTGCTGGACCAGGGACTGTACAGGGACCTACATTGTTCCCTTACTGGTATAAATGATGAATAAATGCTAGCCAGCTTGAAACCATAGCACTGGGTATATATATGCTTTGTTCACTGGAAATATTCTTCTTAAGCAGGGTCCCAGGCTGGCCTGATATCACAGCACCCTAGTTGCCGTAGAGTTTGAGCTGAGGGAGAGGAAACAGCAGCACTACTATAATTCAGTTTGAAGAGATTCAGGCTAAATTGTCTTCAGCCCTACCCCACAGGTCCACTTCAGGAGGTATCCCGGGCCTCTGGTTTTATTCAGGCCTCACTTTGACTTCTACATTTAAAAAAGTTTACTGAGCTAATACTGTTACTTTATGTAGACTAATGAGTCCCTTTCTTGTAAGCAAGGTTAAATCAAAGCATTATCTCATTAGCATAGCTGCTACTAGTTTTCCAAACAAAATAATTTTCACCAATCAGAGTACTTTTTTGGCTAATATAAACTCAAGAATTACAGAGTTCTCCATACTCAGACATCTACAAGGTGCGTTATTTCTCCACATCCCTATCAGTACCATAACAGTGAGAAACATGTCAATGGCAGACCCACACTTAAGGAAAGTCCTGCTGCATTTAGCAGAATGCAGAGCTACAGACTAGGAGAAGTCTGTCTAGAAAGCTGCCTGGAGGAGAGGGACCTGGGGGTGTTGGTTGACAGCCGACTGAACATGAGCCAGCAATGTGCCCAGGTGGCCAAGAAGGCCAATGGCATCTTGGCTTGTATCAGCGTGACCAGCAGGTCCAGGGAGGTTATTCTCCCTCTGTACTCAGCACTGGTGAGACCGCTCCTCGAATCCTGTGTTCAGTTCTGGGCCCATCACCACAAGAAGGATGTTGAGGCTCTGGAGCGAGTCCAGAGAAGAGCAACGAAGCTGGTGAAGGGGCTGGAGAACAGGCCTTATGAGGAGCGGCTGGGAGAGCTGGGGTTGTTTAGCCTGGAGAAGAGGAGGCTGAGGGGAGACCTCATTGCTCTCTATAACTACCTGAAAGGAGGTTGTAGAGAGGAGGGTAATGGCCTCTTCTCCCAAGTGACAGGACAAGAGGGAATGGCCTCAAGTTCCGCCAGGGGAGATTCTGGCTGGACATTAGGAAAAAAATTTTCACAGGAAAGGTCATTGGGCACTGGAACAGGCTGCCCGGGGGGGTGGTTGATTCATCTTCCCTGGAGGTGTTTAAGGCACGGGTGGACAAGGTGCTAAGGTGCATGGTTTAGTGTTTGATAGGAATGGTTGCACTCGATGATCCTGTGGGTCTCTTCCAACCTGGCTCTTCTACGATTCTATGATTCTAAGTTCTTTGCAAATTCTTCCTATTCATTATGGCAGATATTGTACTGAAGAAGAACAAACCAAGTGAGCACATCAAGATTCATCTCTTTGTGCTTGACCTGGGTAGCATAAAGCATTCTTTTTTTTCCTTTTAGTTCCTAGGTAATACTCTCATGCAACCAGGAATCTTAGTAATTTTTTCATGGGTGATAGTAAACCATCCTTTGCATTATTTTTTTTCCCCTTCTGGCAAATATTTGCTTACATCAACTTTTTATAAGGCAGTACTCATCTTTTTAGCAGAGGTTAACATTTCACAAATACAGGAGTGCAGAGATTCCCTTTTAAAATTTCTACCTGAGAGAGAACAATTTAAAATCATTCAACTAAAGACAATAGCAAGTCTAAGACTAAAGCTAAGGGAGCAGCAGGAAATAAATCAAGCAGCATGGTCAGCATATTCCTCAGCATTGTAGTTCAATGTAACTGTCGTAGTAACCCTGGCCCCGTCATTTGTCAATGTTCTTGTTGCTTTGTCCCATATTCCACAGTAATATTTGCTAGTAATGCATTAACAGAATTTTCATTCCCAAGGGGTGAAAAGACTTTTTTTTACATCCCGACATTATAGACATATCTTGAATCAATAGAGCTGGCCACTTACTGCGATAATCGGAAATACTGTAGAAGGCAATTGATTCACAGCAAATAACTTTAAATAATTTGATAATCACTAGGTGCCAGAGATTATTCTTGCTGATAATCCATTGTGATTTATTGTTCATTTTTACTCTATTTATCATCACATTATTGTTCCAAGGTTATTCTTGATCTTTGGTTCTCAGAGCTCAGATGCATATTTTGTTGGTGACAGTTTACAAAATATTAGATTATATATCAGTTGAAAGACTGTGCCCAAAGAATAAGTTTTGCTTGTACTGTGTCTGGAGGGTTTCCTGGGCAGTCCTCAGTTATTTTTCAATTTTTCACTCCTTGTGGTAAGTCAAAGGGAGTATGTCAGTAAAACTCCCCTTTCTGGAGTAATAACGATTAGGTTTTACTTCATTTCCAAGTCTGGCTGCAAATGCATAGCAGTTCATTGTGCATCTGGTATTTATTGAATGTGTCAGGATATTTTGAAAATATACTACTATCCAGTGCTTCTGTTTTCTGTGCTTCTTGGATTTTATAGGTTGTCAGATTTAGCTGCTTTTGGACAGTAGATAATGACAATGCTAGCTGACTTGCATTTCCTTCCACTCCAATTTTACATTGTATTTCTGTTTATATTTCAGAAGTGAGAGTTACACCTTGGAGAGATAGATGAGAGCCCTCAGATCCTGCTGCCAGTGGAGAGAGGGAAGAGTGGCCACAGAGCAGGTTCCCACACAACTTGGCCAGAGCTGCAGAGCTGGAAGTGGGTTCTATGTCCACACCTGGGGAGCAGTCAGGACAGCCCTAAAATTACTCTATTCTTTGGACTTTCTTTCCAGAATTCCTGCAATGTATTTTCACAATTGTCATAGCTGTGTATAAAATAAGACTTTGTGTGAACAGAGAGGAGAGAGAGTTTCCCAGTGTCAAGGTGGCAAGGATCAGAGCCTCAAATAAAGATCTTTTTTATTTTCCCAACAACCACGGTGCTTTTGTTGGATTGTTTCAAAGGTGGTAAGGCAGGAGGTGCAGATGACAGCAACAGTGCTAAGTAACTACTGATGAGAGTCCTCCTGTTCGCCTCTAAATAAAGCTGTAATATCTGGAACTGACCTACATAAAGCCTCGGAAAAGACCTAGGCAGCGTTTCTATCAGGTTGGTATAAATGACCTTCAAAGCTGTAGGATGACACTCTCCATGGATATCAAAGCACAAGTAGCATTCTAGCCTGTGAGTGACTTGAGCAGTGAAGATCATTCACTGTCCGAGATGGTGACATGGTAGCTGGACTACCAGCGAGATTACTTAGTCAGTGGGTTACCTCTAAAATTACTGGAGGAGAAGGAATCTTCTCTCTCATGCCTTCAGAATGGCAGGTTTGCCAGGCTGATGCTTCATTTCCCTGCAGTTTTCCTTGTATAACACACATACTCCTGGTCTATGTTTAGGAATGCGTGGCGATTAAAGATGTCCATAAAGAAAGGTAATATTGTAGGCATTTGTTTTGACAGAGATTCTTTCTGCCTGCATAAGGCTGACAATTCAACAGAGGACTTGTCTTTACACGCTTGACATTTTCTGTGGCTAAACCCCATTTTACATGGTAGCAATACATCACCAGGAGAGCACTGAGCCTTTTTGCCTTGACCTTCTGTATTTCCTGTTCCCATTTTTATAAGTCATTTCAAATGTTGCTGCTGGTTATGTTCCATTTATATTCAGTATGTTCTTAACGTCATTGTTGTCATTCATACTGGCTAACTACAGAGCCGAGAGTGAAGATTTTTCTTTTTCAGTGAAAATGCATTTTAAGCTTCCTTATCTATCACTTATTAATTGGAATTTCAGCATTACCTGCAACACACAATTCCTTTTCCTGTCTTCAGTCATTACATGGTATATGCAAGTTGCAAACTACTGCTGAAGAAAGGATTTTCCTAGAGTGCAGCCGATTAGAATTTGTGACTTCCATGGACTTTTGGTTAAGCCCATATCTCTATCTTGTAAAATTTTGACATAATGAACACCGTCAATGATGGGATTGTATCCACCGTCTCAGATGTCCCTAAAGCTTTGCTTTCTATCCCCTTTTGAAGCAAATGTTATCACAGCCATGGTGTTACCACTTTCTGGTAGGGTGGACAGGATTTCCTCTCTCCTCCTCTCTACCCTAAGCCAGAGATGCAAGGCTACTGGAAGAACTCTTCCTCCAGGCCTGCATGACAAAAGCCGCTCTTGTCACCACTTGTCTGCAGCCTTGATATAACTGCCCATTTGCCTAAGGGATGAGAGTCTAAAGGTGACAGTTTCATTACCCAAAGACCTCCAACTTACAGGCAAGTCTGTCACTAGATATAGCATTTTATATCCTTTGCAACACTCGTACTTTTTGCTACACATGTACCATTAAGCAGAGTGTTAAGAACAGACTTCATTTTTGTTTTAAACAGAAGATTTATTGCTGCACACACCAAAGACCTTTTTGAAGCAATGAACACTATCATTGTCCCAGTGGACACAATCTGAAAGGTCAGTAGGTATCTGCAGAGGACCCTGTAGAAGACAAGACCTCCATCAGCTATGTTCAGACAGGTCTGTTTTGTCAAATCTCATTTTTGAGAAAGAGAAGTGAATGTGTGTGTCCTCTCTCCTTCTCCAACCCCCATTTCATTTGTCCCCCTTCTTGGACTGTGTTGTGCTACTAGTGTAAGAGCTCATCCTATTCTAGATGTGAGCTTGCTATTAAGCACCCTTCCCTGTTGGACTTACAGTATCTAGGTGAGTAAAACACAGAGTTTAAAATCACCATGCCAAGGTTTGACCATAAGAGTTTAACCCAGCTGGCATACATCTAAGTGGAGTCTGGCTTTTAGGGGTGTAACTACCAACAGCTGACAGGAAAGAACGGTCTGGAAATAGCTGCCTTTGAGACATCTGTGGGAAAACAAACATCTGGTCTTGTGAGGGACAACCCTCAGCTAGACACAGGTAAAACTTCCCTGTTTTATGTGAATGAAAGTTATTGTATCATGGCACAAGCTTTAATTTTCTTTTGAAACAGCTGTGATTTTCCCATGGTAACCCACTCATGGCCAAATCACAAGGGTTGTATTAGTGTTATACCGAAAGCGAACAGGCAGAGCTATTCCTTTAGAACACATTGTATTACAACTGAATGGTGCCAGTTTGCTAAATCTGAAACTGAAATATATTTTGGTGAGGCTTGTCGAGAGAGATATCACCCAGGATAGGATTTGCACAGTCACCCCTGAAACAATCTGGGCTATGTGACTACACGGGATATATACCTTGGCCTGTGTTTTTAGACAAAGCTTTGATTTTCTTCATGTTTTCTGAGTGCAAATATCTTGGTAGTTCTGCAGATCAATAATGTGACACGCAAATCGGAAGGGCACCCAAGGAATCCTCCCGCTGATGAGGAATGTTTTGAGGAATCATGAGTCACATTGGTAGTGCTCTGGCAGGTCAAACTGCAGGGTGCCTCTTTGGGTAAAGCATGAAGAAGCACCGAATTTATGCACCTGCTGCCTATCCTGGGCAAGTAAGTCTTTGCAAGCCTTTCCCTCCTAGACAGGGAACAAGAAGAATGTGGGAAGCTGCTGGGAAGACGCAAGCTTCCATGTGTACGGTAAATGCAGAGGAACAAAATGGCATAAAGCATGTGTAAGCTTGACATGTTGCTTGTCATCTAGGGGAACCCGCTGGTCGGTGTCAACCATATCTGCTTAGTGGCCGCCTGTCAGGGAATTAACGTTTTGGAGCTCAGTTATCAACGCTGGAGTTATTAAGCAAGGAAAGGCATACAGTGTTTTATAACCATGGAGGAGGCATGAGCTACAGGTGTTGCAGGTAAGCTGCAGTATGTTGATCACTGGGCAGTTTTTTGCTTATCAGTGCACAGGACTGAGGTAACCTTCAGGACAGACCATGTCTTATAGCTTTTCTGTAATTATTTCAGTGTGAGGTTCTCCTGTGATGCACTGGAAGGGCCCCTCGCAGCCCACACCATATTGTTAGTGTATACTGTTGCTAGCTAAGTAAGGAAATTATGCCAAAGTGAGAGCCCAGCTTCCTGCTGTGCCAAGAAGAGCAATAGGTGTACTGCAGCATCTAAAAATAGTGACCTTCAAGTGATCTTAAAGGTCAAGACCATGTAGACCAGAAGAAAGTTTAGCGTCAAAGGCACTGCACCAGGAGGATCGTAGGAGTGCCACAAACAAACTGACTCTGGCCCTCTGCTGTTGTAGCAACACATCATGTGAGACCCTGCACAAATTTAGCAAGCTTACTCCTAAATTATATTTCTCTTCCTACAATGCTGTTGTAAAATACTTTAAATGTCACGCACCCTAACAAACCAACCCAAAAAGACTCAACTTTCAATAGGAAATTCTGTGTTTATGTCCTACTGTTTGCTGAATGTAAGGTTTAGAAGGACTACACCTGCAGCATCCCGCCCGCCCAGGGAAATACGTCATCTGCAAGGAGCTACAGGGAGGATTGTTGTCACTAGATATTCCCCTGTTGGCTTCACCCTAAGGCTTTAAAACTGCGATTTTCATTTGGATCAATGACACGCTGCAGAAACACAAGTATGGCTTGCAAGGTAGCAGACCTAAGGAGAAACCACACAATGAGTGCACAGTTGTTGACCATGTAACTGTCTCAGACCTGGCTGCATGGCTGCTTCTTGCACACTGAACAAAGCCACCAGTTTCAGAGCTAAAGGGCTGCTTAGAGGTGGGCTGGTGACTTCCAGACATGTCTGCTAGGGGACCCAGCTCCACCTGGATTCCTGTGTAGGAGAGGTCAGATCCAACATATGTCTGATAAAGCAGAAGCCAGCTTCCCAACACACTCCTGTTATATGACTATCTTGTATCAGTGAGCCAATATTCAATAGCACCGTGGGTTTATTTCTAACAGGAAGAGAAAATTATTATATGAGTGAGGTTATTCTTGGTTGTTCAGTCCTGTTTGTTTACAGGGACGTGCATGCGTGTCTGTGCCCCAAACCAAGCTGGAACAGTGTGTAGCTGTGTTGCTCACACTTTCCAAGGCTGCCTTTCCTCTCAGCTTTGCTTGCCCAAATTTTGTCTCCAGGAGAGCTGTCTTGAGACAATTTTCTCCGTTACTGTTTCTTATTTTTCCTGGCTTTCAGCCTCTAATATGCTTCAAACAGCCAACCTGCTTTTCTCAGCATTTGCAGCTCATTCCATCAAGCCCAGTTTTAGTTCCTGATACTCTTTCATACCATGTATTATGCAAGTTCCTCCTCTTTTTAGCTGTCACAGCCTCCAGAGGCTCTTTTTCTCTTTCCATTTAACTTGGAGAAACCCTACACAGACTACCCACTGTTTTTAATGAGGTCTCTGCCATTTATCTATAGAAGGCTATTTGAATTCAGATTGAAATAACCCCAATTAGAGCAGTAAGATACCCTTTTAATCACTTGTGTGAATGGTAACTAAGGGCCAGATCCAACAGGAGTCAGGAGAAAGTTTACAGTGGAAAATCATTGTGAAATAAGGAGAAGAATGTATTGCTGCACACTAATCATTCCATACTTCCTTTTGCATTGTTCTTTACATGCAGTGAGTTCAAAGACGTTCCATCAGTTTTGAAACTTCAGGTGCTAAAATTATACTCATTGCAATCTGCTCCACCTTCATAGCTTCGCATGAGCCAGGAAATTCCCCATTCCAGGAGTTGCTTCCATTTCCTTTCCTACTTCATCCTGTCACAAACACCTAAACTGCTGCTTCAGAGCATGCTGTCGCCCAGCTCTGCCTTGACAGCAGAGAGCAACTCAGCACCTTTCTAATGCTGAAGTGCCTGAGTTTGAGAAACCAGGTTCTTCACACCCACACAGATGCTAAGGACACCATCTGCTTTACGTGTGCCTCGCATGTCCGCACGACGGGCTCTTTAAAAAGGCATTCCTGCTCCATCTCACAGAGTGCGTTTCTCCGGGCAGAAAATGATATCTGGACCAGAGACAGGAGGAGCAACCCGCCGAGTTGGGTGTTAGAAGCACTTAGAGACCCAAGTTGCTATCGTAACTCTGATTTCTCTGAGCTAAATAGAGGCATTTGTTTATGAAGCATATTGCTGTTGCTGATCGTATACAGGTATCTAATAAATTCATGACTGTACTGATGCAAGGTAGTCGGGATTTGCCAGAAATCTGCTCTCCCATGGGCTTCTGTATTAATGGATTGCTGGAGGACTTCAAAGTGTCAGTGATTATGCAATTAATGAGAAGTGAAGCAGACACATATTAAACTTTTTAAGATTTTTTTTCTTACCAATCCATAAAGTGCTGATTCTCACTTCTTTTCCACAGGCAGGAGACTTGTTATTCACTACCTTCCAGCTATCTGCTAATATTTGATTTGCACTTTACAGAGACAGATTGGGGCTGGTAGGGAGGGCATTTCATGATTTCTGCAGAGGCAGTTGAATGATGGTGAAGGTGAGAGCTAGCTGCAGGCCAATGGTAAATGGGAAGCAGAAACAAATTTCAGTCCAAGCAGCCTGCAGTGACCTGAGAAAAGGGCTCTGTCTACATCATGAGTAATGCAGCATAATAGGAGCAGATCAGCAGAGTGAAACAGTTCATGCTGAAAACCTGACATCTACATTAGGTGCCTTTTAGGAGGGTTACTTAAGATGAGCTCTTGCCTGGTCCAGTGGACTGAACATGCACTCATGGTTCAAACACATCAGACTTGCTCCTGGAGCACATCTCATGGCTTAATGGCTTGCACACTCCAAGGATGCTACACCACATGCTGTAAGTGGGGACAACTGAAGAATTTGTTTCAAAAGCATATTCCCCAACTAAAACATTAATATAGATAAGGCAAAAGACTGCTTGTAATAGATGAAATTAAGGCTAAATGAAATAAAATGTGCCCTGTGTGATGCATAGGAACAATGATGCTGCAAGTTCTCAATAAATTACAGCTGACAAAAAAACCCCAGATGAGTAGGCAGTCTCTTCTTCTTTCTGCATCCTTCTACTTCTTTCCTGGTACACCACAAAGGAAGCTCAGATGCTTACCTCTGCATTCTGGATCTTACTAATGAAGCCATCCAGCCAGAAGTTAGATATTGCAATGCAACCTTACAGTATCTAGTAATAAGCATTTTTAGTTTAAATTAAATATTACCCACCTTTTATTTTAAACAGAGGAGAGCCAGATTTTGCTTTCAGTTACTCTGAATGCATACTGGAGCAAGACTTATTCTATAAATATTTAAATAATCCATATTCATTAAATTAGTTTTATTCCCAGTCTTTCTATTTACTTCTATTTGCTGTCAAAAGTGCTGTTGTGGATTCAGCTCAGGTTTCCCCTGGAGGCTGTAGCCACAATAATATTGTTTGATGTAAATAGGTTCTGGTGACTGAATTTTTACTCCAGTAAGCATATTGCTTGGAACATGCTGCTCATTCCCGTGGTCCAAAAACCTGCGAAGGGATGACTCATACCTAACAACTGCTACTGATCTCACTTCCCTTACTCAAACTCCACAGTTTATATGCAGTTCTATTTTGATGTGTCTTTATTCAGGCTTAGGAGCAGAGAAGGGACTTTATTTCTTTTAGTGGACTGGTGCTCATCTCACTGATGTTGAGTCCATTTATAAGAATGTGGTTGAAATTTTAGCTTCAGTTCATCCTGCAGCAGCTGCATGTGGTATTTTTAGAACTACTTTCTGAGCATTTTTGAGATAGATAACCAGGTGGACTTGCACCAGCATAGATTGTAAAGATTTATTTACACGGATTACCCACTCTGAGCTGCTTGCCTCTGTGCATAAAGATCTGCATGCACATGACATGCTTCCTTCCTGGGATGTAACTACTTTACAGTTGTGGTCTTCCTCTGCTAAAATCAGCCACAAATATTTCATACTGCAATAATCCTCTCCTAGTGTTTGTTTTAGTGGTTCTCCCATTGCTTTCCCACATGGCTTTTGAGCTGTGTGCAACCAATTGATGTGTTGGCCTTTGTGCAGTCCTGTTCCAGTGTCACTGCAACTGAAGTCACAGCACTGAGCCAGCGTCAGAACAAATGCTGACACAAATACAAGTGCACACTCCTGCTTCAGGAATGAGCACAGCAGATCTTGTCTTCTCCCTTGTACTGTATTTCTGCATTGTGTTTCCACCTGAAGCCACACAGAGGGCCTCAGAAAATCGAGTGATCCAGGGAGCTGAGTAATCCCAACTACAGAAGCTGGTATTTTTGAGAGAAGCAGTAAAGAGACTGGCCAAGCCGGACTGCAACTGGGCTCCCATATGTTGCCCCAATAACCCAAGGCTATGAAGATTACTTGAAAACCTGAAGGAAAAACAATGGCCGAGCCCATATTATGTGCTGGACTGGATTTATTGACATGAGTCACACATACTAATCCTCACCTCAAGCATTTCATTTAGCACTAGGCATTTACTTCTCAGCCTCCACTGTCATCCTATACCTAAGCAGTTACTTCCTACCAAGATTTCAGCAAAACCTTTAGCAAAAGCTTTCATCATTGAAGTTAAAAGAAGGTAAACAAGTTATCTTAGAATAAGACATACTGGTGCTCCTTATCCCACATTGTTCACCATGTAAAGTCAGCCATTAAGGGAAAGAATAAGAATTTATGCATTTTCCAGACAAGATGGAAATTAGTGTTACTAAATCCACAACAGGACTAAAAAGGCTTTGGTGGAAAGTACCAGGTTTTATCAGTGAAGTGCAGGGTTTTGTACAGGAGAGAAGTCATCAAAATATAGTTTCAACAAGCTATTCTACATGAGCAATGCTATAAATTACCTTACAAATTGGTCACAGATCTTATTTATGCAATGACATTTCTCATTACATAGAATAGTTTGGGTTGGGAGGGACACTTAAAGCTCATCTAGTCCAATCCCCTTGAAAAGAGCAGGGACATTTTCAACTAGATCAGGTTGTGCAGAGCTTCATCCAACTGCACCTTGAATGCTTCCAAGCTTGAGGCGTCTACTACCTCTCTGGGCAACCTGTTCCGGTGCCTTAACACTCTCATGGTAAAAAATTTCTTCCTTACATCTAGTCTGAATCGATCCTATTTTAGTTTTAAACCATTACCCTTTGCCCTGTCATCACTACAGTTCTGAAAAGTCTGTCTTCATCTTTTTTATAGGCCCTCTTTAAGCATTGAAAGGCTACACTAAGGTCTCCATGGAGTTTTCACTTCTCCAGGCTGAACAACTCCAAGTCTCTCAGCCTTTCCTCATAGAAGATATGTTCCGACTTTCTGATCATCTTTGTGGCTCTCCTCTGGACCTGCTCAGATCCGTGTATTTCTCGTGCCAAGGGCTCCACTGCTGGACACAATACTCCATGTGGGGTCTCGCCACAGTGGCGCCGAATCACCTCCCTTAACCTGCTGGCCACGCTTTTTTTGATGCAGCCGAGGATGTGGCCAGCCTTCTGCGCTGTGAGCACACATTGCCTCTTCGTGTACAGTTTTTCATCCACCAGTAGCCCCAAACCCTTCTTGACAGAGCTGCTCTCTATCCCTTCATCCTCCAGCCTGCACTGATGCTGGGGGTTGCCCCAACACAGGTGCAGGACTTTGCACTTGGCCTTTTAGAACCTCATGGAGTTCACATAGGCCTACTTCTCAAGCTTGTCCAGTTCCCTCTGGGTGGCAATTGTTCTCTCAAGAGCATCCATTTATTGCATAACTCTCCATTACAGTAGCTCCAACAGATGATCTACTCCCAGTAGTTTATCAGTAGTTTATTCAGTTGGCATTTCTACATTTCTATGTAGTAAGGACTGCGCACTCCTGATCAGGGATGTCTCATGTTACGTGCTTACTTTGTGGCATTCACGAAGGTTTGCAGTAAAACTTTGCTGTCACTGCCTATCATGAGGAACCATGGTTCTTCAGTAAAACTAAGTACCACCAGGTGTCTTCTACTTCAAGACTAACTTGGTAATGAAACATGCAGAAAGTTATCAGAGAGGTAACATGGAAGGAACGTTCAAAGGAAGGAGAAGATAGAAAGACTCACACTGTACTCTGTGATGGTCCCAAGCGGGAACTTGAGCACAAGCTCATCTCTGGTCCATCCTGCTTGGAGGCAAACCTATTACTTAGAAGCTAGCACAGGCCCCAACAAGAGTGGGGGCAAAGAATATTTCTGTGAAAGCTATGTGCACTCCTATTTGAAGGGCATCTTAGGTTGGGAATGCTGATTACAGCTGTACTAGTAAATTAAACATGCCAGGAACTGCCTCTTCAGAGACAGAGGCTAGCTGGGCAGGCTGACTTACCTCCATGTTGTTGAAGTCTCTTATCATACAGATCAAGGCGGTCACAGGAAACATGAGTGCTGGGTATTTGGGCTAGTTCCTGCTCTCCTCCCAGGAGCTGCTTAAAACAACATAAAGTGGCCTGGGCCAAACCATGCCTGCACCATGCTTCTAGTGTAACATGCAGACAGCCGCGCTCCAGGACCCAGAAACTGCTGTTTTTCCGGTGATGATCTAGCTACTCTGTCTAGCGTTAGTATTATGACTTATTTCCCTCTCACGTGATCCTTTGCCACACAACTGTGAGCCCAACATCTGACAGACAAGTTACGAAGCCTTCGTTGCATATCAGAAGGGTCATTGCATAACTAGGCAGCCCAAGGCTGGTTTGCCCTTGAAAGAGTGTACATAGGGGTCCAAGCTACAGCTACTCAGTGCTGAGTGATGTGAATAAGGAGAGCACACAGCAGCGAGCAAGCTCTATATCAGCTTGCTCCTTGAGTGTTGACCAGGAAACAAAAAGATAGTGTGAGTGACAATGAGCAATATCTTCTCAGTCCTAGAGGAAAAGGAAAGACGGAACTGGAGAAGAAAAAGAAGAAATAAACAGACAGCAAGGAGGTCCTAAAGAAGACAACACACTGAAAGCTGGGCTACAAACAGTATTGAAATGGTTAAAGAGCAATGGCATGAAGTTCAGGCTTTCAGACAAATATCTGCAATGAGCAAGAGCTCATTGCAGGAAATGGAGCAGGGGGAAGCCACACTTTAAAGATTCATGATGCTATTAGAAGAGATTTCCCTGTCTTATGATGTTTATTAAATATCCAATTTTAGACCAGTGATAAGGTCAGACATTAGTACCCAGCTCCTATGTTAATATTTTATACTTATTGACCCCCATTCTCATCTTTCAGGGGAACATGCTGGAAACTGTCATAAAAATTACATGGGGATGTGGCACATAAATATACAGAAAGACTAGCTGTAGTACTAATTTCTTTGTTGCCTGAAACTAGATTCATTTGCTTCTCATTTGCAGCTTAGTAAGGCCTGTAGGATATGACAAATATTTATTCTCAGTGTAGCATGTTGCTGCATGTACAAAAAGATTGTGGCTATTTCTTGACGCTCCGTGGCTGCTTCATCTATTGTGGTGCCATTCAGCAGACAAAGACACAAGCAGGGGGAGCATTCATTTTGGCCAACACTGCACCACTTTTTTCTCCTAAACTACAGTATCTCAATGCCCAACATGAACCTCGTGATCCCCTTTAAACTGTTCCATAGCCAAAAAAAGAGAATGCTATTTGGCAGCACATTTTCGATTACCAGAGAACTCATGGCTAACAGATAACTGATTATTGGTAGATACATGTGATAGTGACAATATGTAATATGCATTATCTGTTCTGTGCCACTGCCACCTGCTGAATTTATCTCCAAAGTGTGGATACTAGATGACCAGTCACTGCTTCTGCTGGTGGTTGAAATAAAAACCTTTTAAAAACACATAAAAGCAAGATCAGCACTCATATTTTAAGGGGAAGGGCGAAGCATACCTGAAGATCATGTGCACCCGCTGGTGATAAGTGGACAGCTGTGAGTGAATACCTCAGTATCCCACATATGAAATAGCCTACGAAGTTGAGAGCTTCAAGAAGCAATGAGAATCACTACAGTATTTATGTATTTTTACAGTTTCTAACTTCAGAAAGACAGAACGAAGTGAGCTTTAGCATGATAAAATGAGCTTGGAGCTGCTACATATATATCAGATAGATCAGTGATCTGCAGAGGGTCATGCACAACAGATGAGGTGCCAGTGTTTGCCAGATTACTAATTTTGCAGATAGATTGACCTCAGGACTAATTTTTAAATAAGCCTGGGAGACCTGCATGAATCACAGCATGACGAGGGACTGGAAAGCCTAACTTGAACTAATTCCAAAATTATAACAGAATAAAGTGCAAGTATTCAGCTGAATCTCTGCTTGTAATAAAGGCATACGGGTCAAATAAACGTCCTCTGTCTGCAGGACAGATGTCCTATACGCAAGCTGTAGAAACTTGTAGGGTGAGGCTGTTTCTGCTTAGTATTTAGTTACTACCAGGGTTAAGGGAGGCTCTACTGCATGTTTGAAGCCCCAAAATATTATGAAATAGTGCATGACAGAGGGAAGGACATTTTCTCTGCACATCTTATGCATTTCTCACTATACTTGGACCTGCAGTGGCCATTGCTAGGAGAATTTTTTTCAGGCACATATTTTTTCTGCATAATACTAATAATGATACCAATTATATAACAATTTATTATAGTATATTACAATAATATAATAGCAGGATAAATAACTAAATAAAATATAGTATAATAGTAATAATATATGTTAATATAATATATGGTGATGATAGTAATAGTATATAATAATAATAGTAATGCTAATGAGAATATATATAAAAGGAACAACAAAGCAAGAATAGGTTTTCTTTCATCAGTGCTGATTCATTCCCACTATACTGTTTTAGACGCATGAACAGTGTTGCCTGAGCCCCACGTCCTTATTCTCCCTCCTGCCTTCCAAATCATGGAATAAGTCCAAGTTAGCTCTTTTAAAATACAAATAGATTTTATTGAAATGCTATTCCCCCTACTGTAACTCCCCTGCAGGTCTAGGCAGATCCGATGAGCTCGTAACCAGTAATGACCATGACTTACAGTTTGTCCTGATTTCTTGAGTGCTGGATCATTCATTCCAGTGCTAGCACGGAAGAATAGATATGGGATCCCAATTGCATACCAGGAGAAGCTGCTCATCAGATGCATCTCCGCATCTCCAACTCCTGGAGGAAATCTTAGTGGCTGTTTCCAGGATCATTTGGACATAAATGGCAGGTCCTCTGAGGTCAGCACTTCCACGACTTAGCAGAGCAGCTGTCTGTGTCCTACCAGTGAGCTGCTGTGCCCTCATGCCAGTCAGAGCTGCAGGCCTCTACACAGCTGGACACAAGATGCACAATTTTTCCTACCCTGGAAATCCTTAGTATGTTACAAAATACACAGCTCTCATGTCTGTAGCCTATGACTTTATAACACCTCTCTCTTTTTTTCTATGAATACCTTATGTCACTGGCTCCTGAAAATAACTGAATAGATGGGAATCTCAGCATCCAATGAATCCTTTTGGTTTTATCTTCAATATAAAAAGTGTTAAACGTGACATCAAACACTTTAAGAAAATATAACAAATAAGCCAAATAGTTCCTTGCATTTTTGAGAGCCTAAGTAACAGGTTTGTTGTCTGATTAATTCATTATTTGGGGGTATTTGAGGTTAGAAGTTTTGAAACCAACAAACTTTCACATCAAACAAGCTCTGTGGCTGTAATTACTGAGAAATCTGTACAGATATCATCTTCGGGTTAGACACATCTGTCTTGTGGCAAGTATATGTGGATGGATGGGTGGATGGGCGGACAGTTTTTCCTGGAAAGTCACTTCCATTGAAAACAGTTAGGGTCACTTTAGACCGGGCAGGCTTAATAATTGTGCAATCTTTACATGTTCTCTACTTGTATCTGTTGGGAGTTGAGTACTGGATCTAGCAAGATATGTGTGTATATGTGCACGCACGATTTACAAAACAAGGAGCCCCTCACCTGGCTTTAAACAATGGCCATTGTCACCCTCTGAAGGACTGCAAAGTGACTCCCATTGAGTCACCAATTCCGCAGGGTCCTCTCTCCAGGGCTGATCCGTGCAGAAGGGGAGCTCCGGATTCCTTTTCTTTCAGGAGAGGGCTGATAAAACCTCGTGGGGAACTGCAAGTTAAACATTTCAGCAAGTTAATCTTAAAGAGAAAAAAAAAAAAAAAAAACCAACAAGGGAAGCCTACCGCTGGTAAAAGATAAAACCCACCACATATACTTAACTGTGCTAACCTTATATTGTTATCTCATAAATTAGCAGAGTTCCATCTAATTAAGTGCTCACATGAAAGAAATCCAAGTTGTGGTGTGCCTAATCAGCTTGAAGGCACTTTCAGCCGCAGCCTGGTAGGGCTCTACTGTGCTGGAGGCTGAGTGAAGGTGGAATTCATGCCCCTAATGGTTTGCAATCTAAAGCCTGGTCTCTTCTCAAGAGGGTGGGCAGGCAGTCATTTGATAGATAGAGTTTGTGTCTTTAAAATGTAATTCTGCCGGGTTATTGCAACTCTTAAAACAGTATCAGCACGTGCTTGTGACTTTTTGCTGTTATCAGCTGCATTTACTATGCCAGGGGTGTTGCCTAATACATTTAAACTGATAAGCTATATCACATCTGAGGCAAAAGTTTCTGTACTAGATAAGGCCTAGGGAATCAAACTGTATTGAGGTTTATACCTCTATTTATTTATTTATACTTCGAAGTTTATCAGCAACAGAGTAGTTGATAAGCTACTGTTGTAGATCCTTCAAAAATGCCCAAAAACCAGTCAAAAATGTAATGTTAGGAGCAGATTTGGATCCCAAAGCTGTGACCCAGTAGATTCAACAGCCAACAACATCCACACGAGCAGTGCGTCTAGCATTTGCATCTGATGATTTATTACTTCCCATTCCATGTAGCTGGGCACCTCCTTATATCTAGGTGGTTTCCTACATATGTCACATAGCTGGATCTCACAGCAAATGAGAAGTGCTGTCACTACGTCTCAATGAGCAGATCTGTACCCATAGAGATGGATAGAGCAAGTCATAGAATCACAGAATAGTTTGGGTTGGAAAGGACCTTAAAGATCATCCAATTTCCTGCAATCAGTGAAGCTACCTGCTTATTATTGGTTATACATTCATCTAAAAATGAACTGAAGCCTCTTGAGGGCAGCAGGGGCCTCAGTTAGTTATGCCAGGTCTGAAGATGGTGTGGCTATTGAGAACGAGCATAAACTGAAGCAGAGTAGGTCTTAGAGCAGACTGACGTACACGAGACACAGTCCAGTGCCAGTGACCATCATTTGTGGAGCAGGAGGAGCCCTCTCTTGACAGGCTGCTGGCCCTTGTTCTGTGTTCCATGCAGAATAGGAGCCCTCTGAGGAGGGTGGGAAGGGGTGCAGTCAGCTGGAAGGGGAGCAAGCGGGGAAGGAGAGCAAGCTCTTCAATTTCCATTCGTTTCCCTGAAAGCGGGAGGAAACCTGCAAAAGAAAGAAAGGAAAAGCAGCTGTAATAGCAGCTACAGCCTCCCACGCTGGTTCGGCTCAGCTACTAAGGGGTGCAAGTGGGGGAAGACAAACAAGCATCTGGTCTCCTTGATTATCATCTGACCCGTGAATTTAAAACCCGGTGAAATTCAGAGGGGGGAGGGTTTCTCCCAGGGAGCTGTGCAGCATTCCTGGGAACAAAGAACGGCCCAACACCCAGAGCAGCTCACCTTGCAGAGCAGCTCAGCTATTCGCACCCCTGAGAAGGCGACAACTCCTTTCTGTCACTTATTTCCCCCTCGTTCGGGCTGTCCCGGTTCAGAGCCTTCTGGCCGCAGCCCAGGGTAAAAATCGCCTTCACCAGCCCCCTCACCGTGACTGGCTGGTGTCCTGCTAACAGGCCTCACGTGCTCTCAGGGGGCATCTTAATAATACCTGCAGGTTGCTAAAGGTCCTCAGGGCTCTGAGCACCTCCTCTACTCAAGGGGAGCGGTGTCGAAGCCAAAGGCAGGATCCTTTCCCATGGACAGCCCTACAGAAATGGGCTGAACCACAGCAGAAGGTAGCCAGGACCTGTCCCATCACATACAGAGCAGTGAGGAAAAGATGATGCCTTTATTCACAAGGTGCTTCCCAGATTGGGGGTACCTGGAGTCACAGGCATCTGGACTGTGACAGCGGTTGGCTTGCAGGAGGAAACAGAGAGAAGGAGGAAGGGATGGGCAGGATCTGGATCCCCACCTTCCCTCATTTACTTGATGACTTCTTCCCTTGCCCCTCCCAGGTGAGAACAAGGCATTTAGGAACTTGCAGGGCGGGATGGTGTTACTAAATGGTGAGAAAAGAGTTTTCAGTAAACAGAGGAAAGAGCACATTTGAGAACTGCTGCTGTGGCCATAGCATATACGCAGTCCGACAGCCCCATCCCCAGAGACTGTGCCTTGCACTCTTTTCATTTAACAAGTTGAAAAAATCAACTATGATCACCTTTAAAATAATTCCCTACTGAGCAGATGCACAGCTGCATACAATTCTGCCAAAGCAATTCCAAAGATCATTTTCTGAAAGGCTGTTGAAGATCTTCATCATTTTTGCTTTCACATCTTCTATCAACAAAAAATGGGTTCCTTTGAGCACCAGCTTGATCTTTGGGAAAAGGCAGAAATCGCAGGGAGCTGAGTCTGGCAAATAGGGTGGGTGCTCATGCACAGTGATGTTGTTATTAGCTAAAAACTGCTTCACAGACAAAGCATTGTGGGCTGGTGCTTTGTCTTGATGTTAATTTGCTATGCAGTCTTGCACACTGACATTTTTTGAGCAAGGGTAAGAAAACATCTATATTTGAACATGTACCCCTTCATATAGACTGAAGTGATTCAGTTCAGACTTTTCTCACTGTGGCAGGTTAGAACACATGCTGTAACCGTCTCTATGCCTTTCCCCTCCTAATGGTTGGGAACTAATGGTTCCCAAGCTATAGAGTAAGTCATGCAGTTTTTGTGTTGGACCTTGTATTATGGATGTACACACACATTTGTTTCTTTCCTTGTTTTAGCTGTGAGATTACACCTCCTCCTAAAAAGAGGTCATAAAAACAGGATTGAGTAATATATTAAGGAAGGGACCCTGCGTTGTGTCAGCTGGAGGGTGTCTACCAGATCCCTGTACAGTGGGCACAGAATCAGATGGGTTTTCTTCTAATATCACTGCTACACGTAAAGCAAAATAGGCCAGTGGGATTTTTTTTCCTAAATAAATTAGTTGGAGGATCTGCTGAAGCAATATGTGTGCCACTAACCTCTCTTGGGTATGGACAGAACTGCTGAGCCATGAACTGCTGGCTTTGCTTCCAGCACCCAGCATTGTGGCGCGTGGCATCACCAGCACTCAGCATTGTTGGTACCCAGCATCCACCTAGCATTGCCAGCACATAAAATCACCAGCATCATTGGTACCCAGCCCTGCTGGCTCTGTGTGCTTCCCAGCACTCAACACCTGAGAGCTTGGGCAGCCTTCAAGAACTGTTTCACATACATTGGCAACTTTTACTGTGTCCCTTTTCACCTGCAGAAAATTGACCATGGGTCCAAACTAAAAAACATCCTCTTACTTAGGGGTGCAAACTTTGCAAGAAGGCGTTATTAGATCCTGATGATCTTTAAAGCAGATACCGTTACTGCAGCTGCTCACCATCAAGAGCACACTGCACTATTTCAAGTAAAGAAATGTCAAGAGTGAGCAACCATGAAGTTTTAGCCATTCTTTTTAGATTTACCATACCCTGGTTAAAACAAACAGTTAGAGCCAATACTCAGTAAATTCACATCCTTTATGTTCCGTTTTTAAACAAAACGAGTGATAAGCTGTTAGCACTGGGTAGGTCCATCGTCTTTACAGATTAAAATTAAACATGCTGTATAAAGGAAACTGATAACCTAGAGGCAAGCATCAGAAGCAACGGCCTCAGAAATTCTCCACCACTCAACTGCGACACATGGCCAGGGAGCACAGACCTGGGACTCCAGGACACGGCTACCAGCTCACTTGCACGTTACAGGAAAAGCTGCCTTCAACCATGTGTTCTGCCACTCTCCTCATTGCCCTCCATCCTGTAACATCACAGGTACGTGGAAGTCCCCAGTACTTGCAACAGTTGCTCCCTTGCCATGGATAAGCATTGTTGCCATGTTCTGGTTGCTTCTCAGACCTGTCAAGCTGAGCCAGATAATGAAGTGCCTATGCAGCAGAGGTAGTAGAAAGCAAGAGACCTTCTGCCAACTGGAAGAAGGCAAGGTATCTCAGTGTGCTGCAGAGCAGCTGCTTTATTTGGCACCAGATAACATGGAATAAATCCTCAGAAACTGTAGTACCACACAGAAGGTTCAAGGGGAAGTAAGAACCTAGAATAATCAGGTTGATGTTAAAGTAGGTTTACTCCCAACACAAGTAAATCAAGCACTTGCAGAGAGCCAGGGAATTCCTATGTCAGTCCTGGAAAGCCAGGTGTCTCTGGTAGATGTGGTCTGACTCTGTATCCAGAAAGAAGAGCCACAATACTCAGTGATGTGTATAATGCTCCAAAGCCTGAAATGATTACCAGGATTAACTATCTTGCCTCCCATCACCAAAGGAGTAACAAAAATTATCAGCCCAAAACACACAGGTAGGTAACTCTCAGTGTAGCTTTACTGAAAAGTAGAAAATAAAACCAAACCTAACAATGAGCAAGGATAAAATACAAATCCAGCAGGAAAACATCATGTAATGTAAGTGTATTTGACAAAAACTGGGGATTTACAGTCTATCTCCAGACATACTACTAAAGTTTTCTTTGAAAAGCCTGTTAAAATTATATGTAAAAGTATGTGGGTTGTTCCTCTGCCTTCCCTACGGCAGATAAGCAATCAAAACAAACACATTTATCTGAGTGATCTGTTAATCCTCTGTATAAACAATATTTCACCATGCAAGTTCTAGTGGGCTGAGTGTTCCTTGAGCACTGAGAAGCTTAATACTGCAGTTCAGTCCTCATCCTATGCACACAACCACAAAATCCAAGCCATGTTTGCATGTCCTAAGGTTACCCAGGGCACGAGGCAGGGCTAAGTGCCATATTTGGTCTCTCTCTGCACAAAATACAGCAGTCCAGTTCACTAAAAATCTGCTTCATGATAAAAGCAAGTAGGTGGAGGCAGCCTGGCACAAGGGTTTGAGGCAGACAAAGGATGTATATTCACTTCTCCCTTAGTTAGCAGGAATATTCATGAGGATCTCTTTCTCCCAGAGCAAAGGAGCTCCTTATTTTGTTCTTCAGTGCTCTAAGACTGGAGGGCAGAGCCCTGCTTTGCTGGGTGAAGTCTGGCAGAGGGAGAGCACATGCCCTCAAGGGCTCCAAGATGATGTCAGAGAGGCGAAGTTTTATTGGGGAAAGGTAAGCAGAACCCTTTCAGAAATGTTGCCAAACCTGAAAGCTCAGGGGACCCTCCAGAAAGGATCCCTTCGAGGCACAAACTGCTGCTCATGCTGGCTGAAGAGCTGGAAATGTGAATTAAGAGGGTGGCCCTGCTGGAAAGTGGAGGCATAAACCCTCAACAGCTTTCCCAAGCTACTTCAGTGAACCAGCCACCTTGTCACCTTGCAGCTATGGACCTTTTGTCTTCCTGGCTTTTACCTTGATTTTCCCTACAGGCGCACAGGTTCCTTCTGGACTTAACAGAATACAAAAACATCACTGGATGAATCTGGGACCATACATGCATGAGTTGGTTTTATTTGGAAGCACATTTCTCCACACTGGTATTGATCATGTCATTCACTTTTGAATTTTGTGTTGGATGGAGCTGAGCTGCAAAATGCTGGAAAGAAAAGGAGGGCTCCAGGATTATAGAACTGCTCTGACATGTGCTGCCCCAAAAGCAGAGATTTGAATTCTGAAAGAACTTGGTAAGGCTGGAAAGGAAGCTGAGGGAAAGGAAAAAACAAGAGTTTCCTCTATGTGCCACACTGTAAGATAGTAAAGCCATTGTCTTGGGTGTTATCCAGTAAGGAGGAGTTGAAATCTGATAGTCACTGGTGGCATAATGAATATGAAGTTAATAAGGCCAGCCAGTTTAAGGCCATGTCATTAGTGATGTTCACTGCTGAAGAGATGATGGAGGGATAGATGCATGGACACTGCAAAATACTTGCAGTCTCTGTGAGGAATGATATCACAAAGAAAGCATGAACCTGAGAAAAAGGGAAAGGAAGAGCCAACCAGCCACAGGATCTCATCTCCTGGGCCTGTCCTGAGACACATGAATTGCATGTGATGCCCATGAACGGTTGAATCATCTTTAAGCAGCTGCGAGGTAAATCTGTTGTCCCCTGAGGGCACACTCAGTGTGGGGTGGTTCTGGCAATAAAAGGATGCTTTCTGCTCTTCCCTTGGTTGAGGGTGTTATCATCAGCATCTCAGTAGGGAGTGGATCTTCCTCTGAATAAAAAAGACTTGGCTTTGATCATATGGTCTGGCAACTGTTGTTGTTTATCGCTGCCTTCTTAAATGCCATTATCCCAATCACAGCAATGTTACCTGTCAGTCTTTTGAATATCTGTGTGGAAAGGCAAATTATTTTCGAGAAAAAGGAATCTGGTACCAAGTTTGGGAAAAGACATAAACAAAGGCTTTTCAGATACTACATATTTGGCACTGATTAAGATATGTTATTTATATTTACCAAAGGTAATCGGTCATAAAAAGTGTCTCTATGCCTTTTTTATAAATGAGGAAACTGAGGCATGGAAAAATTACGTGACTTGTTCAGAGGTGTATAGAAAGCCTCAGCCATGGCTGGGAACAGATACATTACTAAGCCCCGTCTTGAACTCTTTTAGTGTTGTTACAACTTCTTCCCAACAAAAACTCAGCCTCTGTGGAAGATGAGAAAATTCTGTGAGAACAACTTTAGAAAGTTTCCTGTAAGCGGTGAACTAATGAATTCTGCTTTTCCTGTGGATTTGCATTCAGAAAGCCAAACTTCCCGTCCTCAGCAGAATCCCATGATACCAACACCCTCCCCCCAGGTCCTTCCCACATTTGCTTGTCTCTCTGGGCCCAGCCACAGCCCCTAGCAGCTCAGATGCTGCAGGATTGCTGCGGGTGATGACCATCCTTCTCCTGGGGAAAGAGGTGACTTGGGGTGTCTTTACAGAGTGGCTGGCCTTCTTGGAAAACTCACAAAGAATGTGGTCTCTTTGCAAACCCTTCTTTGAAATGTGGTTGGATAGCTTCAACAGTAACTGGGAGATGCCAGTTTCTTCAGGGTAGCTGACTAAAGCATGATTAGGCTTGAGCTAAAGCTTCTGCCACTGTCTATGGCAAGTGCTGCACATTTTCTATTCATCAAATTGCTGAGTGGGGCATTTTGGAAATAAGGTAGTTTAGTAGCACTGACCCTATTTATCTCCCAGGAAATTGCAGCATGGATTGGCCTCTGTTACCGTACTGCTTTGTGGACGTTTCTCAGCAGCGTGACCACTCCCCACTCCATGTGCCACTGCTAGGACACCACAAAGCCATGACTACCCTCAGCCACAGGATAATGGCCATGTGGTCTAGTGCCATCTTATCCCAACACAGCCCTTGGGGCAAGCTTCTAGCTGCTCTGAGGTTTACCTCTCACATTTGTAGGAGTGGCACTAAGGTACACTGACATCTGTGATTTAACTGAAGTCATTAAAAAGCTGTTAATTGTACAATTATTTTCACTGTTCTTCACAGATTGATTTGTTTATTGGCTGAGACAATGTCAGTGATGCTACAGATACAAAAGGGGAAAAGCAGTCCAGATAGATCAGCCTGCTCTACCACGTTCCCTCCACTCCAGTGGATCCCTGGATGTGACCATGGTCCCAGCAGAACACATACCTTCTTTAAATCTATTAGTTTAGTGCTAAAGGGTTACAGATACTCTGATGTCTTTTTTCCTCATACGTCATTCTACATATGGTTAATTAATTATTTACCTTAGTCTACCTGATGCAGAAAGCATGTCCTGGCTGTTAAGAAAGAAGCAGGACATTTAAACCAAGTAATACAGCCTGAGCAAGAAGCCTCAGTCCATCTTATGGCATCAGCACAGCTCCCCTTAAGGTCTGTCTACCTCACTCTGAAAATAGCACACTGTCTAGCATAGTGCTATAGTAGACTCTATGACAGATTTCAATACATTTTCTGAAAAAAGGAACTTCTTTCCCTAGTAAAATCCACATTTCCCTCTTTTTTGCATTTCAGTAGTGACAATAATTGCAGTAGCCAGACAGGAAAGTTGATTGCCAAAAGACTTTAGAAGCTTAGAAGAAAAAGGTGACCTGGGACTCTAGAAGCTGGGAACGGTGAAGCAAGATCCATACAGAGAAGTCAGCTACAGAATGACTATGAAGTATCTGTGAAATGACCATGGAAAAGGCAAACCACGATCATAGGATGCATTTACTGAGGTACATTCAGGAGACAAAGGGGAATGTGAACACCACACTGCAAGGCCTTGGTTAGGCATCCGCTGGAATATAGAATATGATGCTCTTCACACACCCCCCCCCCCATGTGATTTCATACTAGAACATATAAAGAAAGGAACTACCATAACTCTTCAGGCATGGAAGCAGAAGCTCCAGCTTCAGGTCGTAAACTGTAATTTGTAAAGCCTGGCTATGTGAGGCTTTATCTCTTTTTATTCTTTTTTCTTTTATCTCTTTATCATCTTTAACCGTTTTTCCTTATTCTTTTGTTCCTTCTTCCACTGTGCTCTAGTCTCTCCTCCTGCACCCCCTTAGCCCACATCACCAAGCGCCGTCCCCTCCACGAAATGGTGCTACTCTTCAGCTCTCATTTTGCCTTGAGGTATTCCCCAGTAGGAAGGAAGATATCCAAACAGCAAAGGGCTCTCCATCATGCAAAGGGATCAGTTTAGAAATGAGACTCAGAGAACAGAAAGTTCAGAGGAGGCCTCTGCTTTGGGCTGAGTGGGACACTTGACACAGAACCGTGTTGTACAGCCTGACAATGCTGCCTGTGCCATTGCACAGCAAAGAGGCAGAGACGCCTCCTTTGGAGGAAAAGACTTTCTGAGTGAGTGAGCATGTAATAGGATTGCCTATGACAGAAGGGGATAGATTCAGTCACATGGGTAGTCCCTTCCAGTTGCATGTTTTTTTACTACTCTGACATATCCTCAGCACGCCCACATTTGCAGTCTGGGACTTAACCATGGAAGAAATGAAGCCTTCAGTTTAAGAGGTTCTGCTTCCAGTTGTCCAGTTATTAAGAACAAACCAAACCAACAACAAAAACCCTGCCTTCCCTTTGAGCATAATGTTTTTTTTAACGTCTAGGTACTCCTCAGATCCTTCTGACAATCTGATAGCAATCACCTCATTATTCATCTAGTGCTTCAAATATCACTACTAAACTCTTGAATTGCTCCTGCCAACACAGTAGAAATCCAAGCCCCAAAATTAAACAGTCATCCTAAACTGTGTTACCATAGTTGAGGAGGGAGAACTAGCCTATACCAGACCTCATTTCAAGGTAGAATTCAATAACAGCTCAAAGTTAGCAGTTATACCCATGAAGAACTAAATTGTGGCTGAATACAGTAAAGCTCACCTTACAGGAGACGGAGATGTCTCCAGTCCCTTGCCCCAACATAGCAGCTTCAAGTGAATGAATGATGGGTTCAGCAGGACCTATTAGCTGTAATCTGTTTCAAGAGTAACCTCAATATACATCTTTGAAAGACAGTTCATATAGAATCAACTTCACTTGTAGTTAATACTTATCCGTATATCTATTTTACTGGGTGCTTTCTATTAAGTGGAAAGAAAATGTTGGGCTGTGTATCTTCTGTACAGTGGTGACAATGGAGCCACTACAATGTCATCTCAGCCTCACTCCCTCAGTTTAAATCACAAACAAGCAACCACTTACACATCTCATGCAGATAACAGTTTATCTGCCTGGAACTAGCATGAAAACCACGAAGGGTCATTCTCAGCTACTGGCAAATGGCACTTGATGTTTCACCTTAAAATATTGTTCTAGTACAGTATTTAATAGTGAGGAACTCTTACCTTACCTTAGAAGGTCCAAAGTTACCTATGAAATTAGCCAATAGCCTCATGACACCTTAGAACGGCTTGTTAATGGTTTGCACTGCCATCCAGCCCATTGACCTGGTGTGTCTTCATACCAGAAAACAATAAATTTAAGGTTTTGTCACTTTGAAAAATTGTCTGTACTAGAAATAGAAGAAAAATGCTTAGAATAATGTTTCTAATTGTTTCAACATGCAGTTTTTTGTTTTCTTCATTAAATTTTACCAGATGTGGCTCCTTTCTTATATACTCTTTTCTCACATTCCCCTTTAGGAACTTAAGTGCCATTTTTAGCCACATTTTGCAGGCAAATACTTGTTTCCATTTCCTTTTCTTTCATAAATACTAATGTTGGTTTGTAATCCAGTTTAGTTTTTTTTTCAAAAGAAAGCAAAAAGAAGCAGGAAGCCCCAGGTGACCTTGAAATGCATTTCTTTGAGCGTTTCTTTTTCTGAACACTTAATTTCTTCTATTTGTGTACCTTCCTAAGTACTTAACAAACAAGGGGTAAGTGGTTATTTGCACAGCATTTGCTTTATTTGTGTTTGTTTGTTTGTTTGTTTTCAGTTTTATGCTTCCTCACCATCCACATGGTGGATAAGACATCACCAAAAAGCCAAATAGATCTGCTTTTCATTTAGGCAGCTTGAGCTCTTCCAAAATGAATAAATGCATTATTTTTGCTAAATCATTGTGTCAATTGTGGTGGTTCCACTGGTTGGGAGTTTAAAGACAAGATCTTTATGAGGGTTAGCAAGTGTGGAGAGTACACAGCTCTCCCTCCTCTTTCACCCACTGCAGTCGTGTACAGAAATCTATTGCTTTTGTCCATTCACTAGATAACAATTCACTGTTGATGAATCTTTAATCCTTTTGCTGACACTTATTGGATAACTAGATATCTTGCTTCATAAACAGGTAAAAAAGAATCAGAAGTGGGCTTACAATGAAATTCACAGTGGGCATTGCCTTAAGCCTCTGTCAGTGTAAGAAAAATGTCAAGGGCAAAATAAACATTAAAGTTGTTCCACTCACTGGATACTAAGTTCTTTGTTAATGAGTTACAACTATAAAACGCTTGTAAACTATCCTACCCTATTTAACTTCCTCCTTCTCTGCACTGCTCTGTACTGGCTGTGCAAATCTCTTGGAAGTGGAAGCAGGCAATCAGAATATCTAAGTGAAAGGAAATTTAATCCATTTGCAGAAGAGTTAAGAGATAAGGTAACAACTACCAGGAAGAAAGAGTAGATTTTCCTACCTTTTTCATTTTATTTCCACATGATTTCATTTCCTGAGGATGTCAGTACTGATAGCATTGCTATTTCCTTAATGAAATGGGACGTTCATTTTGTTTGGTGTATTATCTGAAGAGTTTTAATCCTACCTGTCATTAATAAAGAGATGGTTAAAAGAACATTATAGGCTGCAAAGCCAGGTATTTACAAATCGTAGTCAGGACTAAGAGGACAGAAATAAGAGAGTGCATTTACACTACTGTATAGTCTTTAGTCATGCAAGAACATACTGTTCTGACAGAACAGTTGCCTAAGTGGAAATAGGATGATGAGGTGCAGCCTACGTGTATTCCCACTTTTCAATCCCTTTTCCCTTACTTAATACACACTACTGAAACCCTGTTCTGAAGGCAGAATTATTAATTTCTTCCCAGGCTGTTCTGTAGAAGTGTTGTCTTATTGCCCAAGCACACCCAAACCATAAATTAATTTATTTTTCACAGCACTTCTCTGGGGAGAAAAGAATTGCCATGAATTTCTTTTTTCACAGCTGACGGCTGAGACGTAATCAGTGATGTCCACAATATTTTCATAAATGAAGCATCTCTCAAGCAGGCAGTCTGGAAGAGAGAACAACCACCACTAGCCACTTCTGAGAAGCAGCATGTACAAGCTTTCTGTAACAGAGCCAAGGATAAAGCACGGTTCTGCAGTGCAACACCAATTGCCTTGGCTGTACCTCTTTCGGCTCCTTCAACGGATATGGCCAAAGTCCAACAGCTTCCCGCAGTCAATAAACCTGATCCACCATCAAAACAGGTCCTTGACATCCATCAGTTGAGCTGGGATCTCAGGACAATACCAAGTGATCCCATATTTAAAACTTATGGACTGGAAATACAGCGGGTGTCTGATTTTGCCTTGAGTATAATAGTACACAGGCAACAGACTTTGGCATTTCCCTGGATCTCACGAGCCAGATTTTTAGGTAAGCTTTTTCAGTTCCAAGTCCCCAGAGGCCTTTCGGATAGGTCAGGAGATACCAGATCTTGCTTTCTGGTGACACAAACCAGTTGAATTGGGCAAGCAGTGAAGAACTTAGATCAGTTCAGAATGTCCCCAACACATTCCCACATATTACTGCCTTTTGATGAATTACAAAATACAAAAAGTGCGATATGAAAAATGATGACTTTGTGGTTCTATGTTTCCCATTGCACACAGGGGTGGAAGGTACACATTAAGACACTTCATCCTCACGGTGTGACCAGTAACCAATCAATTCCTCTATATGACTCTCTCATTTTCACACGAATTCATTTCAGCACTTTAAATAATTACTGTTTGTTGGTTTTAGGAGCAGAAAATGCTGAGAAATGAGAAATCTTGTTTGTCTTAAGGGTCATCTCATAACAACAAAGCTCTCTCTATTTCTATTAATACACAATTTATCTAAGCACAATGTTAAGTAACTGCAAAAAGCAAAGCCTCTCAGTGTAGAACGAAGTTTGAGCTTATACGTGCTAGACTCCTCTCAGATGGGATTGCATCCCTCATCTCCATTAAGCAGAAAACTAGTCAGAAGTGGAGCGTAACCAGTGAAGTAATCTCCTGGGCAATCATCCTGAACTTATTCATTAATTGTTTCATTTCTTCATTGCATGGCTTTTTTGAAAAAAAACCAAACAATCCCAAACGTAATCACATAGCATTTAGCTGGTGCTGTGTAAGGAGCAATTCTGCATCCCAGACTTCTTCAGTGACTTTCACATCTCCAAGCAAGAGCTCGTCCAAGGATCACGGAGTTGCAGTGTCTGTGCTGCCTGCCTGGGCAGGGAGGAAGTGAGAAATGCTGCAGTGTGGCTTGTGGACAGAAGATGGGGAGATAACAGCAGCTAGCAGTGGGTGTGTGGGGTGAGGGAGTCTCATTTTCCTCCTTGTGGGGCTCTGGGCAACAGCAGCCTGATGTACAGACAGCCCTGGCTCAGCGTGGCTGTTCAGAGAGAAAAGTTCATGTTCACTGATGAGAGAGGTGGCATCTGAGCTTTGCCTGAAGGCATAAACATTTGTAATTTAGCTGCTGGGCTGTTTCTGGTCATAAAGCGGAGCAGATCTTACAATATGACAAGCTTTATCATTTGTTGAGTGCAAACTCACTGCATAGGATGCTGCATTTCATGCCTTACCTTACATTGGCCTCACTCATAGCATGATCAAAGAGCACTATGAAGAAAAAGAAATAAAGAATCCAAATCCTCAGCCCTACTAAACTGTCTTTTATTTACCATTTTTGCTGCTTTTTAAAGGAAATCTTGAGTGAAAAATGAATTGTTGCAACTCCACTGAGCTTTAGCTTTTCCTTCTGCCAAGGCTGTAATTGAAAAATGACTCTTAGCAGGGAGAGGCCACAGTGTCCAAGGGAAGCAATGTGTCCATCGCAACTCCTCCTCTGGATACTCTTAGGAAGTGTGTCCTGCCAGCAGATACCGGAGGTAAACTGTACCATACACCTGATACTCCATCCACCTGGTTAACATATTAGGTTCATAACAGAAGAGACAGCATATACTAAAATACCTACATACACAGATGGGCAATGGCACTAGGAACAACCTCTATGGTTAGAGGTATCTCTGTGCGTCAGCTATGTTTAAATTTCAGATTAATGTGCAACTACAGTAACATAGAGGCTCAGAGACCTTGGGAAGGATGCAATACCTACAGAAATTATATTCAGTACTGATATTTAGAAGAAGCTGGAGGGAAATGGTTTCCACAGTGATATCATACACATCACATGAAACTGTTTCAAACCCACATGAGGTACGAACCCAACTGACAGCCTGTCCTCCTGCAGATGATGCACCAGTAGGAGAGTCTAGCTGTTACTAAAAATGCAGACATGAAATTGGCTGTCATGTCTGGCAGGTTTTTAAAACCCCTTTACAGAGGAAGGTCAGCATGAACTGGGTTTGATACAGATCTCTTTATGGATGTGCTGTGAGCTCTGGATGCAGGTTGCTGTAAATCAAGAAGCAGATGTATTTTGCTGCTCCATCTCAGTGTGTGGCCACAAAGCTTTGAACTCAAACCCCTAGTCTGAAAGAGGTCCTGTTGGTCTGCTGTGCATGGCTGGTCTGTGCACACCAGCTCATCCAGCCAGCCAGAGCCAGGAGACTGTAAACACCATGGATATTAAGAGCCAGAACACAGACACTTGCCATTCCCAAGATCTCCAGACCTCTGAAGGTGACCCGGGGTTTCTCTGTACCTGGGGAATTAGGTGTAGGAGAAATTTTACAGAAATGGGACAGCAATGTGTTCTGTTAATCTGTGTGACTAAGACTGTGATGTCTGTCTTACATTTTCTACTCGAGACAACAGCTTTCCTCCAGCAACTGCTTTCCTTTAGTTCTAGGTGGATTGGTCTGACTACAATAAGTCAAATGTAAAATAAAAACAAGAGTTAATATTAAAAATATAAACAGAAGTTATCGTTTCTCAAAACAGTTTTCTCCTGCCTTATTGGCACTGTGTTACTGCCTTTTAAACAACTTTTCCATCCCAGCTTGTGCTAATTCTCTTTTTTAGCAAACACATGTGCATATATGTGTGTATATTTGTGTGCAAACATATATATACAAATACACACACATGCATATATATATACGCAAATTGCCTATAGTATTCGGTAAACTGCAAATGCTAGTTCTTTAATATTTTTATCTATACAGTCTAGTATACTATTACAGTGGAGTTGAGGGGAATAATTCATTACTGATGGTGTAGTGTAGTGGTTTTTATTTTCTTAGATTGGATTTTCAAGTTCCTTTTCTTTACAATTTCAGATTAGTTTTAAAATACCAATAAATGTCCTAAATGGAGCCAGAACTTAGCATGGCTCTTCTATTCTTTTCAACTCTTTTAAGGGAATAAAACTTTTAAATGCTTGAAATGTTTCAGGCTTTGATTGCTATTTACTGCTCTTCTTTTTTTTTCTTTGCCTAAGACTAATTATGTTTTGAAAAAAAAGTGAACTTATCAGAATTAACACTTCAGACAAAATAAATTATGAATTATTTTCTGTATTTCCTCTACAAATTCATTCTTATGATTTCATTAATTGAGTATTTCTGGAAGTCATCTATTCATGAGGATTTTTTATAAAATTACATATCTGAGAGGTAATATTTTGATTGACCAGCAGGTCACATGGCATTTCAGTATTTTTCTACCTGAGCTTTTACACTCAAAATGAGATTTCTACTGCAGATTTTTTGCCATTACACATTTTGTAAATATTCTTGCTAGGATACATCTAAATCTTTGCACTTATTTTTATGGCTCAGATTTCATAAGGAGACATGGAAGATGAATACATAACAGTTAATTTAGGAAATGTCTTCTCTGCAAACATTGGTTGGTCATTTTCCTTCTACAAGAACTTGCATTTAAAAATGAAAGTAAAAGAGGGGTAAACTAACTAGATTGATATCAGAACTCAAATACATATGTAAAGAATGCTTTATAATTTTCTGAAGGCAAGTTCCAAACATGATCATGCCAATTTTTTGTCTAGGTTTGTGTTCTAAATCTGTTTGGAAACAAGTTTTAACACTGAACATTCACCTTATTGCTACTGACTTACATTCCTTTGTGTCCTTGATCTTGATGTTTCCTATTGATAGGCCATCTCTGAAAGTTCAGAGACATAGGTGGCATTTAAACTACCTGCACATAACCACTTGAGCCAGGTCCTTTACTTCTCTAGAAGTAATTTCTGCTGCCCTGAAGTCACAGGAGTGCTGTAAGACAAACAAATAAGTCTCTGAGAAATGATGGTCAGCAGGAAGATCAGCTAGCACAGGACATGGACAGTCCCTGCCAGCTGTAGTCCAAAGATTACTTATTCTGCCTGCTGTTTCAGCTGAACAGTGACTGAAATAGGTTACAGCATATTCAAGGGTCTTGGTTCTTCAGGTATGCAGATGGAGTACTTGCTGGAGCTCACATTTGGCCTGCGTATTTGTGCCTTGCCCAGCAGGGTATGGACAAGAAGTGCAGCCTGTTGCAGGAATCTGAAAGCGTGACTGGGTGCTCCAGCTTCGATGGACCCTTTCAGGCCACGCCAAGGAAAAGAGGTATGATTGGAGTGTCCTTATGCCTTGGCAAGTCCCAGCTGCCCTATTTCATGTCAGACAGCCCTCCTGTCCTTGACTAATTGTAAGTATTGAAAGATAGAAGTACTCGGAACTCCTACTTCTAGGGGTGACTCAGATGACAGGAACTTAGTCTTACCATAATTCATGCTCAGTTGCCTTTATACCTTGTCCTTTAATTAATGATGCGTGCAAGAAACCTGTTCTCCAAGCTATTCAAAATGTAGCTACTCAACATTAATCCATGGTCTATATCACTATATCAACAGACACCAGCACAATTTATTGCCACCACCTAGATTTATCACTTTGGACAGAAGTGAAGTCACTGTAAATAAAAGAACATTGTTTCAGATCAGCCTCTCTCATAAACACGGTTATGGCTTTAAGGTCAATTCAAAACTGAATTCCCAGAATGTCATGGGATACTGAGGTCTAATAATTACATATATCCTCAGCTAACAAGACAGGTTATCTTAAAAAACAAGCAGCTTTATTTTCTTGAGCTGGATTCTGGTGGTAGTATTTGCTAAAATGTGTGGCCCCAGCCCAAACTAGTAAATAGCAATACACCTAGATAATAGACTTGGGTCTCTTCCTTCAAGGTTAAGTAGAATCTTCCTCTCCTCCTAAACTTGGCTTTTGTACAGTTTATTGCATATTATTAACCACACGTCACATTTAATTATGGAAACGCCTGCGTTTTGCTTATGGGTGAAAAACACAAGGTTATAGTTTCATGTCCTGTTTCCTTCTGCAACAAAGCTGGCCTGTCCAGAGCTGCCTGTCTCCACCCCCCGCACTGTTATCACACTGCCCTCACAGTGGTGCCAGTGCTGATGGCATGCAGGGCTGCCCAGTAAACCATATCAGTGAACTGATCTTTTAACTGGATTAAAAGACCTCCAAAAAACTCTCAAAACAAAACATATCCAGGGCTGCGCAGCTAACAAAGAACATGTAACATGAAACTACTGCCTTCCTCAACCCCTCCTCAAAGCAGCCCTAGTTCTTTGATGAACAAAATACACTGAGTTTCCTTACTGTGAGCGTTTTAATTCTAACTGAGATAGAAAACATCAGCACATCAGGTTTTTATAACAAACAGATATTCCATTTCCTTATTGGAGTCAATTAAACAATTTGGGCTCTTTCAAAGCAGAAAAAATATTTACAATAGCAAAAAAAAAAAATAAAATGGTGATTCTTAGTGCTATTTTTGAACCCTATTTTTTTTTCCTCAGTATTTTCCTTTTTCCTTTCCTTCATTTATCTTGTGGAGGGAAAGGAAAGCTTGAAAACACACAAGTATAAGCTCCCTTTCAGACCTGCATTATCTTGAGAGTTTCCTTGTCTTTGGCAGAGCTGAATGTAAGAGAAAGCTATGTGCCTCCAGCCGCTCCTCTATTGCCTCCAGAGTAGTCAGGGACAAGAATGCTGGCACCTCATGAAGAACCAAGCACAGCTGGACCTGAAAATCTTCTCACCTCCCATCAGTGCAACTCTTCTTGTCAGAGGAACTGCAGTCTCCTTTTTTTTCCCCAACAAACGTTCCTTTGGTTCTTTTGCTCTCATGAAATAATCGCAGGTTGACTCCATATCTCTGGCCTATAGAGTGACCCAGCTACAGCCCCTCTCCCCTGGCCTCCAGCACATTTTAACCTCTTCTCCCAAGAACTGCATGTCTGTCCACCTATCACATGAGGACATCAAGCACCAGAACTTCCACCCACCCACTCCACCTACAGCCAGACCCCTCAGAATGATCTGCAAGTCCTGACCATTCATCCTACAGCCCTTAGGCAGTGAACAGAAAGCAGAGAAATGCTGGATGCTGCACGTACCCATGCACCCCCTTACACGCACCGTTCCCTTAAAATATCTGGCATCCCTGACTAGAATCCATTCCTGCACTGTGTATCCAAAATTCACAACTTTGGGCAGGCAATTGCCTGCCGTGGCTCTGAAAAGATGTATTTACTGCAAGCAGAGGCATGTGTTCATATAAATTATTTCTAAGTCTGCACATTAGCTCATTCAATAATGAGCGTAAGATGTCATGTGGAGCTGTGCAGAATTTACCAGCCAGATAAGTGATGGCAGCCTGACTCTGCAAACAGCTGAAGCAATAGGGCCAAGTGAACTGCTTTGGCCATCCTCACTCTGAAAGCTGCTGCCTCCTCAGAAGAGGTTAAATCCCTAAGATGGGAGTAGATCCTGCCATAGGCAAGGGGCAAGTAGATTACATCAAATTCCAAAGTAGGGACTACCCTGGGCTTTGTTTTGTTTTAATTCAGACTTCCTGAACTAGGTTTTCCACAAGTACTGTTGCTTCAGAGATGCCTTCGATACACCTAATTCTGAGTAAGGAAAAAACCAGCTCCAAAGGCCAAGCTTACAGAAAAGGTATTTCTACTTGAAGAAAATTTACTGAGTTTGGAAGTCCATCAACATGGAAACAAGGGCCTTTTACCTTCCAGCAAGAAAAAACATCTTCCAGAGAAATATTTAACTGCCTTTGCCTTGTGAGTGAGGATGTGCTCACTTCAAGTTGAGGATATGCTTATTTTGGCAAGACATTCCCAAGCTGAGCTGGTTTGTGTGTGGTTGGAATGCTGGATGCAAGCTCAGTAAGTCACTAGTGATGTCTCTTCTTGCAAGAAGGTTGACCAGACAGCCAAAATGTAGGTCACCAGTGGGTGGAGTTCTCAACCTCCCAACTTTGCTGAATTCAGGATGCAGAAGTTACTTCTCCCACAGAATTTGAAATTATTGTTGAAGCCTGAAAGCTCGACCACTAAATATAAGCTTTTAGGACAATGACTTAATTAATTACTTATCTATATGTGATGGTATATAGAGCTGAATCTACTCCTGGATTATCTGTTATTTACAGGAACTTCAGCCCATATGCAAAGACGTGGGTGTTACTCTACAGGGTTCAAATGTGTATGAGCATGTGCAATTAGTAAATAATAATAATAAAAAGATTATGCAGTTGAAGATCATTAGTCATATTGCCAAAGTTTTGTCTTCCTATTGCACTCATAGCAGTTCAGAACAATCTTCTGTCTCCTAAGCTCTGATGGCAGCCTGCCTAGCAGAGCTTTACAGCAGTGGTGGGTGACAGTCGTGAGGTTCTCCATCCATGCCTGTCTCTCAGATGCCTGGCCATGCATTTAGCCAGAACAGTCAAGGAAACGCACTCAAATGGCTATTTAAAATTGATTCTATAAGGCAACGTGTCAGTGTTTATCCTTCTTGGTGCACATATTTCAGAAAAAAAAACTTAATAACTTTTCTAAACAAAGAAGCCAAAACAACACACTCTTTTATGTTTGCATACCTTCCATAGCCACCTTAACTCCAGGCTAAACCACTTTGCTATATCTGCATTATCCTAAACCATAGTAAATTAGAAAATAAATATATGTGCATGCATTTGTAATAGCACATTTTCCTCCAGGCTCTATCTCTCTGTAACTGCTGTAGTTGTCTAACAATGAGATTTCTTGGAGTCCTGTCGCACCTATCTATGGTGAAAAGGTTTCAGCAGTTTGCAGTGCAGATGTACAGTCAGGATTGCCACTGGGATGTCTTGGAGGGACTTGTAAACACTAGCTCCTGGTGGAGAAGATTGCTGCACATGAGCAGGTCTTATGTGTGTGTACTGGTGGCACAGATTTGGAGGTACTGCATATACCACCTCTGATATATACTGTATCAGACTTACTGCCTAAAAAAGTGGTAGCTTTAGTTGTCTCTCTGCCAATAGGAAAACTGACCTGAAAATGGCCTGTGTGAAATCTGTCTGAGATGTACTGGTAGGATTCATTAAAGCTGGTGAGAATATCGTAGAATCATGGAATTCTTTAGGTTGGAAAAGACCTTTAAGATCATGTTTAAGGTTTTAAACAAGCAGGACATTTATTCCAACCAAATAATGTAAACAGAATCTTGTGCCATAGGCTGCCATGCTTGTAGTATGCTGCCCTGTGGGCAAAGGATTAATTGTAGACAAAGGTATTCCATAAAATGGGAGCACCATTGGCACCAACACCAGCCCTATCTCAGGATACATTTTAACGTGGATGCCTGTATTTGCTCCTGACTCTGGGTGGTCAGTCTGATTAACCATTATCACAGAGCCACAAAATCGCAGATTTGCTTCTGTTGGAAAAGACCTTCAAGATCATGAAATCCAACTGTAGACCTAACATTGCCAAGTTCACCACTAAACCATGTCCCTGAGTGCCCATCTATGCATCCTTTAAATACCTCCAGGGATGGTGACTCAGTCACATCCCTGGTCAGCCTGTTCCAATGCCTGACAACACTTTTGTGAAGTATTTTTCCTAATATCCAATCTAGACCTCCCCTGGCACAACTTAAGGTCATTTTGTCTTGTCCTATCACTTGTCGCTTGGGAGAAGAGACCAACACTCACCTCACTAGTCATAGAAAATGGTTAGGTTTCCTTCTGAGATTCTTCTTCTCCAAACTAAACAACCCCAGTTCTGCTTCCCTTAACATTTGTGCTCCAGACCATTCACCAGCTTCATTGCCCTTCTCTGGACACGCCCCAGCACCTCAATGCCCTTTTTGTAGTGGGGGGCCCAAAACTGAACACACTATTTGATGTGTGACCTCACCAGTGCCAAATACAGGGAGACAATCACTTCCCCAGTCCTGCTGGCCACACTATTTCTGATACAAGCCAGGATGCTACTGGCCTTCTTGGCTACCTGGACACACTGCTCTCTCATGTCACCTATTCGACTGGTTCCTCCGAAGGGAAGGGATAGTTAGTTCACGAGGCCAAAGATGGAAATAAAATAACAACAAAATGACCAGCACATATCAGCCAAGGGGGGTGGGGAAATAAGAAATCACTAGACACCTAAGAAACATTACATGTAAAAGCACAAGTGTCCCAGAAGAGGTAGGTACTGTGGGATGAGGCAGGTTTGCTGTCCCTCGGGTCTAGGCAGCCGAATTCCACTTGGGTTGTACATTAGGCATCTGACCGCCTTTCTGAACCGGGCTGTATACTGAATTTACACAGGAAATCTGTGGTGGAATAGGAGACCGATCTCTGAATTTCCAAATCCCAGGCCACTCTCTTAACCATGGGCTCCTCCTCCTCCTGCAATTGCTCTGACCTCATACAGACGCTACCGTGCCATTGCTATTTATTTCACTGGAGTTCTTCCAAATCATCACTGATGCCAGTACAGAAATAGGCCCTTTAAGCACAAAATTAACACAAATAATCCATAAATGTTAATGACACAAATGTAAGTGTCACTGTGTTCAGTGAGGACAGCCTCCCACCCCCAAATGCTGGCAGCAGGAGTTTCTTCTCTCAAAGACCAAACGCTGTTATTTTAATTGGGCTTGTCTCAGTAATCAATCTTAATGTTATGGTTAATATCTGACAATTATGCTAGATTAACATCCAAGGGGAATGGAAAGACTGAAGTACATGTATGGGTTGGAGCCGGATGATCTTTGAGGTCCCTTCCAGCCCAAACTGATTATTCTATGATTCTATTCAGAACAGAGTCACCATGAAGTTCAATGTAAAAACGCTTGCTGTCAAAGAAAGGTTTTCTCTTATAAATAAGTATCTTATTATTAACACTGCTCTATAACTGTCTAGGAGGAGCAAGTCGGCCTTTGCAAAAGTTAAGATGATAGATGTAAAACATATTGGTGCTTCTCATGCAAAAGAAAACAAACCAAAAAACCCAAAGTGGATAAAAGCATAGCAAAATCCTGTAATCTTCTTCTTCTTCTTGTCTTCCTATCATGATCATTGTCCTTTGTGCCTTTGTAGTTTCTCTGCTTGTCCATTCAGTACATGCATGTCCCGTCAAAGACTGAAACCAACCGAATCAGATTTCACAGGATGCTCTGGTATCAAAGGAATGGTGCAAGGTTGAGACAAGGTACAGAAAGGAATTTAAGCCTCATTGGAAAATAGCCAGAAAGAGGATCTTCAGCCTCTGAACACACAATACAAACTGCAAGAGGATGCATAGATTTTATTTACATATTTTTTGTCCATTAAAGCAATATATATTAAAGTATGTCATTAAATATCCCTAGAGGTTCCAGGTTCCTTAACTAATGATGTTTCTGCCTCACCAGCTACAGACATTGAAACACTGCAGAATGTCCACTGAGCTGCACCTCAGAAGTCACTGGGACAATACACATCTAATATTTTAAGCACTATATTCCACAGCAATGTCTTTTTAAAAAACAATTCTGTCTTGTTTCACTGCTTGTATTTCATGAGTGGTCAAGCAGGGAACATGGTTATGTGTACAATTACTGAAGCTCAGGGCAGTTGTAAGGCATGGATTTCCAATTCTATTTCATGACAAGTGTTTTCATCTGTACACAGATTATTTTTCTATGTTACTTACTAGTGATCAAATCCCACAGTATAGGGGCAGAAGATGTCTTTGACCTGTTTGCCATAATTCTTCATAAGTTAATAAAGCATTATATCACTTTATTAATGCAGGATTTCCAGTGTGCACTGATGCCTTTCAGCATCCAGCCTATGGTTTCTAGACTCTGAGTACGATGGTTTGGTTGTTACTGGAGACAGGGCTGTCAATGAAATTTTGTTGTTTTATGTCATATTATTACTCTGTCTTTGTTATTAAGTCTTTGTTATACCATCCTATCGGGTTTTTCTTTGTAAGACACTCCTCACCACAAAAACCTTATGTTCTCACAATGTGTTTCCTTTCTGTCTGTGAGCCTGGTGGTTTCTTAAATGCTGGCCACAGGACTGCCCTTCTCCTTGAAGCTACTTGGATGCATCAGTGATTAATGGGACAGCAGTATTGCCCTTATAAACACACTGTAGGATCAAAACTCAGGAATTACATGATGAACTAGGATATGCTGTTTTAACTAACTTTCTTTTCCTCCTCGCAGTGAAGCCCATGTCTTTTAAATACAGAAAAGGAAACTGCCTTCTCCTTCTGGCAAGCCCTGTAAAAAAGGTTCTGTGGCAACAAAAAAACCAAGAGGTGGAGTATAGATACCACTTCATCATAATTTCAAACATTTGGCCCCGTAATCCAACCTGTATGACATTTTACCCAGATGCTCTTTACAATCACTGGAGAGTAATCGAGTTCAAATGTTTCCTCCTCTCTTCTGACAATATACCACAGGACTATTTGCACCCAAGCAGCTATCCTGTCTGCTTCAGTGTGTTTATCTCCCTCACTAGCAACACAAAGAACCAGAGGAAAAGCTTACGCCCCACTCATCGATTTGGCATCGTGGCCAGAGAGGCTTCTTGAAGGATGAGTGCCAAGAAGACCACAGCTGGAGTTTATGAAGTAGACATTCAAGGTTTAGAAGTTAGAGGCTGTATTTTGAAGTATCTGTGTGGTCCACAGATTGAACCTCGTCAGAAGAGAGCTTTAACTGCCATCCCAGGAGAACACTGGGTTAACATGCTCTTGTCTGACCTTTGGAAGCCAGACAGCAACTGAAATCTGCAGGACTAGGCAGAAAGCTAGTAAGAGGGATCCTCATGGCAGCTTTGCTTATGGCAAGGCAGAATAGACTTTCAGTGCTTTCTACATCAGACTACCTACTGTGAAATAAAAGTTTGCTTTCCTTCAGCCACTGACATAATGTCTTGTTCTCCAAACCGATCCATCTTCCAAAAACTGAAAGCAGCCTCAAATCCCCAACTCCAGCTGTCACTGCTTTGGCTGTGAAGCTTCCTGGCACTGTATTTGAGAGGCTTCTCTCTCTTTTCATGATCCAAAGAGATTTATAAGCCATATTGACTCATTAAAACTCAAGGTATTTAAAAATTGTTGTCTGGATGGCAAACTCAGGCACTCAGGAAACACTAGAACTGTGTAATTCCAGTTTCGGTTTTTTTTTTTTTTTAATTCATTCAGTGCTGTCCTGTCAATGAGTACATGAACTACTTACTTTAATTACAGTTCTAACATTAATGTCAACACCATCCTATGCATGCATGTAAGGGAAAGAATTACAGTGGCACAAACAGCCAAATAAATTCCTCTTCTAAGCACTTGTCTTTGTAACCTAAATAACAGTAAACCAGTCTTCCTCCCACCCTTCCTCTGTCCCCCTTCCTTTCTCTCTTCCCTCCTTCCTTCCTTCCTCTCCCTTCCTTTCCAGCCATAGTAGCCCTCCCCATGGAAACACCATCAGCATCAGCTCTAAATCTTGTATATTGTACATTGAATTGAGCTTCAAGTCCAATGCCAACTAGCAAGAAGGAAAGCTATATTCTCAAAGTCATGGAAATGTTGCACAGCCCCAGCTCAAGAGTGGAGGAGTGTTAGTGTAAAGTCTGACCTGATACTCTTTCTCCCTTGTGGAAAAGCCAGGGAACTTCTGTTATAGTTGTTCCTGACGCTAATTAGGTAGGCCATGGGCCATGTCAGCTTGATGTTAGTTACCCACTTCTTTCTGGTTAGGAGATGAAGAATGAGATAAGAATTGGTGTCTACAGTATTATGTTAGCTCTGGAGAAACCCTACAACAGGAGCTTGTGTGCTGTGTGAAAGAGGTAACTCAAAATCTCTCTCTCAACCTTCAGGCTTTCCTCCCTCTAAATACAGTTTGAGTATCTTTGTTCTACATTAACAAATTCAATGTGTTATGTCTGGAGAAGCAACACATTCAATTGACAATATGATTTTCCTCAGCAAAGAGATCCCTGAACACTTATATTCCTAACACTAGCTAAGGAGGTTAGCTAGTTGGGCTTACAATTCAGTACAATTGGACACTTTCGGCACATTCCCATCCCCAAATCTGAGAGGGATATTACAGGTTAAAATGAAAGATACATGGAAAGCCAGGGAGATTTTAATGAAAACCAAATGTGGTCTCAACATCTACTGTTAATTTCATTCATTTTCTCACTTCTTCACCAACAGGTTTTATTTGTAGTGTAATTACTGAAGTCTTCTATTTTGAGGAATTTTGCTTCTTGACTGTTTTCCTTGTGTTTCCTCAACGTAGTTTATGGTGCATTTTTCCTGAAGAGTATGTTGCCAACCACATGCTGTCTGCCGAGTTCAACTGTGCAATGCAGCCATCAGGATCAGAGGTCACAAGGATAGATCTGAAGCTGCTAGTAGGCTGAAATATGTTAATGGGAGGGGCACACAGAAGTAGAGGTGTTCATACCATTTTGCTTCCCAAGAAATGCTGGAAAGTAGCATGCTGCATGCTGGTGGGGAAGCAGATGGGAAATGCCATTAGAGCAGCTTAGCATCTGATTGCTCCTTTGCTTCCAGAGGTGTCACACCCAGCAGTGACTCCATGGGGTGCTAATTCCAAGGGGAGGGCTCCCACTGCCAGCTTGAATGCATCATAGCCATCTGACAAAAGGTGTTGCAGCAGTGCAAAATCTTTCTGCCAGTTCAATTGTTTTCAAAGGAAGTTTGAAGAAGCTGGTTTGTCCCTAACAACTTTTTATTTTCTTATCAAGTGTAATCCATTCTTGTCCAGGTGGCATTAACATTACTATTTTCAGTAATTTAACAGAAATATGCAAGTTCATGACAGGCCTGGATTAGGGCAGTTAATGGGTGATTATCCGAAGTTTTAACAAAAGCAGAACCAGGTCCTGATATGCAGTACAGTGTTTGTATGTGCAAAGAGCTCAGAAGTCATGAGAAATAAACTCTTATATCAAACTCTTTCAAGAACTGTCTGCTTCACCGTTGGCAGATTGCTGACTCAATTTGTCTCCCTTTTCTTACTGGCAAAAAGGGAATGATAATGACTTTCCTATGTAACTAGGTAGGGATGACAAATGGAAAGCATTGCCACCATCCAGACAATTCTTAGCTCCTCAGTATAAATTCACATCCATTAATCTGTTCAGAAGCACCTTATTAGTCTCAAGAAAAGTTGTTTCTGCTGTCACATTTGTGGGTGTAGATCAGGATTAACTCTCCTGAAGGTAATAACAAAGCTAGGCTAAGCAAATGCAGAATCAAACCCTCACAGTAATGAAACAATGCAGACCCACTCTCACAGAAGCTGGACTTTCTCTAGCCATTTGCAGCATCTTTCCAGTCTCCTGTGACAAGAGATATGTCTGTTTCACACTTTGACTCCTCCAGGAACCCGTACAGATCTAACTTTTCTAAATCTGACCTGTTTCCAAAGTTAAGAGTTTAATTTATTTCACCTGGAGTGCAGTTAGGTCAGCATTTTGGTGTGCTCATGTTTTATTCCATTGCACAGACACTTGGCAACAAGAAGCTTTCACAACTTTTACCAAGGGTGAAGACCACTCATTGAATACTCCCAGCCACTTAAGCTCTACAGCGTCTACTTAACGGTTACTGAATGACGATGACTATTTCAAACAGAGAATCTGTGACTGTACCAAGGACAGTAAGCACCAGCTCTAACACCTTCCTTACCCATATAACCACACTGTCTGGAGTCAGGCATCCTGTTGCATGATGTACCTTCCATGATCCTCCTAGGTTTCATATGCTGCCTTTAGCATCTGAAACATGTCTGGCAGAATTTTGTTATGATGCATTTGGTTTCTCAACACAAGGAAAATATAAAGCTGCAGATTTAGCTGCAGTTACATTGCATTGCTTCAGAGCACAGAAATACAATAAGTAAATCTCATATACATGATTCCCATGCTTATAGATCTAGAAGAAGGATTTTTTTATATGTACTATATACCACCACTCCCCCAAAAAGAGGAAAGTTTTTCTGCATCACTTTTGTCTTTTGTAGACTTTCAGCCCAGCTTGAAGTTGAGTAAAAATGCCTCTGCTTTGGTGTAAGGTGGGTTTCTTTTAAGGCATTGTTTTCTGGGAAGAAACCAGGTAGTCTGTACCTCTGGACTTTCTACACTTCAGAAAGGAGCCCTAAGGACATGCTGGAGGAAGGAGGCTGCTCCAGAGCACAGAGGCATGCAGAGCAACCATGCTCCTGCATCAGGGACGGCAAACTTTTAGCCAAATCAGCACTAAATCCACTTGAGGAAAGACTGTTGCTGGGACTAACCCAAATATGCCAGTGACAAAACTGGCCCCACAGTGCCCTGTACCGCCCCACTGTGTAGGTAACCACAGCACAGGCCAAGGGCAGAAGACAGTAAGCCAGTTCAATAGAAAGGATTTAACTCCATATGCAGTGAGTATCCTGGCTTCTCTGTAACTCAGACCACCACCATATCAACACTGATACCATTTCGTTCAGCCTGTCTGCTACCAAGAATTTAGGTTGCAAACTACTTTTCCCTCTTTCTCACTCAGTTACAATCCAGCCTTGGCAGCTTCTGCATGGCAGCTGCCAGGATGCTGATCTGCAGGAGCCTGAGATCCCCCTCACCTCCAACAGCCCGACCTTGCTCCAGTGTCTCCATGTGGGCTCCTACTACAGTTACCTCACCCAGCCCTCCGACCTTATTTTACCTACAGGGGGAGAAATGAATGTGTGAGGTTTCTCCACTCGCCCACAGCTGTGCAGTGGCAGAGCATGGGTCAACCCTGCTAGCTACTGCCACAGCCACCAAAGGATCATTGCCTTATAAAGACCATTTTGTCTGTGGCTCACACTCATGCCCTGTATACATAAAGAGGAATTGAAATGTTCCAGGCTCCACTGTCATCTTATGAGCAAAGTAATAACAAAGCTTCGCATTTCCTTTTCATCAGGTCAGTTGCTTTGGCTGGGCTCCTCTGTCCATGCAGGGCTTCAGAGGGATGGCAGGTGAACTGCCACACTGGCCAGCGTGGTACCAGCCTGGTGACCCAGCTGCTATGAGGAACTCCCTGGGATGGCTTTGCTCAGCCTTCACCATTGGCACTGCCATTTTTTCCTAAGACAACAGCTGGTCTAGGATCTGCATAAGAAAAGGTCTCAAATTCCTGGTACTGTCTTTACAACACACAGACCATTCACACAGCCCCAGTAACAGCAACCTATATTTTGTCTGCTACCTGGCAATGAAGCTGTGCAATTTGCTGGATGGAGTTGTAGTGGAAGATCACCTCAAAATCTCAGCCAGGACAGCACATCTTGCCATCTTAAAATCTGCAGTAGCGCAGAAGACCAGCATTTCATCCGCATCAGCTCATCTCATGGCAGGAGCAGGGCAGCACAGACAGACATTGGATATGAAGGCCCTAAAAGTATAATTCACTAAAACAGCTCAGACCAGCAAAAAGGCTACTGCCAAGAGACACGAATTGAGTGCAATTTCTGTTCAAAATAATATCACAGCTGAGGTTGAGGCACAGGGTAGGGAGGTGGGTAACTGGTTCTGGCCCCTCTCTTCCCTCCTTATGCAGTTATGGGGTATTGAAGAGAAAATATGGCTCAAGGGCTTTATGTACTGCCTTTTCCAGTAAGAAGGACCAGGAAATTCTTCCTTTATTTACAGAAATACTGGGCAACACCTGTTTTGGACACAAGAATATTTGGCTACTGGTAGTAAAAAAATCCTCCTGTCCTATTGATCCATTGTCACTCACTCCAGACAAGGAAACCTGGTGAATCTGTGACCTAAACATCTCTCTCATAAGCACAGATTTAGACTAAATGTGTGTTATTCCCCTTCAACATACTGCTTTGAGTATGCCAACATATATCCTGTATGCAATTCCAACTATAAGAGTAGTGACCTCTTCTATTTCCAGAAGAAGAAAATGGCCGCCCAAGCATTTATATTTTCCCCGCTTTTTGGCTAATGACCCCTCCTAACACAAATGCGCTAAAAGCTTCTAGATCAGTTGATCTATGTTGAAAGCCCAGCTTTAGCTTTAGGCTTATGTTAACTGATTCATATTGAAGCCATTCTTGTTAGCCCGTCAACACTGTATTTCCTCAGTAAAGATATTTCACAGCAAAATGCTGCTGTAGGTTCCCATATGATCCTTTCTGTTGCTCCCAGTCAGGGCTCCACTCCAGGACTGGCACCTGCAATACAGAGAAGTGGGGGACCAAAGGCCATCATAGCTTACCACACTCTGCTGTTTTGGTTTCACTTTGCTAGGCTACCTGAGGCTTTTGGTGCCTTTCCTCGGTCAGGCCATCACCTTCCACTCATTCCACAGTGTGAAAGGTGACCAGGCCAGCACAGAAGGGTCCAGCTCCTCTTGGATGGCATACAGCAAGGAGAAAGGATAGACCTCACATGCAGATCCAGGGAAAGGAGATAATTATAAGACACCACCTTATAAGATATAAATACACTGCAGCCCTACAAAGACTGAACTTCAGACAAAATCATCTTCATATCTAAATTTAGTTCCATTATATACCTATATATATAATATTTCTAAAAGTATAAATATAAATGCATAAGACGCAAATGCTTTCAGGCCAGGTTGGATCTGGCCTTGGGCAGCCTGATCTAGGGGGAGGTGTCCTTGCCCATGGCAGGGGGGTTGGAACAGGATGATCTTTAAGGTCCCTTCCAACCCTAACCATTCTATGATTCTGTGATTTATGATACACTAGCCACTTCTTCGTTCAGTGGCCTCAGAAGATCTATGGCATATGTGGTAATAGGAAGGAGAGAATAAAGACAATGAAAAAGCTCCTTACTTCAACTTGGATTTCCACCCCCACACCCCTCCAAAACAGCCATGTGTGTTGTGCAGCATGGCCAAAGACCAAAAGCAAATTCTGGAGGACAAAGGAGATAAACAAACAACGGTTTAAATAAGCAAACCACAGACTGATACACAGCATCCAAAGCTAGAGCAGAAATGAAAGTTAAGGAAGAGTCTTCAAAAGGGAAGAAGACTGTTTTGCCAGAAGCAGGATTAAAGACTTGCCTGCAGTCTGGAAACAAGCTCGAATCAGAAGCACCCAGCTTCACACAGCTGCTATATTTGCAAGACTGAAATTATTTTCTGCAAGAACAGCAGACAGGTTGATGGAGCATGTGCAGTTATGGTCCAGACTTTGCAAAGAAAATCTAGGTATGCTGAATATAGACTAGTAATACTCACCTTTTAGAGTGGGGAAAAAACAGTTATTTTGAGAAAAAAAATATGTTTGTAGTCATTTTAGCTAGTGGGAAGTATAGAAAAATATTGGCTGAGTAATAGCAACTCAATTCAGCTGCCTGAATAAGTAATTTACTTCCCTGAAGATGTCCTAGACAGTCCTGTCTGACCCCATCTACTGCTCCAGCAGGTCACAGGTCTCCTGTAGGCCTTGTGCTTTACCCATCAGTGTATGTGGATGTCTCACATGACAGCCAGGATACTCTGGGGTACCAGTTATCTGTGTCCAGCAAAATGACCCTGATTCCTAGATGTCATCAGCAGAGCACTCATGGTAGTCATTCAGGCCCGTAAAGACAAAAATAAACACTAAGACATCACTAAATAGAAGTGTAGAAACTTTGGGAAACAAACACTCCAAATTTGCAAGAATCATAGAATCACCAGGTTGGAAGAGACCCACCGGATCATTGAGTCCAACCATTCCCAACAGTCTCTAAACCATGCCCCTCAGTATCTCATCCACCCACACCTTATACACCTCCAGTGAAGGTGAGTCAACCACCTCCCTGGGCCGACTCTTCCATTGCCTAATAACCCTTTTTGTGAAGAATTTTTTTCTTATGTTGAGCCTGAACCTCCCCTGGCGGAGCTTGAGGCCATTCCCTCTCGTCCTGTCCCCTGTCACTTGGGAGAAGAGGCCAGCTCCCTCCTCTCCACAACCTCCCTTCAGGTAGTTGTAGAGAGCAATGAGGTCTCCCCTCAGCCTCCTCTTCTCCAGGCTAAACAACCCCAGCTCTCTCAGTCGCTCCTGGTAAGACTTGTTCTCCAGCCCCTTCACCAGCTTTGTTGCTCTTCTCTGGACACGCTCCTGCAAATGGATAAAATTTTGCTACTACTAAGGTTGATTTGAAAAAGTAAGCACAGACTAGACTCCAACATTGTACTAATGAACTGTAATTAAAAAAAATATACATACATTTGCACTGATGGAGGCAAATTTGTCACTTTGTCACAACCTGGGCTCAGAGTGCTATGAAGGGAGGCACAAATTCCCTCTGGAGGCCAGACACTGGGAGTGTACCCTAGAGGTCCTTGGCAGTCGGTCTAGCTGACCCTGCCTTAGGCAGGAGCTTGGACCGCACAGTCTGCAGAGGTGCCATCCATTCTGTGATTGCATGTGACAAAGAGTTGCATGGTGTCTCTATCTTAAGACTTCTTTGGTCTGGAAAGACATGACACAGCTGATAAATGTGTAATCAATGTCATAGTCAAGGTATTTGCCAGAAAAATCATACTAATAATGACAGTGGTAGAGAACAGACCGCAGCTTGATACAAGTTTAAAAATCAAAGCCTTTGCAAACCATTCAAACATTTTACTTCAAGTGAATGATATTCACAATATAAACACCAACATAAACATTGGTGCTACAACAGCTAATCATTTAAAGACACTATAGCATGCAGACTTTGGGGAAGCCAGATGTTTTGTAAAAAACAACTTAAAAGATACAGAGGAGCGCGTGTGAATGGCAGAAAAGAAAGGAACAGTCAAGTGCCAGCAGCCTATAAAATAGCCTAAGAAAAATCTGGATTGAGTTATACCAGAGGAATGCATGTGAAGGGAGGAAAAGAGAGGGAACATAACCGTACAGAGAAAACTTTGCTGGTGCAGGCCATTTAGAAGGACTCATCAGAAAAGTAAGACAGGATCTACAAAAAATGAGAAGATTATCCAGCTAAGGAAAAGGTGGATGTAAGCAGCCCATGGCAGACGATAGCAGCTGAAAGACTGGGAAGGATGTGAATATATGAGAAAGGAATTTCATTTAAGAAGAACTGTAAAGGAGATGCAATCACATCTTCAGCAAAAAAGTTTTGAAAGGAAGTCTTGCTCAAGGGAATCTCCAAGCAGAAATGGCACGGAGAAAAGACTGAAAACTGTGAAGCCTCTAACCTGAGAGGGAAGGAAAGGGAGGGAAGGAAGGGAGAGAGGGAGAGAGGAAGGAAGGCAGGCAGGAAGGAAGGAAGGAAGACTACGCAATGTTCGTTCAGACTATGGCAGATTCTTGGAGAATGGAAGAGCTCATCATCCCACTCTGTGAGGAAGATAAAGATAAGGCAGAAAAGATTCAGATGTACATACAAAGTTGATATGTATACAAAGTTCATATATTTATAGGATTTGAATTTTGTAAAGGGCAAAACTCCCCCCCAAAAAGGGAAAGTGTAAAAGCATAACTTGTCCATGGAGAAGGTAAACTGCCACAGGACACATGGCTGTGTTCATCTTTTCTTTTGTACTGAGCTTGTCATAAAACCAAGAAGGTATCTGGCTAGTCTCGTAAGAAGCTGCGAGAATTCTGGCAGCTGGGACACAGGAATCCCTTCCTGACAAAGGTCTTTGTGACAGGATCCCTTGCAAGGGACAGGCTGTTACTGAAACATGACTCTGCCTGCTGAAGACTTTATTAGAAGAATTTCTCAGACGGCTCTAGGTGGTTTATGGTTACCTTATTCACACAGTAATGTTGGATATGGGACCAGGACAACCCAGTAAAATGCAAAGGACAAATTCTGTGGCCATAAACAGGACATAAAACAGTGAAGGCCAAACAACAGTTAAAAATGCAGTAAAATGTATCTGAACTATAGGAGACTGAAAACAAAAGACAAACTTCAGAAAAGAGATGAGGAAAGATAGAAAAAAATTTTGCAACGGTAACAAGTACCACAGTTAGCAAGGCTGGTTTCACTGCCTTCACTAGCCAAAAATAAAAGTCAAAACCAAACCTGTAGGGAAGGATTAGGCACTTAAGAGAAGCCTGGACTTTCTCCAGCTCCATTCAACAGCCAAAGGTGTGAGCAAGATGAAAACCAGAAATCAGTCAATGCTCAAGAGTGCCACAGATGCCAGAATGTGAAACAAGAAGAGTGAGACAAAGAATTACAGCAGTAAGACACACAAAGTCCACAGTCTGTTCAGGGGAAACGCTGCCTACTCCATCACCACATTGTTTGGAAGAAATGCTATGACAATGAGGCTGATGGAGTATTTAATACAGAAGTTTTCCAGTCCTTGGTGTTACCTAAAAGGAGCTGAACTCAAAGCGGTCTGGTTCAATGGCCAAAACTCTTGTTGAAGAGATGTGGCATTTTGTTTGTGACCCACAGTTCTGGAGCAGACCATAAGCCGAATGCCATGGATAAAAAATGATTTACGAACTTCAATGAGGACCTTTTGGAAGAGCCCACAGTGAAAAAAAAAAAAAAAAAGGGGGGGTGGGGAAGAGATTTGCTTTCATGCTGAGCTCCTGCCTTCTTCCTAAACAGAATTACTGCCTTCCACACTTTTCTGAAAAAGGCATGGCTTTGGAAACCTCCTCTTTATAAAGTGTGCCAGGTCAGGCTAAAAAACATCTATCCTAACTGAACTGCATAGCAGCTAATGCTCACTAATACTAAACTAGTGCATATTAGGCATTGTAAGAGACCTCATCTTCCGTTGCTGAAACCAAGGCAGAAGGCTTTTAGTGTCATCTGTTTTTGCTGACAAGCTCTGCAAGTTCATCACACCTCTCTCTTCTCCCTGCTGCCTCAGATCAATCCAGAATAGGAAGCTGATCCATTCCTGCATTTAGCTACCTTGTTAACTTGCAAAGATTTAAATCAGACATATAAGACCCTGAAGAGGACATGTCAGTAATGATTCATGATCTCTGAGGACAGGCTTTGATGATGCAGTCATGTAGGTTTGTTGATGATGTGATAAACTGGAGACATCTGATGCAGGCTGTGAGATTTTTGTCCATGCTAATTCCCATATTTGGTGCAGGGGTATAACCTCAGATAAGTGCAACTCCACTGTCCTGAAACCTTGAAAGAATGAATAGCTTCTCCAAAATTTACTGGTGAAGCCTGTAACCCAATCATCCAACACCAGAGCATGCCATGAGGAACACCCTCCAAACTCAGACGCAGGCTGCTGCTGCCTGGAAGCTTGCTAACCTAAACAGCCTCAGCTCGGCGGCTAACCAGTCCAGTGCTGGCAAACCAGCTGTGGTTACTGTATTGGACCATGATGGTACAGAGCTGATAACAAGAATGTAAACTGTATAAACAGCATCACGTGTTCTTTATTCTATGACAAAGACTGGGGCACTGAGTAAGAACAACAGAGTAACCTTGTAGTCCATACGCTAAGTGATGAAGGTGCTTCACGTTCACTACAGAGTAAGAACATCTATAAAAGGATCAAAGTACAGCCGAGGCATTGACAGTTTATGTTTTAGCTTGTTTGCAGTAACGTGAATATGTGCCTATGCTTCATGCCATTGAATGTATAATTGAAACTGGACACTGGAATATGCAGTTTTATTTCTTCTGAACACAGTAAAAACATTATTAACTATCACCATCATCAAGAACAATAACAACAGTGTCCAGAGGTACAGATATTTAGAGGGGAAGGGAAGCAGGGAGCAGCTAAAGGGTCTGTATCCTCTTCTTCTTAGCGTCGATTGAAGATACATTCCAGGCCATGGCGCTAGAATGTTGTTGTGTCTGTGCTTCCAGCTCTAACAGCAGCTACATTTAGCCTCAGTTCAAAGGACTGATTCTGCATCTGTGTTCATTGGATTGCATGCACTGGCCAAAAGCCTTCTGGTAATAAGTGCAAAACCATCTTTGCTGGTAGGTGAAGGAGTGAGAGTAGGAAACTCTGTTTTTAATTTCCTGTATAACTTGACAATGTGATTTTTTTTTATATAATGAGGGTAAAACCAAAATTATACTAGATTTGCAGGAATATTTGGCAATGATTCTTTTCCAAAAATCTGAAGCAAAATTTGCACTGTGTAAAATACTAAAACTATTGAGTGTCATTTACAGATTAGTTAAGCCAAATATAATTTTGATTAGATTTTCAGGAGCAGTCATGGGTTACTGTAGCACATAGTAGGTAAATTTGTCTTGAAAACATTAAACATGCATGAATTAATTCACTTGAAAGAGTAGAAAAATTCATCAAGTGCATTTGTTAAATGAGAAATATAATCAAGTAGCTAGCAGTGACATTTTGGCCAAGAATTCCAGAAAAAAAGACATGTTTCTGTAACAGCCTTTTGAGCAATATGGTTACTCTCAATATTCACTAATTTCTTCAAACACACTTCTTGAAATACTAGGAAGTCATACTTCTAGGCACAAATCCTTCTGTCTACTTGCCATCACACTACAGCTTACTTTTTACTTTAACCTTTTACTTTCAAAGTTAACAGTTATTCAGAAATAACGTTTAATATATTCAAGATTCAAATAGTACACAGTAACAGAATTAATCTTGCATTTTTGCTTTCCCACATGAACATTTGTTTGTGACTTCTATGTCTGTTGTAGATTTAAAATATTGGCTTTGATACAAACATGCATTATTTATGAAAGATTGGGCAAGAGGCAAATTGCTAGTATACTTACGGAGCTATTACACAAAATGTTATGACAGTGTTACTAAAATGCCCTACTTCATACTCAGACCAGCTTCAGATGAAGTATTTAATACCTGAGAAAAGTTAAGTGATAGGTGTATGCAAAACTTGCCAAGGAAGATCTTGGTGTATGTCAGGCTAAATCCAAAAACTCCTTCCCTTGGGAAATTACAAAGTGTCAGTAACTGGTTTCATCCTGTTTTACCATCTCAAAGAAGGTTAGCATTTCAACATTTCCTACATGAAATCGGTACTTTGTCATCACCAAGATTCAGACTTCAGCAATAGGCAAGACATGAACTTGTTAAATAATGAGGTTGGCGCTTAGTCTCCTCTCCCAAGTAATAAGTGATAGGACAAGAGGAAAGAGCCTCAAGTTGCACCAGGGGAGTTTTAGATAAGATATTAGGAAAAGTTTCTTCACCAAAAGGGTTGTCAAGAATTGGAAGAGGCTGCCCAGGGAAGTGGTGGAGTCACCATACCTGGAGGTATTTAAAAGACCTGTAGACATGACAGTTAGGGTCATGGTTTAGTGGTGAACTTGGCAGTGTTAGTTTAAGGGAAGGACTTGATGATCTTAAAAGTCTTTTCCAACATAAAAGATTCTGTCATTCTGTGAAAGGTGGTCCAGAGGAGAGGATGAAAATGATCAGAGGTCTGGCGTATATCTCCCACGAAGAAAGACAGCAAGTTGGAGCTTCTCTTTTAGCCTAGAGAAGAGAAGACTCTAAGGCAACCTTATTGTAGCCTTTGAATATTTAAAAGGGGCTTATAAAAAAAGTGGTGAGAGACTTTTTACCATGACCCTTAAGTGACAGGATGAGAGGCAACACTGTTAAACTGAAAGAGGGTAGGTTTCAATTGTATATAGGGAAAGCAATTTTTTATGATGAATGTGATGAGACACTGTAATAGCTTGCCCAGAGTTGTGGATGCTCCATACCTGGAAGTGTTCAACGTCAGGCTGGATAGGGCTTTGCGCAACCTGATCTAGTGACAGATGTCCCCCTGTGGCAAGTGGGATGGACTTAATCTTTGAAGGTCCATTCCAACCCAAACCGTTCTATGATTCTCTGAATCTATTAATAGATGTAAATTCTGCTGTAGTGCTATTTACCATTACACTAGTCAACCAAGATGTTTGTATTTTTCACCAACAGTTGCTCTCTCACACTCAAAGATATCAGTAGCTGTTTAAAGGTACTGTTTCAAGATACACCTTGGGAAAGCACAGAACACACATTTCAAAGCTTTTGATTAGGAAACATCATGGTATGGAATTGTGTTGAAACAAGGCTAAAAGTCTTTGTTTCCAGTTCATATTAAATATTTATTTTCCATTGTGGTTAAACTCCATAGCTTGAAAGAGCTTGTTGTTTGAAGTAAAGATAGCCCACTCTTTCCCACAGACATGGCAAGCTGGCAAGACTACATCTTCCATAACATATCAGCCAAGGCAGACAGAGTGAAAGCACTCTGCTACATTGAGAGATGTAACTTTCCAGGAACATCAGCCAAACAGAGATATTGTGACAAAATAAAAATTGCCTATAAAAATTCAATTTATTTTCAGAAGGTACATTTTGCAATGTAAAACACAAGTTTCTAGCCAGCCCTAATCACTCATAAAACCTAGACTGCTCTCTTGTCGTAATTGGAAAAGCAGTGAATGAAGTATGAAGTCAGTCTCTTCCCATTCCTACACGTACCTGGAAACTTGATCTGGGGTGAATTGCTTGTCATAAACTAAGTAGGAGCATGCAACATTTATTTTCTTGTACTTTTCCTTATGCAAAGGACACAGGGACAGAGAAAGTCTTGACTCTAGGTTCATCCCAATTCATGCAAAGACTAAGAGATTTAACAAAGCATGAGGGTGAAATAAACTTCATCCTTCAATTAAAACAGCAGTGTTCCTCCAGGAAGGTTGGAAATCACTGTCCTGTGTATTAACCATATTTCTGACTCAGAATACTTCCTTGAGACAATTTGGGAAGCAAATATTTTACCGGTTGATCTATATTTAGATTTGTGCCTACCAAGCAATCCAGCTTTACTGAAATATGACCCAAGAAAGCCTCTTTAAGTGAGCTCAATAAATTAGTGTATTTTACAGCCAGACACAGCTAGAGTAAATGATTTATGGCAATTTACTCATAGCTCCACAGTCAGAATACCACTGTGGAAGGAAGAAAACAATAGAAGAATCTTTAACAAGTAGTATCCAATTAAAAAATGAATATATTATGCCTATTGACCTGAAATGAACATTTAATTCACATTGGTGCAGCTATTCAGTCAAGTAGAAACAGTAAAAAATAGTTTTCTATCAGACACTAGTCTATTCACATTCTCACCCCATTGCAGCAATACCAAATTGCTTTCCAGTTGTGCATTAAGCAATACATCATTTGTTCTCCTTTCCTCTGCCCTAAGGGAGAGGTTCAGAGAATTATTTGCTTTAATAATTTGTGTGCTTTTCTTTAATGTATATGTTGCAATGTATTTATGTCATAAAGGCAGGTCAAAGAAATCTTGTTTGCATTTAGATGATGATGTTTGTGATAGTCTTCAGCTCCTGAGGGAGTTTATTCCATAGTCTTGGACCAGACTTTGAAAGTCTTTAACCTCCTGCACCAAATACAGCGAAGCCAAAGAATAAATAAATTTCTCTTGATTTTTGTCTTGTTTTTTCACCTTAAGCTTCAGTTTATCTTCTAGATCAGTGGTTTCAAAACTGGGGTGTGTGCACCCCAGGGAGTGTGCAAGACAAGCCACTGAAGGGCAGCAAAAAAATTAAATAATTTAAATAATTTTTAAGTGCTTATTTCATCTTTAGCCTTTTTTAATTTGCTTTTTTGTGTGTATGAAGTGCATAATACATTAGCGTGGTAGTACATGCATACAATTTATAAATAGATGAGGTAAAGGCTGCAGATGTAGCGTAAAGTCTTTGACACAGTTTCTCACAGTATTCTACTTTAGAAACTGGCTACCAGTGGCCTGGACAGGCACACCCTCTGCTGAGTTAAAATGACCGGGCCCAGAGAGTGGTGGTGAATGGAGTTAAATCCAGCTGGAAGCCAGTTACAAGTGGGATTCCCCAGGGCTCAGTGCTGGGTCCAGCCCTGTTCAATGTCTTTATCAAGGACCTGGATGAAGGCATTGAGTTCTCCCTTAGCAAGTTTGCAGATGACACTAAGCTGGGTGGAAGTGTGGATCTGCAGGAGGGTCGGGAGGCTCTGCAAAGGGATCTGAACAGGCTGGACCGCTGGGCAGAGTCCAATGGCATGAGGTTTAACAAGGACAAGTGCAGAGTCCTGCACTTGGGGCACAGCAGCTTCATGCAGTGGTACAGACTGGGAGAAGCCTGGCTGGGAAGCTGCCTGGAGGAGAAGGACCTGGGGGTGCTGGTTGACAACCGACTGAACATGAGCCAGCAGTGTGCCCAGGTGGCCAAGAAGGCCAATGGCATCTTGGCTTGTATCAGAAACAACATGGAAAGCAGGACCAGGGAATTGATTCTGCCACTGTACTCAGCATTGGTGAGACTTCATCTCGAATAAGGCCTGCAGAACAGGCCTTATGAGGAATGGCTGAGAGAGCTGGGGGTGTTTAGCCTGGAGAAGAGGAGGCTGAGAGGAGACCTCATTGCTCTCTATAACAACCTGAAAGGAGGTTGTAGAGAGGAGGGTGCTGGCCTCTTCTCCCAAGTGACAGGGGACAGGACAAGAGGGAATGGCCACAATCTCTGCCAGGGGAGATTTAGGCTGGACAGTAGGAAAAAATTTTCACAGAAAGGGTCATTGGGCACTGGAACAGGCTGCCCAGGGAGGTGGTTGATTCACCTTCCCTGGAGGTGTTTAAGGCACAGGTGGACGAGGTGCTGAGGGGCATGGTTTAGTGTTTGATAGGAATGGCTGGAGTCGATGACCTGGTGGGTCTCGTCCAACCTGGTTATTCTGTGTGATTTTGTGAATACTGTGTTCAGTTCTGGGCCCCTTGCTACGAGAGAGACGTTGAGGTGCTGGAGCAAGTCCAGAGAAGAGCAACAAAGCTGGTGAAGGGTCTGGAGAACAAGTCTTATGAGAAGTGACTGAGGGAACTGGGGTTGTTTAGCCCAAAGAAGAGGAGACTGAGGGGAGATCTTATCGTTCTCTACAACTACCTGAAAGGAGGTTGTAAAGAGGAGGGTGCTGGTCTCTTCTCCCTAGTGATAGGTAATAGGATGAGAGGGAATAGCCTCGAGATGCACTAGGGGAGGTTTCTATTGGACATTAGGAAAAATTTCTTCACAGAAAGGGTTATCAAGCACAGGAACAGGCTGCTCAGGGAGATGTTGAGTCACCATCCCTTGCGGTATTTAAAAGGTGAGTAGATGAAGTCCTTAGGGATATGATTTAGTAGTGGACAGGTACAGTTGGTCTTGATGAACTCAAAGGTCTTTTCCAACCTAATGATTCTATGATTCCATGCTTCTAAATAAGTAAACTAACATCTATTGTACAATTTTTTTTAGGGATAGGGGTGTGCTATCAAAGTTTGGAGACTGCTGTTCCAGACAGAAGTTCCCAGACAACAGCACACTCTAACAACACAAACTGAGATCCTGAGTTTTGATCAGTATTCTACCAGTCAATGCAAAAATAGAAAATAGTTGTCACGTGCACTTAAAAGAACCACTGCTGTTGCAGAGAGTTGTTACAACCTTCCCACACATGGATTTCGCTGGTGACAAGAATCTCCTGCAGAAAAAGTGTGCAGTTGCTGTGGAATGAATATGAGAACAGAGCACAGCAGTTCTGACGAGATGGGAGTCTCTTGGCCAAACAGAGATGATTAAACATTGCTGGCTTCATGAGCTCCTGCTTGGGTATCAACAAGAAACCCAGAATTGCTCTCAAACTGTGGACTGAACGGACTGTGAGTTTGTGTATTCACACAGAGAAAACTACAGTGGACAGGTAAATTCTTCCAAAAAAAATTCTGTGAGTACCACTGCTGTCTTGCTGAGATTTCTGACCAAAAGCTGATACCACTACGTTGTGTCCTTGGAAACTCAATCAAACTGCTGAAATGAATGTGTTGATGTAGTTGGGTGACCAGAGCAAAGTGCTTTAGTATTAACACTTGGTTTTGTAAAAGTAGACTCCCTGGATTAAAAAAAAATATTACAAAGTTGCCAAATGTAATTTTTAAAATCCATGCGTATGTATGTGTCTGTGGGGCTTTTTTTTTTTATTCTATTTCAACATAATTAACTCAATTATGCTATATGCTTAATTTCTAGGAATGCTTACAGAATACACTGACAGAAAGTCAGGTAGCCATTTAGATTTCATGTTAATAGTACTATACCTTAATTCATTCTCTCACATACATAAACAATTTTCCAGTTTACTTACAACTTCCAGAAAAATATGAGTAGTTACACTGAGGTAAGCCTGAAGTTTTTCTGACTAAACCAGGCTATTACAAAGCATTAGAGTTCACATTTTAGCAATATTATAAACATAGGGGAAGTGTTTCCTAGAGAAAATAGATACATCTTTCTGATATACCCATTTGGCAAAAAACAATGTTCCTCACAGAACACAAGGCTGTTAAGATTCAATTACATTAGGAAAACAGTGTGTCCATACCACAAAGAGGAAAATAAAGGATGTTGAGTAAGAATACTGCAGACAGGCATCAGAGGTGCTGATGCTTCTGGGACACTCTCTAGGTCCATGTCATGATGAAGGGACCAGCCACCAGTGTTTAGGCAATACTTTCCCAGACAGCAGACAGGGTATTCAAGATGGCCACTACACTTATAATTAGGGACTAATTGATGATTAGGGACCGCAGAAGGCATCAATGGTGAATGTGGGAACCCACGCAGCACTCTCTGTGGAAAGGAGCATGTTGGCAGGCTAGGAGCTTTGATGGTTTGGGGAAATGTACGTTAGGGAGAGGGTTGGCACAAGGATAGTGCAAAGGCATCCAGTGTTGCTGGGGAATTTCTCCCTTGCTTACACTACCCTGCTTTTGGAAAATAAAAAGGGAGCATCAGGGAATGGCTGGGGGAGAGGGCAGGGGACTTCAGTAATGACAAAACCAAGTGTCAGGGCCCAGATCCCCACTCCCATTCTCCTATGGGTTTGGTTGCCTGGGCTCAAGGCCAGCTCAGAGAAAGTGCAGCTACTGACCTTGAAGAAAGCTCTTCAGAGAGCAGTGCAGGGAGGCCTTTGCCAGGATTGCCCCTCCTTCCCCTGGGACCTGCTTTGAAGTTGAGTCTCTTCCACTTGGTTCCTGTCTGAGTTACCCTGCAGCTGCAATGCAGCCGTGCCTGTGCACTGCCAGCCAAAGGCTGCCAGAAGAAAAGATGACTGTGTCTGGCATTGGCAACAGCAGAAACTGAAACATCCTATAATGAGTACATCAGCAATAACATTTGAGAGTGCTAACCCTGCTTCTTACTGATCTGGCATTAACACCTTTTGCTGACAGATTTAATTCAATTTAAGGAATTCTGGGTTAAATTTTATTTTCTGAGTTATTAAAGATATCCTGTAAAAATATTTTAAGGAATGACTCAAATTCCCTTCAGTAAATATAGTTATTCTGCAGTATAGAATTGCAGGATTAGCAAAGTGTGCCATAATAAATCAGTTTATTTCCTCCCAATAAAGGGATTCACAAATATTGTCCTACAAGGAGGCTATTTGAGTAAGCAAAATTTTCGAATTTCACTCCTGTTCACCACTGCATGGACAAACTCCACTCAGTTGGGGTTCTGCAGCCCATGGTAACTGTAATAACTGCTGAGTAACTAATATGAGGAAGATTTACAAGAGATAGATGCCTTTTATGAACTCCATTAACATAAGACAAAGAGAGAAACATCAGACCACCGGCAGACTTAGAAATAAGAAAAATCTAAAAGATCATCTAGAAAAAACAAGAGATGGAAATTAGGTTGAAAAGAGAGGACTAAATTGGATTATCCGAAGCCAACTGTCCGTAGTTAGGAGAATACTGTAACCTCATTAAACAGGCACTGATCAAAGTCACCAGAAAAGTGCAGTTGCTCAAATACCCAGAAGAGAAGCTTCATTCTCCTCCTCCTGATCTTTCACAGCACATTCACTCCCTGATAAAGTACATCTGTCCTTGCTACAGACTGAAAAATACAGGACTATTATAGAGGACCATCAAAGAAACAAAAGACAAGAAATACAGAATCACAGAATCACAGAATAACCAGGTTGGAAGAGACCCACTGTATCATCGAGTCCAACCATTCCTATCAAACACTAAACCATGCCCCTTAGCACCTCGTCCACCCATGCCTTAAACACCTCCAGGGAAGGTGAATCAACCACCTCCCTAGGCAGCCTGTTCCAGTGCCCAATGACCCTTTCTGTGAAAAATTTTTTCCTAATGTCCAGCCTAAATCTCCTCTGGCGGAGATTGTGGCCATTCCCTCTCATCCTGTCCCCTGTCACTTGGGAGAAGAGGCCAGCTCCCTCCTCTCTACAACCTCCTTTCAGGTAGTTATAGAGAGCAATGAGGTCTCCTCTCAGCCTCCTCTTCTCCAGGGTAAACAACCTCAGCTCTCTCAGCCATTCCTCATAAGGCCTGTTCTCCAGCCCCTTCACCAGCTTCGTTGCTCTTCTCTGGACTCGCTCCAGAGCCTCAACATCCTTCTTGTGTTGAGGGGCTCAGAACTGAACACAGTATTCAAGGTGCAGTCTCACCAGTGCCGAGTACAGAGGGAAAATAACCTCCCTGGACCTGCTGGTCACGCCGTTTCTGATACAAGCCAGGATGCCATTCAATACCCTTGGGTGAATCTCATACAACCCGATTGACTTGTGGATGTCTAGCCAGGCTAGCAAGGTTCTGACCACCTTCTCTTGGACCATGGGAGCCTCATGTTGCTCCTCTAGCTCCAGGGTTTGTACACAGAGGGAACAACTTTCTTTACAATTAAAGACTGAGGCAAAGAAGGCATTAAGTACTTCAGCCTTTTCCTCATCCCCTGCCACTGTTGTTCCTTCTGTGTCCAATAGGGACTGTATGGTCTCCCTAGTCCTCCTTTTATTATTTATATATTTATAGAAAGATTTTTTTGTTATCTTTCACAGACTTTGCCAATCTGATTTCTAGTTGAGCCTTAGCCCTTCTGTTTTTTTCTCTACACAATCTCACTTCCCTCCTGTAGGCCACCCAAGAGACCTGTCCCCTCTTCCAGAGCCCATAAACTTTTCTCTTCTTCTTGATATCACTCAAGATCTCACTGTTCAACCAAGCTGTTTTTTTCCCCTACCGGCTTCTTTTCCAGAACATGAGGATGGCTTTCTCCTGAGCTGCTAGGATTTCCTTTCTGAAGAGCTCCCAGCCCTCATGGGCTCCCTTGCCCTTAAGCACAGTCTCCCATGAGACTTTGCCAACCAGCCTTCTGAAGAGTTCCAAGTCTGCCCTCTGGAAATTTAATGCTACTGTCCTGCTAACCACCCTTTTCACCTAGAACAGAAAACCCTATCATCTCATGATGGCTTAGTCCTAGGCATCCTCCTACTGCCACATCCCCCACAAGGCCTTCTCTGTTCACAAACAGCAGGTCCAGGAGGGCACCTTCCCTTGTTGGTTCATTCACCAGCTGTGCAAGATAGTTGTCTTCCACACACTCCAGGAGCCTCCTAGATTGCTTCCTTTCTGCTCTATTGTACTTCCAGCAGATATCAGGAAGATTGAAGTCTCCCACAAGAACGAGAGGCATCGATCTAGAGATTAACCCCAACTGTTTATAGAGGAGCTTCTCAACTGCTTCTCCTTGGCTGGGTGGCCTGTAACAGACTCCCATCACAAAATCTACCTTCTTATGGGCTCCTCTGATTTTAACCCACAGGCACTCAATCTCCTCATCGCCATAGTCCATCTCAACAGTGTCAACTATTTTTTTAGTCAGGTAAAGGCCGAAATCCAGGAACTTCCAGAGCTGAACTCCTTTTCAAGTGGATGCCTAACCCAAAGATGGACAAAAAGATCAGAAAGATGTGAATAAGAAAGACTAACAAATAACAAGCCTTAGGTAGAAACAGGCTATGTTACTTTAAATGATGGTTGGAATTTAGAGGACTTAGAGGAAATGCCTTGTATATGCTAAGGCTAAACTGGCCATAGCTGTAGCCATGGGAAGAAAGAAAAAAAATCCCTCCACTGCCCGAGCAATTGGCCCCAAGGAGCAGATTTCCACCTCCTGCAGCAAGCTTCAGGCGAGCTCTCCAGTCCTACTTCAAAAAAAAAAAATCTCTTTAGTGAAACTGTATGTTCATTCTTCATGGAAGCATATGAAAACACACTTATTTAGAGGTAAACACATGCTCAAGTGCTTTGTTGGATAAAAAAAAGTATTTTTCATTGAGGCTGCAGGTGACTGACTAAAAAAAATAGCAGTACTGTCCATGTGTAGAACAAAAAACGGGAAAAAAAGAAATAACAAAAAATAAATGTGCAACATTAAGAAGACTGGAATAAGCAGAACTTCCTCCAGAGGAAGCAATATAGTTAGTTGTCATAATAGCACCAACAGCAGTGGATAAAGCCCGGTCTACTGGTAACGATGTCTAGAATCCCCAGGCTGAAAATACAAGAAAAGACAAAGCCCTGTGTGCAACTGGACCTCTCTCAGTTTAAGAGTAAGAGGACAAGAGTAATAGTGGTCACATACACAGCGATTGTGAGAAAATGTGCAAACTGGGAATGAAGGCTGGACTCTACTCCACTCTATGAACTTCCTCCTGCAGGGTAAAATCAGTGTGAAACACAGTGCCAAACCAGACTGTCCCTTGGCTGGGGGGCAACAGTGCTAGCCCACATCCAGGGCTTCCCATGCACCTGGCACTCTTAAAAGGAGCAGCTGAGGTTCTGGGTAAGAAAATCATGAACTTAATTCTGAAGGACTAGAGTCATCAATAGTCACCTGTTAGGGCTTTCGGTTTGCCAAATAAGAAGGCTTTAACACTTCTGGATGCTTTCAAATTGTTTTCTGTTGTTAAAGCACTATAAAAATACTTAGTATGAAAGATAATTAATCCGGGAATATGCAACAGAAAAGGCATGGACATGTTTGGAAGAGCTGTAACACCCACAGCGCGTGCAGGACTAAGTCATGTGCTGGCACTCAGTTCGCAGACAGGTGTGCCAGTTGGTGAGACATCATCATTCATATAGTTGTTTCTTACCATTCCTCTGCTGAGAGCATCCACCCCCGCAGCTCAGTTGGCAGAAGGAATTAAGCGAGTGCTCCCTCATGGGCTCCCAACAAGTCAGATGGATTAGTCAATGAAGAGAGTTTAAACCAACCTGCTCGTTTTGCCTAAAGCAAATGAAAGAGCTCTCAAGCAAACCCTTTTACCAGCAGAACTATGGCAATAGTAAGCACAGCATCAAAAGGGTAGCCAGTAGGTGCAAAATGGCAAAACCTTCAAATGGCACTGCTAGATCTGGAACACGCTGTCTGTCCATAGCTGTACAAGTACACACAAGCTACAGCATCCTACATGCACAACACCTGTCCACATAAACATTTCATTCTGCAGCAAAGACAAAGTTAATTCAATTACACTGAAAATTCTTCCACTCTATACTAGGTAAAGGCATGTTATCTCATACTGACTGAGTGCTAAGAGTGTGCAAGGGAATAATTATCAGACAATGGATGGTAAGTGTTAATTCATGATACCTTCCTATCCTGTGTAAGGTCACAAGGTATGATTGTGCAAAATTAAGTCATTGACCTGAATAAGGTTGTGATTTACCTTTTAAATACCGCTTACGAGGTATTCCACGAGGTAAAAACTGCACAAATTGAATTTTAATTCGGTTTACTGCAGAAACAGCTACTGATTGTAGACCAAAAATTCTGCTGATACTTGACAAAAGTACAAGTTTCTGTTATTGGGAATTACACTTTCAAAAGTCTTCTTTTACTGTAATCTGGAAGCACAGATTGCGTCAGGAACAGATGTGCCTGTGCCAGGTTGAATAGCACTGAAATCACAGCACACAAGCTTTCTTCCCAATGCACTCAGTGCTCCCTAGGCAGCTGAACCCGTGCCACCAAGATCTGCTTCATTCTGTCTACTTCAGCTGCACCTGAGCATGTAGCAGAGGCATAACCTCAGACTAGGAACGACACTGAGGTTTCCAAGTCCTTCCTTGGCTTTGATCACTGTTTTCTCTTCCTAGTACTTGTTCCATGGAGCAGCACAGTTCATACTACAAAGTGACACGCTGTAGGGATCAGACAACATCCCACTAGTTTCAATTGAGTCTTCTTTGTTGTACGGACTTCCATCGCAGAGACATGCTGTAGGGATCAGACAACATTGGTTTCAGAAGCTCTTGGAAGAGTCAGTCTCAGCATGAACGTGCTTCTGAGGTCACAGTAGGAATTTTGGGACACAAATCTTTCCAGATATAACGTGCTGTTAGTTTCAGTAGCGTTCCGCTAAAAATGCTATGATTGGTATACACTGGAGTTGCATGGCGTCTCTCAGGTCATTATCTGTTTCTCACTCGTTTCTGTAAGAGTCAGATCAGACTTTAGACACCCTCTAGAGCTGCACAAAAGCAGACACTAGATGTGTGTAATAAGCTCACTGCCCCTACAGATAATACACTGTCTCTAATGAAGAGGGTACTCTACATCAGGCACCACACCAGTATGAGAATTTAATCCTCAGAGTCTTGCACCACAGGTTTTATCATCTAAAAGCTAAAGATGCTATTCTTTGTGTAGGAGCCTGCATTTTATTTTCACTGAAACCCTAATTCAGCAGAATTTACAAACAGAAATCTAAAAGTTTTGGTGGAATGAGCTTTAAGTAGTGTTAAATATAGAATTGATTAGGGATGATATTCACCCATAAAGGAGTTTTATGAACTGTTCTCCTCAGATATATATATATAGATGAAGCGAGAACAGGATTTTATGCAATGTTCACTCCCTTTCACAGCATTAAGCCCACTTAATTATTTTTAAATACTGGACTTTTAGATCCTAGAAAACCAAAATAAGTGACAACTGTTGCTTTCCTAGAATGTGCTCCCCACATTTAGTACTACCAGTGACTGGTAACTGTGTTATTTAGACTTGGAGCAATATGCCACACCACAGCAGTGCGTACATAATGATGCATCATCATCATTATTATTATTGTTGTGTTTGTTTGTTTGTTTGTTTGTTTGTTTGTTTGTTTGTTTGTTTGTTTTTTATGCTCTCTCATGTGAGGCTGAGACACAACCACTTCTTTTGCAGGAAGTCAAAACAGTTTACAACTCTTTCCCAGTGAACTGCGGGAGATTTTTATGTCTTTCTTTAACACAGGAGAAAAAAGCAGAAAGAATCAAAGGAGTACCAAAAAAAAAAGGAAGCTATGCGTAGTATCTGGAGAATTAGATTTCAGACTGAAGAAAAGAGTATTTTCTGTCTACAGGACCAGGACGGTTAACCACTGATGACTTCTCTCCTGTATTTCCCCATCACAGAATGGAAAAAGAAAGAGATTCTAGCCAATTTTTGAACTGTAGCAGTAAGCACTACTGAATCACAAGAGACAGTAAGTAACATAGGTTTGTTAAAGAATCACCATAAGGTGCACATCAATGATTTTTTTCAACTATGAACCTTAGTAGCATGTGGGTTTGTGAGGGGAATTGAAAGCCATTGATGAAGAAACAGCATATTAATGTTTATACAAAATACATGCATTTTTGCTACAGCATTTCAGGATGCTTTTTGAAATATTTAGTCCCATCATGACTATAATATAAAATCTCACTTACAACAATGCAGTCTGCAAACAAGAATTTCTACAGTGAAAATAGTGGTTTGAAAATTTTTGTGAATTACCTGGTGACAAAAGCCTGTTAGGCAAAAGTTACAATTTCCTGAGGAGACCTGCATCCATGACGACGCTAAGTAAAATGGAGTTATCAAATAGAATGATATAGACTTCAATTCTGGTGTGACAGGGCCATTATAGACCAATTAAATTAGCTACAATGACTTGGCTAAGTTCCCTTTACTGAGTGTACTGTACAGTGGTGAAATACCTTGCAGCAAGCTGACACAGAAAATGCATGATGAGAGGATTTGGGAGGAGCTGTTGGCAAAGGTCTTCCCATCCAACAGTCCAGGAGTGTCTGAGATGTTGTCCCAGAGCAACTGACTGTAACTTTGATGTTGGCCCTGCTTTGAACTGACTGAACTCCAGAGGCTTCCTCCAATCTAAATTATTTTATGATCCTTTATCATTTTGTTAGCACTCTAGATTGCCTGCCACGACCAAATGACATTTGTTTGCACTTCAGAACAACTCTATAGTTCATTATCCTACTGTCCCTCCCACATATCTTACCCCAGTTCATTCCTGGGTGTCCATGGGGTAGGTTTTCAACACAGCAGTTCTGGGTGCAGGTTACAATCCCTGAGATCACAACAAACCTGCTCTGTAAATATGAATTCTGCCAGTGATTTTTCATGTAAACTTCCTGTATACACTTTCTTGTATACGCTTGCTGGAATCTGCACTAGTTTAAACATACCATGAGAAATAATCTGCAGCACCAAATGTTTTTTGTAAGAAATTCTAAGGTAGTGAGTGTTTAGATGCTAGGCAGCTGGTGAATGCTGACGGGGAAGGATCAAGCATCACAGGAATATAGAAACATTGGTACAACAGAAAGCTTAAAACTTGATGAAATACGGGTCAGTTTTGCATTTTACCAAGGCTGCTGTATCATTAGAACCCTCTGCTTCAACGTACCCAGATCTGAATCGCTGTCTCCACCCTGTGCCCCAGTGAGGCACAGCAAATTTCAAAAATCTTTATCGCCTATCACTCCTCTGTCCCATTTGCCTACGTTGAGACCATCTTTGCTCCTGGAAATCCGATCCTGCCTTTTTGAGTTTCTGTGTTTCTCCATGAATGACTCTCTTCTCCCTCTTGGAGTTCTAGAAAGATTTTCTTAATGTTTTCTACCAAATTTCTCCTTTTCCAAAGTAACCCTTTGGAAGGAGAAAAGCATTTTTGCTTACAGCATTTTTAGTAGTCTTGCAAACTCTTCTCAAAAGTTTAAGTCAAAATCAACTCTCCCAGACCCCTGCATATTTCCAGGCCAAGACACCGAGGAATATCTGTCTTAATCACCAAATATAAGATATTGCATGACACCTACAACGACTCACTTCATCACTTGGAAGATTTCATAGCCATCCCTCCCAGAAATCTTCCACTATCCATTGCACTGGGTCTGGCTGGGATGGAGTTCACTGTTTTCACAGCAGGTTGGATGGGTCTGTGGTTTACATTCCGGGTTGCTGAGCAGCGTTTGCACAGCACCAAGGCTTTTTCTGCTTCCTATCCTGTCCCCACAGTGACCAGACTGGGGGTGCACAGCAATGGGGAGGTGACAACTGGGCAGGCGACCTTAACCAATGGAAGAGATATTCTGTGCAGTACTGACACAATTATTTACTATAACAAAGAGTGGATTGGTTTTGATTTAAGCTAGAGTTAAGTTTCATTTAAGTAACTGTATTTATTAAAGTTAGACAGAATGTCCCACTGACAGTGTGTTTTCCTTCAGACAGTGTTTTCCCAGACTATTAATTCTTCAGAGATGCTAACATCTTGGGTGAATCGCGATCTGTGCTGAACAGACGTGTCTCCTCTTCTGTAATAATCTGTTTCCAGTGTTTCCCTATCTCAAATGCAAGGTCAGGCAAAGCTGCCACCAGCTTCAAATAAGCAAGAGTTTTTACTGCTGTTAAGTTCATAATGATATTAAAATTAGTCCTTGGGAAGTAACAGAATACGTCTTTCTGGGAAATCTAAGTGGAAAATACGTTCCGTAACAGCTTTTACCTGATTGCAGGATTGATGGGGATAGCTCCCTCACGTTGCCCAGGCCTGATGAAGGATGCTTGTTTACTAAAACTCCAAAATGAGTCTTAAGAGAGTCATCTGCCTGTGTTGTTGGCGTCAGTATGACCATGCTCCTCAGCAGAATGGAGAAATCAGGGAAGGGAACCACCTTTTTCTCCAGAACGGCCGAGCACCCATATGCCTGGGGGAGGTGGCAAGCGATTGCCTCCCCATCCCTCGCTCCTTCATTCTTCTCCCACTTCTTAGTGACCTTCCAGTACCTGAAGGGGCTACAAGGGACTGTTTCCAAAGGCTTGTAGTGATAGGTCGAGGGGCAGTGGGTATCAACTGGAGAGGGGCAGACTTGTAGAATCATGGAATGGGTTGGGTTGGAAGGGACCTCAAAGATCATCCAGTTCCAACCCAACCCATTCCGTGACTCTGGGACTCCCCCAGGCTGCCACCGCCCGCGCCTCGAGCGCGCGCCGGGCCCCGCCCCAGCCGGCACGTGGCGGGCAGCGCGCGCACGCCTGCGCCCCGCGCCTAACGGTACCGCCGCGCGCGAGGTCCCCCCCGGCACCACCCCTGGAGCGGGGCTCAGCCGCCGCCGCCGCCGCCCCTCGGGGCCCTCCCTGCGCGTGCGCGGGGGGAGCGCGAGCCCTCGGGGACGGGGCGGTGGGGGGGGGGGAGGGGGTCGTGCGCGCGCCACCGCTCCCCCCCCCCCGGTCTGTGTAGGGGCGGGGCAGGGGCTCGTGACGCGCGGGAGCTGCGGCGCGCGCCCGGCGGCCGCCCGCCCCCCCCCCCTCAGCTCCTCATCCCCTCCCTCCCCCTCCCCTCTCCCCCCCAACTCCGGCCGCCCGCCCCCCGCTCGAGCTCCCCCTCCCCTGCGGTGGCCGCCGCGGTGCATTGTGGGAGCAGCCCGTTGTTCATTTGCCGTTCGACCCGAGCTGGGGCCTGTCGGGACGGAAGCGCCGCCGAGCCGGGGGTCCGTTGCGGGAGGAGCCCCGCGGCGCCCATCGAAGGCCGGAGCCGCGGCGGGCGGGCGGGCTCCCGTTTGCGTCGGTCGCCGCCGCCCCCGCTCTGCCCGCGCGGCGGCGGGCGCCTCCTTCCCGCGGGCGGCGCGGCGGGGCCAGGGGCGCGAGGCGGGGGGCGCCCGCCATGTTCGCGGAGATGAACCGGCGGACCCTGGCGTTCCGCGGCGGCGGCCTGGCGGCGGCGGCGACCCCGACGAGTGAGGCCTGGGAGCGGCAGGACCCCGAAGCGCTGAACGGGCGCGGGGCGGACGAGGAAGCGGAGCTGGAGGGGCTGGAGGCCGAGGAGTTGGAGGCCGCCGAGGAGAAGGAGCTGGACGCTGCCTCGCCCCCCGCCGCCACCACCGCCGCCGCCGGCCCCGCGTTCGCCGAGAGGAACCGCCGGACTCTGGCGTTTCGGGGCGGCGGGGGGCTGCTCGCCGCCGCCGGCAACAACAATGGCTGCGAGGCGCCCGGCTGGCCGCGCAAGCCCTTCAACGGGCGGGGGGCTGACGAGGAGATGGAGCTGGAGGGCGCCGAGAGCCTGGAGCCGCTGCTGGAGGGGAAGGAGCTGGTGCAGGACGGCGGGTCCCTCAGCGACAGCAGCGACGACGAGGAGGACGGCGAAGGGGGCAGCCTGGGCGACGGCAGCGGCGCCGAGGGCGGCAGCTGCAGCAGCAGCAGGCGGTCGGGGGGCGACGGCGGGGACGAGGCGGAGGGCAGCAGCGTGGGCGCGGGGGAGGGGGAGAGCGTCAGGCACTTCCCGCTGGCCCGGCCCAAGTCGCTGCTGCAGAAGCTGCATATCTCCTTCCAGGGCTCCTGGCTCAAGGAGTTCCCATGGCTCTACTACTGCCAGGAGACCGGCCTCATGTCCTGCGCCTGGTGCACGGCCGCTGTGGCCGCCGCCGCCCCGCCCGAGCTCATCATCGCCGGCGGGGCCCTGCCCGGCGGGCACGACGAGCTCTGCAAGGGCACCCGCAACTACAAGCGCGCCCTGCTCCTGCGGCACCACCTCTCCGCTGAGCATCGCCTCAACGAGCCCGTCAGCCCCGAGCAGGTATGGGGGTCCTCTCGGCGCTAGCTCCTAACAGAGGCTCCGTGTGCTGGGCGCGGAGCGGGGCCTTTCCCGCTGGAGCGGGGCGGGCGGCGCCGTTCTGCCGCCCGGGAGCATTTGCACCGACCATTGTTTGGGGCCGTACCTGGCGTACGTTATCTGCTCCGAGGTTGCGAGCGGCGTTGTCATTAGTTTATCTCGTAAAGATAAACCAGCGATGTGGGAAAAAGTTGCGTAGGAGTAGCAGTGTTGCTGCACTGATTTAAAAACGCTCGTTACAACTTCCTCCTGCGGTACCGGGGAGGGGAGGGCAGTGTCCGGCTCCCTGTGTGAAACCGGTGCTCCCACAGATTAGAATTACTCGCTGTTCTTTCTTAATGGTCCCTGTGCGCTGATCGGGTGACTCTAGGTAGTCGAGACCTCGTTTAAATCTTGTTTTGATTGTGTTGCTTTAGATTGAGTTGCTGAGCGAGAAGTCTGCAATTGCGTGGTGTATGTTTGAGATAAACATGTGGTTTCCTGAAAGCCATGTTAATATGCCAGCGCTCCTCTGGTGCTTTGGGGCTTAGTGAAACTCCTCGTGTTCCTCGCTGAACTTAAGATTACTGTTTCTTGGCTGCTTTTACGAACAAGGCAGAGCTAACTCTAGAACATACGTGGATGAAAAGCTCTTGAGGAACGCTCGTGTTGAATCGCCAGCTCTCTGCAGCCTTTCCTCCTAAGGATGTCTACGCTGCTAAGTTCCCTCGGATCGCCTGGCTGACGTTAAATTTGCCAGGGGGCACGCGCTGATGTGCTTCAGGTTAGGGTAGTACTTGAAGTGTTTGGCTGAACTTGAGCCGTTGGCCGGAATGAATCCCTGATCACCCAGTTTTCACTATTTAGGGCTCAGTTTTAATTAAAACACGCACCTTGGTTGTATAGGTGTATCTGGAATCTGAATTGTAGTGTAGTACTTTAAATTGGACTCATTGCTTGAGCAGATTAAGGCGCTCAGGCTGCCTTGGACAGGAGCTGCTATTCTAATGTTTGGGTAGGGTAGCAGGATGACAGATAAAACGCGAGATGAAGGTGGGGTTTCTTAGAGCTGGTTTTCCTAGGAAATGGAGCACGTTTTAATTCCAGGGAAGACCCAATGGTGCATAGATACCAGTTATCCAAAATATTATTCTTGGATTTGTAAATGAAAAGTTCACCTTCAAGATGAACAATACTGTCCTTTCAGTTAGTGTGTTTCTAAGGCAGCTACTGTTAGAAACATTTCATAGTAGTAAGTGCCTTATCAACTTCCTCCAGTCTGAGGTTTGCTATTCGCTGTGCAGTATTTTGGTCCAACTTGCCTTAAATAACTTGCCTGTGATTCTGAAACTTTCATTCTTAATTTCATTTATTTCTTTGAAAGTATTCGTTGTCTAATGTTGTTGCAGTATATCCCTTGCCACCTCGTTGCCTAGTTTCTGACTTTAAGTTGGGAGTGATTACCCTGTAAAGGTATGTCCTGTCACTGTGCGGTTCCATGTGTCACTAGATGTTTCTAATTCATGCCACACTTGGAAGTTTCTCTCACCCCCATTGAGCTACACGTAAATAGAACATCATCCAAATGATTTTTTCCTACTCAATTTAGTAGGTTTGTTTTTTTTCTTCCCATATTCTTATTCCCAGTCTGTTGCAATCATTACAAGACTGGTAAATACTGGGAGGGTGTCAGGGGGAGACAGAATATTGGCTTGCATGTCACAGTAGCCTAGAAGTTAATGTAAGTATTTGTTTGAATTTTAATCTCTTACTGTCATGGGAATCCTTATAAAGATGAGCTTCTGCTTTTATACCACTTACAGTTTAAGAAAAAATATTACCTTAGTAATGGTAATAATAAGTGAAACAGTAGGATAGGTGTCACCAATTCTTTTGTACTGTATTTAAGATAAGTTTTGGACAAATTAAGCTTCTACAAGGTAGATGTAGAGAGATGGGTATTTTCAAGTGGCCATCAGTGCTGTACGTATCCTTGTGCAATTACATTTCAGTTAAACTTCTTACAGAGGAAAGAATTGTAATTCTGCAAGAGTCAGTGTAGTTTTCTTTGTGGTGTGCTTTTGGGATACACTTGCTTTATCACAGATCTGATTAAGAATCTGTTTTCTTTCTGCTTTTATGCTTAATTTCCATATCCTTTCACACTTTTAATAGCACTTGAATTTCTCTCAATACATACGTTTAAATTAATAGCGAAACAATGGCCCCATTTTTCCCTTAATGCCATACCAGATACTTGGAACAAAAGTAGGTAATTTGTTCACTGACCATATTTCAAACATACATAATGAAGTAGCAAAGCCATTTAGATTTAATGAAACTTGTGAGAGATCTTTCAGCCTTTGTCTTGGAGACAACACACATGTATTCTTGACTTGACAAGCTTCAACTGCGGGGCATGTTTAGCAGCTGCTAATAAACATATGGCATGGTGCCACTGTTCAGGTGTGGAAAGGAAATTAAAGGTGTTAAGACAGTAAAGCAGTGGAGATTTCTATAGGTCTGCTGGATATTACACTCATGAAGAAGTGAATGATGATTTTGGTTTATTTTTGGGATACATCTAATTTGGAATGCCAAAATACATCAGAAGTGGTTGCAGCTGCCGTAATTCAAGGGTATTGAACTGTCAGTGTCAGTGCCTCTGTGACAAAAATATGTTTCCATATTAAGGCTTAAGGAAGGATATTACCAGCTTGAAACTATAGACTATTGTCTTGCAAAAATCTTAAGAAATGGATGCTGCAGGAGATTTTAATTCTGTGATGAATTTAGATCCAAGAGATGCAGATTTATTGGCTGTTGGACATTTCTCTCTGGACATAATTTGAAGCTGAGCTTTGGAAATAGTGCCAGAAAAGCTTTCTTCAGTGTAACAGGCACGTTGGTTTAAAGCAGAAGCTCTCCAAAAGGAGGAAGGCCTTTGATGTGTTATTTTTTCCATGTGAACTGTAATTGTTTGCTTTGTGTGAGCGGTGGTGAATAGAAGTTGTGCTTCAGATGTAGGAGTTGCATTATAGTGCTCTAATTTAACTTCTTGAATTACTTGTAGAGCAAAGAAAAGTTGAGGAAGTCAGGCCTTCCAAGTAAGGACTATAATTTACTGTGGTTTTATGTAGTGTTTTCCACCAGACCTTGTGCTACTCGATTGGATATTGGGCACCTAATGGAACAGTTTTAGAGCTGAGTTTTCTGCAAGTGATTCTGTGGTATGTGAAATGGCAATGGAGCATCATGTGTGCAGCTGATAGGGCTGTCTTTTGAGGTAATTTTCCTTTGTAGCTGCACGTGCTTAAGAAGTTCCTGGTAGATTACTTTTGTTAGAGGATCCTTTCTTCAGGATAAGAATTAATTTGGAGCTACCGGGGAAGCTGCTGAGTAAGGTATGGTAATGGAGAAGGGATTACAGAGCTGTGGCATAACTACTTTTCATAAACCTACAGCTGAGCTGCGATCTATGGTTAGATTGGGGTTTGGTTTGGTTTTTTTTTTTAAACACCCTCCATACCACCCCCACCCCCGACTCCTCCTTGTAGCTCCTAGGAGACAAAGTATGCTTGACAGGAAGAAAAATTAAAGCAAATTTATACTAGCAGTTTTTGATTATCTGTTTCGGCTCTTTTTAGCTTTTAAGCAGGTTTAAATAGTTCATTAGGCATATGAAATAACTCTTTATGTCTGTGTATATTCAAATGAGTAATTAAGTGAAACTGAGTGCAATATTAGTTTCCTTGAGCAGTCTCTTTCTGTTAGATCATTTCTTAATCTCTTCTACGGAGAAGCTTTTCGATCTTGTGGTGCTGTAGACACCACAAATAAAACTGAAGTAGTCCTGCTTTTTATTTTAGATTTCATATAACTTTTTTGTTAAAATGAAGGTTGTTTGGTGTTGAGATTGGTTTGTAGTTTTCATTGGATAAACAGTAGTACCCTGTTGACAGGCTGAGAGAGTTGTGGTTCTTCAGCCTGGAGAAGAGAAGGCTTTGAGGAGATCTTGTAGTGATCTTCTAGTACCTAGAGAGGGGCCTAAAAAAAACTGGGGAAGGGCTGTTCACAAAGGCTTGTAGTGATAGGATGAGGGGGAATGGGTATAAACTAGAGAGAGGCAGATTTAGACTAGACATAAGGAAGAATTTCTTCACCGTGAGAGTGGTGAGGCACTGGCACAGGTTGCCCAGGGAAGTTGTGGGTGCCCCATCCCTGGAGAGGTGCTTAAGGCCAGGTTGGATGGGGCCTTGGGAATCCAAGGGGGGCTGGTACTGGGTGATCTTTAAGGTCCCTTTCAACCCAAACTGTTTTGTAATTCTGTTCTATGATTCTGTGTGCCATGAGAACAACATTAGAGAAGCTTAAAAGTACACTTTTAAAAAAGTTTTCAGTAACTTTCAGCACTCTACCTCCTACTGAACTGTACTATTTCTGTACAAATTGATGTTTGAAGACCTCCCAAGGATGCTAAATCTGCTTGTCACACTTGCTGTATGTAGCCTTGATAACTGCTCAGATGTTGGGGCTATCATTTTGTTTGAGGTGTGGCATTAGAGTTAGTTACTTCCATAGCAGTAGTTAAACAGTTGTTTCTGATATTAAAAATCTTTTTGTTTTAAAGTTTTAAAAATCTTTATGTACCCATTTCTGTAAAGCTGTAATACCAGTCTCCTTCAACACACACCCCTGTAGCTTAGGCATCACTTGCATGATGTTTCTTATTTTCACTCAGCCTTCTGATCTTCTAATAACTTAGACTTAAGTCCTGTGTTTCTGTGGTACATTTGTGATCTGCAGCTCTTTTTTAACCATACTGGCTTGTTATTTTCTTAGAAGAAAAAATATTGTAAATCTTGGTTTCTCTTCTTTATCAGTTTGAATGGATATATAAACATGCTCAGTTGAAGTGTGCTCTGTTCTTTAATCAGACCTGTAAAAAGAAAAGAACCACTGCAGATTGTTTTGTGGTGTTTAATTTGCTCTCAGAAAGTGAAATTGTCAGCTGTCATAGCATCTACCTAAGGTTTACTGTGCGAGATGCAAGTCACTGATGATTGATTCTGACTAGGATGACAACACTTCAGTCTATGATAATTTTTGTCTTAATCTAAACCAAAGTTGGTGTAATTGGTGTTTTGAAACTTCACAGTGCTTGTTGCCACAGCAACAGGAAGCTAGTCCAGATCCAGAATCTGCTGAGAACTTAGAGAATGATGGACTTAGTTGCCTCACCTTTGGGAGGGACTTCCTGTTTCAGAGCTCTAATCTCAGGGAGTACTTGGGTATGTCAGAGCGCGTACAGAAAAGACATAAGATGAAGTTGGACAAAGGGCTATCACTTTTTTTTTTATTTAAAAGCCTAATTGCTTGTATTTCTGCCTTTTCACTAAATTATTTTTGAAAGGAGTGGAAATTTAGAAGCAGCTTGAATGTGACAGCAAAGTGAAATTTCTCTGCAGGAGGTGCTGAAGTGGTACAAGTGTTTACTTTGGTTATACTGGACATGGTTTACTGCTTATGGATGTAACAATCATTTTAAAGGAGTAGTCACAGCCTCAGCTGTCCATACTGTGATCCACATGGGAATTATAACTTGGGCTGGGTACTCATTTAATGTGCTAATTCCTCTGTGGTGGAAAGTGACTTTTTTTTTGTTAACATATAGCTGTTTTCTGCCATAGCCTCCCAGACTAAGGGTAGTGCTTTTCTGCAACATGCATACTTCCTGCAATATATTGAGTATGGGCTCATGACAACATTAACATTGACTTGTTCGTGCTGATTTTGACCTGTACTGTTGAAGGAGTTGAGCTTTAATGATGAGCTAGATCTGTGAGTTTTAGGAAATGAGAAGAATAAATAGTGATGTGATTTGCAAAATTTGATCTTCCTCGTGCTAACCCGTAGTGGTGTGCAGCCAGTTTTGAACTGTTCTTATTTGCTGGATAGAAGAAGAGGGAGTCTTGGAGGTCCACTATAAAACAGACTGTTATTGCTACTCTTGATAGCAGCACATATCAATCAATATAAGTATGGTCTCAAACATGGTCTGTGTTTTCTGCATTGTAGCAACTCTGAATCATAATTATCTAAACATCAGTTATGGATTTCTAAATGCGCTAAAATCCAGTTCAGAGTTCTTGCTACTTATCAGTCTTTCATTGTCTGAACTGATCTTTAGTAACAACTGATTAATTGATGTCAGATTATCTGCTATTACTCTTGGCAAAATTTTCAAGTCATGTTTGAGAGTGCATCTGAAAAAGGTTGCGAAGAGATACGTAAGTACATATTGTCTGTATATGTACTAGCTAAAGGTGTTGCTGCTGTAAAGTTTCAATGAAGCTTGATTCAAGAAAGTTGGTTAAATAATGTAATGGAAGCTTAAGTTTTGTTTGGAAAACTGCAATATTCTGTCCACTTGTCTTGTAATACGGCTATTTAATCTTAAGTCTGTTACGATTAGAAAATAAAGAATAAATGCCTAGTTCATAGACCTGTATAAAAGAAATCTGCTATTATAACTACTTCAGTAACATGCACACACAGATGGGGAGGTAAAGATCAAAACCCTTATGTATTCATCTCCCAGCATGAGGAAATGTTGAATCAGTTCTCAGGGTTCCACTTACTCCTTAAACTGGAGGCTTCTAGGAGAGAAGGAGGAGTTGGTTACAGGAGAACCATCTAAGTAAATCTTTGTAAAGAGAGACTAGTGAGTCTTTAATGTACATGATTAGAAAAACCAAATAGTTCACACTCAACTGAATCTTTCCTTGCTTTTAGACAAAATTTCACTTCCTTTGCCCTAAAGGCAATTCTACTATTTTTGTTTTGTTCTGAATTTGCGGGTTGAGGGTGCAGAATGAGATTGTGATTCTTAGCTTTCAGATTTTTTTCTTAAATTGCATATTAGAACATAAATTTAAGAAAAAATCTTTGAATAACGTTATCTTCTTACATTTATTTTCACATCCCCATAATTGTGTTGGAGGACTAAGGAGAGCATTCATTAAGAGCTAATTATGGTTGTGGTTTTTTTAATTGCAGGAGTCAGAGTTGCCGTCAGAACTGAATAACGAAGGATACTGTGATTTTAACAGCAGGCCAAATGAGAACTCTTACTGCTATCAGCTCCTGCAAGAGCTCAACGAGCAGAGGAAGAAAGGCATTCTTTGTGATGTTAATATTGTGGTGAGTGGGAGGGTCTTCAGAGCTCACAAGAACATCCTGGTTGCAGGCAGCCGCTTCTTTAAGACTCTGTATTGCTTTACAAACAAAGAAAGCCGTAACCAAACCACTGTTACCTATTTAGACGTTGTTGCTGTTCAAGGTTTTTCTGTCATCTTGGACTTCTTATATTCTGGTAACCTCGTGCTTACGAGCCAAAATGCCATTGAAGTGATGTCAGTGGCCAGCTACCTTCAGATGACGGAGGTTGTCCAGTCCTGCCGCAACTTTATTAAAGATGCCTTAAACATAAGTATAAAATCAGAGGCTCCGGAGACCGTTGTAGTGGATTACAACAGAAGATCTGTTAGTAGGGATGGCTTGTCTCCAAGGGATCAGAAAGTTGCCAGCTTCTGGGCAACGCGAAACCTTACCAATTTGGCAAGTAGCATAAAAACTGAGAACGATGGTTACTCTATTGATGAGGGCCAAATGGAAAGCTACCAAATGAACGACTGCAGTTGGGTCCAGGACAGCTCACCTGAAATGGCTGAAAATGAATCTCAAGGCGAGGGCAAAGTTTTTGTATGGAATGACATGGGTGGACAGGGACAATCAGTTCAAGAACCTGGAAAAGCAAGAAGGAAAAACCAAACTGCAAAGCGATTTATTTATAATATACCACCTAATACTGAAGAGAACTCAGAAGATTGCTCGGTGTTGCAACCATCAGTCCCATATCCAGAAGAAGATCTGTCGTTTATTAAAGAAGAAGCAGGTAAATATTGCTTAATTTAATTTGAAAACTAAATTACTGAATAAGTTACACAACAGTGTATCTTCTACGTTGGTATGTTGTATAGGATCTTTTAGAAACTCTTAGAGCAGATTTGTGAAACAGATTGGAAGAGATGCCACAATGGCATGTAATAGAGGGAATATCTTTTTGGTTTAACATTCTTTAGAAGAATCCTGAGAGTAATGGAATTAAGAGGATTTTTTTTTTTTTCATTAAGGTTCTACCTTTAATGTTAATGCTAGAATAAGATTAAGTATGTGTTGCAATCAGTCCTTTCTGTAGTGACAGGGACAGACCACTTCTGGTGCCCTGAAATGCCTCTGCCTTCTATCTACGGTGAGGTGGGACAATGTAGAGTGGTGCAGGCTGGACCCTGTGAACGTGTACATGTGGTGTATGAACAGGGGCAGCCAGTACAGGTTACGTCCATGTAATTAGAAAGTAGTGTGGTGGCACAACAGGAGCAGCTGTGAAGAAGTAGATGTGCTGAGGAGCTAACATTCATTCTATAAATGCTTAATTGGTTTTGCTTATCTTTAGTATTCATCTCTGAACTCAGTGGGTAGGTCTACTTCAGCTTTGCAGTTCAGCTTGGGAGTGTGCACTTGTGAATTTCTTAATCTCTTAACTGTGAAAGCTTGCTTAGATTGCACAGGGTTTCTTCTGGCTAACTTGAAAATGGAAGCTGTGTTTCAGAAACATAGCTATTGTGTGCTGACTGCTAATAGGCCTTGGGTCTGAACACCAGGTTGGATCTAGCCTTAACTGAAGCACCTCGAGATGCGTATAGTGGGGATGTTGAGTCCTCAGCACTCACAACAAATCTGCCAGTGCTGTGTAGTAGTGCTTGTCAATACATACTTAGTTGCTGTAGAATGAAAACGGGCAGCAGAGTATCTAGAACAGTAACTGAAGATGTGTATGTTAATTCCACAAACATGAAATTTCTGGTGCAATTTAGCTTGTGGTTTCTGTTTCTGATTTATAGGGGGTAAATATTCAGGGTCTTTCAGTGTTGGAAATACCGCAGAGAATGTCTGGTTTACATTGTCCCCAGCAACAGAAATAAATGTTTGTATTCTTCAGAAATTGATAATGTTCTGTGGAACTTTCTTGAAGAAATAATGGAGGATGTGGGCAGTGCAGTAATGATAAAACAAGTATAGCACATGTTCAGTTTTTTGGGCAGAAGCAGCTCCCAGTAACTCACTTTGCTAAGTAATTAAATTGCAAAACACAACCATGTAGCATCTTGATGCGAAGAGCTGTGTAGAGGCTATGGGCACACTGAATTTGTGCTGTGGTGTCTGTCCAAAATTGCTGAAAGTTCTGGGGTAGCAGGGGAGGTTTATTGAACTGTAAAATAGTATCAGGTAATGATCTCCTTTGTAATTCTAGAGCACAACATAAATGTTCCCCTATATGTAATTGTGGTTTTTTGTCAATGTTGAAACTGTTCTGGAAGCCATATCTAATATTTTTTATAATAAGATCTTTACTTCTGTGAAGTTCTTAGGTGCACGTACGTTGTTTGAAACGAAATATTGAAAGCAGGGTTTGGTATAGGTTACTTTCACCCATAGCTTGTGCTTAAGCATTCAGTGTTCTTTCTCCTCTGCTGCTGGCTAGCTTTTTTATTGGTCTGCAGGTAGATTCTACTCTTAAACACTCTTCTTTCAGTTGCTCCCTTGAATACTGAGAAAAGGTGCTAGAGGGGAGGAGTGGAGAGTTGGAAGAATGACAAGAATGGGTTGTAGAGTAACCTGCAGGTTATACAATAACTTTTTAGTTGTGGATTAAATTTCTTGTGGATTTTAAAAACTACCAAAAATAATAGGCACTGCGAGTTAAAAATACATAGGGAGGTGTCTTCTGTACTAGACACTAGACTGTACTAGACACACTAGACTGTGTGAAGAAAAAGAAGAAATAGTAAAATTTTATGATGAAAGCTAAGGAGCGCATTGTCCCTTTGGTGGCTGAAATGTAAAGAATAAGCTTCTACTATTAATGCTTTGTCTTTTGTTGGTGGGGGTAACCAACACCAGCTGTGGTTAAGAGATGTCCAGTTACATGCAAAATGAGCTGCTGTGTCCTTGATTATAGTTTTGGATTGTCTGATGTTTTTATGAGGAGAAAGAAATGCCATTAATGTGGTGGAAGGGAAGTCTATTTAAGAACACTCTTCTCACAACTGAAATTTACCCCCAAAAGCCACTACCTTGAATTCTGTCATAAACCAAACCTGATCGCCTTACTAACCTGATTGCCTTGTATGACAAAGTGACTTGGCTGCTGGATGAGGGAAAGGCTGTGGATGTGTCTTCCTGGACCTCAGTAAAGCCTTTGACACAGTTTCTCACAGCATTCTGCTTCAGAAACTGTCAGCCTCTGGCCTGGACAGGCGCACACTCTCCAGGGTGGAAAACTGGTTGGATGGTTGAGCTCAGAGAGTGGTGGTAAATTGAGTTAAATCCAGCTGGAGGCCAGTTACAAGTGGAGTTCCCCAGGGCTCAGTACTGGGTCCTGCCTTGTTCAATGTCTTTATCAATGACCTGGATGAAGGCATCGAGTGCACCCTTAGCAAGTCTGTGGATGACACTCAGCTGGGTGGAAGTGTGGATCTGCTAGAGGGTCGGGAGGCTCTGCAAAGGGATCTGAACAGGCTGGACCAAGACCAATGGCATGAGGTTTAACAAGGCCAAATGCCGGGTCCTGCACTTGGGGCACAAGAACCCTATGCAGTGGTACAGACTGGGAGAAGAGTGGCTGGGAAGCTGCCTGGAGGAGAAGGACCTGGGGGTGTTGGTTGACAGCCGACTGAATATGAGCCAGCAGTGTGCCCAGGTGGCCAAGAAGGCCAATGGCATCTTGGCTTGTATGAGAAACGGTGTGGCCAGCAGGTCTAGGGAGGTTATTCTCTCTCTGTACTCAGCACTAGTGAGACTGCCCCTTGAATACTGTGTTGCAGTTCTGAGCCCCTCACCACAAGAAGGATGTTGAGGCTCTGGAGTGAGTCCAGAGAAGGGCAACAAAGGTGGTGAAGGGGCTGGAGAACAAATCTTGGGAGGAGTGACTGAGAGCACTGGTGTTGTTTAGCCTGGAGAAGAAGAGGCTGAGGGGAGACGTTATTGCTCTCCACAACTGCCTGAAAGGAGGTTGTGGAGAGGAGGGAGCTGGCCTCTTCTCCCAAGTGACAGGGGACAGGACAAGGGGCAGTGGCCTCAAGCTCCACCAGGGGAGGTTCAAGATTGACATCAGAAAAAAATTTTTCACAGAAAGAGTCATTGGGCACTGGAACAGGCTGCTCAGGGACGTGGTTGAGTCACCTTCCCTGGAGGTGTTTAAAAGACAGGTGGATGAGATACTGAGGGGCATGGTTTAGTGGTGGATAGGAATGGCTGGACATCCAGTGGGTCCTTTCCAACCTGGTGATTCTGTGATTCTATGAAATGGACTTCCCACTTTGGTACAGCTAGGTTAGTTCTAGACAATCAACAATAAAAGCTTTCTAACTATCTGCTACCACTCTTTTTCTGAGTAAAACAAACATGTTGAACTGGTCCTTGCCAAACGTGGGTCTTCCTGCAGATATGTGTAAGGATATGTCAGTTTCTCTTTTCTCTCACCCTGCATGGCCAGGAAGTTTGTATTTAACACCTTCTCTGTAAATGTAGCACTTTGAGCTTCAAAAAATTCCATGAAGCTAAGATGGATTTTAAATTGCTTATTCTGCCTTACTTTTAATCTACTCTTACTCAAGCTTTCAAGCCTTCTCCAACTTTCCTGTATTAATTAAAATAACTGTTCCTTCACACTGAATGTTACTGCCTATCTCACTATTTTCCTTTCTAGTTGATAATCTGCTAAAAATGTCTTTACTGTTTACAGCCACGGAGCATTCTACAATTAACCATTTACCATGGTGAAAATAACAGTGCAACCAGTCAGAATCTTAGTCAGTTTCCAGTCCATAAAAGCTCAGCAATTTTAGTTCATCAGATTTTTAATGTTTGTTCATAGTTCTTTTATAAACTTCTATTGCTTTTTGAACTTAATTTTTCATTTGGGCCTATTTTTTGAAGCACAAGTATCCTTACCCTCAGGCTTCAGAACACAACTATGAAGTATTGCTTATGCCTTTCAGAGCTGACCTTATTGATTCTTGAGGAGACCTGTATGTACTATCCCAATAGCTTTATGAAGCTACTGCTGGATTTCTTCTTACTCTGATTTTCAGGATAAATAAGGCTGTCATATATTGTGTTGGGGGCGAGGGTAGTAATAACAAAGTCAGGATGAAAACAGCCCTATTGTGGAACACAAAGATTTTCAAATGATTTTGTAGAGGTTCTTAAGGAATTTAATTCAGTTTGCTGTAGAAGCAACTACTTCCCAGAAGGATCCAGGCAGCAGCTAAACCTGCATACAGGAAAAATGGAATGCTGGCCAGTTTTCCTCCTCATATGAGGGAACAGTGCAACACCACGTTCAGGTGTTACAATACTTCGGGTACTGTCAGACTTTACAGTACTTTACAATAAAGAAAGGTGACTTTGAGGAAATCAAGACTGAACTGATCTGAATGTGTATATATTTTTTGGAGTGTTCAATCCTACTTGACAGAGTTACAAATTAAAAAAAATTACTATAAGAAAATTTAGCTTTTTTGTTTTTTCATGCCCTTCTATGGTACTATGAATCTCAGTCAGATCTTCCTCAGTCCTCCAGCTGATACCCTGACTGAAAGATTTAAATTGCTTCAAGGACCTTTAACCTCTTTATTTGCCGTACTACCTACCTATGCCATCTGGTATTGAAGGCCCTGTTGGTTTTTGTATTCTCTTTAGGTAGCTTATAACATCCAGGGGTCAACCTCTTCCCTATTCATTAAGTTTACCTTTCCTGGGGATGGTCCCAAAGACAAGTAGATTCTTGTGTTCTTGAAGCATGGTCAGCCACTGACCTTGCCACTTTAGGCAGTGTTCTGCATATTATTTTTTTTGTTGGGGCTTTTTAACAAAAAAAAAAAAAAAGGGCAAGCAAGGTGAATAGGTTGGGGAAGAAGGTTATATGGTGTCTACAGACCTCTTATACCTCACAGACTTTTGTTTTTGTCTCAGTGCAGGCAATACGTTCTTTTAAATTACCAGTCTGAAATACTGATTTGATTTTTCTCATTTATGAAGTAGTAATGATGATAAATACAGAAAAGCAAGGGCTTTGTATCTTTGATTTGTCAGAGAGGCATAATTCTAGCCACAAAAGTTAGCTGTGTTACTTCTTTAGTTAGTTTCTGTCCTGCATCTCAAAGATGTAGCTCGGTTAGTCAAATCTAATTAATTTTATCACATACTGAGCAGTGAAAGTATTCTTACTCCAGGTGTTTTGGATCCTTTTGGATTGTAACTGATTTTCATTGTAGTTGGAGCTTTTTCAAACTATCATGGAAATTAGAATATAACTTCCTGTGTAAGAATTTTTTCCAGAAAGTATTTACCCTAGAAAGTGAAGTCTTGTTTTAATAACATCTGTGTTGTCTCCTACGTGCTTGTCTTCACATTCCTATCCATTCCCATACAATATTTATGAAGCTAGAAGGTGACTAAATTACTTTTAAACTCGTATATGGTACAGAAAAACAATGTTAAGTGTCTTATTTAACCTGCAGGTTTTCTGTGTTGGTAAGTCTATTCAATGCGGTCACACCTCTGTAACTCCCTGTGAGAGCATTCTTATGCTGGAGTGACTTTATCATGTGAGACTTTATAGAAGTATAAACTGAGCAGTTGCTATTCAGTTACTCTGGACTTACAAGTCTTTGTCTTGTGTGGTTTGGGTTTTTTGTTTTGTTTGAAATTTGAAGGAAGGGATAGTTCATTTTCAGTGTTGTTAGCTGAGCTGAATAGGTTTTAAGTGGCATGTAATTTGATTAAGAAGATTCCTTAAGTGTCTCTTCCAGCTTCTCTTTGCATGCTAAGTTGTTTTGTTTACTGCACAACTACTTATTGTGTGTTCATTCTGGAATTCTTCCTGCAGAACTGGGTGGCTTTTTGAGAGTGGAGGAGAGAGGCAGGCAGCATTTCTTACTTGTGCCAGTTTCTGGCAGGTATCTGTAAATCTATCCAACCAGAAATATGCTCATAATATAGAAAGTTTATTTAAATGTAGAATATTATAAAATAGCAAGCTTATAATGTGTGTTTACCTTAAAGCTCACTGTTATGCTTGCACATGCAAGTTACATGTGCGTCGGTAGATTGAGCTTTAGTAGACAATTTCACTTTAATCACTAGCTTTCATTGGTGCAGCTTTGTTAGTTATAAGCTTCATCTTGTCATACTGGAACAATGGAGAGGAGAGTTAGCAAGGTCAGAGTTACCATTCTTCCTGTAAAAATGTCGCCAGAATTGCAAAACTCTTGTCACTTCTGGTACTTCCAGGGCTTGGTTGGACTTATTCAAAGCTTGGAAAAGAATCCCTTTGTTAAGCAGCAGTTGTCTTTCATGGTCAGGTCATGTATGGAACTTGTGCACAGCTCATGCTTTTCAGTCTTTTATGGATTTGCTTGCTCGTGACTTGAGTTTCTCTCCTTTCTCTAGGGTGTTGGATGTTACTTCGTAAGGAGAGTATGACACCAGTCTAGCAACTTAGTTTGTTATATACTCCTATTTTTTATTATGTAGAGTTTCCAAGGAAGTATCAGGATTCGCGGGGCTTTTTGATATAGCGGTTGGGTGTTTACTTTCTGTCTTGGTATTTTCATGGACTTATGTGTTTGTGTTGTACCTTAATTTACTTCAAATCCCAGTGTAAAGATAGAATCTCTCGGTATTCCTGGACAAAATTAGGCTTTTGGCAAATTGAATCTGGAATGATTGATACTGGGATACCACTTCAGCACAAGATTCTGGTGAATTATAGTACGTCTTCTAAGACTGCCTGTGGTTACAGAACCTAATACAAGGTGTTCATCTCCTTAGCATTACTTTCAAGTGTTTTAGCATAAAAAGTTTTTCAGACCTGAACTGTCTCTACACTGCAATGGCATATGTGTTTATATCTTTAAATAAGAATAAAAACAAAGACCCATATCAATTCTTGGTGTATTTGTCTCAACTACAGTGACATCAGTGATCTTTGATCATGGTGCATGGTGATAGTGCTGTTTCCAGCTGACATTTAATTCTTCTTTTAAGAAAATAAATTTACAACCTACAATGTGTAGCTGATAAAATGAGAGCAACAGCAGTTCTCTTATGCTGATGCAGAAGACGACTAATGGCTTTACTATGTAGAGAACCCTTGCATTAAGGCCAAGATGGAAATAAACTTTTTTTTTTTTAATTGGGCGCTTTTTTTTTTTTCTCCATTAGGGAGAGACTGGCAGCTTTGAGAACAAATCAAGTTATTTCTTTGTATTTATCCTGCAGTCACTTTTTCAAAGAATGAGCAAGAAAATAGGAGCAGAATATACTGCTCAGACATTTAATTTGGTTGCCCGAGTATCTAGAACGATTGGTGTGATTTCCTGTATTTGAAGATCTTACTCCCAAGTGCTAGTCCACTGAACTGAAACTCCAGGAGTTTTTCAGGTGTATATCGCCTTGAAAGTCCTACTTATATTGACACTTTAAATATAAGACTTAATGAAAAAGGGATGTGGAATGTTTACAATAGAACGTCTTCTAATACTTTGTGAGAGAGCTCTTCAGGTATTTACTTCATGAGTTGACTTGTTTGCAGTGTTCACGATCTGGCCCTTGAGCTTGCAACATAGTCCAGAAATGTATGGATGAAGGCGTTTTTTTGACTGTGAAGTCAAGAAGGGCTGCTTTGCCGAAAATAGCTTACTGGGTCTCAATACTGTTCAACATCTTCATCAGTCATCAGGGTAGTAGGATAGAATACTCTAAGCAAGTTTGCAGATGACATCAAATTGGTGAGGGTGGTTGATATTCCAGAGTGCATGGCTGGGCTGTTGTTCAGATGGACCTCAACAGTCTGTAAGAGTTGGCCAACAGGAACCCTGAGATGCTGTGCAAAGACAAATGTCAAGTCCTGCACCTGGAAGTAACAGTGGATGGGTAGTCACTCAGCAGAAGAGAACCAGAGGATCCTGATGGGCAGCAAGCTGAACATAAGTTGATGTGTCTTAGAGGCAATGAAGGGTAACCTCATAATGGTGGTATTAGCAAGAATATAGCTAGTGGGCTGAAGGAAGCACTAATAATACCCCTGTACTCAGGATTGGCAAGATCGCATTTAAAATCCTGTGCCCAGTGTAGGGCAGCCCAACACAAGAAGGGTGCCAGCAAGCTGGAAGGAGTCAGTGGAAGGGCATTAAGGTGATTAGGGGGACAAGATCATGTTGTTCAAGGAGAGATTGAGGAACTGAACTTATTTAGTAGGGAAGTGTCTGAGGGATTTACCTGCTGTCTTCTACTGCCTTAAGGGGATTATAGGGAAAATTAACCCAGATGCTTTTCAGGGGGTGCACAGTGAAAGGGCAAGAGTCAGTAGTTGCAGCTAAGCAAATACCAGTTGTATATGAAGAAGACTGTTGACCATGAGAGCAGTTGTGTTGAGACAGATTACTTGGAGGGTTTGTGGAATCTCTCATCTTTATAGGTATTAAGAACTTGGTGGTGTCCAAACCAATAAACAGTCCAGCTTTGAAGTTAGCCCTATGAGCAGGAAGCTGAACTAGGTGACCTTCAGAGGTCCCTACAATTTTATTGGTGTACCTGTGATAGTCCCTGAGAACAATAACTCCCCCACAAATAAATTATCTGGATGAGGAAAGCTTTTACAATTTTTTTTTTTCACTGATGTAGCCTCTGTGGGGAGAGATCAGCAAAATAGTTTTTTAATGTGGAAGGCATCCTTTTTTCAAGGAGGAGTTTTTCAGTAAATATATGATAAGCAAGTTGAAAAAGGAGGTGGGTGATATGTATAGCATAAATCAGTGGTCATCTGGGAGGGCTAGTTGGTGATAGATTTGCCTCCATAGTCAAGGAAATAAACCATTTTTTTCATGAATGAGAAACAGTAGCAATTAAGAGCAGTTAGGAGTGGTACATAGAGTATGAGTAAGATTGCATTGGCAAAATGTCTGGTTTGCCCATGCCTTCTACTGTAACAGGTAGTTGGGAAGTGGTATGCTTTGACCCCTTTTCAGAAGCAAGGTTAAAGATGTGAGTAATGCTCTGGAAACAAATGCAAGCATAATTTATTTTCTTTCCCCTGCTTTCCAAGTATATCAGTCCTGATAGTGCTGGTTTTTCTCTTGTTATTTAACGTAAGCTAGAAATCCAGCTCTCTAAAATCTGGATTGCTATTAGTAGATTACCACTGTGCGTTCTACAATCCTTGAAAGCTATGGCCTAATCACTTAACTTGTCTCCTTTCTGTCTTTTTTAATTGACCTGGATGAGCAGTCAGCATCAGAAGACCTGGTGGGAAAAAAAAGTAGTATTCCTTTTTCTCTTTTGGCACTGATCTTCGTGGTGTATGTATAAAGAAAACAAAAGTTAAGGTCATTACAGACAACTATCTAATGTGATGTTTTGAATCTTCTTCAGCACATGCTACATCCCTATCTGTTGCTTTGATGATCTGTTTAGTGGCTTCTGTTGTTGATCTTCTCATGAATCTACTTAATCGTCCCCGACTCAGTAATACATCCTTTTCTCAAAAAATAAGCATGTTTCTGGTTATAGAAAAAGAGCAAAATTTGTCAAACTAAGGATGATTTCTGCTGAGATGGGTTCTCTTTCTGGTGATAATCCCTTATCTCTTGCCTTTAAAACTGTAAATCAACATGTCTGACTTACAGTTATCCTTTTTGCTGAGAACAAAACAGTAGAAAAATGCTTCAGTTAGTTGTGTAAAAGCCTACACAACCACTATTTTGAACTGTCTTTATCTACTCTCAAATTGACATCTTTAATTTTAGTGCTGATAGTTTATCAGCTATTTGGTGTTCTATTTTATTATTTGAAGCTTATTTGGCTTTTCCCTAAGATCAGGTTACTGATAGAAACTTGTTCTCCATGCAGGGCAGAAGAATAGGTGGATGTTGGAGGCTAATTGACATTTAAATCATTGCCTTACACATCTTTTAAGAGTCAACTAAACTATAAAAAGGTGTCCATAGATCAGAGGAAAGTTGTGGTCAGATGACCTATTCTGGAGTTACAGAGCATTATTACATCTAATTACCCTCTTTTTTTTTTTTTTCCTTTTTTTAATTATTAAAGCTGTTTCTCACTACAGCCATACCCCAGCCCACCATTACAACTGGAGACATAGTTGCTTTCAGTCTCCTATCAAGGTCATCTGGGTTTATGTAGATGGGAGCAGCTTGGATGACTATATTTGCAGTTTTGCAAGCGGATTTCAGGGGACAGTAGCTTGGTGGGAGAGGGAATGGGAGGTGTTACAAGCTGCAGGGGTCTATAATAGCTTAGTTGCAGTCAGAAGCTTGCCTGACTGTAGGCTGTATGTCCACTTGAGAAAGCTAGCGGAAGCTAGGCATTGCACTTCCAGTTCCCAGTCTATCATGTCTTTTTCTGTATGACTGAGCCATTAGACATTAATCCCCCCCCTTTTTTAAACACGTTATACATGTGCTTAATCTAGAAAGCAGATTTTTGAGGCCAACAAATTATTCTGAAAATAAGCAGTAGGTTTAATTATGATCTGCTTAGTCCTGTACTTTGCAGAGGCTGACATGTTGGTAGCAACCTCTTATCTCTTGTGGTATTTGTGCCGGTGTTCTTCCATGTCATAGCAAGTTGTCTGTTCCAACTGGAGGTAGAAAGATTAGTAGCTATTAATCTATGCTAGACTACAGCTCTTAAGTGTTTGGCTCTATGCCAAATCTTACTGCGAGGTTCTAGACCTGAGCAGGGATTTGAGCTCCAAACTTCCCTCAAACCTCAATACCAGCTGTGTGGATAACTTCCTAATGAAATTCAATTTGTATTCTCTTAGATCCAGAAGAACTGTTAGATTGACAGTGTTATAAATGTGCTTGGCTTGGTGCAACTCTTACTTAGTCAGTCTTTGATGTATACTTATTTTGAAGGAAGCTATGCAATATTGCTTATGCAGAGCATATGCATTACATTTGTGAGCCGTAAAGGTTTGTTCTGTTGATTTTGCAGATATTCCTCCCATAAGGGGGAAAAAGTGATTAAAATGTTTTGGTCACTGATCTCCCACTGGTCAACTAGAAGCAAGACAGTTCTTTTAGAGGGGAACAACCTGTAATGAAAAGGTCTAATACTTCAAACATATTACAAAAGCTGGCTGTTTATTTTTTTTCTCTGCCAGATCCTGAAGCCTACTTTAATTTGAGACTTTTAGCCCTCAGGTCAAGTCATCTTTGCTCTTGCACAGAACTGTGCAACGCTGCTTCCTCATTATGCCTTTCTTGTGTATTACAGAAGGAAATTTTACTGCTCACCTCAAAGGAATGTGTAGTTGGCATGTCTGTAGGGTGTCTGTGTTCTATTGCTTGAGCTGCTGTGAGATGCCATTGCTAAAGTCCACAGCTCCAAATGAGTGTAAGGAGTTCTTGCCTCTTTTGGACATAAGGACAGCTATTAGTCAGTAGTTTTTCTTTAAAAAAGTTTTTCTCAGTGTTTTGTTTCTTGAAGAAGAGGGAAATTTAATCACTTCCCTTCCAACTTTTTTCTATTCCAAAATAGCTAGGCGAATGAGCTAAAATACTGGGATTTCGCTTTCTCTATCCACTCCACTCAAAGTCTGCTTTTTAAAAGTTCCGATGGAATATCTAGTTCTGCAGCCGTGATCCAGCTTTCCTTATTATTTGCCATTGTCTAACTGATAGAATAGAATTATAAGCTTCCTATTTGTTAATTGATTTCCTTTTGAACTCTTGTCTTATGTTGCAGACGGAACCACTGCTGCTAACTATAACACTGGCTGAGCAGTAAATGAAACTACTGTGTATGTCTAATGCTGTGAGGATCTGTAATCTGTACATTTTTCCAGTGGAACTGTAAGCTGCGAGTGTTTCAGTATGCAGCTTACCACTAGCTGTGTTAAATTCTAGTTTACACAAAGAGAATGTCCTTTCCTAGAGGAATCCTTCGGATGAGCAGTATAGGGACAATGGAAAAAGACTTCCGACCATTAAAATGTATAGCCTCAGGCTTGAAGGTGAAAATGTATCTGCTGGCTGTGAAGCCCCTTGCAAGAGGTTTCACAACAGTGACATTGGGAATCCAGTGTGAAGACCTGAACACTGTGCAGACAAACAAAAGGAAATCTGCCAGTTTCTACTGCAGTTTGTTTATTTAACAACTATGTGCCTGTGAAGAAAGTAATGGATTTATGAGTTCATGTTTTCCAACAAAATCCTGTCTTGGGCATTAGGAGGAAGATTGATTTGCACTCTTGCCAGAAGAGACTTTGACCCACAAATATGATTTTGTCGAATGCCTAGCGCAGCTTTCTTTTGTACTATTTATAGTTCTCTGTGCTGTGTAGTAGTGATTCCATATTCACTCATGCAGTTCTTACATGTTACAAAAGCATAGAGTTAAACAAGCAAGATTCTGTTTCTTTTTAAGGCACTGTTCACTTCTGAATGAATTTTTTCTTTTAAAGAGAGGAAAAAATTAAGCTACAAAGACTACACAAACTGCATGAAGCACTTGTCTAAAGACCAAATATAAATGTGCAATCTAGTCTTTTAAGCTGGTGTATTCCAAGTAATTATGGTCTCTTGAATTGATGTGGTTATAAAGTAATGGAAATAATTATTCAGAATAAGATTTAGTCATAGCTGTAGGATACTTTACATAAATAAAGATATTTAAAGCACTTTATGTACCAATGAGATATTTTAAGGCAATAAAAAAATCACACCTCCAGTTTTGTACCAGCTGCACTGCCTCTGATGAGCCAAATAAAGCCACTGCACAAAGAAGTTGTAAAGAGAATCCAGTGGAAAAAAAAATTAGCCCTGTCATGATGATAGCAGGGGAGTAAATACCCTAAACCATAGAAGTCACTGTAGTATGAAAAAGGCTTTGAATTTTTCTCAGGACTGGGAGAAGAAATGGTGCTGTGAAGAGTGGCTCAAAGATTGTAATTAGTATTTTAATGTTTGACACTTTCTTGTCACTGTTTAAAAAAGATATATATTTTGCTAAACTAATGAGAACCTGGGAAGCTAAAATGAGACTGTATCTTTAATAGGTACTTCAAGTGACTTCAAGTACGGACTGCTGCCGGGTCCTTCAAATGACTTCAAGTACGGACTGCTGCCGGGTCCCTCAAGTGACTTCAAGTATGGACTGCTACCGGGTCCTTCAAGTGACTTCAAGTACGGACTGCTGCCAGAATCTTGGCCAAAAGATGCTTGGGAAAATGGCAAGTATATCTGATGGAGAGGAGGTTGTTTTTTGCCTCTGGTAGGGGTCCTTTATCTTTGCTGCTGCTGATACTATTTGATTAATTTGTTTAGAGATTTGTAAGATTTAAGTGTTTACATACTCTTCTTCTATATCATTTGCTTTTGTGGTAATATAAATAGATGTTACTTCTTGGAGGTAGAAAATGGAATTCAACTTTATGGAAACGTAAAAACGGAACATGATTTATGTCAGCTCTTGAACTTTGCCTAAATGTGAAGATACTGGAGGTCTTTAATGATCTAGTAGCTTTTTTCCCCTGCCTTAAAAGCTAGTTACAGATAAATGAGCTTTGAAGTTGAACACTTGAATGATGAACATGTAAAGTTAAATGTAATTTTAAAAGTAGATCTTGGAGCATACTTGTTGCTATTAAAAATAGAAACTTTATTGCAGTAAAGGTTTTGAATTCAGTGCAGCTATAATGAAAGCCCTCTTTAGTCAAATTAATGTTTTTTTCACCTACCTTTTCACCGCTTATGTGCCTTTGTTAGTAGTTAAGGCAAGCAATCATCTGCAATTATTTTTTCTGTCTGAAAACATACCAAAAACCCTACCCCATCTAAAATAATTATTGCTAGATCGTTAAAATACATAGTCTTCAGTAAAAAGAGGATCTTATGGGCTGGGTCATAGTAATCCCTGCCTCTTCTCTGTAACTTTTAGCTATCACTGGGGTGTTGTTTTTTGGTTTACTTTAAATATTTTGGTTTTCACAGTGGAAGAAGTTGGATTTTCAGAAGGTAAAATTCACTAGCAGACAAGGGATTAGAGCTTGGGTGTTAGGAGATCTGCTTGTTCTAAAACCACTAAATTCCCATGTATCTTACAGCCCTGATGTCTGCCTGCTCATCATACCCCAATGATGTGTATAAGAGTGCAATTCAAAACCTTTTCTGAATTTATTTTTCTTCACATAAGCTATCAGATGACATGTTGATAGGCAGTGTGCATGAGTGCTTCAATGCAATAAGGCAAACTTTTGAATAAAATTTAATCTCCATGCTATGGGATTTTGAAGCAGAGAGGAGGCATCTTGGATATAGGCATGCAGGCCCACGCGTGTAACACAATTGCTTTTACTTTCTTCCTGATAGTATGAACAACTTACTCATCATCATTTAACCTTAATGTATTTTGGATTCTTCTAGATAGTTATGATCATGTTAATAAATTCTCACCTGTAGTAAGTTGAGTTGGTGCTCTGTTCTCAAAATAATCCTTGTATTTCTGTGTGGCCTTCGCTGCTGTCACAGCATCATGTATTTTTTCTGTTTCATACTGTAACAGGCAGCTGTAGTAAACCTGTTTTGCACATATCCGGTGAGCAAGCTATGTTGTCCTTGGTCCAAGGACATGTAAATAGCGCTTTTCATCAGAACGAATAAGTGGGATATTGCTACTTCAGAAGTTTTTTCTGCTGTCTTTATTTTTCCTACTGTTAGACCAAAATAGACTTAGGGGCAGAGAATAGCTAAGAGCTGAACCAATAACTTCCCTTTTTAGCTATTCCAGAATTTTATGGCCTCTTGCTGTCCAGCTCCTTTTGTCAATAGTCATTCTTGCTTAGTTACACTTCCTTTTTTTTATTTATTTGTAGAGTCAGATCTTGGCAGGCAGTTCCTGTACATAGTTCTAACTAGAATGTTGAGAAAGAAGATTGTAACGGTCTAAATGCTGCATAGTTAAGAGGTTTGGGTTTTTTTAATCCAGAATGTTTTCTGGTATAGGTGACCTCTAGAAAATGGAATACTTCCAACTTCTAGCTAACTTACTCTGATTCATTACATAAGACTTAATTTCACAGAATCGATTTGTACTTCTCTAGTAAAAAATCCTTGTAAGCAGGTATTTTTCTAGCAGCAGGATCATACCTGCAGAACCTACCAGTATTTGTGGCTTCTGCAGGCAGGCACTTCCTTGATTTGGCTCATGAAAAGTCATGTGGGTGCTTTATTGTTTCGGCACCTGTTTATTTCTAGACACCAGGCAGAACACATTGAAAGAGTTTTTTTGTTTCATGGTCTTCTCTCCTGATCCTTATTTTCTTGTAGGTGACTCCTCTGCTTTAATCATGAACAAGTTGAAGTGTCCACACTGTAATTATGTAGCCAAATACAGAAGAACACTAAAGAGACACTTGCTCATTCATACAGGCGTGAGATCTTTCAGTTGTGACATCTGTGGGAAGCTGTTTACTCGAAGAGAGCACGTAAAGAGACATTCCTTGGTAGGTAACCACAAGTGTGTGTGTGTGTGCGCATATATATATATATATATATATATATATGCATGTGGGATTTTGGTTTTTTCAGATGTTTTGGTAGTTGTTCTCCGATTTTCCATAATGTAAATTGCTTTATCGTAGTCTAAAATGGATGAATGTAACCATCTCTGATAACTGTACCTCTCATAATGTTAATGGAAAATGCAGTATTAATGCAGTATTCCACAGTAGGTGGAATTCCGATAGAAGTAATTTAAAGATGATTTTGAAAGTGATGTTATAGAGATGCAGCGTAAGTAAGTTATTCTCTAGGCAGTGAAAGGAAATTTTGGCTTAGTGTTACTGCATTGGAATGGCACATCTTGTTCCATAATGCTGCATCATCATCCTCAGTGAGGACCCCTTGTTAATCAGCACTTGCACAATGTTTTGGGAGAGTTCTGAAATACTTACTTCACAACTAGGCAAAACTATAGTATTTGTGTCTGCTTTAAGATTTATGAAAGAATGAACAATATCTGAGGCGCAGTAAGTAAACCTCCTTCTGACTTGTGTTCTACTGGTACCATAATCAGCAGCTGAGCTTACACTGTCCTGTCTGTTGTGTAACTTGGGATTTGACTTGAGTACTGTTTATCTGAGGATCCAGAGGGAGCATTATCTGTCTTGAGTATCTTGCAGGTACTTTGTATCTGTACAGAAATTAAGATTTCATTATAATATTTACCCAAAGTGTGTTTTAGGGGAGTAATAAAACCAAGATCATATTGTTAGTGAGAAGGTAACGATGTTTCTCCAAGCTGTGATCTTAAAAAAAAACCCAAAACCTCATTTTGCATCCTGTTTTGCAAAAAAAGTCAAAATCTTTTAGTACATGGAATGGGGTGAATTGCACTTCTCCACTTTGGTAGCTTTCCTCAGTCCTTTTAGAACTGGTGGGTCACCTTGCTCCCTCATGAAGGTGTTCCATAAGTCTCCATAGTGTCCTTGCAGTTAGTTTTGTTAGTGAGTAGAAAAAGTGCTTGTGAGCTTCCAAATTTTAATGCTGATACAGAAAAGTTTTTGGTGTAAGTCTTCCTAACTTCCCTTTCTAGCTTGTGCTATCATGAAATGTACTTTCTGTTAGCCAGTAATAACATTAAAAGTGAATAATAACCTGAGTCATATTAGGATATAATTCTATAAAGTATTTATAAGACCACTGTGATAATTTTACGTAGTCCTTTAACTGCTGTATGGGCAGGAAAGGCATGTGTTAATAGCTTCTATGTAAATTTTTAGAACAGCATCTTTCTTATGTCCCACTGGACTTCTCTCATCTTAGATGCGCATCTTTCCACCCTGCTCCTGCTGCGTTTCTTCCCCCTCCCATACCTCCTGGTGATGGCTTAGATGCCTGAAGGAACAGGAATGCCTATGATGTTAGAGTTTGAAGGACTTGTCTGTGGGTGACTGCCAAAAATGGATGTGGTGATGGTCCAGGGCAGCGCTGGGGCTAGGCAGGGAGGTTAGGTCATTATCCACCTTATCGGTGGTGATACTGTGCAGCACATACCAGCAGGTACTTGTGCTTCTTCCTTTGTGGCTCACCAGAGAAGAGAGCAACAGTGGGTGGTAGTTGGTCTGCTCAGAAGGATAGTGAAGTGGGACTTCAGGTTTCTGACCTGCAGTATCTGACCAGGTCTTGTGGCTGAAGACTTTTTTCCACTCCAGGAAAAGAGCGAAATTCAGACAGGGTGAAAATGGCTATAGAATCCTGTGATTTAACTGAAGTGTGCTCTCCCTGGCCCCATGCATTGAACAAACACCTCCAACATTCTACTTGGTGTGAAACAAGTCCAGAGGCTAAGGAAGAAACATAGTGTCAGCTGTAGAGATTATATACAGCAGGACTGAAGTAACTATTTGTGTCTTGACCTTGGTTTTTTTCCCCTAAGTTGGGTGGTATTTTATCTGAAATAGCAACTTTTTCAATGTGACCTCAAATGAGATGTTTAAGCACATAGTTGTACTCTGCTGTGGAGGCACTAGGTAGAAGAAAAGTCTTTTTTTTTTTTTTTTTTTTTTTCAAGATGGTAACTATGAAAGTGGTTGCTGAGTTCAGTTACTTTTACAAGTAATGTACTCACAAGTTAAAAATTGAATTTTGTTTAGTCAAGTTGGTCAACAGCAGCCTTTAATTTTACACACAAGCTCATTCCTGTATACAGGACAAAAAATTCACTAAAGGCACCTTCAGAGATATTGTTGGGTTTGATGGTCTTGGGAAGGAGATGTTGTGGATCTCGCTCTTTGCATTCACACAGAATATAATAACTCTTGCTTATTCTTAATGTTTCTAGGGCTTACAATTGTGAAGGCAATTTTCTAAATGGGGTGTGATCCTGTGTGCAATAAGTGCTTATGTAGTTCTTACTGCTTTTGAGTATTGTTCTGTGCAGTGAGTAGGCATAAAAGGAACACTTGCCTGTTTACAGAACAGGCAGCTACTTGACCTTGATGAAAACTGATCTCTGGTACTATTTGTCTTTCTCTGAACAGTGTTGGGATATCTTTTAGGAGAGTTCAAAAAAAGAATTTTTGTATTGGTAATTATTAATAGTTTTCTAGTACTATATGCAAATGATATGTGTATTTTCAGCTCTTAATGTTCTCTTCCATAGGTGCATAAAAAGGATAAAAAATATAAATGTATGGTGTGTAAGAAGATTTTCATGCTAGCAGCCAGCGTTGGAATAAGACATGGATCAAGACGTTATGGAGTTTGTGTAGACTGTGCAGATAAATCTCAACCTGGAGGGCAAGAGGGAGCAGACCAGGTGCAGGACACAGACTTCCCTAGGGATGAAGAATATGAGGAAAATGAAGTGGGAGAAGGTGATGAGGAGCTTGGTGATGATGTAGAAGAACAGAATGACCAGTCTCGATGGGATGAATCTGGGGAAGTTTGTATGCCTTTGGATGACTGACAAAGCATATGACTTCAGGGTGCTGCATCTGAACACTATATGGATTGACTATTTGAATTTTTGGACTGAAGGCTTGCAAAATATGGTACAGGCTGGATGGTAGTTACATTGCTGTGAAAAATGTAGGGTCAAAGCCTTATAGCAAAAAGGATTATTAATTTTTTTATGATATTTGCACAGGACTGTACAGCATACAACCATTTGGTTGAATTATACAGAGTCCTCACATCTACAGTCAGTTATCAAAAGAAAAATGTATTTTTTATTATTTATAGGATATAGCTACTTGGGTCCTATTCAGACATAGTAGTAACTGTACTTACGTTACACATTCATGTGTCTGTTAACATGAATGAAGAAAACCGCAACTTGGTATGGAAATAGAAAGAGCTTTCTGAAATCCACTTGTACTTTGTCAGTGAACCAGTGAAGCTAATTTGGGCTAGTGACTCTTCTTTCCACAAGCATGTCTTTGCTGTACAAACCTTACCCCTCTCGTACTGTGACAGGTGAAAGCCAATTGTTTAAATATGCATCACAGATAATGCCAACAGCATATTAAAATTTGGTTTAAAATTTTTGGCTCTATGCTGGCAGGTGGTGTAGGTGATAAGCACTGGAGAAGTTAATAATGGCATTAATTTAGTGTCTGTTCTTCACAGTTATGAATTTTCAAGAAGGTTGTTACTGAATTATCAGTTCCAAAATGATCCTTTGGAAGAAATGACCAATAAAGAAAACAATAGACTGACCAGACCATGGGTAACTCTTCTGCCATTTAGTCAAAAGAGGTAGTCATGCTTAAAGTTATCCAGTGTAATAATGTTTCCCCCCTCCTCTAAGGACCCTCCTCTCAAACTTTGTTTACTTCCCCGATACCTCAGTCCCACAGAAAAGAAGTACAAGGAATGGAGAAAGTGTCATATTAAACAAGTCTTTGGTTGATAATTTCTTACTTGTCCGATCTTTGGCTAGTTTGTGATGTGAATTGGTTACTAGGCTATTGTGCCCATCGTTTGTCATTAAAATGAACACACTATTTTTTATTCTTTTGTACTTAATGGGTGGTTGCTAGTGTTTAATATAAACCAATTACATTTAACTTGACTTAATTTGCTGGATTTATTTTTTTATTAGAAAAACAAAAAGTCCAAAGCAAAATAATTCTCTTTGAATTGTCTGCTTTTCAGGATGTGCTCCTACACTCTTCATTTCAAACTTTCAAGGAGGCATTGAAGCTCGAATTTTTTTGTAGCCCTGTGGATTTTTTTGCATAAGCTTGTCAAATTCTACGAATGTTTTCAGGTCTCTTTCCTAGGGAGGAGGGTATCACACACTCATCCTAAACTCCTGTCTAGCCTAAGGCAAGTCAATTCAGGCAGTCATTGGAACAAAACATCTGATGTACTATTATGTCACAAGGAGTAAATATGCAGAGCATTTACGTGACGCGTAGCTAGGCCAGTGTAACAGTACTGTATAAAAAAAAAATTGAGGGTCACCATATTTTTAAGCTTTTGTTTAATTTTAAAATGAGTATATTTTTTCCTATTTTATGTCAGGTAACTAAATTGTGATTAGTTGTGTGGATAACTTGAACTATGCTTTGACAGACAGAATCTTAATGGTGCTCCATCTGATCTAAGTTGGTATGTATTTAAAGAGACAAGCTTTACTGTCGTCCTTTACATCAGTAGAACAGTAACATAATGTTAAGACATTGTTTTTGCTGATTGAAGCCAAGATAAATTTGAACTACAGTTATATGGGAATTAAAATGCTTTTTATATCATCCACTTGTTTCATTGGTAGTTCCACATTGTTGTAAACCTGGCAGACAATTAGTTTTTTTTTTTGGGAGGGTGGGGAGAGTGGGTTGCTTTTTTTTTTTTTTTTTTTTTTTTTTTTTTTTTTTTTTTTCACTGAAGAATACATCTTATTCTCATTGTTCTAGACTGAAATGAGTAATGTGTGATTCTGGTGGGGTCCAAAGTAGTGATTAGTTGGGCAAAGATGATATGAATGAAAAAGTATCTTAAACGTTAAAGTAATGTTCTGCTTTGTGAATATGTAAGTATAGCATAAAGACTTCTTCCATACCATTTATCCCCTTTAAAAACATAGTTTACAATTGGTAGATCTGTTTATATATATATATATATATATATATCTGAAATTCACCTAAATCTGCTTTATTAGAATACTGCTCACTTAATGCTTAAAAACTGGACCTGGCTCTACATTCTTAATGTATTTTCCTTTTTTTTGTTTTGTTTTGTTTTTCTTTCTTCAAGGTATGAACTGATTCTCTTGGAACTGAATCTTCTTTTACTACTTAAATCATTTATGTATATCTGGTAAATTATGACCAAATTTGTTGTTAGACTGCGTACAGTAAATTGAAATATACACTTGGTACACTACAGAATTGTCGTGCTTTTGTTCTGGTTATATTTGGAAAAGCAGGCTTCAGTAGAAATTACAGATAGAAGTAATTTGGTTATTTTTCACTGGCCTTAATGTTCTGTTGCATTGTGACAATCACTGTTTCCGTGGTAATGCTTTAGCTGCTTGCTTGTAGAAGTTGCATGTGATTGCCCCAGTAGGGTTGGAGGCACAGGGACTGACTACAGTGTTGTGATTTCAGTTCTTTGGCTAACATTTAGCTAACAGTGTGAAATAGTTTACTGGTGACCCACTGTTCGGAGAACTAGAAGGATTTGTTTGGATGCTCTCTGCAGTCTGGATTTTGAGCTGTTTATTCAGAAGTTATTTTAAATATTACTTTGGGGAGCTCTAAATTAATAAAAGTAAACTTCCTAAGAATTAAAAGGGACAGTTTCTGTAATATTATAAAAAGTAGGAAGATATTTCTTGTTGCACTAGAAATTGTTTTCCCTTTAAGAAGTGATGGAGCTGTGCTGTAGTAACATTGTCGGGTTTGGTTTTTTGTTGTTCCTGGGGTTTTTCCCCCGTTATTAACAGAAGAAAGGCTAATGCACTTACACTGTCTTCCTTATGAAATCGTAGAATCATTAGGTTGGAAAAGACCTTTTAGATCGTCAAGTCCAGCCATACCTGTCCACTACTAGACCATGTCCCTAAGCACCTCATTTGCCTGCCTTAAAACACCTCCAGGGATGGTGACTCAACCACCTCCATGGGCAGCCGTGTTCCACTGTGAAGTAATTTTTCCTAATGGCCAATCTAAACTTGCCCTGACACAGCTTAGGGCCATGTCTCCTGTCACCTGGGAGAGGAGACACCCACCCACATACCTACAACTTCCTTTCAGGTAGTTGTAGACAGTGATAAGATCTCCCCCTTAACCTCCTTTTCTCCAGGCTAAACAACCCCAGTTCCCTCAGCTGCTCCTCATAAGACTTCTTCAGCCCCTTCACCAGCTTCGTTGCTTTTCATTGGACATGCTCCAGGACTTCAATGTCTTTCTTGAACTGAGGGGCCCAAAACTGAACACAGGATTTGAGGTCCAGCCTCAAAATAAAAAGATACTTGGTCTTTCATTTTGTCTTGTGATTAAACACTTTGCAAACCAAATGTCTTGATTTGCCTGTTTGGGGCAATGCCACAAGAAGCAGCTTTATGAGAAGAGTAGTGTTGTAAGACCAGACAAATAGAGAGTTCTGATATTGGTATTCTCCCCTTTCTGTGGGTTCTTGTTTGTGTTCCGATACCCTCAAGCAGTGGCTGTTATCTTTTAGAAACAAACATACAGAGCCCTTTCTGGCAGGGAGCTGTGGTGCAGGACAAAAAGTTAAATCAATAACTAAATTCTTTGATTAGTAATTCCTGTCAAAGTAGGTGTGAAGCAAAGAAGGCAGATAATGTAAAATGTGTTGTCTTACGCCAGTGTTAGTACAATGCAGTAGCAAGCATTATTTTTTGTAATGTTGGATACATCTTGAAAGACAAATGGTATTTTTAATTGTGTAGAAGGTGTTCATAGTTGAGTTTTCAAACAGATCTTTTTAGTATAAATCACTTTCTGAAGTGAAACCAATTTTGAAAGCCAGTACTGATACTTGATTGCCCACACAACAATGCCCCCTAAGAAATGTGAGTTGAAATTACTAGTTCCTACAGTATATGCAGCTACATTTTTAAACACATACTTCTGCAAATGCACAGCTTTGGGGTTTTACTATATGCCTCTCTCCCTTCTGAAAAGAGTACGTGTTAGTAGGTGAAGAAAAGTTTGGGACCAGGGCACTGGCATGTGGTAGGCTTCTAGTTGTAGGTCACAGCAGTAATACTGTTAGCAGGAGATGCTTTCTTTGCCTAGCTTTAAGTTGGTAAGGCTTTTAATAGGATTTTCTTTAATGAGGCCAATCTCTGTGGCTGTGCTTTCAGTTTTGTTTTGCTTAACTTTTTTTGTTCTTGCCACTTGGTAACACAAGTCTCTCAAATTGTTCTAAAATATTTCCGTAGTCAGCTAAATCCATGCAGATGCAGAATTTCAGTCTGCAAGAACTGTACCTTATTGGTTGTTCCCTTTGTACTGAGTTGTACTTAAATGACTTTGGAAACTAATAACATAAATGAAAGCAAGGTAATCTACACCACGAGCAGCCCAAAAAACTTGTGCCAAAAGAAAGTGAAAAAGGAGAAAAATGTTCAATGCAGTCTAGTAAGAACAAGGCTGTTGGTTTGGATTTGTTGCAGCTGCTCTGGTTTGCTACTTGAATGTTTCAGACAATTCATTGTATTTCTCTAGCACAATTTGGTGATAACCTTCTGATGAAGAAGCTATGCAAGAAGCCCAGTTTTGAGTTTATTTGGTGTCTCCAGGCTGTGGCTCAGGCTCTGCAGAGGGAGTACCACTGAGTAGTTTTCTGTAGATATTGTACCCTTCTGTTAGCATCCCTCTTAACTGTGTAACCTGTTGGGGTTTTTTTATTTGATAAATGTTTACTCCTTAGAATTGAGATTTGCTTTTTATGTTTTTGAAGCACATAACCATATTTCACTAAACAGTATGGTAAAGGTGAAATATTTACATAATGGACAAAAAGAAACAAGTTGGGTTTTATATAACAAACCTGTAATAAGTCTTTTGTAATAAAGAAAGTACAGGTTTGAGTCCAGGGGCAGGGGCATTGCTGAGCTGAGCCCTTTGAGATGTTGAAGATCCCACATACAATTCATTATTGGTTTTTAAAATACTTCTATGTGAGGGAAAAGAAAAGGTTCACGTATACTAGAAGGATCCTGTGACTTAAACTGGAAAATAAAATTGGCTTAACAAGTGCTTTGTATTTAACATTATTGCAATTTGGAGCGAGTGTTTAAAATAAGCTATGCGTAATGTTTTACCTACCTGAATTGATCTGGATTAGCCACATCAAAATACAGATGAGTTATTTTGCACTAACATATTGGTATGTAAACATAATTTCAAAGCTAATGATAGTATGTGCACCAGTCTTTTGAATTACCATACTGCAAATAAATTTTAAAAATAACTATTTTTATCTGTGCCCTGCCTCCTCACCTTCTACAAGCAGATGTGGAGAGATTTCTTTGGATGGATAAGTGGTAACATACGGTCATTTGCTGCAAATTACTTATTTCTGCTTCTGGTGTAAAACAGTATTTATAGAAAATAGAATTTATTTTAAGATTGTAACTTCAACTTCACATACAATAAGGCAGGTCACTCTAATATAAGTTGTTTACAAAAACCAGTGTCCCAAACATGATGTGTTTACCTTAAACTGAATTTTATACAAACTTCAGCACAGCATTGAACAGATGGGGATACTTCGGACACAGGCCAGAGCATACTAGAAGGGGTTGGATCCCCTCAGAAATGTCGTTGTACTGTGTGTGCCAAAAACCTTTGCTGTTGTTTTGTTAGCTCTCTCCAGCCCAACAAACCTGAGATGCTTGGAAAAAGTGATTTCACCTGGGTTCATCAGAAGCTTCCTGACTGAAAAATGCTGGATGTGTGTTTTGAACTGATCCTTTGGCTTCTGTTGCCTCCCTAAGTAAGTGTTGGTTTTGGTAGATTACACACACGTGGGTTCTGTCAGTTAAGTGATCAGACCTGTCAGTTCTTTCAAGGATTTGAGAACTTCAAAATTTTGTTTGTCCTCCTGAGAAAATTTTAGGTTCAGTGTCCTGGATAGGTAAGTCTGCTTGTAGGTCTTGATTTGGACACTGCAGTCTTCTGAAGACCTGAGCCTTTCTCTGATCACCTTTCCTTATTAGGCAGCTCTGCACAGTTTTATCTGATACACAGTAATGCGCATAAGAAAATTGTCTTGTGGGAGAATAACTGGTCTGGAAAACCAACTTGTAAGCCACTGACCAAACTTCTGTATTACTTTTGAAATCACGACTGGTGTTTCTCAGGTCTGAATATATTTTCAGCTTGTGAATTAAGTAGCCACGTGATATTTTTTGTTAAATTTATGTAAACTACTATGTTTTGTCTAAGTATGTATGAAAAGAGCTTTAAATCCTACAGGACAGCATTAACTTTGTAGCCAGAAAGGAGCAGCAGGAAAAGAAATGTTCAGCAAATTCAATCTAATTAGATAGGAATTAACATTGGGAGGGCAAGTAGTAGTGGAAGATAAACTATAGTTTGTAACAGGGTCATGAAAAAAGCCAGTATTGAATGAAAATGGTCTCTAGCAGGTTTCTAATAGACTTGAAGTCTAGCTGTGTTCATCAGAGACAGAAAAAGATGCTTATCTTGGCAACATAGTTTGAGGTGATATTGCTGTAAAACCCTTAACACTTGAAATGCTGGCCTTTAAAGAATAGGTCTAACATGAAAATTGTAAGCAGTCAACCTCTTTTTAGACCTTTAACTTAATAACGCTTATAGGATTAACTTTTTAGAGAGGCCAAATTAGTGCTGAGAAACAGACCAACTTCTTTTCAAATCAAATAAAGAGGAGGAATTGAGCACATAAGCGATCATATCACCTGGATGCCTTTAATTCCAAAATTCATAGAGTAGAGGCACAGTGCTAGTCCTCCATTTAACTCTTGAAATGTCTCTAAGCTTGGAAAGTTTGCTTTTATCTGTCAGTGTTTGCTTCATTCTCCCAGGATACTGTCTCCCTAGGTTACATCTTGTTTAAAGAAGCCTTAAGTTCTGTTTCCTGGGTATAGAGTGAAAACATAATCAGTGAAGAAGTGCCATGGAAGAAATCCTACCTGGGAATGCTTTTCTTGTTGTGTTTCTCATATTGAAATGTGAGATTGAAATTTGAAATACTGTTTTAACTGAAGGATCCATAAATTCCTTTAACTATTATTCTTAAAGAACACTCATTTGGTGAGTGACCTGCATGTGTTTTTCAAATGTCATACCGTCTTTCTGCAAGTTCTCTGTATCCATTTGAAAATTCACACTACTGAGGTCATAGGATACCATATTAATGTTTCTGTGTGATTTGTCTTCTTCCTCAGAAATCAAGACAATTGTAAAAGGCTGGGGGAAGTGAAAAGGTTTATCTTTAATTTCTGAGTAACTGGAATTTAGGAAGATGCTAGTTTTTAAACCTCCCTGAGACTTGATATACCATTTTTTTAACTGCATGGCATATATACCATTACTCTAGATGAGTTTGGAAGACACCACTGTTGTGTTTAATTGTTTGGGTTTTATTTTCAAAACTACAGGAGTTGCAATCTCAGTCATCTTTACCTGTGTTCCTCTAGCATAACTTACCAACTTTAGAGGATCTACACACTTTCTGGAAACAGCAAGATACAAATATACAACATTCCCAAAGAAATCACCAGTAACCATTTCTGTTGGAAAGTATTATTCTGTCCTATATTCCTCCTGGAATGATGCTTTTTAATGTCTGGAAGATGTGGAGGGGGGCATGGCATCCTCTGTATGTAAAGGGAACACAACTGTTAATCTGGGAGAAAGACATATCTATTGTTACTAGAACCAGACTTTTCCCTTTGAATCCTCTGAAGCATTTTAGTTTTGAAGGCTGAATAGCAGTACAGAGAAACCCCCAGTCTGAACCGGTGTGGTAACTCTGGTGCTTGTACACTAAGTTGATAAAAGGATGATCTTGCTATAGTTCCGCACAAGTCTTAGCTGTAGTTGTCACTGTGTGCACTGCTTTAATAATGTAGCTGTCAAAGTGTCAGTTGTCTGATCACAGCGTTTGACAGGGCTTCTAAAAAGCCTTTTTGTTGTCCATTTGTGCTGTGGCCTGCTGGGTATTCTCAGGGAGGTTTTCTCATCCCTGTATTCCTCTCCCCAGTTACATTCTTGTCTCTTTTCCTTTTTGCTACGATGCCTCTTAAAGCTCTCTTGAAGTACTGAGGAAAAGGCTGTTTGGGACCCTAAGTACTGGAGTACCTGTGTAAATCTGGTGTTTAATGAGAATTATTGAAAGCTCCTCCTTCTCTTTGATACAGGTTTAGAAAAGAATCTAAAGCTAAATGTGGTTTTAAGTTACCACATCAAATGATTTAACTTCAGAGTACAGTCATTGTGAAGGATGATGACTCATTTCTTTATCATGGCAGGATAAAATCTCAAACAACTTCTTTCTAAGAAACACTTGTACCTGTTTATTTTGCACCAAATACTTTCTGTGTACAGGCTGGAATGCTTCAGTTGAGCTCGTTATCGTTTCTCTGCCTCTGTTGGCTGACTGAAGTGATTCTCTAGATCCACAAATTGACTTCCTTGCCAGAAAGAGAAAAACACTTTTGTAAAGGAGTTCAGTAGGGAGAACCCCAGTGGAGTTAGGGAGAACTGGGTCTGCTTAGCTTCAGCTGATAGTTGCAAAGCACACTTGATTTCTCTCAATGCAATCATAATTAAGAATTAAATAATGGAAAAGGAATCATGAAGTTACTTAACATAAGGCTCTTAGACTGGGCGAGGTGGGGGTTTTTGCCTTGCTTTTGCTGATGTTAATGAAGACAATTGGCTTTCCCCACACCTCCTGAAAGTACAACAGTTACAGTAAATGTTGAAGTTGTATAGAGCATGGACACCAGCCAAAAACCTGACTGTAAACTGCTGACAAATTTGGTGTCTCCTGAAGATTGCTAACGTGCAAGAAAACTGAATAATTTGTAAGCAAATAAACAATAGCTTTTAATTTTGGATTTAACGCCACTCTTGTGAAACATTTTAGGTGGAGTATCTTAAAATGTAGTTTGTTTGGGTTTTTTAATGTAATGAATATTTGGAGCTATATCACACTAATGTAGATTGCTGCAAGTGGTTTGTATTTCTGCAACTTGATATCAGGCTTTCAAAAGCGACGTGTTTAATATCAACAAGTAACCACCTGATCGCTGGACATAGAGCCTGCTAGACAGTTCTCTAATCAAGAATTGCAGGAAACAATGGAAAATATCATAGGAGATGGAACCCTCCGTTTTGCACAGCAAGGAGGAGGACCCCTGCTTTTAAGAATTCCTTTCACAGTAAAACGACATGGAATTAGATTTATGTACTTTGGAAGGCGGAAGGACTGAGTCAGCCCTGTAGGAATTTGAACTTTTGTGCTAGGGCGCGTGGATATTTCAAGTCTGAGCTTACACCGCATCCCTTCTAACAGTCCATAAGGGCTTTGTTAGTACCTTGTAGCATTAAGTCTGCAACCTGCTGCTGGGATGTGAAGGTCAGATTTTGTTTTGAAACTGACTTCAATTTCCAACATTAATTTTTTTAAAGCTGCTTCCATGTCAGTATTTGAGAATCCACTGTTTAACACCTTGGGTGTCATCAGTATTTAATGTAGTTGACATAATGATAAAATATGCAGTAGCTTTTCACATGTAACAAGAGCTTTTTCTTTCAGCTTGCACTTGTTACTTCAGCAAGCCTGAGCTCGGGTTGCCTTCCTTGGTTCCTGTACAAGAGGCCAGTTCAGAATTTCTCTTTCAAATGCAGCTGCTCTCCACCTTTGCGCTGTTTTTCATGTACCAAATCAAACATCAAACTCATGCCATGTTTAGTTTAAGTGGTAAGCATATAGTTGGAAACTTGGTATTTTTTTACACCTTGAAAGAAAAGCTTCTTAATGTTTTTGAGGTGCTAAAATAAAGCTCTTCCTCAACATTTCACTTTTTGTTGCCCAAGTAATGCCTTATTAAAGCATTTAATATTAATACCAGCTTTGCCTTAAAGCAGTCTGGTGGTTCTGTGCCAAAACGTGTGCTTTCAGGCACAACTGTAATTAGGAATAAAACATGATATAGAAAGCAGTTGTATTAAAAGAAGCACAGCAGGTCTTTTGGGCAGGTGAGGTGGAAGAAATCAAAAGCATTGACAGTCAGAGTTGCGATATGGAAAGCTTCTCTGAAAGCTTGGTTGTGTCCTTGTTTGCTTGCTGGCAAGAAGCAACACTTGTCATCTGTAGTATGGGGTTTACTCCTTAGCCTCATCTCTGGGAGATAAAAAGCAAGTATTTTGGGTGTCCTGCTTTCTCTCCAGTGAAAGTTATTCTTTTGAGCCTGCTGTTATTTAATTTGCACCCGTCCCTAAGTAGCTGGGGGGAAAGAGTAGGACAGTTGTTGAGATGTATTTAGTAATGTCATGAGAGATGGTGCATGTTCAGCTTTTCAAGTTTGATACAGAGCTCTCAGTTACCTTAAATTAGAGATAACACGTGAAGTAGGTACATGGATGAAATTCAATACTGGCAGATTTTATGTCAAGTCTGTACAACTATTGCTCCCTGTCAGTTTTAGCAGAGTTGGTGACTGCTGCGATTCATTCATTGGTATCCTGTATCTTCTGCTTTACCAGCTGAAAAGCAAGGGACAGGGATTCAATTTCTGATTTTAATCCTTTTTATGATGTTTGCTGGCTAAGCTGCCAGTTCTAATAAGCTACTTTACTCTTAAGCTTTATCAGTTTGCTACTACTGATGTTAAATCTAAGTAAAATACAAATCAGCCTTGTCAGATCATCGTGTTTTAAAACAAATATTGAGGGATTTGGCACAGATGCCATGCAAAGGACAAGTCTGTTTTTACTCAGGTCTGGCTTGTTTAGAAATTGCTGTACTCAGGCATCTATTACAGAACAATTATTTTCTGAAAACTTATCCATGCCCAGTTTCATGTACTTGTGATCAATTTTTCTTGTCTTCCAGTAAACTATAAAATAATTCAAACCATTTTTTCTCTAGGGCCCACCCACCCCCAGTGCAGTGAACTTGCCTTAAAAAAGGATTCTGTCAGGTTACTTTCCGGTTTGCAATACAAACAAAATCAAAAATGATTGTAAAACACCCATTTCTTTTGTTAGACCTCCACAATCTTTTGCCATTTTGTTGCATAGAAATTTTTAATCAGTGGAAAGTTTGGTTTATTGAGCTGCTTTCTGAGATTTTTGTTACCTTGCTTGTGTGTATGTATATATAAACCTGGATGATTTATTTTTCTGAAACATTCCATGAATCATGCTCTCACTATATGAGACTTTCACATTTGAATCCAGTTTTTACACCTTTTGGCAGCAGAGTAGTGCAATTCATTTATTTCATTATTTCACTCAGTTTTTTAAAAAAACAAACCCAAAAAATCTCTACCTTAGGGTTGGGTATTTTGCTGATATTCTTGAATATCTCGGGCCCTATCAGCGTGTTAATATCACCCAAACCCAAAGGGATGACAAAGCAAAGGCTACGGACCCCCTGGGACTGATCCTGGGAGAAAAAATGAAGCTCCTCCATCCAGCTGCTAATAGAAGTTCGCATGGCACACAAGACTTACATTCGCATTGCCATGTGTTGTTTTTGAGCTGATGAGACTGGAAGATTTGAGCTATCCTGTCTCCTGTGAAGCCAAGGTGCAGAAGCTTCGACTTCATTACATCTGTATTTGAATAAAGAAAAGGCACTGCTTTCTAGTACAATCAGTCAAAAATTAAGTAAATGCATCCCCCTCAGGGAGTTTGAATTGGATTCTCACTCTGGAAGCAGAACTCTTAATCATCCACAATTACCCTCCTTCAGTTTTTGTTGCAGAGCGCTCTGAACGCTTCATAGAATGCTTTTTGGATGAAACTAGACTTGAAGACACATATCACGAACACTTCTGCTACACTTCACCCGTGAATGTCTTGCTGTCTGTAGGACCAAACTGGAGGTAATTCAAAGGAAATCTTCGTTGCAATGTGTAGTCTGAGCAACTGTTTACAGATCTACTTTTATAGGGTCACAGAACTCACATGTGGCCATAATAGCCCCAAATCAATGTTACCCTTGAGCTATGTTGATTTTGCTTGCATCTACTGCACCAAAGACCAAAACGAAGATATAGACTTTCTTAACTTACAGAGTAATTACTTTAAAAAAAAAAAAAAAAAGTGATTTGCAAACCCTGGTAATTACTGGCAGGTCTTCAGCAGCATGATGTTGCACAGCCTGGGAGCTGGGGCCATTCTTGCTGATGAAGCAGTGCCTTTAGTCTTCCTATTTATTCCTATTTATTTTCTTTGTCTCGCTTTAGCATCCTGCTTAACTTTTTTTGATAAAGCTGAAACCAACAGCAATTCTTTAAATGTCTCTAAATACTTTAAATTTGGAACTGTTTTCCAGTGCAGCAGTGTCTTTAGCACTGTAGCCTTCCAGGTGTGTTCCTATCTGTGGGGTGTTGTGATGATCCTGCTGCCTTAGGGACTTCTGATATTCCCCTGAAAAACATCAGGTATAACATCGCATCCACTGATTAATGGTTTGTTGGCTGAGCGATGGAAATAATTATGTAGCCCTTCCCTGTTGTTGTAGGTTAAATATTTCTTGAAATTGAACACAGGGACAAATGATTTTACTTCCTTATGTCCTGCTATCACAAGTTTGGTAGAAAGGGCAGCTTCAGTTTTAACTTCTGCCAGGCGAGATGTGCACACACGGGGAGTTGTCTGGTGTGACTGCGGTGCCTGCTTTGCCTGCTTTTTTTTACCACAGAAAGAAGGTGGACAGAAACAATTGCAAAGTAAATCAGGCACTGAAATAGAGCTGACTAAACTCAGTGGCTTTATAGGGGCCCCTACATTTGATTGAACCTACCTCCAGTCCAATTATTTTTTCTTCTTTAAATATCCTGAGGAAAAGCCAAGAAATCATTGGCTTTTATTTACCTTCCCTTGAAAAAAACACAGTTTCTCAAGCCGAGCCATTTTCCTCCCTGGTCTGGGAGTGGCCAGGTTCTGTCCTAAAAAGTGTTACAAGCTACTTCAGCCACAATGCCTTAAAACTACCTTAGCACAAGGGAGTGCATTTATATACTGCAAAACTTGTTCAGAAACCACCTCCTGTCTACCTTCCTATCACATTAAATTCTCACAATAACACTGATTGTAATCTTTCTTCAGTCTGATTGACCTTCATCACATTTGTAACTGTTATTCTGACAGGCATTTATTAATGTTTACGAAGTATAGTGAGAGTGAAAAATAAAGATGACTGGTAATGTGAGAAACTAAGCTATATTTGATTTTTCTTGTGCTCAGAGCAAGGGTCAGCTTCTAAACCAGCCTTTTCGTTCTAGTGCTCACAAAAATCACTTATCAAGCTCTGACCACTCACGGTGGGAAACTTCATCAACGCAATTTCATAAACATATTTTAAATGTGTGGTTACAGATTAGAGCCCTTCCAGAGTTCCTATTGATTGTATTGTGATAATACAAAGCCAGTAGCAATCGCACTCACATTACAGAAGGCAGAATTCCTACAGCCGTAGGAAGCAAACTGGTGTCTTTTGGTGGCCCAAGGAGTGAGTTTGGATGGGAGGGGAAAGGGACATCTTTGGGGCACAGGATTCAAAACAGTTAAAGTCTGCATTTGTTCCTACCTGCCCAGCATCAATAGGTGTAATGGAAAGATAGCCTCCTCCTCCAACTCTCTCTTTTTAATAGCCATTTGTGATACGTCATGAAATGAACTGCTGAGGTGTCTGTCTGTTTGTTTGTTTCCCCAGCTGATGTGGCCCATCTGTTCAGCTTGACTGAAAGTGGCAAACAGATGCTGAATTAATAGTGGAAGTGTCCCTTTCCCACCAGGGTCACAAGTCTTTGCCCTCCAAAAAGATGCTGGGCTAAGAGTGAACTTGGAATAAACAGAACAAGCAGTGTTTTTGCTTCTCGGCAATAGACCTGCTATGAATCCAGGAGCTAAATTCATAGCATCGTTAGGTTTTTGAGATCATCAAGTCCAACCATACCTGTCCACCACTAAGTCATATTCCTGAGCACTTCATCTACCTGCCTTTTAAATGCCTCCAGGAGTGGTGACTCTATCACCTCTCTGGGCAGCCTGTTCCAGTGCTTGATAACGCTTTCTGTGAAGAAATTTTTCCTAATGTCCAATCTAAACTTTCCCTGATGCGCTTTAGGTCATTCCCTCTTGTCCTGAATTTCAGTCCTGTGTTTGACTGGCGCAGTTGATGAGGGTCTTGCTGCTGACAGGTTTTCAGTGCAGGGAAGAGTGGTCTGGAGTTTCTTTAGGAACCCAGAACCTGTGTCACAGCCCATGCGCCCCAGCCTGCTGCAGCAAGGCTCAGTTTAGACACGGACCTCTGGATGTGACAGGGGTGTCTTTTTATGCCTGCACGGAAAAGCACAAGCTATCATTGTCTTTTTGAACCCATGGGACTTAATCTGTGATTCCCACGTTATATGCTATAAGGCAGCAGTCATCGTAAAGTGGTGGCTGCCAGAAGCAATGTGTACAAAGAGATGTTCTGCCAACAGCAACCTTTCTATTGAGCTGTTTCTCTTGGGTATATATTTATCCAAAGTACCTTAAAAAAATCCAAGTCTTAATTTATATCAATATCTGAATCTGTAAATATCACTGATTCCGTGATACTAATCATTGAATATGTGAATATATTGGCTAATTCAAAAGAAACTTAGTGTATAGACACAGAAGCTGAACTCCTGTTTAAGCGTTTACTACTACAATGATCTGGAGTTTTGGATATTTCTTGGCACTCAAGAGCTTGCAAAGGCTTTAATAGGATACAAAACAAACAAACAAAACCCCCTAGCTGCAAAGATAGTTGTAGGAATCAAAGGATGCAGTGAAAACCTTTGCTTTCCAAATTCTTTCCAAGTAGGATCACCAGTAGACCTCAGACTGAGCATCCCATTTCTAACTCGTAAAAATCCATGAAAATTAATTTAGGAATTGTGGTAGTAGAGGGATTATATTACTTCCTTTTTTAGAAACCAGATGCTGTATTCGTTTTTTCTTTGATATTCAGTGAATTTTTGTAGTTCTTGGTGGTATTTTCTTTCTTTGTGAAATGTCTTGAGTGGAAATATCAACCACCTGCAGCTGTGTAATATCTTCCTTTAATAACAGCTTTCCTGTTATTTCAATTTGTGTAAAATAATCAGTCAGCTGGATAGCTGTTGCATAGTGTTTAATCTATGTTCTTTAAATTGGCACAAAGAATTCTCAAATTTAATTTTTATTAAATTGCTAAATTGGCACTTTGGAAAAGATGAAGGAGAGGAAGAAACACAGTGTTTCTAGTTAAAGTAGAATGTGTCTAAGAACATTAGAAAGCCTTCTAAAGTGACTTCCAAGAGTGAATTTAATTGAACAACTAGTTCTTTTTCAGAGATAGATATTGTACTGTACTGAAATCCTGCTCTATTCCTTTTCACGCATCTCCTCAGAACCCATTCGTTTTAGATCCTTGTCAAGAAGTGAAGTGAGCACATTAGGTTTGATTTGCAGGAATCTGCATGGACCCACACCTCAAGTGTTGAAATGAAGTAGCAGCAAGACCCAATTCTTTGTCCTTCACCCATTTTATAAATTACCTTGGTGAAACTGCAAAAACTCAATTTCTCTTTAGCCTACTTTTCCACCAAATACCAATATTGATTTTAAAGCTACCTGTGTTGTAGAATGGTGGTGTTGTGGTTCTCTGTTGGGTGTTGTCTCATACTCTCCCACCCCTGAGCCATTCTTGCTTTCAGGGAAGTGTGGCGTATACCACATTCCTCCTACACTCACAGCGATGCCGCTGCCTTTCTGCCTTTGGTTGCTGTTGAAGAGCGTGACACAAGGGAAGACCCAAAGTTTCAGCCCAAGCCATGATGGTAGGGCTTACTCTAACAGTGTCCAGCATCGTTTTGAGTGCCACCTACACTCTTGTCTTGTAACAGACTGTTTTCGCATAGTTTCACCTCTCTATACTTAATTATCTTACTTATATATATATTCACATAAAGAAAAAAGATCCTCTGATAAACCAAATGCCTTTGTGACTGCGCCAGGTAAGTGCTGTCTGCAGAGCAGTGTTTAATTCCATGACAGATCTGGCAGGCATTTTCATATGGTTTGATTTTCTGTCCCTAAAACCATAGCACGGCTGTCGTTCTCTCCAAGTTTTAGCTGGACGTTATTTATTTCTGACTGCTGCTGCTAAGAGGGAAATAAAAGTTCTGTGTTTTTCTCTGAGTTGTGCTGTCAGGAAAGGCATCAAAGCTTCCTTCTGGTAAGAGGCCAGGCTTCTTAACAAACAATAAGCTTAACTACAATGAGCAGAGAGAATGTATGCTGGCAACAGCTTTAATTAAAGTGAAAGGAACGTAATTGCTGCTCCAGGAAGACTGAAATAGACAAATTTCTTTAGAACTGTGCAACATAGCTGCTCGTCTTAATGATGATATATATATGAGATGTTTGTAACCTGTACCCTTAACACTGACATGTTTATCCACCCAAACAGATGCATATGGTGGGTTTATGTCAGCACTGGACTGCATCTCGCTCCGTCTGTTCACCTCATCCCTTTCATACATCTGCTTCGGACCAAGATGAACTTAACCCAGGAGGTGATTGCACTTTTTTGGTAGTTGTAAGAGAAACACTTTTCATGTGAAGGGAGCTCGGAGCTGCCCAGATGTAGCGCTTTCACACAATTTCAGATGGTTTTGGGTACCTCACTTGGTCTTCAGCTGCTGGTCAGAAAGTGTGTGGGTGACTTATACAGCATGGTATCTGCCAGTTCCATATGGATGTTTTGAAGACCTGAAGTATTGAATTGATTCCATAAGATGGAGTTTGGTTTAATGCCAAGAAACCAATGCAGGTGTCTACATGTGAGGTCTGAGTCCATTATAATCCACAGTAACGTGCAGAAAATAACAGAACATCTGTTGTGAAAGAATCTGTGTTATTCGCCTATGATGGATTCATAGAGTATAATTATTAAAGGGAGCCAGGAGTTAAGCGGAAGCTCAGCAAAACACGCTGGTGCTGACATACCCAGATAATGTCAGCTGGTAGCTGGCTGGCATTATAAATCGTTTTATAATTAGGTAATTAAAGCAAGTCTGTACAAACTTTAACTTTCAGGAAACTATAAAAATACTTGTAGCTGTAAAACTATATTTAGCCATTAATTTCTTGTCAAATATGTCATACCTGCTCATAAAATACTTAATAAACAGGCTTAGGCATGGTACAGTCTCATATATTTTTCCTAGAAACCACAGTACGTAACAGCATAGTCCTGGAATAACAAATTGCAACTGCAAAAATATATATAATCTTTTGCTTTTCACTCCTTTTCAAGTTGAGGTCATCATTACATCTTCTGTCTTTTAAAGGCAAGAAGGCATTTGAAGCCCACCAGAAGTTAGTCCCACTGACTTAGCCATGACTGTGCAAAAACATCATGGATTTTTTATGCAGGATCTCTAGACCGAGAACTAAAACGGCTGTTTACTTGGGATTCGGATTTCTTCCTGAGTTTCATTTCTGTCCCAGTACCAGAAGCAACTCCTAGGACTTCACATGGAAAACAGATGTTAGTAGGTATTGAGCCCTGAAGCCCATGGTCTTTCTTCTGGATATTGTGAATCCAAAGTCAGTCCAAAAAGTATTGTACACAACACACAGATGTCTAACAACAGACATGGAGGAGCTGATGATGAATGAAGGCAAACCAGCAGCTTCACAGTTAGAAAAAATATCAGAATACAAGCCTACAGAACAGACTTAATTCTAGGATGTTTAGTTTAATTCTCTGTTGCACTTGGAAGTCAATGAAATTTTGTATCTGTAGCCTGAGTATGGATTTTGATATATTTTCTGTGTTTCTGAATTTCCAATTATCTGTCTGGGGTTTTTGACTTGCTAAAAACACTTCACATTTTTTTCAAGGACTAATGATGGGGGGTTATTTGCACACTTCTTTTTTACTTCCATTTGACGGATGTTTTTTGCAGAATCAGGCTCTGCAAGGCATATATACAACAGAAAATGTCATTTGAGTTGGGTATTTCCTCCTAACACTGAATAAACTGAATGGAGGAATTTATATAAAACTAAAATGAATTTAAAACAATAGTCATCTGATAGATGCAGAAATGGCTGAACTCACTGATATGAAATGCTCCTCAGTTCTGAGTTGGGTTTTGTGGCTGAGCAGTTCATATTGGTACAGTAATTCCCTTCACAAAAACATAATGACCCCAAATTTGAACTCAATGTATCTTAAGCAATGCCTTTTTTATATTCAAAGTACTTAGCTATTCAACACATCATTGATTATAATGCATTTGACACACACTATGCATTACTCAACGATGATAAAACTGTAGAATTTCTGAAGAGGTGTTCATTACTAACCTAACCTGAACTTAGCCAGTGTGCAGCTGCTAACATCATAAAAAATTCTGATACAGTAGGAAAAAATAAAATGGGTAAGATACATCAGCAAACTGAATGTCATCAATATCAATTTCTTTGCTATCACTTTATACAAGAGATTTCCCTGCACTGGGAAAAATTCTTCTGATGATTAAATGAACCTGAACATGCTTTGGGGGCTGGCACAATTCTGTCTCTTTTGTTTTTCTCACGCTTTATTTATGACCTCACAAGTGCTCGTGAAAGAAAAGCAAGAGCGTTCTCTCGGCATTTCACAATGCTTTAATGATTGGACCAAAGCTTGAAAGTTACTTTCTAAGTAACTTTTCCAAGTTACTTTTCTAAGTTTTAGCTGTATACCACAAAAACCCAATATCATAGAACCATAGAATAGTTTGGGTTGGAAGGGACCTTAAAGATCATCCAGTTCCAACCCCCCTGACGTGGACAGGGACATGTCCCACTAGATAAGGCTGCACAAAGCCCAATGCAACCTGCCCTTGAACACCTCCAGGGATGGGGCAGCCACAGCTTCCCTGGGCAACCTGTGCCAGTGCCTCACCACCCTCATCCTGAAGAATTTCCTCCTGATGTCTAGCCTAGATCTGCCCCTCTCCAGTTTATACTCATTCCCCCTCGTCCTATCACTATAAGCCTTTGTAAGCAGCCCCTCCTCAGCTTTCTTGTGGCCCCTCAGGTACTGGAAATATTGCTATCTGAAATGCTAGTATCAACAGTGACAAAAGGCTGTGGCTGTCTCCAAATCTGGATGAAGGGCTCAGTTATTAACCATGTGCACAAAAAATGCGTATTTATTGAATCTTCCTACACAGAATGTTTTAAAAAGGGCTGATCACATTAGTACCACCCCAAACTCCATCAGAGCTTCAGTTTCAATGTTATAATTTACATTCTAAATTAGACAATACAACAGTGAGTTTAAAAAAGGCCACCACTTGGCTGCGCCGCTATTGCCTGCTAATGATCTTGTCCTGATCTCAAAGGATAATACGTGTTCTGCTGTTGGGCTAAAAATGAGCTTTTGAAGAAGGCTTAAGGGCTTAAGCTTTATAAAAGATAACTGTCTTTTGTCAAGATGAGATGTGAATAGATTTAGAAAGCAGTGGTATTATAAGCCAAAGAAGTCACAAATCAGCCTGAATGCTTACATCTTGGTACTTCAGCTTTTACGTAGCTGAAACTGGAATTGTTGACCCACCACTTTCTGTCCTTCAGCTGTAGAGTAGATGTGCTATAACGGCTGGAAGGGAAAAACTTGAAGTTTGCAATGTACTTGAAGTTGCAATATTGATACTAGTAGTATGTTCTGAAAAAAATAGCAACAAACCAACCTCAAACTCTTACACCAAGGAATTGAAAAGTGCTTTTGGAAATCCAAGTCCTTACCTGCATCACAATGAAATAACTTTGGTAATCTTTTGAGTTTCCTCAGTCTTTAGCCACAATGTAGTTTGGCACAAGAGACCCAGTTTGGGCCTAAGTAAGATCAGGCTAGCAGCCAGGAGCATCCCAGCTCTGATCGTAGTCCTGACAAACTGCCCACCCTATGCTAAGGGGCTTTGATATGGCAGATGGAACCTCTGGAATCACACCAAGGTTTGGTGGACATAGCTAAGGTCAGCAAAGAGCTGGTTTTGCCCAAGCAAACAGAGAGAGCATCAGGCTACAACAGACCCGTGGCGGTGCCACAGGCATCAGTTCACACTTCTCAATAGGTTAAGTGGATGTAAAGAACCAGGAATAGGAGCACCTCATTTGTTCTGCTTGTTCTGGAGAGAGGCAGCCAGTAAGTTTTGCAGTCATGTGGATAAAGCAACCTCTTCTACTCTACCCTCTTAAGATACTATAGAACCAGTTTGGTGCCTGACATCTCCTCCACTGGCATTTCCTAGAACCACAGAATAGTTTGAGTTGGAAGGGATCTTAAAGATCATCCTGTTCCAATCCCCCTGTGATGGGCAGGGACGCCTCCCAATAGGTCAGGTTGCTCAAAGCCCCATCCAACCTGGCCTTGAACATCTCCAGGGATGGGGCATCCACACCTTCCCTGGGCGACCTGTGCCAGTGCCTCACCACCCTCGTCGTGAAGAAAGGAGTGATCAGTGGTGTGCAGGAGGCATGTGTGTGCTACTGTAACTGTGTAGCACATAACGACCTCAGTAACTGTGGTTCATATGTGGTTTGTTCTTAAGTGAACGTGTATGTGTAGAAGTCAGTGCTTCCAATATTTGCTGCTGCTGTTAATGCAAAATGCATTGCAACGAGACTTGCTCAGTTCAACCACCAGACAGAGGTTAATAGTATTTATTCATGGATCTCATAGGAGTTTTCAGAAGGTTAATCAGAGGATGCCAAGTTACATTCAGTGATGCTTTAGTCCTACTTGATTTTATTGCAATGGCCTATAGGCAGGCACAGGTATCATGTTTAAGTTATAAGGTGTAACTTAACCATGCAGTCACTGTATGTGTCAGTGTCTCTGTGTGCGCACGCGCTCGTGTGTGTGTGTGTGTCTGCCTGCACAGATAAACCCTTTCAGCCCTGGGAAGAGGAGACTAAAAGGCAGGAGGCAGATCTGCGTGCATCAGCTCACACTGTTTTCCCCTTTGAGTTATCACAAAGATCTTGTTTTATTGCTTCTATTTCTAAAGAAATAAAACTCCTATTCTTATTGCATCTAGTATTTAATCTGTTTACATTTAGAGACATTTAAGTTTCTCAGTGTGCTGTGGAGGCTGTATTCTAGAGCACTAATAATTTCTCTTTTCTCGATTTTCATTCATCTGCAAAATCCTCACTATTTATTCAGATGTCTTAAATATTTTCATTACTTAAAATGCCCCTCAGCATCACAATTGCTAAGCAGCTTAACCAACTGATATTTTTCAGGAGGGTATCTGAATCTCCAAGGATTTTTTTTTTTTAAATACTCTCAAAATGCTCACAAGTATGACATACGATGTTAAAACTGGCAGCTCCTCTTTAACAAAACGACTCTACTCAAGCACTTGAGGTTAACGTGCTCTAACTGACATTCTTTAGGAGAGGTGTGGATAAAATAGACAAAGCCTGGGCCTGAGAAAGTAACAGAATCATAGGATCATTAAGGCTGGAAATCACAAAGTCCAGCTGCCAGCCCACCACCATCACGCCTACGAACCCACGTACCAAAGCGCCATGTCTACACCACTTCCCTGGGCAGCCTCTTCCAGTGCTTCATCACTCTTTCAGAAAAGAGTTTTTTCCTAATATAGAATCTAAACCTAACCTGGTGCAGCTTGAGGCCATTTCCTCTCACCCTGTTGCTAGTCACTTGGGAGAAGAGACCAACACCCACCTCCCTACAACCTCTTCTCAGTTAATTGCAGAGAGTGATAAGGTCTCCCCTCACCTTGCCTTCCTCTAGATGAAGCAGCCCCAGTTCCCTCAGCCACTCCTCATAAGATTTGTGTTCCGGGCCCTTCACAGGCTTCACTGCCCTTCTTTACACACACCCCAGTACTTCAACGTCCTTCTAGTGGTGAGGAGCCCCAAACTGAACACAGTATTCAAGGTGTGCCCTCATCACTTTCCTACTCCTACTGGCCACAGCATTTTTGATACAAGCCAAGATGCTCTTGGTCTTCTTGGCCACTTCCGCACGCTGCTAGCTCATATTCAGCCTGTTCTTGACCAATATCCCCGGGTCCACCAGGAAGCTTTCCAGCCAGGAAACTTTCCAGGAAGCTTGTAGTATTTTGTGGGGTTGTTGGGACCCAAGTGAAGCACCCGGCACTTGGTCTTGTTAAACCTCATGCAATATACCTAGGCCCGTCAATCCAGCCCATCCAGATCCCTCTGCAGAGCCCTCCTGCCCTCGTGCAGATCAAAACTCTTGCCCACTTTGGTGTCATCTGCAAAGTTACTGAGGAAGCACTTGATCCCATCCTCAGGATCATTGATAAAGATACTAACAGAGGAAAACATCTCTGTTAACACTTCTTTTATCTGTTTTAATGCACTCAACCCAGAAGGAACTGAAACATTTCTTGCAATAGGCTCCAACGCGTGCCGTAGCTCAGGCCTATCAAGACTGCTCCACACCCTGCAGGAAGGAGCGAATCAGCCACACTGGTTTTAGCAAACACTGCAGAATTGCACTGAGATCTAGCTACAACCCCACTCCTCCTGTGATGAAGTTATGGGACTCCTGAGCACCACCACTTTCTACCCACGAGCCATTTCTAACACATTCTCTGTCCTGACTGCAAAGTTGAATACAGTGTGTTGCTACTGGCTGTGGGTTTGTGTGAAGATTTCAGTCCTGTGGCTGGGAGGCTCAAGAAGACTGGCCAAATCTAGTCTAGTTTTAAGTACTTTTGTATTCAATGATCAGTATTTTACTTCTGGTTTTTGTTTCTACATGCTGACACAGACACAATTAACTTTCCTCAAGCCTGGGGAATGACAGCCCCATTTTAAATACCTAGAAGCACGTGGGCTCCTGTGCCTAATGCCAGGGCTCTACAACTCAACCATGTAAAGTGCAGACTGCTCCATACCAGGATTTTTTTTTATTGTGGCTTTATATTGGAAGAGGACAAGCAACACCTGGAACTATATAGAATTATATCAATGCAGCAAATGGAAAACAAATACTGAGTTAGCAATGACAGTTTCATCTCCAAAGTTTCTCTTCTAGTGGGTTTGTAATGGTTTAATGCTGTGGCTTCTGTGCCTGCAATAGTTTCATCTGTTTTGAGTGCCTTAAGACACGTTGAGTGGAGCTGTGGGCTAAGAGCTGCATGACATGAAGCTTTCTGTAATTTTTGCCTGCTTCAGATGTGCAGGTAGCAAATACCCTGTAAGCTTCACTGCTTTCACTTGGCTTTGAGCTCCACCTGTTCAGTCAGGCTGTCATTGTCTGACACCCAATAAAAACTGGGCCAATATATGTGACTGTTGGTACCACAAAATGGAATTGAGAGACACAAACCCAGCTCTGTTTGGGATTATGGCAGAGTGCTGTAAGCACTGAAACTGCAATAAGCACACAAGGTCATATTTAAAACAGAAAAGAATTGTAATTGGGATCAGGCTGAGGGAAAAGCTCTACTTCCTGCAGCAATTTTCCTGAAAGTAATAGATCACAATGTATTTTTCCCATTTGCACCTCAAGGAAATGGAGGGAATTAATTCTGCTGGGCTATTGCATCTGAGGGAGTGGAAATTCACTGTGTACACTTGGATGAAAGATCTCACTCTCAAATTCTTTACAGAATAATGGCTTTGTAGCCAGAACTGTTAGAGCAGTAACTGCAACAGTTCCTGAATAAATGAGGCCAGGCAGGCAGGAGGGACTGGAGGTGATTGTACTGCCTTGTCAAACTGGTTGGGAAGGAGGGTGCAGCAGGGCAGAGGGCAACCACCAGAGACCATACATCTCCAGGGGAAAAAGGCCACGTATCATTGAACTGTGGAGTCACACTTCAGAGATTTAATACAAGTGGGAGCTCTGAGTATTTAGGATTAGAAAACTACCTTCATCTTCTGCAAGACTTGTTCTGCATGAGTGATGGTTTTTGGTTGGATGCTGGTAGCCTGTTTGGCTTGCTCTCGTTACAAATTACTGTTCAGGAATTTTTTGGCTTGGTCATAGAACAGTACGGGCTTGGGTTTTTTTCTAAAGATCACGTGATAATTTAAACCACATACTAGCTGCAATTTTCTTGATTCTGTCTAGAACGTAATATTTTGATACAATTAACATCGATGCCTGCTTTCTCATCTTGCAACAAACAGACCACCACATACTCCCTCCGAGTTCTCCCTTTTGTTTAAGTAACGCACATTGGGGAAGTGCCAACTTCTGTGAGTTTTGCTGCAGTTCATTTTATAACAGAAATTCCTCCTCAATATTTTAGTCGCAGGAATTGAGGGCTTGCACAAGAACAGAATTTTTCTAAAGAAAAAAAATAAAATGAGCCTTGCAGCTTACACAGTGCTTGGAAAATGTGATTCAGGTCCACCTTCAAGCTCAGAAACCAGAAAGCAAATAAAAGAACCTAACAATGTCGCCCAAAATAAATAACCACAGTGTGGGGGCACCTGACTGTGGGGTTGGGGGGGAGAAGTTCTTCATTTTTTTTAATCCTCAGGCTTGGCACTTTTGCCACAAACTAAATAAACAAATTGTTATTGGAGTCAGGAGTGGACAAGCTAACGTAAAACAGACTGAGACATAAATCAGTAGTCATAGTAATGTGTCATAGGTGAATGCTTCTCAGAGAAGTGACTCAAAATGCTAAACAAATCCTGGGAATGTGTTTATCCACTCGCTTTATTTTAATAAAAGAATAAATGACAGTTCCTATGAAAAATGCACGTAGAGAAATACAAACACTGCAAACGGTTGTAAAATTTACTCGTGCACTTCCTTCTGTGGCTTCTTTGCCATCATAGTACCTGCACAGCCATGTGCAGCACTGAGCAGCCACAGTGTGAGGCCGCTCTAAATCTCACACCGTGAAAACTTCAAGCATTGCTGTTTCTTTTTGAATTCCAGTGTTTATGGGATACAATGTCTTCTTTTTCTTTGCAAACATTAGAATTGTCAACGGTAAAGAAAATGAAAGGTGTAATTCCTGCATAATCTTAACTCCAACAATGGAGTTTATGGATTTATGGAGGAAAAAAACCCAGCCACGGTGCAAGACTAAAGATAAAACAACAACAGCTGGTAACAAGTAAATGTGCCCATCTCCTAAATGCTTTCATAGTCACAGCAACTGTTACAGCAAACTTTGCCAAAAATTGTCAAGAGATGTCATATTATTTCTTCATATTCGTTCCTTGGGTTCCTTGAAACATTTCAGACTCAGGGTGGTACAGTAGGCTAAAGATGATGATCATATGATCACTGAGGGAACTGTTAAGCAGATGTTAGAATCACTGACCCAAATCGACAAATAATTAACACTCCTAACTTTGAGTGAGTAAACCTAACAGAGTGCGCACACACAAATATGTGCTTTGAAAATGACTGAATAGGGGCTGTTTCTGGAGTGCTTGAGGAGCATTATGACAGTATGTTTGTTCTTACAGTTCAGCCAGCCTTAATCGCCGTTTCACATTTCTCACTCCAGATTACAACTATCTGTTTAAAACAAGCAACAAAAAAAGACTTCTGTCTGAAGTGCTGTTACATTTGGAAAAGGAATACTCAGCCCTTGCTTCCTGAGAAGTACTGTCTGCTCAGGCACAGGCTGATTTGATCAGAACTCGATGTACAAGTATAGATTTCTGATTTAGGTGTAAAGTAGAAACAATGGTGCTAGAGGCTTTATCAAACCTTTGCGATATAGTGGTTTGGGTACAACACCAAAGCAGGTTTGATGACTGAACAGTCCTAACAGAGCTAAATAGCTTAGACAGCAAATCTTTATTTAGATTTAATTGCAGCAGAATATAATTAACAGTTGTATATGAAAGACTTGAGAGTCTCTGATCTCTTCGAAAAATCACCAATACTGCCAAAACTGCAAAACTCATAAAACCCACGAGACTGATTTACATCATGAGATTTTTGCACTGAAGTCATGTATGTGATTTCTTCAGAAGGAAAATAATAGCTGTCATTGAAACCCAACAAAAACACAGAAGTGATTTGAAGGGCCAAATCTGGGAGAAAGTATGAAACTTTGGAAGAATGAGTAATGAAGAGACTTGCCCGAGAGTAAGAGCAGACTACTTAAGTATCAGTGAGATACTGCAAGGTTTCATAGACGTTCGTGCTATCGTAAGGAAGAATCTAGGAAACGTATTTTAGCTACAGAATTCTAATAGCAAAACTGTGCTCCCAGCATGGGTGGGTACAGCCCTGCTCTGCCTGGCTGCCAAATGACGGGGTGCTCCTGCAGCGCAGGGCTCCAGGTAATGTGAGGCTGCAGTTTATTTCTCACGTTTCCCTACGGCAGGACAGACACCCTTCATTTTTCTTGATCTGAGTGCAGCCATGAAAAAAAAGAAATCACAATACTCCACTGCAAAGGAGGGAAGTAAAATCTAAGGTCACCTACAATAATGACTTTACGTCTCTCTTCCCTTTGAAATCCTTGGCTGCTGCTTTACTTCCATCAGGAGAAAGTTCAAGTTTAGATTTTTTTTCTTATGTTTCTGTTTATTATCTTCTCCTTCCTACTCCTCCAGTGTAGATGACAATGACTAACTTCCCATTCAGTCCTCTGGGGGACATACAGCATGGCCCAAACTATTTCAGTAATGGCTCTTTATTTTTTACTAGGAGAAACTTGCCCAGATGCAGGATGTGCAGCCCACATGCAGACTCCATACTGTGTCTTCAGTACAGCTACCAACCACATGTAGAATCTGGAAATCAAGCCTACAGTTTCTTATTGCAGGTAAAGTGGCACCAGAATAGGATGAAGACCTGTAACTTCTCTTCTTCTGTCCTGTAAACTCTTCTGATCTGGAGAAGACATCTCACCATGACTGCTGTACTAGCAAGAGAAATCCTGCACTAGTCCACTTACCTGCATGACTCCCCTCTGCCCTTGCAAAAGAAAGCATCTGCTGAAGTTCCACCATCTGGTTCTGGGGCATGCAGACCCCCTCCAAGGAATGCCACAGCCATGCAAGGAGAAAATCTAATGCGCAGAATAAGAACTTGCCATCATTCAATGCAATTCACAAAAAGTCAAACGGCAGTTTCATATTGACCTCAGCAATTTTTTGGTGAACACTGATTCTGCAGAAATGGAGAAGTCAGAGGCATCCACCGTTTAATGAGACTGAGACAGTGAAAATTAGTTTTAGTTTTTCCCTCTTCTGTATGGGGGTCTGACATGTTTTCTATAGCTTTTCTCTGAATCTGGGTTATTGGTTGTTTTTTGTGGTTTTTTTGCCCAGAGCAAGTGGGAATATCAGCCCTGCAGAAACAAGTTTTGCAGGGCAATCTAATTACACACACTATATTTCAACTTAGAGTACATTTTACAGCTCACTTTGAAAACGAAGCTACTAGCTATGGTGCTATAATGTTATTACGTGAGTTATAATAGGGATTTTGAGTCTGACCTGACTCCTGTCTCACCACTCTATCAGATTGGTTGGCTTTTGCAAAGGCTGATTAAGCATTAACTCAAAACATAAATCCAAAGTCACTTCGATATTTTCAGTTCACTGCCATGCAGAAAACCCTCATTCTACAAAATCCTGTGCTGTCGCTTTTGTGAATGAACGCAAACCACTCTTGGAGCCGTGGTAAATACAGACTTTTACATGGAGACAATTTATTCCAGCTGCATAATCTCTCATCTATTGCTATGTCCTTTATTTTCCTAATCAAACCACCTGTTGCTTTAGATAAATGGCTAAAACTACTGCCTGCCTGGTTTAAGCGTTGGATCCAGAGAGACGGTAGTAACAAGATGATCATTCACTCTGTATTCTCCAAACCGACAATTAAATTCAATATCTAAATGAAAGACAAATGTTCAGTTAGACAGAGAAGTAGCTCAAGCAGCTTGGTAGACTGCAGTCCTAGTGGAAGCAAGTCCTCTGCCTTTAAAATCTAGGCTGTTCTCATCGTTAAGAACACACCCTTAGGAAACAGCAAACAGATTCTCCCAAATACTGGGAACTGCACAGTTTCCAAAAAAGGAATTCTCCATGGAGTCTTAAACAAAGGAAATCATCCTCTTTTCCTACTGTAAGTCAAAGGAATCATTTTTTCCTTAGAAGAAGCTTAAGTATACTTTCCTAGATGAACATATTCACTTCAGTATTTGGAAGCTCCTATGCTTTCAGTTTTGTTTTTGCCAAAGGATAGAGAAATGACATCTCAAGTTCCATCAGGGAGACGGGTTTCTCTGCCCCAATTGATTTGTGAGCCTGTCTGTCTGCAGAGACAAAATGAAAAGTGTTTGTTTTTTAAATACAAACTATCTTTCTGAAGTCTGTAGAGAATATATTCACATGACATATACTTGTTACTTCTCCAAGAAGAAAGAGACCAAACTCAGATGTGTATAGAATCATAGAATCATAGAATAGTTTGGGTTGGAAGGGACCTTAAAGACCATTCAGTTCCAACTGCACTGCCATAGGCAGGGACACTGTTTCAGTGCCTCACCAGTCTCATAGTGAAGAAATTCCTCCTTAAGCCTAGTCTAAATCTGCCCCTCTCCAGTTTCTACCCACTGCCCCTAGTCTTATCACTACAAGCCTTTGTAAACAGTCCCACCCCAGCTTTCCTGTAGACCCCTCAGGTACTGGAAGGTCGGTATAAGGTCTCCTTGGAGCCTTCTCTTCTCCAGGCTGAACAACCCCAACCCTCTCAGAGTGTCTTCGTATGGGAGGTGCTCCAGCCCACTGATCATCCTTGTAGCCCTCCGCTGGACCTGTTCCAACAGTTCCATATCCTTCTTACATTGAGGATTCCGGAACTGGATGCAGTACTCCAGATGAGCTCTCACAAGAGAAGAATAGAGGGGGGATCATTTAAGAAAGAAAGAAAGAAAGAAAAAAAGCCTTAAACAATGGTCTAATTTCTTACTCACATTTTTCTAAGATTTCTTTTAGCCCACAAGAAGACCTGGTAAAAACCACAAAATCAATACACACTGTGAAAGGAATACTGGGAGGAGTGAAGAGGTTGTTTTGGCTTTTAGGAAATAGTGCCCTCATTCAACAAAGTCTCTACTTAGAGAGAGGGGAAAGCTAGGGAGGAGTAAGAGAGGAGATCCACATATCTCCCATTTCATTTCCCTATGACACAACGGAGGGAGTTCTGCATCTGGCCTTATAATGAGCGCTGGACAAACCTCACCCCAACCGCTGCTGCTCAGTTACATTCTCTCTATCACTCTTTCTCTTAGCTGTGCTCATCCATGAGAAGGCTCTCTCTCACCAGGCATGTTTTTGCCTCCTCCGCCCACCCACCCACCAGAGTTTCCCTGGCAGCTGTGTCTTAGGCTTGCTCCAGCCCTTAGGATGTCTCCACCTACCACTTCCTGCCATGAAAACCCTTTAAATTTATACCACATCTGCTAACTTGGACAACGAGACATAAAATGCTGAGCTGCATCACCTCTCAAAGGCACAGATGGGGGAAGGGATGCAAAAGTGACTTAACGTACCTCGGCAGCTCTTTTTCTGGATGGATGCTAGGGGATCAGCACACATCAGGAACTGAACGTGTTTTAGTAGCCTGAGTTCATTGTGGGACCCCCTACAGGACCTAAGAGTCATTGTAAACTCCCTGTACACCACTACTGTGTGGGAGTACTTATGATTGTCCTACACAGCTCTGAAGATTTAATGATTGTGAACCTCCTTCAGCTGGAATAACCTGGCCTTGATGAGATCCTTGGAAACTGTCAGGGACGTTGTGCCGTTCCTTTGTGCATAATGCCAGTACAAATACACAGCTCTCATCTACCCAGATATGGAAGGGCGCAAAGGCTTTTAAGGCAGAAAGAAGTTGGGAAAAGGGGCGGGAAGATCGGAGCTGTATAGCTCTCTAGGGATAGGAAAGGAGCCGCTCAGTCCTTTGGGAGATGTTTCACAGGAAGCCCAGCAAGAGAGAGGAGAGTGCTTCAGACTCCCTCTTCAAAACTCTTTTTAGTAGAAAAGGGAGGGAATTAGTTCAACGCACCATTATTTAAGATGTGGCTTGTTCTGTTTGTTCCATTCCAAGTCATTAAAAATGGAAATACCAAAAATAAATTCAGTTTCCTAGAACATCAATCCATCAGCAGCTGAAAAGAAACAAATATTTGCACATTTTATTTCAAGCTGGTATGTCATTTAATGTTTCAAAACTGTAATGTCTGGGCTGCAAATGCTTCAGAGAACTTGAAAGAAAATGGTTTCCACTGGATCTTAAATCACAGAAACATTTCTATTACCACAAATTTCTCACACCGTACAAAAATGAGCTTTGATGCTCTTAAGTTCAGCTCTTCTTTATTTACCTCATAACATTATAGCAGGGAAGGGTTCATAAATATTGAGTATGATACCTCTAATAACATCAAAACAATGAATGTCAAGATTCCTATAGAGCAAAACTATAGTTTTATGACAATAGGCAGCAGGGTCAGAAGAGAGAGAGGCAGAGAAACAAAGAGAGAAGGCAATTTATTAAAAGCTGAACATTATACAAAAGCAAATATATGACTATTTCTAATAAGGTAAGTCTCAGAAAATATATGCTATGAATCCTTTTGAACCCCTCAAGACTCCTGTGTGGAATGCAATATGTGCCAGAGGCCCAAAACAAAGTACACACACATTTTTTTCAAGGAATTAATTTAAAGCACTCTAGGATTCCTGCACGTAGTATAAATTATTCTGACTGCAATTTCAAGGCTCTTTATGCCTGAGATGAATAAAAGCAAGTTTCCTATATTCCCAGAATATAGGAATATAGCTGTGAAATGAGTGATGTCCATCAAAATAAAGGGCATGTGAGAACTCCGAGATTCTGCTCAGCTGCACAATAAATTAGGCCTTTCTCTCTTTACTTTTACTGGCTTTCTTATAATAGGAAAACCTCAGTGCTGACTGAAAGCAAGGTTTTAGGGATTTTTTTCCCCGCAAGAGACCAATGATTATAACACTTCCTATCCAACCCACATTTCTATCCCTTGTTTCCTGGAGACTACTGGAGTCCTTGCCACACCAGCATAATTGTCATGATAACAAAACTATGCTCTGTTTAGTTTCTAAAAGACAAAATCAGATCCAAAGCCAGGAAAGGGTTCATGGCTGTGAATCACTTAAGGAGACTTCCTTCAGCCCAGAGTCAGTTAAGTAAGACCCTGAGCTTCAAAGCTTTATATGTCTAACTTGTATTTAAAGGTACCTAATTACCTTTAAGAATGTGAGCCTAAGTCCCTTGGGGTTAACTTGTGGCTCTCTCTTTAGCATTGTGGCTCTCTCCTTAGCATTTCCTACAGCTTTTTCAGAGAGATCCCTGCTCAGTTCACTGATGCTAGACATTTCAGGCGGGAATACGTCTCTTATTTCAAGCCTGTCGATGCTATTAGCGATGAGAGTAGTTAAAAGCTAAGCTGCTTCAAAGGAACTGCTGGCACCTTTTAGATCCCATTACGAATTTAGCTTCTCATTCCCACTGACTTGACTTGCACACACATGATACACTTTCTGTGCCTTCTTATGCTTTCCACCTTCTATATGCTTAAATACAACAACTTCTTCCTTGAGCCCTACATAACATGCTGCTTTCCTCTAAGAAGCAGCAGGCTTTTTCTTTCCTCTCCTGCTTTGCAACATCCTTGCTTTGGAATCCATCCAGTAAGCTCCTTAAGCACATGGAGTCACAAGTACTTAGCACAGAGGGTATTACATAAATTATAATAATAATAATATAATTAATAGCCCATAAACGGAACCTTAAGGGCCTTCTAATCATCGCACATGCTTGGAAAGCAACTTACTGAAACTATTTAATTTGGGTGAAAGTTCTTAGCAGCAACATAAGAAGCAAAATATCAAACAAGTTTGTACAATTACAAAGCCAAGTGGGCTCCAGCACAAGGCAATAAGTGTATACAGTTTGGCTGGGGCAAAGCATTGCCCATCCCCAGATTCCTTAAGTTGTTTTTAAAACAAAGTTCGCAGGGAACACGTAGGATGCATTCCTCTTCTGCACCACTTAACTTGAAAATGAGTGCCAGGTTGGAGGAGCGAATCATTTTGGAAGCGATGGATTTCTTTAAGTTTCCTGAAATAAGAAATGACATAACGTAGGCAGTTACACACATGCTAGCGATATACTGTCAGTGGCTACGTTTAAATATTTTTAAGTCAACTGTGATTTCAAGAATCCTGGTGTTTCTAAGAACATTTGTTCTCCATTTTCACAGAACATTTCAGTACCGAAATGGTGAGCAAAATAAGCAGTTACCAGTGTTGCCGGAACTCTGGGTCTTAATTGTGACTGAAAAGTTGCTTGTGTCTAGAAGATAGAGGTAGCTTGGAGGAATGCTTTTTACTTCAGATGTTTTGATTGCAAAGTCGTCCCAGCAGCGGGACCTTCAAAGAGATGCTGCACAGAGTCTTTCCTAAAATAAACTTATTTTACTAAAAACTTCAGCCCCCCTCTCATGGGCTTTCCCAGAGCTCCTGCGTGGGGCTGCAGAGGATGCTCTGGGCTGAACAACACCCAAAGACTGTCCTCTGTGGAGTGCTGTCTCCAGTTCTGGAATCCTCAACATAATAAGCATATGGAGCTGTTGGAACAGGTCCAGAGGAGGGCTATAAGGATGATCAGAGGGCTGGAGCACCTCCCATACAAGGACAGACTGAGAGAGTTGGGGTTGTTCAGTCTGGAAGAGAAGGCTCCAAGGAGATATTATAGTGACCTTCCAGTACCTGAAGTGGCTATAGGAAAGCTGGGAAGGGACTGTTTACAAAGGCACAGAGGCTACTGTTTAAAGTAGGAAAATACCCACTCGCATATGGCTTCTGGTGGCTTCTTCTGCTTGTGCAAGATCAGCCCCTCTAGAGACAAGGGGCTTCTCAGGCTGCCTCTATACGGCATTGCCTAGTGTGGTGACAAACGTATCTCTGGCAATTCAGTTAAACTGATTTCAGCTTTTCTGTGAGCTCTTTTCCTTTCAATCAATTTTATTAAATAGTTATAGACTTATTTAAATTAGATTAGGGTAATTTTTTAAGACCCATATCAATTAAACTAACACAGATTTTGTATGTAAGAAAATGCAATGCTTAGAATTTTGCCTCTTGCTTATTCATTTTCCATTTAAAATCATGCTGTCCATTAAAGTATTGAATTTACCAAAGAGTAAACAATTTCAGAAGCTATATTTTCAACATTTCCACTACCTGAAGGGGCTACAAGAAAGCTGGGGAGGGACTGTTTACAAAGGCTTATAGTGATAGGACGAGGGGGAATGGGTATAAATTGGAGAGGGGCAGATTTAGACTAGACATAAGGAGGAATTTCTTCAGAATGAGGGTGGTGAGGCACTGGCACAAGTTTCCCAGGGAATTTGTGGCTGTCCCATCCCTGGAGGTGTTCGAGGCCAGACTGGATGGGGCGTTGAACAGCCCGATCCAGTGGGAGACGTCCTGGCCCAGGGCAGAGGAGTTGGAACTGGATGATCTTTAAGATCTCTTCTGTATCGCCTCTCCTCTTCCCACACAATCTCCTTGCCCGCTCCCGGAGCACAGCGACGAGCAGGACTTGGGGGGGGGGGGATACACCCCAAAACCAAAAGGATCACAGTCCAAAAGCATCCCGCGTGTGACATTAATTTAGTTTTAATTACGTAGGGGAAGGGCAGAGGGCGGGGAGCTTTTCCCGGCTGGAAAGAGGAGGGGGAATAGCCCTGGAGGGGGAGGCAGCGCTGGGGGGTGGCGGGAAGGAAGGCGGGAAGAATGGAAGAGGGGCGGGAAGAATGGAAGAGGAGCGGGAAGGCGGGCAGGGAAGCGGGAAGGCGGGAAGAATGGAAGAGGAGCGGGAAGGCGGGCAGGGAAGCGGGAAGGCGGGAAGAATGGAAGAGGAGCGGGAAGGCGGGCAGGGAAGCGGGAAGGCGGGAAGAATGGAAGAGGAGCGGGAAGGCGGGCAGGGAAGCGGGAAGGAAGGCGGGCAAGGCTGCCTCGCCCTCCCCGGTCGCCGCGGGGCGGGGGGGGGACGAGAGCAGCGCCCCTGAGCGGGGCTGGCAGAGAAAACTGCCGGCAAATAAGCCTTCCCAGACTCGTCCTGGAGTTTTAGAAAGCAAGAATCCTTTATCGGGCCTGGGCAGGGTGCGGGACGGGTCCCCATCAGTCATGCAGAGGCAAAAGCCGTTTCAGAACGTTTTCCCGCTGCTGTACACATGTGTAAATTTTCCCAGAAATCTTAGCGTGTCCCATTACTTTCCAAGGTCTAATTTTAATGTGATGGAACTTTGCAGCAGTCAAAACTTGCTGGTTTGGAGCCAGCTCCAGCGCTGCCTGATCTTGCCTTTCAGAGCAGTGTGGATTCCAGGCAGAGGTGGTTGCAGGAGAGGCATCTGTTCAGCACAAATTGTCCCTCACACAATATCCCTTAGCAAGTTTGCAGACGACACCAAGCTGGGAGGAAGTGTGGATCTGCTGGAGGGTCGGGAGGCTCTGCAAAGGGACCTGAACAGGCTGGACTGCTGGGCTGAGACCAACGGCATGAGGTTTAACAAGGCCAAATGCCGGGTCCTGCACTTGGGGCACAACAACCCTAAGCAGAGGTACAAACTAGGAGAAACCTGGCTGGAAAGCTGCCAGGAGGAGAAGGACCTGGGGGTGCTGGTTGACAACCGACTGAACATGAGCCAGCAGTGTGCCCAGGTGGCCAAGAAGGCCAATGGCATCTTGGCTTGTATCAGGAACGGCGTGACCAGCAGGTCCAGGGAGGTTATTCTCCCCCTGTACTCGGCACTGGTGAGACCGCACCTCGAGTACTGTGTTCAGTTCTGGGCCCCTCACCACAAGAGGGATGTTGAGGCTCTGGAGCGAGTCCAGAGAAGAGCAACGAAGCTGGTGAAGGGGCTGGAGAACAAATCTTATGAGGAGCGGCTGAGAGAGCTGGGGTTGTTCAGCCTGGAGAAGAGGAGGCTGAGGGGAGACCTTATTACTCTCTACAACTACCTGAAGGGAGGTTGTGGAGAGGAGGGAGCTGGCCTCTTCTCCCAAGTGACAGAGGACAGGACGAGAGGGAATGGCCTCAAGCTCCGCCAGGGGAGATTTAGGCTTGAGATTAGGAAAAAGTTCTTCATGGAGAGGGTGGTTAGGCATTGGAACGGTCTGCCAAGGGAGGTGGTTGAGTCACCGTCTCTGGAGGTGTTTAAGGTTAGGGTAGACGAGGTGCTTAGGAGCATAATTTAGGGATTGGGGAATGGTTGGACTCGACAATCCAGTGGGTCTCTTCCAACCTGGTTATTCTGTGATTCTGTGATCTGATCATCTTCAAAGAAAGATGATCAGGTGTCTGAAAAACACTGCTTTAAGGAAAACAGGCTGTCAGAGAAGGAAAATGCAGAGGGACATTTTGTCTAACTTTCAAAAAACCACAACTGCTTAGATGAAACTTATCTGTGCTTTAGATTGAATCAAAATATTCTGCTTTGAAATATTCCACATATTGTATTAGGCCAAGAGGAAGGAAAAACACAGTGGGTTGGAGAAGAGAGACCTAAGGTTTGCCTGGGGAGAGCAAAAGCAGCAAGGCTACTCTTGTTCAGCCCTCACTCCCCTCCCAAGGGTGGAAGAGAGACCATTGCTCCTCAGGGTGCCGAATGGCCACCCCGCTGAGGTAGCCTCAGGGCTGCGTAGACCACCACCTCCCTCCCTCCTCATCCCTCATGCTGCCCTTTGCTGATCCTGTCCGAAGCCAGGGCAAGGAAGCGCAGTGGTGGAAGGTGGAGGGATTGGGGTGACCCCAGGGAACTGCACCTGTGATTTGTTATTCCCCTACTGCCAAGAAATAACAGTGAGAAACCATCAAGTCGCTGCACTGCTTGTCTGTATAAAAGATGGCAGTTTGCCTCTTGCAGAGGATAATCCTCCAGCTCGAATGGCAGAAGGGCATGTTGTGGAATTACAGTGTTTGTTAAGCCTGCTAATGATTATAGAATCATAGAATAGTTTGGGTTGGAAGGGGCGTTAAAAATCATCCAGTCCCACCCCCCACCCCCCCTGCCCCCGCCATGGGCAGGGACACCTCCCACTAGATCAGGCTGCCCGAAGTCTCATCCAACCTGGCCTTGAACACCTTCAGGGATGAGGCAGCCACAGCTACCCTGGCAACCTGTGCCAGCGCCTCACCACCCTCATCATGAAGAAATTCTTCCTTATGTCTAGTCTAAATCTGCTCCTCTCCAGTTTATACCCATTCCCCCTAGTCCTATCACTACCAGCCTTTGTGAACAGTCCCTCCCCAGCTTTCTTGTAGCCCCTTCAGGTACTGGAAGGTCACTATGAGATCAGGCAGTAACATACATGAGTTCAGATGATGGGATGAGTGTTCTGTCTTTGCTTTTAATACAACCTGCAAAATGGTGCTGCATGCCTTGTTCTTAAATTATCATCCTTCTGCATATATTCATCACGTTGCAGGTTTCAATGTGTTTCCTTTCTACAGGAAGCCTCTCTTCCTCGGTGTGTGAGGTGGATGGTGCTCTGGGGATCAGTCGTAGCTGAGCACTGGTGGGGGATGTTATCTGGTTGGCTTCTCTTTCAGTTTTGCAGAAACTGGATCATGTATAGTGAGTAGATAAGGGAGGTCCAAGGGAAACGAGATGGTCTCAGGAGCAAGGTTGTTAATACCACTTAGCAGAACTGCAGTCTGTCTGCCTGCGTGACAGAGATGCTGCGCAACACTGCACAGCAATTTAAACTCCAGAACACTAGCCACTTCAAGTACCTGCTCCATTGCGCTGTCACAGCTGTAGCTGAGAGTAAAGAAAGTGCAATAAAATGCTAAATACGCTGGAAAGTTAAGCAAAACAAAAGTTGTAGATGTCTCAGACTGAGAATCCCAAGAACTGTGTCCCTTGCCCATATTCTTCACCAGGCTTAAGGTTTAGTTAAATGACCATTTCCTCCAATATGAAAGATAGATCCTGTTTCCTCATGTCACATCTGCCCATGTGCTGTTCCTTCCCTTTGTGTGGCAGCTACCAGCTCTCCAAATGCACTAATGCAACCATTTGTGGGCCTGCAGTGCGGATGATTTACAGGCCAGTCTCAAAAATTCTTGGATCAGGGCTACGATGAAGGCAGTGAGCTGTGCTGCCAGAGTGGGACTGGGGAGCTGATGGGACATGGGGACTGACAGAGGGGGAACATCTTCAACTGCTTTTGCCATTGGAGGGAACTTTCATATAACTACATCCAGAATCCCTCATTGCAAGAGTAGTAATGATGGCGTGAAAACTTGCCCCTTACTTCCAAAAGGCGTGTAACAACATATACATTCATGTTAGTGAGCTACTCTGCCATTCGAGCCCCTGCACAACATCAATGAATAATTGTCTGCGCAGAGCAGAGTCAGGGCAACATCCTGCTCATAAGGACACATAAACACAGGCAGAATAGAGCAAACATCAAATTATTGACCAGGCACTCAAAAAGTGGTGACTGGCTGTTCTGCTCACCAAATGATGCCAGAATCCCACAGGAAAAAAACCTCACCCTAGAACATCACATGTAATTAAAGACTGCATCCCTGCACAATTATGCAAGGGGCTAAGCACAGGGCACAGCTCTTAACCCAGCACTTGCCTAAAATACTAATTTCCTTTGAGATGCTCTCTTTATCCTAAAATACCTCTCTTCCCATTTAGATCTAGTCAGGATGGTTGTGTCTCCATTTCAACCTGCCTGTGACTCTGGGGAGGGTGCTGCAGACTAGGAGCAGTGTCCCAGTGCCTAAGGAGCATCAGTGAGCTGGCCAGGGCCATGAGAGTCGTGCCCACTGCTGGGACATCCCAGCCCAGTGTAGCCCTTCTCCGGCTCTGAGCCCTACAGGGGCTGCTGTATTCTTTTCTTCCCGCTGAAAGCAGCCTGTGAGCTGAGAGCTGGGCAGCCTCCGCCAGCTGTGCAGGTGGAGGGAGGCAGCCTGCATTCTCCAGGGAAAGACAGGCTCCAGGATACATTATTGATTTGCCAGCGGAGACTCTTGCTGGAGGGCAGAGTGAAAACAGGGCAGCTGGGCCCTGCTAGAGTCTGGCTTTGCCCCACCGGAGATCAATACACTCCAGCAGGCTGGGGAGCAGGCGCTGGTGAAGCCAGAAGTTAGAAGGGTAGAAGTTTCCTTTGTTCTGTTTGTCTTATGGAAAAAAGATGAGGAAGTAGTTGAAGGATTCTGAGTGTAGAGAAGGGAACAAGCTCTTTATTTACAGAGTAGCACAGCCCATCTAGCAGTGACATTTTTTTTTAAGACTTTTTTTAAGGTTGTCTGTAGCTGGTAAGGGTGGAGAATCTAGACAGTTTGTTAGGTTACTCTTGGTTTGAAAGAAGGGCAGTTTCACGGACAACTGGCCAAGTTCCCAAGCCAGTATTTTGTGGTTTTACAATCACACTTTCAAAAATGTTTTCTCCTTCCTGTTGCTGTGTGGAAGATCCACCAAAATAGCCATGAAGATTGCCAGCACACCAGCTAAAATTAAAAAAAAGTATTGCTAATAGCATCTATTTTGCAGTTTGTGTGATTTACAACACCAGGAGACAAATAAGTTTGAAAAGCAAGTGTGTTTTCTGTTGATTTTAATTTGACAGTGACTCTTTAAGAACACAACATTGTCTCCAGAGTTTATTTTATAGTTCCCAGTAAATAAGAGTTAGGCTGCCAGGTGTGGTTACTTTTTTTTTTTGTTGTTCCTAAAATCATGGTCTAAAAACTCCTAAAATGCATGTTGTGCTGTTGTATGTTTTTGGAAGGAAGTGTTCATTGCCTCTCCACAGCACCCCATACTCTGCTTCACTGTTGCACATTTGTCTGTAAGTTGGTTTTCGAAGAAATAATTTTCATAACTTTGTTCTCTTTAATACAAAAATACAAAAAGCACTTCCCTTTTCGGGGGAATAACTGTGCTAACAAAGATAATGAACTAAACAGGGCAGAAGTGGTCACTGGTATGCGACTGTTCATGCTGACAGCATGCCTCTCGGGATGGCTTTGTTCCATGCAGCCAGTACTCCTCAAGAAATGCCCAGGCATAAGCCTGAAACCTTTCCCAGTAGGCAGCGTAAGGACTTGTTTTAAGAGAGAAGAAGGATGCTGTCACGCAGACACAAGCTGGGCAGTGCCACTGGCCACTGTCCTCAGGGGACAGGCACTGAACCTCTTCGGGCTGCTAATACAGGTGTAACTGAAATGATATATAAAGGAACCAATTTGCATTTTCAGGTGGAAGGTTGAGAAGCAAACGGTGAGGTGAAGCAGCCAGGGCAGCCAATAGGAGATCTTGGGATACACAAATCTTTTTCTTAAGTTTCATGGACAGATACATGATGTTGACGTTTCAGGTTTGGATTCATCAGGCAACTAGTATGAAGCCCTTCTTCAAATCTCAGCTTCATTAAGTACTCAGCTGTCCTACACCTTTCCCGTGTAATGGTCCTGATCCTATGTAGAACCTGTTAGGAAGATCTCAAGCTGATGGAGCATGAAGGGTTCATGGGTCAGCTTGCTTGGTTTCTTTATTGAATGTTTAGTGATTTTAAGTAACAAAATGCAGATTTGTTCATATTCCAGCTATGCCAGGTACGACTGAGTAGTTTTTGTCAGGAAAGTGTATGTTTTCCCTAGGATGTGAAATATGAGCTGCAAGGTAAAGGGAGAAAGAAGCTGTATAAAATTCACAATTTCTTCTCCTAATAGAAGTCTATAAGCTCGGGCAGTGAGTGTCGTGTCAGCTGGGGGTGTTTGCACCTCAAACAGGGCTGCTAAGCCTGCCAGTGTTCATCCGTGAGAGACTAATATCAGTTTGAAGAAAGGAGATGTCACGAACCCGTCTCCTTCCACGAGCTGCTTCAGCTATTCAGCCTCTAAACTCAGGGATACAGCAAATGTAAAACAACAAAATAAATTCCAGCTTCCCTTCCCCTCCCTCCCCAAACACCCTGCATTCTCCCTAAATAATGTCTGTGGTCACCCATTTAGGTTACTTACAAAGTTTCCACTTACCACAGTCATTTTGTAGGAATGAGTGTGTGCCTTCAGTTCAGAATATGGCTTTGTGATAATAAAAGCAGAAATAGGGAATGGAAAAAAGACCAGAGGATAGCAGAGGCCTCGCTTTGTGCTGCCTTTTTACCAAGCAGCCTCAGTAGAGAAGTAGGGAAAAGCCAGGCGGTTCATCCTAAGCTGTCACGTCAGTTAACACTGAAAGCAGTTACTGACTGTTTAACAGGGTTAAGGTCATGTGTAGGGTTGGGTGGTGTTTGTTGAGGCAAGAAGGCTGGCTGTGCAGTTAACTCCAAGCAATTCAAATTAATCTGATTCATAGGTTTCTACATCTGAAGACAGTGAAGTTAAGCTTGGAAACAGAACAAGGGGATCCATATGCACCTTAAAACTGCTTTCCTTAAAAACAAGACAGTGAATGCAAGTCCTCACTTCCAAAGCAGCTTTGCTTTAAGATCCCTGAGGTTTTGCTCTTCTGTCCTGTTAGGCTGTCTGAACACTTGGGGAGTTTGTCGCAGAGACTTTCCCTGGAACATCTTGCTTGACTTGAAGCTTCATCAGATACCCCAAAACAGTTGTCAGTAGAAGAGCAGGTGGGTTATGCAGCTGGTCAGCCTTTAAAATCAAGTAACAAGCTCACCTTTTACACACTTGTGATAGGCCTTCGTTCACACAGGAATGGCAGAGATGCTAAGGATATAGTTATACACATGCATAGGGTAAAGGGAATAAAGGGAAGAACTTTGTGACTTTGATAAACCATTTTTCACTAGAAAATGATACCGGTGTGCGCTCTTGGCTCCCTTGAAGTGACCAGAGCTGTGCAGCATTTCAGTGGCAGTGGCATTCTGGAGCACCTCCAGCCATTGTGTTTTTGTAAACTGGCTTTCAAAGGTTCTAGGTTTTTCCTCTTGGTGTGGAAGAGGACAAGCCTCTTTTGAAATGTTTGTTAATGCTACTTATTATCTTACAGGAGGGACATCCTGGCTTAATAGTGCTTCTGAATTGAAATGTCACTGCTTTTGCATTGTTAATAAGACTTTCTGTGCTTACATTGTCTCAAAAGCTTCTGAACTACACAAGCCTACAGCCACATAACCGTGTATTTCCCTTTTTATTTCAGCCTTTCCTCAGAACTGTGGAATACAGAAAAATGGTTACATTTCTCCTAATGATTCTAGTAATCAAATATGAGAACAGTAGAAAATCTGTATGTGAACTTAACTAAATAGTACCGGAAATTCAAGTGGATTTTTGTACAGCATATTTTTTAAGCTAATAACTAGCTAAAAATGCACTTCATCTTTGGAATTTCACATGAAAACCACTTTTAAAAGAAAACATCCTTGTTTCTCCTTTTCTCTCAGTCCCCGGGGTATTTGCCACAGCTTCTATTTTGTGTGTTGAAATTAGTGTATCAGTGTCTGAATTGAAAGAAATGAAGTAATAGGACTTGTCCTACATGTATCTTATTTATTTGTTTGCTTCTTGCCTTTCAGTCCTGAGCTGATATCTTCTGTCCTTTACAGAAATAGCACACCTTTACGTTACTAGCCCAAACCACCATTTTAGACACTAGTAACCTCTCCCATCCCACTTTTGAAAGGATGCTGGGCTGAACTTGTAAAACGGTTTCTGTTGATTCTTATGACATTTTACGGGAGTAACAGGAAGAGAAAATATGAACATGTTAAATGGATGAACTAGAGCTCACAGCATTGTAGCTGACAGGTGATGCCTAAAGGGGCACGGTGCTGGTTTGGGCTGGGATTGAGTTAATTTTCTTCATAGTAGCTGGTATGGGGCTATGATTTGGATTTGTGTTGGAAACAGTGTTGATAACACAGGAATGTTTTAGTTACTGCTGAGCAGTGCTTACACAGAGCCAAGGCCTTTTCCCATTCTCATACCACCCCACTAGTGAGTGTGCTGGGGCTACACAAGGAGCTGGAGGAGTAGGGGACACAGCTGGGACAGCTGACCCTGACTGGCCCAAAGGATGTTCCACATCGTATGACATCATGCTCATAATATAAAGCTGGGGGAAGAAAAAGGAAGGGGGAGAGGTGATGATGTTCAGAGTTATGGTGTTTTGTCTTCTCGAGTTAACTGTTATGTGTGATGTAGCCCTGCTTTCTTGGAGATGGCTGAACACCTGCCTGCCAATGGGAAGCAGTGAATGAATTCCTTGGTTTGCTTTGCTTGTATGAGTGGCTTTTACTTTACCTATTAAACTGTCTTTACCTCAGCCCATTACCTTCCCCCTTCCCCTCCATTGTGGTGGGGAGCAAGTGAGCGACTGAGTGATGTTTAGTTGCCAGCTGGGGTTAAACCACAACGAGTACAGAAAGGTAGAAGGAAGGAAAAATCAGAAGAATATTTTAAGATGTTTTCAGCAAAGCACTTATGTTTCTATTCTACAGTGCTGCGTTTTGTGACAGTGCTTCACAGACTTTATCTGGAAGATCTTCAAAAAGTCTTGGCCTCCACCCTCTCATTTATGTTGCCATCTAAGCCGAAAAATTCACTGGCTTTCCTTCCGTTTTTATTTTTTCTTTAATCCATTGGGAAATTCCTTCTCCCCCTTTTTCTCCACACAAGATGCTCTTTAGCTGTCCACTGCTTTCTAGTCCTTTTCCCTCCCATGCCAGGGACTGTCTGATCGTGTCTCTCAGATAGCTTTAAGATACTTTAGAAAACACTATGTTGAAATTTTTCCAGTTTTTAAGCTTCTTGTGTTACATTTCCCTCAACTATACATTAGTAGATCAAAGAGGCAGAAATCATTGCCAGCTTGAGATAAAACATCTCCACTCTGTCTAAGCACAGCTCTGTGATGAGCACAGACTACCTTATCTTCCGTTTGTTCTTTTCCAGTGGCTGCTGTCCCTACAAGCCTATTCTTCAGTTACCTACCTCAGCTTGTGGCAAAATTAGGATCCAGCTATTGAAGTATAACAAAATGCACTAAAAGGGCTCAGAGGTTTATCTTTACAGCAGGCCAACAAGCACTGGCCTTCCAAAAAGCAGGGTCAACAAAAGGATGCCTCCTGTTTTACCTCCCTAGAGCAAACAGAGAATTGCACAAAGCTATGAATTATACTCATATGGGTGGCACGAATAATAGAAATGTTCTCAGGGTAATAATTATGATTATCTCAACAAACAAGATATGTACCTTTGACTTCTAACCCAAGTCCTCTTAATCTGGAGTGCTACTTGCCCTCTAATAACATATTTTGCCTTCCATGTAGATGTAATCCATCTAATTAAATTGATTTTTAGCAGGGGCAGATCAAAGAAGTTGCCACCAGACATCTTTGTCAGATTTTAAAGCCTGTTTTTAAATCAGAAACTAAGTGACATAAAACATATAGTGGCCTGTCCTCAGAAATAGTCATTTGCTCTGTTTAGAAAGCAGAATTCTCTGCCTCCTATAAACTGCCAGGGAAACAATATAATGTTCTCAGGAACGGTTTGCAGGCATCCCTGCCTTCACAGCGCTGGAACCAAGTTGGTTTAAGCAAGCCACATATCCTGTGTGGTTCCAGATACTACCTTTCCACACCTGGAAAATTTCTTAAAAAGGAAGAGTTTTGATCTGCACTTGTAGTCTGATCAGTGCCAGTTAGAAGTGGCCCTGTGGTGTCGAACTCAGCTTGCCAGCCCCTTGGGTAGCCATAGCCCTCTGTTTTCTCAGCGGAACCGCACATGTTCCAACTCCCAGGTGACAAGCCCTCAGTCTGCATAGGAGGTTGCTTAAGTGGGGACCACACCTGGCTTAGTCACCTGTGAATGCACTGTGAGATGAGGCCAGCGTGAACACACTGCAATAGGTTGCTACATTACACACTCTGTCAGTGTTCAAAGTAAGTGTGTGCACAATTCTAGATCTGTAAGAGGGAAGGCTGCTTCCTAGAAGGGCACGTTATGGGAGAGAAGACATCTTCCATCCCACTGCTTGGCTGCACAAGCCCACATTGGGGTAGAGCTTTGTTGTAGTTATCATTCTCTTCAGAAACTTTAATTTGAGCTGACCTCAATCAAAGTTGCAGGGGTTTTGCTAAACAAGTAAGAAATTAGAGCACTTAATTTCTGATATTTTCAACACTATATTTTTGTCTCAAGTTCAGGATAAAGACTGAAGACTATGACCCACCCACCTGCTAATGAAATATTTAGAAATGTTCTCATCTGAAAGGTTTTGTTTTGACAGTTTCCAATCCAAATAGTTCGTTTTAGCTTTGTTTCACATGGAGACATATTCTCAGGTAGTTCTAGTGCCTCTGCTTTACAGGCCTCAGAATCTATACCCCAATCAACACAGTCGCTGTCCTCCTAGTCTAATGTTGCATTCCAGGCAGAGAAAAGAGTGGGTTAAGGGAAGAAACATCTTGACAAGAAGAACCATCCACAGAGGAAAAAGGATTAAGTATCTCAGATTACATCTCCCAGAAGTGTCATGGGGCTTAGGCACAAACAGGTTATAACCAAACCGATCCAGTTTATTTCCAATGTGTTCCAGCAAGCCACGTTTGAATTAAGATGGTTGATTGACTGATCAAATACTTCATTTTTCTAGAAAAAAAAATTATTAACTTCTTCGTAGTTGCATTGTTCTGTAAAAAGTGTCCAGTGCAAGTTTCAAAGCAACCATAAAACTTAGTATATGTGACAAACATCCTTCTGGACTTGAATGCAAATCAAGGACGCTCAGACTCAACTCTTTAAAGATTTAGTCAGGAAAGAAATTGTTCAAATGTTTACTGAACAGGCCTACTATAAACTGGATTAATCTCTACCATAGCTTTCCTAGCCAAAAATGTCACTTCCAACTCAGTTCTCCCCTGATATTGATCTTCCCCTCAGTAACTGAGTTCTTGCTATCTGCAGCACAAGCAGGACAGTTCTGTTGTGAAAAAAGGAAATCAGTACAGCTGCACGGTCTGTGTCAGCTCAGTATAAAGCTGAAGTCTCAGAAGAGGGGCTGAGATTGAAGGACACCATTCAGAAGCTGAAATAGACCAAGTGGCAGGGAAGTGTTGCTGTGAAATTGAAGAAATCCTCAATACTGCAGCTTTCACAGTATAAGAACTGTAATTTCATCTTCTGTCACAAGTCATTAGGAATACCAGTTCCTGTTGAGATAACCTCACTGCTGACTGTACCTCAGTGGGAGGTACTGCTCTTCTCATTTCGCTGGCTTTGTCTATGCCTTCAGGCAGCTGCACCAAATTCACCAGCAACACCTGCAGTTATGGCCCCTGCAAGGAGACTGCAGTAATTATTTCCATCCGGATGAAGAGCTGTGGTAACCAAGTGTTTCCTCTGAAGTCCGTGTGCATCCTTCTCCCCCTTAGCCTTTGCATCTGTGCTCTGACACGGTGTTTGAAGTCAGCAGGTGAACTATACACACTGCAGTGTCTCCTTTCTCAGTCGTGGAAGTGCAGTTGCCAGTACGCTCTCCCCTTCCCCTAGAAGGAACCTGGAGCAACAGGGAGGAGTCATAGCCCTGTGCTCTGGCCAGCTTCCAGTTTGGATAGTTACAACCTGATTGTCACCACTTTGGATAGTTACGCCCTGATATCCCTTTTACTGATTTAGCAGAACACAGTATGTGACTCACTTCCCACCACTGCTTGCCGTGTAGTTTGCTGGGTGGTTAAGGTACAGCTCACTGAGAAGGTGGTGGATAGCCCTTGTGTAGCTGAAATGTACTGAAGGCCTTCGAGATGAAATATAGGCTGTGGCACCTGAAACAGAATAGCATCTGGACAGACTCAGCACAACCTCGAGTCTCTAGGCTATTAAAGAAGAAAAGCTCTTACATATGCTACTGATTCCTGAAGAAATATGCTCCACACAAACTCAAGATCACACCTTAAGATCAGAAGACAAAACATCAAAACTTTAGACAGACCTCAACATCTAGTGGTTCACTTCCCTCTCCTTATGATGGGGGATACCACACTCAGGGAATTAAGAGTCCAGCTTTCCCTAGAAGACCAGCCCACTAAGGGATTTCTCTGCGCACTGCAAACCCGGGCTCTGGGCAAGCAGGAAGTTGCCTACGAAGTTCTGACATCCCAGGAATCTGAGCTGCCGGTATAGCCAGCGAGAGCCCTTTTGCTTCGTACTGCTAACATAGGAAAGGCTGAAGAGAGAACTCCAGAGCACACATCTCATGGGATTGACATCAGAAGCTACCTCTGGTGTACCTGTCTCTCCTCTGTGAAGGTCAGACACATCCAATGTACATTTGCACACATATTTCATCAGCGCTCTACATATTCCAGCTCCAGCCTCACAACCAATCCACAACTTCTTCTTCATGTTGTGATCAGTAAACTGATCATGTGTTATACCTCTTTCCAGCCTACTAAGATAACTGCTATTACTGTTATTAATTCATTAGCAATGCAGACAAAACACTATTTTTCTCCTAAAGGTAGGAAATCAGAACACCACTCCTCAGCAAAAACAAACTAACAGAATCCATTACTTCCTTTCTTGAAGTTATTCATAAAACGCTTGAATCGGCAAACAACCTAGTCCCCTCTCAGACTGAAAGCATTTGAAGTCTCTAAGCTGGGCATCCAGTCCTGTGAGTCAATTCCTATCAGCTGTGCCCATCTGATCTCCCAGGAGGGCAGCTGCCCTTTGAAGGTCTTAAATTGCCTCCACAGTCTGTTATGTATCCTCTGCATGTAGTGCTTTCCAACACTTGTAGCCATTTGTTGGCTTGCTGGTGTTAGTGTTCCATGAACTCTTATCAGATGTATTTATTACCACATTATTAATATTTTGGGAAGGCATAGGATGGCTTGAGTTCAAAGGAAGTCCACAAAAGAAAATAAGCCCTGGAGATGCTTATTTCAGGAGCCTGACTAATGCACCTTACTAAACAGAAGGTTGAAAAAGGCAACGTGATGAGTGGGTGTTGATACTCATGGCTGCAAAAGGTGTTTTAGCACAGGGCTTTTCAGTTCTGCACAGCAAGATCTGGTTTCTTGCTGTTGATGTTAGAGCCTCCAACAGTTTTTCAAGTGAAGTATATTTCTGAGTGAGAAGGAAATGTAATTAATCACCGGGGCAGAGCACAGGGGACATCAATAAACTTACCACTCTTTGAGATTTTAAAAAGAGAAAAAGAAAGCTGTGCTGCATCATCAGAGACCTGCCAGTGTGCTGAGGAGTGTAGGGCACGTGAAGGATGTGAGGCAGCATGATCTTGAGGTCTCTCTTTTAACTCAATAACACATGCAAATCATTTGTGTTTCTGCAGTATAGCCTGGGAAGGTGACAGTGGAAAGGTGTTCAAGGTCATGTTGTGATCTAAGAATACTAGAAATGAGGTGCTACATCTTGCATTATTACTAGTGGATTTAATTGCAGACAGACAATGTTGCACGGGCAAAAGCTTAGAGTAAAAAAATTGAAAATACGTATTGTCACTCCCGTCTCTGCAGATCCTTTGTTCAGTGCTTATTAGTACAGAACTCATGTGAAGGGAAACGAAACAAAATCACTTGTTGCTCTTTTTAAATCTCAAATAGCTCTCTTCTTCATAAGGAAAGTGATAGTGGAGACAGGAGAGAGTTGGTGATGGATAGAAGTTTGTAACTGAGGATATGGAAGTCAAGGAATGATGGGGAATGGATCTGAATGGAGAACATTCTCTGAAGGACAGAATGAGCAGATGCTTTTTATAGCTAAGGAGAATAAAATAAAAGCTTGCTTCTTCTGGATGATGGTTTGCTTTGTGAAAGATTTGAGGAGGCCAGAACCGTTACAGTTTGGGTGCTCTCCTAACTTTTTTCTACGGCTCCTTTCAGTGTCTCTTTTTTCCCTGAGCTGTCAGGGTGCTTGTTACAGGAATTCAGCCCAAGTGAACAAGGTAAAGAAAAAAATTTCCATCATATTCCGTTTCATATCAAAAGGTTTAGTTAACAATATTCACGCTACAAACTCTTCAAATACAGTGTGGGCTTTTTGACACTTCTTATAGCATTAAGAAATACAGCTGGCTTACTTAAACCAGTTCCTTCAGTGTTCACTTTGAAGAATGAAGATGAGACTTTCTTTGTCAACCAGTATCAGCATGTTTCATACACTCAAAGGGCTAGAGTGCAGCTGGAGAAAAATAGAAGACCTAACACCAGTGAGAAAACAGAGAATAGGGCATCATCTGGTGTTAGCCCTGTGAGAGAGCCACTGCCCTCTGTGCAGCGATGGGAACAGGCTGGGCTGGGCAGCTCTACTTTGCTTCTTGTTTCCCACTAGTGAAGGAAGCAGCAGCTTGTCTTTTGGAGAAGAAACATCTTCCCTATTGACTTCCTGACTGTCTCTGACCTCTGCCCTGTCATCTCAGGGCTCATCTCCTGGCCCTTGGGTTCTTCTTTAGTAATATCTCAGCCCTAATGTCAAGCCCAGTTTTGAGGGACAGGGCAAGCTGTGGTCCCAGGGGGGAGGGAGGGAGCAGCAGGCGGAGGTGGGGGTGCTTTTTAATAAGCTGAAATGTAGAGAAAGAATCAAGGGTCTGCCAGTAACAGCTTTGTCTCTTCTCATTGAGCTCAGCTTAGCCTTGCCAATGAGGTCATAATTAGGTGTCCCTTTCTGTAGCTCCTGTTCTTTTATTGTATGAAATTGTAACTGTAACTGTAACTTACATGCAAAAAATAAAATGAAGGTGTTAGAAGAAGCTTTCTATTTCTAACATTTTTATTGGGAGCTGAATCCACCCTAACTGAGGTAAGCAGAAAGGATTTTGTGAAGGACACACAACTTTGCCTCGACTTTATAGATTTAAACTAGAGACACAATGGGGAAAATAGGTAAAAAAAATGTTTTTACACATATATATGCAGCAGTCACACAGTCAGTCATATGGCAAGAAGGCATGCGCTGCACTGGATCAAAGGGGAAGAGCCTAGCATGAGATTAAAGGGGGGATAATTGCAAGCAACCAGAAAGTTTTATAATAGAGGTGATAATAATATACAGCAGAGGCAAGAACTGCAAGGAAGAGAAATGAGGATAAAATGCAAATAAAAGAGATCCTTTGATCTTTCTGGGTATCTCCCTCTATAACAGAATTATTTTATCACCCACTTACTTCATTTCCTCTGCACTTTCATCTTGCTTTGCTCTGATAGCTTTCTAGTTCCTCTGCCCTGCCGCTACACCAGGTCTGCCTCCCGCCACATGTCTCATGGAAGTGCTGTGCAAGATACATCTCTGTCAAGTACCAATTCTAAATAGGAAACATCTTCTGTTATAGACTGTACTTCGCATTTCGCTGCTGACTTCGGGAAGCAACAGAGAGGGCAGAGGGAGGAGCTCTGAAAATCATCCCACACAGGGAGCCACATGGCCTAAGTTCAGCATGAAATGCTAAAATTCCTGACCACCATTCTGGGAGAAAATGTAAACATCTAAAGAAGAGAACCCAAGAAAGAAGTAGCCTGGGAATGGGATTTTTCTGGATATTTTTTAAAATTTTTGATTTTTACCAAAACTGTGGAAGTTAAAACCATTTTCCTTACTCTTTCCATGCCTTAATCTGTATCCTGTTTGGTTTCAGAGGTCAAGAGGTCCATGACCAGTAGGGAGGAACCAGCCCTTTCTAAAGAGGATAACATTTGAATCTCCTAACAGAAACCTCCGCGTTACAGCACTTCAGAAAGCATGGTTGGTCAAGCTAGCAGCTCAGGCTAAACTTGGTTATGTGAGTCACCACTTTACTAACTTCATGCCTCAAGCATGATGGGAAATAATGGCAGTGATACCATTGTACATCAGAGCAAGGAACCTACAGGGAACAGAAAAGAGGGGGAAAATAAAAAGGAGTGAAAATAAAGAGCCAGTTTCTGCTCTGAGATGGCTAGAAGTCAGGTTGATGGGCTGAAAAGGGCTAATTGAATCATAGAAACATATAGCTTGGAAAAACCAGCTTTGTTGCCCTTCTCGGGACATGCTCCAGCACTTTGCTGTCCTTGTAGTGAGGGGCCCAAAACTGAACACAGCATTCGAGGTGCACATCTGGCACAAATCATGGCTTGCAGTGATTCCTGGGGATGGCTCGCTCTGTGCTCGCTGCGAGTGGTGAGATTTTAAAGCACAGAGCTTTAGCTAGAAGTCTTCTGGTGTTTGTGCTTGAGTCCCCATTACAGCTGTAGCGGAAACATGAAGGCATCCTTGCGCTCCCGTTTCTGAGGGTGCACTGGGGAGGGCTGCTTTGTACCTGGTGCATTTTCTGACATCGCTAAAGGAGCGAGGATGCAGGAACAATTGTGTTCCCTCTTCTGAGGCAGGACTCAGCACACCCTTTTTGCTGTGCAGGTAGGGGACGCCCTGCACAGATGGTGAAGTGTGTCTTGGGGAGTGGGAATCAGGCCTAATAGGACAGGTATAGGTGTAACAAAAATGAAAGGCTGCCTAGTGCAGCTGGAATTCAGAATGGGATAAGAATGTTATTAATCCTGTCTTCCTTGTCACAGCCCTCAGGTTTTGATGGTTCCCTCCTGGCAGAGCTAGTAGTGTCTGTGTCCTGTGACCTTACATGGGCTTATCACTGAGGGACATTATTAAAAATATCTGGGTTTCCACTTGTTGATTCATTTTCTGATCCTCTTGTGCCTAGGTAGAACAGGTGAACTGATTTGTATGATATGGAGAAGTGCTTAGAGGAGTGAATAGCGGAGATGTAGAGCACATGTGCGTCACTGTGCCAGTTGTTAAGTCATGCTGGTGGGAATCAGGGCAGCAAGAAAGATATCACAAGTGAGACAGGAGACAGAGAATTCCACAAGTTAATTAGTCAAATGCACACAACCACATGTAATGAGAGATGGATGCTCTGTGCCTTCTACATGAGATAGTTCAGTATTGGGTGATGATACAAATACAGCTCTGATCTGCAAGGATCACTGACAACATTCCTGTTACTCCAGCACTTCCCAGCTAAAGCTCTTCTTAAAGCTTTGTGAAGAATTTAGGGAAATCCTTCTTAAATAGGAGATGGAGGATTTTTTGTGCTCATGAGTTAAAAATTAAAATTGCAAGGTGTGTGTGTGTATGTGCCCTCTGGGATGTGGGTTTGGTGTTCTCCAAGTTTCCAGCCAGGGTCTGGAGGGCCAGCCTACCTGTACTTCTCACACCTCACCCTGCTGTTGTTTGCCAGCTATTTAGCGACCTTACAGTACCTGAAGGGGCTACAAGAGAGCTGGGTAGGGACTGCTTACAAAGGCTTGTAGCAGTAGGACAAGGGGGAACAGGTATAAACTGGAGAGGAGCAGATTTAGACTGGCCATAAGGAAGAATTTCTTCACAATGAGGGTGGTGAGACACTGGCACAGGTTGCCCAGGGACATTGTGGCTGCCCCATCCCTGGAGGTGTTCAAGGCCAGGTTGCATGGGGCCTTGGGCAGCCTGATCTGGTGGGAGGTGTCCCTGCCCTTGGCAGGGGGGCTGGAACTGGATAATCTTTAGTGTCCCTTCCAACCCAAAGCATTCCAAGATTCCATGATTCTCTGAATCTCTGATTCTATGACTGATTTCTGGCGACTGCAGGTTCACTGCATACCACAAGAGGACAGCACCAGATAAGCGTGCACCTCCAGTGAAGGGTCTTCAAAATACTTTCAGATGTCAAATGTGCCATTCCCAGCAGTTTAAATAAAACTGGTGAGCACTAAATTGCTTTCAGTAACAGTTGTATGTAATACAGTTTTACTTCGTGTGTATTTTTTACCTCATCTTTCCTGAAAAGAAAATGTTTAGAAATTGTTTTCTAGTTGTTTTCCCTTTTTCTGTCCTCATTCTGAAAACTGATTTTATGAAGTCTCTGAACCATATATATACACACACACATATATGCACACTATCGACATCACTTTTATATATATACACACATGCATGTATATTATTATACATGTTGTATAAAAATAATATCTGTATTAAAAATCCTGGTTATAATATTATGAAGGAAAGTTTAAAAGCCTGCAAAGTTAACAGTTAAAAAGTCAGGGAAGGAAGGTCTGCTTCCAGCCAAAAGGGGATGTTCACATACTACTGTAAAATACTGAAGTTAAAGGTTCGTGGATCAGTGAGGTCTGTGCAGTCAGAGAGCAAAGACACTTGGAGCTATGCCATAAGGTCGCTTAAAAAGAAGCTTGGCTGTTTAACCCAGTCCTTGGTAGGGATTCTTCACTGTCTCCTTGTCCATGAGTTTTGTTTTGTTTTTACAATATGCAAAAAATCAATGAAGCTTGGAGTAGGACATTGTACTCCAGTGACTATAAGGCAAAGCTGAGATGAAGAGTAAGGAGAAATTTGCCTTGTATCGAAACAAATATGTATGCAAACTCTTCTCCTTCTGCAAAAATTGAAAAAGAAAGAAAAACTACATCTGTTCATGGTGGTATCATCTGAGGATGAAGCAGGAAAATAGAATTCAGGAAGCTGCAAAGTCTTTTTTCTTTCGTTTTCCTCTCTGAAGCTAAATTTAGACTATAAATCTTAGCATAATATTTGCTTTTTATTTTCACAGAATCACAGAATAACCAGGTTGGAAGAGACTCACCAGATCATTGAGTCCAACCATTCCTATCAAACACTAAACTTGTTTTAAGAGAGAAGGAAGATGCTGTCACGCAGACACAAGCTGGGCAGTGCCACTGGCCACTGTTCTCAGGGGACAGGCACTGAACCTCTTTGGGCTGCTAATACAGGTGTAAGTGAAATCATAGAATAATCAGGTTGGAAGAGACCCACCGGATCATCGAGTCCAATCATTCCTATCAAACACTAAACCATGCCCCTCAGCACCTTGTCCACCTGTGCCTTAAACACCTCCAGGGAAGGTGACTCAACCACATCCCTGGGCAGCCTGTTCCAGTGCCCAATGACTCTTTCTGTGAAAAATTTTTTCCTAATGTCCAGCCTAAATCTCCCTTGGTGAAGCTTGTGGCTGTTCCCTCTCGTCCTGTCTCCTGTCACTTGGGAAAAGAGGCCAGTTCTCTCGTCTCTACAACCTCCCCTCAGGTAGTTATAGAAAGCAATGAGGTCTCCTCTCAGCCTCCTCTTCTCCAGGCTAAACAACCCCAGTTCCCTCAGCTGCTCCTCACAAGGCCTGTTCTCCAGCCCCTTCACCAGCTTTGTTGCCCTTCTCTGGACTCGCTCCAGAGCCTCAACATCCTTCTTGTGGTGAGGGGCCCAGAACTGAACACAGTACTCGAGGTGCCGTCTCACCAGTGCAGAGTACAGAGGGAGAATAACCTCTCTGGACCTGCTGGTCACACTGTTTCTGATACAAGCCAAGATGCCATTGGCAGCCTTAGCCACCTGGGCACACTGCTGGCTCATGTTCAGTCGGCTGTCAACCAACACCCTCAGGTCCTTCTCCTCCAAGCAGCTTTCTAGACAGACTTCTCCTAGTCTGTACCTCTGCTTAGGGTTGTTGTGCCCCAGGTGCAGGACCCGGCATTTGGCCATGTTAAACCTCATGCCACTGGACTCTGTCCAGCGGTCCAGCCTGTTCAGATCCCTTTGCAGAGCCTCCCTACCTTCCAGCAGATCCACACTTCCACCCAGCTTAGTGTCGTCTGCAAACTTGCTAAGGGTGCACTCGATGCCTTCATCCAGGTCATTGATGAAGACATTGAACAGGGCTGGACCCAGGACTGAGCCCTGGGGAGCCCCACTTGTCACCGGAGCAGGACCCGGCATTTGGCCATGTTAAACCTCATGCCACTGGACTCTGTCCAGCGGTCCAGCCTGTTCAGATCCCTTTGCAGAGCCTCCCTACCTTCCAGCAGATCCACACTTCCACCCAGCTTAGTGTCGTCTGCAAACTTGCTAAGGGTGCACTCGATGCCTTCATCCAGGTCATTGATGAAGACATTGAACAGGGCTGGACCCAGGACTGAGCCCTGGGGAGCCCCACTTGTCACCGGCCTCCAGCTGGATTTAACTCCATTTCCCACCACTCTCTGGGCCCGGCCATCCAACCAGGTTTCCACCCAGGAGCGTGTGCGCCTGTCCAGGCCAGAGGCCGACAGTTTCCGTAGCAGAATGCTGTGAGAAACTGTGTCAAAGGCTTTACTGAGGTCCAGGAAGATACATCCACAGCCTTTCCCTCGTCCAGCAGCCAAGTCACTTTGTCATAGAAAGCGATCAGATTACTCTGGCAAGACCTGCCTTTTGTAAACCCCTGTTGACTGGGCCTGATCACCCAGTTCTCTTGCAAGTGCTTCATGCTAGCACTCAAGATCACCTGTTCCATGACTTTCCCTGGCACTGAGTTCAGACTGACAGGCCTGTAGTTCCCTGGATCCTCCCTGCGACCCTTCTTGTAGATGGGCACAACATCAGCCAGCCTCCAGTCCAGTGGAGACTTTTCCAACCAGCCTTCTGAAGAGTTCCAAGTCTGCCCTCTGGAAATTTAATGCTACTGTCCTGCTAACCACCCTCTTCACTTCGCCTAGAACAGAAAACCCTATCATCTCATGATGGCTTAGTCCTAGGCATCCTCCTACTGCCACATCCCCCACAACGCCTTCTCTGTTCACAAACAGCAGGTCCAGGAGGGCACCTTCCCTTTTCGGTTCATTCACCAGCTGTGCAAGGTAGTTGTCTTCCACGCACTCCAGGAACCTCCTAGATTGCTTCCTTTCTGCTCTATTGTACTTCCAGCAGATATCAGGAAGATTGAAGTCTCCCACAAGAACAAGAGGCATCAATCTAGAGATTAACTCCAGCTGTTTATAGAAGAGCTCATCAGCTGCTTCTCCTTGGCTGGGTGGCCTGTAACAGACTCCCATCACAAAATCTACCTTCTTATGGGCTCCTCTGATTTTAACCCACAGGCACTCAATCTCCTCATCGCCACAATGCATTTCAACAGTGTACAAGTCCTCCCTTACAAAGAGGGCTACCCTGCCTCCTCTCCTTCCCTTACTATCCCTCCTGAAGAGTTTGTACCCCACCATAGCTGCACTCCAGTTATATGAGTCATTCCACCACGTTTCTGTGATGGCAACGACATCATAGGCTCCTTGCCCTATGACAGCTTCCAGCTCTTCCTTCTTATTACCCATGCTGTGTGCATTGGTGTAAATGCACTTCAGCTGAGCTGCCGAGCCTTCAGCCCTCTTAGAGGGAACAGAGTTCATTCCCAATTGCCTGGTAACTGGAGTAGCTAGAACCAGAGCACCCGTATCTCCCTTACCACCCCCAGGTGTGTTCACCCCCACTTTCTGTGTGGTGCTGTACTGGTGGTCCTCTCCAGCACACCCTCTCTGAATCACTAGTGCCCCACGTCCAGACTCACTCCTGTCTAGCCTGGTCTCGATACCCTCCCCCTTCACATCTAGTTTAAAGCTCCATTTATGAGCTTAGCTAGGATTTTAGCAAGGGCTTTAGCCCCACTAGAGCCAGGCATTAATCGAGTTCTTCTTGACTTCCAGGCCCTCTCTATTTAGCCTTGGGATGGAGCAGAATACTACCTGAGCCCCAGAGCCCTCCATCACTTTCCCAATGGCCCTGAAGTCTTTCTTGATGGCTTTGGTCTTTCTGCTGACTAAACCATCATTACCAGTTTGGACTACTATCAGAGGAGAGTAGTCTGTCTCGTGGACCAGGGAAGGAAGTTTTCTAGCTACCTCCTTCACTGATGCCCTGGTAGGCAGCAGACCTCCCTGTGGAGTGTGTCCAGTCTGCAAATGGGTCCCTCCATTCCTTTCAGGAGGGAGTCCCCTACAACAATCACCCTCCTCTTCTTAATGGAGGATGTTTTTATCTTTTCCTGGGGATGGTGCAGCCTAGGGAAAGATTCTAGGCTGTGGGAGTCATCATCCTCATCCTCAGGACTGGATTCCACCTGCAGCATATGGTACTTGTTTGCCAGGGGGATCTGGGGTTTTGCTGTCTGGGTGAGGGGAGCAGGTTTCCTTTGTTGGGCAGGAACTTGCTGCCATTCCCCATCTCTTGTAACCCCAACGCTGCAGTTTGCAGGTGGGTGGTGTTCAGACACACCATCTCCAGCAGGCTGCTGAGTTAGTGAGAGGGCACTGCTCCGCTGGTCTATCTCCCTCTCACATTCCCTGACAGTCCTCAGCGTCTTTACCTCCTCCCTTAGCTCCTCCACCATGTGAAGCAGTTCCCCCACACGAGCTCAGCTTCCACAAGTGGAGCCAGTAACAGAGGCACGAGCTGGTGTGGGAGGGGGGCACTGCCTGCAGCCCAGGGTCTGGGTGGCTGCTGCACCCCCTGCGGCTCTGCCTGGGTGGCAGCATCCATTCTGCCTGCTGCAGCACCCGGAGCAGCTTTAATCTTCTGCCAGGTGGCCCCCATGGTCTTTAGTGTCTTCTGTCTAGTCTCTGGGTGCTCCCTGCCTTCATGTCCTGCCCGCTCAAACTGCCCTGTCCCAACGCACCCCGCTCCTCTTCGCTGTGCTCCCTGAGGGCCGTTTAAATCCCCCGCGGAAGCTTCCGGGTCCGCCCCTCCCGTCAGGCACCGCGCGGGAGCGGCCCTTGAGCCGTCGTTAACCGTTAAGAGAAATGTAGCTTAGTCTTCAAGCCAATATGGCAATTTTTCTAACCTAAATATTTTTCTTGGCATCGTACAGAAGAGGGGGTGGGAGAGGGAGAAAAAAGTTGGCAGTTTAAGCAAATAAACTAGAAAATAACGTGTTCAATTAAGGGGCACAAAAATAATGCTGCTGGTCTCCAAGCGGTGTTTTCATTGCTAAGAAGTTGCTTTCAGTGCAGCAGGTTTCCACTAGGACTTCACAGAAGCAGTAAGATTATACCAAGATGATCCTGTAACCACACATTTAAGAAAAGTTCTCAAAGGTACCGGCACAAAAGGACGAGGGCAACATTTGAGGTGCAGAATGCACAGGGTATTGCAATAAATTGTTTTTCTTGCAGCCACAAGTATTTGAAGCCCAAATTTGAATTTAGTGGATGATCTTAGCCAGAAGAAATGATGTTAGAGGAAGTCACTGATGCAGGCAGAGAAGGAATCATTCCGTCTCAAAATTTTCTAAAGGGAATACCTGAAGATGTGAAATAATTCTAAACCAAACCCACCTACAGCAGTAACTTATTAAGTGTTCAGAATTGGCTCAAAAAGAGACAAAGCCTGTATGAAAGTAGAAAACATGCTGGTTGCATAAAGAGAACTGTAATGGTCTATATGCCTGTTTTCAGCAGCATCAGTTACAGCAGGGATTATTATCTCTTAAAGTGGCATTTACTTAGTGGAATTTAATCTGAAATATCACTAAACCACTTCCTTATTTAAGTATTATTACTTAATAATTCCTTACTTAATTATATGACTTTAAATGCTTTCCTTCTATATCTAGAGGACTCGGCTGCAGGATTACCAACTCTGGTGGCACAAGTAAGGCAGCTTTGGGTCTGTGTGGCAGGAGTGGGACTATGAAGACAACAAACTTCTCCAACAGAAGTGGCGAGGAGTGCTGCTCACTCCAGCAGTGCCTTGTGTCCGCGGGATTACATGCATATTCAGGAAGGGACCATTTGGACAAGCCTGACTGTTAGTGAGGATCCGTGTTGTCAGGCAGCAGAGCAAGGTCTCTGCCTGAGCTGTTTTGACTCAGGTTTTAAAGAACAAATTAGTTTAGAGATCCTCTTTCTTAGAGATGGAGGGCTGTGTCTGCATGTGTGTGGTGGTGAGGTGTTGCTTGAAGGGAGGAAAATGCAAAGAGAAGAGGAGCGATTAAACCACTCATTAAATTTAATAGCCTTGCTATTTATATTGGAGTTGGCTTTGTGGCAGTGGGTAAGAATGCATTATCTAAAGGGAAATCTAAATATGGCCTAAAAAAGCTAGAAAGGGAGCTAAGAACTTGGACAGAAATGGTACTGATTAATACTTTTTTTTTTTTTAGAATGAACTACTCCCTGCTGCAGAAATATCTCTCCAACCTGCCCTTTGAAGCAGGCGCTTCATTAGCTTTACCATGAGGAAGGCACGTCTTGTTCCAGTGAAGCTTTGCCTGTCAGGAGTGATCCTTGGTGTGCACAGGGAGGCTGCTCCTCTACTGCCAGGCAGGAGCCGGACAGGAAAAGTGTTGCTAGCTTAATGCATCGGGAAGACCAGTTTTATAGACCTTACCATTCAAGGGCCACATTCCTGTCCTATGTGTCTTGGCTCATGTTATCGTGTCTAAATCTCTGCCTTCGAATTGAAGGGGAGGAATTCAGTCCTGTTTGTAATGAGGTCGATGCAAAGACAGTCACTGACTTGAGTTGGTCCTCATTGATTGCCTGACATTCGTGGCTGTAAAAGAGCTGAAGTTCACATAAACACAAAACAAAAGTTATTATACTCAAGAGTTTTATTACATGAATAATTTGACATACTCTGTGGCAGTCAGATACAAGTGCATTTAATTAATGTTTTGTGGATATCATAACAGTCAGAATATTTCAGCTGAACAGTCAGTATTTGGCTGAATTCAAGCCAGTGCAATCCATGACATAACCATAAACAGGGAGTTACAGGTCTACAATGAGGTTAGACTAGATAGCAACAGCATATTTATTGTCACATCAAAGCATTATGAAGTATGAAAGCCCACTATTTCAACTATCTCTAAAATGGCATTTGTACAAACCTGTTGTAGATACCTAAATGTAAGGATTTGTCACATCAGTGATGGATCATGACTTTATCTCTATTTTCCGTAAGTTATTCCAATATTCAAAACTATTTGGGGCAACAAGAAGAAATGTAAACATCTGATGGTCCTTTGAAAGTCCCTTCTGAGAAAATACATTGTGTGCCACGGGAAAAGTGCATTCTAACCGGTGTGTCTGCTATGGCCAGTTTGACTCAAATTCACATAGCACCAGGTATTTATCCATTTCTGCAGTAAAAAGTTAGAAAATCTTTGTATTAACTCAGAAAAGAGAAAACAAAGTCAAAAGTTTTTTCTTCTTCTTTCTTTCTTGAGAGGAACAACAGTTAAATAAAAAAACCCCACCCACCCAGCATTTAAACAGTTACCTCTTATGTACAAAGGAACCACAAGCTAGCAAAGCGCATAGCCCATGAACAGTCTATATTATTTTTTTCCCTTCAGGTTCATGTACCTGAATATATGAGTTTATTTACAGGTGGACAGGTATCCACAGAAGTAATAATCAGAATACTTCTATTTGGCTAAAAGTTGTATAAAAAAGACAGAACACTTTCTTCAAATACTTTCCAAATATATATATATGTTAAAAGTATTCAGTATTTCCATTAGTGCCAGAGTTGGAAGCTCTTTCTCATTTGAAAAAGTTAACTTTGCGATAGTGACAGCAAAGGACTGGCAGTCGCAGTCAGCGCTTTGATTTGAGAGACTGCAGCTGGAGCTCCCCCAGCCCTGCAGTTCAGCTGAGAGAGATGCTGTAGTGTCTTTTTGTTGCCTCACATCCCGGGAACAGAGATTTTCTGGCTCCAGAGCCTCTTGTGCCACACTGAGCATCCCTACAGCTACCTCTGCGTAACCCTCCCAGGGCAGGTCCTCTGCTGCTAGAAATGGTCACAGCTAAGGGAGATACAGCAGCTGACAACCCCCTCAAGACCTGTCCTCAAGCGTTTTTTGCAAGTCCCTGGGTTCTGTGGATCACGCTGTAGGGGCCCTGGTAAGGAGTATGTTTTTCTGTCAAGCAACATACAAAAAGCACTGCATTCTTTTAAAAGGACAGTGTTTAAAAAAACCCCGCAACAACCCAAAACCCTCTGAAAGAGTGGAAATATTCTTTATGCAAATGGACAACTTGCACAGGCAGGTAGTTCAATAAATGGCAAAACATATTTTTCCGTGCTAATTCTTGTAAAGAATATAAAATAAAAGGACTTAGCCCATCAAATACAAATACATACTGTAGGAGTACTTTTCAATTAAATATAGCCTGGATGAGTGCACCTCTGGATAGATTAGAATACCTTTGCCTTCATACTGGTATAAAATATTTGATTAGTTTGCACATAAACAAAATCTTTCTTTGTTGTGAAGTCCAGGCTTGCTTTACTCTAAAGCAAGGATATTCTTAATGCATCTATTTTTGTTGTCTTCCCTCCTGTACGATAAACTATAAGAAACACACTTCATTCACTGACTAGACTGGGCTCATGTATATTAGAGCAATAGCACAAAATTTAAGTAAGAAAGTTGCATGCAGTACCTTTTTCCTTCATGTAATTACAACAAAACATCAATTTTCCATCTTTTCAACTCCCTTCCAACAGACAGTACTCCAAAACCAAGGTCTGATCCTTCAGATCTTACACACCCCAGCCCTGAAGTGCAGTCAGCGCTTAGGATTTGAGGGGTTTCAGCAATTATCATCTGGGGCAGCAGGTCTCAGCTGTGAGACTGTAGCCCCTACGGAGCCACTTGGCCTCGCAGGCCCCAGGAGTCCAAACTGCTCCCCCAGAGCATGCCAGGTCCCTGCCTTGGCCACAGCCCCCTGGCCTCGTTGCTCCTGGGGCCCTGCAGCCCAGCACTCCTCTCTCCTGCATCTCAAGCTTTTGGAGAGCAGAAACAGGATGGGAGACAAATATACGTTAAAGGAGATGGGAGCACCTTCAGCTCCTGAAGTCTGGGGCGCTGCCAACCTATGGGAAACAGCTGGAGTTGAATTGATTCAACAATGTATGAAAATGCATAGCTTGTATGTATACATTCATTTACAAACATCAAAGGAAGGTTCTTTGCTATGTAGCTCAATCACTATCTGGTTTCAGCGAAAATGCGACCTGACAAAGCTACAGAAGACTAGTTAAGCACACAACTTGCGAGTTAATGGTAGCTGAACAGCATTTCCCAAATAAAGAATGAGCTTCTTTTTCTTCCTTTTTTTTTTCAGATAATTTTATGTATTTTTTAAGTCAAAAGCTGCTGTTTCTGCAATAATGTATAGTAGCTTTTGGGATATTGTGAGATCTCAATTCAATCATGGTCATCTGAGTATTAGTGCACCCTGCTCTGAGGTTTATTAGCAAGTATAAGCCCTGTGAGACAGACAAGCAAATCAACAGAAACGTGGTTTTACCTGTTCTACAAGAGCTAGATTAAATGCGCTTCTTTTAAAATGCTGAAATTGCAGTTCAGTAGTGAGCAGTGCTTTTTTGGCCTTTTTTTTTTTTAGCTACAGCCAAGCTGCAATTTAGAAAATCCTCCCTCACTCTTGCTTTTATTTCAGTTAACATTTTGGAACCTGGCTGCTTCCAACACGGAATGTCTATTGTCTTGAGCATCCCTGAATGTAAAATAGTCATGCACCAGGCAGGATGGGCTTAAAGACAAAAAGAAAGCCTTGGTTTAGATGATTTATTTCAACTTTGTTTTCCATTTGTGCTTTTTTTAAGAAAAACTGCTTTCTCACTTGTGATACTTAATGAAGTTCACTACTAAAGGTAACTTTAACAATTATTACTGCTTTTTACTAATCAGAATGTTCTAAAAATATTTAATTCAGCAACGAATTGACTTTGGCCATGATACTTCATATTTTGTTGTGCTCTTAATTTGGAAAAAAAGTAAATGCACTTAGGCTAGTGATGATTTAGATTCTTCCTTGCAATTTTTATTCAACTGTATCTATGAAAATTGCAAAAAAGCATTTTTGAAACTAGAAAAAACACAACAATCAATCAGGATTTACAACGAGAAGAGTGAATTTATCAAAGGATATTTTTGCAATCTCAGTGAAGAAACATTGCCTATAGCTACTGAACTGATCATTCACTGGGAAATTAAAAAGCAGGAAGTGTTTTCCATACAAAGAATACTGGAAGTGCAAAACAGTAAGATTTGCTCATTTTAAAATCCAGTGACCAGAAACAAACTATTTATTACCTAATTACTTGGATAAATTGAGAAAAAAAATACTCCTTCTCAGTTTTCAGAAAAAAGTTAGTATGTCCAAAGCTGGTTTAGTGCATTAATAAAACTCAAGAGCTAGCAAATGAGTAACTCAGGCTTTCTTTAAAGTTTCAAGTGCAAGCACATACTTCTCAGTATTTTAACTCAATTATTTTCCTAGACTTTTAAGCATTAATATACATTGCTATTGCACATGTTTTTAATTTAATGAAAAATATTTGAAACATTTGTAGCTAAATGGCTTGTACTGACTCCCTACATACCTTAAGTCTATTGGATGTGCTCTCAGTTCCGCAAGCAGAATCGACTCAGATGCAGACAGAAAGATTTTAACTCTTTTTTTTAATGTCACGTAACAGCAAAATTCTTAAGAGATATTTTGGAGAGCCCAGGTCTGTGTGGTTTTGATTGAGCACTGAAACATTTCCAGTGGCAACAGCCTGCAGGGGTTTTTTGATGAGTTATGGTCAAGGTCCTCTGAATTCTGGAGTTCTCCCCAGCTGCCGGTGCTACAGGGAGACAGTGAGAGTTTCACAATGGTCTGCATGGTGGAATTTTGGTTTCTTTGTTTTTTTTATCTTAAGAAAAGCACCTGCTTGTAGTAAACAGGTTTTTGCTCTGTGCAAGGAACCTGATATATCAAAGAACCTTGGGTAACCTGATCTAGTGGGAGGTGCCCCTGCCCATGGCAAGGGGGTTGGAACTAGATGATCTTTAAGGTCCCTTCCAACCCTAACGATTCTATAATTCTATGAACTGGCTTACCTAAACCTGTTGTGTTGGCCCATAAACTGCCCCCAGAGGGCAGTATCAAATCACATTGCAAAAGAATATCATCTACATGAAAAAGTCACTTTTAAGCTTTCCTTCAAATGCACACGAAAACACAGAAACCATTTAGGGTACAGACCTGTTATTTGTGCTGCCTGACAGCCTGCCACCTTGGAGGAGGCCAGGCACTGCTTGTGCTCCTCAGCCAAACACAAACTGAGTTTTTGGAGACACCCTGTGCTTAGTGCAAAGGTTTTAAGCTTCATTTTTCCATGCCCACCAGACCTGTGCAGCGCTGTGCGGCACTCGTCTCTGTAGGTAACGCTGATCAGCGCTTTCTCTTCAGCACAGGTATCGTGATGCTCAGCAGTGTTTAAGCACGTAGCCTGCGTGCCACTGGTGCTGTGCCTGCCACACTCCCAGGAGTCCTGTCAGCTCCTGAAAGGATACAACAGCTTCACAGCATGCAGAAATACTCAGATCCTGTGCATCTCCTGTAGGAGAAACTGAAGCTTGATTAAAAGATGATATATTTGCAACTCAAGGTGAGGCTGTACTCATGCTGTTGGAGCAGGGATCAGCTTTTACTTTTACCTATGGATGTAGAAACGAAAAAAGCAGGATCTAAGAAAGCCTCCTAAAAGGAACTGGTGACTCTGGGAGGTGGCTGACACAGCGCTTTTGCAGGGATTTCACACCATGGTGTTCAGAATTAAGAACGCAGCCATCTCTATCCCCTGTTTACTGCCACGTGCTTTGTCTTCCAGTCACTGTGGGCCTCCTCTTTTCTAGATGTGATATGGAATAAAGAGTTTGGACAAAGCAAAAGTAAAATGGCCTTTATTTTTCAATACAGTCCACAAGATGTGAATGGATTCTGTGCTGGGGTAGAGTAGCTGTTCTTTTCTTAAAGCATTGAAATTGGCATCTAAAAATTCTGAACCTAAACTACATGCAACAGTATGAGGGTTGTAAGCTTAACACTAAAACTAAGGCAAAGAAGAATTCTTCATTAGCTTATTTAGGAACGAGAGGATTGTATGTAGGACACAAATTCCCAAAGTCAGAGGGAATGAAGGCAGAAAAGAACAAATATAAACACTACTGGCGCCCAAGAAGTGGGTCTGTAAGCCTAAGAGGTTGGAGAGCTACTGTTTAAAGTAGGAAAATACCCACTCGCATATGGCTTCTGGTGGCTTCTTCTGCTTGTGCAAGATCAGCCCCTCTAGAGACAAGGGGCTTCTCAGGCTGCCTCTGTACGGCATTGCCTAGTGTGGTGACAAACGTATCTCTGGCAATTCAGTTAAACTGATTTCAGCTTTTCTGTGAGCTCTTTTTGTTTTACCAAGCTTATTAAACAGTTTTAGACTTATTTAAATTAGATTAGGGTAATTTTTTAAGACCCGTATCAATTAAACTAACACAGATTTTGTATATAAGAAAATGCAATGCCTAGAATTTTGTCTTCTGCTTATTCATTTTCCACTTTAAACCCTGCTGTCCATTAAAGTACTGAATTTACCAAACAGTAAACAATTTCAGAAGCTATAACATTGTCAATGTACTATTAAAAAGATTTCTGATCTAAATATTTATTTGCTGTGTTTTATGGAACTTGTATTTTTATAAAAAAATCTTAGTTTCATGGTTTATTTCTAGACCTAAAATAAACTAGATTAACAAAATTTTTATTGTTCTTTTAATATCAAAACCCCATGGCCCAAGACTGAAAAAATAAATAAAGTACAACACAGAGCAAATTAAAGCTCAGTCATTTTACACTAACTGAAAGAAGAAATGCTCTGATTCTAAAAAGAGTAATTTGGCAAAAATGTTTCTAAAAAAGAACTTAAATTTACTTCATATTTGCCAGGCCAGTATTTCATTGGAAACAAAAGAAGAACAATACATATGGGCAGAGATTTCCCTTTTGTCACTGAAGTGAAACAAAAGGATGCATGCATCTAAATATTGCAGTCTTAAAAACTGCACAATTGGGCTTTTGTTCTCCTACAGCTGCTTAACTTGTGGTAAATTCACCCCTTTCTATGATGGAAATACTTCTTTTACATGAAATAATATTTGAGAAGTAGATGACAGAAAAACATAATTGCTTTTTTTCACAGAGTTTTTTTAAAAAAACCAACACACTGTAATTGATGCTGACATTTATCTTCCTTCAGTTACACCCTGAGCCTCTACCTTCCTTCTGGCATTCCCATCACTCTTGCACTGATGCTATAATAAAATGACGCTGAAAAATTGCACTAGACAAAGCAATTGTGGATCTTAACTACTTGCTACCACATCTGGATGAGAAGTACCCCCTGCTTTCTGTGGCCCAGAGTTCTCATGCAGAGATCACATCTCCCTGACCCACAATAAACCTTACCTGGCCTGAAATTACCCTGAACTACACTGGCGTTAGGGGAGCATCAAGGTCTAGCAAGGCTGCTTTTCATGTCCCTCAACTCCTCCCATACCTGCTTAGCAAACCCACGGCATAGTTGAGATATCTTAAGACTCACTGCATACAGGATTATTGATCTAACTCCTGTTTCCTCTATAGACCCCCTTTCATATGAAAATCAATGCTGTTTTAACAGCAAGCAGCTGTTAGTGGAGCTCTCTTGAGCTCCCTGCTGTAGGAGTATGTGAGAGTCCAGGCCTTTAATGAGACTTCAGCCAAGACAGGGTGGGATAAAAGCAGTTTTATGCTTGTCATGTGAAGAGCAGCGGTACAAACCTCAAGCCACATATTAATCAAGCCTTTAGGCATTTTACCTCAACCTACACTTTTTAGGAGTGGTTCAAGCCAGCACAATGTGGGATATTTCTCTAGGAATGCCTATGTTTGCAGTTAGGAAAAGCTCTTTCAAAAGCAGTGCAAGCTTATGCCAGTTTAACCTGCTGTGGGAGGTGAAACCTGCAGTGTTAGGTGAAATTCAGAGATCTAAATCTAAAATAATATTCCCAAAAGCCCATGAATAACAAAAATAACATCTGGTTCCTTGCAAATGCAATGGCGGCTGGTGCTGTTTTAGAAATACCACTGGAAAGAGATGGGGCAATGCACCCTTTGTAAAAGTCTGCTTTTAAACGAAGCACTCACTTAGGAAGTGGAAGAGTTGGGAAAGGGTTGGAGACGGCCTCCTTTACCCGGGGGCCAAACTCTCTTTGGCCTGATTTTAGGACTTTTCGCTGGATTCCAGCAACTCTTGGGAAAAGGACTTAAGGTCACAGGGCTTGGCAAGAGCCCAAATGGGAGCGTGGTCCCTCCAGATAGTTGAGAAGCTGCAGTGAGGCTCTTGAAGGATGGAAACCACCACTTCTCATTTCAGCTCTGACAGAACTGTAATTTATTCAGTGACTTTCAGTAACATAAAAGTTCTCCAACTGTTTTATTTTCATCTCTGAAAGAAAGTATATTCTTCAAAAGAGAGTTCTGTACTGTGGGTCATGAATGAAAGTGGTAACCATCTCCCTCAAGCTAAACAAGTCAAATGGAGCACCTGCTGCAGCTGACAGCACATCAGCTATGGTGGTGACTGTCTCCACGGCAGCCTGACTACCCTGGCTCCCACTCTTGAGAAACCTCCTTCCCCCTGGATCAGGTATCAGGAAGGTGGATTACAAGCCGGATATCATGTGCTTAACAGCTCCTAAATCTGTCACTAAGTGGCACAGCCAAAGTACTGCCACTTTAGTATTACTAGAAACTGAGCCAGCATCTCCCAACGGCCACACAAATGGGACTAGGTAGGTATCCATCCCTCTCACAAAGCTTAACAAGCAAAATTCTCTTCTCAAGCACTCAGAAAGGGAGAGTCACAATTTCACACCTTTCAATTAGAGTGGAAACAGTCACACAGAGGAAAACCCAAGTGCCTTTGTTCCACAACCGTTACCCATGTGAGCTCTCCAGGTCGATGCACTTATTCATGGGAATAATTGCAAGTCTCCAGAGAAGATCTGTAATGCTTCCAGGCTCAGCTAATTACAAAGTTATCTGCATTTTGCTCTTAATCGTGTAACAAGTTTTTTTTATCAGGCTTGGAACATAAATAAAAATAAACGACCCAGACCTTCTGTAGCTGACTGCTTAAGACCAGTTTCCTCCCACCGGGATCCAATTCTGAGCAATTCTGTTTCAGGTCTTATCTGACTGGCTCAAACCCCTTCTGACTAATGTCTCTAAATCTGAGTTTGTCTCAGAAGTCAGCCAAACATGGAAATAACCAAACGGTCTCCTGTTCAACAGATTGGATCATTTCTGTCTTTCAGTTAATTCTGGACTCTGAGCATAAGACAAAAGCACTGAGAGAGATGAGAAAATGACAAGTATGTCATTATTTAACAGGAAAAAAAATGGTGTAAGATAGCATGCTACCCATACTTGGCAACTTGTATTCTGCTGACCCCACTGTGCAGATGAAGAGAAGAAATATGTCTGTAGAGTTTTTAGTTTGATTGTTTAAACTCTTTTCATAACTGAACAACAAACCTTTAATGTAATCTTCCCCAACATAGCCTTCTGCTTGTACGAGCCCTCCACATTAAGTTAGAGCCGATTATGTTGTATGATCTCATTCAGACCATACAATATGTTGAAGAAATCTATTTTTTTCAAAAGAATACAATTTCAAGCCAAGTATCAGTAAATTAGGCACGTCTTCACATTCAGAATACAAACAAATAAAACCCAATAATAAAATGCAAGACACAAAGCAAACATTGAACATTGAAGCACATTTTCATGACATCATGAGAGATTTCGGACTAAATTACCTCTGCACCCAAGGGCGATGCATTTTTTTCAGTAATCTAGAACTCCTATTGCTTTGTAAACGTGTTTTACGTTACTTCTGCCACGTAAAACAACATACTGCTATTCTGTGATCTACAATTCCCCCTCTCCTTCTTTTGGTTCTTATGAAATCCCAAATCCTGTTTTATAATGTATAAAAAATGGCTATAAAATTATACCAACATTATAATTCAGAGAGGTAATAGAATCCCAGTGCTAGGAAAGTCAGTTTTAAAACAGTGCACATTTTGTGGTAATGTACAAACACACACCACTTGTTTCCATGATTCAGCCCTTTGCAAGTATTGCACTTTGTTAATAAGGCTACTGTCTATTAACACTAAATAATACACATAGACAGCATCATCTGTGGCTTAAAATCAGCGCAGTCATAGAGTTTTTAGGTAAAATTGTGTATTGCCTCTCATACTCAGGGCTTTGATGCCTCCAGTTACCTGGAGGAGTGTTGAGTATACAGGGAATAAGATGGAGCTATATCAATTTATATAAGGTGACGTTCTTGTCATAAATTTTTTTCTGATGTGCTCAGATAAGTTACTTTGAGCTTGATGGCAAATAAGACACCTTTGACAAACCTAAGCAATGCTTTCCCATGCTGAAATGTACAGTTAAGCTCGTCTCCTTTCTCACTTCCCTTTTGCAATGCAAAAAGTAATTAAACCCAAAGAATTCTGTAGGTTTGTCTGCTCTTCTAAATACAAGATTAATGGAATAAAATCAGAACAAGATAGATTGTCTTACAAAGTGCCTATATCAAACAAAGCTGTTACCGTATCTGCTTTTGTCAAGGCCTGACTGCAGAAGAGCATAAAAAAAATGCATGCCTTAATTTTAGAAACATGAAGAGTTCAACAAATTCTGCAAGGGAAGTCAAACACAGAATTGAGTGCTCTGATCAAACTGAGCCTACACTTTATTGTTGGACTATCAGTAGCTCTACCTCTGCGCAGCCACACCTGCTAAATTGCAAATCAAGTGAAACCCAACCCTGAAAGATTTGTTGGCATCACTGTAAGCACTAATGACTACAGCTAAATCCTAATACTAAAAATTCTGATGTCAGGAGCCATTTACATTTTTAGGACCTAATATTGAAGATTCTGATTTTTATTCACGTTAGATAAATATCTGTGAATTTGCAGAACAGGAATCCCTGGACACAGGAGAACGAGTTGATAGGAAAAATTATCATGGACCTAAAAGAATATCTTTGCATACAAATAAAGAAATTGCTGAGAACTTGCACACGTATACCTTCAAAATACTAGTTAACGTGTTTCAATAAAATCTTGGGTTTAGTGAAGCTGATACCTTTGCAGATATGAAAATAAAAGGGAGGTGGCGTGTTTTCTTTTAACTTCATGTAGAATGAGCACTTTGCAAAGTGGCGCACTTCAAACTGCCAGGATATTATGCTAGCTAATTATTTTTTTGCTTTCTGAAGCACTTAAGACGTAAATCACTCATAAACAAAGTATGCTTTGACCAAAGAACTACATAAACAAGAAGCCTTTATATTTACAGTAGATCCTGAAAAGATTTATACAAATGGCTAGAATTATACTGTAATTAGATTATGGTTCAGACTGATTTTCTATATTTTTCTATCATCTAATAATTTTTTTTCCTATTTGGAACTTCATAAGATACAGCAATAAGTAAGACCGTGTTCACTAATTAGTGCTTCCTTCTAATTTTAGTAATACAAGTATTGATGTACTGCCTTTTAAATTTTGCCTAAAAGAGAGGAAAACCTCCATTTTTTTCCATTCAAATAAACCTACATACTGCCTTTACAGCTCCCTGACATTCCCTGAGGAAATCTGTATTACTTGGGGTTTTTTTCTGTCTTTCCATGGCAGTTTTTTAGCAAATATTTTAGTCACTTTCATTTATCCAGCCATTATACATCACCCACTAATTGTTGCAGGGTGCAACACACTAAGATAAGGACTCCAGAGTTTAACCTGAATTTTTGAACAGTATTGTCAAATGGAAAACACCAACAGTCAAACATTCTATAATGTTAAAGAATATCTTTAGCATTTAATTATATAAAGAATTTAGATTTAATTTTGAAACTCTACTTTGTTAGTATAATATTGTATACATGCCCAAGTAATAGGAAAGCTGAAGCTGCATTTCTATTGCTAAATTAATTTCCTTCAACGGTGTATTAGAGATCTCACAACACATGGAAGGAAAACAATTCTTAGTGTAAGATGTGCTAAAATAAAGCAGAACACTGGCTTGTTACTAAATTTATCCATTCTGTTAGGCTCCACCAGCTGACTGGCCAAGTGAATTCTTGCTGTGTGTATAAGTTAGCACACAAGCAAACCATGTTTTATTTTGCTTGGTGTCATCAGAGACACACACCGGTTTCTACTTTCAGGGTCTTTATGGACTGCTATTAAAAATGGTCTGTGTGAAGCACAAAGAACATGATTAGTGGTTTTGTATTGAGGAATAAACTCAGACGTTTCAAGTGGAAGATACACATCTCCTTTACAGTTTGGATAGAAGTGAGAGCGTGGCCTATGTGAAAGCACGGTAGTCCAAGATGGAAAAAACAGTTCAAGTGGACACTACCAACTACAGGCATACACTGTCTTTTTGCAATCTTGACTAAGTTTTTCAAGCTCCACATAGAGGCAGACAAGAGCTGCTTACATCTAGCAGATACAAATGCATTTGAACTCTGAGTTTAGTCAGTTCCAATAACTTTCTAATTATTTTGCTTAAGGTGCCATACTTCTGCTAGAGCTAAATCTCTGCTATGATGCTTCTGTAACAGCCCACAGTTATCTACCAGAAAAATCTGGACAAACACAGATTAAATCCTGTACAGCATACAGGTCTCAGTTGCAGTGCTACTGCCTTACACGAAAACTGAATAGGGTGTAAATATAAGATGAGAGTTTACAAATGTTTCCCTATCAAAATATTTCTAAGAAAAGGCACAGCGCAATTTCTCCAACAGATGACTGAAGTTTAAACCACCAGGAACAAGACTCACTAGTAAGCTGCTATGCCTCTACACATGGCCAGCAAGCTTCTAATTTCACATCCTGCTCCTGAGACGGTGTCACAACATTATCTGTAGGCCAGGGAAGAAAGAAACCACTTTCTATTGCCACACTTAGAATGACTGTCCTGAATTCTTGACAGGGCCACTCTAGCTTGCCCTAAACCATAGCAAGAAATACAAAATCATCCCGCATCACTAGATCAGAATGGAAAACCAAAAAGTCAGTGACAGAGACATCTGGGATACAACACGGAGCTGGAATCTGTTCTTAAATGCAGGCTCTACAAGAACATTTCACTAAAGTTTTGCCTTCTGTTGTGTTGCTGATCTATTCATTACCTTAAAAAATTAAAAGAAAGAACAAAGGAAGTGATGTCAGTGTTAGCGAACGAGTGCAAGAAATCTGCAGATTGTTAGACACCTAAAGTTCATACCAGGCTAACTATTCGGAAAAAGTAATTCAACAGATACACATTTTGTTCAGCTTACTCACACAAGCAGGCTTACAGGCCTGGCTTCCATGACAACAGATAACTGCTAGGTGATGACTGGTATTGGTTAAAAGTAAGGGTAACCCTGCAAATTGGAATGGAAGAGTTTTTGCTCGCTTTGCATCTTGAGTAACCTGTTACATCTGTGCAAGGCACTAGGGAATCAGGCACATTGTTTGGAGTGGAAACTATCCTATGACTAAGATGATCTGAGTTTGCAAGTCCAACAGCTTCCTAAGGGAGCAGCTGGAGCACAGTCACAGTTTAAAAATTGCCATTAAAATACCAATTTTCTACTTTTCTGGATCTTTCAGGATATGGGGCTAATGAGAAAGTGGGAAGTAGCTGTGTTATAGCATGAAAACTCCTGAAGCAAAATATTTGGGACTTGAAACTGTTGCTGTCCACGCTGATACTGATGTTGGCAATTTCTGTTACCAGCATCAATACTAGTAAGTGGTTAAACCAAATAAAAAAAAAAATTGTTCCACTTTTACGTCCCTATTTCTGGCTCTTGACATAAATAAACCCACATCCAAAGCTCTTCAGCACACAGAGACTGTGTGGTGTGTTCAGGCCATTTTTTCTGACTTCTCCAGGAGGTCAGAGATGATGACCTACCTCCCACGGAAAAACTGAAATTAGGAAGAAATGGCGAGTACAAAAGACAATAAATGACCAACACATTCAGGATAGCTCTTCCTTGGAAAAAACAAAGAAATCTTACTCTTTTGAGGAGTGTAAGAGACCATTATTGAACTGCTTTGGCTCAACATAAGCTGTCCCAACCACGGAGACGAACTGTCCCCAACAGAAAAACCACAATATCCACCCGAAGCGGTGTCTATCAAGCTGAACACCTGGGCACGCGTGCATGGAGGACAATGCCTTCCTGGAAATAGGTGGACTGTTCGACATCCACGCGAAGCAGTGCCTATCGAGCTGAACCCCTGGGCATGACAATGCCGTCCTGCTAATGGGTGAACTGTTTGGGGAAATCGGCGGGCCTGGGGCGATAAATGTGGGAGCCTTTTGCTTCTTTGTTGCTCGGTGGGCTCGGGGTTTTGGCTGCTTCATTGTTTGGCAAACTCAACCTTGTGTGTGTTGCTGCGCACGCCCCACCCTGGTCTTCCTGGAGCTTGGAGCATCATCGTCACTTTGTGGCCGTGTCTTCATCATCACCTGCACCGAGACTGATCCGATGGGACATTGCTGGATTCGTGGTGGTGATAATTAGCTGCATCTCTACTGTCTTCTTGCTTAGGGATTCTAACATTTCCTTTCTTTTCCTCTCTGTCCTATCGCTCTTATCAGTTGTTAAAATAAAGCTCACAAGATTGTACGGCATCTGACCCCGTTTGAGTCTTAATCTCTGTCTCCTGGGATCGCTTAAGAACCCTCTCCCATATCGGATTGGGACAAGGAGGCCGGTACAGAAGTGTGAGATAAACTGTACGTTAGAAGGACAGCAACGCAGAATACAGCAACACTAAAGGAAGAGACTGAAAAATGGGAGAGGTTATTCCAGGCTATGCTCAGCACTGCCAGCACAGGAAAGGCTTTGCTGACATCTCTGTTCTTGCTGGGTGTGTCACGGGGATGAAGGGCATCTCGGTGGATACTGAAGTGCTCGTGCAATACGAAGTTATCCGAGTTCAAAGCACAAAGCAACTGGTGAACATTTCATGCAGGTCCAGATGGCTGTGCCGTCTCGCTACAACAGACCCTGGTTGAGACATAGTGACTTGAGAAGTACCTACTTTTGAATCAAAATGCCACAGCCATAAGATGCAAAACTGATTTAATATAAAATGCTGATTAAAGCTCGTGTAAAAATACTGGTAATTTAGTTTTGTCCTGGAAGGATTTATCAAGTATCTCTCCATCCTCTGTTTTGGTAACATCCACTTCTAATTATATTTTGATAGTTTGTGGCTTTTGTGCCTATATGGAGTCAATATCAAATTTGTACCAGAGGGCGATCTGGTCTGGCAACAAAACTTCTTCTCTGCATAACTATATAAATAATATTCTTATTACAATAATTTGTAAAGTGCCCTCAGGAAAGGTGCTCATGATGCCGTGACATTGTAGAAATGATATACAATCTGAGACATTATTTTCCAAAAAATCCTCCAAAGCAAAAAGGGAAAGTATAAAGGGAAGGGAACAACAAATATGCAGGCAAATATTCTCCATCTAAGAATAGTCAAATTAATTATAGAAAGCTTTAAAATGGGGAGGAGGGGCAAATTGGCAGGAGTATCTTGGAAAAGTCCCAAATTTTCTAAGTTCTATCAAAGTAAACGCACCATCAGCAAGCTCAGTGTTTTAAGATGAAATTACTATGAATTACTACAATGTATTTTACTACGGAAACGAAAAAAATACAACATCCAAAGAAAACCCATAACCCACATTTTACTAAGAGGAAAGAATACAGTACAGTGGCTGTGTAGATCCACTGACCTTTCATGTCTTGTTTTATAAAGAAAACAATCTTTCTCCTTCCTTTGGCCCCAGATTTTATATATACATATATCTTATATTTTTTTATATATATATATAAAATACTCATACACACACAAATGTAGACCTTACTAGATTTCAGTATATTTTTTTAAAATTACTTAGACAATAAAATTGGGCGAAAAATCAAATAATTGCGTGCATGCAAGCATCTCTTGCTACTCGTGCATGTAAATGACACAATTTGTAAACAATTGCAGAAACAGGATGCTCAAATTAGGGATCTGATTACCCAATTAACTTGTTCAGAGAAAATCAGATGATAACCTTCAGCAGCTCTAATTATGAGTTTTTCTTCTTAACATTGCTTTACTAAATTCATATTGTATATTCTAAACAACTGCATTGTTATGTTGTGCTATTACATTGGCATAAGCAGTGATGCACACTTAATAAAGCTATCAAGTGAACTTTGGACCAGATTTGAGAAAGCTGTTTAGATACTTAAAGAGTTCCCTTATTTCAAGGAGGATGAACCAGCTCAGACAATTTAAAAAAAAAAAACTGGTCTAATTTCAAATGCTAATATAATCCAACAATTTGTGGGCCTCTACGCCTTTAGCAATAGGCAAAGTTTTACTTCTGTGGTTTTGTTTGGTTTTTTTAAGGTCTTTTGTTTTGTTTAGCAGGCAAGTATAGTTTAACTGTCTACATTCATATCCTAGTAAATCCTTACTTTATTTTTTTCCATGGAAATACTTGCTAATTAATGGTAGTTTCATACAAGTTAAGACCAAAACACCAACTTGCCATATTTCAGTGTTTACTTTCTAATGGGCAGAGAAACAAAAATACCCAAAGCTATCCAAGTATTGCAAGTATAAAAACTTGTGAATTTGTGTATCAACATGAGTTAAGAAAAGGACTTTTACCACAAATACGTTGCTCCTTTGGTGTTGTACTTCTTTTTTTCTGAGATGTTGTTGTGGAAAGCAGGTGTTTTCTCTACCAATTTTTTTTTGCATCAAATAAATCTTAGCAACTTTAAGGGGGATGCGAGCTGAGGAATCAATTATCTTAACAATAACCTCTCAAATAAGAAAAAGAAGCAAGAGCAGAACTGCTGGGCTGCATTGTGTCCCTGAATAGGTATGGCATATAATCCTAGTGGCTGCATTTGCCAGTTATTTATAAGACTTTTGCAGCGACAGATGTGCTGGCCCAAGTGTTCATCCTCCCTCAAAAACAGCAGAGTGGTAAGAAAAGCTACTGGGTTTCCATTATATTCTTATGGGTTTCAATCATCACTGGAAATCTTCCCTCAACTTCTTGCTGTGACAATATCTGCTGGTGAATTTCCATTGCTGCCTTTCTTCCTCTAGAGGATCAAAATCCAATTTGGTACTTAAATTACTTTGTTCCACTCCACTGGTCCGTGCCTGGTTTAAAAATCTTCCAGGAGCACTGCTTGTCCTTCTTGCACATTCAACTTTGCTCTTCTCCTATAAACAAACAAATGAAAATCCCAACTCCTCCCCACATCCTCCTTCCAAAAACATAATCATGACCATTCGCATCAGGAGAATTATTTAGCAGTCTCCAGTCTTAGTACAGCTTTTGTTGAGAAAACTGTAGTTTATACAACTCTGAAGTGTTTATTAGAAAGCTTTCAAAAAGAGATCTTCATTTCAGAAAAAGAAAAACTGTTCAGTTTAGCAAATACAGATGTTCACAGCACAGAGATTGAATTGGTTAAAAATGACCCTAAGGAGCAAGTAGCTCACAGAGTTAGGAAAAAAAATTATTTTTTTTCTCTTACAGAAAAACACTAATAGCTGCTCTGGTTTCCATACTTAGTAAGACAGAATGTTCTTGGGTTTCCTTTTTGTATGTTCTTGGGTTTGCTTTTTTTCCTTTTTGCTCTATTGCTCCACACAGGTTTTGATTAGTGCTTTTCCTTGGCTACAAGTGCTTCACTTTGAAATACAAAGCTCTTTTTAAAAAAACAAAGACCCAAAAAACCCAACAAAAGCCCCCCAACACCACATCACTGGAGGGAAAATGGGAAGTAATACAGTGCAGCTGCAGTGATCTGGTTCTGTGGTTGTCCTCCCCCACCCCCAAATCCTCTGCATAATTTCAATCTTTAGTCGATGAACCTTTGGCAGGCCTTCTTCCATCGGCAGGCAGTACACCACATATCTCTGTTCTCCATCCCATAGACCTTCCGACACTTTTTCCCCTCCCCTCTAGGCTTCCTGTCAGAGAGAAAGGGAAGCTTGTTAACAAAACGCTTTTGTAGCTTTGCTTTATCATCCTAATATCAGGACAACAATTACAATGGAGAGCAACAGGCAGAGACTCCCCAGAGTTTTGAAGGAATTTAGGTTGCTTTTGAGTCAAGCGGCAGCTGTGCCTCCACATCTCTGCAGGACCAGGCCTCTTCCTCACCTGGCTTCTACAGCCTGTGCCTCTGAAGCTGCTTCTACTCCAGGGATTATCCCAGCAATCTGCCCCTTCTAGTCCTCTCTTGTGAGACCTCCTCTGCAGTATTGTGTCCAGTTCTGGAATCCTCAACATAAGAAGGATATAGAACTGTTAGAACAGGTCCAGAGGAGGGCTACAAGGATGCTGAGAAGGCTGGAGCCCCTCCCATGTGAAGATGGGCTGAGACAGTTGGGGTTGTTCAGCCTGGAGAAGAGAAGGCACTGGGGAGATCTTATAGCGACCTTCCAGTACCTGAATGGGGCTACAGGAAAGCTGGGAAAGGACTTTTTACAAAGGCTTGTAGTGATAGGACGAGAGTCAATGGGTATAAACTGGAGAGGGGCAGACTTAGACTAGACATGAGGAGGAATTTCTTCACCATGAGGGTGGTGAGGCACTGGCACCGGTTGCCCAGGGAAGCTGTGGATGCCCTATCGCTGGAGGTGTTCAAGGCCAGGTTGGATGGAGCTTTGTGCAGCCTGATCCAGTGAGAGATGCCCCTGCACACAGCAGGGGGGTTGGAACTAGATGATCTTTAAGGTCCCTTCCAACCCAAACTATTCTATGATTCTATGAACCTACAGTCCTGACTTTAGCCAGAGACTAAACCTGGCCCGTACATATGGTGCTTTAGCCACATTAAGCATCAAGCCGTAATGCACAGTCCTAACTATTCTACAACACAATCCAGGTCACATCAGGAAGAAGTCCTCTTTGCTGTAGAGCTGTGGTACAAATATTTTGAACTAGTAAATGTGCAAGCTCTGAGCAGCAGACCTTGACTACCAGCAGGCAGCAGCTAGGCAAAAGAGGGGAAAAGCTACCAGCTCCTATGTTTTCAAGTCCTTCCTGAAAAACAATAAAGTGATCGAAAACAAGTTTTAACCCTTGCCCTCACATGCAGCACATTTACTAGTGCTGTCCCCCAAATCAGCAAGACAGGCAGTATCTGCTTTTAGAGCTACAACAATTGTCATGTTTTCCATCTTACAACCACACACACAAGTTGAGAAGTTTAAAAAATGATCAGAGTAATTGTTAAAATGGAACTTTTTTTTTATTCAATACACTGCAAGCCACGAACCTGAGAAGCAATGCTACAAGGAGCAACCCAATGCTCACTATAGCAGTGCCGTCTGTCCTGGTGTCTTTAAATCAAGTCATCATACAGACAGGATTCTTTAATAGCTGTATTACATGCTGCATGGCACACATATGAATTGCCTGGTGATTCCTCTTTTGAATACCTATGGGGTTTTTTATTACTGAACATTCATTAACAAGGATGATCCATGAATTGGAAAGATCTTAAATTCCATTTTTTAGCATATGCAATGATCTCAGAGTCACGAAGAAAACAAAAAGCATGAAATCTTCCTTTTGTCTCATTTTTTGTACATTCACCTTTAGGATTGCAAGAAATTAAGAGTTTCTTTACTGTAAGAAATTCAGTGTCACAGTTTGATTTTTTTAACATAACTTTCAGAACGCTGTTAAAGCAGCCTCTGGTCAAACATGTTAGCTTTAATGGAAGTGAATGTAGCTTACGTCTATGAAGACAAGGTATAAAAAGCTTAGCTTTGATCTAATTTATTGTTTCTTATAATTTAGTTGAAGTCAAATACCATATTGACTGAACAGTGATGAGCACACAAGACAGTCCAGCCTTTCAGGGAAAAAAGCAAAGCTACGTGAAGCATTTCAGGATGCTGTAGCTGCAGCAGTGAACCTGGGCAGCACTGCACTACAGGGCAATTTAAAACTGCATCTGAACTCCAGACACATCCAGCATAAGGTCTGCAGTTTTGCTTCACAGTCGGTCTCTTTCATTTCACAACAACTCACTTTTTCCCTGAAGTTTACCTTTGATGGTGATGAAAAGCAAACCAGCTCCAGAAATACTTGTTCTAAAGCATTCCAGTAAGGAAACTGCCTAGCAACTGCAATCACGGTGGCTTTTTTCTGTTTCTTTGGCTACTGATATCTTATTTACTAAATGCCCTCCAGGTTCTGAGGCTGCTGTTCTGTCAGCAGGAGCTAATGGTCCCATACCTCAAGCCAAATGCTACTCTAGGCGGTGATGAAAGAACTGCGTGGGACTGTTTCTGCTCTCCACTCCCTGCAGGACGATTATGAGTTGGTGAGACCTGTCAATACAGACAAAAAAGCTGCTTATGAAGAATATGCACATATGAATACAACATAAACAGTTCTCACAGAAAATGCAATTCGTATTGTGTGGTGGCAAGGATACCTGGGAAAGGTAATAAGTTGTAGGTCTATTTAGAAAGATGTCTGTTGACCATTAGGTACATTGTATTAGTTCCATTTTATTCCCCTGTACTTCCCTGTCATCCAAACAGAGCACACCAGAGTACGGATCAGAATTTCAGGTTTTGTGACATAAAGAAAATGCATTCATTCTTATTTAAGAACTCTGAACAGCTCTTATGAAAACTCTTTCCAATTTTAGCAGACAAAATAACTGGAAAAATAAACACTGGCCTGTGTTGAGATCAATATCCATAAACCCCTATGAAATAAAGAGATATCATGTGTTGCTTTTGTCTGTGACTTGATACCCTTTATGGTGAAAGCCTTGGAGACGGGGCTTGCCACGGGGCAATTACAATGCAGCCCTCAAGACTGTAATGGGAGCACAAGGCAGCCCTTCTGATTAGGCTGCTAATAAGATGTACTGGATTATTTCCTTTCTTCTACACTGTAAACCTTCCCAGCAGGTGTTCTCCTTCGTGAATGTTCCCAAGTGAAGGGTGTAGTTTAGCCTTCTGTGACTTTCCAAATAAGCCTCCTACATGAGCCTCAGGGTGGGCAACATTATGCAAGTAATTACAGGGCATAAAGCTTGCTATAAATAAATCCTAAATTATTTATGTATAGGGTCCTATTTTGCTCCTGAGTGAAGGCCACAACCACTTTACATGTAAAAAGAAGAGAAAAAAATTACAGTCATCTTTTTGTTATGCACAGAATGTAGCAAGCTTATTTGAACATCTGGTGCAGAGTCACTGTCTCCTGCAGCCACGAACTGCAGATATTGTCATAGTTCCTTGCACTGCTATGACTTTTCACTCCTGCTCGAGTCTCGTAATATGTGTAAAAATGGGAACTGACCTGACTTAAAGAGAGTTACTGAATGTGCTTTGATTTTTGATGTGAAGTCTATTTCATAGCTACTGCACAGTAGCAAAAAACTTGTAATGCAGTGTAAACACTCTTTCAACCTTTACTCTTGGCTGGTAAATATAAAAGTTTCTCTCTCAGCTCACACTCAGAGTTTAGACTGTAACTGATATAGGAAATATATCTCTGTTCTCCTTGAAAAGAAAACTTGAAAGAAATTGCCTCTCTCTGCCTGTTTACTGTAAGTCATGTTTTATACATCCAGAGACCACACCAGCTCCCTCTGTTCTATCACTCCACAATATTGAGGTCAGCTTGTTGTCTACTACTTAATTTCCTATCTTTTACCAATCGCTTCTCTTGTTTACTTAAGAATGATTGAAATACCAAAGATAAAATGCAAAGCAATAACACTTTCCTAGTCTTTGTCATTTACCACATACTGCAAGGCTTTCAAGTCACTACCAGCAACCAGAGATCTCCAGTCAATTCTGCTAGGTTCTTAAACATTTTAAAATCTAGAATATGTTAACATCTGCCCCTACAAACTGATTCTCAACATCATCCTTGGCTATCACTAAAAAAAAAAATCCTGTGTTCTAAGCAATTTATCCCAGAACAGGCTCAAGCAGTAATTGCTTTGGGCAGACTCCCCTCACATGCTCCCCAGAGGGTCTCTGCACGATGGTTTCCAGGGACTGGCATCCCAAGGCAGCTTAATTGCACTGAAGTTAAGCTCTAGTGTATCTTGATACTCTTTGCAGCAAGTTCAAACAATACCAGTTAGCTGTATTCCTTTGTAGGTGACACTAAGAGCAGATTAAAAGAAGGGCACGAGAAGACAACCCTTGCTCTTCAAGGCTTTTCACATTTGAAGTGTTGTCTAACACAGAGAATTAACATGAAACAACAGTGTTTGTTTGAAGGGAGGACGTGGAGTTTCCAGTTACGTCTCCTGGGGGAAACATGGTTACAGAGATTTGTGATCTGCGAACATTGGATTATCAAACTTAAAGGTCTTCTCTCCTCTTCAACCATTTTAGGTCTTATGAGCAGGCAGGTAAAAATCAGTATCACACAGCAGAGATCACGCTTCAATTCAAGAAGACTTTTATCCTATATTATTAGAAATAGAACTATATGGTTATTATTCTAAGTCCTCTACATCCCCATGCCTTATTTTTCTCCCAGTTCAGTCTCAAAAATTAACTTGTCCTTTCTGCTTCGTGCAAAGAATTGCACCTAGTAATGACCTGTAGCTGTGTCAACATTCAACCTTCTCTTGCACCTGCAGTTATCTTGGGAAAATTGTAAAAAAAAGAATATTTACCAGTTGCCTTGGGAATCTAACTTATGAATGATTCAGAGCACAAAGTATAAGGACTTTGGAGGTTCTCCTAATCCTCCTCCTTTATGACTACATGACTTCTAAATAAATGCCTGCACTTAGATGCTGTGAATGCCCCTGAGCCTAAAGCAGATGCATACTGAACCCCAACAGATCCAGCTGTATGTACAGCTTGTTTTAATGTGCTTAGGACTTAGTGATAACATGCTCATACTCACAAAGGCCTTTCAGTGCTGCTCTGCTAACAACTGCCCAAAAGTGAGGACTTAATGCAAGTCATGATGCCTGTCTGAACACCCCAGTTACTGGGACAGCAAGCAGGGAGTCCTCAGTGTCACTGAAATTCAATGTCTGCAGAAATGAATGGGCAAACACCTAAAGTAGGTGTCAAAAAACCCCACAGAAGAAAATCTTGAAATTTCATCTCTCTTGTGGACTTAACTGGTGACATACAGGCCTAGCAAGAAGACAGTTCAAAACCAGGATTCAAGAGCCCTCAAATGGGTCAAGGACAGAACGGTCCCATTCCAACATCACTAGTAATGTGAAGAAATGTGTAGAACTAATACCTTTGCAAATCTGTACCTTATCCTTTACCGCTCAATGGTTTGTCCAAGCCAAAGAAGTATCCCAAGGACATTTTAGAAGCTGCTTGGATAAGTATTAATTGGTCAGGAAAAAGTAATGGTTTGGACTTACTCCCTGATGTTCTCTTGGGTGCTTCAGATGTGCATCTGATCTCAGGGACCACGCATGAGTTTACAGTATGCAGGCTCTGTCACATAGTCTGGGTTTAAATAAACCTCATAAGAGAAGGAAAAAGACCCCTATATGATAGCCTTCCTAAAGTAGTTATACTCAGTATAAGGGGCAGAATTGACAAAACCCTGCTTTCCTAAGGTAATATCTAATTTACTTTGAAACAGAAGAAATGAAACTTCAATTTAATAGAGCTATTTGACATCACTTTGCATTTGCACCCTCACTTACTCTACACAATTTTCTACTGCAGGGGAGCCTTTGTAATCCATAAATGATCACACTGATGACAGAATAGTCAAATGTGTGCAAGCCTATAAGGTTTTTTCTTTCTTCTTTGTTATTGTTTTTGGGTTTTCTTTTGGCTAAACAGCCTTATAAATGCTAACAGACAGAGCTATAAAGGCAGTTCATATAGTTCCCTGAGCAGCCTATAATTCTGCCATCATCACTGCTTCCCCAAGTTTTTGTGTTGGGATTATTTTCAAATTGGACTTAAATCACTGGCATCTCCATACAATTCTCAAAAAGCGATTTGGCATTACTTAAATTCTTTTGAGAACTTGCAATGCTACAGCCACAGATGAATGTTGTTGCTTGAACAAGTAAACTCAATGCATATGTGTCTAATCCTGTCCTCTTAAGTGTCTGATTTACAATGTGGCTAATTGCATTTTTAGATTCCCAACACTCCTGGCACCAATTTCTGTTAATCCACAAAAAGAGTCGGTTTTATAATTACTCCGTATCAACCCTATTGTTGGGAAATCAAATTCTCGAGGAACTTTATGGATAGCATGTTCTGTCAAGGCACTCTTGTTCAAATTGCTGCCAGCATGATGTCTTTCACTGTTAGTTGTTCCTTGATGGAATTTAATAAATATTCATTGGCAGAGTGCAGTGTAATTGATTCAGCCACTTTCATTTTTTATCAGCCCTGCAGGATGCCACAGCCTCTGCAGAAAATCTCCAAGATTTGCCAAAGGTTGACAGTAAGAAGCTTTGGAGATTCACTGGATGAAGAGAAGGGAAAGAAATACTGTCTCTTATCACCATGTCTAATATTCACTGTCAGGAGAAAAAAAAAGCTATATGGTTCTTTGGATGAGAAATGTGCCTTCTACAACACAGTTTAAAAATTCATAAATTCATGCAGTATTGTATTAAACAAAATGTTATGATATCCAAAAGTTTATGACTAGAGAATAACAGTTTATACTGAAAAATGCTTTCCAATAAAAATTAGGATACATTACATTAGTATTTATTTCTATTTACTATACAGAAGATTTTCCACTACCCATAATACTGACCTACACTCACTAGAAGCCTAATCCCTTCGAATTATTCATAAAGGTTTTTAACTCCCCCTACAGTATCCACACCAATATTGCATTACATTCAGGACTAGTGGAAGTTATGTTTAAGCAAACATCCCATTTCTGCAATCCTGTTCGTTAAATTACACCTTGTACGCTTGCTTTTTTGAAGAAAAGGTCAGAGTTGACATTACATCTAATACACCTTCATTACAAACAAGTCAAACAGCAATATGTATTGCTATCAAAACGCAGTATGTATTGAACGAGTTTTCTGTATAAGATTATATAATTTTCTGATATCAATAAGGATATCAATATATGTCAGCCTATTAAAATCAGACATTGCATTTCATCTTATGGTTTCTTTCAGTTGCTTTTCAAATAGAATTCATATTCAGAGTTCATTTAGACAATAGCTCTACTGCTAGAATCCAATTAGCCAATAAGCATCACCATCACCTCACTGATTTTCCATCTAATTTTGTAAGAAACCTCTTAGTGGCACAAAAAGCAGCAGATAGCGCCAGGCTTTGCACCCACCAGAATGTTCTTTTCTAAGCATAGAGTTTAAAAAATACATCCTATACATCCAATCCTCTGCTTGTAGAAACTGATGGAAAAAAAAAAAAAAGTACCTGTACTGAATCAAAGAGACTGGCATAAGTGGTAAAATCAGCCAAGCTGGCAAACTGAGACAGGTACTTAATTTGTTATTTTTCAGTACCTGTTATACCAAATTTACTTATATTGTAAGACATTGTTAAACAAACAGAAAGTTCTAAAAACATCTTTTTTTTTTTCTTTGTTTTTTTTTTTTTTTCCAGTGTCATTCACTTACTGGAATGCCGGTGAAGGTAACTGGAGGCGACTGCCAAGAGATGCTAAAGCTGCTGCCATTGGGAGTGAATTTTGCTGACCCTGGAATGTTCACTGGAGGAGTGGCCTGTGTGAAAAGAAATATTATTCTATTAAGAAGAACCATTCCTCTTCCAAAGCACTTCAAATGATCTTTTGCTCCTTGAAAATTTATATCTATGAGAGACTTTCCAAGGTGGAAAAAACGCGCATGGTAACAGACATTTTACCCTTAATGAGAGGGATAACCATGGGTAAAGCAGTAAGGAAGGAATGTATTTATATATGACTCTTCTTAAAACCTTCTTTAGAGAAAGACAATAGTTCTCACAAGAACCCAGGCAAAATCCTTAAAACCTAGATCTGACAAGAAAACCACACTAAATCAAACATCATATACAAATAACTTTTAAAAATAATGCCTGCTAGCAGAAAAAAAATATTACAAATTATCATCTTCCACAGAGATAAACAAGGCAGTATTTAAAGGCAGCTGGTTTAAACCAATGAAGACTGGTTGGCAAGGCTTCTTGAACAACATGGTTAACAATAAACAAATAAGTGTTAGCTATTTCTCATTTATCAGATCAATGTTGTTACGAATCATTCCAATTAAAATTGTCCTTTCTCGTAAAAACACGGAGCTGAAAATCATCATTGGAATTAAAAAAATGGCTCTTAACAGACTAAGCTAAAGAAAACATCTGAAGGACCCCTGTGCCTTATGGTCTTCCCGTTTAGGCTTTTGTTCTTCCTTACTGCTGCCATCGGGTGCAATACCCAATAATCTGAATTGAGACCATTAAGCATCTTTCATCTTGTGCCTTCCCTCTGTTTTTCTTACTGGGCTATGAGCCCCCAGGAATTCTCCTCTGCCCCTTTTCAAATCTCATTTAAATTTCAATTTAAATGTCTGGAAATCCACACATTTGCAGTTACCCTGCCTACCAGGAGTGCGAGAAGCCACCATGAAGGCGGGTTCTCTTTGACTCTTGAATTTCCAGCTTTCACCATAAAAAAAATAGGCTCCTTGTTTTAAACTTATAAAGAACTTGCTATTAGAAATGCCTTGACAACAGCACTAAAAATCCCTGTCTGTCCTAGGTATTTCTTACACAAGAAAACTGACAACTTTTTTTTCCCCTCCCAGTGCTATTATTGACTCTTGGATCATTCTGTGCTTGATTAATGAACACAGGTTTCCTCCTCATGTGATTTGCTAACTAGCCCAGTTTATAGCAGAAAAATCTCATTAGTTACTAAGGTACAGGATTTTACATGTCATGCGATAGAACTGCATCCAAAACCCATTATTCTTAAGACCACCTAGTCATATAAGCACGATATATAAATCCCTATACTGCTGATGTCTCCTGAGTTTGTTATCAGCCAAGTTTATTATAGTATTTGTATAGCATCAAAATGATTTAATGAAAATGAGATCAGGCCCAAACCTAGCTTTTCATTCAACTCTACTAATAACATTCAAGAGCCCTTTCAAAATAACTCACTGTTGTTCTCCCGGACTCCCTAGCTCTCTCTCCTACACTAAATTTGATCTTTAGCCTAACAAATATTGCCTATATGTTTTAGAGATCAAATGCTCCCCTTGGATACAGAGGGATTTGTTCTTCTGTACTGTTTCTTTGTTGGTTACAAAGCTATCTTGTTGAAGGAAGGTGTGAGAGTTCTCTGGGGTTCCCCCACTGCAGTTCACCTCATTTGCTGATCTTTCCACAATTTCTTCAATTATTCTTCTCAATATTTCCTCATCCATAGGACTGGGTGAGAGAAGAGAGTTGGGACTTGCCTGCTCACTTCCCCTTGAAACCTGTCTTACTACAGGCATCATATTTGCCATTCTCCAGTCATACAGGAAATGGCAATTAACAGATCTGCTCATGATTCTTGAGACCCAGCTTTGGGTTATGCATTTTTTTCCCCCTTTTTTACAGGAATCCTGCAATGAACATTACTCAGACTCCCTATCTGACTTCCTTGAGCTGTGAACTGTGCCACTTCACTCCCTATGAAGTAATTTCCACTATCATGCTCTCATTCATAAGAGAGATTGTCTTCATCACTACATTCCTCTTCAATGCATTGTTTCAGTTTTGATACAGATAATAATATAAGTAAAAAAGGCATGGAATTCTGTACATGACTCACTCCAGCAAGCAAACCCCAGGAAATATGGTGGTATTAAAGACGTTGTTGTTCCCTTCTCATCTATTCCCTTTTACAGAAGAGCTTAGTCACAAGACTGCTTAAGTGCTATGAGTGAAAGCTGGCTTCAATCACTCCTCTTACTGGCAAGAGCCGAATCTCCACTTTGCCTCCTGAGAAGTCTTCTTGCTGAGCTAGAGGGACCCTAGCAGAGGATGCCACTGACCTGCTCTGCAGAAGCTGCCTCCTTTGCAAGGACAACCTGAATGCTTGAGCAGGGCCCCCGCCTCCTGCTTCCAACTAGAAAGCCTTAATCAACGTGGACTGTGTCACTCTTCATTGATTAAATGAAGTACTGAAACCAGAGCAACTTGAAAAGAAGGCAGAGTTCAGACACTTGTAGCTTCATGTTGTGGAATACATCAATTCAAACCCAATTCAAGCAGCTTAAATATTGGAACTAAGATTTCCTTAGGCAAGTGCTTTACTCAAAGGTTGCTTATAAAAAATGACTGAATGAGTCTCGAAATTGCAGGGAAGACTGTCATGACTGCAAATCCCAAATGAAGTGAGACTTCTCAGCAGCTCAGACTTGGTGTCTCATGCTTTGAGAGACAGTGCTTAAGCTAGACTGAGAAGAAAGTCTTCCTCCTGGCTAGCTTGATCAGTCCCCAGGTTGGTGTGCTACCTGATGCAGCTCCCACCCATATGTTAAACAAGCCCATGAATTCAGTGTGGTTCCCTCTGCCCTTTTACTGGGACTGCTCCAGATACCCAACAAAAAGGTTTCATCTGCACAATGCTCTATATGAAAGTTATTACATCCGATCAATTTAACAGAGTTCAATTGTCCAGTGCATTCACAGGTTCACAAAGCACACCACCTCAAAGTCTCTGTTCTTTTCTCATATGGTATCCAGACCAAAAAATATTAAATTTTGGTGCACTTAAAATTGATGCTTTCTGTCTGAACTCAGTTGGAAGTTTCTTGAACAACAGTTTTTGGATCTGACTGGATTTTCACCATTTGCAAATCATTACTTCTGTGAATAGGACACCATATATGCCTTTTCAATCTTCCTGCTCTACTTCACATATACAAGCTGACTTCTCACGCTGTACAAGTAATGGAAATTAATTGTTCCTGGCATCCCTTGGGTACTCGCCTACAGATGCTCCAGCACAGCACTCAAATGAAGATTCTAGGAGGGACTGGCTGACTGAATGAGGAATTTTACAATGCAGGAGATCACATCAGAGCACATCACCTTGGGCCCTCCTTATGGTGAGTGGAGAACTAACTGACAGTGGCAGTGGGAAACACAGAGGAACTCTTCTCAACCTGAAGTATGCACCTACGTGTGGCTGGATAAACAGCACCACAAAATCCACTTGCTGTGGTAGGAGCACAAACAAGTACTTCAGAAGAGGACTTTCAAATTTAAATGAGATTAACCCCTTCGGCTGTCCTAAAAATTTTTCAACCTTTTCAAATTACACTTGGATTTCAAAACCCAAGCATTGAGATCTGACATTTATTTATACATTAATGACATTAGTGTAACCAACGGAGTTCACTGTCACTAGTGTTACCTGGTAAGCATGGTCCGTGTGTACGAGGTAGAGGTTGGTAGGAGCTGAGTGGCTCAGAGGTGTCATCAATTTAGTCTCAGTTTTGGCACATGAAGTCTCAGGACGGATTGTGTCTTGGGTGAGAAAGGAAGGAGGAGATGCTAAAGATGGAGAGACTGGGGAAAGACTGTTTAAGCCATCAGCTACTGAGTCTGTGTTGAGCCTGATTTCTGTGTAGTAAAAGTCCTCCTCTCCGTCACTGTAGTCAGACTCTCCTACACGTCTGTATCAAGACAAAGAATGAAGGACTGATTAAATGCAATCAAGAATCCCAGGTAAATTTAAGTTCTAGTTGCATGAGCAAATATATTCATACTGCCGATCAATTATTATTTTCAATTTCAACACTACCTACTTTATCAGCGTTCTGAGTGCAGGAAAGGGGAGAGGAAAAGAAATCATCTCATCTGAAGGGAAAAGAAGCAGGAAATAATTTTTTTTTCTCTATGTTGTTCTTGAACAATTCTTTGACCCTGAAGTAGATGTTTAACTTCCACACTTCAGCTTAAATATCAGCTTCTTGTTTCCTACTACTGAAGTTAAGAAGAATCTTAATGTACTTTGACTTCAGAAATGACAAAGCAGCTACAGAAGTATGGGTAAAGACAAGAGAGACAGGCAAGATATACTTCCCTAACTTTACAGCAAGTAATATGTTGTTTTATCATAAGTTACTTGATTAAGCCAGATACAGTTATAGCTGTGGTTCACTGTAACTCTCTTCAGCAGAAGAAGCCGCAAAAGAAGTCTCACCATGCAACTCACTGAGACACTGGCAGAGGAAGAGGACGTACAGAGGTTGGCTTGCCGGTGCAGGGCTTTCTGGTCCTACTACAAGCAAACTTACCATAGGAGGAGATGTTAAAGGTTTAATTGCCCCTGCAGGCCTGGCACTACCTGACGAGTGCTTCAGCACAAGCACTAGGAGTGAAGCAGCCCAGTCAAAGCAGTAGTTCCTAGTAGCACAAGCATCTGATTTGATGTGAAACAAAGTTGGAAAGTATTTATGCAAGACCCTGAAAACCACTGTCTTTTTGCACAGCATCAGCCTGGATGTGACATGCAGATAAGCACTTAAGAAGCAAAGGCCACTAAGCTGCGCAGCCATTAGGGAAGTACAGTGTGACCTAGAGCTGTATTTGACCTTCCAGTAAAGTTCATAGAAGTTCAGCAAAGAAAGTGCCTCGCTGTTAGAGTAAGCTTCCATTCACTTTGATGCACCACTCTGCTATTTTTCAGAAACCTAGGGATCTGAGACAGAAAAGCCAAGGAGAAGCCAGTTCATCTCCCCGGACAAGTCCGACTGCTCCACCTTCTCTATCAAATTCCTTAGCCTTATAAAGAGACTGGTCTCTTACCCAAGGTGAACGGTCCGTATGTGTTTCTGGATCCCTGCAGCTGTGCTCAGTACCTTCCCACAGTTCTTCCACAGGCATTTGAACATCACCTTCATGGAGTTCTAGAAATTATGAGTAAAGCAACATGCGTGAAAATTAGAAAGAAAGAAAGCCAAACCACCCAAATCACTGTAAAGGTTTAGAGCCTCTAACGCTGAATTTGTAATGATATCCATATCTCTGTCAACCGTGTCACCCTACTGAAACCAATGGAATCCCAGTGAAAAGTCACAGAGCAGCTTGCGGCAAATATTTGCCTCTCTCCACTCTTTGACACAGCTTTTTCATTTGCAAGTTCCTGTTTCTGTCTCCTTGCTAAAAGAGAAAGAGGATATAAAAACTTCCTACACTTCTTTGGAGCATTTGAAAGCACAACTGATGAGGACTTTTCAGCTAATGCAAGGCATCTTCTGCAGTTTAGATCTTCCTAAAGGAAGCTCCTGTGAATATTTCCACTTGCGAATTTTGCAAAGCAGAAAAAGATTGTGCCAGAAAACCGAAGCTTCTTATAATCTCATTTTATATTCCTTAATACAACTTCATTGGCCTAAACTGAGTTATCATCAATTGAGAGTACAACCAGTCCAATCCTCAATATTTTGAAGACTCTAGAGAGAACTGGTCTTAATTTAAAGCACAGTATGTGGTAACAAACAACAGAGGTGTTGCCAAACTGTACAGATTTTTTAAAAGCTAATTTTTTTCCAAAAAGAAACCTACTTTATATATTTTAAATTATATAAAAAAAATCTAAATGTTTTTTTAATTCTCAAAAATAATTTTCTCTGTTATTACAGAACACATTATTAAAGAAAATATGTGGAAGAGCTTCACAATACTGTGTTATTATCCTATAATTTTAGTTACAATGTAAGATTATATATATTAATATAAAGCTTGATTTAAAAAACAAAGGGAACAAGTACATCCTTAGAGTTAAATACATGCTTTGCTGTGTCTTGAACATAAGTTGACTCGGTGCTTCCTTCAGTTTGGACCCATTGAACCTGAATGCCAGCAAATGACAGGTTTCCAGACTTGTTAGAAAGACAATGATTAGGATATATTTTTTAAAAATTTCAGCTCATGTTTTTTTAAAAAATAAAAGCTGACTGTAGTAGCATGCTCTCACAGTCACTTGGCAGTTTAACATCTCCTGTTTGAAAGTATGGATGCTAAGGGTTTTACGATTTGAGGTATCTGATCATATTGCTTGTATGAAAACTTTTACTTTGGAATAAACCACCCATAAATTCTCTCTATAATTTTTTTATCTGGTAATACAGCTACTTTTCAAATAGTTCCAGAACTCTCTTAAAACTGAATATAAACCATCTAGCAATTCTGACAGATATATTTTTACAGTAAAGACTATCATTATCAGCTTAAAAGCCCACAACAAACCACGGTGACAAGATGAAGACCATGCTTATCATCAACATCTTAGGAATTCCAATATGACATCCTGAACACCGTCTGCATCTTTATGAACACAGAATGGTTTAACAACAATCTCCAGTTTGATGGTTAAACCAATCTCCTAGCTGCACTGCGGCTTAGCTTAATTGTCAATGCTAGGACTCTTAAATTGTTTGGTGAGGAATAGCTACATTAATGGAAACTTTTAAGCAAACAAATTTCTTAATGGCTAGCAGTTGCTAACATGACATTTTCCAAACATGGAACGGAAGAAACTTTAATGAGTAAAAGTAAGGTTAGTGAATACTCTGTTTCCGTGTTTATTCTTTTGATTTTTACAGCACTGAAGAAGAAACAATCTGAGTATTTTTATTTCAGTTTCTAGAGGTGCAAAGCTGTACTCAGATAAAGTACCATGCTGGGACCAGAATAAAAAAAAAAACTGCAGGAAATGCAGTTCACTTATAAAACAAAGTTTGGAAGGTAGTGTTATTATTTATCAAAACTAAACATTTGCCATACAGAGCAAAATGCCCATAAACCACAACAGACAGTGTACTAGATCTGTGCTGGGTATATAGACAGAAATGTTTGAAGACAACTTTGGTAACAATACAGACAGCAGCTGCAAATCCATCTGTCTCATTACAGCTGAGCAATAGAAGTAATGCTAATAAGCTCAACTTTAACTGAGACGTAAAAGACACACCAGCACACTTTGGCGTTCCTACACATGTCCTACACCCCCTAAATAACCTCTGTCTTTATTTAAGAGTCAACTCTATCTTCAATTTGTTATAACAAAAATGTCCTCCAAAATATTTTTTTTCCTTTTTAGCAAGAAGCACAAACTTTTTACACCCCTATCCCACAAACAAGGGCAGAATAGTGTGGGTCAGCAAATAAGCAACTTCTGGAGCAGAAGGATAAATGCGAACAGGTTTAAACAATCATTAAAATTTCTTCCTGCTGGTGATGAAGCAATTAACTGTCTCAGACTGAGCCAGAAACAAAGTCACTAAGGAGAATAAATTCTCTGGTTTTCCCTCTTCTCACAAAAAGCCCTTTTTTATCTTGCTATGTAAAATCTGTCCTGCTGCATTGGGAGGGAAGGAAACTTGGACTACTGCCATCTCTTTGTTTTCTTTTTCTTCAAGAAGAGCCTGCCTGCTAGTTCTTTGGGGGCTAGTTGTGGACATGTTTGTTTTGTTTTGTTTTGTTTTTTTTAAACTGTGTTTTATTTAGCCTGCTTTTACACTCCTACCAAGGATAAATTTGGCCACTGCTAATGCTGTATCTAAAGCCATCAGGCTTGATCTCTCTGTCCCTCTTTTCACTCCATATGTTTGCACAAAGAAAGCTTCACACTATTAAGGTATCTGACATGCTGTCAGACAAACAGCACTTTCAGAGAACAAGAAGTATTAAGGTCATATCTAATTTTTGTGATGACATGGAATGGCTGCCTGTTGCATTCTGCATACAAAGAAGTAGCCAAAGTAGGATAGAAATCCCTTGAATGGCCAGAGGCAACACGTTCCAGAAATCACTTTAGTTTTCTCTGTGCAGGATGCTCTGTAGAACCTCATCATCTGCCAGCAAATATGTGGTGCTAATGGCAGCGTGTGTGTGCAGAAGGTGACTAGGTTGAACAAGACATAGTGACTAGGCTAAGTACCTATGTTAACTGGCAGCCAAGGAGGGATACACATATAAAGATGTTTGGGTGACCTGCTCTTTTCTCATGGCAAAATAAGTGTACTAACATCCTATATGCCCATGGGTATGGAATTTAACGTAAAGCTAACCTTTCTCTTCCTAGGAATGGGTTCATCAAAGAGAAGGCTGCTTGTTTCAGCTTCATCGATACCATCATCTGGCTGAGAAGGTGTCCGAAAAGCTTTGAAGCTATCAGCTGACAGAGGTGGAGAGGGGGTGGATGGGTTGGACTGGTCACTGGGAGCATTCCAGCTCCAGTATCCACTGCTGCAGGTACTAGAAGGCACAAATCCTCCTTCTTTCCAAGATCCATTAAAGGATTCTGTCAAGAACAACAACAGCCATCATTACAAAAGTATCATGTGTTAGGGCTAAGTGGCTCCTTTATCAAAGGCTTATATGCCATGTTGGTAATTAACTGTATGTTTAATATAGGAAAGTGAAAACACTGAATGTAGACAGGACAAGCACATCTATCTCACTGCACGCAAATTACACATTCCACACTTGATTCTTCAAGTGCTTTAACAAAACGAAGTATTTTTCTAAAATGAAATACCGGGTTTGGAAAAACAACCTCTTCTGGAGCACAAACCGCAATAAACAGTCAGATATTGCATGCAGAATTAAAGGATTCAAATATACCCTCAACTTTCAACAGGAACACATGATGGCAATGGGGTGTCAGAGCAAGCTCCAAGGCACCACACAGCCAACAGGAGATCCCCTGGGAAAGGGATATACACTTTGAGCCCCAGAACACTAAGTAGATCTATAATAACATGAGCGTCACCCCAGGGCTAAAACCATAGAAAACCAAAGAAAACTGTAATTACACTCTAAGTGTCTACTCATAATCTCCCAGTGTACACACCTCTGCTTAATCTGAATCTCTAATTGAGGTGGTGTGTATCCTTGGAAGGATATTCCTTTTTTTCTTTACATAGGTGTATCATTAGGCATCTGGTTTCAGAAGTGGGACACAGACACTGTGCAGAACCCATTCCTCACTGCAGCAGCCCCCCAGCATTGGGTGGTGAGCTGACATGCAGACTAACAGGTTACTCTACAACACCATGAGTGGGAGTAACAACACTGCTTTCGCAGTTTGAAGCACAGCTTGACCCATGCTTCACGTGCTGAGGTCCTCAGGCAGTAGACTTTGGCCTGTAACTCCTCCCAATCCCTAAAGGGCTGATGAAAGGAGAAGAGTCTGTAGGCCACCAGCTCAGCACAGGTCTGGCCTGAGTGTGCCCAGCAAGTGCAATTACGGGTGGCTCTGGCTGAAGTTTCATGTTCTCACAGGGCTTGGGCACGTGTGCACAGATGATTTGGCTGCAGCTTCTCCCTAACTCAGACACAGAAAGCTTTTCCCAACAATGCTGTAGGTGCCTGACTATTGTGCAATAGGCAACTTTGGAATTGGCAAGCAAAAAACATCTTATCTGTTCGTGAGACATTATTTAAGTGTGAGATAGGAGTCTTTTCAAGCCAGCACCTGCCTTTAAGAGTTCTGCAGAAGTCACTCCTTCATTCCTTCTCAGTTTCTTACAGATAAATTTAACTAATGACATCAGCAAGAAAATAATGTCTACCACTTGCTACCAAAAGCTTAACCCAAAAGCAATGATGGTTTTTTTCTCCTAATTCAGTAGGGTTTGGATGAAAACCTTAACCATTAATGTAAGCTGCTAACAAAACAGAATGCAGTGCTCCACCATGTAAGCACATGTGAAAAAATACCCCCTTGTGTAGGCAGCAGCCAAAACCCTGCACTTATTGATCAGGGCCACAGAACATAAACAGGGTCAACCACGCCTCAAATCCTCTTTGGAAACGGACACACACATTTCCAATATCTAATAAGTTAACATATAAAACCGTCATGTTTTGGTTCATGATTACAGTCTTCATGTGACTGTAATGGAGGTGGGGTTTGTTTCTATTTGTACTTGAGTCTCATGACAAAGCCAAGTACATCTGGTATCAACTTGTGACCTTAGTATGGCTTAAAATTTCCATTTCCTCAGAAAGCCAAAGTATATGGCACTTTCAACAACTACATTCTGACACATTTATGGTGGTAGATTCTATTCTCAGCTTTTACAGCTTCTGCTCACCTTGCTGAGAATGAGATATAAGTAAGAACATTTTTAAAGTAGTATGGAAAAGACTGAACAAAGCTGACAAAAGGGAAAAGCCAAACACTGGCTGTCATTAATACTAACAAATCTGCCAATGTAAAGTAGTTTAAAATACAAGTAAATGCAACTTACTCTTATTTTTGTGCTCTTTTCACATTGCTGGAGTTGCGTGAAAGTGAACCAGATCAAATATTACTCAGCTGCAGGGAAACAAGGGCCAGACTCTGATCCAGTGTACATGGGTGATCGTCTCCAGTAATTCCAGCACAGATCAGACTTTACTCTTATTACTAATGTTATTTTTTTTACCTTGAGGCAAAATTCCATTTGTTTAAACAAATGTTTCTTTAATTACACTGCTACTTACTGCCCTTTTTTGGAGAAGGATTTAGAAAAAATTAATCATTAGTACATCTGTAGCTCATGTTACTAAGATCAGAGCCTAGCTTTGCAACACCAAAACAGCTTTAAATTATCAAACCCTTACACTTCTATCGAAGCCTTTAGTAAGTCTTCACTCAGGTGAAACTAAGGTATCTCGAGAGAAGGTGCTCAACAGCTTAAAAATCTTGCCTGTGACTACTGAAAACGCATGGATTATTTTTTCAGGCTAGTCATCCCAGTTTTAGGGAAACAAGCAGACAAGCTATGTGCAGAAATATCAAAGAGCATTCAGGCTGCATGAAGAAATATCAAAGGCAGTTAACAGCTACCATTTACCTATTAGCAATTCAAAAGGCCTTGTTTGGAACAGCTTTCCAATCAACAGCTGCTAGTTAGTGTGTGCTCCTGGTCCTGACAACTGTCATCTGCTAAAACTGCCTAAGGTGGCAGACACAGCCTTGCCCCACATGAGAGCATCTCTCTGTGTCCAGGGATGCAACATGGGACACATGTGCCTCAGCTGCTCTGTATCCCTGCCTGGCACAGCAGCCTAAATCCACCTTCATTTGTGGTTTTGGCTGTGAGTTGGAGCAGCTGGAGAGCAGGTATGTTTCTACCCTTCCACTGGCCTTCTCTGGCGGCTGGCAACCTTCAGTCCTCAGGTGGGACAGCCACTGGGGATGTCACCACCGTAAGTTTCCCAGGGGTTGTCGGAGCAGTGGTACTCCATAATGCCACAAATACTTCTGGTTTTAAACATTTGGTAAGTGTGTGGAAAGCACAAAGGCAGGAGCTACACGTGTTCATGTCTAGACTTCCACTTAAATGGCTATAACTTAAGGTTTCTGGAAAAAAAATCCGAAAAAAACCCCTACACTACTAGTTCAAAAATCTTTAAAGCTGGGACATTCCTCATAGGATCACTTTTAAGTACAACATCATTCAGGTGACTGCCTGTGCTTCCATGAAGAATCACAAGAAACTACTTTCCTATTAATTCACATATCTAAGCATTCCTCAAATACTCCACTTATTTACACTAGGAGGTCAAATACTGTCTATTTAAGGTCACAAGTGAGTAAGAAAAGCCAGAGCCATACAAACGGTGCTAACAAGGTTGTCCCGATTTAAGATTATTCCTTAAAATTTAACATTTTTAAGATTCCCTTGTAAGTCCAGCCAAGCTTGCATAAATCAATTGTATTTCAATAGCAATTTCATTATTATTACTCACTTTTTAGATTTATTTTTGTTTGTGTGTCTTCTGCTAAACCGTGAATAGAATAGTCTTTTAAGGGATTATGGATTTGATGGTAGACCATTAGAGAGTTGCCAAGGGCACAGGAACTGAGACTCTAATCCTGCACCAGTGGACCAGACCTGTCGCCATGAAGAATGTTACTACACGGCCTCTCAGACAAGGGCTTTGATCTGGAAGTGCTTTGCCTCATGGTAGTGTCGACTAAAATCTCATCTGACTTCTAGGGGTTGTGGAGAGAAACAACTGCTGCTGTATTTACTGCATGCGTGCAATTGCTAATAAACTGTTTGGAAAATTAGTGTTTCAGTGAGGTCAGGAGACACTCCATAGTACTCATCTCCCACTTATGAAATAAGGCACCTCCTGTTTCATGAACTGGAGCCGCTCTATGGTTACAGAAATGGTTTCTCCTCATATCTGCCAATGCTGCACCAAAGATCTCGACTCTGTTGGAGCAAAGCTCACACAGGGTGATCCCCAGTACACACAGGCCACTACCAGAGGACAGTCATTCAGTCTTTATCCTCCACTATGGCCACAACTTCTGGAAATAAACCCCCAAGTGCATGGCCCTGAAGGCTTACCGTTGGGTCGGACAGGAGGGCTGCGGACCAAAGGGCTGGTGGATAAACTGGTGAGTACCATGGCTGCTGTTACTTTATCCATGTCCAGTTCTTCTGAAGATTTTCTGAAACACAGTGGATAGGAGATAGGAAACACATCAGCAAATAAACCAAACTTTTTTCCAGTTTATTGTTTGGGGTTTCTTTTACTATACCAGACCAAATCCTAAACCAGCAACCAAAGCAGGCCATCAAGCAGTTGTAAAAGCTTTTGTCTTCTGGCAACCTGAACGTACCAAGTGTCTACTTTTAATAAGAGAAGCAGGGGGAAAAGAGAATACTTCTTCATATAAAAGTGTCGGGATTACTGTGACAGTCCATAAATTTCATTCAGTGAATTTCAGCTATTTGTATCCTTAGAGCTAAGTATAGGTTTGATGTTTCTTTTTTTTTAATGAAGATGTAGGGATGCAAACCTAGGTAAGACTACTGATAACGTATACGACTCCCTGTAGGGTGAGGAAGAAATATGAACTGGAGCCAAGTGACACAATTTTTGATTTGTTGTTTCCTCTTAATGTTATTAACTTCCCCTTACTCTCTCTGAAAGACCAGTCTTAATTTTCTCCTGGCCAGGTTATAAATGAATTATTTAAAAAAATCAGCAAGCTGTCAGAAAAGCAGTTCAGAGGAGAGATAAAAAAAGAAAAGGGAAGAGCTTTCTGCAGGCGTAATGGGTGCCTGAGCCAGTAGGACGGCATAGCAGGAAGAGAGTGACCTGGAGCTGCCTTAACTCTGTCTTACTGGAAATCAGCCTGAAATCAGAGGAGAGGGCATGGGGAAGGGCTAATAAGGCAGAAGTGGGCAGTCTTCTGTGGGAGAGAGGAGAGGATCTAGAGACAACTGATACCTACAGAAACCAGGCTTCAGTGATCCAGTGCTCAAGCAGCCTTTTTTTTTTTTTAAGACATTGAAGGATTTTCTTAGTCTGTAAAATGAATGTACTATCACTTTTTTTCCCTCAAAAAAAGCAGCTCCCTTCCTGGCAATGTACAACTTCTGAAGAATGAACATACCAAAATACAACAAAATCTACTAAGTTAGCAGATTTTTGCTTTCCATCCTTATGGGACAGTGGAACCAAAGCAAAAAGCTTCCTGTGAACATTTGCTTTCAAACGTATTTATGACTGATCATTCAAGACCACCTTCTCATTTACTAGAGATCAAACTGAATTCGTTCTTACAAAATGACACTTTTACCTCCTCTATTCGGCACTATGGGGTTTCTAGAATTTGCTCTGTGCCTTGCCAGAAGCTCTGCCTAATCAGGTTAAGTCTTTACTTGAAGCCCAGTACAAGAAGTGTTCAGCTACCTGATGATTTCCATCAACTGTTAACCAGTAAATTGCCAAGAGGAATAGGACATGCTCATTGGAGTCCCCTATTATAGTATCTCACTTCACCCATTGGGTGGAAGGTTCATTAACTGAAAGCCATGCTACAGTGAAAGCCGTTTGATATTTTAGTAAGCAAATCTCAAACTTGCCCACGATATAGTTCACTGCTGCTTTCTGGCTGATGCAAGGACCCAGGCAGATGTCGATGAACAATCTCCCATGCTGCACAACAGCTTAGCTCTCATGACTGTCCTTTGCAACACATCAGTGCCTGGAATCAAAACACTAATGATGGTTCCTGCTGCATTCTCATTATATCCATAGAAATCTTCCTTTCCTTCAGCCAAGGCTTTTACAAAGAGCACAGAAGCCATACAGCCATTACTAATTACTAGAATTACTGGTCACCCATCAGGTCCTCTCGCCCACACAGAAATATTTCACTCAGAATACCAAATTACTCTGGGCTCTTTCCTCAGAGATAACACAGAGATGCTACATTTTCTGGAGACCAACCCTGCCAGATGATTTTCCAATCACTTAATATCCCACTATGAAAATTCACCCTAAGAGGCACTCAGCTATGCTGTAGTCCACTCCTGAAAGACTATATCAATTGTCCCTACTCCTTTAGCCAGCTGTGGATGAACTGCTAATATTTGCAATTCTGCAACATGTGAGGACAAAATGACCACATTCTTCCCAATGGAGAATCCCCAGTGTTTGCAATCAGCCTTCCAACAAGGCTCTTCCATGTGTGTGGCAACAGGACTAATGTGTTCCTGTCTAGGCCTCTTCAGAACTGCATAATTACACTGCACCAGTTGTTGCAAGTTGGTGTCAAGATGTCATAGTCTAAATCCTGAGTAAATCCCAAAATTTAGAGAAATAGTCTATAAATTTAACTTTTTAGCTCCTTTGTATTGATATATTTTTTCCTCTACAATGACTCGGACTACCACTCTGAAAAACCACCCTTTGCTCTGTTCTTCTCTCAGCAATGCCCCAGAATTGTTAGTATTGGCATCCGTGCCTAGGATGAAAATTTTCACAGGTAGGCAAAGTACAGTAATGGTCATACACACCTTCCCCTCCTGTTTCTAGCCATGCTAAACAACACCCTAGCCGTTACTGGACTGCTTATTTCTCACCTGATCCAATTTAACAGGTTTTCAATAGGGAAAGCTCAAATAAAGAAAACTTTGGACTTTCCAACCATTTGGAATCGGAATAATTTTTACTACTTACATCTCTTCAGCTCCATCCAGCAAACAAAGAATGCTCTGCTAATACTGCCCAGCCACAAGAATTTTAGCAACTACAAGTGTTGGCTTATGTGACTCTGCTTCCAAACACGTTTTTAGTTTGGCTCGTAAATGTAAACACACATATTTCATACACCACTTAGCCACCACCGCTGCACGAACAGCAGCCTCTGAAAGAGGCAAAGCATCAAACTGGAGACAGGAACTGCTTAAAGTCATCTGCATTCAGTCAGTATCACATGCAAATCAATGTCTTAAGGCTGCCTCAGTTTTTTCCACCTTTCTCTGCTGGAAATTTGGATCTGCACACAGATGTTCACCAGTATTTGCAACCAGATGGGAGAATAACTTGTCTGTTACACACTAATTGTTCACAAACCACTTATTCCACCATTGCTAAAGTGATTTTCTGTAGAGTGAAGTTATAAAACCTGCCTTTGCTCAGACTGTTATTAGGTGCAATGAAATCTCAATCGGTTGTAAAATCACTTGGTGTACAGCTATGAAGATTTCTTCATTCCTCTAACTCCACATCTTCATATGCAGCTTCCCAACTGCTGGATAGATGTATTTGTGTCAGCTCAGTCTGGATTTGAGACCAAACAGTTTGGATCCTTTCTTTCCAAGTCTTCATAAATCCAAACACACGCCAGAAGTTGAATTTTAATGAACCAGCTGAGACATAAGCAGCAGAAGTTATAGGACCTTGGGGATGGATCCTTTTACCACCACACCACATCTCTTGGCTTCATGGCTCTCTGATTCCTCAGCAGGAAGAATGGTTTCATTTGATCCCTGTGATACCTCAATGTGGCCAGCCTCGTATTTGAAATAGTCCTGCTCTTTAACTGCCACACTCAAATTGAGCTTAGTTACTCTCCTTACTCTAATTCAATCTTCTATTTGTTTTGTTGATAAATTTAACTAATTTTAAAATGATCACATCTTCTTCAGTCAGAGCCCCTTCTGAGGAAATGCTGGAGTTAAGCTCCAAAAGATGACCAAAAGAGGGTCCAAGACAAGTCCAAGGCTACACAAGTGTCTCAAACCACTTGCTGGTACCACAGCCAAGCTGAAAGACAACACAACAGCCCAAATCCTACTGTTTCATTTCCTCATGCAACAGCTGACTCCCCCTAGGACTTGCATTTTCTTACTGGACTGAATCCTCCCTCTGATGCAGGGATGTTGTCCTGACCTCCCCGTGTGAAAGGCACACAGGCCCTCTCTTCTGGACACTGTCACCTTTGCACTCCTAAGTAGGCATCATTCCCATCCGGATACATCTATATCACCTCTCTGTTGTTTCTTCTGTTTACCAGCCACACTATTACCCACAGTTTAATTTTTTTTAGACTTTCTCTCAAAAATCCCTAAAAATACATACTTTATTCTAGTTTTGAAGTCTTTGGTCTATCCTTTATTATTTACCTGACTTAGACCAAAAATCCAGCCTGCAATTCCTTCTCTTGGAAAAACTGCATCTTGGGTTATCACTTTACTCAATCGATGTCTTTACTAAAGTCTAGGTAGACAACATCGACTGTCCTTCTCTCATACACTAAGCTGATCATCTTGTCATAGAAGACGATCTGTTAGTCAAGCAGGACCTGGCTTTTGTGAACCCGCGCTGACTGGGCCCGATTCCCTGGTTATCCTGCACATGACGTGTGATTGCACTCAAGATGATCTCCCAGGCACCAAGGTCAGATTGACAGGCCTGTAGTTCTGCAGAACCTTCTACTGTACGTTCTTGTAAAATATTTAAATTGCTCTCTCCCTCCCATACTTGTACTTCTACATACTCATAGAGACTTCTAAAGTCTTTCTTTGATCACCTAATTACAGTTACATCACACTGATGCTGTCAATACTGATAGAGAAGAATGTTACAGGCATTCACATGCCAAAAATACAACTTTCCATACAATGAGTCACTGCAATCGATGCACTAGTAGTAACAGGAGTATTTCTGAAAGAAATAAAAATCCTAAATTACATTCTACAAGTAAAATAAAAAGGTTTTTGGTTTCTTCAACTCACCGTTAATGGCAAAGGCAATATTCTAACAAGGAACCAGCATGAAAAGGCACATATGTGACTGTGACTCCACATATCTAAATTAACTACAACCACTCTTCCGCCCTGAGCAAAGGTCTACAATATCCTGTGGCAACATATTCTTAATACATAAAATGCTTTATATTTACAATACTTGGTTGCCATCTAAAACCTCAAAATACTGACAGCACAGATAAATAAATGAACTTGCTTGTTGTTGTTATACTTGGTTGTTGATTACGAAGACCAAAAATTAACTCATTCGGCAAAGATAAAAGCAAAAACTATAGAGCAAATGATCCATGTAAACAACCTGAGGTCCTCAGCACCCTGGTAATAGCTGTAATATTTCACAATAAAGCAAAAAACAATGGGAAATATTTTCAAACATGGTATTGAATAAGTACAGTATTGTAATGATGCATCTGAAAACACAAGAGAGCATTACTATTTACACACTGAAGAAGACAACTGGTGCTTGATATCTGAAGCAGACATAATGCACTAATCAGAAGCTAGGGATTTCTGCCTTTCTCATCATAGTCAAACACAGAATTAACCTTTTCCACATTAACTTTGTTATATTTGTGGACTCTTTCACATACAGTATAACTGGCCTTTCTGTGTCTTTTTGTGCTGTCCTTGTTATACCTAGGCAATGTTCTTCAGTACTGATAGCTACTAGAAATTAATTACAACATAAATCTTTATTATACAAATGTAAGAACTTCTTTATTATACAAATATAAGAACTTCTCTTCTAAAAACCATGTATGACCTTCTCAAAGAAATAAGAAAAAATGCATCAAAGGCCACCTCAAAGTTCTCCTCCTCCTCCTGGCCAAGCAGACAGATTTTGCAATTCAATTATTCAAAGGACCTTTGGAAGTCTGGCTGGTCTGTCAAGAGCCCAATCAGAGCTGACAGAATTATCAGTAACGAAGATACTGACTTCCTATCTGGACCATAAAAGTCTAAAGACAATAAAAAGTCTCTGGAAATTAGTCATATCAAAGGGAAGACATTCACAGAGTGGTTCTCAGCATCCTGGAACAGAAAATATGTTTAAAAGAAGAACTGAAGAGAAAGTGGCGTGTAACACACGTGTTTCTTGAAGTCTTTTGTTTCCTCACATCAGACTATGCATCATTTTCCACTGCTCCACAAAAAGAAGACTCTGTAAAAACAAGTATTTCTCCAGCCATTATCACTAAAAGCATTAAAAGTTCACAGAAATTACACCCATTTTATAGATTTAGATAACCAAGAAAATGTGACATTTGGTTGAAAAGGCTGGATGACATATTCTCCCCTACACGGGGGTCACATCTATCTCTCCCTCAGCTGCCTTTACCTCCTCCCCAAGCCTCCGGAGCGCATATAGCTTCCCAAGTCAGGTGGTCCTTGGGAGCACCCAGAGCACCCTCTCCTAGTGCCCCTCTCCTCCCTGTGGTGTGTAAGCCAGGCGATGCTGCCCTGGCTGCTCTGTAGGCTACTGTCACACCAGACCTCTCTGGGGAGCGCTGGCAGAGGTGCACCAGCAACTGAAAAAGGGCAAAATTATGGCAATTTCTATTGTCTGGTGCAAACACATCCACCGACACACCCTGCTGCCTCCATCCCTTCCGCAGCTCTGTAGCAGGAATAGGTGCTTTGCCCTCTAGGATTCCCCAGAAAAGTTTGCTTAAGGCAAAGTCTGCAAAACAGATGGAAAATGCCTTTTTAATTGAAGCCTTTTTATCTCTGATTCTTAAGCAACTTATTTGCCATCCTTAAAGGCAACAGAAATTTCAGACCTATTCAAATGAACAGGACAGAACACTAGGGCTTGCTCTCTCATTTACAACATATGAGATACAGGTGGGGAGAGGATTGGTGGTAAAACACTGCTCTCATAATTGGCCAGTGATAAGATCTACAGTTTTTAGATGCTCTGCATAAATGGGAACAGTTAAGCCAGCCAAATTCAACACTGGAGACAAGCTGCAATCTACAGGAACAATTTATTCTATATATTGAACAAGTTGATACAATGAATAATTTTTACTTTTCAAACAGTTGTGACATATCAGGAGAACTTATCTAGCAAAGAACCCTGAGGGCAACAACAGAAGATGAAGTAGGAATATGACACAGAAATTGTCTGCTTCAAAATGGAGCAATCAAATAAATGGTAATCACTGGACAGAGTGCAAAGCAAAAATGAAATTCAGAAAAGAACAGACCTCTGCAGAGAACAGTTATTCCTTATGGTCACCCACAAACCCTGAGGATTTTCTGGCATGATTATCTGTTCCATCTCCTCTATTTTAAAGGCCACTTGCTGATTCGATAAATAACTCGGTCTCTACAAACCAACCCTCAATAGCAACCTGAGGCAAAAGACCAGTTATTCCAAATATTATCCAATATCTTCATTTCCATCCCTGTTCTGCCTTTGACTTAGCTACTGTTTCAGTTTGCTCACAGGCACATCCCCTTTCATCAATGAGATCACTTTGATTGGGTACTGTTTATAGAAAGAAAATTTCACACTTCTAATGCTTTCTTATGCTAAAGATATCATCTTGATCAATGTCACAAAATGTCTGTTTTTCCCAAAGTAAAATAAAAAATACAAGGCCAGGAACGTTTTGCTCTTTCTTTTTGTTCCCCCTCTACCTATTGCAAACAGCTTCATTCCCACTTTAAATGAATTTAATTCTAACGTTCCCAAAATATGTTTTATAATATCAATGCCAATACACCATCCTAACATAGCTACATGGATAATTTGTTTAGCAAAATTTATATAGAAAAAGCTGCTGCAAGTAAATTCTATATTTAATTGCTTTTCCCCCTCAATAATATATTTTTTTTCTAACAGCATATACATTGAGGAAACATTTGAAAAAGACTGCAAGCCTACACTACATTTATCCCCTCCTCCTCTTACCAAATCAAAGAAGCCCAAGCTTCCTAGCCTGCTAATGCATATAATTGCTAATGTGAACAAAACAGCAAACACTTTGCTAAAATCTAATCAGTCTCAAAAATGACCCATGGGGCAAGTTTCTGTTTATTGTTAATATTTACAGGACAGTCTGTTCGAGTTTTCTGATTCCTCATTTTTTCTAGCTAGATGTAAGCAGAAAAAAAAAAAGCCACAAATTCTGGACAAGGCTGTCCACAGCTGCTAGTACTGCCAAAAGAAATCTGAAGACTAGAGACAGCTAAACACCCAGCCACTCTCGGATATAATCTATATCAACCCACTGTTGCTACAAGTTAAATGTGAGTAATACAAAGCAAAGCCCTGGAAGCTATTCCAGTGGCAAGAAACTGCCTTCACTGATTCTATGCCATGACGATTCAGGAGACAGATAAGCTGATGTTCTGACTGACTGGCGAGGTGTTGAAGAGCTAAGGAAGGATTGGGTCCTTCTGTTTTAGGAAAGGTCGTGCTAGATTACAGACTGAAATAGATACAAACCCGCCCCCCCCCAAATCCAAACTACATTAGAAATACATTCTGCAGCCAGTAAAACAGTACTGTACCTATTCTACACTGTACAATTTCTTTCCAGTGTATAATCTCATTTCAGGTGACATGTAGTTTGCCATGAGGTCTTCCCAATTTTTCAGGTAGGTTTATTTGTTGTTGTTTTTTTTTAAATCTCACAATTACAGATGATAGGTTTCTGCTGCTTGCCAAAATTCAAACTTGACATTATGAGATGTGAAGTACCACCACCAGAAGATCTCCAGGCCTAACCAACTCTAAGTATCTCAACATGGGAACCTGGTCTTGAAAGAAATAGGGCACAAAGGCATCTCTTCTCTGAACCACCTCTAATAAAGATGAACCATATTTAAGTGAAACACCAATCTTTCTTCTTGCCTTTAAAATAATTGTTTAACACTTTCAAAGATCCTTTACAACTTAATTTCTTCTACAGGAACTAAACACAACCACATGGATGGCCACCTTCTCAACAGAGCTGAGAAGAGATGTCTTCTCATCCTCTGATTTTAACATTTGCTGCACTAATGTGAACTGATGATAAAAACTGTGGATGTGAAAACAGACTCTACAAAACTAAAATCTACCAGACCTTTCAGGAAGAGGCACGTACAGTAAGGAAATGTTTCTAGATCCTCTAGGCAGAGTGAGACGTACTGGGGACAAGCCAAAGGTGACTGACACCCTCACCACAAGAAGGATGTTGAGGCTATGGAGCGAGTCCAGAGAAGAGCAACAAAGCTGGTGAAGAGGCTGGAGAACACTCCTTATGAGGAACGGCTGAGGGAGCTGGGGTTGTTTAGCCTGGAGAAGAGGAGGCTGAGGGGAGACCTCACTGCTCTCTATAACTACCTGAAAGGAGGTTGTAGAGAGGAGGGTGCTGGCCTCTTCTCCCAAGTGACAGGGGAGAGGACAGGAGGGAATGGCCACAAGCTCCTCCAGGGGAGATTTAGGCTGGACATTAGGAAAAAATTTTTCACAGAAAGGGTCATTGGGCACTGGCAGAGGCTGCCGAGGGAGGTGGTTGATTCACCTTCCCTGGAGGTGTTTAAGACACGGGTGGACGAGGTGCTAAGGGACATGGTTTAGTGTTTGACAGGAATGGTTGGACTCGATGATCCGGTGGGTCTCTTCCAACCTGGTTATTCTGTGATTCTATGACACTGCACAGCCATGCCGAAGCATCCCCAGAGCTGCTGGCTTCTAGCAGCTAATGATCTGCCTGTGCAGTCAGCATGTAGAAAGGTCAGGTTTTCCTAAAAGCACCGACCCCTGCACGTATGCTGTATGGCCTGTGTACATGAATGTGCCAGACATTCCAGGCAGAAATAACTGCGCTCTCCATAATGCTCCACAAAAATATTTAGAGATCCATGTAAAGCAGAATGGTTGCAATAAGAAAATGAGAAAGTCTAAATCATCTAGACTGTCTATCCTATACAGTAGCCAGTGTTCACTGATGTCAGACACTAGGCCTCCTTATTATAGCTATTTCTTCACTATTCACTACTAACTATCTCATTGAAGATGCTCCACTTTAACAATCCCACTGCTGCTGCTGATTTTAAAATAATCTCCCTTGAAAGGCCCCTCTCTAGTCCCTTAGCAACTAAAATTGTTTTCCTTTCTTCTCAACTCAGGGTACAATTTTCTCTTAGGGTGCAATTTTCTAACCAGTGGATGTTTGCTATGTGCAGTGGTGGCAGATGAGTTATTATTTTATTTTATTCATGTTACAATTAGTTAAGTGTCTTGCACCCCAAATTATCAGAACATACCATGGGCACATGTTAAAGGGAAGGTGATGTTTCATGGGCAAATCTGGCAACATCATAGTTGGGAATGATCATGCTTGCTGGAAAATGTGAAAATAAGTGATAAGATTGTCTGTGGCATCGAGAAACAGTACCATGCACTGCTACTTTGCATTACACTCCATCAAAGACTGTCAAGTAAGTTGTCATAGTTCACTTATACTATGCATTATTGTATCTATACCAGACCTTAAACTAAATAAGCGTTTTATTTTGCGCCCCCCATCACTATTCAATGTGTATTTATGCATTTATAAACATGTCCAGCATTTAAAACCCAGCAGTCTGAGTGGTGGTTCATGACTACTATGGATACACAACTGCTTCTCTTTAAAGCCACTGGCAAGTCATTCAAGTCCTCATGAAATTTCTAGCTCTGGTTTCTCACCTTTGAGTCCCTTCTTCAAGGAGAGGGAAAGCAGAGTCTTTTTACAAAGAGATGTTAATGAAAAAAAAATAAATCATAGTTTTCATATGTTGGTTACTGTTTTAAAATACATGCAACAATCCTGCTGGAACAAATTGACCTGAAGTTGGAACCTGACCCTGTAATCAAGGCGACTGCAGCACAGTAATGTCAAGCCATCAAAGACTTATTAATTTCCAAGTGACAATGTACAAAACACCTTCCAAAGTGGTAAAAGACACAGAAAAAGACAAGGGCAGAACCTATGGTCCTACTGGGATGGTGGGAGATTTGGGCGAATCCAGTCTGCAAATCATTTGTTTCTGAGTATTTTCACAGAATCACAGAATGATCAGGTTGGAAGAGACCCACTGGATCGTTGAGTCCAACCATTCCCACCAATCCCTAAATCATGCTCCTAAGCACCTCATCTACCCTAACCTTAAACACCTCCAGGGACGGTGACTCAACCACCTCCCTGGGCAGACCGTTCCAATGCCTAACCACCCTCTCCGTGAAGAATTTCTTCCTAATCTCAAGCCTAAATCTCCCCTGGCGGAGCTTGAGACCATTCCCTCTCGTCCTGTCCCCTGTCACTTGGGAGAAGAGGCCAGCTCCCTCCTCTCCACAACCTCCCTTCAGGTAGTTGTAGAGAGCAATGAGGTCTCCTCTCAGCCTCCTCTTCTCCAGGCTGAACAACCCCAGCTCTCTCAGCCGCTCCTCATAAGGCCTGTTCTCCAGCCCCTTCACCAGCTTTGTTGCTCTTCTCTGGACTCGCTCCAGAGCCACAACATCATCCTTGTGGTGAGGGGCCCAGAACTGAACACAGTACTCGAGGTGCGGTCTCACCAGTGCCGAGTACAGGGGGAGAATAACCTCCCTGGACCTGCTGGTCACGCCGTTCCTGATACAAGCCAGGATGCCATTGGCCTTTTTGGCCACCTGGGCACACTGCTTTTTGGCTCATGTTCAGTCGGTTGTCAACCAGCACCCCCAGGTCCTCCTCCTGGCAGCTTTCCAGCCAGGCTTCTCCTAGTCTGTACCTCTGCTTAGGGTTGTTGTGCCCCAAGTGCCGGACCCGGCATTTGGCCTTGTTAAACCTCATGCCGTGGGTCTCAGCCCAGCAGTCCAGCCTGTTCAGGTCCCTTTGCAGAGCCTCCCGACCCTCCAGCAGATCCACACTTCCTCCCAGCTTGGTGTCATCTGCAAACTTGCTAAGGGAGGACTCAATGCCTTCATCCAGGTCATTGATAAAGACATTAAACAGGACTGGACCCAGGACTGAGCCCTGGGGAACTCCACTTGTCACTGGCCTCCAGCTGGATTTAACTCCATTTACCATCACCCTCTGGGCCCGGTCATTCAACCAGTTTTTCACCCAGGAGAGTGTGCACCCGTCCAGGCCAGAGGCCGACAGTTTCCGTAGCAGAATGCTGTGAGAAACTGTATCAAAAGCTTTACTGAAGTCCAGGAAGACCACATCCACAGCCTTTCCCTCGTCCAAGAGTTTAGTCACTCGGTCATAGAAGGTGATCAGATTACTCTGGCAAGACCTGCCTTTCATGAACCCGTGTTGACTGGGCCTGATCACCTGGTTCTCTTGCAAGTGCTTCATGATAGCACTCAAGATCACCCGCTCCATTTTATGTAACATCACTATAGGAAAAGGTAGCCAAAATAGATACTTATATTTTGAATAAAATAAAGACAAAATTTATAAAAATGTGGGGATATTATGAAAATAAAAACAGATTAGGAAGTGTCATAAAACTTGTTTGGTTCTTTGATAAACCACTGTGTGCATAGAAGATGGTCAATTTAGATGGATTAAAACTGAAGGGATGTATCAGGAATATTTTGTAAGTGCTCCTTATCAAGACATTTTGCCAAGACGCTTTTAACTTCAAACATTTGTTGTGCTATCATGTTTGCTCTATGAGTCCTGGTGTGTGTGGGGTTTTGCTCTTGTTTTAATTTCTTGAATGCTTTGCACTTACAACAATGAAACACTGACATAATACCTAGTAGCAGAAGAAGGCATGAGGCTTAACTCCACAGTCACCTTTAACGTTCTTGTCCTCAATTCAACTTTTTATTCATTACAGGAAACAACCTGAGTTGTGGCCTGTGAATATCAAAGGGAAACGGAGAATATGCTGCCTGGCCCTTGGCTCGTACTAGGTTCAGCCTGTTCTCCACTTTGTTCTGTTAGAAAGAAACACTCTTTTTGGTAAAGTACATTTTTGTGGTAGGAACTGTTTATGAAGCCATAACGATGCTGTACAGACTCAGTTACTGCAATTTGTCCTTGTAGGTTTTTATGTTATATAGAATCATAGAATTGTTTAGGTTGGAAAAGACCTTCAAGATCATTGAGTACAACTCTTAACCTAACACTGTGAAGGCCACCACTAAACAATGTACCATTTAGCAGAGCTTTTTTTTTTGGTTGTCTAGGAAAACATTGCTACAACAAATATTGCAAGCAATAATTGCCATGACATAAGACAGCCAGTCACTTATTGTGGGCTCATGTTATCCAGTCTAACACTTCTGTAAAATTACTCCTGATACTGAGAGGTACATTAATAAAAGTAACAGTCACCAGATGAAATCATAGCACAAATTTAACTGCAATGAAGATACCATCTTCACCACCTTCCATATTGGCCCCTGGAAGCTGTATTCTATATTAAAACCACAGATGTACTTGTAAACATTTACCAAGGTCTTATTGAATAGCTAAAAAATATCCACATTAAGTTTGATACTACTAACTTTATTTCTATTTCTATCTACCAAAGATAACACAAAGTAAGATCATACTTTTATAAGAAGATAGCATAATTTCCCATTACAGAATTCAAGTCTGCTCCCATTCCACATAGAGAAACACATTCTTTGCCACTGTTAGTCAACAATGTAAATATTCTTTTTTTTTTTTTATTTCGATAGCATAAGCACTGGCCTAACAATCTAATTTCATCTTCAGGTAACAAACCTAGAAGTGGTTCATCATGTGCAATGCTCCATGAAAATGAGAGTATTCAGAGTTACTGAAATTTCATCTTTCACTACAATTATTTAAGTAATTCTTTTCATACACAACACAGCAAATAATACTTCTTTCTTCAGAATGCATAGAAGTCTCAGAGGCACTGTTATTAGTTTAGCCTTAAAATCATACCCATTGCAGTCACAGAATCCTTAGGTTGGAAAGACCTTTGAGATCATCAAGTCCAACCATACTTGTCCATGACTAAATCATACCCCTAAGCACTTCATCTACCCATCTTTCAAATACCTCCAGAGGTGGTAACTCAATCACCTCCCTGGGCAGTCTGTTCAGTGCTTGAAAACCCCTTCTGTGAAGAAGTTTTTCCTAATGTCCAATCTGAACCTCCCCAGCACAGCTTGAAGCCATTCCCTCTCATTCTATCACCTGTCACTTGGGAGAAGAGACCAACACCCACCTCTCTACAACCTCCTTTCAGGTAGTTGTAGACAGTGATAGAAGTCTCCCCTCAGCCTCCTCTTCTCCAGACTAAACAATCCCAGTTCCCTCAGCCACTTCTCATAAGACTTATTCTCCAGCCCCTTCACCAGCTTTGTTGCTCTTCTCTGCACATGGTTCAGGCACTGAATGTCATTCTTGTAGTGAGGGGCCCAAAACTGAACACACTATATGAGGTGCAGCCGCACCTGTACTGTGTAAAGGGGCAGAGTCACTTCCCTGGTTCTGCTGGCCACACAATTTCTGATAAAAGCCAAGGTGCTATTGGCCTTCTTGGTCACCTGGGCACACTGCTGGTTCATGTTCAGTCAGCTGACAACCGACACTCTGGGGTCCTTCTCCATCAGTCAGCTTTCAAGCCACTCTTCCCCAGGCCTGTAGTGCTGCAGAGGGCTTTTGTGTCCCAAGTGCAGGACTCTGCATTAGTCATCCTGTTGGCCTCAGCCCATCGATGCAGGCTGTTCATATCCCTTTGCAGAGCCTCCCTACCCTCCAGCAGACCGATGCTTCCTTCCAGCTTAGTGTCACACGCAAACTTACTAAGGGTATATTCAATCTCTTCATCCAGGTCATTGATAAAGATATTGAACAGAACGGGACCCAGCACTGAGCCCTGGGAGGACACCACTTGTGACCTGCCTCCAACTGGATTCAGCTCCATTTACCACGAAACACAGGCTTGGAGATCTGAGGGGAACTGCAAACGCAAAACATCTTGGCTTGTTAAGCAGACAGTCCATAATTTCCATAGATTCAAACATCCCCTCCTCTCCAGCTTCTACCCTCTCATCTTAGTCCCTCTGTCTTGTGATGCTCTGCTTAAGTTCTCCTATACTCCCTTTTTTTAACTTGACATCAGATTTGCCTCAGCATGCTTGCCTTTTCCTACATCTATCAGAGAACTGCGGAGGAAAAGTCCTGCTACAATTTAATGAAAATTCAAAGTTGAATATCAATAATGTCATTAGTGAGTAAATGCATCGTTTATTAGAAGAGATGAAAAGGAGAAGCTTCAGCCTGTGAGAAGCTGGCAGTCTAGATTTGGTGCCTGCTTTCCATCCACTTTGATCGAGTCCTCCCTGCAGTACTGGACAACCATAGCCACCTCCCCATTGCTCTCTTGCGAGTGCCCAGTAAGGGTGTTAGCTCCTTTGGACAAAAAAGATGTGGCCTGGATGGAGAACGAGTTACTTCTCTGTAAATCTCTGTCTGAAAGCAGCAGTTTTTATAAATGCAGTTTTATATAAGCAGTTTTTAATATGACACAAACATGACCCCTTCCAGAGGCAGAGTATACGCACTATCCCGTAGATACGCTACATTTTGTGCAACCAAGAGCACCGCAGCTAAACACTACCTATGCAGAACATTACTGTGTTCTGAAAATTTACCATTTTCATTTAAGGAATAAGTTGGTTTTAGAATACCTATATTTTTTCACTTCTTTTTTTTCCCCAGATAAATAATGGCAACTGCATTTAATCTTCCTCCTTTGCACATCCCAATACAGATGTAGAAACTGCAAAGCAGTGGCAAGTCTCCAGTGGAGCTGACAGCACAGCCTAACTACAGCCTCTCTTACTCCCCTTCAACCAACTCTTCTTATCCATACACAGCCTCAACAGCCTTCTCCTCCTAAATACAAGTCAGCAGGTCACTGAGTGCTCCACTTGTTTAGGGTAATCTTTGCCTTATCTCACCTCCAGTTTTCATTAAGAAAAAGAAGTATGTAAGAAAGTCCTCCTAGATGCAATAACCATCCCACCTCCTGCTATCTTTAAAAGCTCTCCCTTCTCACTCCCAACTCCCAATCCCATGAGCATGGTCTAGTTGACACACGCATCTATGTAAGTGTGCCTGACAACTTTCCCACCAAGGAGCCCCCTGGGCAGCAGGAACTGCTCCCCATGCTCTACGTAAAAGGTTTTTGCTGTTTGCACAGCAGGTCTTAGCAGATGAGCAAATCTGGGTCAGCATCTTCCTTTACAGCTTGCTGTGAATAAAGAAGCACTTTGCAGGCTATGCCATTTTCAACTTGTTAAGTACTTCCTTTCACTAATGCCAAAGCACCTGGCTCAGACACTCAAAAGTCAAGTTCTCATCCTGCCAATCACAAGCTCTGGTAGAGAATGATGTTAGCTGAAGCCTACTACAACAGCAGTGTAAAGATAGCCTGCTGATGAAAAATATGACCCCAGACCACTGCAGTCTACCATCCTGTTGTTGATGATGTGAAGCGTTTTGGAAATTACCCAAACACTTTTCTGGATTTTTTTCAGGGAAAGAAGATGCTCACTCTTACAACCCTCATGGCTGTGGCTGCAGCTTCAGTAGTAGGCTCAACTCACTCCTTGGTTTGCATTATCAGAAAGGTATTGATCACAGAGCGCACATAGGAGAAAAAAACATCCAAAAATCAGTGTGCCTCAGGCATTACCCCAAAGGGAAGGAAGGAGAAAAAGGACCTTGAACAGGTTGATGTGGGACTTTAAGAACTGTGGGACTTAGAGCTTAGCCAGCTAAAACAGATTAAAACAACACTCACGACACAGAGTTTGGAGAGAAAGCAGCCCATCTGTGCTTCAGAGATGACTGCTAATAGTGAAAAAATACAGGGCAGAACCTGTTGCAGAGCCTGCATTAACTGCAGTGGCTGGGAGTTTTAAAATGTTTTAATAATGTACACAAACTGGAGTAAAAGGAGAAGAGAGAGAGCACACACGTGTGTATATGCACAGAACGTTAGGTAAGCATCATTCTAGCATTCACAATTGTATTTGTTTGTTCTACACACAATCTTGCATCCCCCTCTGCAGGACCCTATAGCTGAATTCTGATTCATTCATTATAGAAAATAAGAAAAAGAGCAATGCACCAGATGCATATTTGTTGTTCACGTTAAAGGACTATCTTAAAAAGAGAATATTTAGCTTCCAATGCTATGAAAATTCATAGTCACATGTGTTGCTGTCTGTACATTTTCCATAAACAAGATTTAGTAACTAAAGGTATTCAGCTATAAACAGAAACATGTGGAGCATGATAAATCACTTTGAAGCAAGCATCTATGTCACAGCCTCCAAAAAACATTTCGCAAGCAAAAATACTGTTAGAACAGTAACACATGCTGTAGGATTACTTTTTTTCAGTCTTCCTTCGCAACCAGGGCCATGTTTTGTAGAACTGAAAGTAAACTCAAGGGCAGATTCAGAATGTGACGGTTTCTGTATGCCCGCTCTTCTCCCTGCCCTCCCTGCTCACTGCCGTGCTGAAGGGATTCTCTGTCACAAGGGATACATCAATCGGCCAACCAGCAAGATTGTTATGCAACACAACCATCTGTGGTTCCTCTGTTGGCTCTTACTGCTCGCCTTAGGACAGTCAAACGCGTTGGCATCCTTGCTTTGTGTTTAAAAGGCTCTCCTTGTTCTTTAAATAACTCTAAGAATGTCGTTTGTGTGACTTCTTGCTGCCACACTGGCTTGTGAGGAGCGGTGTATGGAGTCCTGGTGGTACAACGCTGTTTCTGGGGCTGCAGTACTGGGAACTGGCAAAATCCTACCTTTCCACAGCAGAAACCCAGCATAAAAACCAGGATGAGAGGTGAAAATGCCACGGCTTCAGCCCCGGCCATTTTATTTTGCCCAACCCTCTATCCAGGCTGATGCCTGATGACCAAGCATGTCTGCAGTTGAGCTGTGCAACAAAATCCCCAGCCCAGGAGGAGAAAGAGATGCTGCTCTCTTCTGTTCCTACTGCTTCATCAGGGGGTGGAGCCCTGGTATTCACCAGACTCTCACTGGTTTGAATTGGTTTGATTTCTGTGCTTCTCCCTGAAGAACAGAACTATTTGTAACTGCAAAATTCTTTTCCCAGATTAACTAGTGTTTAGATACACATACACCTAGATTTGGTGCATGTGCCTATGCTTTAGGTGAAGACTAATAACTAGAAAACACACATTTTCAAATGGATAATGCTACATGCAAACACACAGCCAAATGTATCAAAAAAACCCCAAAACACTGAAAAAAGCTTTGGCCAATTTCTGTAACTCACACCTTCCTCCAGCACACCTCACTCCCAAGTAAGATATTTGAGACAAAGTGAAGTATTTATCTACTGATATGAGAAAAGACAACTGTAGCATAAAGCCTAATGTGTTAGGGCTGTTTAAACATGTTCACATTCTGTTAACCCCAGCAGACAGCTGTTATTTTGGTATCCAGAATCAGAGGAGCACATTTGAGCTACTCAAACCACTGTATGGTAGAAGACCAGTCAAAAACACCATCTTTCTGAAATATTTTATGAAAATCTAAAGCAAAATAAAACTATGTGGTTGCATGCGTGTTCAGTCATGCTTTCTCTGGAATAAGCAGTAATTTGGGGCACAAAACCTAGGAATATTTTTCCAATAATATTAAGGCAACAACTTTTGAAAAAGAAAAAAAAATAAAAGAGAGACAAAACCCCCAATCAACAAAAAACCCAAACCTTGCAGTAATCAGTTGTTGCAATCAGACAATGTGATCAACACAGTCTCACACATCACTCTTGAATCAGAGACATATAGAAGTAAAACTGATTTCAGATATTCACCTAGAGGGCATCAGAGTCATATAGAGAAGCCCTCATGTCTAGCACAACTTTGCTACAGTATTATTGCCAGTAAATAGTCAAGATTTTGGATAATCCATATGGAACATTCAAAATAGCAAGCATGGCCTTCGTTTCTTTGATTCATCTTCTCATTTTTTCATTCATCAAGAATAAACAGTTTTCTTTTCAATTGATTTTTTTAAACTACCATTACCGGGGGAAAATAAAAAATCACCTAAGACTCACTAGTGTCTAAGAAACATGTAATGTTGTAAAAGTTGCCTTCACAAAAATTTTCACAAGCGACTTAGAGCTCAGAGTATAATCTAGCAAGTAATGCCTGTGTTCTCAGCAAACACAACATGGAACAGTATTTCTACAGTCTATGTAGCATGTTCTCTAACACTGCAAAACTTTTGGAATACTCATATCCATTATTTCTGAGTCATTACGAGTGGGCTGGGAGTTACTGCAATGTCAATTCTGTAAACGGGTATTTGCTTCAAGAACTAGGTAAAGAGAGACAGCTACAAAAGAGGGAGACTTCAATGGTTTCTGTCAGTGATCTGAACAAGGTCTGTTCCCAAAACTAAACTACAGGGACAAAATCCACAGGATAAATATTTATCTTTTTTAATCAGACCCTCTCTTCAGTTCCACCTTCTGTGGAAGTTTGTAAAAAATTAACATTTTGAGGAGCTTCTTTTACAGCCAGAATTTTAAATGTTCTCTTAGATCAAGCTGTAGACTCAGTACCTATTTTCCAATTTTTTTTCTCCCTAACAGTTGTGACTTTTAGTATTTTATCAGATAAAAATTGTGCATCTTCAAGCCATGCCCTGATATGACATACCATTTTCCCACATTAAGACTGCTGGAGAACCCATTAGCTGAAATTTTGTTTCCATAGTCCACGGTCCTCTGTACTAAACAAAAATCAGATGTGAAATATTTCATTAAGTTATAGGCTGCCTTTTTCTTCTCTGAGTTAAGATCTAATTTGACATGTGCAATAGCAATTGACTATATAACACTCTTTAAAATTCATTTATAGCAGTGACAAGAATATGGTTATTGGCGTAAAGAGAAAATAAATACGTGCTCTATTCAGAAATCAGCTGACAGCCTGGGTGAGTTGTTACTTGATTTAATTTCCATTAATTTTCCACTGGAGAAACTCCCAGTATGGAACACAAGACTCAACAAGAAGTTTCTGCAAATATCTGGCTCCCTTAGCCAAGTGATCCTTTCTCTGTGCCATTTTAAGCCAAATGTATTTAAATCAATGGGTTTGTGCATGACTAGCTATTTCAAGCCTTGTGGAAACAACCAAAAACCAGGGTACCACTAGTGCACTGCATGAAATGGTTTGAGAAGCCCTCTGATTAGAAAAATCAAATGGTCAACTAGTGAAAACCACATATTTTTTTTCCCAAAGATTTTACTCCTTATTATACTTGCCATAAATATCAAGGGTCTAAACCTGTAAAATTCTGTTTGTGCCAACAACCTTACCAAAATTCACTGTTTTTTTTTCCTCTGCAACAGAACCTCCACCCATGCAGAAAACGCCTGTCTGGCATTTATTATAGGATTAAAATGCATCTGTATAACGACTTTAGTGCCGTGAAAGGGAATGTGATTACTTACTTCAATTTTTAATATTTATTTATTCATTCTGGAAAATGAAATGCAGGATTATGCAATAGCTAAGTCAGTAAATGGCCTTACATTTCCAAATCAGAAAAAAATGTTCCCATTAATTTCAAACTCAGTTCTGGAAATTGTGTACTAGAAATGGCCACATGAAAATGCATGTATTGGTCACTTCTAAATAATTGCTTTCAAAATGAGCACTCCTGAAACACTCAATAACTAAATAGGAGCATGAATTAAATTACATCTGTATGGTACAACACAACACAGTTATATACTACATATAATATGTACACATATATATTCTATGCGTGTGTGTATATACATACGTCAGCTTCCAAATGAGCTAGGACAGGTCCCAGCAGGTAGACAGCTTGGCACCTTGGGGAAAGGCAAAGTGGCTCACTGTTAGTGTGACAGCTCAAGATTAGGCACAGGCAACTAACCACCAGGTGTGATGCAAACAAAGGAAGTTCAAATCTGCATCCCTCATCACTCAGGCAAAGCTCTCACATCTGCAAGAATCTGGAAATCCTGACTGCACCTCAGGAAATCAAAACCCAGGCTCAAATTAAAAACAAACACATTCTGTTAAGTTTGTTAATATATGAAAACAAGTAGTGGTTTCCTTCCTTTCTTCCACCCTCAGAACCATCCTCTCCCATCACACCTAGAGTTTTAAAAAATACTGCAAACAACAGAAAACAAAAAATATTCAAAAGGCTTTGGTAACAAATCTAGGACGCTCATGCCTGTATTTAAGGTTTTAAATGTAGTAAAATATTACCTCCAGCTAGATTAATTCGGTTCCCTGGGAACAAAGAGGGTATAGTTGAGAGCACTGATTATTCTCACTCTCTGGTAAGCCACTTACAATCATATTTGCTTTGTAGTTTCTATATGCTTCCTTAATAACTGCAGTTGAGGGGTGTTTGGTTTTTTTTGTACAACCAATTTTGTAGCTTATTAAGCCTAGCAAGAAAGCAGCGCTACCTCTCCTATCAAGTTCCCATGCTCAAATACCCACACTTTAATCTCAATGACTAGAAATGTGTGTTTATCAGTGCAACACTCAGTGCTACTCCTTCTGTAGGGTCTGCAAGGAAGGAACAGGTTTCTGTCAAGAAGCACTCCTCTCAAGATTTTTTGCATTTTAAAACAAATTGTCTGGAAGAATCTGTAAGTTTGACAAACCACTGCCACAAGCAATAAACTTGTTTTTAAAATGCTCCTTTTGAAGATTTTTTAAACCAAAAACTCGAGATACACAACATTAAACTTCAGTTAAAGGACCAGTTAGAAACACATGCAAAGCTGCCTGACACAGGGTGGGGTTCAGCTCCAGTTTAGGACATCTACCCTAATGTACCCAAGTGGAATATGTGCCTCACTCCTACCACTGTCAACAGAAATCTGGTCTCAATAACTAGCAGAGAAAAGAGATCAGCCATTACCACTAGGGTTAAGATTGGGCTTGCCTAAATTTAGGTATCCAGCATCTTCAAGACAACCTAGCACATCCCTACTAGTCATTAGCTGCTGCTCCCTAATCAAGGTCTTGAGCAGTTCCCAGTTCATATCCAGAGCTCTGCAAAGGTATCTCCAATACCTGACTCCAAGTAACACGGCACTGGATGCTTACGCCTAGCCAGCTCCATCTCTCTCTCGGTGCTTCCTCTGGGTCCATTAACTGACCTCTAGGTCAACTGGCCTCTGTATTGAGGAAATGTTCTGATCACACACACTGTACATGAGATGATTAAGTACCACCATCTGAAAGGAAAACCCCATTCTTATTAAGTTTTTCAGAATAAGAAATGTCTTGCATTTAATTCACAACTATTATCAAGGCACTTGCTATTGACAGACAAGCTTAATCATAACTACATTCCTAAAATAAAGATATACCCTGCGATCTTGTAATATGTAGTCTTTCCCAGCAGAGCCCCCCAAAAGTAGAGTAAAAGTATACTAGACCTATTTTTACTTAAGGAAAGTCAGTTGCAAAAAAGAAGGAAGGAGTTTGCACAGCATCAGGTACACCATCACTACCAGTTGGTGCTACCAATTCAGCAATGAAACCCAGAGCAGATCCACCTCCTTCATTACTCCTGGAACCAGCAGCATCCTCAACAGCATTTCAAGGCAAATTTCTAAAACATTTAATTAAGTTTTACCTCAGCTAAACCAAGGGGTGGTTGTCTCAAAAGTTCTGCATTTGGGTAGCAGGCTTATTTTTGCTTTTTTCTCTGAATGAAAACTGCTTGCTGTCTTGAAGATTAAGTTCATCCTTGAGCACAACCTAAAGTGCTGCAAAATACTGGAAACTAAATGGTGTTTATTCAACGTTAGAGATTTCTTTAGAGGGACATGCTGGGTTGGTAATGCTGAAGGCATTTTGAGTTCACCTCTGAATAAGTGTATTTTGGCACAGCTCCCAATCGTGGTGTGAAATTAAAAGATTACTGTTTTAAAAGTATACAAGCTGGTATGGTATACCATTTGTCTACTGCAGATAAAGCTGATTATAAGGAATCTGGCACTTAAACTGCAAGTCTATTTGCTTTACTCCATATTTTCCTCCAGGAGTGGGAGAAGGACAGGGAGGGCTAGGAGGCTCCCAGCTGAAACATTTCATAGGCACTGAAGAGCTGTTACCTGCTGCCCATGCTTCCAGAATCTTTTCATGAAGACAAAAACAACCTACACTTAGAATTACTGTAAGTCCTTCAACCTCTTTAGTAGCAGGGGTTTTTTAATTAAAAAACATTCTGTAGTACAGTATGCAGAGAATATTCTTCCTTTCCCTTCATGGAAGGGAACAAGTAGTGCAGCATTTCCATACTCTAATTGGTCCCTGTGAATTTTAGAAAATAAGGATTTTCTAATTTGGCAACATTCTGATGAACTTATTGATAAGACTAGCTTGATCCTTGAATTAAATTACTCCCCCCAGCAACACCTTCATTTAGTATGACTCCAGCAAAATACTCTGCTGTTTGTTCACTTTGAAGGTACTCAACCAGACTCTCTCCTTAGACCCCAAACCCAAAGCTGAAAGGGGGACACAGCAGTATTACAGTAACCTGGCATAATAACTCAGTCTTTTCCACTATTTCATTTCAGATTTCTCTGTATTTGTATTGCTTGCTGATTTTCAAACAGCTGCTGCTCTTCAGCCATTTTAGGAGATTGACTTTCTCCAAAATGAAGGCAAAATTTTTAATTTCTTCTTTAAATTTGTGTAAGGAAAATCCGAAATAATTTATATAGAGTCAGATCCTGAAAACAGTGAAAGGCAAAACTAGTTACTTCTCGTATATTTTCTTACAGATTATTTTTTAAAAATTAGTAAATAATGAGTTTAAATATGGCCTCTAGAAATGTAAGAATATGCTTGGATTTTTTTATCAGTCCAAGTTTTATATTTAAGTTCCTATTAGAAATGAGAACCCAGTTATAGAGTAGAGTAATACAGCCTTATCAATGCTACAGTGTTATCTAAAAAAGAAACATATACATATATATACACACACACATATTCGGTCTGTATTTTCACCCTCTACAAAAAGGCAATTCAGATTTTCCTTGAAAACTAGTAGTGTAAAAATGTTAAGGAGTAGGAATCAGGGGAGAAAAAACAACACCTGCTTATCCTTTTGGGAATGGTAGACATGCCATTTTCTAGCATTGTGGAAGACATGCCATTTTCTAGCATTGTGGAAGCAAAACAGAGTTCACTCTTTTGTTTTGTACTGATGCTCAATTTTATTTAGTAGAAGCTCTCATAGGTCTTTAAATAATTCATAATGCAGCGCCTGTTGTTTAGTTCAAGGAGGGAGCTTGGAAAATGTTAATCAAACTAGAGATGAATTGGCACAGCTGTAAATCTGCAAGACTCCTCCCCAATGAGCTCATCCCCTACCAGTGCAAATTAGAATGACATCATGCTTGCAAAGCCATGTGCACTCACATTCACTCACTCGATCCTTCCCTGTCTCCTACTCCCCACACAGGATTTCTGCTGCTTTTTCACACAGCTTTTTCCAAAAGAGATCATTATGTACTGTTATTCCTAGGTAGAAGGAACAGAAGCTGGAGGACCTGCCGCTACATCCATGGGTTTTGTCCCATTAAGTCTGTCACGGTTTCAGCACGTACACAAAGCAATGCATCTTTCAATCTGGAAAAAAATGAAACTGCCTATTTATCAGTTTAGCACCCCAAAAACAATTTAAAAAGAAGTATTAAGAGAGATGTATTTGAATGAGATCCACCAGTATGTTTCAAAGGACTGCTCAATGATTTCATTTGATTTTCACTGAGCATGCAACTTCATGACCTTCTGCTCATCACACCACTCAAACTCAGGTCTCAAACAGATGTGTTTGAAAAATAAAGAAATCATATAGCCATGCTATTGAACTCTGTCATTTCCCTAGCCCTGTTCTAGTTAGCCATGTGACACTTAAGGCACAGATACAAAAATATGCAACATAGGTGAACAATCAGAACCTACTAAAAATGGACAATTTAACAGACAAACTAAACAGCTAATAAAAAGTCCATAGACAGAAATAACATCTGAGGATTAAATGCTCATTAAACAATTTTGATACTAACCTGTAGAAATCCAAGTTGTTTTACTAATTGTCCATGAACAGAAAGGGCAGCTGCATTTGTTTACTCTTACGCATATGCTAGCCCGGGTCGATGATGAGCTTAGTAACTTCAGCAAATACAGTTAGCATTAACATTAATGAGCTCATTTAGGTCCATTTCATACTCTTCAATAATCAAAGTTATTCTTTTAATGAAGGAGTTTATAAAACTACGGGTTGCAGTAGAAAGCAGAGATCAGTTGTCCAATGCAGCCAGCATACCACTCAACAAAACAAAATTGGAAACAACTCTCACTCTCATAGCATCTACTGATCTGGTAAACAGCCCACGCAAAGATCAGGTTTCTTTCTTTGTACTGAATAATAGCAACTACACAACCCCCCATATGAGAATGTAGTGGGGAAGAAAGAGAAATTTTAAACCTTATCACTATGTATGCCTCATAAAACACACCAAAAAATACACTTTTTGAATTTTGAATTTTTTTATACTTGTTTTCTGAACATTTGTAAAAGCCTTTATAAAAACTGCTCACAGCTAAGTCATGTAGATTTAACGCAAAGTATCACCTCTTGCCCTGTATCCCAGGTCAAAACCAAGAGACTAGGTTTCTGCTCCATGTGCAAGTAACAGAATATGGCTGCAGGAGGCTTACAAACTTGCAGTCCTAATCTCAAATAACTGGACACTCTAGGCTTCATGTTGCCTGTTGAACTACGCTATCTAAAATCCAGTGTTTGGAGATAAAAAGGCACAGAGTGGATTCTTGGTAAAGACTGAAGAGCTCTGCAGGCAACAACATACTAGAGAATTAAAACAGGCTACTGAATAAAAAGATTATAATGATTCAGATGCACATGAAAAAACATAAAATGAGAAGGAACTAAACACAGACAAGATACAGAAGTAGTGCCCTTGACAGTGATGAAGGATGTGGGGCAGCAGGATGCATCCAGAAGCCAGAACCATGTGGACTAAGCCAAGATAGAAGGTGCACCACAGCAAGAGGGGTATTCCAGTCACCAGAGGCAAGGCTGCTCATCTCACGGTGGAACACAACCAGGGTGTTTTGAAAGTGTCAGAAATGTCTGGTGAGCAGTTGGGGAAAAAAAAAATCACCAAAAAACCCACAAGAAAGGAATCGGTCAGCAGACAGAAGGAGAGGGGTTGCAGAGGGGCTCTGTTGCCACCTGACATGACATGCCTGGCATGGAAGCAGAAGAGGAAAAAGCCATACTCATAGGCTAGAGGACTTTATTAGGTAAGAGAACTTTAGTACTATGACAAGGCATTGTGTTTTCAGTGTGTAGTACAGTCATGTCATTCCTAGACTAGGCCACTTTTCAGATACCAGTGTAAAACCAAAACAGAACTGCTCACTGAACTGTGGAGTAATTTTTCCATCCACAAGCAGGAAGCTTCATTATTTCAAACTAATACAAGTCCTAAATACATTTTCAGATACGAGATTAAGAAAACTAAAAAAAATATGTGCCCAGAAAAGAATAAAAGCATTAACAAAACCATACTTTAGCCATAGCATTGCACCAGCAAACACAAAAGACTCTTCAGAAGACTGGTTGGCAGAGTCTCAAGGGAGACAGTACTTAAGGGCAAGAGAGCCCATGAGGGCTGATCTTTATCAATGACCTGGATAAAGGCATCGAGTGCACCCTTAGCAAGTTTGCAGACGACACTAGGTGGAAGTGTGGATATGCTGGTGGGTAGGGAGGCTCTGCAAAGGGATCTGAACAGGCTGGGCCACTGGGCAGAGTTCAATGGCATGAGGTTTAACATGACCAAATGCCGGGTCCTGCCCTTGGGGCACAACAACCCTGTGCAGTGCTACAGACTAGGAGAAGTCTGTCTAGAAAGCTGCTTGGAGGAGAAGGACCTGGGGGTGTTGGTTGACAGTCGACTGAACATGAGCCAGCAGTGTGCCCAGGTGGCCAAGAAGGCCAATGACATCTTGTCTTGTATCAGAAATGGCGTGACCAGCAGGTCCAGGGAGGTTATTCTCCCTCTGTACTTGGCACTGGTGAGACCACTTCTTGAATCTTGTGTTCAGTTCTGGGCCCCTCACCACAAGAAGGATGTTGAGGCTCTGGAGCGAGTCCAGAGAAGAGCAACAAAGCTGGTGAAGGGGCTGGAGAACAGGCCTTATGAGGAGCAGCTGAGAGAGCTGGGGTTGTTTAGCCTGGAGAAGAGGAGGCTGAGGGGAGACCTCTTTGCTCTCTATAACTACCTGAAAGGAGGCTGTAGAGAGGAGGGTGATGGTCTCTTCTCCCAAGTGACAGGGGACAGGACAAGAGGGAATGGCCTCAATCTCCTCCAGGGGAGGTTTAGTCTGGACATTAGGAAAACATTTTTCTCAGAAAGGGTCATTGGGCACTGGAACAGGCTGCCCAGGGATGTGGTTGAGTTATCTTCCCTGGAGGTGTTTAAGGCACAGGTGGGCGAGGTGCTAAGGTGCATGGTTTAGTGTTTGATAGGAATGGTTGGACTTGATGATCCAGTGGGTCTCTTCCAACCTGGTTATTCTATGATTCTATAAGTCCAAAGCAAAGGACAGCAGGCATTCTGTGCTTCTACGCTCTCCTGCTGGGGCTGTCAGGTATAGCAGTTCAAAGTCCTTTTGGAGATTGTCAACAGACACAGCAAATCCTCATAATCACAGAATGGCACAGTAAAGAAAGGCCTGACCCCATCAGAGGAGGGAATTTATGTGGGACTTCTGAAATTGTACGAACACAAGATGCAGTAAAGCAACACCCAAACAAATGCTCTGGCTCTTCCTTGAATCTCCTTCCACTCTAAGCAATCTTGTCTAGCCTTCATAAGTAAACAGCTCCATGTTAACATGCTCAAGAATTTAGAAAATAAGATTTTGGCAGAGGAAAACAAGCCAAAATTTCCCTTCTAATCCAATGCAGATTTTAAATCCTGTAAACAGACTTCATATTATGAAGAATTGTTTGGAAATCACTCATCTTAGCATCAAAGTCTTTGGCAATTATCTTCCAGATCCAAGTTCTATGGCTTCATTCTACCACTGTCTGAGGATACAGACTATCCTTTAGCGTTTACTCTCTTATAATGTCAAGTAGCTTGGGCCTCCCCCCAAACCCGAATGCTTTGAATTAATTTGGACAAAAGCTAAGCAGAAAGTTTAGATGAAACAATAATCATTTCGCCTTGCTATGCTACGCTACTACTTTGCCTCACAAGACGCTAACAAAATGTGTCACTAATAATTCCACTTTAAAAAAGTTTTTACCTAAGCCTTTACCTATCTTCTTTCCATCTGCACATAACAGCAGAAAGATTTAACAGGATTTAGAGAAGAATGGCACTCAGTTTTAGTCTTTAGTGCTCAATAAGCCTCTCAAAGCAGAAAATATGCAAATGAAGAGTTAAAATATGGAAGAATTCTATTGATGTAGAAGAACTGTACTTCTGCTGCTTTCAAAACGTGCACTGAACAATTCCCACTTGGAAGTCAAAGTGATAGGCATACTTTGATTACTTATTATTAATTTTTTTTTAAATAATCTAATTCTGTAAAAGATTCTGAATCTATGCAATGTAAAGCCTATTCTTCCTGGGGACTGTTTCAATGATAATACCACAATATATAATAGGCAGTCAATGTAACTTACTAACAACTGTTTAAAAAAAAAAAAAACACCTCATAAAAGTACCGTAATTGCTTATGTGGCTTTTTCATAAAGTATTAATTAAATTAATATATGTATTAATTAATATACATATTAATTTACATTTCCTTCATCTATAACACAAGACCAGAGCCAAAGACCGCTCACATGTAGAGATCTAAATCATAATATCCAAGAGGGGCAGGTGTACCGTCACCAGCTGCAAAAGAAGGTGTGCGCCCAAAACCAGGAGGAGGTCGTCTATCTGTGCTATAACATCAGGCAGAAGTAACACCTGAAGACCTGCAGAACAAATCAAGTTGTGCAAGCCACAGGAAACATGGAGCTTGGCACAAGGAAAGTACATAGAGAATAAGCAATAAAGAAACTTCTGGATGAAATAACCAGAAAGATTTCAAGAGCTAAGATGGTCGGAAGTGATCGGAGTTGAACAACACAGGTGGATATCTGGCAAAGACTAGGTGTGAAGAAAACAAAATAACGCCTCCTCATTGGCTACTTAATTTCTCTGCTTGTACAGTTTCTCTTCTACATGCCAGTAAAGCACAATATAATATTACTCATAATGCCCTACTCATTATTTAAAACAGGAAAAAAAATTATTTTAAAATAAAGTCAAGTTATTGTCTGTTCTAAAGTTACTTATTCTCCAGTTAAAAATAAATATCACCAGCATAATCGGGACTCTGGTCTTCTAAGCTCCTTCACTCCTTAACATTTGTTGTAAACAGAGAAGTTTACTTTGGTTAAACACAGCTTTTCAAGTTTCATTAAGATACAGCAATGCTGTATTTTGTGGAGCTCCATTACTTTGAACTTCATCTAATATTTGCTGCCAGATAACCAACAGGTAAGAACTGCAGGACAGAAAGGCATTACTTCAGATCATTACACCAGTCATTAAAAACGAATTTTTATTCTGGTGTAAAATCATTCATTTAGTACTGCTTCCTTCAACTGGCAGCAGATTTTCACATTTCAAATACAATTTTGTTTTCTTTGAACAGAGGTTTCCACTATGTGGAACAAGAAATAAGTGTTAATCAGAGATTAAAACTTTTAAAATATTTCACAGTGTTCAATCATTGTGATGGGATGCGTAGTTTGGAGGAGAGACTGGCAATAAACCATTGATGCTGCACAGAGCCACTTTTACCTCTGTATTTGTCACTGATACAAATTTTCTGTATCACTGTTTCAATTATTTATATACATCTATAATGTACACACTCTGTAGTCCACTTTAAGTCTCCTGGAAGCTATTTTTCTATAAATTAACCAAAAAAAATGCTCTACAAACCATTCTCTCAGACACTTACCTAGTGGACATTAAAAGCATGACCAAATTTGCAGCTGTATCACAAACTGAAAAGCCCCACACAAAGATCTGAAGAAGCTGAAAGTAAGATGGGAAAACTAGAACAAGAGTTCTGAGATGATTATACAGATAAGAAATGCCTTGATGCACAAAAATTTATATTGCCATATAGTTTTGAGAAGAAATTCTTTACCTTGTCTCTTAAATCTCCAGCTTTAAGGTAATGGCCCACAGTAACAAAAAAAATACACGATGCAAATGCAGTGGATCTCAATTAACTAGCCCTTAATATTGCTTTGATTATCCAACCACCTTGGACATCCAGTGCATTCATGTACCTCACACTGTGGCTGGCAGGGCACAGAAAACAGCACAGAGCCACAGGGCAAGTCCTTGCTAACGCCTTCCAAAACCACTTCCAAATCAATTCCTTATTCCAAATCAGTTATGCAAGGTGGAGATTAGTACCTTTGCACCTTTGAGGCTTCTGACCAGTAATGGCTGCATGACTGGTGGCTAAGCTAGACCAGTCCCTGTGGGCACTGCCTCCTCCTTCCCAGGTATCACCCATCCCTCAGTGACAACCCTCCTAGAACCACAACTTACTTAACAGGTCATAGGTAACAATTATTTGTGAATCACAAACTCATCCCATACTTTAAAAGGTACTCCACCTTTTTAAGCTCCTCTAAAACCCCTTTCAAACAAATTCACTTTGGCCCAAACATCTGCAAGTTTGGGTTCAACTCAGAGGGACAGACAGGTTCATTATCTGGAACATTTTAGCTAAATCTGTTCAGCAGTTTGAGCCCTACATCTATAAAAACAAACCATTTTTCTGCCATACATCACATTAAATTTTTATATGCATATAAAATCCACAGTGATGAAGTGCGACTCAAGTCTAACAATCTCATTGAGAATAAACATGTTGGAAAGAAACTAGTGAAGTCTGAGCTCCCACCTTCTTCCTATGAGCACACAAGAAGGATTTTCAACAGAATATCAGCTGTAGAAGGTAGTGAGCCCCTTGTGTTCCTCCGAGGTGTCAGCTGCATGTTCCCCCAGCATGACGGCTTGCACCTCATTCCTTTAATGCATTCCAGTTGTGACGTAGCTGAAACAGTCTCTGCAACAGTAACCTCTTCAGCAAGCAGCGTCAGACTTCAAAGATTATCAATGTCCACAGGTGCTTCCTTTGTTATTTCTAATTTAATTGAAAGCAAACAAACTAGATGTAATTAATTACTGGAGCTAGGAGTGGAGTCTGCTTCCCCTGAGGTTTTCCTCAGAAAGCAGTGAGACTTGGGAGCTCAAGTCCCATTGTTAGTAATTCCTCATGAGGCTTAAGTTGACAAGCATGTAACTGCTGAAAACACAGAACCAGAGCTTTGAACACCCCACCTTCTAGCAGCAGAGTTGGCACTCAGCTTATCCTGTGGTCGGAGCTTTGGAGAACATCAAAATCAGGAACATGTATTTTCTTACCCAAAAACCATACCCTTCTTCTGTTATTCATTTTTATACTGGCAGTAAATGACTGTTACACTTTTATTCTTCTTTTAAATATCTATTACTGTGAAATATACCCTTCTGTTTTAAGATCAGTGTGACTGCAAAATCGGCTTTTAACCAGATGAAAACATAAATATCTCAGTTCTTCATCCCCAGACATTTACTAAAACTTGCTGTAAAACACCTTATCTGGACTGATCAGAGACTGCCAATAACTTCTTCATCCCCAGATATTTACTAAAACTTGCTATAAAACACCTTATCTGGACTGATCAGAGACTGCCAATAACTTACAGCTGCTGCACACAGCATGGCACACACTGGAATCCACTACCAAGGCTAACAACTTTGTTGTGTTCATCTAGACAGTTCACTTACCCCAACGTTTTCATGAAGTGGATGATTCCCCATTTGACAAACTCATGCACAGATCTCATCACAAAACATTCTGGACAACTGCAAATCTGGGTGGTCAACACCTTTAAAAGCCACGCTTTACATAACTTGACTTAACCACCCAAAGATATGTTTTAAATAAATAAATTACATTGTAAGAACACATGCTTTTGACCATTCTTTGAATACAAATATGAGAATAGAAACAGCATTGTAACATCTAAGAGAAAACATGAGTCTAACATCTAAGTAAACATCTAAGAAAAAACATGATTTTTTTTTTTTAAGGCCAATATACTTTTTTTTTTATAAGAAGGGGTGCAGGCTTTTACATGGAGTTGGATCAGAGATTTCTCCCTGTTTTTCAACTCGACTTTGAGGTGGGATTTCAAACATGGGGCCTAAATGGGACATATAAATGGGGCGTAAAAGTTAGAAACAGAAGCTGGCAGTCAGGAAGTCTCCACTTCTAATCCTGGTACAGCCCCTGCCTTGCTGGGCAGGCACTTCCTCCTGCTGTATCGCTTCTTGAACATTTGTAAAGCAGTTCTGCTTACTGTTCTCTATTATTTTAGAACATGTTTGTGTCTGTACAACACTGAACCATGAAAATGCTGTACTAAGCATTATTATTTTTATTGTCAGCATAGTGCTATCCTGAACACACTGAAGTGAACTAAATAACAATGAATAATTTTGAAGGCGTCACCATCTGAGTAACTGGTTTGTGTTTTTTTTCCCCAAATAAATTGCTGTCTCCTTTCTCTTCTAAATTATACTGCACAATATTAAGATGTAGTGCAGCACATAAGTATGTAACAGCTCACATAAACCACAAGGTGAATTACACAGGAGGCCATTCACATCAAGTGTAGTTAGCAAAGCAGCCATTCTCAGAATATTTAATTTTTGGATGCTGTGTTTCAACTGGATGATGTGCCCAAAAATACTCAGTAGGTAACAATCTTTCACTTTTAACAGAGTGAATTGAACAGGGTCACTTGTTCAACCACCCCCAGGTCCAACTTCAACCTGATTCCCATAGAAAACAATTACAGTATCCTTGGGAGGATAAATGACCTCCGAGACTCATCTACACCACAAAACAGTTAGAATTCATGTTCATGAGGCTCTAAAGGTATCCTTATATATGTTATATATACCATACATTTTACACAAATATTTACACAAAATTTGTTTCATCACCACTGTTTTGCAATCTGGAGTTTGTCAAAACCTATCTAGTGTATCACTACTCAAACAAACAGTAATCAAATTTCAAGCCACAGAGATGGATGGCTGCCAAGCTCCCCGTTTCCTTTAGCATGTAAAACAATGCATCTGCTTTATACCTACTGTGAACAACCCACATCCAAAGCACCGAATCCTCAAACCAAGCCAAACCTCCCTACCTCCAGCAGCACCCTGCTGTCAGAAGCCTGTGTATGTTTTGGGAAACACTGAGGGAAAGAGATCTGGACAGAAGGAGCAGCTGGAGTACCTTAAGCATTATAAGAAAGAGATGACTCGGTTTAAATTGCAGAGCCAGCCACAGCAATAAGGTTATTGCTTTTACAAGTGAACAATGGATACGCCTTCCCTAAACTAGTTTTAGTGCCATCCCTCAGTGGACAAAAGTGGCATGTCTGGGCTTCCAGCCATGCATGAACTACAGCAGGTTGGGTCAGGTCCAACACCAAGTCCATACAATGCATTAATGTGGAAAATATTATGCACTCTTTCCCAGAAAACAAATGCTGGTTTCTGTTTTCAGAATCTGTTACTTCTATCACCGTGTTATCCTACTCACTAACCTCAGAGAGGTATTCAACTTGACCAGCCGTAGAGCTCTTTTTCACCTTCACCACTATTTTATCTTTTATGTTGAAAATGAAGAATAGAGGTGGGGGAATAATAATAAAGCCATAGAAAATGCTGATGCTTAAAGGGCAGAAACCACAAATATCTCATCAGCAACACAGAAACCACAGGCATGTTCGGTTCCTGCATGCTCAAGGGCTTCCGCCACCATTCATCTCTGCCGACCAGCATCAGTCCCGTTCCCTTCCCATCCTCAACCTGATGCCCTAGCTCCCCAGTGTGCCTCAACCCCCTGGCCTCAGCAAAAAGCTGGAGTCTGAACATCTGTGTGTGCCACCAGGACAGGTGATACTCACCCATCGGATGTTCATTTTCAACTTTATTATTCATATATTATGCAACCCATATTAAACAGCAATAGGATGAAAGGTGTCCCTTCACTCACCAGAAAAAGACTGTCTTCCCCTGTGTAAAGTGATGTAGGGGAAAATAAAACCAAGGATGTAAAAAGCAATGAGGGAAGATTTAGCTGTAACTGGAAAAACATCCATCAGTAAAAATACTTAAACCCTGGCACTGACTGCCCTTCTGAATGATGACCTGACCATAGGTACCAACTTTTAAAAACAGATTATCAGTTATTATAAGGCATACATACAATTGACCTTGCTGGGGGACAAGTGAAGACCTATATATCCTACAGAAGACCTTCCACCTGTATTTTTGCTGTTCCAATGCTATAAATCGAAGTATGCAAATATCTATCATATCTTCTAAACACATCTCTGAGGCAACAGTATTTAAGCTACCAGTATAATAAATGAGCAATTATTTGGCATAGATGATGATACAGAAAATCTGGCTATACACCAGAAATAAAACATCCAGTCATGCATCTCCTAAAGGACAGAGTCTGGGAAAGCATTCAGCATATTTTTTAAACAGAAAATGGTACAAGTTTAAGGTCATTAAATTCTGTTCAAATATTTTTCATTAAAACAACAGCAGTTCTCTCTATCAACAAGAAAAGGTTCTGAGGTAATAAAAGCAAATCCAGTTTTCCATCAAGACAAACTCTAACATAAAAAATAAATTTATTTTATATACATACATAAACAGATGTTTCAAGGTATAAATATTACCAACCATAGCGTAGATTTCTGTAACATCTTTTATAGATCCCACAACTTCTTCTACAATTGTTGGGTACTGCAGATGATTGTCAGACCTTGTTTTCATTTAAATCAATTAGGAAAGATGTGGCAGAGCCAATTTGCTTCAGTGGAGCTACATTACTTGCAAGAGCAGCCCGCTGCATGTGCAGCTTGGCATTGCTCACTCCATCGCAGTCCTTATCCTTTAGAGGTAGCTGCCCCACTGGGGAATGAGCAAAGCTTTTGGATAGCCTGAAAAGGGCCTCAAAAGTGCCCTCAACCCTGGAAAATGTAATTTCTGTAACAGACTCCCAATCACCTCTACGGAGAACTGGCAGAATGCACTCCTCATACTCCTATGAATGGGGTCCTGCAATGGTCTAGAGAGAACTGTGCCGCTTTGAGCTCATGTATAGCGTACACAGAAAACAACTCACTAGACTTAGCAATATATGCTGACAAAACTGGTTTAGGAACAGAAGAAACTAACCACCTATTCATAATGATTGTTTTCAGGCTTTCTGTTGTCTACTTTTCACTTGGCTTCTGAATTTCTGGTTTGGGTTTTATTCTTTGGTTGGTTTCATTTGGGCTTTTTTAGTTGTTTTTTCCCCGTTTGTTGGGTTCTTTTAACTAGAAAGATAAGCTTCTTCAAAGTCTAGTGTGTTCTTTAGGTTGTACTGTTTACAAAAGTTGGCAACAACTTGTCTGTCACCGTTTATTTAAAGAAAATAACATGCATATTTTTTGTGACTTCACCGCAGGTGTTACCTAACCAACTTTAATTATCCTGTTGGTGATTTAGTTGTACAAAAACATATCCTAGCATGTACACTCATCTGCCTTTGCTTATGAAAGTTTGTTACTCTTGTCTAGATCACAAAAATGAAGCTAGTTACACCAAACAAAGCAGATTTTGAACTGTTGTTCCCTATTCCCCCTGACCCTAAACAACTGGTTATAATCAGCTTATATAACAAATGTTGATAACATCACAAAAATAGTAGTTAAAAAGTGATGACTGGATTCACATATTTAGTTAGTCAGATTTGCTTTCTCCCAGCTCCTTCCTTCTCTTGACAAACTTGTACTGCTCTCAGGAGCCTTCCTTTCCAATGCAGTAGGGCAGGCAAAGGGTACCTGAATAGTTTCATTACACACAAATACACTCAGAGCATAATATGAGAACAGGAGCTTTAAACCATGCCATTCCTTAATTCAACCCAATACAATTTATCCCAAGAACTGCTTCCAGAATACATCTAGAATACATTCTGGGCTGGGGTTGTTTAGCCTGGAGAAGAGGAGGCTGAGGGGAGACCTCACTGCTCTCTATAACTACCTGAAAGGAGGTTGTAGAGAGGAAGGTAATGGCCTCTTCTCCCAAGTGACAGGGAACAGGACGAGAGGGAATGGCCACAAGCTCCGCCAGGGGAGATTTAGGCTGGACATTAGGAAAACATTTTTCTCAGAAAGGGTCACTGGGCACTGGAACAGGCTACCCAGGGAAGTGGTTGATTCACCTTCCCTGGAGGTGTTTAAGGCACAGGTGGACGAGGTGCTGAGGGGCATGGTTTAGTGTTTGATGGGAATGGTTGGACTCGATGATCCGGTGGGTCTCTTCCAACCTGGTTATTCTATGATTCTATGATAGAAGCATGAGGAGAGCCATTTCTGAGTATCTGGAAGTATAACCTCTGGAGAGGATGAAAAATGTATTCCTCACTGGAACGGAAAGGAAGGTTTTAGAAGTCTAACTGTGAAAAATGCAAAGTATTTGAAAGAAGGTGAGCCTTGGAGAGTCACTGGTGTTTTCAAGGGATGGCTGAAGCAGAGGTATACCCACAGAAGGAACAGCATGGGGAGAGCAAGTGGGAGGAAGAGAAAATGCAGCAATAGGTGGGTAGGTGGGAAGGTGTATGACACAATGAGTCAACAGGAGATGTTAAGCAGGGCAATCTAGGCCAAATCCTTTTATGTTCACATGACATCAAGGAATACATTTATCTCAGATAAGCCTTAATTTAAAAAGTAAGTATGAAAAGCAGAAACACATAGAATGGCTTAATATTTTCCTCTCAATGTAGTGATGGATAGGAGGACAGGTTGTTTTCAGTTTTGAAGTCTGACTAGAAGATTTAATTTTCTGTGTTTCCTGTTTCTGATATACTTGATGGCAGTTAAATAAGCCACACTTCTAGGAACACAGAAAGGCAAATAATCATAGAGCCGACAATACTTCAAAAGGAATAGATGGCACTGAAGGACTGAAATGAGCTGGAGCTCCTTCACAAGGGCTGTATTTTACCAGATACGCACAACAAAAACTATCTGGGAGTAAGAGCCTCCTCAGCTGCACCCAAGGAGTTCCCTCCACCTCAGGGGGACTTCACGGGTGAAACAAGGCCAGCATCTACCACTGTGGAAGCTCACCTGCAACCACAATGCTGAGGGGTAACAGCTACCAAGACTTCAATCCTTGTCCTGCAGAAGCAAGTCTCAGCCATGCTGGGCAGCGCTGGGCAGACGTGGAAGATATACTGACCCCTCATGGTTTCTTTCACTGCACCTAAATCTTTCCCTGGCTTGCAAATCCAACTCCCCACCACAGATACACTGCCTCTCTAATTCCTCTGCCGTTATAATGACAGGCAAACTCAATTAACACTGTGAACACTTTGGATGTCTGCACAACAGGTTGCAAAAAAGGAAGAAAACTCCCAAGAAAAATGGAAAAAAACCCCAAAGATAACTAAGAACATTTGCTGCATAATGCAATTCAAAGCTTCTATCTGCAGGACCAATACAAGCCATGTTTATTGTTACACATTTTGTTTTAAGTTAGGATGTGAAAGTTTGGTTTTGTACTGCTTTAATGCTAATGACTTATTACAACTGTAGTATAAATCTAGTTAAATTTTCTAAGACTCATATTATACATCTTCTCTCCAAGCTTCTTACTCAGATCAAAAAGCACTAGAACAACAAAACTGCTGCGTTCCCCTGTATATATTTGCATCAGAGGTTAGCAAGAGATCATAGTGTATCTTCTTGTAAAACTTTGAATTTCTGTCAACATCATCATAAAATATATACCACAAAATATAAATAAGTGTAACCACAAGCCTTTTTATGTGACATGTTTTAAAAGGTCTTGTAACATCGATTTCACTTTTACTACTTCCAATGCTATTATTACTCCTGTAATCTAAAAGTACACTAGGTACCAGAAGTAGAAATACTATTTTGGAGAGACTAAAGCTCAGCAAGGTATTTCTCAGGATATATCAGAGATGGATGCACAATTATGTCACACAAATATATGCTTACCCTCTGATTATGTATAGTTGTATGTATGCATATACATAAAAAATAATATTTAATAGCTACTCTGCACTTACTGTGAGAGTTACACAGCTGTAATCTTGGAGCCAGGAGCCCAGTGAACCCTCTAAGAGCAATTACCACTATGTAAAATTTACTTCTCTGAGAGGCAAGAGATGGCATGAGCATGCCCCATGCTAACAGCCCAACTGTTGCTGATTTAGAGAGGAGAAGAGAAAGAAGAAGGAAGACAGAAGGTCAAATCACTTAACACAACAGGACGTTAACAAAACAAAGGCCCATGAATTCAGGATGCAGTCCTCATTAGTTAATAAGCTAGGAAAAAGCAGCCAAAATGTTCTTTTTAAATCACTAACACAGACTTATCAGGAAGTGGCATCAAATCTTTTCTCACAGAGAATTTTTCTTAGAAATAAATATCTAAATAGGCTGAGCATACCCTCTCCAAAATCTTTTTCCTCCTTGCCCAGCCAGGTGAGTAATCATCTCACACCAAGCCATCAAGCACGCAGTGCTTCCTCCCTCACATCATATTTGGCACTGTGTGTGCATGTGTATGTATGGGAAGTCCAAAATGCCTTTTTTTCAACCTTATTCAGTGCCTGCCTCAGCTTCAAGAGAGGAAGAAATTGGACATTCACAGTAAAAATAAAAGAGATGATGCAAATTAAGATTAAGGGGAGAAGCAGACAAACGCAGCAGGGAGCTTAAGTTCAGAAGCACAGAATGGGATGAATGTCCTTCACATACAAAATTAAGCAGAAAACTATAAAGTATTTTAATAGGGGGAGGTTCATGGGGAAAACATTACCTGAATACTGGCTTTCCTTCATTATAAAGCTGACCATGACAGTACCTCTGCTGCTGGTGGAAATATCCCCCTTTGTCCCTCCTCAAAGAAACAGCCAAGACATTAAGTTTTGGGACACAAGTCAGATCAAATGAGGACCAACAGTATTACAACACAAGAATAACTTATTAAAAGCATCAGTTGGCTATTGACTCGATTTACCATCTGGAATACTGCTATGACTAAAAACATCCATGTGTCAATACAGTAGCAGCCTCAATGCAATATGCGAATGTTGATGTTGTAGAGGACAACAAATTCCATAGCACAACACAGCCCAGGTGCCCAGCCACATGTGGGCTTCTAGCATGCTTCTGGTAAGAAGCAAGGACAACTCCCAGATATCTAGAATTTAGTATAACATATAATTAAAGAGAAGAAACACTTTGCTGCATTATTTTGTCCATGCTATTCTGTACCTTTTCCCTCAGTTTCCCCCAAGGAGGCTACTTCGAAGACGTGGTTATCAAACCATTTCACATACACAGCCACTAACAGTGAATGTTTTATCCCAAAATGTGAATGAAGTTATGTTTCTAAACACTGCCTCTACACAAAATGTAAACATACATTTGCTTGGGAATGTTAAATATTTTTAGTATATGTCTCATCTCATTTCATCTTTTACTCTGTGGATGGAAATGCAAGGTACTTTTGGATGTACTTTCTGTGCTGGGAGCACCAATAGCAGAAGTTCATGTTTCATGCACAGCTTCCTCATCCACTGAAGATGCTACTAGCTTTGTTCTGTTCACTGACTAACCAGCACAGATGGGCCAAGGCTGCCTGGCAGATGCATCATCAGATCACCTGTGGGAATTCCTGTGGCAGAATTTAAAATACAGATCTGCACAAAATTCCTTACAGTGAGCTTGACTAGTGTACTTGAAGAACAAAAACTACTTTTTATTGTTGGCTCAAGAAAACTGTGAGCTAGTAAATCAGTATGAATTAAAAATACAATGAACGCTACCACCTAACTCTTGAAAGCTTCCAAAAAGCAGCAATTCAGCTGGGCATGGAACTAGGCTCTCCATAGGGAACAAAAGCCACACTGCAGGGGATGTGCCATACATGTCCAGTGCAATGCAATGCCATAGAGTGCTGCTTTGGCTACAAAGTCAAAGGATATTTTATTTGGAAAGACCACTCACTTAATAAAATTTGTACCTGCTTCATACAGACTTTGTGTATCCAGCAATGCTTCTGTTTAACCACTTTCCCAAAATGACAAGGGAGTAAAAAGGAAGAGCTGGAGATTATATTAAATAATGCAGATTACTAACACTGAAAGAAAATGCAGTTCTGCTTCAAATAAAAATATACCATTAGAAAAATCTTATTTACATATATAACCTAATCTGGATATTGATATTTCAAAGTGATTTTGTAATCCATCCTTTGACAACATTCCTGTTGCCACAAAACCTGCAGTAGTAATAGGGAGAACAGGTATTTGATGCACATAAACCACCTTATAATGATCAAGATTAGAAAATGTTTCTTATAGAAATTACTAAACGATCTCTTGAAAAGAGCGTTTCACCTATATAAACTAATTATATGCTTTACACACCTCAGAATGAGTAAGAGTTCGAGGAGTTTCACTGTAGTGTAGTTGTCTTAGGGATACAAATAAAACACTGAAAAACCCTTGTACACATAATGCAAGCATATTATTATAAATGGAGAAAAGTCACAACTTTCTACCTCCTTTTAAATACATAAAATGAATGTTTTCATGGCTATGATGCTGAAGGAGTGAAGACAGAAATTTCTAAGGATATTGTATAAATAACAATCAGTGACAAAACTTCTCCAAGAAGCAAGCTTCATGTCTTTCCTGACCTCAATGATACAGTGCTGAACATCAATGCATAAAATATTTTAATTTCATAGCATTTAAACAGAATTATAGATATGCACACAGCTGTGATGTATGTAATCTATGTAACCATATACATGGTAGCACAGTCTCGCACACTTCACAGATACAAAAGTTATAAACCATGTACCCATGGACTTTTTTCTTTTTCTCAGCACAGATGGCATTTCAAGAGGAATTTTTTTTGTGCTGCAGCTAACACAAACCACAAAGAAATTACTCTTATTGAATACTGCCTGCTGCTGAAGAGTGTTTTGAAATTACACTCCATTTTTTAAGGGAGCTGAAGAGCTGAGAACAAGAAATGCATTGACAGCAATGGCTAACAGATAAAGCGGCAATGTTGACTGAATGCAGCTCTTCAAGAACCAGTGCCTAATGGTCACTGGAGATTAAAGACATATTTTCCTCTGTGCCAAATTAGAGGAATTTTTCCTCTGTGACACATAAGAAGAATTAATTGAAATTTGCTTTGTAATGAGATCATTGTCCATTGGCAACTTCCATTACACAGATAAAATTACTTAGCCTTCTGTCCTGCCTACCAGTGGAAGACAATTTTAAAGAGAAATAGTTGTACTTCTACAGCTGAAGACAAATCTTCTTCAGTAGTGCTTTGAATATGGGATTTTCTACTGAAATAGGAAAATTATTTATATGTGTATACATATGCATACATGCACAAGTAAAATCTTGTTTTTAAAATAACAATTACCTAAAAGAATAGGCTTCATCAAGCAGCAGACAACTCAACATTACTATGTTTAATTGCACAATTGAGTGTCCATACTTTTATTTTTCACTGGAATTTCATTCCGTCAGAACACCACTGCAAGTCCACCAATAACACTAGCAAAAAATCCAGATGGCTAATGCCAACCATCTAGCATTAGTAGTTCTCTCTCTTAATAGTAAGAGTACTGCACACATTAGAAGACACAGTAAAAACTGAAAATTATAGAAACTCAGGGACATGGAACTAAGAAGTCCATGTGATGATTAGTTGGTACAAAAAAGCCCGACCAAACAGGAATTAATTCACTTATTCATGAAAAGAAAGCTTCACCCATATTCTTGCAGGTCCACCACCCTTAGATCACATCCTGCTCTCAGAGGATCAATATAGTAAATCATGTTCAAGGAACACAACCACACATAGATGCCACTACATCAAATTCTGTGAAAATGACTATCAAATGCAGAACATAGTGAGTGAAAAACAGAAAAAGCACATTGCTGTATTCATGAGGTTAATATTCCCTCTCCTTTGAACATTACTGGAGGAAAAAAACCAAACATCAAGAGTAATGTTAACTCATCCATAATTCACACTTTAGCAAGAATATTATGGTGGCATAATCTGGGTGGATAGGCCAGCCAGTGTATCCAAGAGTGATGATGAAATTGTGCAAGCCACATGACTCGTTCCTCTACAAGCTACAACTGGTTGAACACAATAGTCAAAGGGATGTCAATAATACAGTTAAGTATAAGGTGTCTTGAAACACACAGGTGCGCACAGAGTACAGCGAAAAGGAGAGAAATGGGAAAATGACAAAAGTCCACTGAAAAATAAAGATACATTACGCACAGTTTCAGAGTAAATTTTTCTACAGCAAGGAATGTTACAACTCTTTCTACAAATGATCCTATCCAAGACATGGCTGTGGCTTTCTGGCAGTAGGGACTTCTCAATGTAATGTCCTAGTCTGTACCACTTGGCTATGAAATGCAACAAGCTTAACCATTCCTATTTCCAGCCTCCATTTGAATGGGACAATCCTACTGAGTGTGTCCTCCGTTCCAGAGCACTCATGAGACCTGATCCATCGCACCACTTGAAAGGTGAGTTTCCATCTGTCTCAGCATCATGAGAAGCTGGTTCAGTTATGAGGGCAGCACATAGCTGCACATAGCTCAGAGAAAAAGGTCTGGAGTACTTTTGCAAAATTATATAGTAAATATAAATAATAAACTTTAAAATTTAATTTCAATATTAACATTCTCCAGCATGCAATTATTTATTTCAGGTCTCCCACATTTAGCATGACGCTATTACTTTAAAAAGCTGCCCTATAAAGCACCTCGAACTTTGATGGTTAAGGCACCTACTTCATACACCAGAGATCCCAGTTCAGGTCCTTGCTCCAAATACAACAAAACAATCTGATCCCGCACTTCCACGCTCCAGGCAAGTTATGTAACTGTTGGGCTATTAATTAGATCTAATTAGCCCAACAGCTATGCACTTGCCTGAAGTGAGGAATGTGTGGGTTCAGTTATTTTGTTGTTGTATTAATTAAATAGATCCACCCCTTCTTTCCAGATTCCATTAACAAACAAAATTGTGACGTGCCCATGATTTCCATTAGTTTCCTATTTTCCCACATGTGAGACAGCCACCAGCCTGCCCCAGCTCTATAGTTCCATCTGCTGTAATTTCAGTGCACCTGAGTACCAATCACCTGAAATACCAAGGTCTAAGTTAAGATATTTTCACATTCCTAACATTTCAGAGTCTATAAGCAATAACAAAAGCCTTGTGGCTGAATGCCTCAGAAGCAACAATTATTACAGCTGTGTTTTCTAAATGGTTAGTTATTTTGGATACAGCACCTCATGAAGATTTTCATTCTTACTCACTGAGATCCTTAAAAATAGGTAAGACGGTACTGGCTTTGTTTCCTTTTGTGATCAAGGAGAAGTATACTTACGCAGACATTTCATCAGAGCTCTTATAGAGACACTCATATGCCATTCTTAAAAATAATTCTGCAGTGTGATAAACTTCTGCCTCAAAACCTCTTACACATTGTCCTGGATTCAGTGGGATACTGCAAAATTTAACATTCCTCTTTACCTTGGCATCTGAAACAAAGTGGGTAACCTTCTCATTTTCACTAAGATTTTAAAACAAAATAAGTAGCAAGCTTCATTTCCATAGTATTTGTCTACTTCTAAACAATAGCTGAAAGTTTTTTTGTAAAGAGGGTGAATGTAGCAATGAGAAGCTAAAGATCATATTAAACTTAATTCTCCCACACTTTGGTAAACATCATCTGATTAATTCAAGATGACCTTTCACAACTGGATATGACAAATAATCTGTGAAGGCAACTGGCACGCTGCAAAGGCGGATGGATGTTCTCATCAGAGGAGAGGAGTCAACTCAACAAGTCCTGCCAGAAGGAGAACAGAGGAGGAATTCACCTCTGGGGAACACACAACGACACCCACGCGGTCCCAAACAGAAGTCTGGAAGGGTTTTCTATAAAGACGCAAGAGAATGTCAGATGCCTGCACTCACACTTCTCAGAGAATATGACTTAAAAGATCAAACTGTGCTGCAGAGGAAGAGAGAGCGGCCATTCACTTCAGTACAACAACAAATACTTAATAAGATCTCCAAGCAAAGGTTTTGGCGCTCTTACTGTCCCATGAGGACAAATGGCCCAACGAATCACCTTAGATTAAAAGGCAAAACTAAACTTGTCCTCAAAACTGCAGCAAGAGTGACCAAGATGTTTATCATACCATCAAATTTTGAGTCTGGGTTTGTTTTCTACTTCATTCTCTAATTCTCATTATGCAGCTGCTCAACCTGCATGCTTGAAAACATGCAACGACACAATATGATCATTTATCTGGTCACAACGAGACACAGGAACAATGAACAATTTTAGAAGACACCTTTGCAAATGAACGTATTTCCTCAGTATCTTGTTTTCACAATGGGTGTCACAATGAGTCTTAAGAAAGCATCAAAATGTTCATTCATTCCTTTTTGTTGAGGAAAAAAATGTCCATCTTTTCAAGTAAAGATGATCTTTCAAGTTACAGAAAAGGGGAGCTTGACTCCTTCTTTAGATGAATTATCTGCATGAAGCCACGCAAAAAGGCACTTAAATCCTGTACCCTGGTTGTCTGAATTGTCAAACTGAAATGCTAAGATACGGTTTGAGCAGGAGGCTGGACTAGGTAACTTCCTGAGGTCCCTGCTGACCTGAATTTTCTGACAAACATTTTTGTTTTAAGACACATAAGCATGAATGAGAAGGGCACTCAACCACCGCAGGATTGGCTGCCAGTGAAAAACTCAAGTAAGTATCCTAACATTTTCAAGCTTCTAATGTATCAGTTTTTCCGGAGGGGAAGGGTGTTAAGGGAAGGAGAAATCCTGTCAAAATGCTCATGAACTCTGCAGTTTGCACAAGTGTCACCTCTGAGAGCCAGTGGAAAAAGAATGTCATCCTGTTCTGAATGATGTTGCAGAACCTGCAGGTTTATGCCAGTTTTTAGAAAGCAAACAAACCAAAAAAAAACCCCAAACAGCCAGTTTGACACATTTTTTTAAGTGACACTATAAACTCAGAAAGCATTTCACTGAATATTACGTGCAAGTGAATTTATCAGGTAGGTTAAGGAAAAATCTGCAGACAGACTAATGCCAACATGAAATCACAAACAACAAAAAGGAAAAGAAAAAGCACTTGTCATCTCACAGTGCAGAACACCCAATTTGTTGTCAGTTTTTCAACAAAGTGAGTCTGTTTAGCATTACTAGATATGTTTCTTTTATACTAATGTTCAGCATTCCCTAGAGAAATAATTCCCTTTCTTTCTCAAAGCACTGAGGTCCTCCCCCAAAGTTCAAGGTTCTAGACTGTCTTTTTTAACCCCATCTCTTTAAATCACTAGCCAATATAAAATTCTCATTTTCTCCTTTTACAATTATTCCACTTAAATATCAGGAAGTAAAAAAATACACAAACTTTTAATTTCTTGCGGTGCTATACATTAAGTTCAGATTAAAGAACAAATATTTTTCTCAAAATAATTCTCTATAAAGAATTTCTACAACTGCCTAGATATAAATGCTGGAGACATTTATGTGCATTCATTACATATCCTCAAGGAATAACAAATTAAAACACAATACCAAAATCCCCAGATTCCCATTTTGTACAGATCTGATTTCCCTGCATCAGCCTTTCACCACTACTTTTTTTCTATTAATTCATTTTATAGACCACATTATGACCCAGCTGTATGCCCATAAAGGGATATAACAGAACATAAGATACTACATCCTCACCATGCAGCACAAGTCACTGTGGATTCCTATGGGCATAAGTTGGCTGCAACTAAAAAAACCCCAAACTTCCTAGCATGTAAGATGATTTTATGTCTAATTTAGAAGATTACTTCTTGGAGTCAACAACTTCGTCCTGTCAAGACACGTCCTCTTCTGGAAGTACCCTCAGTTGCAGCACATTCTAAAAGCCAAAACATTGCAAATGCAATACAAAGTCCTACACTACAGAGGGTCTGTTTCTGCTGCCAGTGTTTTCAATATTCTATCAAATCTCCCAAATAGTGGAGTTGAGTTTGGACAGCTTCAACATGAATACCAGTCTTAACAGTTCATTGTACTGCTTACCATTTTTGCCTCTAATATCCCATTTTTCTTTTAAAAAAAAAAAAAAAAAAGGAGGGTGGGGAGAATCAGGGGAGAAGCTTAAAACAAGACAAAACAAAAAAACCCCAACTTTCCTTACCTTGCTGGAGGCACATCAATATTCGAAGAAACAACTTTGCGCTTCTGTTCCAGAAGACAAACAGAACGAGTGCTTTCCTTTTCACACTCATGAGCTCTGCTTGGTTTTTTCGTCTCTACTGTTTTCAAATCTTCCTCCTTTGTGGTGAACAGGAGAAACTGTTGGTCTGGCAGTTTTTGACTGATGTCACTTTTTACATCCTCCTGTTGAAATGCAGAGAAGGTCATTTCACGCTTGATGCTGGCTGCCAGTAAAATTAAAAGCAATTATTAAATTTTCATCTAATACTCCTAAAACATAGAGGGGGAAAAAAAACCCAATACCCACAGGCATTTACTTCTAATTAGCAATTTGAATCAGAGAATACCATTTCTTTGCCCTTCATAAATTCTGAAACTGCTATTAATTTCTCAACAGTGTTGAAGACTATCCAGAAAAATAAGCAATTTTTGTCCACTTGATAAAGCAATCAGTTACCTCTTAATACTAAATCAAAAAGGTATTCGAATTGCACTATCAGAAACCACAGTATGTACAGCATATATTTAACATACACCCGTCTGTGCTGCATAAGTATGCAAAAGAAATCCTAAAATTCTAGCCAAAACAGTTAGAATTATACAGATAAAGTCAACCAAGAAATTAAAATACTTTGAAGAGCCACTGACTGGGCTCTTCAGAATTTATTTTTGTAAATGAAGGTTTCTCTATGAGCAGAAAAATAACTCACTAGAATCCAACCCAGCTGCCAGAAGGAAAGGAGAAAGTGATGCCGGCAGAATCTCTGTGAGGAGCCCATCAAGCAATGGAGCACAGACACACACAGAAGTGGTGTCAGGTTGTCTCTCTGGCTGCCAGCGCTTCCCAAATATTCAAGTCTGCTGCTTCCCATAAGCAAAGACTTCCCAAGCAAACAGGTATCTTTATAAACGTGCTACCTCTCTGGAACATGTGTTGGTGTTCATAAAGCAAACTATGGCAGGGTTGCAGTGAAATGCATGGGAAGTCAACAGAACCAAGCCACTCTGCCTTCCCAGCAAGCAAAGCAAAACCCAGGACCTAGATCTTCCTCTGAAATGCCATTCCCTGGTCAGCCAGGCTTCCTCAGCTTCATTTAGGCAGACCTAGCTTGGTGGCTGTTGCAAGCCTCTCATCCTGCCAAACGTTAGCCAAGCTCCTCATAACTCAGCCTGTAGCTTCCTCACATCCCTGCAAACACAGAGCCTACTAGAGGAATCTGCTAAAAGAGTTATTTCTACGTATCTGTGTTTCCAAAAGCAGGAAAGACAATGCCAATGCAATTTTGTTTTGTTCAGTACACTACATAACATCACTAACGGATAAATACTTGAGACCAATGATTTAATTGCCTCATTCTAGTGTTTCCACAGAAGGGCTTTTAGTAGTTTGTTTCAAGAATACAACTGGGATTCTTACTTTATGAATACAAACAGTAGAAAGAACTAGGCATTTTACACTGTTTTTACAGAATTAGAAGACATATAAACAACATAAATAATTCTGACGTAATGATTATTTTTTAAAACACTTCTTAGATTTAAAGCAAGCCCTTTCCTGAGTGTCTTGAGGATTTTAACAGATGCTGACTTGCTTTTAATTTTCCTCAGAAATGACTTAGAAGTGATGCGCTAAAGTAGAAACCAACCCTGAAAACAGCCAAGTTCCAATATCCAGCTCCTGGAAATTATATAATGCCAAAGAAAGGTACATATAAGACTTGAATTCTATCCCCTCTGTTGCCATATGGTCTTGCACAACCACATAGCTCTGTCTCTTTCCCCAGGATTCCCACCTTACCCATTGCAGAGGGCAGTGCTGTGCAGAGCATGAGCTGCTACACCTGCTGCATGTGGTAGGGTGCTGGTGTGTACACATGCAAGGCAGGACTCAGCAGTTTCTTCCTCGCTTTGCCCAACCTTTTGCAGACAAAGCACAGAGAGCATGGGAGACGGGCAGCCTCTCCCCTTCTCTACTTTCCAATGAACATGGCATTCACTGGGATTTTTTTTTAACCTAGTAAACACATGATTTACCAAAGAGAAAAAAAATCCTCAATTTATGGAACTGTAATATTTCACTCAGTTTCACAAAAAATATTGTGCCACACATTATTATGTGGTGAAGGGGCTGGAGAACACTCCTTATGAGGAACGGCTGAGGGAGCTGGGGTTGTTTAGCCTGGAGAAGAGGAGGCTGAGGGGAGACCTCATTGCTCTCTACAACTACCTGAAAGGAGGTTGTAGAGAGGAGGGTGCTGGCCTCTTCTCCCAAGTGACAGGGGACAGGACAGGAGGGAATGGCCTCAAGCTCTGCCAGGGGAGATTTAGGCTGGACATTAGGAAAAAATTTTTCACAGAAAGGGTCATTGGGCACTGGCAGAGGCTGCCCAGGGAGGTGGTTGATTCACCTTCCCTGGAGGTGTTTAAGACACGGGTGGACGAGGTGCTAAGGGACATGGTTTAGTGTTTGATAGGAATGGTTAGACTCGATGATCCGGTGGGTCTCTTCCAACCTGGTTATTCTGTGATTCTATGACACTGCACAGCCATGCCGAAGCATCCCAGAGCTGCTGGCTTCTAGCAGCTGAATGATCTGCCTGTGCAGTCAGCATGTAGAAAGGTCAGGTTTTCCTAAAAGCACCGACCCCTGCACGTATGCTGTACGGCCTGTGTACATGAATGTGCCAGACATTCCAGGCAGAAATAACTGCGCTCTCCATAATGCTCCACAAAAATATTTAGAGATCTATGTAAAGCAGAATGGTTGCAATAAGAAAATGAGAAAGTCTAAATCATCTAGACTGTCTATCCTATACAGTAGCCAGTGTTCACTGATGTCAGACACTAGGCCTCCTTATTATAGCTATTTCTTCACTGTTCACTACTATCTTATTGAAGATGCTCCACTTTAACAATCCTACTGCTGCTGCTGATTTTAAAATAATCTCCCTTGAAAGGCCCCTCTTTAGTCCCTAAGCAACTAAAATTGTTTTCCTTTCTTCTCAACTCAGGGTACAATTTTCTCTTAGGGTGCAATTTTCTAACCAGTGGATGTTTGCTATGTGCAGTGGTGGCAGATGAGTTATTATTTTATTTTATTCATGTTACAATTAGTTAAGTGTCTTGCATCCCAAATTATCAGAACATACCATGGGCACATGTTAAAGGGAAGGTGATGGTTCATGGGGAAATCTGGCAACATTATAGCTGGGAACGATCACGCTTGCTAAATGTGAAAATAAGTGAAAAGATTGTCTGTGGCATCGAGAAACAGTACCATGCACTGCTACTTTGCATTACACTACATCAAAGACTGTCAAGTAAGTTGCCATAGTTCACTTATACTATGCATTATTGTATCTATACCAGACCTCCAGATCTACCTTAAACTAAATAAGCATTTTATTTTGCATCCTCATCACTATTTAATGTGTATTTATGCATTTATAAACATGTCCAGCATTTAAAAGCCAGCAGCCTGAGTGGTGATTCTTGACTACTATGGATACACAACTGCTTCTCTTTAAAGCCACTGGCAAGTCATTCAAGTCCTCGTGAAATTTCTAGCTCTGGTTTCTCACCCTTGAGTCCCTTCTTCAAGGAAAGTGAAAGCAGTCTTTTTACAAAGAGATGTTAATGAAAAAAAAATCATAGTTTTCATATATTGGTTATGGTTTTAAAATACATACAACAATCCTGCAGAACAGTAATATCAAGCCATCAAAGACTTATTAATTTCCAAGTGACAATGTACAAAACACCTTCCAAAGTGGTAAAAGACACAGAAAAAGACAGGGGCAGAACCTATGGTCCTACTGGGATGGTGGGAGATTTGGGCGAATGCAGTCTGCAAATCATTGCTTTGCCATTTGTTTCTGAGTATTTTACGTAACATCATTATAGGAAAAGGTAACCAGAATAGATACTTATATTTTAAATAAAATAAAGACAAAATTTATGAAAATAAAAATGGATTAGGAAGTCCCATAAAACTTGTTTGGTTCTTTGATAAACCACTGTGTGCATATAAGATGGTCAATTTAGATGGATTAAAACTGAAGGGATGTATCAGGAATTTTTTGTAAGACCTCATTGCTCTCTACAACTATCTGAAAGGAGGTTGTGGAGAGGAGAGAGCTGGCCTCTTCTCCCAAGTGACAGGGGACAGGACGAGAGGGAATGGCCTCAATCTCCTCCAGGGGTGATTTAGGCTGGATATTAGGAAAAAATTTTTCACAGAAAGGGTCATTGGGCACTGGAACAGGCTACCCAGGGAGGGGATTGATTCACCTTCCCTGGAGGTGTTTAAGGCACGGGTGGACGAGGGGCCAAGGGGCATGGTTTAGTGTTTGATAGGAATGGTTGGACTCGATGATCTGGTGGGTCACTTCTAACCTGGTTATTCTATGATTCTATGATTCTTTGCAGACTTAAATAGTGATGACAAAAGGTTGCAGACTCAGACTACAGTTGTACAAATAAAGCCTAAAATCTAAAGAGCAGATTATTTGTACTGTGATACCAGTCTATCCATAGATTTCAAAATTACAAAAACCCAGTTGAAATACATTCAAGTAACAGTTTCATTTTCGTATGTCAATGCATCATAACTAACAGCCAGCCCCATGCAAGCAAACGGAAGTGAGGAATGACAAAAAAAACACAGAAGCAAGCGCTCTAAAAGTTGCAGAGCTGTTGCCAAGCAGTTCAGATCCTTTGTCTAATTAGCCAGAATAGCCAAACCTTACCGTTACACTAACCCTCTCTCTCAGACGTTTCCAGCAGATGTTTGGAAAAGATAGCTTCTTCCTAAACTTTCCCTTGAAAGCAACTTCTGATAAAGAACCTTTCCTGCTTTAAAAGCAGGTAATCATGAGAGAAAACTCAGAGTTTCCCTCAGTGGCCACTCTCTAGTAGCTTTCTCCTGCTGCACAGGCAGTTTTTCTATTAATTCATCCATGTCTATAAAAGCTATTTTCACTTGAGACACATGCCCTATCTGGAAAGGCATGGCATCTTCCACTGGAAATCCAACCACATACACAAACAGCAACTGATGTGGGGAGTGCCGAGGGCCACAGCCACCTGACTGATGAGGTTCCCCACTTTGTGGCAAACACAGTGACTAAGCACCAGGACTCCTCTCCTTCCAATCCACACTTTGTCACCTCTCACAGTTCAGAGGTAACACGGACAATTTCCAATGTATCTTTCCAGGTAAGTTAACTGTTCCATCATATCTATCAGGAACTTTTTTTTTTTAAAGATCCTTCATATTCTTTTAAACACTTCTAGGCTCGTGGTGGTCCTCTAAGTCCAGAATATTTTTCAGCAAAACTTTTGTGGAAGATCCTAGTCCAAGTAGATGGAGCTTGTGTCACACCCAGCCAGATGTTAACACCATAACATCTATGTATTTCAGCTTACTTCCAATACTTGGCATCTCTTCCCTTAGTTCGTAGAATCATAGAGTAGTTTGGGTTGGAAGGAACCTTAAATAACATCCAGTTCCAACATCCCTGCCATGGGCAAAGACACGTCCCATTAGATCAGGCTGCCCCATCCAACCTGGCCTTGAACACCTCCAGGGATGGGGCAGCCACAACTTCCCTGGGCAACCGTTCTAGTGCCTCACCACTCTCATTGTGAATAAATTCTTCCTTACGCCTAGTTGTTCTCAAAATCCATAATTATGTTTTCCCTAATGGTTTGCCACCTTAGTGCCTCAAGTATCAACTGCTGATAAAAACTTAGTTTCTTCCATACCCTTGATTAATTGTTGCTCGTACAAGCCACTTTATAACAGGCTGTTTTTCTATGCATGTCACTGCACATTTTCACCCTCGGGCCATTAGCAACCTTCAGCTTACTTTCAACTGTGTCCTTTGCAACCTGGCCTCAGGCAACCAATATCACTTGGAAGTTCAGTCACAGAGGCAGGATTTATAAGCCATCTGCAAATTTTAAAACCCAGCTTTGCTTGAGTCTGCAGTTACCCTCAGCTGTCTTTGACTACTTCCCTCCCATCACTGCTGGGCAAGGGAAACTTCTGATTTGCCACTGCTTGAAACAACAGCTCAGTATTACTTGTACCTTCCTCCCTGGAGTTCACACTTGGGGTGTGATCTAGCTTTACTCCTTCCACTACTTCTCAGCAAAGATTGATCTTTCCACTCACTCCCCTCTGAGCTTTCAATATCTAATAGCATGACCATTTCCATGAACTTCCTTCAAAACCCTGAGCTGAGTCACAGTGATTTTCTCTTGCTCATTTCAAAATATTCTCACTTGCTGAGCACAGCAGCACAGTGCCTTGGCAGCCCTGTTCTGGCAAACTGAGACAGGGCCTGCTTCAACCTGGGAGCCTGACAAACTTCCTGCAAAAATCAAAAGTAATTTCTTGCTTTGGTTTCTAAGCAGAAACTCTATTAAACAAAAAAAAGGAAAGTGTTTTAGTTTGTTCTGAAGTTGTCAAGACAATTGTACATATTTAGGCTGGGGATTTTACTTTTAAAGTTCTTGCTTGACTCATCATTATTATTTAAATAAAGAAACTTCACGTTCCACCTGCCATCTAAGCTAACATGGTTAATATTTTCAGCAATATATTAATAATTTTTCATTGCAAAAGTCATCTTAACCTATCTAAAGAAACTTAGTATTGGTGGTAATGTGTGATAATCAAGCTACTAGTCCTGAACTCCACATGCATCAATCTAGACCATGTGCTGCAATGGATGTCCTGCCTAAATTAAAGCATCCTCAACACTGACAGAAATTTTGAGGATTTACAGAATTTTTTCTTTATTTTTTACAGAATAAATCATGCATACCCTACAGACTAAAATTTTCCAACAGTTTAGGCCTTAACTTATCTGCAGTCGATTTTTGTTATGCCCAAAAGCACATCCAGATAAGATGCTCCCATCGCCATCAAACTTCAGTCTTCTCCAATTTCAGTTAAATTTCAGCTTGGATTCTGCCTTGACAGCAAAAAAAATATTGATTCAACAAATAGCTGAAGTATTGAACCATCTAGGCAAAGGATTAGAAAGACTTGAATAAGCAGAGCTGTAATATTTATATGCAAAGGCAGAGACTTACATTTGACAGACTATAAACTCCATCTCAAATAAAACCTGACTGGGCTTCAGCGTCTTCCCTTGCTTCTAGTGCATCAAAAACTCAAGTTATTTCTTTTCAAAGAGTTCACTAGCATTTAACAGGCACTAAGATGTTTGTGTTTCCTATGCAATGCAAAGTATTAAACTGCCAAGAATATTAGCATGATTTACCTGTGTGACCCAAATGTACAGAAATACGACTTCAAATGTGAGAACTGACTTCCACTTATCTTCTTTCAAAGTTCCTAGCTTTTTTTGTGCAGCATCTATGAATCCAGGTGGGCACATGAGAACCACAGACCTCATTTTTAACAGGCTTTGTAACGGTCTATGCAGGCAGATGGCAACAGAAAAAACTACTGAAAGAACTGCCATGCCACACACCATACCTACTTTGCTGTCAGTTTAATAAACAATTTGTGGGCTGATTTGCTAACAACGAGTCAGGTAGCAGGCACTGGATGTGATGGAGGTGCACAAGCAGAAGGCAGCTGCCCAGCACAGAGCATCACTCACCCGAGTAGCACTGCCTCTGACCCTAAGACTCGATGCAGTGTCTTCAACAAAGCTATGCGGATCTACGCCAGCTGAAGATCTGGCCACACGTGTGATTGCATCTGCCTGCCAAGACACAGCCCAGCAAATAGCGGCTCAGCAGAGCAAGGCTTATGTCAAGCAGGACAGCAGCAAAAGTCCAGCCAGCTTCCCTGATCTTCGGGGGAGACACCAACTATCTCCTATTTCTCCGCATGTCTGCTGGAATTCTGGAAGGACTAAGATGTCTGAGAAAGACCCCTCCCTGTGTAGTCTGGCCTGATTATTAATTAAATAATTAATAAATTAAATAATCTTGCTACTATGGACTATTTAGTGCCATTTTGATTTGTCCATACAGACAAAAGAGCTCATTATACAACAACAACAAAAAGTACCTCCAAAAGCCATTCAAAATAGTTTAATGAGGGTGGAGGGAAGTATATGTACAAAAGCTGGCTGCATCCTAAACTCCCTATAAAAAAAAGCTAGTGGGAATATGCTTTGGGAAACTAGATGCTAAAAAAAAAAAACTTTATCTTGATCCTGATCCCATTGCCATGTTTCCATTTTTAAACAAACTTCCTTTTCTCCCTCAGCCTATAAAGTTACACTTCCTTTAGTTTAGCTACAGGCCACCATAATTGGACTCAACCCCCAGTGTCACTCCATTCCATAACCAACAAGATCACTCACAAGCCACACTGGCTGCTTTCCAGATTGCAGGGAGGCAGAAGAGCAGGGAGAACATCCTAGTTAAAAAACAACTACCAAAAAAACCCCACTCCAACAACAGATACCCAGCACACTGCTCCAATTCTGGATAAATCTGCATTGTCAACAGATAAACGATTTTAACTAGATTGATAGTTCGAGGCCTATGTACAATATTAACACTGTATAGATGTTAAAGATGATATAGATCTGGATGAGGGTTTTTTCATTTCCATCTGATTTACTACATAAACAGTTGGTATAATTCCATCAAAAAACTCTTTTGATTAAACACCAATTAAAAAAAACACCAATAGCTACAAACTAGTTTAGCAACGATGCTGGAAGGAAGGGATACAATCCAGAGGGACCCTGACAAGCTTGAGAGGTAGGCCTGTGCAAACCTTACGAAGCTGAACAAGGCCAAGTGCAACATCCTGCACCTGGGTCGAGGCAGTCCCAAGCACAAATATAGGCTGGGCAGAAATTAGCTTGAAAGCAGCCCTGAGAAGGACTTGGGCATGCTGGCGTATGAGAAGTTCAAAAGAAATGTGAGCAGGAGGTCAAGAGAGGTGATTGTCACCCTCTACTCTGCTATCTTGAAATCTCACTTGAGAACTGTGGGCACTCAGTATTAGAAGGACACAAATCTGCTGGAGTGAGTCCAGAGGAGGTCCACAAAGATGATCCGAAGGCTGGGCACTTCTCCTGTGAGGACAGGCTGAGAGAGTTGGGATTGTTCAGCCTGCAGAAGAGAAGGCTCTGGGGAGACTTTATTATGACCTTCTAGTACCTGAAGGAGGTGTACAAGAAACCTGGAAAGGGCATGTAGTGATAGTGCAAGGGGTAATGGCTTTAAACTGAAAAAGGGTGGGTTTACATTAGATATAAGAAATAAATTATATATCTTGAGGATGATGAGGCACTGGAACAGGCTGCCCAGGGAAGCTGTGTCTGCCCCATCCCTGAAAGTGTGCAAGTCTAGGTTGGATGAGGCTTTGAGAAAGCTGATGTAGTGGGACGTGTCCCTGCCCACCGCAGAGGGGTTGGAATTAGATGATCATTAAGGTCCCTTCCAAATCAAACCATTCTATGATTGTATGAGCCGATGTGCCTGACGTATAACTCTGCTATTTTTTATAAACAATTTTTCCATTCTGACTTTGTGATCATCTCTTTTTATTCTCTTACACAGATGTATGCATACAAAGTGTCAGGGACTGCCAATAAAACTTACATTTGATAAGAAAACAAAAGTCACAGATTTTTTTTTTTTTAAAAAAGGATTTAGCAACATTTTTGATCCACTACGGAACAAATACACAGCTCAGTGGGGGAAGTGAAAGAGAGAATCAATATATTTCAGCCTAGTGTATTAATGGAAAACGATAATGAACTGTACATATTTAACATGATAGACATTTTAAAAGTTCAACCAAAACAAGAGCTCAATAACTGCAAGACTCTCTCCAGGCCAGCCTGAAGAGCCAGGCTGTGCTCTAGGGATGGGCATAAGCCACTTTTCTGAATAAGAAAGAAAGCAGGAGTAAAATTTCACAGCAAAATACAACTAGCAGAAATGAGAAACATCAAACTTGTTATCACAATAACATCGTGCAATAATTTTTTACATTAAATCCCCAGGAAAGACAAAGGCTTTGGTTTATTCTTATTGCCTCATATAGTCTTTCCAGTTCAAGTTCCCTTAACAAATATTTTAAATGTAAAAAGGCTCTAATTTTTGCCATTCCAAAATAGCATTATTTCATTGGAAGGAAATAATGTATTGAATTGCCATTTCACCAGAAATCTCTATTCATACTGGAATACAAAGAGATAAGACAGATTCTTGCAATGATGCTTGGAAATAATCTGCCCTGAATTTAAATGTACTATTACATTTTTGAGGATACTTTGCATTTAATTACTTGTTTCACCAGCAGTTGCTCATTACACATAAACCATGTCAATCTAATCACTCCAAGCATTTGTAAACTGCTGCTCTCTAACAATACAGAATTGCAAGTATTCCTTGCAACATACAGTATGCATTGATATAACGTTATATACTCATTTTCAACCAGGCTAGGACAAAGCCTCCGTCTGCACCATTTGACTGAATATATAAAAACATCCAGAGTATTTATTTTCCAGATACTAGAAGACAAATCTAAACAGTCATGCTGCCTGGATTCACCATATGGTGTTAAGCAGCAAGAACTGGAGTCAGCAAGAAGTTTCTGCCCTTTCATTATAATTTATATGTCAGCACTTATCTGGTTAAATATAACTCATCTACAAAAAGCATGTACTCCAGCACCAGCCTAAGGTGTTTCTGCATCATACAGCACCTATAAAGACGAATGACAGAAACTTTTACTCTTGCATTTGAAATTCAGCACCCATCCAGGTAGCAATTTGTGACATCTGAAATTCTGCACTAACTGGTACAAGAAACACTCATGTTGTTAGAGGTGGACTGAGAGGAGTTACTAAGATTACAGAGGCAGGCAGCAAAGAAGAGTGGGAATCCACTGCCCCTCTACATACCTTTCTCAGGTCTACACAAAAATGATTCAGAGATGCTTGAGCCCTTTTTTCTCCACGTGAACAAAGGGATTAAGATGTTAAAGTGTGGCAGCTTCCTTTCTCATCCCATATACAGCCACAGTAAGTTCTTTACTGAAAAGTATATGACACCACTTCTAAGATAATCAATTCTATGATTGTATGAGCCGATGTGCCTGACGTATAACTCTGCTATTTTTTATAAACAATTTTTCCATTCTGACTTTGTGATCATCTCTTTTTATTCTCTTACACAGATGTATGCATACAAAGTGTCAGGGACTTTCTCAGGTCTACACAAAAATGATTCAGAGATGCTTGAGCCCTTTTTTCTCCACGTGAACAAAGGGATTAAGATGTTAAAGTGTGGCAGCTTCCTTTCTCATCCCATATACAGCCACAGTAAGTTCTTTACTGAAAAGTATATGACACCACTTCTAAGATAATCAATTAGTAAGAGTTATCAAATATTAATACTAATTATTTCCATGCAACATTTAAGTCTCAAAGAAATAACCCATGCTCTGCACTCCAGATGTTGTGCATCCAAGTGAATGACTTGCAGTCACCACGCTGCAAATCCTGCTAGCCCTCAGAACCATACTGCCTACAAACAGCTGGAAACTAGGAAGCTGGCTTGGAAATCCTTAAACAGAAGAAAAGCAGAATATTTGCAAAGAACAGGTTCATTTTTCATTTAGCAGCACTGTTGCTGCACTTAAAGCTTTGCAAAAACACACTCACCATCGAGCACTCTGGTACTGCACTGCGCTAAAAAGGGCTTGGTTGACCAAGAATGGGCACCCATAACTGCGTTCCCAATTATTGGTTTTGCAAATGGTGAGTTTAAAATGAACTAAAGCAATTATCACATTTTCTGGCAGTGATGTACGTGCCTGGCTGTGCAAGCAGGAAGGGTCCCTGCCAAGCTGTGCATTCCCAACACCAAGCTCCTGCAGCGATAGCAGTGTGACCAGTGCCCAGTGCTGTCAGGGCAAGCTGGGGCCACACACAGGCCAGGAGAGGGACTGGAAACAGGTGACCTGGGCTAGCCAAGGGGCACTGAGGGACAAAAGAGGAAGATACACCTGGGTCTTGCTCACCACCTCTGGGAAAATTTAAAAAACTAGAATTCGCAATAGAAATGAGCATGTTAATGCAGAACATCAGGGAAGTTCAAGCTAACTGGTTTGTTCTTATTTCTATAATGTTATTGGTTGCACTTACAAGCTGTAATTAGAAAACATCATCAAATCAGGTGTTCTTACTGTACTGGCTGAAGCTGTGAAGCCTCATATCATGGTATTTTCTATGGTATGCCTATGAACATTTGTTTGCTCTGAAAGAGTGATTTTTCCTACTGTAAAAGATGCAAAGCAGGTCCTAGGAGCCAGTGGAAAAGTATCTCCTGCTTTTGCTGCCCCTAATTTTGATTCTATCTATGTTAAGAAATTGTACACAGTAGCTTCAGCTTCAAGTAGTTTAATAGAGCCTTGTATATGGACTGTCTGATGAGCAGAAGTATCAACCTTACCTGTATTTCCCAAGCTTAATGTGCAAATAAAATATCTTTAATTTCAATTATTTCAAGATCATTCCTGAAGATGTATGAAAAGCTCCATTTCTTTGTCTTTTCATTTGCTGGTGGTTTGGGATCAGTAAGGATGTCAGCAGTTCAAAGCAGAAGAGAGAAATATCATCACTAAATCTATCATCTCTCTGAGGATCAAGAAACCAGGACTCCCAAAAATCAGAACATACAGAGGCAGTAAGGGACTCCCCACACTTAGTAGAAGATTTTGGAGATGCTGCATCTCTGCTCCTCAGTAAGAAACCCTTGTCCTGTTCATCTGCATTTGAAAGCCTTTCTCCTCTGCCTGGATAGAGATACATAGCACAGTATGTCTACTGAAAAGAAAAAGAGATAACCTTTATTTTCAAAACCTCTTGAAATAAGGTACAGGCAGGTGTGGAATCTCTAAGGTCAGAAGAGATTTTCTGACTTTGAAAGCAGCTAGCAGAGATGAGATGTTGCAGATCCCAGCTCACTACAAAGAATATGGAAATGTAATCCATTTGCTTTAACATCCTGGGAATAAAAAGACTTCACCCTTTTTTTGTGGGATTGTTTGTTTGTTTGTTCATTTAAACGAGGAAATTAAAGTAAAATTAAACCAAAGTAGTTCACAGGTCTAGCTAGCTGAATGAAACAGGCACTGTGAATAAAAGTTTCAGGAGCCAGTGGTGATCCCTGAAGCTGAGGGCCTGCAAGAGATACTACAACATCAGAATTTAATGCACATCCTTACCTCCTCTAACAGATCTCGAGCCTAGAAGCAGAAAGCCTAGCCCGTCAGAGGAGAGGGACAAGCAAAGAGCATTGGCCCCAGTTAGGAGATTCTCCCAGAGCTATGTTTGTCTCCAGACAAAAACATTTACCGGCTTTCCTGTTCACAGTGGGAAAGGTGCCAAAAAAGTAGTTTATTTTTGGGTCTAACTATACAGAGAAGTGATGTCACAGAGTTTCATCTCATTATTCCTGGAAGCACTATCAAGATGCTTGACAAACCCTCTCCTGAGCCACCTCAACTAACTGAAGTTACAGAGTCTACAGATTCTCTGACACACGCTTTTTCTGCTGTTTCAGTGAGTTCCAGTAGCCCACAGAAGTACACAATGAATTCTGGCACAAGCCCAAGGTAGCCAGTGCATGGCTGGGAGCTGGAGGAAGGAAGGAAGGAAGGAAGCACAGAGAGGGGAATGCTTTACCCTTTTTGAAACTTATGAAACACTAAATCATCTCACCATGGCTCCACAAACACCATCCAGTTTTACCAAGCACCTAGGCACAAAAGCATGCTGTGCTGCAAAGGCTGCTGCTCCAGCAGAGCAACCTTCCAGCATGGAAAGAGAAACACCTACAAGGCCAAAAACTATGCTCCAGCCCTGAGAAAGTAAGGACAATTGTCTGAAGCAGTTGTGGCCACACATGTTGAAGAAAAAAAAATCACTGTAAATACTTAGCAAGCAACATTTCACCTTTATTAATTTTTCTGCTTTTTCTATATGGCTCTGCAAGCCAGATGAGGACCACTGCCCATTGCCTTATGTAGCGCCAGTGAACAAGCAGCTAGAGGAACCACCAGTAACCTAGATTGTAAAACAGCCAAGAACTGCACTGCAATATTCTCTGTAGAAGTATTTTACAGTAAAAAAATAAGACTTTTTTTTTCCTTTGGCAGTACTTACATTTGCCACAATTCCACTCTAAAAAAAAAAAAAAAGGAGGGGGGATGACTTGTTGAGAAATAGGAGGTCAATAGCTTTTTTGATCCAAAGAGAGTTCCTTAGTTCCTTCAGCCATTTCAATGGGATATGCATGTATATATAAAGATTAGGTTGGATCAAATGTTTTAATTGTCAGCTTTACAAAGTCCAGTTTATACAATTTGTTCAGTATGATGCAGACTGTAGTAGCCACTTTATCTGGTGAAGCACAAAAAAATATTAAGTAACCATCCAGTCTTATGACTGCTTGTCATAAGTGCGCTGCCTATCTAAAGTTCAAGTAACTTTTTATCCACTACACTAAAAAATTACATTAAAGATGGCAAAAAAATGAGCTACATAATTTCACACTTCAGTATCTCTTCACTGAGACATTTTACCTTCCCTCTGATTACCTGTCCAGTGACCACAATGGTCTCCTATGGTCTTTAGGCAATACTTTAAAATTATTCCGGCTGTTGTGGAAAGGTTTTAGGAGACAAATGGATCCACATTTGTGGTTAGGTAATTAGGCTGAAACTCCAAATCTGCCTAAACTAGTGGGATTCTTCCATCAACTTCAGTTGAGTCAGGATTTTATGGAAGCTCGATTATTTATCATTTGCAAAAACACCAATAAAAAGATGTGTATTTTTATCCAAAGTCCAAGCAACAGAAGTTTTGCAGTTTCCTGTTGTCATTAATTTTGTTGTCAAATAACAAATACCACCCACATATGTATTTTTTAATACAATGAGGCAAATGTCAGGGCAATCATAGTTTGGGATTGGAAAGTCTGACAAGGCGCCAGAGCAGTGAAAGTGATCCCACCACAGACTGTTCAGCAGCAGCAATAACATTAAATTCCTACCCACTCTGTTCAGCAACATGCTATAGTGAAAAACGTTAACATAAGTCTGTGACATCGAAGCTAATGCACGTTCTTTTTATTCGTTTTGTATTTCCTGTCCTATTTTTTCAAACGAAAACACTAATAAGAGTTTCTCTCTTAGCCTCCCATCCTCCTGTAGTTTTAGGAGTGGCCTCAAGCAGCAGGAATGGTCAAGCTACTCACTATTTTTAGATATAAGCAATTCAATAAATCACTTGAAAGCATTACAAAGCCAATGGGCACTCTCACTGGGGAGGCGGGGAATAAAAAAGAACCATTGCTCAATCCATGGCAGTATTTACAGAGCAGACACCAAGGGGATGTCATGCTTGGCCAGTCTGATGAACTTCTAGGACAAAATGACTGTCCAAACTGCTGTGGAGTCTCCCTCCTTAGAGATATTAAGTTATCTGTACACAGTCCAGGGCAACCACCTCTATATGTCCTTGCTTGATCATACAAGAGGGACCAGATGACACCCAGAGGTCCCTTACGGCCTCAGCCATGCTGTGATAAAGACTGAGCAGCACATCTCACCTACTGGTACGTGTGGCACACCTACATGCAGCCAACTGGTCATGCATTCTAGACAGAAAACAGTCTAGCAAATAAGGATGAAAGCTGCTAGCAATCCCACCATACCTCTTTATTCTCACACAATTACAGTTTTCTATTATAATTCCTTTTAGGAATGCCTCACCCTTTAGTTGTTCTCTACAGTCCATTAGCATCCATTTGTTACTTCTTGTGTTACTCTTCAACTTTGCACACAGCTTAGCCTAAGAGGATCCACCTCCAAGATCAGAACATGAGTTTTGGTGTTATAACTATTGGTATTTATAAAAATATCCTTATCACTACTAATCTGAGAGGGAACACTTCAGTTTACTCTTTAGTTAGTGTGCAAGTTCCTAATGTGCATTTAAGATCGATATACCACTAAATGAATCTGTTACTTGAAGTCTGCATGTTGTAAACTGTCTGTTAAAATATATTTGCATGCACTTATGAAAGATAAATTAAATAATATTTTGTTAATGAAGCAAAAAATAACTTGGTTTTGCCAAAGATGAGTCCATAACTCACTCAAACAGTAAAGGTGAAAGTCTAATTTAAAGGATGACAATGAGTTCACACCTGGCTTTAGAAAGAAAGGAGAGAAAACATGAAAAGGAGCAGATAGAGAATTCAACCCAGCCAGACAACACATGTAACAGGCAAATGATTTCTTCCAGACAAATTCTGAAGAGTCTTTTAAATCCCACGTAACACACAGATGTCTCTATTAAAAAAAAAAACAAACCCAAAACCACCACAAACCAACAAACCAACCAACCAACCAACCAACCAAAACCTAAAAAAGCCAAACCCCATCATATCCAAAATCATACTTTTTACTTGATCAACCTAGACTCGTACTAATACCTGTTATCCCTGCTACAAAACTCTTAGCACAGACTTGCATGTGCTCCGGGCTTTGCATGGTGGGCAAAAGTGAGCCCAACAGGCATGAATTTGAAGTCCTGCTCACACAGCTTGGGCTTTCGTAGTTCTCCAGTGTCACAGCACAGCCATCTAGGTATTTAGTTTTCAGACTCTTCATCTGATTTTGGGAGCTATATATTTGCAGGAACAAATCTGTTTGCAGGGAACTTCATCTTTCTAAACTACCAAGAAGCGTTCACACATAAGCCAATATCTGGAATAGATAATTTCACAAGTCGTTATGGTAAGATAAAGGGCAGAGATCACAGCAAAATAATGTTTGGTCAGCTGAGTTAGAAATATCCTGTGTCCATACTCGGAGCCTAGGGACAAAAATGGGGTTGGAGAAAAAGTGGCAGCTCAACTGGGCTAAACAGAAGAAAACACTAACTCCTTCACTATTTATAACAGTAGAGAAAATTTTGCAACATGTTGGCAAGTTATCACAAGCCTATGTTCATTACCAGCCCCAATCCTCAATCACAGCGCTTTAGTGGTTTACAGGCAAATAAGTGTAGCTCTGCAATTTCCAGTGGGGCTTGCTTGCCAAGTACCGATAAAGTCAGCATCAGAGCGCTGATGGACCCTACTTCATAACTTTCTCTCCATATAATGAAAAAGAGTGGTTTTCACAGACTGAATTAACCCCAGCACAATACTAATGTGGCTGCCTGTGGTATCTGAACCAAGCTCCATACAAAACAAGAAATAAATCGGACTGCAAATTAATACACGTTTCAAGATAAAGTGTTGTTAATTACGCTATTTCTCCTTTTTCAAAATTTCAAATGGCTGGAAATCTAGATGCAGCCAAAGCAGCAAGTATGGGTTGCACAAAAAGTGTTTCACACGCAAAAGTGTTTGTATAATTAGCACCTTGGTGTTATTTGTTTTTCTATGCAGATGAATTAACTAGTTCTGACAAAGTAAGCATCCCAGCACTTCACAACTAGAATTTACAGGTTCTCAAAGTCTCTCTGGCTCTCCTCCCATTACCCGCCACTTCCACACAGCACCATCATGACTCTTCCAGCACTGTGTTAGAACAGACAGGAGGAAAGAGGAACAAAAATGTTCTGCACTGTCCTCCACTTGGACAGCTATGTGGCTACAGCAATATTAAGAAGCAATTTTTGTATCTTCCCCATGACAACAGCCTATCTCACTCTGTTCTCTCCTTCCAAGGCTGTGGAAACTAGAGCAATAAGACTTGTCTTTATAAAGTACTTCTTCCACACTCTCTACTCCCATGCTCAAGTGAGGGCCAAAACCAGGCCACCAGTGGTGCAACCACACCGGGGACTCTTTTCTGGTAGAGATAACACAGCTACAAGACCTGATGGTAAAGGTACTATTTTCATCTTGACTAGTAGACCATATTCTCAGGCACTTAAAAAAAATATTAATTCCACTGCAGACTCTATGATGCATACATCCATGTACCCACAGGCACCCCACAGAAGTGACTATGAGGAGCCCAAGAAACCTCTAGCTGTAAAACACCATTTAACCTAAGGGCACAGACATCAAGTGTGCAGGCGTATCATCTGTATCCACATCCAAACACCAAAACACCGTGTGCATCTTTTTAATTGCATTATTTGTATAGTATATATTGCAAAACAAGCACCCAAACCACTTGGCTTTCAAGTTTGATGAAATTCTGAAGCTTTTCAAGATGTCTTTTGCTCTCAAGGGTATTGGACACTGCAACAATGTATGCCCTCTCTCAGCAGCGGACACCCCTTCCACCCAGATGCCAACTCAGAAGACAAGGTCTGGGAGTCAAATGCTGCTGGCCCCATGCCAGTTCTCCATTTGGCAGGAATCCCATTTGACAAGCCACGGCCAGATCGTGCAAGCCCTATTACTCTCCTGCAGCTTTGCAGTTGGACCTCTGAATTCATTTTATGCCTACTTCTCTCACACTTCACCTGTTGTTTTAAAATTACTTGGAAGTACCCTTAGATTAAGCTTTATATAATCCTATACTAACAATCCCAAAAGAAATACACAGAAACCAAAGACCATTTCTTTAAAATGTTAAATTATAACTGTTTACTTAGTTTATAGTACTCAGAAGTGTAAACAGCGGAAGCAAAACCCAGGCAAGTTAGAAATATTGTTCCAAAGAGGGTAACCATCTGCATCTGGCTACTGAAAAGGACTTGGGAGTTTATTACATACACTAAAAGTGGCCCAATATGCATTAATCCACTCTTGTCATCTATGAGGCAGGTATGCCATCCAGGGAAGTAAACACACACAAGCCGATGTTCTCATATGCACACGTAGTCTTGAGTGTAAGGCAGGAATACCAGCAACCTTTACTTATACAAACAGACATGCCACTCAAAAGCCTGTGGAGGGCTGATAACAAGAAGACTACATTCAGATAACCCACCTTATATGCAGATTATGTCTATGTAATCCAGTGGGTATTTCAGATTACTGTGCTCTACTTGAGAATCTCACAGTTTTTTCCTAATAGATGCATGCAAGTTTCTCTAAGCCTTCTCTGCCACTTGGGCGTTTCAGTGTGATGGTGAGATTGATGGGACCAGAAGCCCATTATGGTCCCCTCCATATTTAGGCTACCTGTCAAATGTAGAAAGGTTTTGTAGCAACTAAGCTGTCCCAGCCCATCAGGCCTCAGTAGCATAGACAGTCTGAGCTATCCAGACTGTAACTACACCTCGTGGCTTTTGACAGACTCACTGAAAAGCTATATAGACAGAGTCCAAAAACCCACCCGGCTCAGGTTTATCCTGTCACTGCTATATCACACTTGCCCTGATACGAGGATAGCTTGTACGTCTGCTGCTCTCGCCTTTGAGGACTTTTTTGTTATTTGGTTCATTAGGATTCGTTTCCTTTATTTTCTCTTCTGCGGGTATGGGAAAGTCCCCAAAGGTAAGATAGCACTTCCACCGGAGCAATCCAGATCTGTTAAGTAAGGATCATTATCTATTTAGAAAAAAACCCCAAACCAAACAACAACAATCCAAACAGATACTCTTTGAACTTCCAGCTATGCTTATTTTCCATAACCAGCACAGAACCCAGAGCAGAACCCTCTGCAGACCTACAGACAGACTTCACTCTGCTACCGGGTTTTCCCAAGAGAAAATTAAACCTCTCAGGGTAAAATAATCAACACCAGGCCTGCGGAACCTGAGCCTGCGGGCGTTCAGCAAGTTGCTCTGACCCGCACCGAAATCAGAGGTGGTGGGATGCGCACGGGGGGAGTGGACAGGCACGGGGTGGAAGGGGAAGAGAATGGTCACGGGGAGCTGGGGGAGGAGAACGGGCACCAGGTGGGGGAAGAGAAAGGGCACCGGGGGGTGGGGAGAATGGGCTCGGGGCGGGGGGGAGTGGGCACGAAGGGATGGGGAGTGGGCACGGAGGGATGGGCACAGCACTGCCACGCTCCTAAACTTTTCAGGGCTCGCCCGCGGGGTTCGCCATCCCTGGAGGTGTTCAAGGCCAGTCTAAATGGGGCCTGGGGCAGCCTGGTGTGGTGGGATGTCCCTGCCCCAGGCAGGAGGGTTGGCCCTAGGTGATGTTTAAGGTCCCCTCCAGCCCAAACTCCTCTCCGATTCCACGCTTCCCACGGCCACCCCCGCACGGGAGCCCTACCGGGCGCTGGGGATCCCGCCCGCCCCGCCGCCGCCCCGGGGCCCCTGCACGGCTCGCAGCGCCGCCGGCAGCCGCAGCGGGCGGGGCAGCGGCCGGCCCCGCGCCTTTCCCGCGCCGAGACGCACCTTCCCCCCGCCGCGGAGGGGGGCCCTGCCGTGCGCGGTCAGCGCGGCGGGGGCGCCGCTCCCCAGGCCGCCCTCCCCCTCCTCCTCGTCGTCCTCCTCCTCCTCTTCCTCCTCGTCCTCCACCGCGTCGTCGTCCCCGTCCTCGTCGTCGGGCGCGGCGGCGGCCGAGCCCTCCCGCGGGGGGGGCCGCGCGCCGCCCTCCCGCGCCGGCCCCGCGCGCCGCCCGCCGCGCTTGGCCGGGCGCCGCGCCTGCATCCCGCCCGGAACGGAGCGGAGCGGAACGGAGCGGCCGAGGGGGCCGCGGCCAGCCGGGCCCCGCGCCCCCGCCGCGCGCCCTCCCCGCGGGGGCCGCGCCGCCAGCCCGCCCCGCCGACAAAACCCGGACTGGAGTCCGGATCGCGGCTCCGCGCCGAGGGCCCCGCGGCCGCCGAGGCCCCGCGCCTCTCCCCGCAAAACCGGCCGGAATGAGCAAAAATATTGGACTTTTGAGGGGAACAATGATGAAAAGAGACTCGGAGTTTTCGAGACGAAAATCTGTCTGCAGCCTGTTGAGAACACCGTCCAGGAAATAACTTCCAGTTAAAATTGCAGTACTACCGCACTCCGCACTTTAAAATACCTTTCTAAAACGTTGTGGATTTTTTTTTAATTAAATTACTTTGTTTCAAAGCAGTTTAAAGTTACCGCAGTGACCACGTAATTTATTATACAATTATAGAATCATCGTGTTGCAAGGACCTCCTGGATCATCAAGTCCAACCATTCCGATCTGCCACTAAACCCTGTCATTTATTAAAGGCTCCAGAGATTAATTGACTTATAATAAAGGTTGTCACATACTTCTCCCAGCCTCTTGCTCTATAAGTAAGTTTTAAGTCTGCATTTATCTGTTACTATTGAGCCATGTATATCACAGAATCATAGAATAGTTTGGGTCAGAAGGGACCTTTAAAAATCTACCCCCTCGGCCATGGGCAGGCTGGATCGGGCTGCCCAAGGCTCCATCTAACCTGGCCTTGAACACCTCCAGGGATGGAGCAGCCACAACTTCCCTGGGCAACGTGTTCCAGTGCCTCACCACCATCACTGTGAAGAAATTCTTCTTTATGTCTAGTCTAAATCTGCCCCTCTACAGTTTATACCTTGTCCTATCACTATAAGCCTTTGTAAACAGTATAGATTCTTTTCCATTTACAAGTGAATTACAGTAAATCCCTTTTCAGTGTTAGTACATTTCTCCCCATGCATTTTGGTTTGTAGACATGCCAACAAGCCACGGAACATGCCACAATACACGAAACACGTCAGCATGGGGCCAAGCTTCACCTCTAATGCTAGGTTAATTTGTCCCTGTCAAAAAGTAAATATATTTATTCAGTTTAGAATATAGCTCGCAGGGCTTTCTGTGCAAGAAAGTATAGATTAATACATTACCCATTCATAAAGGAATAATGAAGTTACTTTTCACACCTAACTATGGAAGTTGTTTCAATTTTCTCAACCCTACCACGCACACCAGTTGTTTTCATTCATTCTTTCAAGGTTTCCAGAGACTCTGCATCTCCAGACAAGATCCACAACAGAATCGTTGGCAAATCCTGGTGTTATCAAATCTTCCAGCAGTATTTCCCACAGATCTTAAAGCGCCATTTCCAGATATTTTACTGTGGCTTTGATCAGCTGCACTGTAATGTCGGGTCAGCCCATCTCAGAGCACAACCACTGGCAAAGTCCCTGGAACACCACCACAACATGTTCCATCTTTTTTTCCTGCCACTGCATGAGTATTTAGCTTCTTGATGCCAGGTTAACGTATCAGTCATGGTTTTTTGAAGCTGATGTTGCATAAAGGGTAGCTTTGTGGAAGGAAAAAAAAAAAAAGGATAAATGCTTTTAGTTTTATTCCTACACAGAAGGTTAAGAATTAAAGTTTAAATTTGGCAGAAAAAGTTATGCTCTAAGTTTTGCCTTAAACATGAATTCCACCATGAATTTAAATGGTATTCTCAGTTTCTTCATACTTGTACCTTAAAGGCATAGAAATGGAATCATTCCAATACCTCACCACAAATAACAAACGGAGACCAAAGAACGTCTTGTGGAAATCACTGATGATAAAGGATAGTGGAGCTGGCACAGACATGTCTGTAAATCTGTGACGCCTCGCCCTTCAGCCTCTATTTGAACTCTGTGTTCAGCTCTTTCATTCCAGGACTTGCTGTAAGGCACAGCTGACTTGACGCCTCTTGCCCTGAGGTTTTGGTGAGTGAGAATAAAAGAAGAGATTGTTATCCAATAGTAGAGCGTTTAGTTGTCAGTTCAAAAATTACCAGAGGGGTTCCCTGCTGTGGGAGCACAGTGACAGGAAGGAGTGAAGAGATGCTCAGCCAAGCTCTTCAGGACACAGAAAACACCCCAGACCTGCCTGCGTCTATGCAGGAGATCACTCCATTCTTCAGGATGCTGCCTCTCCTCCCCCCGGGCCCTGGCAGGTCACAGCCCCTCAACCCTCAAAGCAGAGCAGGAGAGCAGCTGAGCCTTGGAAAAGTTGGGCAGGGCAGGAGAGGAAAACTGTAACCAAATTCTGGTGGAGGGAAAGTAGGCAGAATAGTTTTGGTGTCAGAAGGCAAAGAGAAGGGCAGTCCAGAGTTCACTGGGCTGATGGGCAGAGCAATCCTGGGAAGGGGTTTAGAGCATGAGAATACTTACTTTTGATTAGTAAGCTGAGCTGTTAATGCTTTTTACTCCTGCTAGGTTATCAAATGCAATGAGAAGCCAGTGTTGACAACTCTACAACAGATTGGTTAAAGATTTCTAGCACTTCTCAGGCAAGCCAGATTGGATCTGTAGTAAGAATAACTTCTCCCACAACATTTGATAAAAACAAAAGATAGAAATGACTGTTTGCTCCATTTCTTCTAGTCTGTCTGACTTGCAGTATGAATGTAGATGAGACTGAACCCATTTTGCCCTTTTGTTCTCCCCGGGGGAGTTAAATTATGGAGAAGGTTTTCTAAGGACAGACAGGGAGTCCTGGATAGAGTACTCTTCAGTATCTTTACATTCACAGATAGTACAGAACCAAACACAAGCCATAACCCACTATCACCCATCAACATTTTTTCCCCAAAACACAGCCTTACCACTCTTCGGGTGAACTGCTGAACAATTCTGGCCCATAGCCATGTCCTGCCATCAAGTAAATTCTTGTGATATACAGGGTAATATGGTAATGTAGCTAAACAGAGCTCTCTCATGACTGTACTCCATCATAATATGTCTCTAACAAAAGTACAGGCTCTGGCTGCAATAATAACTGTTTACATGTCAATGATTTCCAAGCTTATTAAAAGTTAATGTGCATGTTTGCACTCCTGTTGTGTACACAGCTTTCCAACACAGCAAAAGCATTTCAGATGCTTCTTTGCCTCTAACCTTAGCAATCAGTTCATATTTCCAAAAAATAAATCTCTCTCTCTAAAGATATATGAGACAATTTGAATGGTAAGTGTATATATAAGCATATCTATCACCCTCCAGAACTTCTTTGACAACACTGTGAAGGTTAATTACAGTGACAGCTTTGCAGTTCCTCTTGAATAATTATTGTCTAACTTCTTCCTGTAAATCCATTGGCTCATTCTGGGCACTAGCCACAGGAAAACCCCTAGCTTTCCCTGCCTCTGCATTAACTAGTCTATACTGATTAATGTCTGCTGGAGTTTTCTTATGATACATACTTTTCCCAAACATTTTATACAGTCAATCTGTCAGTTAAGTATTCCTCTCATTTTTATTATTATTATTTACTAATCTGTTTGACGTTTTGTTCCACTCAGCTGCTGCTACTTTATACCATGATCGCAGCTGCAGGCAAAGCTTGCCTGACACCAATTTGGAAAAGAGTTTCTTCTGCCTTGAAAATGCATGAAGTGCTTGGAAAGTCCCATAATGTTCAGGGATGCACTACTCCATAACCACCTTGCTTGCTGGTCCCAGAACTGTGTCCATCAGGGGCGATCAGTCAGCAATGCAGCAGCAACAAGCACTAGCCACAGCTAACAAGCAGTACTACTGGAGTATGGGTGTGCTTTGGTTTGCCTCACAGGAGCAAGCAGATATCTTGCAGTGTGCATTTTGCTGGACCACTGAGAGGCCTTCCTCAGCTACCTCCACTTTTTTGTTGTTGTTCTTTTTTTTGCCTGATGTGTCTGCAAGGAAAGAATACATTTCTTGATTTATTTTCTTTAGTCTCTGAACATTTTTCCCCTTTGTCACAAATGCCAGCTTTTTAGCACTGGAGGCAAGATCCCCTCTGCTCCTACGTCTTCCCAGGCTGATGCTATGCTTCAGCTCCTTACCTTTAAAAAAAATCCAACAGTAATAAGGGGCAAAGAAATCCTCAATTTTCTACACATTTAATCACCACTTTTTTTTTTTTTAACATAACCTGTGGAGTAGTCATTCACTTTTCACTTTTTAGTGTGCAACAAATATATGTGTTTGAGCTTTAGTATTCACACCACCATGGGCACTAACCGTGTGTGTGTTCCACTTGTTTCATAATCTCAGGCATTTGAGTTCCTGCCAACTCCTTAATTTGGAGACCTGCCTTCTCCACACCCTCTTTGTAAACTTTGCATTTGTTTCGCTTTATAGTGAGCATTGAAGTTCTCACTCCAGCTGGGAGGACAGTCAGGCACCTTCAAGAACAAGGGAATGATTGACAATATTAGGCAGAAATTGTCTACCAGGTGCTGCTCAAAAGGAGAGGTGGCAACCTTGCAACCTCCATCTCAGTAAGCAAAATCATCGCTTCTGTGATATGCCTCTGTCCCACTCATCGACTGAGTGTGGAGCACAAGGTTACTTTTGCATCTGGCTGTTGTGCTACGGAATTCCACCCTGCAGAGAAGGCTGCACCTTGTGCTCGAAGGAGATTCCAGCGCTAGCCGTGCATTGGAATCAAGCAGCAAAATTCATCAGCCATCACGCATTACTCTTCTCAGCCACTGCTCTGAAACATTTACTAGTTCTGAAAAATCTCACTGGTTCAACAAGGAATTTCAGAGAGTCCTTGCTTGGACTATGAAAGAATGAACTTCACCCAGAAGTGTGAGTCCTTTTTAAAACCCATTCCCAAAGTTTTTGCTCTTGTTGTTAAGTGTTTCATACAATTTGCATGTTTATGTCTCTTAAAACGGTTTGTTTCCCAGAAAAAACAGTTCAGCTCATCAGAATTTCATGCTCATCAGAACTTCATGATTACATGAAATTTTACAATGATTACAGTTCCACTTCTTTTCAAATTGAGGAGTCTGAGAAAGACAAAGGGATAACTGAAAAAAAAAAAAAAGACTAACGTTTTCCTACTTAGTTACACCAGAGTGACCACTAAGGAAAAGAAGGGAAAACACTTTTTCTTAACAAAAGCAGCACAGGAGAAAAAACAAATCAATCTACACTAATGGCAGAAACACAGAAAAACCAGGCCTCTGGGCCTCTGTAATGGAAATATATGAGCACATAATAGAAATAAGTAGATACATGTACCTATGTTTAGATTTTCTTTTTACACAAAAAACTATTTGGAAGAGTTTGGAAGTTGTTTGTGGTAATAGCAACGTGTGTGCATAATGACCCCTAAAGTAACACTGGCACTAAAGGAGGGATATAGAAAAGGAAAAATGATAATTGAAATATTGTTTAAAATAACTGTATTCATTAATCATCCTAATTTAGGTAGAACTTCCCATCTAGGTTAGATTAGACATGTATTAAGAAAACTTGCAAGACTTGTCATGTCAACTTCCTATTTCTCAATGAAATGTCCAAGAATTCAGCTCAAGTCTTAAGAGTCGAGGCTGGATTTGCAGTGGCAGCAATTACAAATAAAATAACTAGCTGTTCCTTTCAAAATGAACAAATTAGATCACACACTCAGGAATTCATAAATATGACAAGATCACATGAAACAGTACTTACAGAGTCTCCTTTTACATGGAAACTCCACTGTAAATCTTGTGGAACCAAGGAAAAAAACCTATATAGCTGCCAGTCAATGCCAGCAATAAAAATATTTACTGAAATAAAAATGGGTACAATTTTATTTTGATCATCTTGCTATCTATCATAAGTTGGTATCATTTTATTTGCATAAATTCTTATGTTAAGGATGAATACTCTGCTTTGAAAACCTCACTCCACACTTTTTTGGCTTGCATGCCACACTGGCATTAACCCTCAAGGCTCTTTAAGGAAATACCTCTGGAACCAAAATTTCAGGGAACACCAGAGAACTTGAGGATCACCTACACCTCAAAGACTTTCTTCAGCCCTCAGCAGGAAGCCAGGTCACTAGCTTGAGCTGTAGGAGCCATCTCCCATGTTGTACATGATCCTGTTTGCTAGTGAGTAAAGAGTGCTCATTTAAACTGATTATTGTTTGGAGTTTTCTTCAGAGAAGCTCCCTCAGGGAAGTTTCTCTGGAGGCATTCCTTCCAGTCAACTTCTTAGGAGTCTTTCAGAAAGACTGTCAGTTTTGATGGCATGTTTTTCCATAATAGAAATGCCTGAAGGAGACAAATCTGGACTGTGCCTGCTGCTTTTCTCCTTCATCCCCTTAGGAACTATCTGACCCATTCTCCATGGGGAAATCCATCTGATCTCTTCCTACTTCTGCAACCCTGTCCTTCTCCATAAAAAAACAAATAAACAAACAAATAAAACCCCTCTAAATGGTGCTGGGGAGGCATAGATCATAGAATCATAGAATCATAGAATCATAGAATCATAGAATCATAGAATCATAGAATCCCTAGGCTGGAATAGACCTTAGAGATCATCAACTGTAACTGTCTACTACTAAGTCATGTCTCCAAGCACCTCATCTACCCACTTTTAAACACCTCCAGGGATGGTGACTTGATCACCTCGCTGGGCAGCCTGTTCCAGTGCCCAATGACCCTTTCTGTGAATTTTTTTTTTCCTAATGTCCAGCCTAAACCTCCCCTGGTGGAGCTTGAGGCCATTGCCCCTTGTCCTGTCCCCTGTCACTTGGGAGAAGAGGCCAGCTCCCTCCTTTCCACAACCTCCTTTCAGGTAGTTGTAGAGAGCAATAAGGTCTCCCCTCAGTCTTCTCTCAAGGCTAAGCAAACCCAGTTCCCTCAGCCACTCCTTCGAAGACTTCTCCAGCCCCCTCACCAGCTTCATTGCTCTTCTCTGGACTCGCTCCAAAGCCTCAACATCCTTCTTGTGGTGAGGGGTCCAGAATTGAACACAGGATTCAAGGTTGACTCTGCTTTCTCTCCTCCTGTTGGCAGAGTGCAGCCCATAAGCATGGGCAGCCTCTCCAGGGCAAGAGGGTGCTGAGCTCCCTGTCCCCCCTGTTAGGGACTCTCAGTGATGGCAGAGTTGGGCATCCCCATTACTGAAACTGGAGGATTGTGTAAGGCTGCTGCCTTTCTTAAAAAAATACCCAAATAAAGCCTTTGTATGTAGGGGGAAAGTTTGGACGTTTAGTTGAAGTAAAGGGCTCAGAAATCAGAAAATACGTAAGATGACCGAAACTTCGTATGAATCATCGGTTCATAGACTAGTTAGGTTCAGATGGGACCTTAAAGATCATCCAGTTCTGGGCAGGGACACCTCCCACTAGATCAAGCTGCCCAAGCCCGTCCAACCTGGCCTTGAACACCTCCAGGGATGGGGCAGCCACAGCTTCCCTGGGCAACCTGTGCCAGTACCTCACAAGCCTCATAGTGAAGAAATTCCTCCTTATGTCCAGTCTACCCCCTCCAGTTATATCCATTGCCTCTCATCCTATCACTACAAACCTTTGTAAACAGTCCCTCCCCAGCTTTCTTGACTTGGCTCAGTCATGTGATAGTTGAGCTAAAACTGACAAACCCATTGCTTGAATTACCTTGAGACAGTTTGTCCTCCAGCAATTACCTGTTTTATAGCTGTAAGACAAATGTAAGCATGTCGCGTTGAAGAGGTTGTGGGTTTTGGGTGGAATACATAAAAAGCAGTCCAGGTTGTAGCTAATCGCCGCGGTGAGCTCAGCTCTCCCATGGCAGCAACCCCCCAGGAAACAGCAAAAGCTTTTATATTTCACATGCTGAATCTCATTTGTTTTCTCTGGGTGGTGGTTAGGGCTTTGGTTTTGTTTTGAGAGGGGAGGTCTAGTAAAACTGAAAAAACAATGGATTTTGTAGTGGTAGTGGTCTAAGTGTCTTCTTGTGATTAGTTTTTCAAGTTTGATGTTTTGGCTAGAATACCTAAGTTCTTTTAATTAATTTTTGGTTTCTAAATCGTTGGGTTTTGTTTAGAAAAGCTAGAGCTGTTCTGTTTTGCTGGCTTCCTTTGGTAGAGGCGCATTGTATTTTAATCTGTGGTTTGTGTAAGCTAAAAAAAACCTTGTGGGTACTGAAAGTGTTACTAAATACAAAGAGTTCTTTTCCACTGTTTATAGAACAAACTTACTTGTGTATAAACAGTTTGGTTTTGTTATTTTTTTTTTTTTTAATATGAATGAACTGCTATGCCAAGCTTTATCATGGGAGGAATGAAGCAGCAGGGAAGAGGGGAGCATAGGGAGAAGCCAACCAGAGTCCTCCTGGAGGTTTTCCCTCCTCTTGGTGTGAAAGGTATTTGGTCAAAATGTGCTAGCACGGTGCACAAGTTTGGTGTAGATGGCAAGAGAATGAGTTTCACTTGAACTACAGTTTAGTGAAGCATCGACCACCTGATCTGAGTTAGTCATTTGGAACAGGCAGTTTACTGGGGCAGAGCAGAAGACAAATGAGTTATCAAACAGAAATTACACCCTTGTGAAAGAGGCTTGGGGTAATTACACATGACACAGGTAAGTGTCCTGAAGATGCCTGATACAGTTTTTGTTAAAAATCTGGGTTATTTTCTTTCTGTGTCTGTATTTCTGTGGTCACATTGCACCTCATTCTGCTTACAAGTTCAGCTCTCCGCAAAACCCAGACTTAGGAGGTTTGGGACCTAGATTACCATTTTCCTTTGGGACTGTGGTAGCATGAAATTCTTCTTACAGAATAACAGACAAGGATTTTAGGGGAGCATTAACCTTTTCTGCCACAGAGTGTTAGGTGATCAGCCTGTCACATGAATTATTACTTTGAGTATTTTAGTTTTAATAGACAAAGCGTAGCATAATTCTTTCAAAAAGGAGATTAGTTAACCAATATAGTCTATCCGTGCTAGCTATCTGCAGCTAGATTACAGAGAGTGATATTCCATTTGCACATGCGTTTTGCAAACTTTACTCCTTGGTTGTACTCTTTATTTTGCAAATTGCAGACATTGAGATGAAGGGTCTATAATTTCCTAGCTTGCCTTTCTTTTGGAACACTGGTGCTGCACTGGCACGCATCCACTTTGCTGTGACTTCATTTGAATACAGCAAATTCTTTATTATGATTAACAAAAGGGTTGCACTCCAGTTTGCTTTGAATCTCAGTCTGCTCATGGAGATTAGTGGGTTTTGAGCAATGCCAACTCACTAAATATCTCTGCTTCACTGGTCTCAAAGGCATTTGTGACAATGGATTTAGTAGTCATTTTCATGTGTGTTCCTGCCTTTGAATGGATAATACCTTAATAGTTCTGCTTTCCATTGCTGTTTGATTCTCCATCTCAATCAAAAGGGTTTAAATTCAGAACTTCTCTTTCTTCTTATGTTGCTTCTTTGAGATACAAGCATGTCTGCTTGTGGTTGTAATCTTTGAATGCAACTCCCCCCCTTTTGCTTTAGTTTGGGTTAATACATTGCAAATGTCTATGTATTATCTCCCTCTTCATGGTAGAAACAAATAAAACTTTCCTTCCCAAGCCAAGATTAACAGAAATTGTTCTTCTATTGAGAAGGAAGAGGGCGGTGTTTTTAAAATAGCAGGGTCCTAGTTACATTAGAGAATGGGCAGCAGTGGAACCTCAGGTAACATCAGATCAGCAGCCCCTTTTATTTTTTCATGCCAATGTCTCTGTTAATTTCTTAACTTGCTAACAGGTAACGTAAACAGACCTCATTTACCTGTTAAATCTGACTGAAGTATTTGCACCAAGTTTTCCTTTTAAACGGGGATAATTTTCTTTTCAAGTCAACTGTTCAGTATTGTTTTCTTGAAAAAGTTTGTCTGATCCACTGTAATGCCACAAAATAATCTTCTTCCTGCCCCAGACACATGCCTCAACTTTGAGTTACTCTGAAAGAGAAATATCAGAAATAGATGGGTATTTTTTTAATGATGTAATCACAAAATAAATGCGGTGAAATCTAGAAACATTACAGGCATACATCATCTTATTTTCTAATTTTCCAATTAAGGTCATGGGCATGAAGTGCACAGTATCTTGCCACTACCAGAGTCTTTCTTTTATATTTGTAGTCCTTAGTCTTCTCCAGGGACTCCTGACCACTAGAACATTCGGATTTTAAAGTTTTTCTTGACTCTAATTTTAAGATGTATTTCTTTTCTGAAATAAAGATACTTAGAGGTAAAGTGTTCTTTTGTAGTCAGACCTCAGTGGTTCTGAATAGCTTACATTTAAAAATTTAAAACAATTATTAGCAAACACATCCCAGTTTTATACTATTTTCTGCAGAACAGCCACACAGGTAAGACTTTCTAATGGGTAGTGATGGTATGGTATGGTGGTCTCTTACTTCACCTGGAGCAGAGCATCACCATGATCATCAGTTAAGTAAAGAAAATTTGTTAATTTATGGAAATCTCTTGTGGAAGCAGGTCCTTACATGGCTTGCTTGTTTGAATGACTAGAACTAGGCAGTAACAGGAAAGTAAAACCAGGAGATAAGCTTTTTTGAAGGAGTATTTGCAATTTGGGTTTTATTTTCATTTTAATAAGAAATACTGTGTGGCTAAACAATGTTTTATATTGATGCTTATAACATCATTTCTGTCAATGCATTGAACAGCACCTTGTGTAATAAAGCAAGATCCTAGAATGTCAAATTTTTAAACTTTCTCAAAGAAGGGAGATCAGTCTTTCTCCTTCCAGAAGATATCTTAAGAGAAGGAGTATTATTTTGTCTTGATGTATGAGACAGAATATCATAAACACCTCAAAAATACTGGGTTAAATTTCTGGAAGCAAACAGACCCCCAAAACCTTGTGTTGCTGTCAGGTCAAGCGGTAGACTTCCCTTTTAATTGCTCCAGGAGAACAGCGATTAATCTCCAAAGCTGGGTGTTGTTTCAGAAAATGGATGAGCACAGTGAATTCCTTATTAAACTAAAGATATTTTCTAAACTGACTTTCCTAAAAGGATAAATGCGAAAGTGTTCTGAGCAATTATTTCACAGAAAATCCCAATCAACCAGCAAAGACTTAAAATAGGTAGGAGAAGTAGAAAATATTAAATAATGCTGGAAAAAAAGCCCAAGTTAGACCTTGGTGGTAGTATCTCTAGAGGGAAGTTGCTCCCAGGTTGAGATTTGGCTGTTGTACTTCCAGTCCATGCACAGCAAAGGATATAATTCATTCATAGTATTTCAGAGGCTTCTTCTTGGCACATCTTTGAAGATCTGTCCTACTCAGTATGTTTACCTGCATTCCAAAGGCTATAATGTCTCAGGTACAATTTCTCTGATGAATCCAGTAGATCAGTCAGGGCACTTGCTTCTGTACTTAACAAAGACTCTGACATCAGCAGCACAAAACGAGAGTTGGTGTCATAAAAACATTGCAAGGAAGCTGCAGGTGTCATGCTACACTCGCAGCAATAAGGCGTGAAGAACATCTTCACTGGTAGCAGCCTGCATGGGAGAATTGCTGTCACTTCTTTTCTTGCTCCAAATGCCAGATCATCCTGAGCTGTGAGCCACTGATCACTTCTACCTGGTGCTCTTGAAGTTGGGGAGGAAAGATCCCATAGCCTTAGGCTGTTAAATCTAGGGCACTGTTGCAGCCAGCAGGGACATCTGCAACTCGATCAGGTTGCTCAGAATCGAGTCCAGCATGGCCTTAAATGTTTCCAGGAATGGGGCAAATCTCACTCGATGGGATTTATAATGGTATCATTATCAAGTGTCAAAAATCTGACTTATAGTTCAGTACTCAAATAGGCATTTTCTTGCAGCATTACCATGAAGAGCCATGTACTGCTCTTCCTGCCAGACCCAGTGTTTCCACATGCTTGTTTTTAGCTGTGCTCCAATAGGATCACACCACTGGTGGATTTACATAGCTTCCAGCATAGGTCATGTTGTAGCTAAAACATCTTTCAGCTGTCAGCATTTCCATCCCAGGTGAAAAATACAGATCTGTAATCCTTTGGTTCTAATTATGTTCCAGCCACCTTTATTCTGGCAAGCTGATCTGGCCTGAAGACACTGTCCATGGCAAGAGATATTATTATTTTGGTGTATGTGTTCCCTCAAAGCATAATTGTACTAATTTTTTTTCATGTGGGTGTGTACCAACAGGGTGAAATGGTGGGATGGAACATCAACTGTAATGTGTAAGAAGCAAGATTAACTAACCCAGAGTCGTTGAGATTGGTCACTCAGATATGGCCACATCTTAACGACTCTGAGCCTACCTAATTGCATCCCTCCCTGGATATGCAAGAAAGTTCCTGGAATAAAGTACAGTTGTCATTTTGAGGAAATAGTATGAATTTGAAAACAATCCTGTATATAAATTTTCCATGAAATCACTGCTCGGCAGAAGCGCTCTGAGGACAAATCCCGAGTCTTCTCTAGCACTGAATGAAGTGTACCTGCCTTAATGGTTAAATTAAACTGTTATGTGTAAGTTTCTTTGTTTCAAGGGGCTATGGCTGTTGCAATTTTTCCATTCATCAACCTTGAATTCTATTCAGAGTTACTATCAGGGAAGCAGCTTCTGAAGCACGCAGAGAACACTTGCTTGCCAATGAAGAATTATAAAACCTGTCCATGAATCTTGGTAGCACTAGGTGAAACCAGAACGATTGTTACTGAATGTGCCCACAATTCCCACTACTCAAAAAAAGCAAGATGACTGAATAAAAGAGGTTTTCCATTTTGCCTGTCAGCAGTTACAAGAAACTGAAGGGAGAAACTAATGCCATTATTTTGGGGCCAGAGCTAAATAAAAACCCTAGTGCATGGTTCATCACAGGGCTAATACGGTATAATGATTGATGATTCTGTAATCAGAGCCCACACAGAGAAGAACAGGCTGTAAATTAAATGATGGAATATTTCACAAATGGCTTGAAATTGTAATGCAATGATCAAGAATTATAGAGAAAGACTTTATGCCCCTTTTTTAACAAGCTGCAGCATTTCTAACAGAAATAATTAGGGTTCTGACAGTGTATTCATTTGAATGAAGGATTGAGTTTGACAATAAAAAATAGCTTGTAATCTGCATGTCACATGCAGCTTTCTACTGACACACAACCTTATGGTCTAGTGCTCCAGCATTCAAGGCAAATTAATCTCAGTTTTACTCTATTCTTTTATCACATCAAGTGGTACCTGGAGAAATAGAGTTATTTTACTAAGCCCCTGCTAGTTAGGTAGCTCCTACCACTGAAAAACTGGAGAATTACTTAAAATCAGTGTCTCACTGTCGTTAGAAGTTTGGTTTTTTAGTCTTAGTAAAGAAAATGAGGAGGGGGAAGGATCCACTTCTCTTTCCCTTTTGGAATCCTCAGGTTGGCAAGCCAATGGCTTCCTCAAGCAATTCACTGCAATTCCTTCATGGAAAGCTTCCACCTCTCTAGAAGCAAAGCACCCCTCTTAGTTTTCCACAGAAGTAGAGAAATCTATATTGAAAGCAACTTATAACATGCATCTGGGGACATGAGTAGAATTATGGTTAGGAAACTGGACTAACGTGAGCAAATACGCACTGACTTTGTGGTCAAAGTCAGCTGTAACCAGCACATGAACAGATCAGCAATGCAGTACACATAATGCCTCTGACATCTCTAGGAAATACAGAGTCTGTTGCAGCCTTACAGAAAATTTGAGGTGTCCATGAAGTTTAGAATTTATCTTCCTTGTGTTCCACATATGTGTGTATTCTATTTGGGAAATCCTAGTGGCAGCAGCCTGAATTCTTTCTAATCTTTGGTGTCACAGTGCAGCTGACCTCTTTTTTGAGGCAATCTAAAATGCTCTACAACTGCAAGTTCTCAGAGTTTCTGGACACTGCTCATCAGAAAACTGGACAGTGTAATTAACTATCTCTTAAGCAACTGGCAAATAGAAAGGGCTCTTTCATTCTGTGATGGCTTGTTTGATCATACCCTTTACCAAAATACTGTTTCTGAGTGAATTAACCATTTTGGGGCTGGCCTGATTGTTTCAGAATCAAGGAGAGCTAATTGCAGCAATGACTTCCTCTGGACATTCAGAAACTGCTCTTAAGGAGGTCTGAGTGTGTGTTCAAGCTGGAGCAGCTCTTGCCTTGGGTACAGTGGCATCCATCCCAATGAGAAATTTGTAACCCTTGTTAATACTTTCCTTTGTCATTCTGTATTAGTAATGACATGAGAAACACAGCTCTCTAATACTGAGGAGTGGACATGCTAGCATGCGGAAGAGATGAGGCACCCATTCACAAGAGTTGTGTTTCTTGGCTAACTTTTACATCAGCATGATTATGACTACAAAGAAAATGCAGTAGCCATCAGTGAAGATTTCAGTAGCTGTCCATAAACTTGCAGGGATAAGCATGTGGCAACTCTTAACTGTGAAAGGGGGCACTCAGGAGAATGATGCAAGCTCCCATCTGCTGGCCCCTGATTTTGGTCATGAAGCCAGTATGGAGAATTTACAGTAAAACTGTAGGCATCAGTGCTCTAAGATTTTTTTTAAATTATTTTGTGCAATATTTTTCTCTTAAATCTCCCTTGTGTTATCCGTATACATTTGTCTGCACACACCAAATTTTCTGTTGAGCTACCCATTAGATAAGAAGAATTAGAGCCGTCACTGGTCAGAATGTCACATGCATAAAGTAGCAGCCCTTTTCAGGTAAACTGGTTGAGGATGTCTTCTATACCACGCTCTTCTAACCTGAAAATATTTAGCAGTTCATGTGTGGCCCTCCCATGGACAGTTTTTCCTTGCATGCTTGTTTCTTTCTTTTTCAGTATTTATTCAGCTTTGTTGTACCATACACATTCCCAACAAATAAGAATTATACTACAGAGTTAGGGAAATAAATGCCATTTATGTTCATGAAACAATCAAATGATGGGCAGGAAAGAAGCACCCAACAAGGGATTTAATCATTAGGTTTTCATAGCAGGATTTGAGAAGCATGTGGTAAACAAAGGATGCTCACATGCTAAGCAGTGAGCAAAAAAAAAATACCATCTAGTTGCTCATTAAGTGAGTTTTGTCCATTCTGTGCACGGGGTGAAACAAAGGGCTAGTTAAAGATAGCATGTGACTGTAATTAAAGGCTTTTCTATGACATAGGTGTGCAAGGAGGCCAGATTAAGGTTCCACAGGCAGCCTTGGGATTAATTTAATAAAAAAGTCAGCAAACGATTGAAATGACCATAATATACTTCCAGGTGTTCATCAAGCAAGTTGATAGGCCTTTTGTGGAGTACATGAAAGTGCAATACTGCAAAGCGCTTCTAATCCCTATTAGCTCCCAGATTGTGTCCAGCTGGGCATAGCTGCCCCACGAAAAGTTTCCAGGTACTGCAATGCAAAATATCTCCTCCAGCCCTAAAATCAGTGGTCTCAGTCATGTCAGTGGCAACAACTGTGACTGCAGTGAGCTCAGCAGAACCAGCGTGAAATCTGGGTAACCACCAGATCCTATCCTAAAGGCACAGAAATTAATCTTTTCCATTCTGGATTTGCATTGAATCCAAGTAGTTGCCTACTGTGCTTTTGACTTGTCATGAGTGTTTCATGCTCTCATGATCGTTCTAGGGCTAGAGATAATTTTGAGGGGTGTTGACCCAGCATTTTTCACACATACTCAGTGTATTTACACTGTGGCTTGTTTTGTACATTGCCTACAAAATTATGCTTCATAGAAGAAAAGCCTGGCAACACGAGGGAAATTGGTGTAAACAACGGGACTGAGTGCTCCAGCCTGTGTACAATAGACATGCTAGAACTAAAAATAGCACCAGAGGACAAAAAACCACCAGCTTTTAAAAAACAATAAGAACATTGTTTGTTTTTAAGAAACACTGAGCGTTGTTGTCAGTTTCTAGATTAAGCCAAATTGCCAGAAAAGCCTTTGTTACTGCCTAAACCAAACTGGAAAACATAGTCAATAATTATTTCACTTAAGACTGTACTGCCAAAAAAACTAGGGGTGGGAATGCACGAAGTGAATGGTCATTCAAAACAAAGAGCCTCATCCTCCCCCTGTTCTTTGTGTCTCTGTTTTTGCAGGTGTAAGAATAGCAGCTTTAATAAGCAGCAGTAGAAACTGAGTTTCTGAGAGAAACTGAGTTCAAAAGGGAAAGCTTTTGGCAGTAGTTCCCCTCCCCCACTTTCTGAGATCCTTAACACATGCCAAAGCTTTCCTCTTAACACTCGCCAGGGCTATTGAATATTGAAGTCGGTGTTTTGAACTTTAAACCTCCCAGAACTCTGAGACATCTGTATGGAGGATACTTGCTGCCCTGTATATCTGCCAGAACCAGAGACTGAAATTTTTGTCATAGATTCATCTTTTAAATCTTCAAAATTAAAATTAATCCTGACCATGTTCTGTCTCCGGTCCTTTTCCTGTCCTTCTGGCTCTTCCACTCCATCAGGCACAAACAATAGAGTTTCTTGTACCCTGCAGGGTCTACCTTCCTCCCGTTAGCAAGAGAAGACTTGGCAGTCTCCCTGGATGGCCATGCTGGTCCAAAATTGTCTCTGGGATGCATGATTCCTTTTGTGCTTAGTGGAGAGAGCAGTACATCCCTTGCAGTACAAGTATTTCTGACAATAAAATGGGCAGGACTAGAAGTTGTTCACTAGTGGCTGTTATTACAAATGGATGTATGTTGTATGAACAGTAAGTTGGTAGATCTGTCCAAGACCATGGACTCTGGGGACTGCCTCTCTTCTCACCCTTTTGCTGCAGAATCTGTTCATCACTTACCAAAATGGGTTTGGGATGCATTGGCAGTATAATGAAAAGATTTTAATTTCTGTCCCAACACAGAATGCAATTTATTAATTAAACAGCAAAGATACCTCTCTAGTGCAGAAGGAAAGCTATGCAGGGGCCCCAAAACCTACATAACAAAGATCATAGCACCCCCAGGAATGCATTGAGAAGGGAATTTGAAGTCCTTGACTCTGTGGGGATGGTTGATGAACTCGGAGCCCATCATGCCAATGGCTTTCACCTGGCTAGGTAAGGCAGAATATTTTTTTTTCAGGATGGTGAGGAAAGGCAAACATACAACAGCTTAGACCTGTGGTTTCAAATCCACAGACTGCAGATGTTGGAACATGGTCCTGTTTCAGCAGGAGAGGTGATGCATTCCCTTATGTCAGGTAATACAGTAGCTGGAGATATCTTCTGGAGGTAGGGAGGTGGATTTTAAACTCCTTTGCCTGGGAATAGAGCACACCACCTCAAGTGCTCAGAGTCCTTGCAGGTCATACGGGCAACATGTAGTGAATTTACATGTTTGTAGAGCTAACCAAGCACCTGTTAAACAGCAGTAGGTCTGGATTTGCACTTCTGCACTTTGGGTGATTTTTTTGATAGCTAAGTTATTCCTTGATTCTAGCTCCAAACCTAACATGACTGAGATCTACCAAACTGGGTCTTTCAAGGCAAGAACAGGAGCTCCTGGGCTAGCAGTCCCCTTCAGTAAATGTGTACTTAAAAAACCAAACAAACAAAAAAGGCAGATGTAGGCAAATTCTGTCTGAAGAAGATTCCTGTAGTTCATTCACTTGCTTCAAGCTGTCCTCTCTGGATGTGAAGAGTAAGTGTAGCAGTAGTAAGAACCACTTGTTGTGCATTCCCATCCTTCTTCCTTTGTTGAAAATGTACTTTACAGAGGAACAGTTGAATTAACTACAATTCACATGGCACTATTTGACTTGCCTGGCATTTAGGGATGCAACTTTCTTCTTCCTGCAGTGTGCAAATTGCATGCATGTCACTGGAGACAAGTCCCTCAAAATGCAGTTTCTGTTGTTAATTCTGAAACACTGAAAGGAAATCTAGACTTCTCTGGAAACAATGAGGGATGTCCTGGCCTGACTAGATCTTCATCTCAAATGATTTCAAGCGCTCCCTTAAATCAATTCAGAATGCAGTCTAAAGAGTTACATCGCTCTTTACATTGCTCAGGATGCTACAATGGAGATGATCTGTGCATTAAAGCATTGGATTTAGGCAGATTTGCCAAGAAGGCGAGGATGCACTAATAGAGACATTTTAAACTGAAAGGATATGTGCTCCCCATACGGATGCAGTCATAGTTGCTTAATCTCTGAATACATTCATACTTGCACTTTTACAGAAGAGAATATGTGCTAAGTATTTCTCCAGGCTAATTTTTTCATGCTGCAAATAGTAGTTGTCATCATCTCACCCGGTACACAGGTTTCAAGACAGAAGCTGTCAGAACAAACTGGAATGGTTTATATCTGTGAAAGATGACAACCAGCAAGTATCTACCTGTCTTAGGCTGGTCCCTGAAAGGGGCTGGCAAATCCTTAATATTGCCTTCTGTGTTGCCCACTGACTACCTCAAGCAGTTCTCAGTACATTACCTGTTTGAGACTCCTTTGAAGGCACCTTAACTCCATTAGCAGTGCAGAAGACTGAGACACTTGCCTTTTCTTTTGTGTTAGGTAATTCAGGCTATAATATCCTCACAAGTATCCTCTATACATGTTAAAGTATTTTTTCATGTAAACAAATGGAAAGTCACTTGGCTCATGTCCAAAACCTGATAATTTGTATTTTGAGGATTTTTTAGATTAATCTAAAATTACTTAATTTATTAAGAACATGCCTGTACAGCCCCGTCAGGCACCAGGATAGTCATGTTGGTTTTAAATTTGTCATATATGTGGCTTAAAGGTGCAGGATAACCCCCAGGACATGTTCCATTTATGAATGATGTTTCTTCTGCTGTAGCACCATATGGTGGCATTGCTTCCTCTACACATTTCCACTGGTAGAGTTCTCTGCTTTCAAACTCTCTTCTGTGAACCACACTGAGCTGACCACAGACAACTGGAGATCTTTGTTAGGATGGGAGGCTCTCCTCCCCATTTTCATGCTATTTGGAGTTTTCGGACAATTTTCACTACAGGCCATTGCATGAACAGTTCAAACCAGAAATATGCATAAGAAAAGCTTTGAAAAAGGGAAGTTACCTATTATCAAACCTGTCATTCTACCTTCTCCTCCCTCTCAACACATATGCACATTCATGATTAAACAAGTAAAACAAAACCACCTAATTATCTCCCTTATGTGTGGTAATTAACTGGTTTGTGGGCACACCACAGTGGTGGTGCAGAGACACGCCAGTTCTTTTTGCACAGGCTCATTTGGCTTGAAGGAGGCTCATTAGCCGGGGCTTGGTGCTACACTTGCAGGACCAAGGCTGGAGCTGTGCTGAAACAGCTGAGAGGGTGTTACGCTACGTGCCAGTCAACTGTATGTCCTGGTAACGTGGGCTGCAGGAGCAGGGTCTGTCTGGGCAAGGAGGAGCCCTAGACACCACATATATTGGAGAGCATTGTAGATGAATCCAGGAGAACTGAATGGGCACGTGGAAGCCATGGAAAAACTCAATGTCTAGAGCATCATAAGAATCCTATTACAATAAACAATGGAGAATGCACTTCACTCCTGTTCATCTCTCTGTACTCATCTGTCCAATGAGTAATTTTAGTTGCACGTTACTGAGGATTCTTGTCATCTTCTTTCCACTTAGCAGTCTATAGTGTCACCTACAGACAGATGACATGCACGTGGCAGTTAACATCTTTCAACACTTCAAGTGTTACCTAGGCTGCAAATCTGGAGGGAAAGAAACCTCAGATTTACAAATACCTTCCCAAACTTTGTACAGTTTCTTGCTAGTTTTGTGCTTAAAACTCTCTGAGACAGTTTCTATGGGGGAAAAAAATCCACACCTAATTGAGCAACTGAAGTCTAAATAGTCATTGAAAGTAAGATCACAATACTGCTTTTCCACATGAATCCCCTCATTTGGTGAATGAAGTGGTGGGATGGCATCTGCTCAAAAGAAGCCAGTGGAATGAGGCCCTGGAAAGAAGAGGTGTCAAAGAAAGCTGGTTGATATTCAAGCCTCACCTCCTCCAAGGTCGAGAGCTGTCTATCCTAAGGAGCAGGAAGTCAGGCAAACCTGCCAGGAGGCCTCCATGCAAGAGCAGGTAGCTCTTGGCAAAACTCAGACACCAAGAGGAGGCACACAGAAAGTGAAGCAGAAATGCTGACCTGTGAGGAATATAGAGACACTGTCTGAGTATGCAGAGACACGGTTAGGAAAGCCAAATCCCAAGCGGAATTAAATCTAGTGAGAGATGTCAAACGTAACAAGAAGAGCTTTTGTATTTACATCTGTGGCAAAAAGAAGACTAGGGAAAATGTGGGAATGCTGTTGAAGGTGGCTGGGGCCCTGGTGACGTAGGACGTGGAAAAGGCTGAGGTACTGAATGACTTATTCACCTCAGTCTTTCCCAGTAAGACCAGAGTTCAGCAATCCAAGGATCCGGGGACAGAAGCAAAGTTTGGAGCAAGGATGACATACCTTTGGTGGAAGATGATTTGGTTACAGAATACTTCAGCAGGCCAGACAGATGTGAGTCCATGGACCCCTATGGGATGCAGCCAAAAGTGCTGAGGGAGGTGACTGATGTCATTGTGAGGCCACTGTTGATTATCCTTGAACAATCATGGTGACTTGGAGAGATGCATGAAGGCTGGGAAAGCAAGTCATCACTCCTGTCTTAAATAATAACCTGAAGGAGTACCCAGGAAGCTACAGGTTGATCAGCTTCAAATCAATCCCTGGGATGATGATGGAACAATTAATCCTGGAAACATGTTCCAGGCACATGAAGGACAGGAAAGTGACTGGGAATGGCTTGCATATGGCACAAAACTAGAGGAGTGGCTGATACGCCAGATGTTTCTTCTGCTGTCACCTCGAGAGACCTTGACAGACTGGAGGAAATAGCAATCAGGAGCCTCTTGAAGTTCACCAAGTCTGGCTCCTAAGGGAGGAACAACCACAGCCACCAGTTCATGCTGGGGCCTGCCCAGCTGGAAAGCAGCTTTGCAGAAAAAGCACAGGGGTCCTAGTACACCCAGTTGAACATGAACCATAAATTTGCCCTTCCAAAGGCAGCAAGTGGTAGCATGGGCTGTGTTGGACAAAGTATGGCCAGCAGGTGGAAGGATGTGATGCTTCTCTTCCACTGAGTGCTGGTGAGGCCACACCTGGAATGCTGAGTCCAGTTCTGGGCTCCCCAGTACAGGAGAGACATGGAAACACTGAGGGAGTCTGACAAAGTGCCACAAGGATGAAAGCAATGTAGCATTTGTCCTCTGAGGGAAGGTTGAGAAAGCTGGGACTCTTCAGCCAAGAGAAGAAAAGGCTAAGGATATTTATATCTGTAAGTACCCAAACAGAAGGTGCATAGAAGACACAGATAGGTTCTTTTCAGTGGTGCCCAGTGACAGAATCAAAGGCAACGCACACACACTGAAACACAGGAGGTTCCCTAGGAACATCAGGAAACACTTTTTTCAGTGTGAGGTTGATAAGCACTGGTGCAGGTTTTCCAGGGAGGCTATGGAGTCTCCATCCTTGGAGATGTTCAAAAGCCACCTGGATATATGCTCTGAGTGTCCCTTCTTGAGCAGGAGTTGGCCAAGATGAATCCCTGGAGGTCCTGTCCAACCTCAACCATTCTGTGAATGCACTGTGCACAGAATTGAGCTTCTATGAAAAAATGGAAATCTGGCATTTTCTCATGTTTTGAGAGCTGGAATTTGTAACTTAAATTTAATACAGGCCTTTTTTGTATCAGTTCCTAAGTATTTTAAAGACAAGCTACTGATAACTCTCTTTTCCAGCCTGTGATAGCCTCAGCACTCTAACCCCAAAACAGCATAATGGTGGTTCCACTGCTGGATTGCAAGACTGATTACACTACTTGGAACAGCAGCAGTTTGGCTGTTTCACAGCCAATCCAGACTTCATTTTGCTTTTTCTTTGTACTTTGCTGATGAAAATAAGCTGCAGGAAAGAGTGGAAAAAGGTCTCTGAATGCACGTTTGAATGCTAGCCTTTTAGTATCTGCTGGCGAAGTGTTGGTTCTCTGCTGTTTGTCTTGAGGTGCAAATGCAGCCTTAGAAAGTTCAGATTTGGGTTTCTTTTCTCCCATCATTCCCAGAAAAATTAAAGAAATAAAACAAGGACTTGGAGGATAATACGGCTTTTTAGCTTAACCAAACTTTCACAGAATTTTACAGAACACAATACTAGTCTTAAAGTTTTGTCCTTACCTGATTTCAAAGATGTACTATATACATGTTGAGCATGTACATGCTCCTCAAATCAGATCACAAAACCTTTTACATAATACGAAATTGTTCAACAGTCTGAATACACAGATTGCTACCAGATCTTCCTTATTTTTTTCTTCCTCTTGTGGCAAACTGTAATCCTTAATAACAATGATCCACATTATTATTATGTTATCCTAACAATTCTTAATTACACTAACTGGTGATTGGATTTACATTCTGTTTCAGTCACATCTGTAAACATACAGATCTTGACTACTTTGGCCAATAAGCTCTTTAGTAGGGACTATTTCAGCAGTATCTGTTGTAGCTTTAATACACTTCGTAGCACTTAGACTGGCACAGGATCCCTGGCTTCTGTCTGAGCTGGCAGTTCTCTATTCTTGCCTATCAGTCCTTCCACAAAGATTGCATGGAAATTTCGGTTTATGAGTTATAGGAAGGGTCAAACTCATTTGTGTAACAACCAGCTGAGAAGAAGTAGTGGTAAAGTGTCTTGTCAGCTAGAGAGCTTGGAGGAACAGCCATTCATGAAAGATCATGTCACTGCAGTTTTGGGCTTTTGAAACAAATCTGTCAGATATATTTTCTACCAAGTAATGTTAAGCCATTCTTTAGCTCCAGCTTTTTCTAGGTCAATATAATGCTGTGCTCCATGAACACGGGCTGAACTTTGAGTAAATATGTACCCAATTAAAAATAATTTGACTGTCATACTTCACAGGGAATAAATCTATTTTAAACGCCAGGTGTCACTGCAGCATGCTCCAGATTGCACGCCAAGCTCCAGATAGGTTAAAGCTTTACCTTTAAGCTATGTCAAAGATCAGTGGGGAACAAAGATGCTTGTACTTTCTATTCCCAAGCATGGGAATACGGCTACATGATTAACCAGAATCTGGGCAAATTGCTCATTATTTCACCCATAACATTTATAGTTCTGCATGGCTGGCCTCAAACCTGGGGCTAGCCACTGTAATAGAACTATTTGACGGCTGATAGCAAATGTTTGGAATGAATAATAATAAAATAATTAGTATCTGTGATACAGTTCTCTTGATAATAACACGTGATTTTTTTTCCATAAGAAGAGCCCAGATTGGGTAATATTCAGCAAATTACTTCATAAAAATTTATTTCAGATTACATATTTTGCAGCTTCCTGGTCCATGAACAAATATTCAGTAAAAAGCAATCTTCTTTTAAACTATCAGATCCTGAATGATTTTTCACATGCAATTTTATTTTTACAAGTCCCCTATTTGATGTCTAAGCTTATGTCTTTGAGTACTAAAATATATTTACCTAGATTAAACATTTAAAAGCCATCACCTCGATAGTGAACAGATACTATTTTTCTGCACCAATCTAATTTTTCAGCCTGCCAGCTCAGAATAACTAATCCGTGTCTGCACCGTGAATTTTCCAGGAACATTTTCATCAGTAACTACTTGGTATTAAGTGGGTTAAGCTGTTTTTCTCTCATCTGTAATTAAAGATAATGAAGAAGAAGGTGCAACTCATGGAGAATATAAGTCCAAGCAGACAAGATACCATTTCAGAGTCATGCTGCAGTGTACAAAGGAGCCTTGCTCCAGTAGCACGCTTAAAAGGTGATATTTCCTTGTGTTAGACTTACATGCAGAATCTGTGTCTCACAGTCAGCTGTAGTCCTAACTCTGCTTCCTCTGAGACGTTTCAAGGTGTTCTCTAAGTATTTCTACACAATTTCTGTCTTGCCATTGACAGCAATGCAGCAAATGGCTGGGGAACATTATCTGGAGAGCATCTTTTGCAAATAAAAAGGAATCGAATGCCATGGCAATTTTAGAAGGTAATCCATAAGGCTGGTAATTGCAGCCCTTTAAAAATGCTGAAAGCTGCACAATTTTTAAAGGCTCAAATCCAATATTCTTACCTGCATTAAAGTCCATATCACTACTATATTCATGAGAGTTTGTGCTTTAATCTGGAGACAAAATTAGTGCTGTTCTGTGCTTGAATTGTGACAGGACTGTGGCTTTGGGAGAGGTAAGGTGCTATATAACACAAAGAAGACTTAATAGTTCTTGTCAGATAATGAAATCAGCACAGAATGCCAGAAGCAAATAAAATCCTATCAAACAGTGCAGATTTTAGGACCTGCAGGAGGAAGTGACTACAAAGACTGAATAAAGTCTTTGTTAAGAAAAAACACCCCCACTCCAAAAAAAAGCACAGATTTAAAAAAGTAAAGGAAATTAAATAAAATAAAAGACAAAGCTTATTTCTTGTGTTTTATTCTGGCTGGCTATTGGATTTATAGATTTATATTTCAATCCACTGAATTTTGCCAGGATTTTTTGATTAAATTCATTTCATTGCAATATAACATGTTTTCCATTTGACATGATTTACATGGATTTCCAATAAATTCAAAACTTATTTGCAAATATATTAACCAGAGAAAATGGCAAAGTCTCTTTCAAAAGCTTTAAGAGAATGCAGTACAGGATCTTAAGATTTCTTTCTGTATATAAACAAGTAAATATTAGGATACTACTGTACATAAATAACACTTGTATTTTACATTATTGACCTATGTTCTTATTTTCAGATAACTGCCGCATATGTTTAAGTAGCATTCCACCTCCTCCCCCCCCCCCCGGAATATTTACATAAAACTTGTCTACATTTACAGTAAATAACCATAATTACCTACTGTGCTTTCAGCAGCCAAAAGCTGACTTGGCTAGAAACATCAGATGAAGATTCTTGGAATAATGGTATGTTTAAATTGCATTATCTTGTGTATTCTACTACTAAATGTTGAGAGGGATTTCATGGCATTTATCAATTTACAAAATGCAACTTAGTGTTGGATCTGAACTGCTCTAACAGTGGGATAAGCCCTGCAATTACAGTCAAGCTACAATTTATGAAAAGTACATTCTGCAAAACTACACTATTTGAGAGTCTTCAGTGGTGTTAATAAAACTATATTGATTTCAAAAAAGGTAGCAAGCTAAATAACCCACCATGTCACAAACAAGCCCCAGCTCGTGCCATCTCAGAAGTCTACATGCACTGACTTCAGGTTTAGATAGTACAGTTGTCTCTCACTGCCTACTAATCTGAACTACACAGTATATTTAACTCTATCCATGCTAAGATAGCCAGTGGCTCTAATCCTTTTTTTTTCAGAAGCTTATGCTGGTTCAAGGATGTTTTGCAGTTCTGCATCTGTGGCCAGATAATCAAATGCTTGTCCAGAAAACAGCTTGCTGCTGGAATTTATGTAAAACAACATTGCTGGAAAACCATTCCAGTAATAAATACTTTTTCCATTATAAAACAATGGACAAAATAAATGAAAGTGCCTGTAATTACAAATATTTATCCACTATTTTAAGTATGTAATATTCCACATATAAAGCAATTTTATGCTGAAGCTCCAATGGCACGCAATTTAAAGTGACTCCTACTGAGGCATCATTTAAATAATAGCTATTGGAGATAATTATCCATATGACAGACTACTTTTTGTTGTTCCTATGGAAGTCATATCAATTCACTAACATAAAAGAAAGAAAATACATTTTGCTGAAAATACAAACAAAAGTATCTAGCACCAAACCAAACTTCTAAATTCTGTCTTCGGGTTCAATCCTGCACCCACTCATGCAAATAATTCTATTAAAACAAAGTACTCCAGTTGGGTTTTTTTTTTGCTAAAACCCATGTGTGCAAGTCCAGATCTGCACATGGCACTTACATTAATGCATCTACATTTGCCCATTTTCAGTTTATGACAGAACAAAACCAGGTATTTAGAATTTATTTTAATTTCATTTCTGTGATATGGAGGCTGGATAAAAGATCAGCAAATGGCATCATGGTGGGGCAAAACTGACTTGCCCTGCCTCTCTGGGCATAGGGAATACTGAGAGTAAACAATTTCATCCATGTCCTGCGAGATTCTCAGCAACTTGTCCTTTAACTGTAATCTCTTCTAAACAGGTAGTCTCTGACATGGCTGAAGTGCAAATGAATCTTATCTGTTGTTCCTTTTACCTCTCTCTTCCTAACTGCTGCAACAGGGTTATGTCTATCTTGTTTCAATAGTAAATGCTTTTGTCTGGTTCTGCGGGTGGGCTCTTAGCACACTTTCTCAGACTGGGAAGCTTCATACATCCCCCTTTCTTAAGTTAAAGGGACCAGAACTGTGAAACAAAGAGACATCCCTAAGTAGTCATTGCTACAGAGTACAGAGAGAGAGATACAGGCCTAGCTGAAAATCATGAAGGTAATACATGTGGAAATTCAGGAGCCACCACAGCGATTCCACATGCTCACTCAAAGACTTCTCTGCTGGTAGGACGTTCTGAGGAGACTGGTTATGACCGTTCTCAAATAACCTCAGAGATAAAGGCCAGATTCCTCAGGCATGTAAGAAAGAAGGTTCTTGTGCTCTTTGGTGATTTTTTCACTAATACATTTAAACATTGTACCAGTTCACCTCTTAAATCTTGCCATGTCAGTTCAGTGGTTGCAAGCTACAGAACATCTTGGCTTGGAAGAAAGTTAAGACCTCCACAGAAGTCTGCAAGACAGGACGTGATTTCCACAAAACACCTAACTCCAGGCTCCTAAATCTCATAGGCACATTAAATAGGTCCCATTCAGAAGTATTATGTGATGGCGTTTCAGTGGCCTCTGGACAATTGCTGTATTTCATCAAGGAAAAAAGAGATACTCAGATGGTGATGGCTGTACATGGCAGGGAGGAGCAGTTCCATAAATGGAGGGCTGAATGTTAAAATAGGAGAGTCTCTTTGTTTTGACTTTACAAGAAGTCAAAACATCAGCACTGGATTTTTTTTTTTTTTTAGTAATAAAATTTTATGTATGGTTTAAAAACCCCTCCCCAGTATTACAAGATAAAAATGACAAGAGTCAGTAACATTGTCTTGTATGGAATGGGAGGCGTTCTCATGAGGAAATCTCAAATGAAGCATTTTGAAATCAACTGATACTTACTTCCTAAATCATCTAAGCAGGTTGTTGCATTACCATAAACCATAAGAAATAACATAGCTGCCCTCAAAACTGAACAAAGAATCTTGTTTTATATTTTCTGTAAAAACACATGCCAGTTAAAATTAGGCAACAAATTTGCAGAGACAAAACCCTTATAAGACCGTGCTATTATAACAATAAATGAGCATCGCAAATGAGAGACAATACTTAGGAACATGTATCGCAAAAGAGTACCACGTACAACAGACAAGTTGCTGTGCAGAAACAGCGAACAGCTCTGCCTTTACAGAAATATCTTTATTTTTAGGCACTTTGCTATCATGTTTGTAGTGACTGTCCTTCTGGCTAGTTTGAAACTGAACATCTCCAGAAACAAAACCTCACAGCTTGAAAAAACAGAACTGGAAGTTTTACAGACTATGGTCTATGGACTGGGCACAGGCCAGTGGGTATGTAATACAAAGATAATCCGTGCATTTGCTATGGAGTTGGGATGCTGGAGCTAGTTATGTGAGCAGATCAGATCAAGTAGATCATTAAATTGTCCTAGTGATTCTGTTTATAACACCTGAGCTGGACGATATAGAGTTAGCTTAAATATATCTACGTTGTGTAGACAGTCTTGCTGACCTTTGGCTGACATGTAAACTAAGGGAACCTTGTATTACAAATAAGCTTTCTTCTTTCTGTTGTCTGGAGGAAAAGAACATTGTCTACTGTATGTGATACCCTAATGTGCCTCTGGAAAATTACCACTTTGGCAATGAATTTGTGCAATAATTTTGTTGTTTAAAACTTTTAGTAAGCCTGTGATCTTTAATGACCCAACCAAAGGGTGTTCTATGTCTTTGAAGAAAGAGAATCCTTTGGTTTTACCTCTGTGATGTTCTATCCATGGCATTTATCTTTAGCATAATTCTCAATTAAAGCTGATAGCTAGCAAGGGATATAAAAATAATAATTGGGTTTTTTAGGCTGAGATCTGCTCTGGCAGTATCTTCAGCCATGACCATCTCAAAAGAAATGCTACAGATCAACTTCAGCACCAGGGTATGAAATCATATTAAAAGCATTTACACTCCCCGCTCCCAGGAAGAGCCCTTTCCTTGGAAGTCTTCAGCACACTACCACAGGAGCACCTGTCAGGCTGAGTGTCTTCTGCATTCTCCTGTTCTGCCATACCTATAAGTTACTTTTGAGGCACATATCAACCTTACTCAGCCATGTTCCAACCTAAATAAATAACACTTGTCTGATATAACTGGTAATTTACCAGAGAGCAAAAAATCCCTCATTGGAGTTTGGCCCAAATTAAAAGGTTTGTTGCAGAAAAAGATTTCCTAGACACATATCACAAACAAATGCATATGCACAACAAATAATAGAAGAAACTCCTTGAGCTGGGCTCTGTGATGTTTCCAGTCCCACACTACACAGATGAGTCGTGTCTCTAACTGCCTTCAAGCCAAGGCACTTGGCTTGAATGGCTGCTTGTTAAGACCTGTGGCCCAACCTGGGCTTGTTATGCTTGTTATGCTTTGGGTTGTGTGTGGGATGAACAAGAGACAGGGCAGCACTGTCCGGCGTTTGTTACACAGTTACACAGTTAATGCTGAGTTCTGGGAAGTAGACAATGCTCAAGAGAGCACTGTGTGTCACAACTTTACACATAGGCTTTCAGAAAGCACATTGAAGCCGTTTATCCAGCATCTTATAAAAGCACCATTGAAAGGTTGAACAGAGAGCACCGCATATATAAAAATTGTGATTGAGACAGCGGACAGGAGATGTTCACGGAGCCATGGAGAAGCACGTGGCCCAGAAGAATCCCTGTGAGATGGATTCCCTGAAGACACGATAAATGAGGGCTTAGAGATCAAGGCAGCTGGTCCTCAGCCAGTTACTTCTGTGAGGACGCTTCAGATTCGGGTGACTCATGAATACAAATCCCCGCATTGAGCTCATCCCTCACCCCATGAATCCTGCTATAAGTAAGCAAGCCTGCCATTAATACAAGTAAAAAGGCAGAAGCAACTCAGCGTTCACAGTCTATGTGGACAAAGACCACCACCCCCCTGAATGCTCACTGTTGAAAAACTTAGGTTCTTCAAAAGAAGATCGATAATTCTTATTGCAAAGCTTAGTCATTGTAGCTACATTACTGGGCTGTTAGAGGATGTTTGTGAGAGACTATTGCTATTGTAGGGATGATTGAGGTCCACTACATTTAATGTGTCTCTATAAAACTGTTTCCAACTTAAATGTTGAGACTGTCCCTTTGCACTTTTGACTTAAACACAATATGGCAAATAGTATGGAAGTACTAGCTACATAGTAAAAAAGGCACTATAACTGATCTAACCATGGTAATTAGGTACACACTTGTGCTACAGATACCTATGAAGAATCTATTTCTCCCTTTGAGAAAGCAGTTCTGCATTCATCATGGTAGAAAGGGGTGACAGGTTTATGTATGGGGTTTAGGTATTATTAGTTTAGGTATGTGGTGACAACAACTCCCACAGGAGACAGAGATTTATGGAAGAGACATCCAAACAGCATTTCCCCTTTCTACCAATTCCCAGAAAGAAATCAGAAAAGACCTTTTCACTAGTGTAGTTATATACATATTACAGCTTGTCTTGGTGTTGGTCTTATTGTGGCAATCTGATGTAAGATCTGATATTGTTGTGCCAAAAAATGGAGGCAAAGACATAGACTCTAAAGTTGCCCCAAAAAAAGATCACCGGGTAACAAAATCCTCATTTGGGATGCTGACATTTTATTTAGGGATATGGTGAAAGAATAAAAACAGCAATGAAGAAACAAGTAGAAGAGAGTCCTTTTTCTGTTCAGTCAGATCAATCTATTTGGGGATTACTGTTGGAAAAACCTTTCCATCCAATACATTAGTAAAAAAGAAGCATTGGCAACAGCAGTAAAGAAACAGAACTTACTTACGGAACGAGGGAACTAAAACAGAACCTTGATTCTCTGTCAAAAGCTGTAATTATGCAAGAACCTTGGACTGAGTTCTGGAACATTTTTTTCTTCAGCATTAGAGTGTATAATGGAGATTTTAGAGGAGTTCTGGACTCCCCCATACATCCTTGTTCAGGAGAGTTAATCCCTTTTTGCAGCTCCAAGACTTCAGTGTCAGGGCTTCTCAATGGCTGAGGGCAGATTCACATGCTGCAAGCAGCAATCCATAATCTGAGCTCCTTCTCCACCAGGCTGAGGGTCTGGAGGACTGTGAAAAGGTTGCGATGAACCTGATGAGCCATTTGAATGGGAAGGAATGTGTCTGCACAACAGGACTGCATACTCAGTACTAGCTCCCAGTGCAAGGCTGTACGAGGCAGGTTAAAAATAGAAACAAAAGGAAAAAGAGAGGAGGAGGGATTTCAGTGTGGGAAAGAGAAGTTTAGGGGTGCCAAGGTGCAGCTGTCAGAACAGGGGAAAGAAAGGAGCTGAGTCTCACATCCCTTCCTCCAAACTAACACTCTTGATTCTGCTCTGAAATACTACAGAAAGTGACCAGGCAGGTCTCCTCCTTCCTTTCATTTGCTAATCTTGATGGGAGAACTTCTACAGTGATGTTTGATTTTCTTCTTCTGCACCTTGAAATTTTGCAATCAAGAGTCCAGTTTCTTTCTTTGCCATCAATAACTGGCATTATCCTCTACCTTTAAATTGGTTTTGAAATTACATCTGGTGAATCTGACAAACCTCATGTTGCTACTGTTTCTCCCAAAGCAGTTTTCCATGTAATGAGTAAGACAGTCCTTGAAGGGTAACTGTATCTTGAGAAAAATTTGGGAATTCCAGGAACTGGAGTATGCCTGACATTATGTTGCAGGAGTCAGACTGAGAACTACCTCTATAAACCTGAACCTTTGACCAAGGAACATACAGCAAACACCTGGTTAAAGACTGCAGAAATTCTCCAGACTTAGCACAAGGGATCTTCGGAAATGTGGTGCATCTTATCTTTGGCCTTAAACAGTGTTAAGTAGAAGGACAGAACAGTCAAAGGTAAAGGTGAATGTCATGAATTCACATTCAAGGGAACAGAATCAGAAACTTTCTTGAGGGAAAGTCTCCAGAAAGGAAGACTGAAGTCAGCTGTGAAAAGCACTGCAATGGAGTGGAAGCAAATGGTCTGCTGCAGCTGTGGAAACATAGCAGCATGGTTAGGAACAAGATGGATGTAGATTGGTCTGAACTGCTTCTCCTCAAAGGAAGAGTGTCATGGAAAAAGTGAGCTGCTCTGCTCTGTGACGGCAGGATCCTTGAAGTTTGAGCCGCCCTGTGGGCAGTTTGACTGCAGGCTTGCATTGTTCCACAGAGTTGTACTACTCAGGTGAAGCCCACAAACTAGTCACCTCTTTCACTTATGAAGTTATTTCTAATAAACGTGTGTAACTAGATCTGTGTTTGTGCTTTATAGTACCATGGAATGTTGAGCACTGGCCCGTGATGTGAGATGGACTCAACCTAATCTATCAAAGCCCAGTCCCAACTGAGCTGAAACTAAACCTGTTCTAAGCTTATGGAATAAGCCAACTCAAGTTTATGTACTGATTATTTTGAGCTGAGAATAAAATTACTCTTCAAGCATATACCAAATATTATGTACGTGAATGTTACTTGAATGCTATCAAGTTTGCACCATAATTTATGCTTGTGTCCAAATTACATATGTATGCTTATTAACACGGGGATATATGCAATCGTACACGTAACTGTACAAATGCATATCCACAATGCCAGTTCTCTACTGTTTGACTATTCTTGTACTATTGTATTATTCGTTGCACTATTCTTGAGGAAAACAAACATATCAACCCAGTACCTAGTTATTTTTATCTGAACACTGTACTTTAACAGTAACAGAATAACTTGGTATCTTTGAAAGATGTTAGCTTTCAACTGTTTGTCAGAGCCCCAAGAAGTTACCCCACTCCGGCCCCAGACTCCTTTTAGCAGAGGAATCAGGAGGACCAGTGGCTATCCCAGACTAAATCTCACTCTCTCTTTGCCTCTTTTTGCCCTTTGGCAGTGTTTACACAGACTCTGTTATTTTGAGCATAAAAACACAGCAAGGCATGTTCCACACCCCTGCTCAAGAAGACCAAAAAATCCTCAAACAATGATTCATTTAAATACTTCTAAAACGGGGAAAAAAATAAAGCAAAACCAAGTAAAGCCCAGTCAAAGAATGGGATTCCTCCTATTACATAAACATAAAATTGATCTACAAAAACTTTAAGATGAAAAGTATGTTGTAAAAACAAAATATATCCACTCAACACAGTACATAGATTTTCCTATATAATAAACTAGACAAACATATTAAAATACTTTAAGTCTTAAAAAAGGGCAAAATTCTTCAAAAGATGACAGAACACTATTAAGGTTAGACTAAACATTATGCCAACGTATCCATTTGCACAACTTTTTTCAACGTGACAATTGTCTGGCGTGTATATGCACAGTTATACGTGTGCACGTGAGGGGAATAGAGCAAGAACGCTAAGAGTCTCATTTGCCATTTTAAAGCAGTATTTCACAAATAATCAAACAACCCCCCCTACAAATACCAGTGCACATCTCAAATATTGCAAGTCACATTCTACAGCCCTTGACATTAAAAAAGAAAAAAAAGCCGACAGAAGTAATTCAAGTGCATTTTGAATAGGTCCCGTGTGAAGTGTTGTTGTTTGCACTTTAGTTGCCATGAACATGGCCAGAGCTCTCCAAAAGACAGAGAAGTGAGCGTGCCTTCCCCAGCCATGCAAAGTAAGTCTGAGTTGAAATACGATGATCCGTGATTTGCTCAATGAAGTGGATGGCAAACTTGAATGATAAATGATGCCTGAAAAACACTTTAAAGCAAACGACATAAAATAATTTTTTTAAATGAAAAGCTGCCTTTGAGTAAAGGCAGTCTTTTTGGTATTCCTATCAGGATGACAAGCACGGCACTCCTTCCCAAATTCTGGTTGTTGTGGAGCTAACGATAAAGAAGCCTTTTTGTTGTTCTGGTCATCATTCCGACTGGACATACCCTTTCTCATGAGTGTCCATCCTCTACTCAGAATAACCTAACAGGTATCACACCCTGGCTGAAGCGTATGCTGCTTCTTCACAACTTTTGTTCTCTACTTAGCTTTGTTCCTTAAAAAAAGGAGCACTTCCCTATCCATGTTTCATGTTTCCTTGAAAATACGAGTGGATCACATAAATGCTGAAATCTGCCTGCTGGAGTAGTTAAAGTCTGGTGAAATCCCTGTGGTGCTGCAAGTCCCCTATGCTCTCATAGTCATTCTCTCCTGAGAGAGCAGTGTGGTTTGTGTTAGGCAAAGACAAGGTCCTGTCTTCTTCTTGGCTCACTGACTGGATAGCTTCATAGTCAGGCTCCAGCTCCCCGTTCGGTCTGTCCGCTAATTGAGGCACAGTGGTAGTATTTAGGGTGTTTTCAAAGTCCTTCACACTTGCATAGAGGCCACTGCAAACCGATGGGGACCTCTGAGATGCAATTTCTTGAATACAGGTGTAGGGAGAATCCAGTGTCTTGATGGCCTGTACCGGCTTACTCACTGATGAGTACATGGCCGAGATCTAGGAAAAGGAGACAACTGCTGAGTATTTAAACATGGCATAATGCTTATGTGCCAGTTTGCACTCCTTTCACCACAGGGATGGTGGTTACTTAAGAAAAGACAGGATTTTCTAATAAAAATATACACTTACAAATAAGGATTTCTTACAAACCCTTTCTTTTTTTGGTACGCATTTATAAACTGATTTTCTTTCAAAAAATAATGCTTTATAAAACGCTTTGGAAAAGAAGATTATAAGCATAAATATCTGAGAAGAACGCTGTCGGATCCTTGGCAGGGTGTGTGTGTTAAATTATTATTTTTAATGGTAGCAGCCTATCAGTCATTGCATATCAGAACTGAATACTAGAGACTGAAACCTGTCAGCTGCTATAAAAACAAGAGAAGGAGATGGAGTTTCACTCCACTCTTCCTAGCTCTAAAAACCCCCTCTCAGGAGATTGTATGCTTAAACAAGTGCACAAAGGTGGTCTTAAATGATGAGGTGAAGGAGACGCCCATGTCCACATGCATCCCTCTGCTCAGGGCACAACGAGCCTGTTCTGAGCACTGGGAGCCACTCTTGACTCCCTCTCCCAGGCCAAGTGCACACTACCCCTCGCACAGGGCAGAAGGCTGAGATTCCATGCACTGCTTCTCTGGAACCTATTACCGCAATTGCGATGTAGCTCTTGTTACATTTAGTGTCTTTCCCAAGCATGCAAGATTACTCTGGATTTGTATTAAACCACTTAGAATAGTGGATTGGCATGAAAATATCCATACCACTAAGCAACACTGAGTAGAGGAGAAGAGACAAAACACTTCTGTTCTGGTTTGGGTTTGTTGTTTGTTTGTTTGGGGTTCTTTTTAATAAAGAGAGACAATTGCAGATGACAATACTTCTTACTTTGTACTTATTTCAGTCAACCAAACAAAAAATGGCTTTTCTGCTTGCCCATACTTCAACCCCTTTCCAGCATTAAATTGCATAAACTCAGTTCAAGGATCAATTTATTCATTAATGCCTGGGAGCACTTCTCCCAGCAGAATGCATTAGTTCACTCAGCTCATTGCCAAGTTTCTGTTTACTTTTATGTCTGGAGAACGTATTTATAAATTTCACAGTTGTATTGGAGATGATCACAAGCAACTTTATTTCTGTCTTTGTTTCAATCTCCCCAATTTATTTGACTAACAAATATTTTAAAGAACTGTTTATGCTTTTATTGTGCTTCTGTTTATTTCTCAGAGCCCCAAACACTCTGCATGGGGAAGGTGCAGCAAGTTTCAAAAGGCTGCTGATTATTATTCTTAAGTAGAGCTCATCATCCAAATCAAGAAGCTGCCCTAATGATTAGCTAGTTGTGGCCTCCCATTATTTTCCAACACCATTTTTTAACCTATGGGCCTGATATAGCCATATGCTAGAATACTTCTTATTTTAAGAAAGTGGAAGTACAAACTCTGTGCAAAGAAACTCTGGTTTTCATTTTCCCTTCAGATAGATTTCACCTTTCTTTGATCTTGCTTAATCATGCAGAGCTTATACTAATTTCTATCTGAAAAAAAGTCTCCAGTTAGTTATTGAATTTTGTGCAAGAAACCTACCTCATCTTCTGTAAGAGATGGATCTTCCTCTCGAGACTTGTAAGACATTGAACTAAGCCTCTGTGAAAAAAAAAAAGGAAAAAAACCCGGCTCATTACCAGTCAACAGTGTGAAACATAATAAAACTTTCCCACTACAATCAATACATTATACTTTATGGTCATTTGCTCACTAGTTCCATTTTACATAGCTAATATCCCTAATATCAAGAGTACATCTCTGGGGATAACAGCCCTGAGGCTAGTAGAGCTCTTTAATCTACCTGCTCTTGTCCTGACCTGAAAAGGCTAAAAATAATGGAAAGGTTAAAACAAACTCTGCTCCGCTGTATCCCTGCCTTTACAATTCTAATGAAGCAAGAATCCGTCTGCAAAGGCTTTTGAACTATTAAAAGTCAGCTGTTGTGACACACAAGTTGCCCTTCCACGTGATTTTCCGATATGCTTTTAGATGACAAAAGAACAATACCCAGCTGGCACTTTCTTGATGATTATTACCCTTCATTCTGTGGGTCACCTAAGCACTGCAAGGGATGCGCCATGTCCTCCTCCCCTGCAAAGTGCAGCAGCTGTGCAGAAGTGCAGAGCAGGACTGTGTCACGGCCACTCAGGCTATGGACACAGAAAATATCTGCTGCCACCCACCATGAGAGGGGCAGCTCAATAGTCAAAGCAGTTGGCTGGATTCAGTTCATGTATATAAGTTACTAAAGGATGTAGCCCTTGGTTTGGCGTCAAGTCTAACTTCAAGCAAGTAAAGCACCATGTAGAAATTAGGCCAAGAAACATTAGCCAAAAAGCATTTTTCTGTTATGAAAAATGCATCAGGACCTTTATGGCAATGAAGACCTTGGCTACGTCACAGCAGTCATGCAATTCCTCCCCCTGGAGTGAGAATGCTTTACTGGACTCCTGCTCCACAGGGATTCAGAGAACCTTCCAGGACTGTTTGGAACGGGACTTATTTTGGAGTTTTATGCAAATCCTCCACCTCAATTACTTCACACCTCCTTCAGAGCAGACCAAAGTCGAGAAGTACAGCTATTTTTAGCACAGTCAATCAAATACTACTTCTAGGCACATGTGAGACACACAAGACTTTTTTTTTCCCCCCGGAGGCTCATTACAACAGATTCTTTCCTACTTCAGTTTTTGTTGCTTTTTTAACTTCTGGTAAATACCAAGTTTCAAACCCCTGGTGTACTTCTGATGAAGACCCTGACTGAAAGCACACTGAGGTCTGACCATTGCTGCCCAGGGGACTGCCCTCAGGCCCAACAATCCCCTTGCTTCTTTCTCACCATCTGGAGAATGTGCTCTTTAACCTGTGATCTGTTTACTCAGAAAAAAAAAAAAAGAAAAAGGAGCAGTTCAAGCAGTTTTTGGCAATGTCTTTTATTTGATCTGCTTCACTACAGCAGCTCAGTTTAGTCTTTCTTATTTGCAGGATATTTTTGTGTTGTAAGTTACTAATTTCATCCTCATACATTAAAACAGATCTATGCTTGCAAAATTCTGTAGTGATTTTCTCTCACCCGTGTGTCTATAAGCACTATGTTTCAGGATCTTTCTACAGTTTCCCACTCAGGTACTGACAAATACTCCAGGGTGTTGGCAATCCTGTTCTTGTTTCCCTGGGACCTAAGCGTTCTTTCTTCTAAATGTGAAACCTGCGACACACCAATTTTGAAGGATATTTTCATCTTGGAAACTGAAAGAAAACACTTGCTCCTAAACATTTTGTATCTAGCAATGTTACAAATCGTGCTTGAAACCTCAACAGCAACAACACAAACAGCACGTATCCCTATTTGCCTTCCACTTCCCTTGTGCTCCTTGACAGCATTTGATATTTTTGCTCTTTGGCTTAGCTGCTTCTCCTGATTTGGGCACCAGAACAAGACGACCATTCTCCTCTGCTGCATTTGTAAGAGATGCTTTGCCCATCCTCAGGCTGCACAAGTCTGCAAACAGATGGCACCAGCCAGATGCACACACTGAGAACATTTCTACCAGTGCTCATTCTGGAAAGACCCGAATGAAAAAGGAGATCTGTACTTTGTTTCTTCGATTAAAAAGGAAGAGCTAAAGGAAACTATTCTGCCTCTAGTTTTATTTGAAGAACTACACCCAAGTTTTTGCAGGTGATAGAATCATAGAATAGTTTGGGTTGGAAGGGACCTTAAAGATCATCTAGTTCCAAACCCCTGCGATAGGCAGGGGACAGGTCCCACTAGATCAGGCTGGCCAAGGCCCCATCCAACCTGGTCTTGAACACCTCCAGGGACGGGGCAGCCACAGCTTCCCTGGGCAACCTGTGCCAGCGCCTCACCACTCCCATCATGAAGAAATTCCTCCTTATGTCTAGTCTAAATCTGCCCCTCTCCAGTTTATACCCATTGCCCGTAGTCCTATCACTACAAGCTTTTGTAAACAGTCCCTCCACAAAGCCTGTAAGAGGCATCATGCTATTAAAGGTGTCTTTCTTCATCAAAACCTTCCAAAGGATTTGACTGGGTCTCAGCAAATTAACAATTCAGATAATTTTAACCTGTTTATTGCACATCTGACTCTTGAAAGGATCCTTTTCATGCTGTTATACACTGGAACACTCTCTGGCTTGGACCACCTAACTCTCTCCCAGATGAGTGTGCCTCAGGAGCTGGCATGGGCTGGGGATCATCCTGGCTACTCACTTTTACAGGACGAGACTGAAACAGCTTGGACACAGTCTGTCCTCTGTCTTTTGGCAGGTACAGGTCTTGGTTACACTAGCAGCCTCCCTCCCTGCCCCTTCTTTATGCCCTACTAAAGCAAAGCTTAATTGTAGTGAGAGACTTGCATGACTTATGCCCAACCTCAGTCTTTGTCAGGGCAGAAGGCTGAAAAGTCGAGATTAGGATATCAAGTTAAGCAAGGCAGCTAAGTAGCCTTACAAAAGAGGGAGCAAAAAGAGACATCTATGGAGTTTGATTAACTAAAAGAGTTACCAATGTAACATACATTTCCATAAACATCTTGGTTTTGCTTGCCACATTGGAAAAAATAGGCATTGCTGTGCATTGTTTGAAGCAGCAAAACAGAGGGGAAAATTATCATCATCACAACAGAAAAACAATCCTGCAACCACCTCCACACACAATGCCAACAATGATGACATTTATATATTCCATCAATTACCATTTCCAACTCCGCTGCAGCTGTAGCTCTCAAGGACAGGACAGGCACATGCTTCAATGCATAATGCATGTACCTAGCAGCAAATACGGGAATTATCTGATGCAGTCAAAGCTTTAACTCAGGATGGCTTCAGCTCTGAATAAATTTTAATTAGACAAACACCTTTTTTTCTGGCACTTAGGGGACTGCAAGTGTCATCTCTTGATGAAGCCTTCAAAACCTCAACCATTTGAACCAATTCCCACCCCTTGCAGTTACTGACAATGTATGCACGGTGTGCTGGGGAGCTACAGAGCAGCAAATGCTTTTCCTTTGTATTGGTGCCTGGGAAATTACAATGATTATCTTCAAGTCTTTTCACACCTGGTAGGAAAAATGTCTCTGTTAATGGAAAGCCTTTTCTCTAAAAGTTTAATTAGAAATTACATATGGCCTTAATTTGGGAGCGGGAGTTTTGGTGGATTATTGTCGACAATCACATCTTAATTTTTCCCTTAATGAATTTGTTATTTGTAAGAATGTGCACTGAAAAGTCCAGATGAACAATTTTTATATGAGTACTCTTCAGTTTATTCATTTGGACTCTGTTGTGCTTTATAGGTTACCTGGTTAGTCAGTTATTTAACAAGGTGTTTTTCTGTCCTTTGCCTTTATTACTTAAATACTTCAAATAAGAGAACTGGAAACAAGTAACAATACCTGAACTCGCTTATGATTTCTCAGGTAAATGCTTACATTAAAATGTCACATCACATCTTCAGATTTTTTTGTAAATTTTCATTGAGACACCAGAATTATATTAATCTGCTAAAATCATGGTTCTTTAATTTAAAATTAATAACAAGTTATCTAAATTAGATCTGAAAAATGCAGACTCAACAGTTTATGAAAATTCTCCGCAATGATTTGAAAGGATCCTTAAAATTAATTCTGGTGAAAAGCAAAAATGGGAAAATAACTTATTGAAAATGCCATCATTCTGTTTTTCAAGAATTTTGCTGCTATTCAGTAGGATAGGAGAAAGAATAAGCTGCTGACAAAAACATAACTTTTGGTCATGATTTCTGTTTACATGTGATATGCAGAATTTGACAAATATGAGAGCCTACAGTTGCAATTTCTCTCTTTTTCTGTCCCTTTCTCCTACAGAAAGCAACAAGATGAGTGGCTTTGAGCAGATACCTAACAGTTGCTCAGCTTGCTAAAGATGGTCCAACAAAGGAGGCACATCTAAAGTTAGAGCATCCACTGAGAATATCCCCCCCCCTCCTTTTTGTAAACTGAAGTTTCATTAGAAAATAACAAGAGGAAGCCATTCTGAACAAGATATAGATGCTGACAGTGGTATTGGATTGTAACAGCTCCCACAAGTATAATACTGTTACACAAAGAAGTAGAGGCCTCCTATTTCTGGATAATATTTAGGAAAAGCCCTATGAAGTACATACTGCAACAATTCAAAATACATGCCGCAATAGAATGAGTACATGCCTATAACACAAAGACTAGATTTTTGTACTTCTATATTTTACAGTTTTGCATCACCTTGAGTGGGTTTTTTCCCCTTTGCTAATTAAAAAACATAATCTGCTCCCACCCATATGTTCTCTATCATTATTTGGCTGTTTGACAAGGACAAGTATTTGTAGTATTTACCTTCTCTGGTCTACTTGCTCCTTCTGTCACTACTTCTTCCACTTCTTTTTCTTGCACATTCTCATTTTCATCAAGAAGTTTCATGGGCACCGGAGGAGGAAGCTCATCATCTACATCTGGTGTGTTGTCAAGAGGGCTTTCTGAATTAGCACTTTGGCGACTTTTTTTATTTCGGTCAACAGATGCATATTCTGCTGATTCAATTCTGCACTCAGGGATCTGATCCTGACCTTCAGAAGCTGTTAGCAAAGCCTTTGATTTGCTGTTACAGCTCCCTTCCATGCTGGCTACTGCTCCAACGTCTTTAATTTCCTTCACAGTTTCATACAAGCAGTCTTCAACTATGTTCTCCTGAGAGGAGCTGTCTTTCAAGACTTCGTAAGGCCCTTCCATTCCAAGACCTTGATCATTTTCTGCATTTCTAGCCGAGATGATTGTTTCCATGGTATTGTTAGGGGGAATACTAGGTAGTTCCCGGCTCTGGTGACATTTTATAGACTTCCCAAGACCGTCCTGCTGATCTAGCAGATCAGAGATGGATGTTTGCACTTCTTCATAAGGCTGGATACAGGCAGTTGTACTGTCCTCTGAGAGTACTAAGGAAAATTACAAACAAGCATCTTTAACAATTGCCTAACTAAGAAAGGTGAGTGTGACTTTATTTTGTACATTATTTTGGTGTTGCATCTCATTGGAAAGGATAAATTATACTAATGCCTGGAAGTGCCTAGTGCTCATCATGGTTTTTGTCAAAAGATTTCAGTTACAGAGATTTCTGCACTTTACTGTTAAAATATCTTTCTCACAACATCTTAAATACTGTGTGCACCCCCAAGTCACATTACATAGCAAGAGCATTCACAGTGTGAACAGGGGATGGAGTGGGTAGGTGCAGATGTGAACATGGACGTTCAGCTGGCTTGTGCTCACTTACACCGAATGCTTACAGACAACACTAGTGGGAGGCCTCAAATCAAGTGCCTTTTAAAAAAGCCTTGTTAGGTTTTTCCTCTTTCCATTTCCCTATCCTTTCGAATTAAAAAGGAAAGCATCCCTGTTTCCTCTCTGCTCAGCCCAACAGGGATAAACAACACAGGGATAAAACAACACAGAGATAAAAACACAGGTTCCCTTTCTTCTTTTATTTATCATGCTGGCCAAATTCTTGCCTGAATCACACCTCTCCCTGCATATTACACCAGAAGCTCCTCATTGGAAGACTATGCCATACTTCTCTTAGTCTTACAGCACATAATGAAGGTTGACAATCTACTAACGAGTCAGCCATATGCACGAAGAGATGACTAGACTTCAGAAAGTAGTGTTAGGCAGAACATATTTTAAGTCCCAGAAGCAGGTCACATGTCACTGTCACTATTAGGGACTGAAATCTATGGGACTTCTCTTACAGTGCACAAATATGACATTTGCCTGCACTCAGGGATGTATACCCAGGCCCATACAAGCATGTTCCAGGTAGTAAATGGTATGTACCTTTATGTGACACTATTTCTTTGAAAAATCACTTCCAAATAGCTTTTTATTTTCTTCATATGGTTCCTATGGCACTCTCTCAGCAAAGTCAACTCATTCTTCCATTTCCTTCAGTGTATTTGACATGATGACATAAAGCATTGCCAAAGCAATCAGTACCCTTGATTTGGTGGGTGACACAGATGCGGTTTTCACCTGTGCTCTGGGCATATAGGCTCACACTGTCAGTACTCACAGAGAACTGTACCCTGACAGCAAAACTCAGGATGGAGCTGGAGGCATGAGATGGTAATTGCTGTCTGAATGGGAGGCAGAAAGAGAAGAGAGTCTCCATTCACCTGGCTCCTGCATGCAGCTGGGTAGTTACAGGTGGAATAGGAGGAAGTGCCCTACCGTGTCCTGACTAGGACTCAAAGTGTCATAGTCACTATCCAGGATAGCTGCAGACTCCCAGAGGAACATCAGGAACTGGCCTTGAGAAGCTGGAACACATTTTCCCCTTCTGATGCTTGCTGTCAGGGATTTCTGTGCTGTGCAGAGCACCCCCACAGGCCCCAGAGAGCACCCACCCTGTTCAGCCTGGTGGGGTAATCAGAAGTAATGAGAGCTCACGTTTCCATGCTCCTATAGTTATGGGTAGTGACACAGAAGAGGTTGATGCAGATGAGGGATAGGCAAAGATAAACACAACCCTGGCAGGTAGGGTAAAGTAAAAAAACCCAACACTCAGTGGTGCTGCTTCAATAGCTCTGCCCCTGCTCAAAAAGCTACTAGAAATGGCAAAAGAAAGGACTATTCACAAAATGAATGCATAAAGTATAAATAAGAAATTAAAGCACATTGGTTCCCATTATTCAGAAAGGTTGTTATGCAGTGTAAGCTGAGTAATATCAGACAGTCTGGAACTTCTAGTAGCAGCTCTGTCAGCTACATGTGTATGACTCATGGCAAAGAGAAATGCTTCCCTTCTGCAGGGCTCTGCTCTGCACACTGAGTGCCTTGGTGAGCCACGCACTTACACACACAACAAGCCAATGGATGGGAACAACCATTAGCCACAAAACCAAAGTTTAAAAATTCCTTTGGATACTTGTTTCTGAGGGTAAAGATTGAATAGTTTAGCCTCCAGTGGCACAGTTAGATGAGGAAGTAGGAGATGAGAAGCACAGCTCCCAGTGTTGGTGCCTAGTGTGGAGACAGCAGTTGGCTCCCAGCAGCTCTGAGCTGACACTGAGTTTATTTTTAGGTGCAGCTGAGTAAAATATTTTCCAGTGATACTTCACTGTGAATCATTTTGAGCATTCAGCAAAGCAAAGACTAAGGGGAAAAAAGAAAGCCTACTTATGTTGCCTGTTTTCTAAAATACAAAAATACAAGCGACAGTCTTGCACAGAATGGGACTATGATCCAAAGCTGTAGTCCCTGGAGGAGAACCTGAAATATTTCCACAGCCTCCAGGAATAGAGCTCTGAGGTAGCTGTGTGAGATTAGGGAAAGCAGCCACCTCTTCCTGCTGTCCGGTCTGCAGGTATAGCTTGGTGGCTCAGAGAAGCCAAGCACCTTCCACACCAACCAGCACCTTCCTAGTGTTGGCTGGTGTGGAAGGCTGTGAGTCACAGTGCGTGGCTGTGCCAGAGCACACCCAGCAGGGAAGCGGAGATGCAGCCTAAAATGCCTTCTCCATGGGATGAGCTGCTAACTTCCCAGCAAGGCAAACACACTCTCTGCTTTTCTTACCTGAACCTATGTTTTGTGTGAATAATGTTCTATATGAAAAGGATTGCCCTCCAGAGAGCACTCCTTGTCATTGCCGTGGGATACAGCAGTCGACCTGGTATCAGACCTCCAGGGGTGAGCAGAAGGAAACACACAATATTCAGACAAACAGTATAACAATGTGCTTGGAAAGCTGACATCTAGAAATGTAGGATGAGTTCTCACCAGTGGTCAGCTAACATGGGAGCTGTGAGTGAGGGGATACTGCTGCTTGTTCATCCCACCCACAGGGACTGTGATACTCACCCTCCCCGTTGCTGAGTGCCCCATTCTGGTCGCTGCTTGGAGGGGGCTCTGTAGCTGAACTTGTGATTGAGTGGCTGAACACCTCCTTATCAGAAGGCTGCAACACAAATTAGTGAGATCTAAGCACTGTTGGATGAGATCAAATGTTTGCATAAACAGATACATGACAAACTTCATTCTGATCTCAGGAACTCTGACTTACAGGTATTATTATTAGCAGGAGAGTCAAATCATGATGATTTGATTCAAAGATTTAGGTGCCTGTATTTACAGATGCTAAAACAAATAAATGCAAGTATGTCCAGAGTGATCATAGAAATTACCATAGCTTCAACCTGTGAGAAGACAGCAGCTGACAAATGGGTACATCATGCTTGCACTGTGAACAGAGTGAAATAAAGGCAGGAGACCTGGAGTGACAGCAGTGGCAGAAAGAGCATTGGAAAAGTGCAGATTATCAGGGACTACATAAATTCTCCTCCTCTTCTGCTTCTGCAGCTTTTAAAGTTTCCCTTTCCCTCAGGCATCTCCAGACTCCTGAGCTATTTTCCAACCTGTGGTATTTTGCAAGGAACTTGTTGCAAGCCAATGACAAGACAGATGCAAGTTGCCAGAAATAAATACTTACCACATTCATCAGATTTTCATGATCTCCATTCTGATGTTTGGCCTTCTTTTCCCTTAGTAAAAAAGATGTATGAACTGTTACTACAGATCATGCTAGTATACAAATGCCAGTCATTAACAGACCTTATACACCTGTAAGGAGCAGAATTGTGATTCACAATAGTACTGAAAATGGAACAACTGAAAAATTTTACAGCGTCTGGTATGATCTCTGTGTAAGGTCACCAACAAGGTAGGGAAGTGATGAACTTATCTGAAAATGTAAAAACACCTATACACAACTGTATTTCTTGTTCATTGTAAGATCACAGTAAAAAGTAACTTATGACAATAAAAATATTATTATCCTCAATTTAAACATATCTGAAAAATTTAGAGATACATGACAGACACGTTTTAGTGACAGACTATCCTATGAAGAAGTAGAGACGGCCCACAAAATCCATCCTTCTCCCACTCAGGATGCCAGTTATAATTAATAATGAGCATGAGCAGTTCAACACCTATCAATTTCATTGCATTTCATTTTAAAATGAATCGTGCTACACTGAATACTTCACAGGACTCAACCTCGGGATCACATTTCCAGTTCTTACCATTCTGGAAACACTGCTCTTTTCTGAAATACTGTAATAAACCATAAGCATAAATCATGGAATCATAGAATCACAGAAAGGTTTCGGTTGGAAGGGACCTTAAAGATCCTCCAGTTCCAACACCCTGCCATGGGAAGGGACAGCTCCCACCAGACCAGGCTGCTCAAAGGCTCGTCCAGTCTGGCCTTGGACACTCCCAGAGAGGAAGCATCCACAACTTCTCTAGGTAACCTCTTCCAGTGCCTCAACAGATGCACAGTAAAGAACTGCGTCCTAATCTCTAAATCTCCCCTCTTTCAGCTTAAAACCGTTATCCCTCATTCTACCACTACAATCCCTGGTAAAGAGTCCCTCACTATCCTACCTGTAGACTCCCTTTAAGTACTGGAAGACCACTATAAGCTCTGCCCAGGTGAAAAGGGAAGCAAAAAATTAAGAAAATGTCGACAATGTGAAATCTGTGCTTCTTCTGAAGTCTGCAATCCACCTCACATCCCTCACTAGCAACTATTAAAATTGTAGCTAACTGGGAAATAAGAAAATTGAGCAAGTAAGTCTGCAGCAGTATGGAGCAAGATTAAAATTTACAAATACTTAATTTCTTCTCTGGAAGTTTTCTGACTGACATTTTAGAAAGAGAAGATTTTGTTCAGTTTTACATATCCTCAATCATTTTTGAAGAGTAAGCTAGAAAGAAACTTTACATAATTTCATTTACACATAAACAACCTGCCCTACAGAACGACCTCAAATAAAAGACACCATGTCCAGGCTAGTAACACAAGAATTTATTAAAGGGGATCACTAGTTTATAACTTTATATATCTATAACTTCAAATATATGCTCAGTGGTTTGATTCTGTCTTACAAACATTTTTCTAAAACTGTTTCAAGGACTGGAGTGTTACAAGGAACATGGTAACTAACTACAGCGTTTGCTATGGTCGTAAGGGTTTTATAAAATAGGTTTTATGTATTTGAATAAAAACCCCACCAAAACATATTTACACTATTTTCAGACAGGTATCACAGGAGACTGTGATGCATAAGAAGATACTGAAATGTCATCTGACAGCTTACAGTGCAACGAAAGCATTTATCCTGAATCACATGAAATTACACGTTCCAGCTTAGGCTTTTTAGGGTTTTAGCCAACTTCTGGGGTCTTGCCCATGACTGTTTTTTGCAATGTGGGCATTAGAGAAATCCTGCTGGAAAACAGGCTGTTCCAATAGACACACAATGCGCTAATATAGGGTATTTCATGGCTGGATAGCTTCCTCAGTGCTCTCAGTGCTGAAAGAACATGCTCCCATAGGCATAAGCATCTAAACCACAGATTTTGCTGCTATACTGAGCTATGGATAGAAGTTTGTTTTGCGCCCCCGCCTTGTCTTATTAAGCTATACTGGGAAAATGTAAAGATATGGACCAAAGCAGTCCCTCTTCTCATCGTGAAGGGTCTGACTGGCCTGACATGTTGGAAGGCACCCTGGACTGAGTGCAGGCTGCTCAGCGCCCCGTGCAAGCAGCAGGGCTGAACTTACATGACTTCAAGGGGCCGTGAAATGTGAATAAATGAAGCCAGCAGAAGTGCCTGTATTGGTAAAACCACACCCTCTTATGGAGAAGAAAATAAGGATGTAGTATGAGTACAAGCCATTCATTCTTCTGTGATTCTGTGATTAGCATCAACAGCTTGTTTTGGCTTGAACAGCAGGTTCACCTCCCTAGTCTCCAGGAATGGTCAAAACAAAGACAAAATACATAGAAATAATTTTCCTTCCTTTTTTGCCTATGCTTTTTTGTCCTGTTCAGCCCAGCCAATTTTCTTATTGGCAGGCGAGCAGCATGACCTGCTGCCTAGAAGAATGCACCAAAAGCCTAGCCCTGCCAGCCTGGGGATCCAGCAGCCAGGTACAGGAGGGATGGGGCTCAGCACTGCCACCACTCCCTTTCCCACACCCCACCGGTTGTGACAGTCTGTAGCTCCTGCGCTCCTGGATTCAGCGTAGCCGAAAGCACCCAGCAAGCACAATAGCATTTTTCCTTCACAGAAAAGAATCTACAAAATTCAGATTTTAGAAAAAAGAGAATTGTCCAAATTCAAGTTTGCGCTGAAAACAGATTTTGTACTGTACACTTTTTTTATTTCTATATCTAAGTCCTCAGTATTTCTTGCTACCTAGTTATTAGTGCAGCTATTTCAACCCCCACACTATTCGACTCAAGAACTGTTACTGCCTGCTAAACTTCTGAGCCTTACCTGTTGCAGCTGGAGCAGAGGAAGATGAGGAAAGTGAGGAAGAAGAGTGTTGTCATGGCTGCCAGACTTCCCCACAGGATGACATGGACCTGTCCACTGCCTAAGAAACCACCCTCTGGCCCCATGGTATTAGAAAAAGCTGGTGTCACTTGGGGATGAAGAGGTTATTCCTTGGAGAAGGCTGGCATCTGTGCCGTGTGCACCTTCTGTTTCTGCAGAAAAGAAAAACACGTTTGGAAGTCAATAGAAATTTTGAAGATAATGAACCTGACAGCAACAAATCTGGCAAGAGAGATTTTTCAAATTCAGATCTTACAAGAAAACCCTAGTTTGAAGTACAAACCAGCCAGCCAAAGAGATTTTCAGCTACATTTGACAGTGACATAGAACAAATCTTGTCAAATATTAACGCAAGCTGTTACCTATCTACGATTTCAACACAAATAAAATGTAGTACAGTATCTCTGTACTCGTATTTTGAGGAAAAAAGTTTATAAATCCACTGTGTAGGACAGAACAGTCTATTCTGCAGTGATATACGTTATCTTCATTAAAAAGTGAGCTTTCAAAACCAACTACAACTTCTGCAACAAGCCACAAAGAGAGTTGCAGCAGGCATTCAGCTTCTTCCTTCTCAATGTCTCCTGCCTGCAGGTGATTCATGCTTTAAGTACAGTGACAAAAAACCTAAGTAAGTCTTTGAAAGGAACATCACAAAAATCTTTCGCACAGTGGATAGATCTAATCTTATTTCTGTGTGAAATGCTTATTTTCTTAATACTATATCCAAAGAATAAATATTTACTTCTTTTTTTGTTTGTTTCTCCCCATCTGACTCTAAGAAAACAACTAATGAGAAAAGTAGACACAGGTGTATTTACAAACATGAATAAATACAACTTTTGCTCCAGCACAGCAGCCCTTGGAGAGACATCCTGGGTTAATAACATTTATGATATATAAGTTTTGGCATGCAAGTTATTCTAATATGCAGTAGGACATTTTAATTTAATAATTATTGACATGGCAAAATCAAAACAAACAAAAAAGAGAAGTCTTTCAATCTGCACTACTGAAGATATAAATTCCTCTGTAATTTAGAAACAGGTTATGCAAAGTCAATTTACAGGCCTTCCACCAGAACCTGAGATTGATAAAACATGGAAATAGATTATAGTGGCAAAGAAACGAGCAGTTATTTTTTGGGAATAAAGAAAGAAACACAAACGTAAGATTGCAAATATCTAAAGCCACTTAGTTTAATTTTATGCACATGTTGTTGTATATATGTTTCATATTTGAAATATGTATGTTCAGAAGCATATTTTGGACCCGCAAATTCAATTAGGTACTAATAATACTGTCTGAATGAGAATTTTTCTTTTCATCTTTTTTAAAATGAATTTGTGTAGATATTCTGTGCCCTGTTAAAGCTTTTAAAATTATTTGTAAAAGATCTTTCACCTTCTTTTCCCCCCATCACTTTGCCTTTTAAAAATACCAATTTTCTCCCTACCTTGGAAAAAAAGGATTAAATGAAATGTGAAAAAAAGGAAAAGTAAATCAAATATTTTTTCAGCATTTTTATTGTCCTTTCTTTCTTAGCTTTCCCAAGAAATAAAAAGAGAGAATGCAAATGAAAGAAATCTTTTTTCTTCAGCCACTACCCCCCCAAATATTGGGCAAAGAGATAAGAAAAATAACAAGAATTTAAAAATGTTTTTCTCCTTTCTTAAAACAGAAACTATTTATTTTTTTGAAGCAGATAGAAAATTGTCTTGAAAGATATAATTTAAATTATTTCTACTACTAAGTTAATACTTTTATACCTACTGTGAAGAACAATACTCCACTCTTCTCAGATGATTATGTAACGCACCAAAAATTAATACATTAGGAAAAATTCTTTTATTCTACACATATATATTAAGGCTGTTGGTCTTTAAATGAAGACAATATTTGAGCCAAAAAAAGCTAAGGATGCATGGGGAGCAGCCCCATGGAAAAGCTGCATCTTTGAAGACTTCAGCAGAGAGGCAGGAAGCATTGGGATGAGCAGGAGCAGATGGAGTGGAGACTGAGCTTAAAAAGGAGTAAGATCAGAGAAAGAGAGTCAATGGAGACCTATGTGTGCATGTCAAGATCAAAGTACAAGACTGAAGCTAGACATGACACGTCCCACCAGGCAGGAGCCAAAGGGAGCAAAGACAGCAACTGAGGACAGGAACTGTACTTCATCTACAGCAAGCAAGCAAGAATTCAGATACCAAAGCTTTGACTTGAAGTTGAGAGAAGGAGGTCAGAAAAGGTCAAAAAAGTATAGTGACACTTGAACTAAGGGGGGCAACTGCTGAAGACACCAGCTACCTGTGCAAACAGAACAGAGTAATAAATTGGAACAGATTGATGACAGATGAAGTGTGACTGAAGCTGAGCAGGCAAAATGTAACCTGTGGCTTCTCTTAGCTCCTTGAATGGTGAAAGCTTAGCTTAAGTGCTACAGGACCTAGAAGCTGCTCAGCATAGAGGACAATCAGAAGTAAATATAATTCTAATACAAAATAAGTATATCCTATATTCACTCTTCTCACAAAGTGGAATCAGAGGGATTACTCCTACTCTTTAATGCGTCCCAAATGATAAGGCTGAAATAGTATTGACTCAGGATGCTGCCTTTAACACAGGGGAACTGCTGAAATACTTGAAACTGGACAAGCACCCAACAGCTGCCCAACTAGTCCTGGACAGAAACCTGGCAGACATACATTGAAAACAGAATTGTCTGAACTCCTCCTGCTTCTGCCTGGTGAATACCTGGACACCAAACCGTTAATGCATGCCTAATATAATTGATTTTGGGGTTGCTTCAGAGGCTACCTTTAAAGAGAAACTTATTTGTAATCACAAATATCAAATAACAAGCAGTTAATTTCAAAACGGTCTTAGCTGAAATGGTTTAACTCCTGCTTTTACAATGAAAAGCGATATCGTGCTGCCCTCTGGTGAATGTCTCCATTTACGGACAGGGATTTCTGGCCCTTCCGAGGGTGCTTCAGAGCTGAATGCAAACCCAGCTGCCTAAGACAGAGCTCATAGGGGGCCTCCCATCTGCTGAGCTTGAAAAAAGTCCCACCTTCATCTATGAAAGACTGCCAGACTTGAATAATTTAACCTTGCATAGAGACATCACTAAGACAGAGTAACAGTCAATTCAACTGGATTTAGGGTCTTTTTTTTTTTTTCCATATGTAGCGATTTTTTAAGATGAAGATTTCTTTCCCTGTACACCTTCCACAGAAATCCACACATAACTTCCTGGTGACACCAAACTCCAAAAAGAAGTAATAGAGATAGGTCTGGAATACCTGGATAAGAAAACTGGTTATTTCGTCTAAGGCAAAATACAAACCATGGTTCACAATCACATTCCAAAGCCATTATCAGTTCAGAAAACTAATCCTTATACTAGATTGAATAAAAGTTCTCATTCTTGTGGTAACTTCTTGCTTTTCAGTCATCAATATTTGCCATTAGTGGAACCTACACAGCAAATAATGCCCATAGCCATTTCCTCAAAATTGCACTTAAAGGCACAATTGCATTTGCAGTTTCAAAAAGACAGATACTTCACTGCATGGCCTCCAATTTCACGGTGAGTAATGTGTTATTTTTTTTCTTACAGCTGTTGCAAGGATAAAGAAAGCAGAGCTGAGGCAGTTCAGCCTGAGTCAGTGATAATGGGAGTGTAGGATGTGCTAGTGTAAATTTGTTGCCAAAAAAGCTGTATCTGAGATGAAGCAGTTTTGTGTATAAGATATAGGCTGCAGTTTTAGGGAGCACGTGAAGTGACAATTTCAACTAGTGAGGAAGAGCTCGGACTGAGATCTGAATTCCTCTGAAGCCCAGGAATCATAGAATCATAGAATCCCTAGGATGGAAAAGACCTCTGAGGTCGTCAAGTCCAACCATACCTGTTCACTATTATATCATATTCCTAAGCACTTCATCTACTCATCTTTTAAATACGTCCAGAGATGGTAACTCGATCACCTCCCTGGGCAGCCTGTTCCAGTGCTTGATAACCCTTTCTGTGAAGGTTTTCCTAATGTCCAATCTGAACCTCCCCTAATGCAGATTGAGGTCATTCCCTCTCGTCCTGTCACTTGGGAGAAGAGACCAACACCTGCCTCTCCACAACCTCCTTTCAGGTGGCTGTAGACAGTGATAAGGTCTCCCCTCAGTCTCCTCCAGGCTAAACAATCCCTATTCCTTCAGCTGTTACTCATAAGATTCGTTTTCCAGCCCCTTCACCAGCTTTGCTGCCCTTCTCCAGACACAGTCCAGCACCTCAATGTCATTCTTGTAGTGAGGGCCCCAAAACTGAACACAGTATTTGAGGTGCAGCCTCACCAGTGCTGAGTACAGGGTCAGAATCACTTCCCTGGTCCTGCTGGCCACACTGTTTCTTATAAAAGCCAAGGTGTTATAGGCCTTCTTGGCCACCTGGGCACACTGCTGGCTCATGTTCAGTCTGCTGTCCAATTCTCCACCAGGCAGCTTTCCAGCCACTCTTCCCCAAGCCTGTAGCGCTGCACAGGGTTGTTGCATCCCAAAGTGCAGGACTCTGCAGTTGTCCTTGTTAAACCTCATCCTGTTGGCCTCAGCCCATCAATCCAGGCTGATCAGATCCCTTTGCAGCACCCCCCTACTCTCAAGCAGATTGACACTTCCTCTCAGAAATGTGCAGTGTGCTTTGGGTCCAGGATCTGACCTGGGTTTTCTAAGCAAAGCTTACAGCGAAACACAAGGGATGTGCTTTGTGAGAAGCTGACATCATGCTCCAGTGGCATGGGAGGCACAGCAGGAGATGGCAGTGTGTCCTCTTCCACCGCCTTCTCCTTGGCTTCTGGGTTTTACAACCGTTCATTCATGTCCTGCTGCAAATCACACTCGGCCCACGCTTTTCAGAGGGGAAAGAGTGGGAAAAGCCAATGGCTTCACCTCTTTCCTTTTCTTAATGAATTATAGATGCAGTGTAGGCAAGAGAAGAAATTGTTTTGACAACTGAACAACTTTGAATGTGAGAAGCCAAATGCGACAGGACAGGAGAGATTCAGGGAGGGCTGCAGGATCGCAATTCCCCATCCTGGTCTGTCAGGCTGGATTCGACTAACAGGGGCACTTCCCAGGAGCTTCATCTGCTTGCCTCTGGCTGAGCTTTGTTTATAGGGCTCGCTCTTGGGCTGCTTGGTCTTCCACTGCTCTCTCCTCTTTCCCACCACTCCTGTTCCCAGTGCATTCAGTAATCCACTGCTAAACTGCAAACCAGATCAGTCAGATCACCGAGTTTGGAAGACCTTGCCCACCCCAAAGGTGCAGACCTGGAAGTGAGAAGGGAAAGCATGGGAGAAGGTTGCAATTTTAATAGAGATTTTCACTGGTCTGACAGCAAGCCTCTGGAGAGCTGTGTTAAACCATAAAATGGTGAAGTACAAGATACATGGAACCGTGACCTGAGACATGAGCTGAGAAGTATGAAACTGATGTCCTCTTGCCTGCATCCAGCTGCAAACAGCGTAATTCAAACACAAAAATAGAACAGAAACCTGGGCTACAACAAACATGCAGCAGCAGAAACAACCCTGCAAGTGTAACAACTGCGGATGCTGATGCCTTCTATCTTCTGTTCTTCCAGATACTGAAAATGGACTTCCTCTATGAAGACAAAGACCTTCAGGAGACCTAACAAGGTCCTGTTACCTTACTCCATCTGCAGACAAGTCCCTCTGCAACTTCAGACCCAGCTCAGGCATCAGTGGGTGCAGTGTATCTCCAGGTGCCCAAAGACTGAGCACATCGCTTGTAACATCCTCAGCCCACATTAAAGAAAACAACTGAAGGAAAGGAGGCGATCCATTATCACATCTCCTACACCAATAAAAGTTCACACCAAACTACATACATGATTTAGAGAAGAGGGAGGACGGGGTAAATGCATTTTACTCAACTCAGAACGATTTCCACATCAGGACTGTTCTCTGCATGCATCAAAGAGAGAACCACACTGCTGGCAAGGACAAGTCATCTGTGCTCCTGGCAGGAGCTTAAGCACAGTGCTACAGTAAACTGTGCCTTCTCTAAACCTATTAACTCTAAAGTGAAACTGGTTTCTGACCTTTTTCACCACGTGGCCTCACTGTGCTTTAGAGGCAGAGCAGCTGAAGGCAGCTTCTGAGTGTCTCCTTTCTATAGTTTGCCACAGCTGGTGGACTCCTTAAGTATAATTGGATATGGCAATACAGCCAAATTTTGTGACATCACTGGGGGCAAAACACTCTGTTGGCAAAACACTTGAGCCAAACTTTTCATATGTATCTCCTACTGCAAGTCTTGATTTGGAGCCTGTCTGCAGCAGCTGGTGGGAGTTGTTCTCTGAATATTAAGGTTACATCCATAGCAACAGATTAAACATGTTGGGGATAACCGTCCTACAGCCAGCTGGCATGGCACAGCCTGAGCCCATACTGTTAAACTTCCTTACTCTCCACCAAATAGTGGTGTTATCCAAACCGTCTTCCAGGAGTATTCCCTGACCAGAGATAACTCCTGAGTTGTGCTTGGGATTAGTTTGGGAAAGACCTTTATGCCTGCAGTCAAATTATGATTCAAGCTGTTCTAACTTGGTAAAACAAGATTCTTTGTATCTCAGACTCAGAATCTGAAAATAGTGAGTACTTTTGATTTCAACCCCCTGCTCTTCTCCCAGTACTCTTCCACCAACTGGACATGCTCAGCTTTCTACCCAGTCTATCTCCTCTCACCAGCTCCTGTCTCTCTCCCTGTTCCCAGTTTTCTTTGCGGCCTGAGGCAATCGCCTCTGCTACAGGTGACAAAAACTACAGTAAGATATCAAAATAGCGTGAGTATCTAATAAAGTACATACAAAGATGGTGAAATTTTATGAAAAATAGAAAATTCAGCTATTTCTGAGACATTGCTATGTTAAAATAGACGACGCTATGGAACAACCTGAACACACGGACATTTTCCTTGGTTTAAATTGGTGCTAGGTGGATAGAAGCAATTGCAGTCAAATGCTTCTAGAGACAACAGGTGGCAGGACTGCTGTTTTGACTGAGGTCCTCTTGGCAGAACTTCTCCTAACATGTCATTGTCACTAGAATAGAAATTGTTAAGTTTCTCCAGATGCATTGTAAAAAAGTTGTAAGACTGATTTTGTGACTGTTTCTGCATTTGCATTGCCTTATTTTGACTGCTGTCTCTTTATATGTAGATTCAGTACAGCACTACACAATCCTCAAGGCCAAGATCAACTTTCTGATGCAGTACTCACCGTGTTTCATTTTTGGGGTTCTTGTGCATTAAATCAGGATAAATCCCTTCCAGAAAAAGATTAAAATTCTTCTTGTGCCGTTGTGTTTAGAGCTGCTTGGCTCGGCAGCACCCATTTAACAAGAACAGTTAAAGACAGGCACATCTTATTCCAAGCAGTGAAGAACTGCTACAGCAGACCAGATGTGCACATAATTAAGGCTTGATCCTGAAAGCCTGATGCTGGAAGGAATTGCTGGCATGGACTGTGCTGCTGTTGCAGGCTGTCAGACAAGGTTTGCAGGGACTGTGCATGTTGTAAGCCTTCAAAATAGTTCATGTGTATGCTACAGGCTACCCAATTAAGGTGAGCCAACCGATGAAGTCTTCTTCCTCCTACAGGAGCCTTCGCGTTTGCAAGCTCTCATCCTACTGGACCTGATGGTCACTAATACAAGCAAACTCATCAGTGATATTAGGATTGGAAGCAGTCTGCGCTGCAATGATCATGCAGTGGTATAGTTCAAGGTCCAGAGGGATATGGGACAGGTGAGGAGCAAATTTCAGGAAAGCAGACTTCTAGCTCTTCAAGGAATTACTCAGTAGGATCCCCTGGGATGTGGTCCTCCAAGACAAGGGAGCAGAACAAAGCTGGAAAATATTCAAGGATGCTTTCCACAAAGCACAAGAGTGCTTAGTCCCTGTATATAGGAAATCAGGCAGGGAAGGGAAGAGACTGGCATGGCTGAGTCGAGACCTGCTGGTTAAACTAAAGAAGAGGGCACTGCACAGGCAGTGCAAGCAGGTACGGGTAACCTGGGACGTGTATAGGGATGGTGCACGGTTGTGTAGGGATGAGGTCAGGAAGGCCAAGGCGCAGCTGGAGATAAACTTGGCAAGGGAGGTAAAGACTAACAAGAAGGGCTTCTACAGGTATGTCAATCAAAAGAGGAAGGTCAAAGAGAACATTCCCCCAGTGATGGCTGGGAATGATGATCTCATATCAACAGACGAAGAGAAGGCTGAGGTACTTAACAACCTTTTTGCCTCAGTCTTCACCAATAACTGCTCTCCTCACCCCTCCTGGGTCATGGGACAGCAAGATGGTGACCAGGGGGATAAACCCCCTCCCACTGTAGGGGAGGATCAGGTTTGTGACCACCTGAGGAAACTAAACCTATATAAGTCTATGGGACCTGATGAGATGCATCCCAGAGTCCTGAGGGAATTGGCCAATGTGGTTGCCAAGCCACTCTCAACGATATTTGAAAAGTCATGGCAGTCAGGAGAAGTCTCTGGTGACTGGAAGAAGGTTAACACTGTGCCCATTTTTAAAAAGGCTAGAAAAGACGACTCCGAGAACTACTGACCTGTCAGCCTCACCTCTGTGCCTGGGAATATCATGGAACAGATCCTCCTAGAAGCTGTGCTAAAGCACATGGAGGACAGGAAGGTGATTAATGGCAGCCAGCATGGCTTCACCAGGGGCAAATGCTGTATGACCAACTTGGTGGCTTTCTATGACGGGGTAACCACAGCAGTGGACACGGGTAAACTGGCAGATGTGATCTACCTAGACTTCTGTAAAGCCTTTGACACGGTCCCCCACAACATCCTTCTCTCTAAATCGGAGAGATACGGATTTGATGGATGGACTATTTGGTGGACAAGAAACTGGTTGTATGGTCATATTTAAAGAGTGATGGTCGATGGCTCACAGTCCAGATGGAGATACTTGACAAGTGGTGTTCCTCAGGGGTCCTTTCTGTGACTGGTGCTGTTTAATATCTTCATCAATGATATCAACAGCAAGATTGAGTGCAGCCTCAACAAGTTTGTAGATGACACCAAGATGACATCCCAGAAGGATGGGATGTCATCCAGAGGGACCTGGACAAGCTGAAGAAGTGGGCCTCTGAGAACCTCATGAAGTTTAACAAGGCCAAGTGCAAGGTCCTACACCTGGGTTGAGGCAATCCCCGATCTCAGTACACAATGGGGGATAAAGTGATTGAGAGATGCCCTGCAGAGAAGGACTTCAGGGTGCTGGTTGATGAGAAGCTTAACATGAGCTGGCAGTGTGTGCTCACAGCCCAGAAAGCCAACCGTATCCTGGGCTGCATCAAAAGAAGTGTAGCCAGCAGGTCGGGGAAGGTGATTCTGCCCTTCTATTCCTCTCTTGTGAGACCTCATCTGGAGTACTGTATCCAGTTCTGGAATCCTCAGTATAAGAAGGATGTGGAACTGTTGGAATGGGTCCAGAGGAGGGCTACAAAGATGATCACAGGGCTGAAGCACCTTCCATATGAGGACACTCTGAGAGAGTTGGGCTTGTTCAGCCTGGAGAAGAGAAGGCTCCAAGGAGATCTTATAGTGACCTTCCAGTACCTGAAAGGGGCCTACAAGAAAGCTGGAGAGGGACTATTCATAAAGGCTTGTGGTGATAGTATGAGGGCGATGGGTATAAATTGGAGAATGGCAGGTTTAGACTAGACACTAGCAAGAATTTCTTCACCATGAGACTGGTGAGACGCTAGAACAGGCTGCTCAGGGAAGCTGTGGCTGCCCCCTCCCTGGAGGTGTTCAAGGCCAGGTTGGATGGGATCTTGGGCAGCCTGATCTAATGGGATGTTCCTGCCAATGGCAGGGGGGTTGGAACTAGATGATCTTTAAAGTCCCTTCCGACCCTAACTATTCTATGATTCTATGTTTCTGCTTTGTGAAGCAGCAGAATAATGAGTTTCTGATCTAATTCCCCACTGTATCTACTTTCACAGAAATCATAGCTGGCTTATCAAAGGATGTGTGTGCTCTATAATGCAAAAACAGATCCAAGACAAAATTGAACAGTCCCAAACCATCGGTCACTTTTAACCTCTTATAAGTCTTAATGTCTCCTGATAAGAAACCAAGTTTATCTGAAACCATCTATCTCTGGCAAAGCAGAAAAATTAGAAAAGGCTTTTGCAGCAATGAATGTCAAAATACACCACCATCTGCATTCATACTCTACTCAACTCATTCATGCTTTGTCAGACTATGTCACCTCAAGGTCAACATATTCAAAGTTGACATGACTTTCCTTTCCACATCTTCTTCTCTATTCCTACAAGTGTTCTAGCAACTCCACACCAGCCAACACTGTAGGCTGCCTCTTCTCAGAAAGTCATGTGGGAAATTGGGAAGATCAGTAAAGTCATGTGAACAATTCAAGAGATCGCTTCAAGGCGGCAGAATAGTTTCTGTTAAAATGATTGAGAATTTTATAAAGTAGGAGATGTCACTAGAAGGTTTTCTAGCAGACTGTAAAACCAGATTTTCAAAGGAAGGTGAGCATAATTGCATATGAACATGATTATACCCCACTGAAACACAGGCCACATCCCAGGGTTAATACATGTGCATAATTATGTGCCAAAAGGCATCTTCCATTATAAATCAGGTCCTGAGTAAACAGTTTTCAAACCAATAACTTAAAGCCCACAAATTCATTCCACGGTGGGTGTAATTATCCCCATTTCACCACCAGCAGTACAAAACCTCCAGTACAAGCAAGGAAAAGCAGAGTGCTGCACACACAGCTTGCAAACGCAAAGCACTGGCTGGGCTTGGCCAGCTGCTGGGGAAGAAACTGATAATGAAGCCTCTGTGAAACAGCTCCTAGGAGCACCACCACATATTTTCCCCAGGCTTTAGCAGCCAAATAGTGACTGTCTCCAATGCAACAGCATAAAAGCTTTATCTGATGAGTGACCATGCCAAAGATTACAGCTTAATTGCAGTATATTATGCTCTTTCCCACACCCCCACAATATCCCATCTTGCTTTCTGGCTGCAGTGAGGCCATTAGACCACAATTACTACATACTTTAGAGCATATAGAAATGAAAGCTGTCTTTGTGAAGCGTTTTCCAGCCCTGACACAACTATTCCTCATAGCTTTTCTTTTCCTGGAACTAGATGCTATTTCATATTAAACATAGCCTGTTTATAACTTCACTTTGCTGTTTATGCAATTCTACCATGCCAAGTCCCTTTTCAGTTGTTGCAGTGCAAAAACATTGTGAGCAACTCTTTTGCAAACTCAGATAGTAATAATGGAAGTAGGGAAGTGGGCACACACGCAGACTCCGTCATCCAACCTGAAAGACCTCTAAAATCCATGGCTATAGTACTTGCTCTCAAACCGATGTTTGAGTCAAGTCCATGAAACACAACAGATGGATAGTACTTTCCCAGAAGCTACTTCCAATTTACAAAGCTCCCTGAACTTATAAAAATATAAATATTGTAAAATATGCAGCAGCAAAACACAATGTTCTGATTGTCCTTGGTGAAATGCTGCTGAAGAAGTGGGACTTTTTTAAAAGAGCAAGATTCCTACTTAGGAATGGATTCAGCTTATGTATGTTTACACCTCTGAAAGCAGGCTCCAATCAACTGAGAGATCTTACCTCTGTTCTCATCAGGGGGAGGCTGAATGACTTCCATTGGTTCTTAACTTTTAGATTGCTAAAATTTTATTACTTATAATGAGATGATTCTACCTCAACTGAGAAATTTATAAAATGCCTTGTACCCAATTGTCAGGACATTACAGCCTTTTAATGTGCCTTGAGTGAGATCTCTCCACAATGAAGCAAATAATTCCAAATTTGAAAAATCTAAGCAAAAGAATTTTAAAGGTGAAAAGCCCAGATTACTGAGTACCAACACTACCATACAATCTATACATAAATAAGTCAGTGAGACAGGATTGTTTCAGGGAAGCTAAGTGATAGTCCTTGGAGGCAGAGTACAAATTACATTAGAAGGGCCTGTTATATTTAAGATTAAATAATGTTGAAGCAAAAGGCATCAGTGAGAACTGAGCTGTGTAATATGCCACAGCAAGAGAGGCAGCAGTTAGTTAGCTTCATAACAGACCAAATTTAAGAAAACAGTGTTCACCCTGTGATTTGCTTTGTAAAGGTGAAGAGCTATTTCAAGCCCGAATTTCTCACTATTCACTCTAATTGATTCAATTGATTTTTAGCTTTTTAGCATTTGTATTTCACTAGGAAAGTCACCTTTTTATAACTATCTGTTGCATGTATGCAGAGCCTTTACAGCTGGAGATGCTCTTGGTCCTGAAGAGTTTACATTTTACTTAGACAATACCAACGCAGCACATGAGACAATCTCTGTGTTAATACATTCGTTTTCATGAAAAGAATGTCCAAGACAGAGAAGAATTTGGCAGTTTTTGAAGAAGTCTTTGGCAGAGATGAGAAGTGATCTCAGATTCCTGGTGACCCCAGCTAGTGCTGCATCTGTGTGATCTTTCTTTTCTCTTTCCAGTCATGTGGTCCTTGAGGGAAGGTGCTGCCTTAATTTCAGTCATCTAAAAATAATCTAAACTGGCTGCTCTATGCTCTGTGTGGTCAGTTAAGAATAACTTCTGCCTGTGGAGAGAGGATTACCTTCAGAGATAGAGGAAACAAGGTATGACCTCCACAGCTGGTCATACCTGATCTACACTTACTTTACAGTGAACCTTTGGACACCTAGAATTAGGAGAGAAGATATCTATATACCATGGACAAAAGGAGGAGAGGTTAATGTGTGGTGATTCACTGGGAAAGGTCTTCAGATACACTCCTTTGAGTTGACTCCGTTGGCTGACACATCAGAACAGAAAATGTGGATAAGCTTCCGCACAGTGGGAGCAGCACTGACAGAATGGGTCTTTTCACAGCCTCATGTTGTTGCACTATTTCACCGCAATTTCATTCTCCAAGATTAGTGTGATGAAGTCATTCTGTCCTTTCAATTGGAAGCTGAGCTGAGGGAAATGATAACTCCACTTGCTTGTGATAGTCCACCATATCTTGCAGCATCACCTCCTCACAAAAGCACAGGCAACTGCCCTGCTTGCCAGCTAGCGCAGCATGGGGCAGTAAGGCAAAAAATACCCCTACTGCCTGTTGTCCTGCTGTGGAGAGGGAAATATAAAACTCTGGGCTCAATCCTGATGGACTGAGTCAGCGAAGCTGATCATGTGGGAATGATCTATGAGCTCGGTTCCCTCCATGCATACCCAAACCCCTCACTCCCTCACGATACACTGCAAATACAATTATAAGATCTAATGAACTGCAACTAATCTAATTCTGAAAGTCTTCACAGCTAATGAAAACCAGGTCTCCCCCTTCTCAATTTGATTGAGATGTTTGATTCATACACTGTGGAAAAAAAATCTTCCATAAAGCTACATATAAAAATTGCGTCTACATACCCGGGAAATGTAGTTGCCTGTCGCAGTTTTGAGCTCTTTTGCCTGACTGCTGGATATTTAATGGTAGGAAGGGAAATGGACTAAAGAAAATACTTTCACATATTGTTTCAAGGGAGATCTCCAGTCTGAATGTCAGCTACTAACTACCACTTTGCAATCTGAACTTGGTATAAACAGAATATTTCCTCAATATGAATAAATCATGATCCCTAAAAAAATACACACCTCTTCACAGAATCACAGAATAACCAGGTTGGAAGAGACCCACTGGATCGTCGAGTCCAACCATTCCCACCAATCCCTAAATCATTCTCCTAAGTACCTCATCCACCCTAAAATTAAACACCTCCAGGGACGGCGACTCAACCACCTCCCTTGGCAGACCGTTCCAATGCCTAACCACCCTCTCCGTGAAGAATTTTTTTCTAATCTCAAGCCTAAATCTCCCCTGGTGGAGCTTGAGGCCATTCCCTCTTGTCCTGTCCCCTGTCACTTGGGAGAAGTGGCCAGCTCCCTCCTCTCCACAACCTCCCCTCAGGTAGTTGTAGAGAGTAATAAGGTCTCCCCTCAGCCTCCTCTTCTCCAGGTTAAACAACTCCAGCTCTCCCAGTCGCTCCTCATAAGATTTGTTCTCCAGCCCCTTCACCAGCTTTGTTGCTCTTCTCTGGACTCGCTCCAGAGCCTCAACATCCTTCTTGTGGTGAGGGGCCCAGAACTGAACACAGTACTCGAGGTGCGATCTCACCAGTGCCGAGTACAGAGGGAGAATAACCTCCCTGGACCTGCTGGTCACACCGTTCCTGATACAAGCCAAGATGCCATTGGCCTTCTTGGCCACCTGGGCACACTGCTGGCTCATGTTCAGTCGGTTGTCAACCAGCACCCCCAGGTCCTTCTCCTCCTGGCAGCTTTCTAGACAGACTTCTCCTAGTCTGTACCTCTGCTTAGGGTTGTTGTGCCCCAAGTGCAGGACTCTGCACTTGTCCTTGTTAAACCTCATGCTGTTGGTCTCAGCACAGCAGTCCAGCCTGTTCAGGTCCCTTTGCAGAGCCTCCCGACCCTCCAACAGATCGACACTTCCACCCAGCTTGGTGTCATCTGCAAACTCTTGTACCTAAGCAAGAATAACAACACACAATTTGGCCCACAGCTTGAAAACTTGCATTTGTTGAATAACAAATGACTAAAATAAAAAACCTTTTTTTCCTCCCTTACTCCAGTCTGTTCTTTTTGCTGTCTGCTGGCATCAGTTTTTCTGCAATTTAAGCATCACTAATGCTGTGAGACTTCCTCTGCCTCTGTGCTTTCCCATGTTACTATCATTAGCATTATTTTAGAAGGAAGCGCTACAATGTGGGTAGCACTGCAAAGAGAAGGATAAATACATCATGCCTCCTGCAAAAGGTTTTGCTGCTACTTTTGAGTTATGAGCTGCCAAAGCATGATGACAGAGATGCAAGTGCTGGTAGGCAGGACAAGCAAAGCATCACATCACTTGACATGACAGGGGACAGGACAAGAGGGAATGGCCTCTAGCTCCACCAGGGGAGGTTTAGGATGGACATTAGGAAAAAATTTTTCACAGAAAGGGTCATTGGGCACTGGCACAGGCTGCCCAGGGAGGTGGTTGAGTCACCTTCCCTGGAGGTGTTTAAGGCACGTGTGGACGAGGTGCTGAGGGGCATGGTTTAGTGTTTGATAGGAATGGTTGGACCCGATAATCCGGTGGGTCTCTTCCAACCTGGTTATTCTGTGATTCATGCAATCAACAACCAACCTGGCTTTGCTTCCAGGTTTTGGTTTTGTGCTGACCCAAATAATGACTTTTTCTCCACAGAACTTGGTCTCATTAAGGTTTTAAAGGACAAGAATAAGCCTGGAATTTGATGAAAACCCACACTGGATACAGGATAACTGCTCTCAGGGACAGGAGAGAGTCAAGACAGACCAGGTAAGAAGAGTCTTACAGTGGTGATGTATGAGGGGAAGAACAGATACTGAGCTCAAAACCTTTGTATGACTGGTGAGTAGTAAGCCCGTCTCACGGACGTAGGAGCTGAGAAGGGTCTTTCAGCACACACACCAGAGGTCTGGCCCATGTCCACATGCACACATCCCACAAAAGCAGTTACTGCCTCCACTCCTACATGGCCAAGAAGCCTCCACCTGTCATCTTGCCTCCTTCTAGTACCTTCACTCACCCTCTGCCACCCACAGAGCCTCATTCTTCCTTTCACAGCCAGTGTCTCCTCCTTTCCAGAGGCCATACCAGTGTTGCTGCAATGCTGCAGCTGCACGAGCTACCAGCTCCCTGTCCCCCTTTAGGCTTGGTGCTTCTTGCAGGGTACCACCATCCTTGACATTAGCTGAGTATTGGGCAATATTTTTGTTTTAGCACTTATTCCCCCATAAATTATTTTTCTGTAATAATGTACCAACCAAACTTACGCAAACTCCTTATAAAATTACCACTACTGATATCAACATCTATTGATTACTTTGGCTATGGCCAATTATTAATATTAGGATGTCCAACTGGTGAGAAAAGGGAGGGCATGTCAGAAACACAAAGAGCAGATGATAAGAAATACATGAAAACACTCCCAGAAAGAGAATGAAACTATATGAATTAAGTAATAGGACTGCTTACCTAAAATGTGACAAATAATATTAAGTAATGTACAAGATACAAACATGTATGTGATTAGAGAAGGCAGATCAAGAAGACATACAGCTACTCTGCCCTTCCCAGCAATTTAAACAGCTAGTTATCTTTTACAATTTATCATTACATCACTGTTCAGGTCTGATTTTCCTTCACCAAACAGTTTGGATTTCATATGCTGCATCTTTATTCTTTGAGAAATTTGCCATGCTCAGGCCTGCTGTAATACCCTCCTAAAAGTGGCTTATTTTAATGGATAACCTAACACTATACAGTGAACAAACTTTTTTTTTTTTCCCTATCACTTCAGCAGATAGTTTTATTGCAAAATAATCAGATTTTGCAGAAGGAAAGAGTTTTCAAAGAAACCATTCACAAATCAAGAGGGTGACCATTAGTTATGGAAAGCTGAAATACTTACTTAATTTGATGGCAGCAACAGCAAATTAATTTTTCCTTTTGTTGAAAGGTTTTCCTGACTATGACAAACAGCTGGCCAGCTGCCTGCGGAGCAGAGGTCATCCAGCTCTGCATGGACCTAGATGCCAGATCAAATTGATGTGCTGCTTTCAGAAAAACAACCCTGCCATCCTTTTAGAGAATCCTTTTTGAATTTTCAGTTGACTTGTAACACATGACTGTAGACTTTAGTTTGGGGCAACTGTTAAACTACTTGCTTTGCTATGTATTTCCATGAGTTATTCAACCAACAGGAGAAATGCAAGACTGAGTTCAGCTGGAAGAGAGCAAAAACAAGAGGAAGACTCATTCTTCTCTTTACCCCACTTTCACAAGTCTAAAAATAGCAGAAGGGAGATAACATATTATGTTGGCCAGAATGAGAATCAGATTGGCGAGGGAGAATTTATTCTTAGAAAATCCCTCACTTTGGAACGGTTACACACAGGAATGCACTGACCCAAATAGATCATGGCTCCTATCATTCCCTAGTGCATGCTAACAGATAAAATGCTGACATACACCAAAAAGGTTTGGGACAAAACAATCAAGCAAAATCTGCACAGAAGCTGTGAAATAAAGAAAAAACACAGCAGCTGGTACACAACAGCTAATAGGGAAAGACAGCACTGCTGGTAAATGCACACAAAGCGAAGGAAAGGCAAAGGCAAAATGATGATGGAAAATTCAAAGGACAGACCAAACAGATAAAGAAAACAAGTCAGTTACTATAGAGTACTTACTGCTGTCTCATAAGGACAGTCATTTGACCCATTTCAGGATGCTCAATTCATTCCACTGTGCAGTTGCTGCCCAGTGATCAAGCCTCAGGGCCACTTATTTCCCGCCGGTGCACCTTTCTGGCTTGGCTTGATTGCCCGTGTTGCCATTCTGTGGCTCTGCAGATGTGACTAGAGGACTGGGAGACCATGGGTCAAATCCACAGTGTGTCTCATCAGCTGAGTTACAGAGCACAGCAGAGCAGAAACATGGGAAGTAAATACAATTTTCTTTCCTTACTTTGTCTCAGCCCTTCCACAATTTTTTCAGTTTATATCAAAAAAGTCCAAGGAGTGACTGCAAGCTCAGGGAAATGTCACATCTTCTGTGATGGGTAGGAGTCAGCCACCCACCATGAGATGTGTGAGATGCCCAACTATGTCCAAGTGTGAATGATGCGTTTAAGCCTCCTGCATTGCCACGGGATGCCAGGTAATGGAGCAGCTGACTAGCCCACAGGGATGCCATTAGTTGCCTGAATACTAGGAGCTAGGACCATTTGAGTTGCGTGAGGATCCAAGCTACCTGAGTGCCTATGTAGATATGGCCACAGACATGGACAACTTGGTACAAGAACGGCAAGAGATTTGTGCCCTCCTGAGTGGCAGCTGGAGGACAAGGGGTATAGCCTATGCCATTTAGAACAATATTCAATGCCCTCTATTTAGGCAGATGAAACCTGCATCTCAGTGCGGCTGGCAGCATGGCATAGGTCCTGCAGAAAACTCTCATGCTTCTAAAATAGCTATTAGAGACTACACAACATGTCCCAGGGCATCTCAAAAGGCACCAGCCGCTTCTGCATGGGCAGCTGAAGGGGCTCCTGATCACCACTTACTAAAACAGAGCATGAAGGTGCCTTTTAGGTACTCGCCTACATTTAGGAGCTTTCATTTGCATTTTCATTTTGGCACTAAATCCTTCTCAGAAAACCACAGGGTTTATGTAGATATGAAACATTTTAGTCTAATACGAAAAGAACACTTTTTGCCAAGCAGAACAATGCCAGAGCATCACACTCCTTCCAGCTGGCAGGAAGAAGAAATGAATGCCTAGATTTTCAGAAAGATTTACTACCACAAACCCTATAATGTTTAATTATCTGATGGTGCTTAGGTGCAAATAAGCCACATTAACCTAGTCACCATATGAATATTTAAGGCCACTCTGCTGGAGCATCAATGTGTGGGCTCATATCAACAGTGTTGAACATCCCTATGCAGTTACAGAATGCATGTGTAAGCGCAGGATTAGCAAATAACCATCAAAAGACACATATTCAGAAAAAAAAAGAGAAGTTCTCCTCCCCTCATGAACATTTTTAAACAAAGTGTTCATTTTTCCCCATTAACTTTTTATGTTCCTGCAAATAGATTGGTATACAGGGAACTTCTAGTCCCATTCTGTTCCCAGGCCCTCTTGTACAGTAACTGCAGGTGGAACTGCCTGCAACTCTAGGCTTCCTTTTATTTAATGCAACATTAACATACACATATACACACTAAAATATTAAACCTGCATTACAGGCAACTATATGCCTAATTTACATAGAAGTAGAATAAATAATAAGGCCTTTTATTATCCAGTTAGAGAGATCAGCAACATTTATGAAGCTACAAGAAAATGCAGAAACCTTAAGAAAAAACACATTAGTATTCCTGCTGCAACAGAAAGATTCCAGGAATTTTGAAAGCTGTAAGTTTTGTAGGCTACCCTTGCTTTGTCTTTAACACTGGTGTGCTGCTATGAAAAAGATAGCTAAGTGTCCTGCAGTTAGTCCTAAGCATTAGTTACTACTTTGTGAAAGTAAGTTGAAACTTATGTGTCAGCCTTCAGTGTAAATCTGCTGAGACTGAGTCTCTTCCCAAAGTAAATCTATTATACTTTAGTAAATGGATAAGATATGAATAAAGTAGGAGCTCTGCAGTGTTTAAAACAGGAATTGCCACTGTATTAACAGACCTATGGCAATGTTACATAGAAGTATTTGTTTTGAAGTCTCAGCAGGTTCATTCTGATGCCTATTGTGTAAAACCATCTGCTGAAAAGACAGAATCGATCTTGGAGCATGTCCTGCTTGGTTTGTAAATTTACCTGCTGTGAATAAGTATATAACTCATTATTAAAAACAGTCAGACCTGGTCTTTCCTGAGGGTAAACTAATGTTTCTCATCATCCTTAAAACCCAGCCCCCCCCATAAGAGATAAGGAATAGGCAAGGCATTTAAATTAGAGCTGTTATTTGAAAAGCTTACTCCCATGGCCTGAATCAACATGCAAACATGGACTCCCAATCATCTTCACAAGATAATTATAATTCATAATTGGCACTTCTAAAGCGTTTTCACAGAGCTGTGCAAATATTGACTAATTAGCCACATCAGACTCCTGTGGGGTAGGCGAGCAGGTTCACTAATCCTCTTTCATATCTAAGGAAATTGCTATGGGACCCCCCCAACCACTGCCTGCCAAAGGGGCTGAGAAGGTGGGGAGCTTTCCAGATCCATGCTCCTTGCCCAGCCTGCACTGCTCCCACCAGCAGTGTGTTACCTGCTCCTCTTCTGGAGAGCAGATGAGATGAGCTCTGTTTCAGAAAAGCTCTTGAAACAGTGGCCAAATTGTACCCTGGACTGCATCAAGAGAAGCATGACCACAAGGTCGAGGGAGGTGACTTTCCCCCTCTGCTCTGTTATGGTGAGACCCTGCCAGGACCAACGTGGCCAGTTCTGGGGCCCCTGATGTAAGAAGGACACAGACCTGTTGAGGCAATTCTAGAGGTGGGATACGAAGATGATCAGAGGGTTGGAACTAGATGATCTCTAAGGTCCCTTCCAATTCAAACCATTGTATGATTCCATGATTCTATAAAACCTCAGTTCATTATCCAAAGTCCTGTTAAACATAAGGACTAGGTATTCAAATGTCAAAATGAAGCCTGAGGATTTTATACAAGTACATGCAATATTTATACGAGGATGGTAGCCTCTTGTGCTGGGGAACACTCAAACGATTACATACTGCACAATTACAGTTTATTCCTAGATACAAGTTATTACACAGGCATTTGTAACTAAACAGAAGAAAAAGAACTCTACATGGATGCAGTAAGACACTTCTCTACTTAAAAGTCAGAGAAATTTTATTATTCACTGTGTACCCACAATGAAGGGTGAGGAAAGTGTGGAAGCCCTATTAAAGCCTTCAAGAGGTTCAGCCTTCATCCTGTAATAAAACATGGAAGGCAAATTTAATGACATTAGTCTAGAAGAAGGGCCTAAAAATGGAATGAAGATCCTTAAAGGCCACAGCATCTAGAAAATCAAATAATGTCGCTGAATATTGCCTCCATTAAATCCAGCTCTTCAATTAAATTGCCCTTAGGAAAGCAATGATTAGTCATTAGTGTCTCAGGTTTTCTGGTTTAAACCAGTGAACATTAACAATGGCTTTATTCCAGAGGTTTGTTATTAATCACCACATTCAGGGAGGACAAACAAGTCTTTTATAAATAATTGTATTATCACAAGCTTACAAGGTATACACTATACACAATACGAATAACTTTTATTTGGTGTAATCCTGCTTTGTCTGCTGAAGCCATTGGTTATATGTTGTGTCTAATTTCAGCTACAATCTCTTTAGGGCAAAGACTGTGTCCCTGTGGTTTTGTAAAGCCTCATTCATAGTTATAATGGCATATAAATTAAATAAATAAGGAACTGTGGGAATTTATGTCTGTTTATCAGGAATTCACAAGTGAGGATTTACATATTTTAAATGGATTTTATTAAGATAATATCTTTTAGACATCTGTTTCACTGCTGTTGTTTAGAAATTGGGAAATGGCTTTTAATTTAACTGCAGCAACTATCTAGGTAAAAATAATAACAGGCCAAATCAAGTTAGTGTGGTGACTTGTTGAACACTAAATATACTGTTATTCTGCTCTGAAGCTCATTCTTCATGCTGGTTCACACACAACTGCTTCTGAGATGAGGAGGCTTCCATACCAGGTACAGAGCATTATCACAATGGCATTTTAACTTCTGCATTAGTTATCTACCCTGAGCAAGGCTAGGAAACACAAATAGTAGTTGTCCTGCCTTCAGCTAGGATTGAATCAGTATTCTTCTCAGAAAGCTACATTTCTAACAACTCTACATCTGAAAGGAGGTTGTGGAGAGGAGGGAGCTGGACTCTTCTCCCAAGTAACAGGGGACAGGACAAGAGGGAATGGCCTCAAGCTCCACCAGGGGAGGTTTAGGCTGGATGTTAGGAAAAATTTTTTCACGGCAAGGGTCATTGGACACTAGAACAGGCTGCCCAGGGTGGTGGTTGAGTCATCTTCCCTGGAGGTGTTTAAGGGATGGGTGGACGAGGTGCTAAGGGGCATGGTTTAGTGTTTGATAGGAATGGTAGGACTAGATGATCCTTTGGGTCTTTTCCAACCTGGTGATTCTATGATTCTAAGTAAGGCACTTTTCAGCATCTAAAACATTAAGTTTAGGGTGGGAATAAAGGTGATAATACATTCTGTTTTAGTTTCGTGGTCACCCATGGAATGCTGTTTCCATGGAACCCAAGAACTTTTGCATTTTCAAGTAACCAGATGCATAATGCTGGGAGGAGCAGATTTTGGACAGCTGACCCAAACAGACCAAAGAAAGTACCCCATGCTATAAATGTAACATTCCCTACAAAAGCAAGAAACTTTCTTGGCATGGCCCTTCTACTTGATGGCTGCCCATCCCTTGAGGATCAAATTGCTGTGGTTCTTTGGGTCCTGCTGTTGCTCCAGATTGTTACGGTTTTCATGATTTCTCTGCGACAGCTGTAACGTCAGCCAATTGGAGCTGCCATGGACCTTCTGCCAGTCACTGCTGGTAGCGCATAGTTTATGACCATGCTTAGTATTTGTTTACTATATTTTGTATATCACCATCATCATTATTGTTGTTTTATTGAAATGGTTTCTATTTCAACCTTCAGATCTTTATATTTTTTGATTCCCCCTCCCCCAGTGCGGGGGAGAGGCTGGGAGATAAGGAAGTTGTTCGTCGTTTAGGTGCCAATCAAAAGGGGCTAAACCACGGCAACAGGAGTAGAGCAGAACTGGATGTCTTAGAGAGGAAAATTCACCAAGAAATACAGGTTAGGTAACTTGAGCTGCAGTATGATAAAAGGGCAAAAAGGGCTTCTGTGCTGATAAGGTTTATATTGGTGGAAGTAATGACAAACAGTTCAAAAAAATTACTAACATTTTCTAAATCGAGCACTCGTGGCCACTGATCCCACACACACTGGAACAGCAGCTGGGGGATCATAGCCAGAAACACACTGTAGATCATAATACAGGAGAGTCATAAGCCAAAGCAATACTATGATAAAGCTCCACATGCTACATTTTTTTTTTGTGCACACATCTTTTTCCTCTTCAGGAGTAAAAGAGAAAAAAGAAAAGCAGCAACTTTCACCTCTGCATAGAAATATGTTCATGAAAATGAACATTTGGCCTGCTCTGAAGCTTTCAGGAGGAGCTGAAAGGACCTGGGGTGACTGTTGGGCTCTCACACCTGCAGCTGGTGAGTTAAAGAAAACAGGGCAACTTTGGTCTTCAGGAATAAAGGATGAAGACTAGTGTGAGTGCCTCTTTTCAGGTACAACAGTGTTCATCTACAGTAAGTAACACACAACAAGACTGGTAAAATGATTCAGCTGTGTTATTAGAAATATTAATTTTCCTGGCTAGCCTTGTGTCCCCAAAGCCCTTCAACTTCAAGCGCCTGTGAGGTGAGGGGTCTGGTCCCTATAGCCAGAGCAGTTAATTACAGATGGACATTCTCCGTCCTTCAAGATGCCAAGCCCAGTCATTAAACTCAATTTTTCTTGGTTTTCTTTATGGTTAACAAAACTAACACCTGTAAAGGGAACAGTGTGTGAGGCCAACTCTGTACACAAGGATGGAAAATGCACCCATTTGCACAGAGTTAATAACATGTCCTAAAATGGTCATTCATTCTCAAAAGTCATTAGCATGTACTAGCAGCTGCTTTTTCTCTGAGCGCAGATGAGTGTTGGGAAGAGGTGCTGAGAGGTTTTGTCCTAGAATTACATGTCACTGTTTTAAATGTGAGGAAATTACTTTAATTACCCTATCAGTCCAGGACTGAAATGGTCCTATACTGGTTGCCATCTTGTTAGGAGTGGTGCAAATGTCCTTCCTTGGTCAGGGTGTTGTTTGAGAAGGATTTGTACATACCTGAATGTCTAGAGAGCCTCACCACAAAACAAAATGAAAGAAAATTGGCCCAATAAAATAGCTTTGCAAAGTATTAGCAATGATTGGTTTTGACCCCAAGTCTTACATACAAAGATCAGATTTCTTGCAAGTATGACCACTGAAAGAGCAAGAACTGTTTTTTTTATTTTTGAGATAAATGTTACAGTTCAAATGTCACCAACTGTATTAAAGGCATTCACAACTGGCTCAGGGGGAAAAAAAAAGATTATTTACACTGTTGTAGGAAGGTTGCTGGTGATCACAGTGCTAATGACCATAAGAGAAATAAGAGATTTTTTTTTTAAAAGCATCATTATCTAGCAGCCTTGAGTGCTAATCAAAACAAGGACTATAATGCCTGCCTTAATAGGGTTTGTCTCGGCAATGCTCCTAAATGGAATAAACTGCATTAAGCCCAGACAAGCTACAAAGAGAGATAAATAGAAAAACAATACACTGAAAACCTGAATACTCTTTTAATCTACTATTAACTGAGTTACCATCCATGGTATTCACAGTTGACAGTGGTTTTGTGATCCATTTGCTGAATAGTACAACTAAAATAGAAATGTTGCTGTTCTTCTGTTTAAAAGAACAGATTAAATAAGGCCAAAATTAACCTCTAGAATGGCTGGTTTTGCAAATACTGTAGTAGTACAGGCTGCATATCTATTTTCTTCTTCAAAAATAAGGAAAGCAGCTCCCCAGGAGTTTTTTCTTAAAGTAAATAGAAGGAATCTGTCCCTGCCAATGTAGTTCTGCACATAAGCTGAGTCTCTGCACATCACAAGAACGATGCCCGAGGCAGATCAAGGACCTCACATGCTCCCTCACTGACCGCTGCCATTCTCCATAGCTCCAGTGCTGCAGGGACAGACACTAACAGATCTCAGTAGGCTTTGGATTGTCCTCTTAATGTTTACTGGAAGGGGCAATGAAAGCCAGAAAGATTAATTCACTGCCGTTGCCCTCCTCCTTCTTGTTCCTTTGGTCTTCCTTATTGCTCCTCTGCGTATTCTGGCCCAATGCATAGCCATGTTGAATTTCTTCAGGTTGATACCCCACAAGATCAGTTACATCTGAATTCCTCAAAAGCAGTTAAATAGGTTTTCAGATGTATGAGCTTTGCTGTACTACCTCTCACACTGACATGGGAGGACCCCTTAGCAGCTGAGGGGGAATACAAACTATAGGACTTCGGGCAGATTCTGCAGGAAGGTGAAAATTCACAAATAAAATGACAGACAAGTTAAAGAGGTAGCGATAATTTTATGTCCATTTAGAAGTAAGAATGAAATGATTGCAGGGGCCCAGTCTTGGAAAGGCAGATTAGCTCTTTGTTCATTGTGTACACAAAATACAGGATCATGTGCCTTATCTTGAGGAAATTTTCAATAAAAGTCTTTAAAAAATGAAGCTGTAGCTAAAGGAACTTATAATTCATTCTATAATTAATGAGTTCCCACCAGTATTCTAGAGGAAATATTCCTATGGTTTGTATTGCTTCTGTAAAATGGTTGCTCTCAAGGGACTGTGAAAGGTCACTGGTGTTGAATATACATGATTTATAAAGTACTCTGGGATGAGAGGTGCTGTGTAAATATAAAATATTATTAGAGCGTACTCTCCTTAATTGACATATAGTGAAATGGAATTGGCTGTGCCACATGAGCAGAACCAAGAAACCAATTTAGCCTGATGACAGCAGATCGTCTAAGGCTACTGACAGTCTACAACAGTGCAAGTATAAATTCAACTCACATATAGATTTACCTAACACTGAAAGTTATTGCTGTTCATCTGGAACAGGTGATATGTAGATATGAATTTGAAAACTGGCATGGGAGCTCCTGTGTCGCCCATCCACCTTCCACAGAAACACTGCCTTATGCAAGTCCTCATGTGCTCTGCAAAGCCACCTTCAGAGGGAACTTTCCGACTCAAAATATGCATCCTATTTGTCCCTGGCCTTAATGACGACTTCCAAGTTCCTCTTGCCGATTTGAACCTTGAGATTTGTTCACTTGCAGCTGTATCCACAGAGGTTTCCTAAAACCAAATCTCTTACTAATCTAAGTGAGAAAGAGCGGACTCGTCTGGCAGTCCCACCCCCTCTCAGGGAAACATAAATAATGCTTTTACCACACTTTTGGGGACTGATTCAAATTTCTCTCTTTCTTTGCACCGCAACAGACTACACTTTTAACACTGCAATAAATAATCAGTTCAAAGTAGACTTTAAAATATTTTAACAGCTGGGGCAATGACATTACTACTCCACTTTACCGTAAATGGAAAAGCTCACATTTCCCCTCCCAAACAAAGACAGAGACAGAATATTTTATTCTGAATTCTTTTCAAAACCTAGGCCAAAAGATCTCACCAGCACAGTCTGTTCTCCTTCACATTATTATTTCCACTCTCACAAATTCTTCTATCTAAATCCCTTCCTCCCTGAAGTTTACACTGTCATTCCAAACATGTTCCAACTGCACTGCTCTTCCCTACTTTTAAATTCCCTATCTCTCATCAGCCATCTAATACCCTTCTTCAAATAATGCTTTGTCTTTTAAGAAAACAATGCTATGAATTCGGCATTACAAAGTAACCTGCTCCTACCTTTTCCCCGTGCTAAACCAAGCCATTTTAGTCCCCCCTTTTGGGGGAAAAAAGGCACAATACAGCATGTTAGCAAATTTATGCCAGCTACTCGCTCCTAAAGGGAAAAATGAAGTCCTCACTTTTGAATGTATTCATGATTCCCCATGAAAATGGATACATCTGTCTGGGAGGTAAAGAAGATTTGGATTATCTATATTTGAGAGAATAGTTACACGAAGTTATTGCATAAAATAATTTATTTCCTAGCAGCGGAAGTTTTATTCAAGGATAATGTCAAAGTTATTCTCATTTATGCAAAATACTTCTCATCCACACAAAAAAGGCTCTTTACTTCCTCTGTACTGAAAAAAAGTGCTATTGTATTTTTCTGTTCACTGATTACTTAAGTATTTGGTTTCTTCTACTTTCTTTGGGTAATTTTTACTCTTAATAGATTTGCTCATTTGCCTACAGCTGAATTCCTTTAATAATGGTAGAAAATGACACTATGATGCTATGCTATACATGATTAACTTGTGCTTCAACTGAAAGCAGTTATCATCTGGGAGCTACCCTTCCCATTTGTCTTTTCCCTGTGTTTCCAGTTCTTCTTTCCTAACAAGGAGAATGACAAAAATCAGAATGGGTTTTTAACCTAGGGAATGACATTTCTAGCTCTGAGGTCTATGTGTAAATGTAAATTTCCAGCTGCTAGAACAAAGAAATAGCAAATATGAAACAGATGTTAATTTATTACCCATTGTTGGTAATACAAGAAAAAATCAGCTTAAAGAAATCTTTCAGCTATTCCAGTAATGAAAGCTTATTTGTTTGGGCTTTTACATAGACGCGTTAGAAATCAGATCTAACCAGATTCTTGCAATCCATGGAGTCAAGTCAAATCCTCTGTGTTGTTTCTTCCTCTTCTATTATTAACAATCCATAGGTTAGAACATACAGCAAATGAAATCATCTCCAGTTGTTTCTTATGCTTAGCAAGCTGATGAACGTGCAAAGATCATTTAGGGTCTCTACTTCTTAGCTACGTTACAATAACATCAAACGGCATCTGGATGTTTCTGTACCCTATGCTATAGCGCTATTTTTCAGGACCATATTCAACAATGGAAGTTACACCTCATGTTTGGTTTCTATCAAGTGCCACTTGACCATAAATCTTCAAGAACTTAGGAAGACAGTGTAGGTAGAGCTAATGAGCAACCACTCCACTTCCCTTTGAATCCACCAACTGAAAAACCCACAGCATGGTACTCCTTGATGTATCTAGTATCTTTGTTGCTTTTACCATCTACTAACCCTTGAAAATTTCTGAATTGACCATCCTGGCATGGTGAACACAAACCATAGCCAGAGGCACAGAGGAGCATAGATATTCAGAGTATATCTAACAGTTTAGAGTCTCCTCCAGGGTCTCCAGTCTCCCTCTAGCTCTTACATCTCACATTTCTCAATATCTCATCTCTCTCATCTCACATCGTCCTTCCCATGGACTTTGACTTCCCATGAATACTGAAAGTCCTCCCTTCTAACATTAACACAGCAGTGACTTCCAACTATCTTGTGCCAGGCACATTTGTGTTTGTAATTCCTTTCATATTAGGCAATTCATTAAGGGCTCTGTTTTGATTACCAAAATGTGTGAACACAATTTTGTACCTCATCTATACAGGGTCACTCTTAAATCAGCTCATTTTTGACTGTGATAGTCTCTTCCCATCCAAAAAGCCAAACAGGGTTTACATTTGGTTAGTTAAAATATTTACATTGCAATTCAAATGATGCATTTTCCCAATGACAGGGCTCTCTGTGGTATTTCCTCCCGTACCTACTACGCAGCGGAAACAGATGATTAGGATGAATATTCTGTGTGTCTCTAAACAAGCAGATTGAGGAAACAAGCAGCACAGCTTTACTATACAAACACTGCTGGACTTTTTAACATCCTTGTGGGCTGTGTAATCTGCCTAGAACTGCATGAAAGCCTGTCTTTGAGGCCCCCAGACTGGAAGAGCTGCACAATTTCCAGTCATTGCGTTTCAAACAGATTCTTCATTTATTGACCATTTATTTGTTCATTTGCTGCGTGAGGTAAACACCACAGACATGGGTCCTGGGAGAGGAGGTAAGAAGGATGATGTTTGCTGATCACTAGTTTGCCTGCAGATAAAAGCCTCAATGCACTCTGACAGAAGGACTGCAGAGATGGTGGAGGCTGCAACCCAGCAGGAGAAAAGAGAAGTGAAATTGAGAAGGAAAGGTGACACTAAAGCTTTCAGGGGAATGCCACAAAGTGATGGTATTTCTGGCCATCAGAAAGCATAAAGGACCCTCCTGTTTTGATTTAACACTAAAGTTGAATAAAATTCTGCAAGTGATGCTGCACAGGGTCCTGCTGCATCAAGAGGTAAACCAGACACACAGCATGATCCTTTCTGCAAAGAGAATGTTTGGAGCTCATGGGAGAGAAGAAGTATGCATATGAATCTACACACACCAGTGAAACCCAACATCACTTAAGACATAATATAATCTATACAGTAAACAGCTAAATTTGCTCACTCATTTGTTGCTACCAAACAATATAAGACCACCATATACAAGCCCTTCTGAAAAGAAATCAGATGCAGAGCGAAGCAACTTCTCACACAGGAACTCTGCAGCAATGCAAAATTAGGAAGAACTTTAAAATCCCATCTCTCAGTGGGAGTGTTCCTTACCTTACAGTACTGTCCGCACAGGTCTTCATACAGACTCTCCCAGTGAAGAAGCAAATGCTTCTGTGCTGAAAAAAAAAGATGAAATGCCTGTGAAGAAGTTGCTGCAAAGGACCTTCCTGTGCTTATAACCACAAACTCTGCTGCATCTCTTTGTTTACAGAAACATATACCATAGATGAAAGTTGACTGTGTAAGCAAATGCTATCTATTTTAAATTGACCCTGCCCGCTTAGTGCCATATACTCCAGAGGAAATGGGTTATAAAAGTCACTGTATAAATGAGGCATGAAGCATTTAGCAAATGAACTTTAAGCAGGATTATTTTATGTGTTGGAGACATATTTGCTCCACTTTTTAAAACTGACAGTGAAGGAAGCTTTGTTTTTGCAGTTAAAACATAGCAGTAAAAGTAAAGTAATAGGTTCTACACCAGTGTAAGTCAGTGTATCACAATGATGAATGACCAATTTTGGTTTTACCTACAACGTTTGTCCCTTATATATTTAGTTCCTGGTAAGAGTGTAAAGCATCCACTGAAAAATGTCTGTGACTTGGAACCCTTTTAATTATTCTGGTACCATTTTTTGGGTTGTGTAGACAAGCTCTGATTTGGAATTTCCACACTTGCTGGTTCCTGACAAGCACAAGAAAATCATTCAGAGAATGATTTTACAGAACTTAATGTAGGGTCTCACTTCTCTCTTTCCTGGAGGTAATGATCATAAATCTCTCTCATTTGATAGATGATAAACTCCAGCCAGGCATATATTTGCTTATTATTACTTTAAAATGTCCTTCTTTACTGCAGCAGGTGTCTGGAACATGCCTCTCTGATAGAAAGGGCATCCTTAGGATGATGATGTCCAAAATCCAAAACATGTGGTCCACTGTCCACCCTGCTGACCAGCCAAGGACTCCTCTCTCTTAGCGAGGAGAGGCGCACAAGGAAAGCCTCCATGGAAGGAGTGAAGAGGCTCAACACCTGCCTGTGTGGTCCTCAACATGACCCGAGGGGCTGCATACACATTAGCTGGCCTCACACAGCTGCACGAAAGCGATGCTGTAAAACCCCAGGCTGAAAGCCAGAGTAAACCCAGGTACCACGTTTTGAGCAAGCAGCTAACTGCCTCGCAGTTTCCCACAAATTAACATTATTTGCTCCAGCCATCTTCACTCACTGGCCCACTGTGACAATTACCTTGCAGTTACATGCAGCCTTTGGCTGGCTGGCTAGAAAAGCCCCGTAGCTTTTGGCAGAGGGACATCCAGCATGATGAGCAGCGGCTGCTGCTGTCACTAGCAGGATGTTTTCCAGAGTTTCTCCTACAAGGCAATGTGTTTATTCTTTGAAACAGTTGCTCCCTAAAGATTAAAACAAAACAGGAGCACAAAAGCAGCGTGTGTCCTCTGGGGCTGCTATGTGCCACTGGGCAAACAGGAGGTACGAGCTGTGTTCTCCTGAATTACAGGCAAAAAACAGAGCTGCTACATACACACTCTGGCAGAAGACAGCACGGCTCTTCAGCACATCTATGACACTCTCTCCTTTTTGTACCCCCTTAGAAAAAAACCCAAACCTCTTCAACATCTTTCAAATGTCACTTGTGACATTAAGAGCTCCAGATCTGAGGTTTTGTCTGAGTCCCCTCACCACAACTGAACGTGTTCACCCCAGAGCACATCAGCCTGGCACTCAACATGAACAACAGCAGCAGCTCCAAGGCTTGCACTTAAAGACCACGTTGGTTATCATCCCCAAATAGTTGTACCAACTCTCAAAAATATAGTTAACAATTACAAGGCACAGGCAGCAATAAGAACAGCAAAGAGACCTGGGAAAGTGCTCAGACAAAATATACCTTTATCCTAAAACTAGAAAAACAGTAGTTATTTAAAAACTACTAAAAATATCATTAAGTAGTAAGAATACAAGAGAAATATCTGTACAACAACATATAATCTGTTTAGCACAGTCTGTATAACCTTAGTTATTACAAAGTGGCTGAAAAAATAAATGCAGCAATGATTTTTCTTTCTGCTGAAGTGTGTGGAACAAATATAAATTTTTTACCACGGTGTTTTCTACCCCGGGGAGTACCTGCAGGAGGAAGGAACTGTCTCTGGTAATAGGAAGAAGTATTTACCTTGCCTAATGAATATATGTTAATGTATTCCTATTAGCATAATCCATTTAATATTGCATATATATTGTAGATTCTGGCTTAAAAAACAAGATAGCTGGAGAAGGAGACTAGCTGTTTTTTTCTTCCTCTGATGGAAACACATAAAGATTTTGTCATCACTGGTAACACAAACTAAGTCTGCATAAAGGGGAAAAGACAAACTTCCAACAGCCCTCAGCTGCAGCACAATGCCACCACGAAGCTTTATTCTCTTAAGGAGTACAGAGGACTTCACAACTTCTCCCCCAGTCGTATTACTCATATTTTAATTTATAACCAAATAGCAGCAATTGCTACCATGCTACTATAAAAATAAGAACATTACCTTCTATTAACAAAGACTCCTCATCCTGGACCCTGGTTCTATTGTGCAGAAGACACCAGGAGAAGCTATCAGCGGGGTGCTGTAAAACTCCCTTTTGTCATTAATACTGCTCTAGGAGTTTCTTGACCCTGTCCTCGGCCACTTGCAGATTCCGTATGCGCGGTGCAGATCCCCACCTTCTCCGGCTGCCAAGCTGGCCACAGCCTGTGAACAATGCCGCCTCTGTCAGCCCGACGAATGAATAGTGGCACAAAGACACGCTCATGTACAGCTCCAGACTTTTCTTTTCTCTTCTTCTTGGAGTACGGGCTGATGAGAACGGATGGGAGTAAAATGCTTATGTATTTGTGATTAGCCAAAGCTTCATTAAGTTAAGGAGGAGGAAGACAGTGTGAGCACTGGAACGGCACCCCAGTGCCTAGAGGGGAGATGAAATGTGCACTGGTGAGAGTGCTCCCTGCCTCGCTTCGCACATTTTTGTTTCAGATCTGTGGGTGGCTGCATGAGCAAGCAGCCAAAACAGGGGAGGAGTTACACAAAATGCAGATAATGACATGAAGCCTTGTCTGCGTTTCAGAGAGCAGGACAGAGACAAACTCATAGTGCGATTTTCACAGCAGCATGCCTTACACATCCCACCTGCCTCCGTCCGCCCTCCCAAACTGTCCGGGATAGCTCACCTCCCTGCTGAGGTGTTAACCCTGCAACAGGGCATGGGTACAGCAGCTGCTCTCACATCACTCAGAAAACACACTCCGGAGAGCCTCTGAGCATGTTGAATGTTCACTCCCTCCCCATGGCATTACCAGTTTAATTTTCAAGAAGTCACGATGCTTCACAGTCTTAACAAGTTAATGTAGGATGAGACAATGAATGACAACCTCAACAGATGTTTACAGCTGTCACTAGGAAGGAAGGAAGATGCAGCGTCTTGAATCTTAGTTTTAGGTGAAGCTCCCCTTGGAAATCAGACAGGCTAAGCAGAAAGCCCTTTAAAAAACAGATGCTTGTATTTTTCTTGTTTTGAAAGGACTGTCGTGTACAGGCTGCACACATTTCACATAACTTTAGGGTTGTTTTCTTTTCTATCAGAAAATGAGAAGCAGCCTGGCTCCAGAGACGTCAGTGATGCTGTAAAAAATTGGAATTTTACACTTTAATGCAAACATTCCCAACCTAACTCCATGATAGATGGTAGCTTTTTCAGATTCCTCAACATTAATTATAACTGAGATCCTAAAACATTGCAGCTGAATACAGCGGCAAGCAACAATTCATTTTCTTCTGGAAGCAAACACCAAGGCACACGCAGCCCTAGTGTGCAGCACAGCTATGTACTCATTCCAGCTCCCTTATGAACCATCGCAGTGTTACAATAATTTCCCATGCAATTAGCATTAATTGGTGACTTGCTGGCAATCCCCCAGGGGCCCTATCTCACCCTTTTAGAAGGTCCTAGCAAGTCAGGCTTGAAGATCATCAGTGAGGCCGGGCAGCCGTCACTGCTGCCCTAGCTCTCAGAGCTCGTTTTCGCTGTTAAATTTTTGGGGAACTGGCAAGGGTTACCTTGCGTAATGAACAGTCATAGGTAAGCCACTTTCAAATAAATACATATGAATTTGTAACATGAGACAGTGAAATAAAAGGGAGATTATCCAGATTAAACATTTTTAAAAATAACTCGTTTCAAAGCATTTCGCTGCGGCCAAACGCTAACGTTCTCAGGAAAAGGGAGTGGCAGTGCCAGTGGATAGCAACAGCCCAGTAAGAGTCTGTACCTCATACTCAAAATTAAACTGTAGATGAGCAATCACCTCTTCTAATAGTTTTCTTAGAATCATAGGATCATTTGGGTCGGAAGGGACCTTAAAGATCATCTAGTTCCAATACCCTGCGATGGGCTGGGACACCTCCCATCCAAGGAGGTTCCATTCCAAGGGAACCTGTCCCTTTAATAACAGTTAACAATATTAATAATAGTTAATATTAATAACATGTCTTTAATAACAGTTCTGTAAGAAACTTCTTACTTTTATCTATTAATAAGATCAAGTTACTTGTCTTAAGTGCCTTTCCAGATGCTCTTCAGAAGGATCAAGATTGCTTTATATCAACAGAGTCCCACAACTCCATGGCAATAAACTAAATCAGATGCTTACTGACAGACGTAAATATCTAAAATATATTTCAGACTTCTAGGGTCAGTATCACAGCTGATGGATCTCAAATATGATCTCTTTTTGCTACGTAGAATTATGTAAGTAATCTCAAAAATCCATATGCATCCATCCTTTTAAAAGAAACAGTGCTGAGGCAGTTATTTAGAGTAAAAAAGATGCCCTAAATGAGAACTGCATGGAGGCCAGCACACACACACCATTCAATAACTAGTAGAGGATGCAACATCTAATGGTAAAATACATTAGGAAATGCTTGTTGCTAGAGGCAAGTAAAATTACTTCAACTAAAACAGGTCAAGTATAATCAAAAGCAATGTCCTACAGGCCAGCTTTATTCATCCCTCCTTTTTCTGCTTCTGTTTCTAGTCAACATGAATCAGGGGTCCTCAGCATTACTCTTCTGCTATAAATTTCCTCATTTACTGTGTCCTCTGGGAACTCCAACATAGCACAATAGGCTGCTTAATGCAAAACGTCTAATGCATGGTATACAGCTTGGAGGTAGCTGAGAACATTCATGACAGTTACTTCTCTTGGAAATCTTGGGTCTGCAGCAGAGGAAAGTGCTACAGCCTGACTGTGTCATCTCCATCTTTAACAATTCACACCTCTAGACTTTACTTAAGGGCTCATGTTTTACTTGGTGTACACAAACTCAAATATGAAACCCAAAATTCATAGTATTTCACTGGTCAGCAGATGTATAGAGATTTATAATTTACATCTATGTGGTTTATATGACATAGTTTATAATTTTTTTTTCTTTGAGATCCTTCTCTCTGGATCTTTGTGATCCTATTTGATTTTGATTTTTGATTTCTTTCGTACACTGCTGATCTGAAAAATATGGTTTGTTCACAGCCTTTTACAACACACACATTCATATTTCTACTTTACATCTACAACTAAGAGACAGAGAGGTAAAACATTTAGTTTTCAGAAAATGCAAGACCAAGGGTTTCTTTCTCCAATGAAGAATGCCAAGACTTAGTTGCTGCCCCTCTAATATCTTGAGATCAAATTCAGTCTTTACAAATATAAAGCAAATATCTTTAAGCAAATTACGAACACCTCTGTCCATACAGATATGAGTTACACTTGTAAATTACTTCTCTAAATAGGTGTTACATCAAATCTTCAACTAGTCAAATAAAAATCTGTTCAGGCTTCATCAGGTGATAGCGAAACCTTAACCCTAGAGATCTTTGTTAAATTTGTATTAGCTGCTGATGCAAACCAATTTGATAACACTGTTTATTCTAGACTTCCCTTAATTACAGTTTTCCCAGTAAAACTTGTCACTGCTATTCCTTCCTGCATTAACTTCTAAACAGAGTTACTTCCAGTGGCAGTTTTGTTTGTAGCACCTCATCAGATCCTTCCACCTGTCTGAGACAAATGCTGGATTGTACCATGTTCTCTCCATCTATGGGAGACCTAGGGACTAAATACATAATTATACTTAATAAAGCATCAGATTCTGCTCTGGCTGGGAGCTTGCCATTCCTGGGAAGCACTTGAGTATCTCCTACACATGCTGAAGACAAACACACATGCCAGACTGCCTCCACCGCTGACGCAGGCTGTATTTCATATTGAGCTATATATATCTTACTGAAGTATTTCACTTGGACATAGACCAAGGGGTCTAAGATCTGTTCTCCACTAAAGACTCTTGACGAGGTGAAGACACCGTCTATACAAGTTACATAATACTTAAGGCCGTGCAGATTTTAATTTGGCATACGTAGTGTGCATCTGAAGTCTTTTCTTAAAGCAGTAAAGTCAAAGCCTTATAAAAATTTAAAGCACACAAATTTGTTGTAACCATAATTTCCAACTATTGTTTCACCAAAATACTTGATAGATTTAGGCTTGTTTACCACAGACAAGACTATTCAATCTGCTACAGTCAAGACTAAATACTTACATATGGTTTCCTATTGCTACTCATTAGGACATGGATGGCTACAAAATGTGCTGCCTTCAACTTCAGCTTGCCTTTTATTCTCCCCTGCAGCTTGCTCATTTTTATTAAAAATGAAGAAAGAAATTACATTACTAAGTTTTCATTTCTCACTCATCCCAATCTTCAAATTTATAAGGTCCAACTAATCTATGATAAGAGCTTTTTAGACCCTTTAACAGGAGCAGTTTTGAATAACCAAAGACTTTCTTTTTTTGTTTAACCTTCTTCTGCAACCTCCCACTTTTCCTATTTTCCAGTACTTCATTAAATTTCAGGTCAAAGCTCTTTCTGACTCATGACATTCAAATGTTTTCAGATCTGGTTAAAAAATAGTGCAAATCCATTATCCTATATTGTTATACCTAACTAGGAGAAACTCTCCTGAATTATTCAGATCTATGGACAAGATCTGATTATCTAAATCAAATTGCTAAACTCTAAATGCACAAGGGAATAACTTTTTTTAATGCCAAATCTTATTAAAGTATACTCAAAATAATTGGTCAGACTGTAGGATACTAGTGGGCAGAAGTTATGGAAATGGAAGTGACACCTATGATTCTAGGATTTAATTTTGAGATTATAAATGCCAGACACAAAGAATTACATCCTCCTGCCACTTGTTGACAAGTTGGAATAGAGCAGCTAACAAGGAAGATACCTATGTTGCTATTTCATCACCAGCCACGACTGTTCTGCATCCCAAGTCCTATGCCTGACTTGGGTTACTGAGTCCTGATCCTGTCAGACCTGTCTGAATTATCCCAGTTTTGCTGCCAAGAGCAGCGGCACCATAATCAGCAAAAGCACAGAGATAAAACTATTTGTACTCAGCAAATTGCATTATGTAAAAAGTAATTATTAAGATGTAATTTCTTCTGTACAAGCAAGTATTTGCAACAAATCTCTTACCAGAGCTACTGTTCTGTAAAAACTGTTGGGTACATATTTAAGTGTTGAATCAGGGCTAAAGAAGTCTAAAGCTTTTATTTATTCATAAAACCAGGGACAAATTAAGAAACTTTTATTTAACCACAGTGAATTGAGATAGTATTTAATACTGAAAGCTTCATTTCAGAAAAAATGTGATGGGATGTAGACAATCAATTGGCAGATCTTGCTCTCTTCGATTATTATCACTATATCCTTCACAGTGAAAACTGTTTTAAAAAGCAGGAAAACCAAGATGAACAACCTTAATCCCCTTCAAAACACAAAGTTGGTTCACAATATCAAACATTTTTAATGCAACCAAGGCTGTTTGTAGTGTTGTCCTGAGTACCCACAGGACAGAGCAGAGAGCTGGCGAGTTGGCTGCTCAGGCATCTGCTTCAAGTGGCACGAGCTTAAAATCCACCAAATTGCCTAAATTGCCTGAATTTTGACCTGTGTTAGAGGTGTGAAAGTGGGGGGAAAAACCCAGCATGAAGAACCTGCTGGCACCTCAAATTAGTAGAGTTTGTGGAACAGATGAACAGCAGATCAGTAAGAGAAGGCATTTCCAGCTTCCTTCTGCTACTGTTGGCTTGGGATTTTTTTTTTTTTTGCCTTGGCTGCACGCTACCTATAAGAGCTCAGACTTCATTTTATATCTAATATTACATTGTCTTTAAATACTCTGGTCTCCCTTGGACACACTCACCATCAATGGCTTGGTACATACTGGCACACCTGGAAGCCTCACCCAAACATGGTTCACGAGGCTGGATTTGTAAGAATTTAGAGAGTAATTAAAAAGGAAACTTAAAAGAACGAATCTCACAAATATCTGATAAAGCCAGACTTACGCAAGGGTGCTAAAAAACTGGACCCTGCCCTGATTTTCAAGTCTACTTTCAACTCCATGGCTTATCTGAAGTAAACACTTCTCAGGACGAAGTGTCCCAGTAAGTCAGAGGTGCCTGACTACCACGGGAGCTCTCTGAAAGCTCTCAATTTTTTGTTAAATTAAGCAGCTAGAACTACACTCAAACTATTTAGAGAAGCTTCAGTCCAGAAGCACTTTTCTATACTGCAGAAAGCCACTGAAGCAGAATATTCAACCCCTTTTCCACTCACTTTCAGAAGCAGTAATTAATGTGGGAAGTGCAAAAATTTAAATGAAATTGCTAATTCCTCCCTTGTATCTGTTCTTAAAGGTTTTGCCCTGATCACACAACATGGCTGCAAGGGAAGTTAGTTTTGATATATTTTTTTAAAATAACTAATAACAGCATCATGAAAACTATCTCAAGCATCAAGAATCAATCACAGCCACCGATCAGAGGCTCAGCCTTCAGCATGCCTCCAACTCCACTAACCTGTGAGATACGAAAGCCAGTATCTGCAATGGAGACGCTGCCCTGTAATTATCAAGCCTCTACAGGGCCATGGGTTAATAAAGCAGGCAATACCACATGGAAGCTGCTGAGACAGACCACCATTTGCCTGGACAAGGAGGACTTCCCAGAACATTTGTATGCCTCTCTCTTTGGGGAATAACCTTTTAAATCATTCTGCCAGCAGGAACCGAAGACAATGCTTAAGGAATCCTGCAATAACTTGTGAATGACAAGATTTATTTTTTTATTTATCTTTGAAATGTGACCTTTGCCACTTTCACATAAGTTGCTGAGACATCCAGGATGTTAGCAGAAGCCTATTTACCACCTCCAGGCTCTGTGCTGGACAAAATACACTGGACAAGATAGTAAACAAGTATTATCTATGTCAATTTATTTAACTGGGAAAGATGCTAGCATAAAAGCCTAAAACAGAGATCAGAGGTGGGATTTGCTTAATCGAGCAAGCTTTGCCAGAAGCTGTAATTGCACACCACAGGTAGTGATAATTGCCATTAGCTTACCTTTAGAAAAAACACCCCACACTTAACTAAATCCTGAAATTCTGGTTTTGTATTTGCATTAAATCCATGGGAATTGTATGGGCTTCAGCATGTGTTTTCTCCCACATCAAAACAGCCAGATGGATGGACAGAGATGCGAGAAAAACATTTTCCGTTGAGCCTGAGGGGAGATGAACAAGTGAAGAACTCTTCATGTACATCCACGTCCTCTCAATCACGCGTACCCCTCTATACTCAGAGCCTGGCTTTTGTAGAGCTCCCTTTCCTTGAGCAGAGAGAAGGCAGCATCCAACAGGGCAGTACTCCTGTCAGAAGCAGGCAGCATTCCAAGGGCACTCCAGGCTGTGTTAGAATGGAGAGCAAGCTTGGGGCTCCCCACCTGCATTGCCCAACCATCCAGCACGACCCCAGGAAGAGAGGACACCCTGTTTTGTAGCTGTCAGTTACTGCAACATGGAAGGTAGCTTTGTATAAAGAGTTTTTCTTCTACTAAAATTCACCTTCCCCAGCTTGTTTCCTTCCTAACAGTTGTTAATGGATTTCATTACAGTTTTTCTCCTTTTTAATGTGCACTCCTCCCTCTGTGAGAAAGCAGTCAGAGCAGCTGCAGCCAGCTGTGAACTTCCCCAAGGATCCCAACTGCTGCTTCCAAGACATCCGTGGCAATACCATGATACTGGGAAGCATCTGAACTGCAGACAAGATCACTTGCCACTGCTATGGGAATCCAGGCAGCAAAGTGCTGCTCATCTTGCAGCCACGGAGATGGGTGTGCCTGCAAACAGGGGAAACACTTCATAATGATCAGACTATAGGCAATGGGTATAAACTGGAGAGGGGCAGATTTAGACTAGACATAAGGAAAAATCTCTTCACGATGAGGGGGATGGTGAGGCACTGGCACAGGTTGCCACAGAAGCTGTGTCTTCCCCATCCCTGGAGGTGTTCAAGGCCAGGTTGGATGGGGTCTTGGGCAGCCTGATCTAATTGGATGTCCCTGCCCATGGCAGGGGGGTTGCTCTTTAAGGTCCCTTCCGACCCTAAATATTCTATAATTCTATGATTTGAAATCAGTGGAGCAGAGGAAACAGATGAAACACACAGTATGCTTGGGAAAGCCTCACATCCTCTGAAGTGCTTCAGAAATAATGTTCAACGAAAGGTTATGGTACTACTCCTGCCTTTGCTTTTACCATCTGAGGAAGGGAAATAAAATATTAGTTCTGGTTTTCTATCATTTCTAAAACCAGATTTTCAGAGTGGCTGTTGGCATCCTCTCTGTAGTAGATGTCAGAAGTCACAGGGAGTCAAAGCCTAAATCTTAGATGAATCTCCTAGGACCACCAGCTTGGAAACCATAGCCTGGGCAACTAATTCCTACTCCCTCCCAGTTGAAGCATCAGGGGCAGTAAACCTGAACCTGGTAAGAAAACTACTGTAGGTCTCCTGATTTTTTTTTTAATTTTCCTAATTTTATAGAACATAGAGAAAATAAACTCAAATAAAGGCAGTTTATCTCATATGTGTAGGCCCCTGAAAAAATAAACTGCAGACACTAAGAATGTGAAATACCGGTCATATACAGATCCTCTTCAGGACAGACATACAACTGGGCTGGTAAACACACTTAAAAAACCTACAGGTCTTGCACAGACTCTTAGAAATCTCTTTTGCTTCTTTTATGAAGCTTTTTCTTTGGAGTGTGGCTATGGGGGCATTGTGGTGTTGGGTTTGGTTTTGCTCTTTTTTTTTTAGCTCATGATTCCCATTAATTCCAAATACTGGTTAAAAAAAACCCCACCAAACAACCCCCCTCCCAAAAAAACCAACTCTTAAAATTATCAACTTATCTTGCTTGTGTTTCATGAGCTTATGACCAAGAAAAGCTCCATGCAAAAAAATATGAATATGTTAGTCAGACAGATAATTTAGGTATTTGCTTACTTGAATATGAGGTTATTCTTTGCATGAATTTAATGTTGTTGGCAAGTACAGGAGATGTCAAATGCTACAGCCTTTACGTTGTTCCTTACTGATATGACAGTAATTGCCAATAGCTTCTTGTTTGAAAAGCAAAATACCCGCAGTGCTATTTAGGGTTTTTATAACGATATTTATATTTAACATGAGGGAGGACATAAAAGGATAAGCAACTGAAGTTACACCACTGGATAAAGTACGTATCTACCACCCAGTGTAACTGCACAGACAAACCCAGTGTTAATGGACAGAAAGACCAGAGCAGTTAAGGTCTGCTGTGATCTACCATCTCCGACTTCTGCTCTGTGCTTCTGTTCATCAGCCAGTTCTTTGCTGCAGCCGCATCCCTGTCCTTCCCTTGCTGACCGCTCCAGCCCTCTCCTCTGACAGCTTTCGCAGTACCACTCACAGCACTGGATATTGCCTACTTGATTCATCACTGAATCAACACAGCACAAATCCCCCAGGCACACCAAAGCAACACTACATTAATGCTTCACCTATGCTGCAAGAGCATCTGTCAAAATGACTGGAAAATAATTTCAGATAACCACGGCAGTAGGAAAACCACTGTAATCTGAAAGCTTACTTTTCCATCATGTTTGCCTCTTAAAATCCTATATTTGCCTATATGGATTTTAATGCAATACTGCTCTGCTGAAATTATTAGAAATACTTTGGATTCATGTAGGTGGAAAAGACCAGAACCTGATCTAGCGTGCATTGGCATTACCGTTTTGCCTGCAACAAATCCATGGTGCTGTGTCAGTCGTTTATTTCTCATACATACACCTGCTTAGGCTGAAGATTTTACAAGAATTTTTTTAACTACATTCTGTCCCATGCAAGTGTACAGCCAAAAAATTTTAAACGCTGTACTTGACATAGCCTTTTAGGAAAGAAGTACCTTGAAAAAGATCTAATATCTTTTCATGAGAACAAAAGTTCAGAAACCTGAAGATAACCTTGCACCAGTACCCTTTCTCCAGTGAGATCTAGCTTCTGTCTGGTAAATGCTCAGGAACTCCATAAGGCCAAAGCTTTCATATTCACTTGTGAAGCCTGTGTTTGGAGTCTCAAAAAAGTAGGATGCTGAGTTCAAATAATGTAATTCTTGACTTTAACTTCAGAAAGGAGAAAAAACAAAAACAAAGAAGTAACACTAGTGACGCTTGCAATCTCTGCCAATAAGTGGAATATACCTAATACGCTGAAAAATTAAAAATATAACATATGAGTTTAAAAGCGTAGGAAGAACTATGTGAAATCAGAGCAAAGATGTATCTTACAAAGGACCTATAGAAAACATAATAAATAGAACTGGCAAAAATACAGCAGTACTTAAGAAATAAAACTAATAAAAATATTACCCAAAGCACCCAAAAAAAATACCCCTTAATTTTGGCACTGACATCACCTAGCAGCTTAACACAACCATCCACACTGACCTGCAGAAATTAAAATAAAATTAAAGCGCAACACCCATGGGGCAGCTGATGCGGCTGGGCAGAGGCTGCCACACCATCGTGGTGCATTGTGGATGGGAAGTGTCATTGCCACCGTCGCCAGGCACAGCCCCACGAGCCACGCTGGCCTGCTGGGTGCTTGGGGCTGACCACAAGATATGGCTTACAGAAGGAGGAAAGCCAGGAAATACAGTGAAACTGAGGAAAAGAAGTTCTCTCCTCAGTTACCTCTGTAAAAGGACCTGGACGTTCAGCTTATAAATCAAATTGTTGCTTTTCAGTTTGTTTATCCTCTCCACCATGCGCACCAATACCATCAGCGTTTCCAGTCTGAGCAGACTGTTGCCACATCAGTATTCGTAGAAGAGATCCTGAAGAAAGTTCATTTATTTTTCAGCATTATTAGAGTTAATTGGAAACATCTGCTACAAATATCTGTATGCCAGAAGCATCCCAATCCACTATGCAGTCTCTGCAGGAATACTGACTCTGTCCTTTCTGGATAGGTTTTGCCAACGGCATCTTTATTGTCAAAGAAAGACACCATCAGCCTAATCAACCAAATGCAGAGTTTAAATTGTCTCTGCTCATTTTCACACAAAGTAGTAACATATGTCGTGCTGTCACAGCTGTGAAAGATATTTTCATCTCCTTGTTTGGCTTTTAACTGCTTCCTTGCAGAGAACCAGGTCAAGAAGTTTTGGGAATGTTGCTGCCCTTTTGATACCCAATGGTATCCTTAACCTACTGCAGTGCTGCAGTGAGAATACTGAAGTACATGCAATTAACACTTTACACTTGTATTGAGATTAATGTCAATCTCTTACATTAATGTAAGCACATAATTTAATTTATTATGAACATTAAATACTTGTGTTAAGTATTTATGTGAATAAAGGATAATTATTTGAAAGTCCAGCTGAAAAAAGTTCCTGTGGGGATAGAATACAGCCTAAGTATGAAGTACTTGTAATATATTCATTGAGACCTACTGAAAATCTGGGCTGGAACTTAGAAACACAGGTCATAAAAGATAATGAAAAATTCAAGCGCAGAGTGGACTTTCTAAATATTATTAGCCCTCTGTCTGATTCTGATGTAATCTTTTTAATAGGCTGTAATGCGAGACAGGACCATTTTTAGTAGAAGGAATACATCAAAACTGTGAATAATTAAAGAAAATCACATCATCAAATTTATTTTTTTATAGGGAAAATGATGAACAAAGACATTCATCTTAACGTGTGAAGTGTGGTTCTATCTCCAATCTTTAATGAAGTCGTGCCAAATCAGACAATGTCTATACTACAGAGCTTGCCTACAACAACTGGAGACTTCTTACTGGCTATACAAGGCAGCTTGAAGGAAAAACTTGTTTAAAAAGCTAAAGAGTTATAACTTACAACATCCAAAGACATCTTTGATGCAGATGCTCTTCCCTGAGATACCAGACAAGGAAACTTCATTCACAGAGAAAAAAATCAAACAAACAAAAAACCCCCAAAGCCTGAAATTTTGAGCCAGATTTTTTTAAAGAATTAATTACTATAGGTAAAATTTTCATTCAGATGGTCAGTCTGAATTCTTACCTCAAACCAGATTAGAAACAGATTTTCCTTTTATAGGAAGAGCAGAAATCAATCTCCTGCAATATAATCATCTTAGATCCAATCCCTCCCCAAGGGTAAGAACAGCAACAAATATATCTTTTAACTGTGTGGGAATGGATATTTCTTTGTCAACACCATTAAAAAAATTCCATAGTGAAGGAACTTGCACTCATCGACAGACAGAAAAAATGAACTTTGAAAAGCAGAAGATCGCGTAATGTCTGGATACACATTTTAATTTGGCAGAATCATGATGCCGATAGTAACAACACAAAAATAATAAGGTCTCTGACCGAACGAACAAATATTCCCTTATTTCCTGAAGCAGAATAGTTCCCACACTATATTAGAACTGCAGCAATAATTAAGATGTGAACTTTTGGGCCATTTCATTATGTATAATGAGTTTATGAAGACCATCATCACTTCATCTTTCATGTTTGAACAAGCTAGTTTGTAATTCTTTCTGCTTTTCTTAAGAAGAGGCAATGATAAAGCTGCCAGTGATAATCACTTGTACAAAATTCAAGAGAGATTAAATGAATAAACCCATGGACCTCAGTGTTCAAGTTAAAGTTCAGTATTGGTTCAGTGGCGTTCTTGAACCCTTACCATACTGCTATATAAAAATTCATACAACTGCTCTACAATTTTAAGGCATAATCAACCAGAAAACTATACAGTGAAATATACAGTTCCCAAGCACATTCTTAAGTCTTTATGCCACAAAACTCAGAAAGACCAAACTCTGACACCCTTTTGCTCATTTGGACTGTGAATCAGATTTCTCTCAGAGAAGTGGTGGGTTTAGTGGACAGTCCCACAACTTCCTCTGTTCCCTTGGGGAAAGCCCTAATCAAACTTTTCTGGGTTCACTGCAGAAATACAGAAGCTGTACTTACACGAAGGTGGGAGATTTGCCATCTCTGTTCATATTAAACAGAACTAGATGGAGGAAAGAAAATTGCACATTCCTGTTTGTGGCATCCAATTCTCATGTCTGTTGGCTCGCCATGCCACACGTCTGACACAAAAGACATAATTTTACTCTCAAAGCAGAGTAAATCAGCAAGTAAAATTCTTGGAATAACAACAGTGAAATCTGTTCAATACTCTCCTAAAAATGCATATTAAACCTGCTTCAGCCAGGAAAACTTGATTAATGTGTTTAATATATTCGGAAGAAGTAGTCATTCATGTCAAGGGTAAACAATATAAGCATAGAAACTGGGTGAGAATAATCTGAAGAAAAACAATGAAGGAAATGCTTTAGGATACAGCTCCATTAGTGATGACAATTGTTATGGATGAGTTAAAAAGCAAGATTCACATGCCCTAAATGGAATAAATTGTCATCTCCTTTATTCCCTTATGTGGCTGTTAAGGAAATATGAACATTAGCATATGAATGGATGAAACAAACGGCTGGATTTCCTGCAAAATCTTAACTTCCACTTTTTCAAGATTAGGAGGAACAGAAATCATGACATATGCTTTCTCCCAAAATCCACAGAGCCCCACGAACCTCAGAGGACCACAGATGAGCAGTGACAAGGGTCGAGAAGAATCCACACCAACAGTGACCTAAGCATCACAAGGCTCGTCCTGGTAAAGAGCTTCCACTCCCTGTGCCTGCCCATACAGCTGAGGTCTGACCCCAGTGCAAAAGCAAACCACCTGCTATGCCCTCCTCTCATGCCCAAGCTCTCCCTTTCAAGTGTCCAGGGTCCTCTCCCAATGGCTGTATTTAAGCTGCAGAGCACTGACAGCACAATTGCAGTATGTAAGGGTTCCTATATGCCTGCTTTTAGAAGCACGTGCTGCTAGAAGGCAGCACAGCAGAGCTATTACGTACCCATAGTGTGCCTGGAGTGGAAAGACAAAGTTTACGCTTGACTCAACATGACCAGAGACAATTTAACAGCTCCAGCTTGTCTTTGGGAATGTAACCAGGTAAACACAAGATATACTGCACGGACTCAGGACTCGTCTCTCTCTCATCTCCTGCATCTTGGCTACCTAAACCTCTTTACAACCCCAAACCAACCTGCAAATGCCAGGAATCTCCCTAATGCCTGCATGATTTCAACCCACTTCCACAGGGAAATTTCTACAGGTGGTGGAGTCTCCATCCTTTGAGATATTAAAAAGCTGTCTGGAAACAGTCTTGGGCAACCAGCTCTAGGTGGCTCTGTCCGAGAAGAAGGATTGGGCCAGATGACCTCCAGAGGTCTCTTCCAATCTCAACCCTCCTGTGATTCTATGCAACTACTGAAGTTTCCTTCACAGCACAGGTAGTCTTCCAAGAGGGAAACCTATGTGCTGTACAATGACAGATTGATTCTCTGTTTCAATGTAGGCAGGTCAACATTTAGGTTGTGCTTATGAACAGTGACCACTGATTATCAAAAAACAAGCAGAAACTTGCCGTATTCCCACAATAGCAAAGGACCTGGGATAAGTGGATGTGACTGATGACTGATCCATTGGGACATACTGAATTCATAGTCTTCTAAACATTCCCCTTTCCTGCTGCACTGTAGCTGCACACACATCTCCTTTTATACTACCTGCGAACTAGTCTTCAAACATATGGAAGCAGCTAGAAATTTAATTAAAATATTCACATGCAGAGAGGCATGTGCGCATCCCATTCCTCAAGAGAAACATCTTGTATAAATACGAGCGCACAGGACTGGAAGAAAATTCTCAAGTTGCATCCATCAACTGGAGTAACTCCATCCAAGAGCTGCTCTTTACTTTCACCTCTGCTACACCAGGAAAACGCTGTTCACAAATGTCAGAGATAACTAGGGACTGTCTTCTGTTGCCTGGCCTTGCTTCACTCATGGTCCATTTACTTTCTTGATGTCCACTCTGTCATTCAACCTGAAATTTAGCTCTTTTCACTCCCTGGTGTTTACTCTCCCCTCCTGTATATTTACCTTCCCAAAGACAGCAGTATCACAGCTTCTGCTTTATTATCTCAAAAAGCTAAGGTTTTTACAGTGCCTTCTGGTACAACACAGGATCCATCGTCCTCCCGACAGACACGCTGTAAGCCTGTTCCAGGTTGATTTCATCTTTCTTTAATGTGAATACTATTCACTATTCTCACTGTGCTTTGTCAACACTTCAAAATAAATTATTAATACTTTCTTTCCCTGCCAGGAATACCTCACCCACTATACTCTTGGCATGCATTTATCTTATTAACAGCACTACCATACTGGTAGCTTGATCCTAGATAGGATAGGTCTTAAAATCTACAATAGACCATAGATCTAAGATCGTGGTCCTAGATGACCTAATATTGCTGTATTTGTTTTTCCCCTGTTTTTCAGCTGATGAGTTCTTAGCTCACAGATTAAATTCACATGATGATTCCCTGAAAGCATGACCTTGCGCTTTGCACAATTACATTTCATGTCATATCTATTACACCAGCTTAGAAGAAAATCTAATGCTTCTTGTATGATGTTACGATCCTCTTCTGAAATGTCAGTGACTCTTACCTTTGAGTCATCTGCAAATTCACAAGTGCACTACTGCTTATTTGTGACAATAATAGCAAGACACTAAACACACTTCAGCTCCTTTTAGGAACTTAATTAGCAGTCTCTCTTTTGCTCAGTTCTTCCCTTTCAATACTAATGGTGCCATTTCCTCCTTATTCAATTCTCTACCTATTTAAAATTTCTTCTATAAATCTCCTTTTTCTTTTACCATACGGATAAATCTCCATGTGGGTACCATATTCGAATTCTTTATAAAAATTGAGACCGATTACATTTATTGACTTTCTTCAGCAACAGAACTGAAGCAGACGAAACAGCTACCTTTAGCACAAAGTATTTATTAATGGTTGTTTTTTTTTAATCCCACTTTCCCTTTGCTTTCCTGAGTTTATTATCTTGTTCAAAAATTTGCTTTAATACATTACATACTCTAGAGGTTGGCCTAACAGGCTGTTATTTACCCAAATCTACTTCCCCTGATTCTATCTCATAATTTGAAGGACAAATTTTATATTTGTCATTCTCACACTCCATTGTTCCATATATTCATATGAAACTGGAAGGTTTCTAATAACCATATATGTCTTTACAGGGAGGAGCAGAAATATTTTTAGAAATAAAATTTTATGACCTCTCACTGCTAGTCTCCGAAAACGAAGTGCTAGATATTATGTTTCTCCAACTTGTCCCTGAAACTGCACTGCTGTACTTCATGTCACACTGTATAGTTGGGTTTTTTTAATAGCTAACACAGGAAATATGGTTCCTTTTAAAGAGGCCTCCCAAATCAAACCTTTAATCAAATAACCTTCCCAAAACTTCATTTAAAGGGTTTAAAAGGTCAATATTATCTTCACCACCAAAGTACTCGTCCTATTCTCAATAAGAAATATAATTGCTCTCATCTGGAGCAAATGTGCATAATGCAAATGGTACTCAGAAACTCTATTGCACTTCAGAATTAAACCCACTTTTTGCAGCTGTTGTTTTAAACATCATCAGAGTATGGAAATGAAACAAAGCCTGCCCTCACTGACATATCCCTGCACTAACATTAACTTCAACAAACAAGTTTAAGCGTTTTTGGCCACCAACTGTGGAACTCCACTGTAGATTTCATTGTACACTATCCCACAATCCAATTACCAGCACTGCAAATATTCTAGATATCAGCTGGCATTATGAACAAAGATGTAATTAGAAGTGTGTGTTTGCAGATATATTTGGGGAAAAAAAAGAGAATAAACATACAGTTCCAACTGATAGCTTTATTAACTTGTTCACAGTGGCAATATCATACACAGGGGTTAGTGTGAGGTTAATGTATACCCCACACTGTGACCTTTCAGACTGAATTTAATTACATCTCTACCAAGGATATAGAAAAATGATAAGGTGCACACTGACTGATCTTCTTCCTTGCAGACCACAAAAGCTGATTTCAACAAAATCTCATCATGAAATTTACAGCACAACTGAAACAGTTTCAACTCATAAACATCCTAATCTAATTTTTGATATTGTTATATTGAAGACTCTCCATCGTAAGCTGCAAAATCCCCATTTAGTTCTCTGTAAACGCTCTATACTGTGTACAACGTTATTCTTCAGTTGCTGATGTGCTTAAAATGTGTGTGTAACACTGTTAGAGCCTTGCTGTCAAGCATTAAAGAACACTTTTAGGCATTCTGCCCCGTAATCTTTGGGGACTTCAGGAACTATATGTCAGGGGAAAAGCAATGTAAAAAGACAACACTGGTCATCATTAATCTAAATGCAATGTAATTTCATGATAGATGTTCCTACTATACTTGCACAACACATTCAGGTTCTACAAGAATTTTATTGTCCTTATTTTTCACAAAAATACTCGTCCCAGCTTTGTTACATACCAGTGCGTAGTAAACTACCTGAATTGGGAAGTTTTGCCAGAATATTTTATACACTGTATTGCTGTATAAAATAAGATATATCTCATTATAGAGGGTTTTATTCTAAGCTTCAGTTTCTTTCATTAGATACCAACTTAGATATTTATTTTTGCTAATTTTTCTTTTAAATATTTTTCAGTTATATTTTCAAGTACTGAAACACCATATTCTGCATTAGAAATTCCCATGGGCAACTTCTGAGATACGTGTTTGTTTAACGAAGTTTCTGTGTGCAGTGGATGAAAGCAAAGGCCGACCACACTGAGGTTTCAGTTATTTTTAAGGAGGTAACAGGAGGCACACTTTTGTTATTAACATGCAGGGATTTCAGCTATTGCATTCATCATCGCAGTCAGAATGATTTATCTACATTAAGGTACGGAAGAGCACTTTGCATAGTTGAACCATCACTTGGATTTGATATATTTAGAAGAACGGAAATTTGGATGAACCCCAAATTATGGTAGACCTAACATCTCGCTTGCCAGCAAATCATCTGTATCAGAAATGACTTGAAATGACAACACTAAAATTAAATTTGTCCCACATTTAACATACCCGTTAAAAAGAAATCCTTCAATGCCATTCACTGAGGCTCAGGCATTTATAGTCAAAATGACCACATGGTTGGCCGCAGCCCACAGTCAGCAATATCTCTGCCTTAGACAATCTGCAAACACTGTGGAGCCAAGGATGAACTTACCCACCTAGAAATTCACCTTTACAGCTACTTTTTTTACATGAGTTTCTGATGCACAAAGGTACTGGAAGGGTAATCGGGAGCCTCAGAAAACAATACTTAGAGTAGACCAGACCTTTGGTCTGACCTGCAGCATGCTTTATTGCTTTACCAAGACTCGATTTTAACTTCACAGCAAGGCTGTACACAAAGCAGCGCTGAAACCTCATGAAGCCTTCAATCACTCCTCGCCTCTCTCAGATGACCCTCAAGAAACAGCACAGTGCCAACAGCAGGCTGGGTGGACCAGGGGCTGGGTTTCAGAGAGCTTTGAGCAAAGAGTCCGTGCTGTGACAAAGCAATCTCCCAAGAGCCCACTGTGAACCTAAATTCATAATTTCTCATTTAATTAATCAGAGTGGGAGCTCAGCGTGAATGACTCCATGAAGACAAAGACAGAACTGGCCTCATCACACATGCAGCTGCATATGTCTCTTTCAACATGCACTCCCAAACAGATACCAAATGGAAAACAGATGATTTTTAACTTGTTATTCTGTCTACTAGCAAAGAAAACATTCTCAAAACCCTGCATATCTTCATGTAAATTACTCTATTGCAATGATAAATATAATAAATATGTGAGATGTTAGATAAGTAGCAGAAAAGGCTTAAAAGAACAAGGAAGAAAGAAAAACACCTAAAAATCTTCAAAGACATAAATAACAGTTTATTTGTGTTCCCAGGAAAGCCTAAAGCCAAACATTAGCATTTTCTTTTGGAGGCAACTTTCTGCATATTGAGAGCCAGCTTAAATAAACGGCTGCCTTTTCTTCTTAGAATATTTGGGTAGTCTGTGCATTTCTTTCTCCTTTGAGAAAATAAACATGAAAACCAATACAGGAAGAATTACACACAAGAGCAGCAGAAGAGAAATTAAAATACCTTGTTACAATTATAAATGAGATCTCAGCTAGGCAGAAATGCATATGAAATACTGTCAGGTGCAGGTGTTTACCAGGAGGAACAATCACAGAAATCCACCCTTGTGATCTTCTTGTTGATCTCCTTTCCCCTATGTTCATGAATTTTATACAGCTTTTCATTTTTATTCCCATACTTCTGCCTTATTCTTGCCTTAGCTCACCCCCTAAAAGATACCAGGGCTCTTGTATCCCAAAAACCCCAGTTGAGGATTTGCTGGTACCTAACACGAGAGGTTCAGCAGCTCCAGTTAGCTTTAAGCTGCAATCATTTTTTCTGCTTAGTAAAGCCTGGAGGGAGAGTACTTCTCCTTCCATGCTAGACATTAAACAATCCTCTTCCACTGGGCAAACAAATTATCTCCTGTTATTTGTAAAGATGCTCAAGTAATACTTATGTTTACCTTTATAAAGGTCTTTGTGCTACCCCAAGTCTAGCTCAGAGAACTGAGCTGAAGGTGCTGCAATGAACATATGGAGAAGAGGAACATTGAGGAGCATCCCCTAGAGGAATCCGTGTACCCCAAAATACAGCAACAGTTACTCTGAGGTCTGAGTTTGGGCTAAGATAGCAGCAGCAAAAAGGATCTCAAGACAGTAAGTATCTTCAGTAAGCAAGTTCATTTTACTCATCAACTCAGCAGAAACAGGATTTTCTGCCTCCAGGGAAGGGTGCAACATGTACTCATTAATGGCTGTTTATACAGATCAACACTACTGCTGTATTAATTCCCCCTCACCCTTACATGAGGTATTTCATGATCAAAGTATTGAAATCAACACTGCCAAAGCAACATTATTTGAGCAGTCAAGTTAAGCACATGCACGTTTGAAGGATCAGATCTTAATGAGGTTTTTTGGTTGTTTTTTGGCACAGACACAACAAAACACTTCAACACAAACATAACTCTGCCCATGCAAAGTAAAGGGCTTATGTAATTAGCATCTACAAGCACGAGTATTTGTTTATAAGAATCGTACAAATCACTAAATATTTATTAGATTATTTAATAAATAAACAAATTCTGAAATAGCTGCTCTCTTAAACTACACGATCAACATGTAGTATGTTACCTTTCATTTATGAGTTTGCATTGAAAAGAATCCTGCGAATCTGACACAAATCATTAAAACCAACGCATCGTCATTCCTTTGCAGGTGGTACATGAAACTCAATATATCCAAACAGAAAACAGTTTACTGCCATTCCAGTCAATAAGGCTGTACACAAACCTGTATCCTTAACTTGGTCATCATAACATCCCATTTGATACGCATCAGCATACACCTGAGAGAATGTAAAGCCTTTTAACTTGTAGGCTCCTTCTGAAAATGAGAATGCATTCGCTGTTCATGCAGGTTAATTTAAATTATTAAAGCTGGCCCTAAATTATCAAATTCAATTCGAAACAGGAGATGACTGAAATATTTTGCAGTAATATGTCAATTCCCAAGAAAGCTGGTGCTAGAAATACTGCCCAGATGTAGGTTAAGATTTCCAGATGAATAGAGAAAGCAGGAGAAAGTAGGAGGTATGTGTTCCTGACCAGAAGCTGCTGATTGTCTACATTAAACAACATTTGTCCAGGATGTGTGAGATGAGAGACCTCAAGCTTGGTTCTTAGTATTACAGCAAAACACACTTGGCTGCTCTGGCACGATCTTTTCTCCATATTGTTTCATTAATGTTTCCAAAAGGTCCAGTTTTTCTTCTGTAGGAAATAAAGCAAGTTTCAAATATAACATTTTGCACCAAAATAAATCTTAGTGTGTGACCAGTTACAGACACAAGCAAACAGGCTTCCAGTGCATGTCTTCCAACTACGACTGCACAACAGAAAACTTAACAGAACTCCTCATAATAGTCAATAGAAAAGCTCACCTAAGTATCTCTTCAAATCCCTGTTAGTACCTGTTCATACCTCATATTGCTTCTTTCTTTTTTTCTGTGCATTTTCCTTATTCAGAACCATTTTTAACTTATTTATGGCATCAATAACCTGCATGAGAAACAAGGTGCCTGACATAGCAAAACCAAATGGAACATAAAAAGCCTCTCATGTATACTGTAATGTTGTGAAAAGCAGATAATAACTACAGGAGCATCATGGAAATAATAAAGACCATTCATTGAAGCTATGTGGATATTTATTTTTATTTTTGAGACACCTCCTGAAATTATGAGATCAATTTGGCTTTATTTTTCTCTCATCATTTACATCTTGTCAGAAGGTAGTGCAAAACCACTGCAATCAATACTCTCTTGCTAGTGTGGATTAACAGATTTATGTTAATTACTGCCATCTACATGAAGAATACTAAGGAGCACTTTTTTCCCCTAGGATTTTTCTGAGGATGAACTTCTAAACGCACAGATAGAAGTAGAAATACAGTCTTTAAGAGAAAACTTACTTTTTAGCACACTTTCAGCAGATGTTATGAAGAGGTATGATTGTTTCCAATGGCTTTGATCTTGCTATCATGCAATGACTCCTGACTGAAACAAGTGATCTCAGGGTGAACTGGGAGGGAATGGGGATCACTCAGCTCAGAAAAGGTCTCCTCACATCAGACGTGCTTTTTCATACTCTATTTACTTTCAGTCTGGACTGTGTGAAATATCAAATCTCTGCAGCTCTAGCTAATGGGATGGGAATTATCACCTCCTCCAAGGTTCAGAGTTCTCAGCTACAGGCAGAACAGTGGGAGACCTGCTCCCACAGAGACCCAACAGATTCTCATGGGATGATGCTGAACTTCCCTTCAGTCCTTTGAAGAATCCGTAACAGTGAAATAACAGAAAGGCAACTAGCTAGCATATTTCACTTACAGCTTCTAGCAGAAGAAAAAGCCTTAGCCAGTTTATGGGGGATTTGTGGTATTTGCTATTTCTTTCTACAGCACCAACTAACCTACAGTAAGCATCAAGTGAGGAGCAAGTTTCTTGTCCTGACTAAGCACTGAGCTTAGATCATGGGATAAAAGCTAGCAAGAAAAATCATTGAAAATGCAGCACCTAATGATATTTTTCAACATGCACGGAATTTTCCAGTACCATTACATTTGACTTTGTAGCATAATTACATTGTTTCAACTCTAACTATTGCTAAGATTTCCATTTTCGGAATCTATCAAAATCTTTGCACTTTTAGTGAGATCAGAGAAGAAAACATTACTGAAAAAAGTCTGTCTGAAACAATATTCATTTCAGTGACACCAGAAAGACCCACACCTTGCTGCTGGAGCTAACAGTTCAAATCACCATTCTGCAATCTAGCCAGGTAAGTAAAGCACTGAGATTGATGAGTAACATGAGGATGACTCCTGTTGACAGTGACAGCAGTAGGAAGCTAAAGAGCACCAAATACAATATCTGAGGACTGAGTACAGAAAATGAACCATGCAATTACAAGAATACTTGCAAACCAGAAATAATTTCATATGTGAGAAGAAAGAGTCCAAGATGATTTAGCACACAGAACACAAACCTTGGTATTCTCCTTTGTCTAACTTACCTTATGAAGTTATAACATCAATTTTATTTCTAGCAAAACTAGAAATTTGCTTTCTTTTACTTCCCCTCCTCCATTTCATATTTGCTTAATATGCAAAGGTAATGCATATTATTGAAGAAATAAGGGAGATCTGCATTAAGTCATGCTTGCTTCAGAACTCAGTTGACTCCCCACCAGCTGGAATCTATTATTTGATTAAAAATGCTGTTGTGCCAGCTGCCATGCAGCACGTTTCACTACCCTGATTCCTGGTGGAATTAAATCCATACTAAAATGTAGTCTAGCATGAATCAAGCTATTCACAATATTAATGCATACCTGGAAAATAAAGGCATTAAAAAAGAACCTGGCCTTCCTAAACCTGGCCACCCTTTAATGCAAAAGGCACTTCAAATTTCACTTATTAAAAGGTAGTAATTTCATAAGGGAATGTCCTAATTATACAGTCAGGTTTGTTTTTAAGACAAACCAATCAAACCCTTCTTCCAACAGAAGCAGTTCTGAAATAAAATATGGTCACTGAGTTTGGAGAATTAAAAGCTCTTACATCTCACTGATAAAGTGAAGTATTTACTAGCAGAGGGTAATTATTAGGGAATGTGCCCAGAGCAAAAAATATTTTACAGTTAAGTCTGTTGCTGCTAATTTAGCATGAGAGACTGTGTCAGACAAAAACCCTATTTAATTCAAGGGGGATTTCTGCCTAACGGGAACTGCAAGAATATACGTCAAGAGTATATGGTGTGAATAAGCACTGAAAATGTTGCTCAGCTTCTTGCACGGCAAGAACATTAAAAGCTTTAAAGAAATCACTTGCAAAGGTATGCTTAAAAGGTCTCTAAATAGAAACATAGTGATGTTATATTGATAGGACTGTTTTTCCCATTTTCTTTTTCAGTTACCTCAAAGCACGTTGCAGACTACAGCTTCACGAGCTCTGAAAAGAAGTCCATTAGTAGCTCTGAAGAAAGTTTATATTCAGTGAGCTGTTTGCAGTTTTCTTTGTTCAATAGATGGTTATATAGTTAACAGTAAAAAGATTTTGATGGCTTCAGACAAGATACAGTCTCTTAATTTACAGATGTAAGGACATGCAGAGGTAATGCTGAAAGCCCAAGCCCACATCCATTCCTGGTGGTGTCAAGGCAGAGAGTACTCAATAGTTTTTTTTGAAGAAGTAGGTAAGTATTATATGGATATTTCATGGATTAAACTGACTAACTATAACAGTCAATCTAAATTCCCAAGCAGCACGTAACCATGTATAAAATAGATGGAAATGAATACAGTAGGTTTTAGTAATAGTACTGAACATAACTGAGGGGTCGAGTCACTACTGAGCAGAGCTGCTACGAACTGATAGTTCTTTAAAATGAACGGAGGGTCAGAGATTAGCCCATCGCCTACGTTGCAGAAAATGTCATGGTAATGGGCAGCTTTGCTGATAGTGTGTGCAGGAAGGTTAGATGCCATCCCATGGAAACTGAATTCCTCTTGAACCCTGAACATGGATGTCCAGCTCAGACTCTCTGAAGAAACAAAAATAAACTAACTTTGCTCCATCTTACAGATCTTCCTTTCAAATACATTTTAATTCAGTTTGGAAAAGCTAAATCTAACACTTTTTTTTTTAGTTTTCAATTATTTCTGTTTCCAAGTCTATTATAGGACTTCCCCAATAAGCAAGAAATTTATCATTCCATATATTTTTAAGAGACTGAGCTTTGTATATTTAAACTTTTCACTTTGCAACCTCTTTCATTCCAGTAAAAAGGGTTGTTGTGTATCCCTGTCTATGCTCAAGCACCAATTAGAAACGCATTACGCATGCACACACTGACAAACATCCAGCAAATATAGAATACATATAAATACTGTTCATCTACTTCTGTTAACTAACTTTTCTGGCAATATATGCCAGCAACCTCAATCCACCATCACCAAAAGAGTCAACCTGTCATGGATGCATTCCTCTGTCTGTCATACAAAACAGATACTCTCCAGGCCAAAGACGCAAAGTACCTGGACCTCAAACAATAACTACTTTACTGAGAGAGAGCAATAGCTCATCTGAAGATAGATAAGAGGATTTACACCAGTGACAAGGAAGTCTAGTTTCTCTTTGTACATTCTACTTGTTTCAAAATCATGATGTTCCTAGATGACAAAACCCCCCATACACCAAGATTTAGCAAAACTTCAGGAAGGGAACACCATCAAACCCTGTATAATAGGAGTACAGTGCCTAGCTTTCCCAAGAAACATTAAAAAATAGACTCAATGGCAATTACAATATTCCTATCCCTAAGAGTAGCTAAAACTTTATCCCACCCTATACTGGCATGTACTGTGTGTAAGCCCTTCATTTCAAAAAAAGGAAGCAAATTCTGTTTACAGCACACTGGAGTGTTTTTGAAATATGCAAACTATAGGAAAACTACTATCCCTTGCTAACTATTTGTCAATTAAATGTGGTATTCCAATTAAGATAACGCTTATTGAAATGATGAAAGATACTGAAGTTTAACTTAAAATTTAAGAGAACTCCTAAACAGTAACAACAATAAGGACTTTTATGTAAAAAAAGTAACTCATATTTATATTTAGGTAGTACTGCTGTGAAAATTCTCCATCCTTGTGGCAGATGTGGAGAAGAGCTTTTGCAGTCCCAGAGCAAACCCATCCAAAATCTAGCAAGGCTGATGCTGTCCTAACAGCAGCAGCCACCCAGGTTCAGCCAAACACTGTTGCAACGTGTAGAGCCCATGAATCTGCCACAAAAACACCTGCCTATGGCAAAACACACGCTGCTCCAAAAGTTTTACCTCCCTAATGCCTGTAGTCCTGGCTCAGGCTGTCCTTGTGGCCCAAGCACACATCATACCCTCACGTGAAAACTGATGGGTTACACAGTAGGGGTATATGGACAGAGGTGTAAAAGGAGGTGCCTGTACAACTGATTTTCTGAGTACTACCAGCCCATAGGGTCATGCTGCTTTTGTTCCATCATCTGGAAGGCATAAAGTCACTGTGGCAGGAGACCTGAGGAAGCGCCATGATTAAATGAGTGACATCGGTTCTGGCAAAGAGCTCCTACGGATGCTTGGGAAAACACTGAGCAAATGTTCCATCCATATTCAAACCTCTCACTTCCCCAGCTCCTGATCTGCAGCAGTACTGAATGTGCACCTGCAAATGGAAGCACTAGGAGATCTGACACTAAATACTAATGAATGCCACAAGCCCTTAAGAAGAAAAAAAAAAAGATAATCTGTATTTCAGCTCAGACATTCAAAATTTAACAGAAATATTTTAAGAACATTCCTTATTAAGAACTTACACCTTCATTTTTCACCTTTGTCATACGATAATAACATTCATTTTCCTTATACAGTGCTATGAAGAAGCCTACGAAAATTGTGAAGCACTGAGCCATCACAGTTTTTTTCCCTCTTTCTTACAGTAGCATTTAGGAGTCCCAGACCAGAATACAGGCACGCTGCAGGCTGTGCTCAAAGAGAATGAAAAGGATAGTTCTTGCCTCAGAGAGTCACATTTAAACATCAAAAAAAGGCCAATAAATGGATATGGATGGTTGAGGAGGAAGCAGGAGGGAACAAAGAGACAGCATCATTCAACACAAGAGGCAATGGCTGTAACACATTGCTAACCTATTTTTTTTTCTAGGGATTATGGCAGAGGCAATTTTAAGAAGGGATTTAAAAGGAGAAAATGAGGTTAAGTGTGTTGGTGTCTGCCTACAGCTTAACTTCGGCAGCAGCAAAGCATAAAGCACACAGACGCTGGTTTGAATACACAGCAGGTCAGCGATGAAGCTGGTATCGCAGGTTAACTGGAGGGATGTGCAGATGGATGGGCCAGAATGGCTTTGCTTATGAAATCAGGCTGCTTCTTACTACAACTGTTACAAGACAGAATGATGAATATTACAAAAATGTTCACAACACAACAAATTTCTTTTTTACAGGAGGTTTGAACAAGGTAAGTGCTACACAAGTTATATATGGACTATGCTTGACAGGGATGGCATTGCTTTATGACTGTGGGTGTCACGATGACTAGCTCACTAAACATTTCTCAGTCCACAGACATCTCTGTAGGAAGAAACGCAGATTCATAGATTCATAGAATAGTTAGGGTTGGAAAGGACCTTAAAGATCATCCAGTGCCAACTCCCTGCCATAGGCAGGGACACCTTCCACCTGATCAGGTTGCTCAAAGCCTCGTCCAACATCGCCTTGAACACCTCCAGGGCTGGGGCGTCCACGACTTCTCTGGGCAACCTGTTCCAGTGCCTCACCACCCTCACAGTGAAAAAAAGGCCTTAGTATCTTTCACAGCTCTTTTTTTAAGCCCAGGACATCATTAACTAAGGCTATTGTGAGTTACTATCTTTTAATTATTCCTAAAATATCTACAGGCAAAAGTCAGAAACATCTATAGTCCATGACTGATTTGGTGTTTCATAAATTGATTTACATACTTATAGCTTAATTGATAGAAAATATTTCAGATAATATCTTTACTGTTGTTTCCTTACCTCAGCCATTTTACAGACTTAAGAGAGAGAAGGCATCTGAACTCAGTAACAAACTTTGGTTCTATAAACACATTCGCTTTTCAGCAGATGACAGTCTCAGCAGGAATGCTGCCTTTTAGGCAAATGACCTGTGAGATGGACTAGTATTTGTCAACTTCCTACTAAGCCTCTGAAAATATGTTTGTTTGGTGAGGAAAGGTGTTTCATCAACAACATGTTGACATTACGTAAATTATTCTTTAAGGGGAAAAAAGATGAAAATACAAAAAGGCAACAGATATTCTCTCTCCATACATGACCTTTTTAATGGTGGTTGCCAGTTCAACCGCTTTTCATTGACAGTTCCGGCAAAGTATCATAAGAAAGCAATTTTAGGAACACAATAATGTCACAAAATTAAGGAAACTCTTTTTGCCGTACTGTAATCGGACAAACCATACCAACTAAACACCCGTTAAACGTACGGTTTACCCTTCAGTTTTTGCTTTGTGATCTTCACTATGTCCTAAGAAGGATCAGTACCAAATGAACGCCAGTAGGTAACATAACAGCTTGCATATCACTGTCCTAAGAAGAGGAATGCTGCACTTACATGAGGACCAGCTGCTTCAAAGTAACTCAGTGTGTGTCAACCTGAAACCGACTTCTTCCACCCCATAACTGGATACCTACACTCCCTTCAGACTACAGCATCCTATAGGGCTCTTAGAAGATGCAACTTATCATTAATAAAATATGCCTCCACAATAAGTTAAATGGACCACGACCTGAAAGTAGCTACTTCCCTCCCTTGACTAAGGGAGAGCTTGAGTGATCAGCTCTGGTGCAGACATCCTCCTGCCTGAGTGTCCTGCACAGCACTCCAGGCTGATGAAGCAGAAAATACATGTATTCAAATTTAGTGCTTTATCTGGGGCCGGGTATTCTTCTGCTGTCAAAAGCAGAGAGTTACGTTCCTGACAACAGTAATGACAGAATTAAATTAAGAAAATAGAGTTCAGAGAGGCAGAGAGAGGCAGTTGAGCTTTGGATGAGCAAACCTTATTAACTGACTGCCTATCTAAACAGATTAAAAGAATTATTAGTAAAGCCATAGATTAACAATTTGGAAAAATAACATTTAAAGTCACTACTTAACATTCAGACTCCTTAACACTTTGTAGTAAGTTTATTATTTAAAACTTATGTGTAAATACATGGTAAATCTTGTGAGTTAAAAGCAGCTTTCAAAAATATTGGCAAGAACAAATCAAATTGGAGAACAGGCCTTATGAGGAGCGGCTGAGAGAGCTGGGGTTGTTTAGCCTGTAGAAGAGGAGGCTGAGAGGTGACCTCATTGCTCTCTACAACTACCTAAAAGGAGGTTGTGGAGAGGAGGGTGCTGGCCTCTTCTCCCAAGTGACAGGACAAGTGGAAATGGCCTCAAGCTTCACCAGGGGAGATCTGGGCTGGACATTAGGAAAAAAAATTTTCACAGAAAGGGTCATTGGGAACTGGAACAGGCTGCCCAGGGAGGTGGTTGAGTCACTTTCCCTGGAGGTGTTTAAGGCACGGGTGGACAGGTGCTGAGGGGCATGGTTTAGTGTTTGATAGGAATGGCTGGACTCAATGATCTGGTGGGTCTCTTCCAACCTGGTTATTCTGTGATTCTGTGAAAATACATTCATTTTTGAGAAATTAAGTATTTTCATGACCTCACATTCTCATCAGATAGCAACCACTAAATATGTGCCCACAGAAGCATGTACAATAGCCCAGAAAAATGTCTTTTACTACACTTTCTTCAGACTGTGTTAAAAGAAAGTGGATTTTCTAATCCATGGAAGACAGGTAGATGAAAACACTCCAGTGCTTTCCCCATATCATCTTTGTATGACAGCACACTAAATGTGAAAGTTCATATATTTGATATCTTAGAAGATACCAATGATGTATCATATTTTCCCCTTCTTTTCAAAAACAACTTCCTGTGGATATAAACGTGTGCCTGCTTCAAGCAATTTTACTTATTCTGGATGGACGCTGATTATGCTGTCTCAGTTGAGTGATTTAAAATTGCATTTATTGTGATGTTTTGTGACTGAAGAGGTCAAAGCCTTCCCTGGGGAAACAAACTATAAGGTGTTCTGCAGACCAGTTTAAGGAATGCACGTTAACTTCTCAGCTTCACGAGTTTAAGCGCCTTGGTTTCACTGTAAATAACGTGGCCTTCTTATTAACTAAGAGAAAGACAGTAACTTTCACGTATATAGAGTAGAAATGAGTTCTTTTGCTACATTTCCCTTATCCCTTCAAAACAGGCAAAGCAAATTTTAACATTCCCAACCCCATATATCAAAGAACATTCAGGTTCAAAGTCAAGTACTAGAAAGTCAGGAAATGCTGGAACAAATTTAGTTCAGCTCCTTTGTGTTTATACATTAAGATTACATTATGATGTACTATTTTTTTTTTTTGACTGCATTATCTGCATAACAAGAAACAAATTCCATAGTGGCCTGCTTTGACAAGATATGAAGACGTCTATCTCATTTGAATAATTAAAGGTACTTATCTTGCTGAGATAAGTATAAGGTCAGGTAAAAACTTTCCTAAGAATATCTCTGAGTTCAATGACGGGTTTTTTTCAGCAGACAAAACATTTTTGAAAATAAAATATATATTTCACCAGCAAACACTGCTGGATAGCATGCTGTGATCTAATTTTGAATGAACGAAACCAGAAAAAAAATCTCCTTTTGCCTAATTTTTTTCAAACAGGTTTATCACAGTGACTAGCTTATCAAAATATTTCAACTCACGATCTAAAAATACCAGCTATTTATTATTTTAATCTGCTGTACAGACATCAGTCTAACACTCAATTAAAGTGGTTATGAATCACGCATATTTTAGGAATATCTGGGTCTCTGAAGAATGCTCAGGTTTTAGATCTTCATTGACAAAAATAACTTACTTCCAACAGAAATCTACATACAAAAGTGCAAATTAGGGCTGGAGCAGCAAGCCTGCTTTATGGCCAAAAGGTGTCTAGACTTGGCTAGCTGCCCTCTTTCAATGCTTCCACCTTGGCTCAGATAATTGGAATAAAGATGAATGAAAATTTAGGCCTGCAGTTTTAATAGTAACTATTTGTTATTTAAATTTCCTTTTCCACACTGAGTGACTGCAAGAACATGTGCTCAGAATTAAAAGGCTGCTCTTTAGCATCAGCACATTGATTTCTTGGGGTCCTCATGAAGCTTTTCACATTGTTTCTGTACTACAGCTCCACACCCCTCTATAGCTGCCTGTCAGACATAATTTCTGCTTTATGAATAAATAATATAATGCCCAGGGGAAACGTTGGGCTAAAACAAAAAAATCAATATGTGTCTAGAATGTGCTAGGCAGTTGTTCAGTTGAAGTCTGTCTCAAATATGTGAAGTAATTTTAATAACAAAACAAACGCTTTCTAAACTGAGCTTAAAGGCGGGTTATTAAGAAAGCACTACCACTACGTCACTGCATATCCCATCTGAAGAATAATAATACTGTCCTTGTAAAATGTGAAAATTCTGATCACAAAGCATTTGGTGAATGCTTATCTACAGACTTCAAATACATATGTTACAGAGATAGGCTATAAACAGATTTTTTTTGTTACCTTTGGATTATTTTCAGCGTACATCTGCATAGTAAAGCTGTTATTGCACCTGTCTTATTTTTAATTTAAAAAAACCCCTTCTTCCAAAATTGGCATTTTTGCAAAGGACCTGGGATCACAAGTGAAACAAAAGCAGGGTAAATTAATCATTTATGCAGCTCAATAATCACCTTAGTCATTCCTGCAACATAAGCAATGGAACGGTCTGCCCAGGGAGGTGGTTGACTCGCCTTCCCTGGAGGTGTTTAAGGTGCAGGTGGATGCATGGTTTAGAGACTGGTGGGAATGGTTGGACTCGATGATCTGGTGAGTCTCCTCCAACCTGGTCATTCTATGATTCTGTGATTCTAAGCCTATTTCCACAGTCAGTGCAGTTCGTTGGTCTGGCACCCTCCACTGCAGCCCCGCAGATGCAAAGCCACCACAGGAATACTGGAATCGCTCCACACCTGCAGGATGGGTCTACATAAACTGACCTTAATTCCTGTTGTGAGGTGGTTCTTTAGCTTCTTCGCATTACATTTAAGAAGGGCAGGTTTTGTTAAACACAACACGTAGTGAACACCATAGGTAGGAACTGCGGCTTGCTTGCTTTCCTGCGCCTTATTGAAGTGAACCTGCACAAGTTTAGTACCTACAGTACCTTCCTCTATGTCTTTCAGCACCAGGAAAGCTTGCACACTGCCAGGCAGCAGGGCTCAGCTCCTGCAGACAGTGTACATCACCTCCCTTTCCCACTCACCAAGGGCCAGCGGGGAACCTGGCCTCATGCATCTTCATATCCTCAAAACTGTTGCTTTCCTATCATGTTCCTCACAAACATGGAACTTATGCTGGAAACCTATGAGGAGGTAGCTGGGTTATTCTGGGGCAGGGGGCAAGCCTTCAATGCTTCCTGCCAGCAGCCCTGGCAACACCTACAGGCATCCAGGATAGGCAGTAGGGCCACGCAGACAGCAAAGGAGGAAGAAAACAAAGAGGTAAAGGCAAGACAGTGAGCTGCCGTCAGACCCATGAATGACCTCTCAGATCACGGACTCCAAGTCACCAACATCCAGCCCAGGGACATTGTTCTCAAAGGGTTTTTTCCACCCCCAGTGCTGATACGCAGACCTTTTAGTGCAGGTTCTCCCCTTGGGAGCGTGCTGACAAGGCAGCTCCCCTCGTTATGTTCAGTGTAATGAAAAGCACAAACTTAATGTATTTATGACCCTTTCAGACTGAAGAGCTGCAGTGACTGTCCTTGCCCACGGGTGCTTACTCCTGCAGGAGAGCCAGCCATCTGGAAGGGCAATCTAAAGAAAGCAGAGGGAAAATGTGATGTCTTGGAGAAGGAAACCCGCAGACGTGCAGAAGCTACCACTGACAGTGGTATCAATGAGATATCTTTAGGCACATACTAGCCAATGTGATGGAGCCTATTAGCATCAAAACAGATAGAAAATCCTTTTACCAATTCAAAGAATGTGAAATGCTAAAGACAAGGAGAGAGGGCTTTCCAGAAAAAAAGAAACAAAACAATTCCAAAAAAAAAAAACCCACCCCAAATCAACCACCTCCCCAGTCCAAACCCACACAAACAAAATGCAGCTCAGGCTGAAGCTTGTATGTTTTTTTATTTATACTGAACACATACAAACCCTAACCCCTGGGCACAGCAGTGGATTGTTTGCATGTGGACATTATTAGGGAAACAGGTTAGATGGAAACTGAAAGGAGAGCAGCTTCTCCCGAGTAAATTACAACACAGGCAAGCTGTGAATTTTAAGCATCAAACCACACATCCCATGCACCAAAGCTGCTCTCAGAGAAGTGCCTGGTCATCTCTTCTTCCTGTCTTTCTGGCTGGCAGGCACAGCCAGGCTCCTGATAGTGCTCCCCTAGTTTTGAAGAGCGATCAGATGCCAGCAAGCACTCTCCTACTGGCACCTCACTCACACGCCCTTCGTCTCTGCCACGCCAACGCCAGGCCAGACAACCTACAGCAAATACACAGGGAATACAGCAGGTCACTGTGAGCCTGGACACGACCACCACACATATCAAACCAGGCCTGTATATTCTGCACAAAACACAGGTTTGCAGAGGAGGGCCTGCAAACACCTCAGTTGTCCTGCTACAGAGATCTACCCGAGGAACCCCTGCCCTGCTCTTCACCCCTCACCCCACAACACCTATCGCAGGAAACCATTCCTCTGCTTGTAAAAAAATGACTGCACAACATGTATTTCTGCCAGTCCTCCTGTGACAGGATCACCTCACCTTGGACACTTCACCAGAAACTAGAATAATTTTCTTACAGTTTTCATGCTAATGACATGAGCATTCCTAAAATTTACACTGAGTATAACCTCTAGACCTTGACATGGCAGAACCACACCAACATTACGGGAGGAATCCTTCAGTGGAATACCCAGACACTTGCTTGCATCCAGCACCTGGAGATGTGGTTCAACACTGAGGGACCCTCAGCAGCCTGACTGGCTGAAAAAAGTCCTCAGTCCACCCACCTCCTTTATCACTGGCCACACTTGCCCTCCCCACCTCCACAGAATCATAGAATAGTTTGGGTAGAAGGGACCTTAAAGATCACCCAGTTCCAACCTCCTGCCATGGGCAGGGACATCCCACTAGATCAGGCTGCCCAAGGCCCCATTCAACTTGGCCCTGAACACCTCCAGGGATGGGGCAGCCACACCTTCCCTTGGTGCCTCACCACTCTCACAGCAAAGAAATTCTTCCTTATGTTTAGTCTACACCTGTCCCTCCCCAGCTTTCCTGTAGCTCCTTCAGGTACTGGTTGCTATAAGATCTCCTTGGAGCCTTCTCTTCTCCAAGCTGAACAGGCCCAACTCTCTCAAAGTGTCCTTGTATGGAAGGTGCTCCAGCCCTCTGATCATCCTGGGAGCCCTCCTCTGGACCTGTTCCAACAGTTCCATATCCTTCTTATACTAAGGATTCCAAAACTGAACGCTATATTCCAGGTGTGGTCTCACAAGAGCAGAATAGAGGGGCAGAATCACCTCTCTCGACCTGCTGGCCACGCTTCTTTTGATGCAGCCCAGGACATGGTTGGCCGCCTGGGCTGCGAGCGCATATTGTCGGCTCATGTCAAGGTTCTCATCAACCAGCACACCCAAGTCCTTCTCCACAGAGCTGCTATCAATCACATCATTCCCCATCCTATCTTGAAGTCAGAAATTGTCCCAACCAAGATATAGGACCTTGCATTTGTCCTTGTTGAACCTCATGAGGTTCTCACAGGCTCACTTCTCCAGCCTGCAAGGCTGAAGGCACTTCTTTCAGCCACTCTCTAAACCATAGCTGTAAGGTGATCCATGGAGGGGCTTGTTTGTTTTTTTATACAGTCAAAAATCCCTTACTGCTGGGCTAAAGTTTCTCCACCAACAAAGCTGGTTGAAAGAACACTGCCTTCACCTCCCAGCTTCACTTGAGGACAAAGAGCTGTTTCTGTTACCATAAATAGGATCAGAAAAATAAATCCAGATTTTTCAAAGACTCTAAAATACCAATAAAACTACTTCCCAGCCCCTCCCAGCTCTAAGATTCCAAACTTTTTTAAACCAGAAAGATAATTTGCTGGACCTACAGCCATGGTCACATGGCGCTGTGTGGCTGCCTATCACTGGTGAAGAACTATATAACACAATAATCTGTTCACAATTTCTAATTTCCCATGCAAGAATTCAGGTTATCCAGGTCCTTTAGACATGCAGCAGTGTCATCAACATATTTTTATTGGAAAGAGCATTTCCAAAATTATAAGCTCTTCAACAGGGAAGACAGAGAAAACTCCCTTGCCTTCCAGAGGTGTTTAATCTCCAGATCTTAGTATCTTTTACAAAGAATAAGTTTTCAGAACTAAAATGCTTCATCTTTGACAGATTTAAAGACATAATTCTCTGGCTTGGACAAGCTAAGATTCCAGAAGCATGTCTGATATTAAACTGATTTTACATTAATTCTATCTTTAAGGTGCCTGATCAAGATCATCAATTTCTATGTTAATTTTAAAGATAAATATTTCCAAGGAGTAGTATTTCTATCAATCATATGTCAGGTATATTTATACACTTCTTATGTGCTCAAGAACTGGGACTGAAGTGTCTCTGTACAATCTGCGGAGAACAGACTGAGAGAGGGTATATACACACAAACTCATACAGCCAGTCACTGTAGCTGGTCAGACAAACTGTGGTAACCAAGCATGTTACTAGAGGTTGTGCTTTCAACTTCTAAAGAAGCAAAGTTGAACCACTACACTTGTCTGTGCAAACCAGCTTTCCTTTAGGAAAAGTTAGGAACGTGCACCACGTCAGTCAGTGCAATGTGGGTACTTTCAGGATTCTTTGTTTATGGTCTTATGAATGTGCCATAAATAAAGACCACCTAGTTGATATGCATTAGCAAAGCACTGATTCCATAGAAAGCTCCAAGGTTATCATTGTGCTAAAGAAGAGGTTTGAAATCTTCTCACCATTTCTCAATCCAGCCACAAATTGAATGCATTACGTACAACCAAATCCAGTTCAATACCACATCACTGCTTACTAAGAACAGCTATCAAGCAGGGGTCAGGACACTTGTAATTAAAAATAACTTCAGTGTTTGAAAATTCATCCCCTGCCAGGTGTTGGGAAATGTTAATTAAAGTGGCAATCCAATATAAATTTGATGTTGTTCAAATCTCATAAGATCTCCTGCAAATGAATGCAAGCAGCACCAGCCTAAATACTGAATCATAGAATGGTTTGAAATGGAAGTTCCAATGCCCCTGCCATGCACAGAGATATCTCCCACTAGATCAGGCTGTCCAAGGCCCCATCTCACCCGGCTTTGAATGCTTCCAGGGAGGGGGCATCCACAACTTCCCTTGGCAACCTGTGCCAGTGCCTCATCACCCTCACTGTGAAAGAATTTTCTCTTAATACCTAGTCTAAATCTTTCCCTCTTCCAATTTAAAGCCACTCCCCCTCGTCCTATCACTATATGCCTTTGAAAGAAATCCCTCCCCAGCTTTCTTGTAGTCCCCTTCAGGTATTGGAAGGCTGCTACAAGGTCTCCTCAGAGGCTTTTCTTTTCCAGGCTGAAAAACCCCAACTCTGTCAGCCTGTTCTCACAGCAGAGGTGCTCCAGCCCTCTGATCATCCTTGTAGCCCTCCTCTGGAGCCGTTCCAATAGTTCCATATCCTTCTTATACTGAGGATTCCAGAACTGGACACAATACTCCAGGTCGGGTCTCACAAGAACATAGTAGAAGGGGCGGAATCACCTCCCTCAACCTGCTGGCCACATTTCTTTTGATGCAGCCTTGTTAGTCTTCACTTCCATGTCAAGCTCAGCTCCAACTGTGCCTTGGCCTTCCTGACCCCACTCCTATACAACCAGGCAGCATCCTTATACTCTTCCCAGCTTCCCTCTTGCTGCTTACACTGCCTGTGCAGCATCCTCTTACTCTTCAGTTTGACCAGCAGGTCTCGACTCAACCATGTTGGTCTCTTCCCTTCCCTGTCCAGTTTCCTACATCTGGGGACTGAGCGCTCTTGTGCTTTATGGAAAGTGTCCTTAAATATTTGCCAGCTCTGTTCTGCTCCCTTGAACCAGGGGCTGAAGACTGGCTTTCATTAGCCTTCTTGCAAAGGTACCAGATATGCTTTGCATGCCCAACCTAACCTCCTAACCACAGTATTCTTTCCTGTATCTTCTGCAATGGGATAGCCTTGTAACTTGAACATGAAGTATTAAGCCCAAACATCTATTTTGTTATTTATTTTCTGTACATACCAATGGAGATCTCATTTGCTGTGCTTTCCAAAGAGGCTTTGAAACAAGCAAACATGATGTATAGATCTGTGGCATCTACAGCAACTGCAGCATCAGAATCAGCTTTTAAGAACTTGGCAAAGTGAGCATAGAGGACAATTTCTGATGGGGCAGTCATCTCTCTGCTTGACCAAAACAGATCCACTGACCAAAACTCCCATCATCTGGGGCAGGAAAGCCTATGCCAGCAATGAAGAGCACATGGTGCCTCTCACACAGCTTCAGAAAGACAACGAGCTAGAAGACAGGGTGACAGGTAAGGAAAGGCTTTCTGAATGCCCATATACAAAGCCATAAACAGCTGATTTTACCTTTCACCTGGGACTGTTACTGCTGCTTTTTAAGATGCAAGAACAAATGCATTTTCAAAATGTATCACGTCTTTGTTTAATACATACACATAACACACACTGCTATCACACACAGTGCATCATAGATCAGAAGCTGTATGCAACAGCTTTTGTAAAAGTTAACTTGTAACATTGCCATTACCCAGTTTAACTGCTTAGCAGGGGCACCTACATAAATTACAGGAGTCTCCACAAAAATGAAAAAAAAACCCTAAAAAAAAGTAGTTGCATAATTACCTTGGAGTCTCTGTACGGCTTTATGTTTGAGTGATATACAGTATCAAAAAACGTTTCCTCCTAGGCAAAAAAAAAAAAGAAAGATTAATTCAAAGTTCTGAATTCAATTATGCCACACTACGAGAATATAATAGACAATATACACGATCCCTTCTTTCTTCAAACTCAAAATTGTATCCAGAGAAAAGTCCTTTAGAAAAATGTTTCTTTCCTTTATTTAAAATGCCCGAGAGTAACTAATACAGTTTTTAAACTCCTTTTTATTATTTTTGTCTGTTAACTATCTTCTGACTTTCAAAAATCTGATAAAGAAGTCAGGCTGAGAATTACAACATTTTTATTCTCTCATCTGTGTAATGTTGCCAATAATATGGATTTCATAGATAAATCACCATTAAAGGCTCCTATATGTAAAGTTGAGCCAGCAGTGTGCCCAGGTGGCCAAGAAGGCCAATGGCATCTCGGCTTGTATCAGAAATGGCGTGACCAGCAGGTCCAGGGAGGTTATTCTCCCTCTGTACTCAGCACTGGTGAGACCGCACCTTGAATCCTGTGTTCAGTTCTGGGCCCCTCACCACAAGAAGGATGTTGAGGCTCTGGAGCGAGTCCAGAGAAGAGCAACAAAGCTGGTGAAGGGGCTGGAGAACAGGCCTTATGAGGAGCGACTGAGAGAGCTGGGGTGATTTAGCCTGGAGAAGAGGAGGCTGAGAGGTGACCTCATTGCTCTCTACAACTACCTAAAAGGAGGTTGTGGAGAGGAGGGTGCTGGCCTCTTCTCCCAAGTGACAGGGGTCAGGACAAGAGGGAATGGCCTCAAGCTCCACCAGGGGAGGTCTAGGCTGAACATTAGGAAAAAAAATTTTCACAGAAAGGGTCATTGGGCACTGGAACAGGCTACTCAGGGAAGTGGTTGAGTCACCTTCCCTGGAGGTGTTTAAGGCACGGGTGGATGAGGTGCTGAGGGGCATGGTTTAGTGTTTGATAGGAATGGTTGGATTGGATGATCTGGTGGGTCTCTTCCAACCTCGTGATTCCATGATTCTAAGTTATGGTAGTTCATATCCATGCAGTGACAGTATTTTCAAAGAGATTTCTGCAGCTGCTTGGGTTTCATGAGCAGAAACTCATTGTTACTTAGTAATTGATTTAGTACCTTAAAGAGCATCTGAGTCAGTGTTGAGAGATTTACTAGAAACAGGGAGAGGTAAAGAGTTTGCAAACTTTTCATTAGTACCAGCTTCACAACACATACTTTTAGTTACCAGATAACAGAGTGGTCATGTGGTTATAATCAGTCCTGCAATACCTATATAATAAAAATATTAAACTTCTCAGACTGATTTTTTTCCATTGCTGAAGTGAAAAATTCAGCTACCTGGGTTTGTAAACTGACTCAGCTAGAAGAAAGTCCTTCCTTTCCCTGGACGTTCATTACACATTTTAAGGGTCTTACAGTGTTAATTTGTAGGGAACTGGCTCACTATAGTGTTGTAAGATTAGTTTAAATCAAAATTAGAGATGACTACAGCAAGTAGTTGCAAGAACTTATTTAAAGAACTTCCCAAACTAATTTAGTTAGAACTACTGTCCAACTTATCAAATAAATTAGGCTGTACAATGCTAGCCACTAAGATTGGCAAAACCTAACTATTGCCAAAGTAGAAATAGATATAAAACGGACTGTTTCTGAGGGAATAGAGCATTTTTTCTACACTATTAATTTTCAGAAGACTTGAGTCTCTACAGCATCTTAAGGAATCAGCACTACTGTCAGGCTGTATCTGGTTGTTCAGATCACAGAAGAATATACCAATTCAATTACTTGCTTTTGATGTAAACTCAAATTAAAATTGGTATTAGCCCAAAACACAACTCAAGCTTTTTGTACAAAGTAAGCATTAATCGGTCGCTTTGCTCGTTCAGGCCCCCTGCCCCAATGTAGTCTACTAAAAATAAAGCAGTGCAAGCTCCAGGAGAACTGTTGCTTAGCTACATTCTCAATTATCACAATGCTGGCCTTACTCATTCAGTGTCAAGGTCAAAGCAATTGTTTCTTTACTTTAATTATGAAGTATCCTGTTTATAAAAATCTTATCTGTTTCCTACTTAGTAAAATATTGCACATTTCAGTCAATCATTGCCAGCTAGTCCTCCAGAGAGACAAAGTGTGAGAATGTAACCAGAAGTGCTAATTTCTCCCCTTAATCGAGAGATTTTTTCCCAACTCCACCCAGAATGCGAACTGCCTCACACTGACGCACAGGCAACCAATTACTGCAATGTTTACTTCTTCCTTTGTGGCAGCCAGGCGAGTATGGCAGAAATGCATTAATTGTATATTTATTCTTATTATTCCACCCATCCACAGTAAAGGCGGCAGTTTTTAATTAGTGTACACCTCTAAGCAAGCACTGCAGGAAAGCTAAAGCAGCAAAGGAATTTCCCCATCAGTTTCAAACACAAGGGTTTTGGTTCCTCTTTGCCTTTGCAGGCAGGTGTTTGGCTGCAAAGACTGCAATTCTCCCCAGGCTAGTTCAGGCTGCTGAATATTTTATAGCCCCTGAGAAATGCAGCTGTAATCAACTTGCAAATAATGAAATGGGCAAAGATAATAGAGCAGAGGTAAAGTGTGCCATTAGAAAGCATCAGTGCTTTGGTGGCTGCTGCAGTAGTCTTGCTGTAACTACTTTATGAGGTTATTTGATAAAATACTAATGCTATCAACTATGAAATCAAAATTAATGTTAAGCCCCCCAAAAAATCAGCAAGTGTCTCAGATGGTGAGAATAAATAGCAAAGAGAAAAAATCAGAAAGAACACCAAAGGAATCCCATTCAAAACCCAAACTCCATTAAATGCGTTAATCACACAAAACTACACACAGCAATGTTCAGGTATGAATAGAAAAATAAGTTTAAAAAAGTTACTTAAGGTAGGAAAAGATTTCTAAATATGCAAATAAACCAGAGATAATATTTAAGAAACAGTAAACCTTCACTTGAATCAAAGCTGGTGGAGAAACCCAGCTGCTGTTCTAACTTCTTTATAACAGGTGCTTGAGGTTTGACATTTGGAACCTCAGACGTTTATGATGTCTCCTCTGTATTCTTTCACACTCGTGAGTACAGATTTTTTTTTTTTTTTTTTTTTGTGACAAACCAACAGTGACATTACTATAGTCACATTTCCTGAAGATATGACATGAATTATGATTAAGAATTTCATGTTAAAAATTAGGATTGCATAAGAGGTGACATGAAACAGGCAGTGACTAGGTGGATAGCAAGATGTAACTGAATTATGCAGAGAAGATCCCAAAGAAAGTAATTCATCTCACTTCAGAACCACCCCCCTAACTATGACTGTTCCTGATTTGCCCCAGGTTTCCATGGAACAAAGCACTGACTCCTTGAACAAACACAAGTTAATATCACAAATGAGGTTACAGTAGTTATGTGGTAAAAGAGGCAAGTATGTACACAACTTACCATGGATGGTGAGACATCCTACAACAAAGACATGCAATGACTAGCATGGGTAAGTCGGGAAAGGCAGCCTGCATATAGGAAAGGGCTACCTCAAATTACTTTGTCCTAACCTCCTCCAGAGCAAGGCGGGCAGTAACTGAGGCAAATACGCTCTTGTAGGCATGGCTTCCATTAGCTTTATGCTGTGCTGCATCTTGTTAGCACAGGTGAATTCCATTGCACAGCCAGTGTCCAGGCTGTAAAATATTAGAACAGCACAGAACAGTTGGAAGGGACCTACAACAACCACCTAGTCCAACTGCCTGACCAGTTCAGGGCTAACCAAAAGTTAAAGTGTATTACTAAGGGCAATGTTCAAATGCCTCTTACCTACTGATAGGCATGGGGCATTGACCACCCCTTTAGGAGCTTGTTCCAGAGTTTGAAACATCTGAACCTCTCCTGACACATCTTTGAACCATTCCCACACATTCTGGCACTGGATCCCAGTAAGATAAGATCAACACCTCCTGCTCCACCTCCCCTCCTCAGGAAACTGTTGAAAGCAATGAAGTTGCCCCTCAGCCTGCGTTCCTCCGAACTTGTTAAATCCCCCACCACTCCTCATGCAGCAAACAGCTGGTGAAAACAGCTGTATTACAAGTTATTCTACATGATGTGCAGCTGTCAGGAAAAGCAGATAAGAAACAAGCACAGGCTGAAGAATAAACCTAGTGCTTCCATCTCACCTGCTGGAAACACAGCAATCCCCTAGGCACCAGAATATGCTCCAGTGTAGAAAAGGGCAGAGGCTGCCTTTCCCAGCCCTTGTATCCCCTAGCACCAGAAGAAACCCTACTGAACCCTGACTCCCATAGCTGTACAGTCCTTTCTCATCCTCCCTCTGAGCAAGGACTGACACTCACAGCTACCTACTGATACCAAAGTGGAAGCCAATTCACAGAAGGCTGATCCTGGCTCCATTAGCTAACTTCTCATAGTTACATAATAAGCTGAATCTTATTCCTAGAAAGTAAAGGAAATTCTGGATGCAGGACTGCTGGTAGGTTCACATGCAACGCTACATGTTGCAAAGAGAAATCCTGACCGAAGAGCAAGGTTGCACAATGACATACTGCAAACATGTGCCCAAACACAACACCAGCAGCAGTGGGAAATAAAAAATACTATGCTTTTTGAGAAATAACCTTTACATTCAGGAGAGACTTCAGTTAACATGAGCCTACTCATCTTCTACATGTTTCAAAATGCAGTTGAGAGAAGCAGTGTAAAGTCTAGTTGGAAGTCTGTAGCTGGTGATGCTTCCCAGGTGTCAGTACTGGGCCCGGTCTTGTTCAACACATTTATCAGTGACCTGGATGAGGGGACAGTGTACTCCAAGCAAGTTGGCTGATGACAAAAAACTAGAACTGACTGATACACCAGAAGGTCACACTGCCATTCAGCGAGACCGGGACAGCCTGGAAAGCTGGGTGGAGAGGAACCCGATGAAGTTTAACAAAGGCAAATGGAGGGTTCTGCATCTTGGGAGAAGTAAACCCATGCACCAGAACAGGCTAGGGGCTGATCACCTGGAAAGAAAACTCTGTGGAGAAGGATCTGGGAGTCTGATAGACAAGTTGACGATGAACCAGCAATGTGCCATTGTGGACAAGAAGTCCAATTGTATCCTGGGGTGTGTTAAGAAGAATGTGCCTAGCAGGTTGAGGGAGTTTAACCTTGCCCTCTCATCTGCCCTAGTGAGGCCACATCTGGAGTGCTGCGTCCAGTTCTGTGCTCCCTGGCTCAAGAAAGACAAGGAATTACTGGTGACAATCCAGTGGAGGACCACAAAAATGATGAGTGGACTGGAGCATCTCTGTTACGCCGAAAGGCTGAGACCTGGGTCTGTTTAACCTTGGAGAAGAGATGACAGAGCAAATCATTCTGTGATTCTGTGAAACTCTGTGAGAATTCAAGCAGAACATAAAAGAAATATTTATAAAGTTGATAAACACGTCCTTTTCCTTCAGTCCCTTAGTACTTGCCATGTTCTCTACATAGTCTCTACACATATGTTCTCTACACATATGTTCTCTACACTTTCTATTTGCATTTCTTTCCTTACCAGCAACAGGTACAGAAAGTGAATAGGTCTAATATTGCCAAAGAAAATCTGGTGTACACACGTTCAGTGCAGCAAAGGGAAATCACCTCTCTCTAACATCCCAGAAACATCACCTGCCACTCTGAAAGAAAGTGATGTCTCAGGGTGATACGGCACTGGAGTAATTCCCATGCTTTGATAATCAAAGGACTCCTCCTAGTGTAATCTTCCATCTGTCGGAAAAAGGATCACACAGATAGACCTTCCAGCCAGATGGAGTCATCAAAAACTCTCTTCATCTATCAGAAAGCTCAGACATAACTGATATGCAGTCATTCATATTCTCCTGCTCTCCCTCCTGCACCCAAAGATAAATTACTCAGACAAACTCAGATTTAGACTTTAAATGTCACAGGCAAATCTTACACAGCTCGTTTTTCCTTTCACTTCCTTTCCTGGCATGAAGAAACTATTCTTATCAACTCACTGGGGATCATGCCATTCTTTTACTATCTGGGGAAAAGTACAATATAATGACAGATCTTGTACAATATAAGGCTGGTGGAATTGTTCTCTGAATTTACCCATTAAAAATCCAAAAATTACTTCAACGGTTGTGAATTTTGTACAGTACCTTCTTCTGGATATCAGCATCCCAGTCTGGCCTTTCTATAAAATGGGAAGGGCTATTGTGATACAGGCTGCTATAATTTGCCAGGTTTCTTTTGTTTTGTGTTGTTCTGGTTTTGTTTTTTTTTTAATTTACATATACAGAACTAGTCTTGGAGCAAGATTGATTAGGAAAGACATATCTATATTAAAAAAATATATGCATTTATATGCACACACACACACACACAATTGTACCATCAAGCGACCCCCAAACAATGCCCAACTCCAAAGTGGGGCTCTCGCTGCCCAACTGACTCTTACAAGCCACCTCTCTAGTGGGAGACTGTACAAGAGGCAAGCAAGATGACTGGCCAGATGTTTTTGATTCTTGTGATTGAAGGAGAAAAAAACACTCGATGAAGCAAACAAAGGTCTGAAACCTTCCAGAAATACTCAGACATCCCTATCACTACATCCCTTTCCAGGCTTCTGGAGACTGGCAAACGAAGCAGGGATGCAGGGGCTTCCTTTTGAACCCCCCTCAGATGCTGTTCCTGCAGAAACCACGCTGTAGGGGAGGAATAGAGACAAGAAGAGGGTAGGCATCTGCCTCAGTCTCACCCTGATGGGTAACATGCACTCTATGCCCAGATTTGAGTGTTCCTGGGTCCAGTTGCCTGTGTGTGCCCTCAGTTATTTCCATGGTAATTGGGAGGCACACTACCGTCCTTCCTTATTCTCTTTGTGAATTTTAACTCATGGAACTGCTGTGCAGAGCCCAGGAAAAATGACCGTGAGATTTATTTCTTTATTGAAAAAGCTGTAGAAGTGGTGGTGCTGATGGCTGCTGCTAGAGTTATGGATGCATCAGGGTAAAATACTGTGCTGAAAACCTTTCCCATGACCCAGTACGGAAGTAGTATTTAAAGCAACTCGGCAATACACTTAGATGTCAACAGCAGCCTCTTAGCTACTGGAAAAAAATCGGGAGGGAGACTTCACTGCTGCCTGATGCAGTTCTTCCAATGAAGTCTAATTTCACATAATCAGCTACGGCAACTTCAAAGGAAGATTCAAGGTTAGGGGCAGATAGGAAAGGCAAGAGAATAAGCAGCAGTCTTCTCATCAGCCAAAACCAAAAAAGTTGATTTCCTGGTATTCTGCTTCCCCAGGAAATGAGGCTTTGGTGCCCAAATACCCTTAAAACCTCAGGTAACATACGTCAGTCCTCACCATACCTACAGGAGTACAACTGTTGCAGAAACTGAAACTTATGATACAATAATGTACCTGTCAAGATATGACTATGTACACCTTGAAACAAGTGCAGGAGAACTGTAGCCTCATCTTACTGCAAGTACTGACCGGTACAAAACACACACTATTAATAGCAGTATCTAATTTATGTATTTTCATAATAAACCAAACAGAATAAGCTTATAAAAGCTTTCTTCCAGAATTTCTCCATGTTCTGCAGAATACTCTTCAATGTCATGTTAACTTGTTCACAGCTCTGGAGCCAAACAGGTGAGGTTACTGTCTCCTGTATCCAGAGCCCTTTCTGCAACAGCATCCCAGTAAATTCAGGCTACTCCTTGCCTTGGGGCTGTACCACTTACTTCTGAAACAAAGAAACCAATTTCAAAAACTCTAGTAATTTTAGGTGTGCTTTATATTAACTGGGGATTAGACAATTTCCTGGTGACTCAGGAATACTTTTGCTACAGATTCTACCTTCTCTGCTTCTTTTCATCCCAAGGCTGACTTGCTACCTCAGGCTGCTCCTTTGCCTTCACAGTCCCAGTGTAATGGCAGCAAGTATGAAAGGCTAATAATAGTCTCAATCTCTCATACCAATTGCATTTTAGAAGCAAATAAATACTGGAAAGAAGCCTCCTCATCACAGAGGAATTAATGGGGTGCAAATTATTCCTTTAGAAGTAAGATACAGCAAGATGCAACTAACAACATGGCTAGTGGCACAACAGCCAGAGTGCTTTCTTCCCCATCAGTCTAGACCCAACTGCAAGGCACTAAGTACAGGAGATATATTTAAAAGGAACTGTGTTTGGCTAATACTCTTACCTTCCTCCTAATGGTCCAGCACAGATCAGCACTAAGTTGCCTGTGGAACATAGAGAACAGCAGATGGTCATTTGGATGTGTTGTGATTTAAGCCCTGCTGGCAACTAAGCACCACACTGTCACTCACTAACTTCCCCCTGATGGGATGAATCAGAAGGATGAAAGTGAGAAAGCTTATGGGCTGGGATAAAGACAGTTTGATAGGTAAAGTAACACCCACACAAACAAGCAAAGCAAAACAAGGAATTCATTCACTGCTCTTCATTGGCAGGCAGGTGTTCAGCCACCTCCAGGAAAGCAGGGCTACATCATGCATTGTGTTTACTTGGGAAGACAAACATCATAACTTTGAATGTCCCTCCTTCCGAATGGTGAGCATGACATCATATGGTATGTAATATGCCTTTGGTTAGTTGGAGTCCGCTGTCCTAGCTGTGCTCCCTCCCAACTTATTGTGTACCCCTAGCACACTCACTGTGAGAAGCAGAAAAGGCCTTGACTCAGTATAAACACAGCTTAGCAGCAAATAAAACATCCCTGCATTATCAACACTGTTTACAGCACAAGTCCAAAACATAGCCCCAGACCAGCTACTATGAAGAAAATTAACTCTATCCCAGCCCAAACCAGCACAGCATGCTACAGTCTTGGCAGACTTGCTTTTAATCAGGCAGCACAGTTCAGAGCTAGTTCAGAAAAAGGTATCTTGCTAAGAAAACCCCCTGCATCTCAGACACAGAGAGCTTGCTTCAGGAAGTCTGTAGATGAAGCTGAAAAATGTAGCAATTTAAAGAAGCAAAATTGGACAGTAAGAGCATTTACCTTTTATCTGAAAATGATTCATGAGACGCCCTTACAAAGTGTCAGACAACAGCAAAGCAGTTCATCTGCTACTGATAACCCAGCATCCCAAGCCATCAATAGCCATTTGAGTACTTTTAAAGTAAATTCCGCTTCATCTTCATTATTTTCTGTATTGAAAGACTGGGGACATGTTCATGGATGTTTACACAATGGCAAGAGAGCACAGTATTGTATGTTTTATTACACTACCAAAACAGAATCTCGTTCAGACACTGCTAGTATATAATTTCTGTCTCTCTAGAAGCTGGAAGGCAATCATTAGCATGTTGAATCTGGCAAGTTCATATTATCTATCTTGTAATTATAGAAAGATGGAGAAGCCTTCAAAAAAAAAAACCACCCTCCAACTTCTGCATTCACTACACACCTGATCAAAATACTATCATCATTGTCTAAATTAGCTCATCTTTACTACAAAACATTGTTCAGAACACATTAACATCAGCATAAAAAACATTAAATAATTATCAGAGGTCATACCAACTATATTATATCTTCCCTTCCAGCTTCAAAAATATAAAACCAAGCAATGACAACTTGAATACAGGAAAACATTTTATTGACAGTGATTACAAGCTAGGCTACATGGTAATTTGTTTGCATTATTAGCCCAAATGAATGCTACAGTACAGCTCTAGTGTTTCAAAATATGCGTACCACTAGTCAATGCTATTCATGCTGTAGCAGCGTCAAGACACTAAATACACATCAAGAAGATAATCCCATCCTCCAGAGACTGCTGTAGAAAAGGACAGAAAGCCAAGAGACCGGGGACTGGGAGAGGGCATACATATGTATACATATACAGAGTAATTGGGGCAACTGGTCTGTGTCTCATTATCTCATTTATTCATGTTCCAGGTAAAGGGGAGACAAAGAGGTGACAGGAAGATTGCAGAAGCTGGGACAAGGGCTACAAAGGGAGCTGGAAGACTAGAAAGAGAAAACAATCAGAGCAAGCAAAGTGAGGCCAGGATGAAGAGATCATGAATGAAGGGTTTCACCCATAAACAGCCACTGGGGGTAAAAAAAAAATAAAAAAACAAACAAAACCAAACACAAGGCTAAGTTTGTTGCATGCAGAAGAGCGCAGGAAATATCTGGGAAGTGCTTTGCTTGCTCTGTTCTTGGGCAGGGCGTTCACACAGCCCAGCACCTCACAGACCCCAGCAAGCCCATGTCATAGCCTGAATGACACCAAACAAAACAGCAGGGCTCCTTATCTCTCTGGCTTGTGCACCATTTTAATTATACTAGTTGTCCGGGCCCTGGGCGGGTTGTCCCCATTGGACTGGCTGCCTGGCTCAGGACCAGCACAGACAACCAAAGTGCCTCCTGGGAGCCCCCTTCAGCCCCCAGCTCTCGCTCTGGCCCCTGGCCGAGCTGCAGCCCTGCTGACCCCCATCCCGACCCTCGCCTGTTGTTCTTTTCAAATAAGCCTTGGGATAAGGTAAGTCTATGAAGGCTGCAGTAAAATAGTAAAAGCACATAACTACACGCATCCTGCTCCCAGCTAATTCCCAAAACTACAGCAACAAACAGATTCAATTACCGAGGCAGACACTAGCCCAATTCAAGGGGATTGGTACATGTGTTATAACAAGATTCTGGAGCCACAGCCTGATCACATTTACATGAAGAAATCATTTTATGCAAATCTCTTATTCATGAATAAAGGCCATACAAGAGAAGAGAAACAGCACTATATGGAGATTGACGACGCATGGCAGATGAGCAATTTAAGGTAAATCACACAGTTCAGTTATATAAGACATACAACCTGGGGAGACAGTGTGTAGCTTCAAGGTCATAAATTATTTACAAATAGCGTAGCCTTCTCGTGAAATATCCAAAAGGCCAAGCATCCATTTCTCCTGTTAGTTTTCTCCACTTTAATAAATCAGAGGAAAGCTGAATATCTCACTAAGAATTAGGTAGTTTGTGCGGAGGACAGGCTTAGGCAATGGAGTTAGTTACAGGCTTTCAGACAGGACAGCAGGAACTGAAGGCAAGAGGATTGCTGTGCCCACCCACCTGGAAGGAAAGCAGCAGAAGTCAAAAGAAGGGAGCTGGAGTAGGTTGAGGAGAGAAACTGTCCCCCTGGGAGCATACACCCTTCTGGGATTGTCACTGCTAGCCCATTCAATATCACCACTTGCTTTCTGCCAAACCCCCCAGTTTTTTCAAGTGTGAGCCAGTCCTCAAATTCACAAACCATAGCTGCGGTGTCCACACGCGTGGCTCTTTCCTGTTAGCAGGGCAGCCTCTTCAGAGAGCTGTTTGTGCTCAGTACAACACGTGGTGACATCTCTGCATTTAATTGTCCAGCTTCTTTTAGCACGTGTGTTGTGATACCTCAGCAGTTTGACACCTTCTCATCTTCATTATCCAACGCAGCACCTGCCCAAATTCCCCTGTAATGACCAATTCAACTACCTTCTCATTCTTCTTGTCCTGCCTGTTTATCTTACGTGCCCATCAATGCTCTTACAGGTATCCACCTTTTGATAGGCATATATACAGTTCATCAATTACTTTATGTTGCAGAGTCTTTGTTCTTCAAAGTCCTTTTCAGATCTTCATGCTCAGTTTTCATTTGATTCAACATAGTCTGGTTGGGCTTTTTTGTTGGAATCATTAGGAGCAGGTATCCATATGCTCGAGGATATCTTTGTAGTCTAAGTAACTCCTAACATTTGTGCTTTTAGCATTGTTTCTGCTTGCTTATATACAGGTGCAGATGCCTTATATGACTTCTGCAATGTGTTTAAGCAGCCTTCCATGCTAAGCCTGAGGATATTAATTCTCTCCTTCCTGGCTTTCTCCTATTTTCAACTGGTCTGCTCTTATTTGGGTGTGTGAAAGGTGCTTCAATTTCTAAAAAGCTCTAAAAGTTAAAATACAGATATGTACAAATGTAATTCTGACCTTTTCTGAAACTCTTGCAAGTAGCAGTGTGTATTTACTTTGTATTTTAAATGATAAGTTTGCCTAAACACAACAGGAGTGCAATTCTTGAGTTCGCTTCTCATGCCACGTATGCAGTATAAGGCAAATAAAATACATAACAGGAAAAAAAAACCCTGAACTATTTTCTTTTTAGTTAAAGACACTAGCATCACTGTCTAGTATCAATTAGCTGCAATAAAAAGATAAAAGTACTAAAATATTTCTTCTCAGTTTTAGGAATGTCACACTTTACTACAAGTAAAACTAAAAATAAACATACCTCTGTTATAACAAAGGGCAAATGTAGCACCAAGTGTCACTTTATCCATGCAGTCACCTCTCTGCACCATGGGTTTGCATGCATGATCCCTTTGAAGCCACAACAGCATATGAACATGCAAATTCTGAAGTGCTAAGAAATTCATCATACATTTTTAGTTATCATGGAAATATTCTCAATGGCTATTGTTCACGTACACTTTGGCCTACCAACCTTCGGAACATTTCGGTTAACAATGAGGTTTGTTTCTGAATCTTCCTAAACATGTTAAAATTAACTGAAATGTCAAGGAGTTAACTCAAATCCTCCCAAGCAATTTTTCTTCCCACAGACTTTATGTACCAACACCAGAGAAGAAAATTCCGTTTCTACAGGAAGGAATATCTCTCTTGATTAAACTTGTTCCTCCCTAAGTATGAACTATTTCCCAGGTTAGATTTTGAAAGAAAAAATTTTCACCCATTTTGCTGCTCACTGAGGTCCAAGTCACTCTGTCAACACATGCAGCTGTTTCTCTTTTGAAGTCTCTGATACTGCAAATATATTAAAAATGTGGTACCTAAGCTCTCATGCATGTCTTTCATTGGGGAGCACCTGTGTAAAGGCTTGGATTTCACCCTCATCTGAAATGGGAACACTCCATCTCCTTTGGAAAAATCAAACAATTTAATTTAAGACTACTCCTCTTTCACCTCAAAAATTTTACACTTGACCTGGAAAATCTCCTATGGTCTCCAAGGATTGCACTAGAGCAATATACTCTGAGAAGGCAGCAGTAGAATACATAAGATCAGGCTCTTTGTGAATTTTAAAAATCATGAATAAGAAATAAATTCATAACAAAAAAAAATGCCTCAGCCTTTGTTTTGCAAACAGAGAGTCAGGGGATAAAAACAGATTGGACATCAATAGTCATAGGATAACTCTACTGTTGTTGCCCTATTGACAAAGATTAAAGCTACGCTTGTAATTAATACAAAATTAACTTGCAAGCTAAAACAAGAAGGCTAAGGTCACTGATAGCAGCTCCACTACTCCCACATGCATAAAAAGCAGCACATTTGGTGGGGTTTGTTTTCAGGCAGCTGTTAACTCACTAGAGGGAAGAAACACACGGTGGCACAAGATGCCGTTGTGGCTTACAACAAAAACCCTCTCATGGGCATGTGTTGATAAAAGTCTCCTGCCTTGAGTCTTGGCTATGATATTGCTTAAGGCTTATTAGTATGACGGCTAAGCTCAGCACCTTGTCTGTTATTCCATTGAGGCACACGGGACATGACACTAACTACAAATGGCTCAGAAACAGAGTAGTAAGAATTGGGCTTTAAAGGAAAGGAAATGCTTAAAAAAAGCAAGACAACAGCCTTGTACAAAACCCCCACTATTTGTCCAACATTTACAGGCTCAAGTTGCTGCAAAGATTGAAATTTTTCCTTATGTTTCCCATATGTGGCCAGAACTGAGATGAAATAACTGCTTTATTTTGCTCCTGCAGGAACAGAAGACAATGATGGACACTGCACCTTTGCTGTACAATCCAGGGGGCATATACGATATTTTCTGTTTTAAAACCGGAAGGTGAAAAAGTGGGAGTGAACTGAGAAGCAGACATAAGGTACCTAGAATACGTCATTATTCTTTTTTTTGGTGAGAATCGACAATCTTCTTCAAATATTTAAAGAATAAACTAGAGAACCTATTTTAGAACAGGCTCTCTTAAATAATGTCTGTCTCCAAAGAAGGAGGCACAGAAGGAGTCTGCCACTCATCCAGCAAAGCTGCTTGAGAGTATAGTTGGCACCATCACAGAATCAGAGTAGTTGAAGCTGGAAGAGACCTCTGGAGGTCGTCTGGTCCAGCATCCCTCCTTAATCATGGCCACCTAGAAATGGTTACTCACGACCACATCCAGACAGCTTATGAATATCTCCAAGGAGGGAGACTCCACAGCCTCTCTGAGCAACCTCTGCCAGTGCTCAGTCATGCTCACAGTGAAAAGGTGTGTCCTGATATTCAGAGGGAACCTCCTGTGTTTCAGTGCGTGCCCATTGCTCCTGGTCCTGTCAAAAGGCAGTACTGAGAAAAGCCTGGCTCCATCCTCTTTGTACCCTCCCTCTGGGTATTTATATATATTTATGAAATTCTCCCTTAGCATTCCCTTCTCCAGGCTGAACACTCCCAACTCTCTCAGCCTCTCCTCAGATGACAGATGCTCTAGTCCCTTAATCATCTTCATTGCCCTTTGTGGGACTCCCTCCAGTATGTCCATGTCTCTCCTGTATTAGGGATCCCAGAACTGGATCCAGCACTCCAGGTGTGGCCTCACCAGTGTTGAGGAGAGGGGCAGGATCACCTCCTTCCAGCTGCTGTCAATACTTTGTCTAGTGCAGCCCAAGACACCATCCACCTTCTTTGCTGCAAGGGCACGTTGCTGGCTCAGGTTCCACTTGGTGTCCCTTTGGACACCAGCTGCTCAGCCCTCTGCACATACTGGTGCCTGGGGTTGTTCCTCCCCAGGGGCAGGACTCTGCACCGCCCCTTGCTCCTGGTACCTACCACTCCAACAAGTTCAAATTTTGGACGTGGGATAACTCCTAGATGCTCTCCATAGCAGCGCACAAGATGACAGCCCCTGGACACAGCACTGACCCGCTGGGGCCAGCCATAGGTACAGCTGCCCTACCAGAAGCCAAACTCCTGTCAGCATGTAAACGACCCATGATCCTCAATCCCATGCTGGCTACATCCTCCTGCAAGCTTCACTTTACAGGCTGTGCTGTATCAGCATCTCAAAATTGAAAGCTCCATAAGGGCCTCTGAATTGTCAGACTACATTTTTGCAAGTTAATCCTTTCCTGTATCAAACACTCATCACTGCCAGGGCTGAGGGACAAAAATCCACTAGAAAGGACCATGCAGAAGAGTGAGAAAAAGGCCAGTTTCAGTTTGCACTGCAGCCTTCAGCCACAGCATTCCTCTACTACTGAACTGAAGCATCAGCTGCAGGAAAAGAAAGTAACCCTGCCCCCAAAACCCTAGTCTTTATCATGTGACTGTCCTAATAGCACTAATTTTTTTGCAGAAGCTGGCTCCTGCCTGCATAAAATCAAGCTGATACAGACACACATCACAGGGACTGGAGAGTTATTATAACCAAGGAGCTAGGTGTTTAGAAGGCACAAATCGCAGCTCTGGTCATTTACCTACAGCAATCTTCACACTTAATTTTTCTGAATTCAATCTTTCTAAGTGCCAGCTGCTGATGAACTGCAGGGAGCATGACTTTTATTAAATGACGAACACTAACATTTCAGAGTTACACCTCAGAAAGTCGATTACTGCTCATTGACAGATAGCTTAAGCACAGAAATTTCTGGGGATTGGGGTTTTTTTTGCTTGTTTTACTCCTCTGGACAGCAAAGGAAGCCTTTTATGTTTAAAACTGTTGCTTTTTTAAAGCATCGCTGTAATTTATTATACAGGCTAACACTTAATAAAATAGAAGATACAACTGTTCTGTGAAGCAGGGCACACACATCATGCTACGTGGAACACAGAAACTGCAAAGACTTGGAAATTCTCCTTCCCAAGGAACATATAATTTCTGCCTTGGTTCAGAAAACTAATGAAAACCGAGTTTTCTTGGTTAACATATTTCCTGAATAAAATATTATTTATTGCTGATTAAAACTGACATCTTGTGCTAATTTCACCACCACCCAAGAAGTAACTTTTCCATAATTTTCACAGCTGGGACAAGCTAAAAAGTGATGAAAGTCATGCAAGGGGGTATAGGTTCCCAGACTGCCAACCATAAGGCCCCAAATTCCAGAGCTTTGGCATCCCAGGGCCAACCTGTTCCTCGGGGCACCTCACTTCTGCACAAAGCCAGGTCCCATGGTGCTGGATAACTCCAGCATTTCCAGGCTCTTTGGTCAACAACTAGTGATGAAATCACCAGGTTGTCTGCCTCCAGGAAACCCCTAAAAGACGACTCCCTCTACTCCATGGTCTGGGACCTGTCCTACTCTGTCAACACCTCTGCAGATGCTGGAAGCCAGAATATAGCCAGAGAGGTCCACCGAGACCACCCCTGCAGGAGTTTGGGGGTCCCCTCACTTGACGGAATGTATAAATGATCAGTAATTGGCTATCTGCCTGTTTTGCCAAGTAAATAATTTAGCTAATTTCCTCAACGTAATGACCTCCCATTATGATGAAAAAAATAAATGCTCTGCTTCTGGGCTAGTTTGCTTTCAATAGTACTTCTATAGGGCTGTTTTTAACCAAACCTGTTGAGGAGGAGGAGAACAGAATCGTCTGGAAATGAGCATCTATTAATTCATCATAACTGACCAGGCCCCAGAGCACAGTGCCCCAGACCCAGACATCACTTCTTTCCTTACCATTTAACTGAGCATTAACGCTAAGCAATCCCTGATGTATGTGCTTTCCAGAAATGAGATGGACTTGTTAGACAAAGTTAAACATGGAGTCACATGTAAGCAAGGGCTTCAGCATTCACTCATGTCAATTAAAATACATGATTGATACGGAAACGTAAATCAAGAGTACGAAATTAAATCTTCATGTTAAAAATGCTTAAAAAAAAGATTTAATTCTTGCTTTCACTTCTGACTGGAAGTGAACACAATTGAATATGCACAAGTGAATACAATTGACTAGAACACTGATGTAAAAGACTTGACAAACTGTCCACCAAGACACCCGAGAAAACCAAACTGTTGTACCTCTACTTAACTGGCATAAAACCATTCCCCAATTCACTGGCAAATTTCATGTGCTAAATTGCCAGGATTTTTTTTTTTTCCAAATTCAGTCGCACGGGCAACACCAAAAGGTAACTCATGTATTCATCCTGTTTGACCACTAAGGACACATTAAAAAAAAACATGATAAAACAAAGAGGAAAGAAATTCATTTGAAAAATGAAACTGCATTAGTAGGTAATATGTGAAGTACAGACTGATTATAGGTGGTCTATAGGTAACTGTTTAGCTCAGGTCCGTGTGGATAACATCACATGCTACTACTCCCTTGAGTGATGAATTAATCCACACAGAAAATCCCTGCGACAAGTCACATCACAAGAGTCACGAAATGGAGGTCACTGTGCCAGCTAGCAAATGACATATTAAAGGGAGGGGGGGAGGCAGAAAATGCTCTTTATATTTTGTGCTTCACTATGAACGTGAGGGATTTATTTCTCTAATCCGTGGCTGGCAGCGTCGAGGCTACTTGGTGCTGCAAAGTCTGAGAGAAATATCCAATATTCAAATCCCCTCCAGCTACATAAAGGTAAGAAAGAAGAGCACTTCCGTCCCCCGAAGCTGTTATTGCACTGCTGCCTGTAGTAGCCCAACACTATTTTCTGAAAAGGCTAAATTAGAGGAAGGCACATGTCACAAACGGCTTCCTTCTGTAACTAGGACAGTCAATTAAGACAGACAAGGTAGTGCCAAGACATACCTTTTTACAGCACACTCATATGTAGTTTATTTTGCCTGCTGTATTACAACGTTCTATCCCTACATGAAGAATATGAAGGGGGGTATGGGGAGGAACTGCACAAGTGACCCTGCCTATCCAAATATGAGCTTATTCAGACTACTTAAGCATTAAGTCACAATTTACCATTCTGGGGGAAAAGCTGTGTTTTTTCTTAGAAAGCGTACTAAAATGAGGCAACATTTGACAGTACCTCAAAGTATGAGACAGAATATACACCTATAGTTTGGTCGTCATCATCTTCTTTTCTCCTTAGGCAAGTAAATTTATAAAGCCTCTCATCTAACGTGTCAGATTAATAAACGATGAAGCTACAAACAAGAGAGCCCAAACCTTTCATGATGTGTGCTCAATTATTTTGCATTTAACAAGAATAAAGAAAAACAAAATTAATTTACGCCCTGTAATTGCCAAACTAAATGACACAATCTTGCCTTACAACAGATCAAAACAATGCATTTACCAACTCATTGGGGAAAAGTGTAATTTTTACTTGAATAGCTTTTTGTGTTATATTGGCTTCCATCCCTGGAAAAGTATCTAGCAAATATTGTAGCAGAAGTCATGGCGATCGTGCTTTTCTCCACAGCTTGGGTCTGGATCAGAGCTACTTTTAAGCTAAGCTCTATAACAGAATTTCAAAAGAGAGTGAAATGATATTTCATCATGTGCTTGGTGAATATTTCTTACTAATGTAAGTCTTGAACCGCAGGTTTCTTACAGTTTGCAGGCTCAGACAGTCTGAATGTTGGTCTATGCAGTCTAGAAGGAAAAGCAGCTATTATTTAGCAAAGGATGGAACTTTTGCAGGCAATGCAGTTTGTGAGAATGTCACTCTCAGCACCATCAGTACCAAATTCTTCAGCAATTTCTTTCCAATTCTCCCTTACACGCCAGCCTCTTAAACCAATGTACCTGGTAGCTTGAATGGCAGCGGGTAAGCAAGGGTGGTGTAGGCACCAGTGCTCCTCTGCACCCGTCACCCTCAAATTAGCGCCCCTCTTCCACTGATGTTCCTTACTTCTGCTCCCCCTGCACATCTGACCTTGCTTGGACCTGAGTAACTACTCACTATCGGCATCATCCCATGTAAGGTTTCTCTACAGCAGGGTACAGCAGTACTAGCCCTTTCATCCACCTCTGTAAATAACCTGCCTGAGGCAACTGAAGATTCTCCTTTTGCCATTTTTTGGTTGCCACACCTCAAGGCAGCTCACAGCCATGTGGCAACGAGCATATCCGAGTCTTTCTCTACTTTTACTTCTGAATGACTAGCCTCTAATCCCTTTGGCTTCAGCTGCAAAATTCCCATTGACTGATAATGGATTTTCCACTGATGTAGAATCAGGCACTTCAACTACACCACTACGAATTAACAGAAGAGCGCTCTGTTAATCCTTTATAAGCAAGCTTAATCTTTTGGTTTTTAGAAGAAGGAGTAAAGGCCACATTTTCTCCAATATCAGCCAGAATGCGATTATTATTTCAGAATTTTTTTTTTAATTTTATGTGATCAAACCCAGTATTTTTTTTTTTGGAAGACAAATCCAGACACCACTACCACATGCACACCTCTGCCTGGTAAAAGAGGAAACATTTGAGCTATAAATCCTAAAGCTGAAAGCTGGGATCAGCACTCTGGGACTTAAGAGTTAACTCCATAGAAAATGTTGACATCGGGAAGCAGCAAACTGACAAAGCCTTTATATCATTCACCTTTCAATTAAACAAGAGTAACATCTGAAACCTCACGTTAAAATAACTGTAATATTTGTCACAGTTCTGTCTCAATGATATGATTTCAACATTTCCTATCCATCAGCAATAGTTAGGGCTATCAAACCTCAAGGAAGTATTAGCATCTTTAAAGACTTACAAAACTTGGATAGTAACTCTGAAGCAATCCAGTCATCACGACGCTGAACTGATCTTACGTTAAAACACTTGTTCCATTAACATGAGATTCTGTTAAATCAGCTGGAATAGTATTAAGTTAGTGGGAAGGAGAATGGCTCTCTCTGGTTTTTTTTTGTAGGAAAGGAAATTTATCACTAAAAGCTTCAATGTCTGGTAAACAGGAGATCAATCATACAAACCCTTGCTCAAATAAGAAACAACTGCTCACAAAGCCTTGCCCCGTTGCAGTGAACAGCCTGAGCAAAGATACTCACTCACAATAAAATCTTGAAAGATCAAGCCCAAATATCAATTATAATTGGTACTGCACATCAAACAGCCCTTAATATGACATCCTGTCCTGCAGTGCACTAAATGCAAACATTTCATCGATTTAGTAATTCATCATAAGCGCTGCTTCTATGCTAGGATGAGAAGTCTAAAACGCAGCAGCTAAATGGTTCCTTTAAAACACTTAAATGTCACATATCTCCATAGGACAATAAAATGTTTATCTTTTGTCATGCATTTCATTGCCACTGTTTAGTTGGGCGACCTTTTGAAAGGAGCACTGGAGGCTGACATACACCTTCATTAAAGCAGCACCTCCTTCTTCTTCTTCCCCCGCCTGCGAGAACAATAAGCACAGGAGGGAAGAGGTGAGCAATCCATGGAGTAATAAAGAGATTTTGTTTCAGAGGGCCATCAATTATTTATGAGCAAATCCCCAGAGGAACACATCCGAAGCTGAACAGTTTTTAATACGTTTCACTTCTGTACACATAGCACAACACAACCAGACACAAGCTAAATTGGGTGTCTGACTATTCAAAGTGTCAAATAGTGAGTTGAATCTGGACTTTAGTAAATCATTGTTATGTTTATTAAAGTACAACAGCCTCCTAGATTTAAAGCTCTCTCACAAAATTCCTCCAATGCTCACAGAAATCAGTCTTTATAGTACTTCCCACTCATCAAGACCTAAGCAAAGAAAAAGTTCACACTGCAGAATTTCTATAACTATGGTGACAGAGTCGTCTAAACAGTCTAATATTCAAACTCACTTGTAAGCATATTATCCCGTTTTGAATTGAATTTCATTTCACAAGGGAATGAAATGGACCTGAGGTTTTCCTACTAAGAAAGATAAGACAAGTTATGGTCTTTTTCTCCAAAACAAGATATATCCTTTAAAAAGCAAAGCATTTGTCTTTAAAGTAGAATTATTTTATAATTCTGCTTTTAAAGGCAAAGATCCAAAGACTCTTTCTGTGATATGGGAAATTCAAACATTATACATTGGTGGTCTTCATGAAGTATGAGCAGTGAAACTGAACAGTTTTATTTCCTAGGCATGCTTTCCACAAGAAGTCGTTAAGCTGTCATTGAAAACAGTCATCCTACAAGTCTTGAAACAAAACCAAATTCATTGTCACATAGTGAAGATCCAGATCTGCAGAACTGTTCTTTGAGTTCCTCTTTCCCATAGCTTCCAAGCAACAAGATGCTGCCAAAGCCAACACCACCACTGCAGTCATACACCAATGTCTATGTCTACCGTAGCTGCCACAATGGCCCTGAGGCCACCTTGAACATCAAATTCAGGTACCCGGGCACCCAAGAACCAGGGTGCAGCACCGACAGATGTGCCCTGCTGAGCAAGCCTCCTACGCAGGCTAGCAGTTGACCAATGGTAGCACAACTCAAAAGGGACAAGCTGGGAAGTTCATCAAAAAAACATATTGTAAAACATGTGTGGGACAAACACTTTCCACTGCTTTTGCAGAACCACCACAGGAGAAGAGTTAGGTCTGGCACACTCTCTGCCCCCTCCCATTTAGGCCAGCACACACCACACCACTTCCATGCCTCTGGGAGCAAGCTCCACTCCCATCACAGTCTGGCTAGAGTAAAATTCTCCAGTACCAAAAAAAAAAAAAAAAAAAGAAAGGAAAAGCCACTTAGAAATCCATTTCAAATTTGTTTGCATTACTTTAGAGGGTTTGTTATGTATTTGGATGAAAGGAGCCCATTAAGTACATTGATGTTTACTTCATTAGAGTGTGGCTCTTGAAGTTAGATGAAAAGATTTACTCTGGCCAAGTTTGTTTATTCATCAACATCAGCTAGGATACGCTTTCAAAGGCTCATCCTCATTGCATTTACATGAAAGCATACAGATTTTTTTTCCAAGGATTGTATCACATTCTGAGAGCTGGAAAAGGACAAAATAAACTTTTGTGAGAATTATGAAATCGGGGACCAGCACAGGAACATTTCTTGTGATTTCCAGTTATTTTTGGGGGGGAGCAGACCCCACCACTTCCCACCTGGAGTCATCAACTCTAGGTAGATGATCAGTCACCATGCTCCTATCCTACATACCAGCAACTGGCACACTGTTTACACAGGGACACCTGAAGTGAAGAGTTAACCCTGCCTGAAACACAATAGTTCCATTAAACATAGTCACCCAAGTTCCTAATTTTTTATCCACACTTTTACAAGAACAACAGAACTTGTTCCACGGGTGGTGTTGAAGAGGTTTTTGCAACTGCAAGCAAAGCATTGCACAGAAATGCAGGACACCACCAACCAATACCAGCTGTACAAGTTGTAGTTATCTCCGACAGGAACCCAAACATGACTTGGTACTTATATGGCTTTAATACCGAAAGTTATGTAAATATTTAAATAACACTTACAGACAGTATCTTTCCTTGTGAGTTTACACTTTCCCATGGAAGACTTCCACAGTGATTAACAATGCTGATCTTTATCCTTCACACTGAGTATTCATTCATCCTTTCTAAAACTGTATATGACCCAAGAGGGCTATAATAGGGCAGTATTTATCTACCCTAATAATCTCCTGCCACTGCTTTAATTAAAACTCAGTTATATCACATCCATAAAATGAAAGGACACGTCCCACCACTCATCATCTTCACCTGACAGCTGTGATTGGTGCACCTTTGCAGGAGCAACCTTTGGAGGTCCTACCACCCACAACTCACCCTCCCCAGCCCTGGCTACTGCAGGCATAGCACTGTAAAACTAAAAACAAGCACACCTCCATGGAAGAAAAGCAGAACAAAACTGCAGAAAGATTTGCAGCTTAGGACCTCAAATGAATCACTGAGCACCTGGGAGTTGGTGTGCACCCCAACTTATGAGCAGGGCAATGCTACCTGTGCAGCACATGGGATTTTGGGAAGGCAAGTAGCCAGGGAGAAGGTAAGTTGGATATGGCACACGTGCCCATGAGAGACCTACTAAGAAGTTGTGGCATGGCGCAGAAATTCAGAGTATGAGGGATACCAGGATATAGGTGGGGGAACAGCAACCAAGGACATCTCTACAGTTTCAAAGCTTCAGCTTGCTCATCTATGTAGCAGGATTTTAGAGGGCCTCCAAGAGCCCACACAAATGCAAAGGGATTTCGAAGTCTGGAGTTTATTACTAGCAATATGACAAAAATGAGTGTGCACTACTTGCCCTTTCCACGTTTTAATCAACACAGGCAGTATCAGATGGTACAGATGTTTAGAAACACCATTTTCCCAAGGAATAAGCCATCCTGAACTTCCCTCACCACGAGTTTTTTGGCATTGTTATATGCAGTATCAGACCTGCAACTGACAGCATCCTTGGGATGCAGAGATGGGCAGTGAGCCTACAAGTTACAGGCTGTACAACCGCTGCTCTGGGCCTGAGTTACCCCTGCACTCTGCGCCTGCAATCTGCCCCATTCCCAACACCTGAAAGCAGAGCCATCTCTATAGAAGCCTTATCTGAATTATTTATTGTTTCAATTAAGTGTAACTATGTTTTCAAGCCTTCTTGGTCTATTAATCTTACCCTTACAGTATATTTTGCATTTACAAATTATATGGTGTTGAAAAACTTTATATTTTTAATTGTACTTCGAAAAAGCCCCTCTGCCTTCCATCCTAATTCTTACTGGAAGGTAGAAGACTGTGTCCTGTTCTAGCCAGTGAACTCTACAACACTTCACCGTCAGCATCAATGAGCTGATAAACAGATTTAAGTCCTCTGTGTGTCAATGAAGTCTGCACAGCCCCAGGAAAGAGCGTTCCTTAACTAAATGCCACTGCACGGCCAATAAACAAAACCTGATTGCATTTCTCATGGATTCCTCAGAACAGCGCTTCTTAAAACATAAATTAGCTCGACCATGGTTATCGACCATTTCTTATTTAGGACTTGAAATCCAGTTGCCATGTTCTGATCAATATAACTTTAATAGTAGGATAAATTTAGAGCTTAAGTTATCTAGTAGTAGTCATTTGTATACAATACAGGGTCTAAAGCCACATTCACATTCAAATGCCTGGTGATGAGGCTTGTGAGGAGCACAGTGCCTTAAAATGCAATGAATTACCTGTTTCTTTTCCTCACTAAACAACATTTCATAAAAGAAGCCGTAACAAAAGATAGGTGAACTTTCTGAGTGTCACAACCTACAACCTTTACTCATATGAGCAATGTGTTGCCTTCAGATCAGCTTCTCATTTGAAAGTTGCAGATCCTCATTGCTGACCTGAATACTAATTTTATGTAAATAAAATTCTGTGTTGAAAGACTGGTTAAAGATAAAATTGTTCTTGTACTTCAGGTCTGCAAGATGTTGTGCATACTGTACTCACAATTTTTTTCCAACAAGGGCAAAATACACTCCTGCTCTGCAGGAGATGCTCCACGGGCTGTAGAATTTGGCCCTTATTAATCACTTTTCCAGTGAGGGAAGGCACTTTTGCTGTAATGAACCTGGGCAGGTCACCTATAGGAAACCTTGAAATTCTTGCTTCTGTATTCTCAAAGAGAAACAAATACAAAACCAAAGTACTCATATTACCTACTGGTTATCTTTAATAGAGCTTCCTTCTGCAAATTCTAACAGACACTGCTCCAATCATCGTTTAACTGAAATAGACAGACTTCAAGGAGACTAAAGAAGGATTTGATTCTGGTTTCACAAAGCACATTTATTTTGTTTTTTAAATTTTAATTTAATGAAAGAACTCTGGATAAAAGTTATTGAGGACAACTGCTAGGATGGGACGGGGAGGGAATATTTTCTGCCAAAATTTTTTCTTTGCTTTCTCTCTTTCTGCATTTGGTGTTTAATGGCTGAGCATTATTTGCAAGGCCATTCCTTTTAGAAATGTAATCAACTCAAGTATTCAGCACCACAGACGATCTATTACTCTCCTCAAAACCAAGTCTCTGAGGCACAGATTCAAAAGAAAGGTTGAAGAGCTCCACCGTTCAAAGCATAACAGTTCAGACAGCTATACATCACTGTGTTTGTTTATTTATATAATTGGATCTGCTATCATTCAAGCTACACAACTTCTGCCAGTTTTTCCTCCCCCCTCTGAGAGGCACTAAGGAAAAAATCGCCCCAAGCAGCACACACGGCAAACGGTGAGCAGGGACTAATTTGTGCTCGCAGCTCTTCAGAACGCTTGGAAAACCAGCTCCTGCTCTCCCGTGGTGACGCTTCAAGAGTTTTCAAGCCCGAGAGCGGCCGCGACCGTGAAGCAACCCGGAGCCTGTCACCGCGCAATGAGGTTTGGGGGTTAAGGCAGCGCCGGGGGTGCCCGGGGATGCGCCCCGAAGGACGCACCGACACCCCGCTCTGCACCTGCACCGCTCTCGCCCAAACCGCAGCATCGCAGAGCGGCTCGGGGGGAAAGGGACCTTCTTAACGATCATCCAAGTGTCCCCCCCCGGCCCTGGGCGGGTCCATCCCCCGCGGGACCGAGCGGCCGGACAGGGGCAGCCCCGCCGCGCCCCGCAGCCCTGCGGCAGCCCCCGCGCGGGCGCGCACACACACACACTCACACACACACACCCCCCCACACACACACCCCTCTCCCAGCACACAGACACGCCAACTTCACGCTCGGCTCCCAACTCACCGGGAGGCACCGACCCCGCGGAGCGGCGCGCCCGGGATGCCGCCTCCCGCGGAGCGGAGCGCAGCCCGCAGGGGCCGGGCAGCGGCGGGGGCGGAGCGGCAGCAAGTTGCGGCGCCTCTGTCTCTCCTCCCTCTCTCCTCCCCCCTCTCTCCCTCGCTCCCCCCGCGGGAGGGTCGGGGGGAGGCGGTGGAGAGGGACGGAGGGCCCCGCCGCCCCTGCGCGACTGCCCCCCCGCTCCCCCGCGCACCGCACGGCGCCGCGTCTTTGCGGAGCCTGCGCGCATCCCCCTCGCACCCCAGTGTCTCTTCGCGGAGCCTCTCGCACCGCAACGCGCCTTCGCGGAGCCTACGCGCATCCCTCCCCCCGCGCACCGCACCGCATCGCCTCTTGAGCTTGAGCGCATCCTCCTTGCACCGCGCCTTTGCAGACCCTGCGCGCATCCCTCCCCCCGCGCACCGCACCGCACTGCATCACATCGCCTCTTGAGAAGCTTGAGCGTATCCTCCGCGCACCGCACCGCGCCTTTGCGGACCCTGCGCGCGTTCTCCCTCCCTCCCCCACGCACCGCGCCTTTGCGGAGCCTGCGCGCGTTCCCTCTCCCTCCCCCGCGCCTTTGCGGAGCCTGCGCGCATCTGCCCCTGCGCACCGCATCCCCCTTTGCGGAGCCTGCGCGCAACCCCCGCGCACCGCATCCCCCTGCGCGGAGCCCCCAGCCGCGGGGAGCGCAGGGGCTGGAGCGGGGCCGCTGCTGCCCGCGGAGCCCCGTCGCCAGGCTGCTCGGGTGGAGAGTGGTCAACCTGGAAAAGGAGGAAAAAAGGGATTAATCCATGCGTCCTATTATTCCCACCAGCATCACGCTGAGCGAGCACAACTATTGAAGATGGCTATTATGACAAAAGGGACCTCTGCGTAGTAATTTGTGGCTTTTTAATGTTGTTCCAAGGTCTTCAAGTGAAAGATAACTATATTTTACATGATGTAGGGAAGCAAGGGGACTTCGAGTGAAAAGCACTGTGAGAGCAGAGGCAGGAAAGGCTGCAGAGGCAAAACGCCTAGTTTAGACCTCTGGGGATTTTTTTAGGGAAATTGCACAATTGGTCTTAAGTTTCCACCCAGACGTAAGGACTGACCTAACACCCAGTGAGTTTCAAACTTCTGAGAACGAGTTCAAACCCCTATTCCATGCTGCAGTAACACATATGTCACATATGTGGCTGGCTCAAGGTTTGAGCCTGAATCTGCATTCAGTACTTAAAGAATGATTTGCCTATGCAGGGAACTGTTGGGGGGGTTGTTTGCTTGTTTGTTGGGTTTTTTAATAATCCCTATACATCAGTGCCATCAGCATGTTCATCTTCGCCTGATCTTTGGCAAGATTATAGCTCAGTTTATTATCTCCATGCACACCCATCTAATGAATCCACTGAGCTGATCTTTTATTCACGTAGTCTTTCAGTATTGCCAGCTCTTGGGCTTATCTGTTGATTTTCTTGTTGTTTTTCTTTGTATTCTGAACCTTCCTTAAGGTTTGTCCAACAACTTCTGTCCTCACTGTGCAACATAGCCTGTGCCTAGAGGAGTCCAGCCCACCTCAGTTTGTCCACATGGCTCCTGGTCCTACAACAAAATGTGAATTAATCTACCATGTAGCCTGCCAGCTCTTGTAATATCCAGCTGATGACTGTGATTTTACCAATCTGGTGTTGCTTTTCTTCTCTTGCTAACATGCCACTATACTAGCACATTGTAGCTGATCTAATAATGTTTTCTCACACTTTGTTCTCTGGTTTCCTTTGCTGGTCCTTCTTGCAGAGAGTTCCATTCAAAACCTTCCATTAACAACAAGCTGGCTTTGTGAAACCCCTGACATCTGCATCCAAATCCCACTGGTGACTCTGCAATGAACCCAACTGTCTCAATCACTTTAACTCTTTCCCTTCCAGTTGTGCTGATTTCTTGTTGTTATAGTTAATGAAGATTTGCAGATGTGGAGCAGTTTTGCTTTATTTCTGTCCTCCCTCATTCTAGACCAGTGATTCCACACCTCTGCTCTAGGTTCACATACATCCTGTGTCCCTGGCAGGCCATTTGGTGCCTCCATAGTGTTTTCAGTTGGAAATACGAAATCATTCTGATTTCTAGGAAATTTTGAAGGCTAACAGCACTGTATAGGTGCAAAAAGACCAGGAACCAATATTCTAACAGCTACTACCCTTCAGTTCTACTTTTTGTCATCGTTTGATGTCATCATATAACTGCAATGTTTGTTGAGTCTTCACAAGGGATGAACAAAGCACGCCAGCGCACTGAAACCCACAGGAACTTTCCATCTCTTTACACCTACTGTAGACATTCCTGGTTTCCCAGATACTTTATTTATTTGGATTTAATTAGTTGAAAAACCTTCCAAGAAATGTAAGCTAAATCAAAACCATATACATGCTTTTGAACAAGAGTCACTACATATGGTATAAAAAGGGTATCGCCATAACAATTTGTATTTTCATCTTATCCTGTACTCGTGTTCAAATGTAAACAAAGCCAAAAACATCTCCAAAGCAGAGGGGTGGTGTTCCTTTGCCTCTTCCTTTTTTCTCTCCCACCTCCTCTCCCTCCTTTGCCCTCCAGCTCCAAATACGATTTGGTTTAATTTATCTTCCTCAGTGTTCAGGAGGAAAACAATTATTCTATGTTTTACTTATAAATCTGGAAGTGGGGTTTGCTCATTAACTAGCATTTATTTGCAGCTCTATTCAGCACTCAGGCAAATATCAAGGAGGAAAGGGGAGACACAGAGAATGAAGGATGGGATGCAGCCTGTCATCTCTTGACTAAAGGGAAAGATTAAACATGGAGTCAAAAAGGAGGGGTATATAGTGGCCTGTAATGGCAATGGAGAGCTGGCAGAGATGGAGGGAAATGATCTGGGTACATGAGAGGCAACGATTAACTCCTTCAAAAAGGCGAGCAAAAATCAAGCGCTCTTAGACGTGATAAATTCTGCTTCCCACAAGAGTGAAACTATTCCCTCCTGTCATTCCTATGACAGGTGCTCCCAAAGGCCCAATTGCTGCTAGAGCTCCATTATTTGAGGTTTTGCGCCGATACATAAATGATGTGGTGCCTGCCACAAGGGCCTTACAGTTTAGCACGAACCAAAATACAACAAAGGAATGTAAAAAATGGCAGAAGGGCCCAGGAGGGGAAGGACAGCTGAAACCTTACAAGCCTGTTACAGAAATTCACTGGAATTAACATATGTAAATAATACAAGAATTATGTACCTTCATAGTAGAGACCGACTCTTCATCTCAGGCACTTCCATTGCTTTTTTTTTTTTTTCCCCATTCAAGAACTGGAAAAGCACATAAATAGTCTTTTTGCCCAAGCAGCTGTTATTGGTAGTAGTTAGCGCAGCAGGTTAGCGCAGTAATAGCTGCAGCAAAATGTATATGAGCTGCTGGAGGTCACTACCTGTGACTTGTGTCATTTTGGGAGCAGCAGCAAGGAGCAGCTGGACACACGCAAGCTTTGCTCTGGCCCTGGCTAGAGCTGCCCATCTCTGTCCCTTGTTCAGCTCCTGTGTCGCCCTGTGTTGTACCAGCGCTACTCTGTAAATGAGCTGTGGATACAGAAGTTTATTTTTTCAGCTGGATCAGTTCCCAGCCCAGCTCCTGGTGAAGGCTCACAACTACCCTGGCTGGCCAGCATGGGAAGGAGCGGCAGAGGCAGGTGCAGAGGTGCAGCAAGGCTTGTACAAGCTGCTGGAGGTGTTGTGCTCCAGGTGCACAGGACTGGCCTCAGCTGTGCTTGTGCAAAGCATGTGGTATTACTAAACTGCATTTTCAGATGTCTAAAATGGATTTAGGTGCTCAAATTTAGACACCTTAGTTTTCAGTTTCGTAGGATGGTATGCACCAAGCCAGCAGTTCACCTCCACCAAAATGAGGAGGCCTTGTTCCCTCCCAGGTGTGCCATCCCATAATCTCTCTTTTATCAGCCACGCTCCCTGTGAATGAATAAAGTCCTTCACTCACCAGTGCTGTTGACTAACCAGGAGATGTGTCCCAGAAAAAAAACAGCTGCCTAGTTTTCTCCAGGGTCAGTGAATTGAATCAGCTCACAGGCAAGTTAAATAAGCTCCAGAGCCACCAGCAGTGATGAGGCAGGATTTTTGGTTGGGAAGAGTTCTGGGTTAGTGGAGAAAGAAAGAAGGAGAAGGAACAAGACTTCCCCCTTATGGCAAGAGCAAGACATGGGATATGCTTTGGTGCTCATAGAAGCAGCTTTGGAGGTCAGTTAACATATTTTAACCTAGGAACGTGCAAAACTCTGCAGGAACAGAGAGCTCTGCAGTTTGCTGCAATCCCTTAACTCATTTCCTGTTTTATATAATATATAGTGTGGTCCTAGTTTCACATCTCTTATTCATGTAGAAATACTTGTTAAAGGAGTTTTAGTAAGTAATTGGGGAAAAATCTGAATTCTCAGCCTGCAGGGTTCTGCGGTTTGGAGAAACTGAGGTATCTTTTGAAGATACGTTGAGGTATATCCCCTAATTATAATTTGTGTATAGTATAAACAAACCTATTATAAAGAGAATGTAAATGTGAAGTTCCCATGGGTGATTAACGCAGAGAAGTACTATGAGGTTAAACAAGCCCTTCCAGTGTCCCTCATCCATGCCACTTTGTGTGATTTAATGTGCTCTCTCTAACAAGGGAGAGGCTCATCCTCACTCAGCTCCCTCACTCTGCGCACCAAAAAAAAAAAAAGCTGAAGGGGCTGACGTGTTTTTTCTTCACACAAGTCCTGCCTCATTCCTAGCTTCTCATCCACCCACTCCATCTAGTGTGGACTTTGTCCTCACTTGACAGAGTGTATTATGACATTGCCCAGAGCTGCCCACAAAGATAACAATTACCACTCTATACCTACATTGTCGGCCTAGTTTTCAAGAGGTCTGAGCAGTACTACTTCTTTAAGGAGCAAAAGGACCTGGGGGGTACCATCACCTTTGAAAGTCAAACCATTAGGGATAGGAAGGGGACTTAAAAGAGGGCACAGGGGCTGGTAAGAAAGCATTGTTTCCATTCAAGGAGTGTATTAGTAAGAAGTTGCTACTGGCTAGGAAACAGAATAAATAATCTAATAGAACTTTCTTAGAGACCAAAAAAAAACCTGTAAAAGCCTGGATGGTTACATGCTGCATCTCTGAAATCAATGACAAATCACATTATGGTTTGGGCATGTAAAATAGTTCTGTCAAAGGAATGGCTTCTAGCATGGCAAATTTATCTGAGAGAGTCATTGTTAGTTCTGCCTCCTGGTTAATGCTGAGGCCTTGTGGGCAAGTAAACTCTCTTCTGACCCAAGTGTTAGACCTAGGCTTTCTCCAAAGCAGAGAAATTCACTACATGGAAGAAGTTATTCCTTGTGATGCCACCATCAGGGATGACCACTGCCATGCTTCTCATCAAGGAGGAAGGACAGAAGGTCAAAGGAGCTGCTTTATCTATTAAGCAGCATCTGGACCAACGATCGACCTTAGCAAATAATCAATCTTCCCCATTCTTCATGGGTGGGCTCCAGGTGCCCAGCTGTGGCTTCTGACTCACTTTGCCAGTCTTGAGTGCCCTGACTGGGCTGCAGTTACTCTTCTGCAGCACAGCAACAGGGAAGAAGAGCGAGGTCTGCAGTGCATCTGCTCAGCAGTTTTCCACACACAGCTTTCCACTCAGGAATCCTATTGTTATGAGACATTAGATTTTTTAGGCTCATCAATTTGGGTGACACAATCCAGCAATTTATTTTTAGAGGGAGTGAGCAGGTGTCCATGGCAGCATTTTAGCTGACAGTGCTGCAGTATTGCTGTTCAGGAACACTTGGTCGATCTTTGTATCTTGACTCATTACTGGAAAATATGATTATTTTACCACTATACTTGTTTTTAGCTTGAGGAATGGCCTGAATGAGACAAAGGAAAACACTTGCACCCTAAAACTGACTTCTATTTATCAGATTTCAGCACACTGATAGGAAACTAGAGAAGTGGTACTAAAGATTAATCTGCAGCATTGACTGTAGATGATTGTTAGGGAAGAGAACAAAAATAATAAATCAAAGCTAATGACCGTAACTGATTTAAAAAACATTTTGATTCAGAAAATCACATCAAAATCAATTATTTTTTTCACAAGTATTAGAAATCTGCATATGAATTATTCAGTTAGAAAATTGATTGCTAGTGTTACAAATAACAGCAATCTACATTCATACATTCATAGTTACAAACTATTTTCATTAGTTCTTTTTTTTTTTTTTTTGCATAACTACCTAAACAATTTTTTAAGACTGCTGTGACATAGTCCTCCATTGTTCTTTTTCTAGGAGAAACAATATACTGAGGTTGACCCAAACCCACCTGAATGTAATTCCCAGGATGGCAAATTGATTTCTAATGACGGTCACAAGCGTCATACTTGAATATACAAATTACTTAGTCTATCTGAGCTCCCACTCTTTGTATTAAAAATGTGATAACTATGCAAGTTCAGTTTGCTGCAGCAAAGTTCAGGACATATTGCTGGCTTTGGGGTATAAGGGGCCAGTTTTCCATTACTAAATATGAACAAGGATACTGCTGCATCATGTGTAAAGAGGTTGAAGTGATCCTTAAAAACACACCAACAAACCTCATCAAGAAATCCAAGCCATTACCGCAAAGGAACCTATTCTGAATGTCTAGCCTGACCACAGAGCAAGTGCTTGGAAACAAATCAAAACCTGCCTGAGGAACTGAGTAAAAAAGATTTTCTGAAATCACTAATGCTCATTTCAGTTAGTAGCCCGCCTGCCACATGTAGTGAACCTGAACATATTGTGGCCATTATTGCTCAAAAGTAGGTTTTTGCCAAAAAAAAGGAAAGACAAATTATTGAAAAGAAAATCAGTTCCATTGCCACTGTCACATGCTGAGGTAAAAGGTTGATTCTTGCTAAGGCTAGAAAAATTTCTTTGCCTTTAGGCTAAGAATGATTAGTTATTACTCACAGAGACACTAGAAAAATATGGAGAGAAGGAAGGAGAAGGCTAAATTCATAGTTCAGAGCAAGAGCGATGGCTGTGCGGGAAGTAAATTACATTTCTCAAGGTGAAAACTGTCCTGGTCTGAGATCAGAAATTGGTGGATGATGCAATGCAGCCCATTACCACCCCAAATGGGAAAGTACAGGCTCTGTCTCCCTTGTTCACGATCTGGGCAAGGGGCTCCAGCACAAGAAGTGTTCAGGTCCTAGAGAGTGGAAGGAGTCCAGGCCAGCACTCAATTTGAGTGACAAATGCTTCACCAAGGTATGACGTCTTGTCACAGCTGACTGCATTTAGGAAGAGGTTTGAAGGATTACAGGCTAAGGTGGGTTACCTTTCCCACCTCCCCTACCACGAAGCTTGAAGTTATATTAGAGGTTCAGAGTTACACGGTGCATTAAATGCCATCCATGGGGTCAGACTTGTGGCTGCCCATATCACAAGAAGCACCATCACAAGAGCTACAGGTGGGGGACACGATCCCAGGGGTTGTCTGCTCCTTTGAAAGCAGCAGTAGCCCAGGGGAGGTGAGCTGAGCCAGTCTTGGTGCACAGCTGTGACAGCAAGGAGTCCAGCTCCCGGATAGTCTTTTAACTTTTACTCCTGTAATAGTTTTTCTTTCAGGTTTCTCCAGGTGGCTTTGAGTTGTCAAGAAATCACAAAAGAAGCCTGGGAGACATGAATAAATTAATATATATGTATTTTGAACTTCAAGAATGGTTTTTATGGCTGTGTATATCTCCCCTTCCTGTTGGTATCTTACAAATAAGAGAAGTATCTTACAAATAATAGAAGTATCTTACAAATAAGAAAAAAGGATCTAAAAAATAACCTTGAAGTTAATTTTTATTACATGCATTATAATTAATTAAAATGCAGAAATTAGTCTTGAGCTAAATGCATACTTCAGGTGCCCCAAGATAGGGATGTATTTAAAGTGAGAAGCAAACATAATCCATTACACAGAGAAAAATTACAGACAGAATAAAATTTAAACAAGTCATTATTTGAAATGCAAAAATGTAATATATGTGTTTTAGAATAAGTTAGATGAAAGATTTTCCACTTTCTTTTCCCACCTTTTCAAATCTTGTGGAAAGAGACATGCCCCAGGCAAACTCAGGAACTACATCCTTTTTGATAAAAAGGCCTTTCTGTTTCAAAGGCTATCTGCTCGCTAATGCAGCAAAATCTATTTAAAATTGAGGGAGAGTAAAGCTTTTGATTTAGTACAGTGTTAATGATAGGAAAGACTTTTAATCCTCAGTTTTCTGAAGTCTCTTTAAACTACTGGCAGATACTACCTTATATCACTGTGTGACATTCACTTTCAAAAAATGTCTGTTACTTTATTTTTATTTTTGTAACAAGAAAAGTATAAAAGAAAATAAGCCAAATGAATATCATGGTTAGAAGCATTAACTTCCAAGGGACCTGTTAGAAAAGGGGCAGTTGTCCCATGTTGGCTGGAGCAATCCTGGGATGCAAACCGTTTTTGTGGCATCTTCAGACACTATATTCTTTCAAGCTGTAGGCTGCATAGCCTGCTCCTGCCTTTGTGACCTTACGTGCTTCACAGCGAGTTATTCTCTGGGATACTTCTTTGGGTTGTCAGGTGAGTGTTTTAACTCCAGTAACAGCTGATCTCCCGGTCTCTAACTTATGTGGTAGGGTAGTAGAAGGAAAATTGGTAAAAACTCATAAAAGCAGGTGATCTGGTTGGCATCTGCTGTGGTTGTCTCCCTCTGTCTTATCTGCCTAACACCTCTCTAATGCAAGCAGATGAATTCCCATGCAGTGTTAGCCTGGACAGTGCCTGGGAGTGATGGGAAGGGGGTGACAGGAGCAAAATCCTTCCCACCTTCACATAGTTGAAGGTCCTAACTGCAGCAATGGGGATCCATAGACAGAGGCTTTCCTTCTGGCTGCAGCAAGCCGCAGCTGTGATAGTGCCCCTACTTTTTTGACTTATCGTAGCATTTATATCAATTACCACTAAGCATGATTTATAAAAATACAGATTACTTTAAATACTGTTCTCGGTTCCTTGCAGGGGAGACTAAATCTGAAAAGCTGATGAAGAAACAAAATGCAATTCTCTAAGTATTCTTCAAGCTACTGTGTAACAGCTAAATTGCTGACTTGTGTCCTTTTTTTCCTTCATCAGATCCTTTTCCTTCCCTTCCCCACTGGATATACTGTGTAACCATACCACAGAGATATTAATGTAATTACTGGGCAAGACAAATCAATGTGGGTTTTAAACTGCCTGGGTGTTATGTTCAATGCTCTCTTTTCTGGGCCAGCCCTTGTACAGCTGGTGCAGGGAAGCAGAAACGTGCAACCTCCAATAACCTCGCCAAATCCCCGAAAGAACTAAAGCAATGCAGGAGATCATTTTACCATTACAGTGGTAGTGTCCAAGATGCTGCTATAGAATAACATACTTCAGGAGTTCCTAACACAGCTACAGAAAATGTTGCTACACTTTTCACTGAGGCTGATAAAATAAAATCAGAAGCAAATCCTTAAAGAGCTTAAGATAATAATCTGATTGGGTTTAATTTATGACAAATCTTTCTTGTATTTAAGAGAGTGATTAAGGATTTTCTCATACGTCTCTGCCTGCTGGTATTGAAATCCAGTATTCCTTTGTCTTTGTTTTAGGGTAAGAAGTCCATGTGTAGAGAGTTGGTGCCATGTCTCCAGATCTTGCTGTACACCACCTTATTTGATAGCTTCTATTACCATGTGTACAGCTTGAGGAGCAGGAATGCAAAGAGCAGTGGTGCAAGGTGCCAAACACACCTGTCCTGGGCTTTCACCCCCTCCTTCTTGGGCTGGTAGTATTCCAACACTGCCTTCCCAGGAAACTGCCTTAGCAGGGAGCAAGGGCTATGGAGAAAGCTGGTGTTATTTTAAGCTCACCAATTAGTATATTCAACTGAGATAGACTGCACTGTGCAGCATGTAGCTGGTGTAATTCTGCAGACATGTGAGCGTGATTTTAGTACAGTTGCTGTTTTGTGTGAAGAAAGTTAAAAAAGGGCAGAGTGGGCTGGTGTCAAAACCCCAGAGTCTTCCAGTAACTTTCTTACAAAAAGAAGAAGAGCAGAAGAAGGAGGTTATCAAAGATTATAACATCTCTGGGGACAGAAAGACTGCCCTTTGAGACCATTTCCCACAGGGCATTTTAGTAGGAGCCTTCCGTGTCAGCTCAGTTCTTGGATGTTCTTGTTACACTTTCCCAACATTAAGGTTCCAAATTCCTTTTCTTTTCAGTCACTTTTGTGTTATTTGCCATTTCAGGAAGAAAACAGTAAAACATTACAATTTTATGGTGCTGAAATGCCAGAAGCATTTGGAGTGACTTTCACCAAGCCATCTTAAAAGTAGGTCAATGGCTATACATTTTGATGAGAACTGCAAGGCTACAGCGGATACTGAGTTAATCATGATGTATATAATGAAAATACCCCCCTAACCTCACTGCAGGTGACAGTCTGAACACAAATATATCTTCACTAATCTTTTCTCAACTGATTGTTTCCAAAGGGAAAGGTCTCATGACATTTTCTTTTCCATTAAATACCATGGGGCAAAATCTGTACAGTTTGTTTGAACAAAGACATCTAAATCCAGATTAATCCTGTAAACTCTCAGGATGAGACAGTAAGATTTCATGGAAACAGAAGAATAAGTAATAAAACTTAGTTTAAACTAATTTATATCTGGAATTCCTTTTCCCAAAGTAAATCTGCAATTAGCTATACTCAGACAAAAGACAGACCTCTCATAGGGACGGTTCAGCTAGTGCAATGTATAGATTTGGGTCTGTGCAGCTATGCAAAGTCACCGTTAAAACCCTGCAGGAAAGCCCAGGCATATTTTAACTTATTGAATTTCCCTAGAGCAGTTATTCTCTGCTGTAGTTCATTTCCGCCTTGGTTTGTTGCTTTAAAATAGCTATTTTTAAAATTCTGAAATCTCTTTATAGTTGGCAGGCAGAAAGCGTAGGCTGCAGGCAGAGAAATGGGTAGGAAAAAGGAAGGAAGGAGAGAGAGCAACTCTGGAGTACATCAGAATGAATGCAAACATTACATTACATAATGTAAGATGTAAACTCTTTTAAAAACAATAGTAAAACCCTTTTGGACAGAGCAAACACCAGAAGACGACAGGGAGAAGTGTGCTGACTAGGCTTGCATGTACTGCATGGAGGTGCTCTCAGTACAGTTCCCAATGAATTATAAACCCTTGGACTGATGTGAGAAAAAAAAAAAGATGAATTATGTATCAATAACTAAAAATAAAATAGAAACATCCAAAGAACTACAGGCTGCTTAAAATGGGGACTGGTAGGGGAAATCTGGGACTGCATAAAGAATTCAAGTGTCCTCCTAGGTGGTGGGTGAACACAATCTCCTCGTGGGATGCCTGGCTTCAGAGGGCTAACAGGGGACTCAAAGAAACAGGAGGCAGACAGAAAGAAACATAGCAGTGAAAAACCTATTACTCAGATAATATCCAGGCTTTGGAGGCTGCATGTCAGAGAGGCTACAGAAGAATGGCAGCAGCATTCAGCACTGTTGCTGATATTGTTGGGGTGAGCGGTGGAGCAGGCAGTGGTGAGGGCAGCAATAGTCTGGTGGCCTTGAAAGGTTTCATCATGATGGGGAGGTGATGATACTGGTGAGGAGCAGCTTCTGTGCAGATCAGGAAACTCTGCTGAGAGGTAGAGGAACAAATAAGAGGACAGAGTTGTTCTCCAGGACTTTTCTTTTGGTGAGAGAGATAAAAATATCTATTTTAAAAAATCTAATTAGCTTGTAAATGAGGAGATTCTGGAGCAATCTGTCACAAGCTATAAATAACATGGTTCAGAAAACAAAGTCCTATCAAAGATTCAGTGGATAGAATCTGGATAAGTCTGAGCTAAAAATAAAATGTAGATCTTGACCAGTGAAACAACTTATGACAGGACATGGTTAGTGTTTCTCTCAAATTAAATCTTTGAATTAGGATTTTAGTTTTCCTTCTTTAAAAAATGCTCTTATTCAGTCAGCAGAGAAGCGTTCAGAACTGCCTCCCTGGGGTAAAGGGTAAAATCCTAGGGAGTTATACAGAAGCCTGCTGTGATGCACCCTGGATTTTAAATCTGTGACTTTAGAATAACGACCCTTGAGTAATACGTGATTAGAAGGGCTGAAAATGTGTATTAATTAACACTGAAATGCTAATCAAAGTGGGTTGGTTAGGCAGGCAGCCATAAAGGACAAACTATAGAAACAAGTTACGTTTCAACATGAGGAAAATATGTAAGAAAAAATTGTTTCCAGAGAGTAATTTCTGTTATTTCTCCTTCAAAACAGCCTCATTTAGGATGATTAATTTCTTGTACACTTTTTTGTTGCTAATGCACACTTAAATATTCCTAACTTATGCATAAGTACATAAATTGCAAAAAGTCTATGTAGTGTAGGGCTACGTAGGATTATAGAGTTGGCCATTAGGTTGTACATTTTGAGCACAGGCTGACACTGAAAGCAGAGATGGGAACTGGGTCCTCCTCCTGCACCGCAAAATTGTTTCTCTGGGTGGAGGAAGCTTCTGTGAGACACAGCTGAATGGTTCCAGCTTTGCCCAACAGAGAAAGGCTGCAGATGAACTTGGTACAGGAAAGTAAACCTTAGAAGCATGTAGATGCTTGTGAAAATCTCTCGTGTTTTCACCCCTAGTGTCTTAATGCATCTGGCTGATTGTCAAGTGCCAAGTCTACATTCATCAATTAAATGAGAATCATTACAAACTGTCTCACCCATTGTCACAGAGGCAAAGGTTCCTTTCAACTCTAATAAATTAAATTAAATTAAATTAACTCAAACCCTGCAACGACAGACAGATTGGCTTTGTGTTTAGGGGCATTAGATTGATCGACACCTGTCTGGTTGACCAGTAAGGGTTTCCAGAATGAATAGCATCAGTTAAGGGGGGTTAGTGCATTATGAGAGGGACTTTGCATGTACAGTCATGAGCTGGTGGATGCAGCACTTGGGAGAAGCATCCAACCTGTCCTGTAGCATTACAGGAAACCTGTCCTGTTAGAATACAGGAAACTTCTTATGGAGCTCTGAACATGGGACTAAATGCTTGTAGATGTTACTGCTTTTGCTCTTTCATTTACCTCTATTCAATGTATCAAGCAGGAAACAATGTCTCTGCATGGAGCAGCAAATCACTAAGAAAGCCTGTCTCACATACAAGATTTTCTCTGCACTTCTTCCCAGTTGGCACATCCTCTGGTGACCACCAACACCTACAGTTTACCTTTGCTGCCAGGATGTGGATCTAGTTCATCTTTACCCTGTATATATGTTTTTTAAAAGCCTGTTTTACAGGAAGAGCTGCCCGTTCACCAGAGCTTCCTGTTTTTTAACAGTTTTATCAGATTACTGTTGGCAAACGTAAGCCCGACATGGTGGCACTGGTAATTCACCTTTGCTAAACCTCTTTTGTGTTGAACAGGTTCTGAACAACAGTTGCAGACTTGCATTCGATATGAGGAAGCTGTATTGCCACACCAACTGCCATGTGATTTTGTTCCGGCAGCAGATGGTTGCATGTGAAATAAGGAGTTGGCTGGGAGCAGTTCAGGATTGGTGCTGAAAATCTAGCTTCACAGCTGGTGTTAAATCAAGGTGGTTTTACTTAAGCCATTAAGCATTCTTCTACCTGAGGCTCTGGCACATGGGAATTCTGAAAAGATTGGGAAAAGCTTGAAAGATGTGCACATTTTTTAAATCCATTGAACTATTTTAAAGATGCCCTTTTTAACATGTTGTGTAGCTGAATTACACAGCTGTGTCTGTCTCAAAATACAGTTAAACAGGCTGCAATTTTGCAAATATTTAAAATTGAGAGTAAATAACAATGGAACTTGATGGCTATGGTTATATGCAAAGCACTATCCTAACTGTATAAGAAAGGCTTAATGTTCTGACTTGCTTTTACGAATTTAGGTACAAAAGAAATCAAAGTAATAGTAGTCCAGAAAACTATTTTTGAAGAGGAATATACCAATAATGTAAATGTAACTGATTGTCAGTTAAATATATTTAGTGTTGAATTTTCTGGGTTAGTTCTCATAGGATACCTCGTCCTGAGAAACATTCAGTCAAATTTAATTGCAGCGTTATCTTCTGGTCTCTGTTACTAGAATCTCTAGTCTAGAAATAGCGGAGGTGCTTCTGTTTTCCTTCCTTTTAATGTTCTTGGTATGATTCTCATAGCAGAGGCACAGGTGGGTGTAACCACAAACAACTCCAGTGAAGCAACGGAAGCAGTTTGCAGAGGCAGTTTCATAAGGGGTGGTGGCAGATGGAGGTGACAGCTGATAATCTTGCACTTGGGAACACGATACGTGTGGTTTTTATCAGCATTCTGGTAAAGGCTCTTCCTAATTTATTTCCCTTTCTCCTCTCAATCATTTGAGCGTGACAGATTTTAGTGATTTGCTGCTGACTTCCCCATGTGCTGTAGACTTATACCCATCAGTAGGAGTGATTTGTATAGCAAAGCAAGTGGTGTTGCCAGTGGCTGTACCACATGAGGAAGCTGTACTTTTACAGGATTTGCAGTATGATTGCGTAATGGCACCTGAAGTTTGCATCTTTCAGGGAGAGTTTCTAGACCAGGTCTGGTCAGCTCCTATGGTTTGAATGCTCATTTGTTGTTGGAACACATTAGGTGTCTTCTGTTTTGGTTTCATCTGAAAGGAGTTCATCTCATGTCCTCAAAGACCACTCTAGGATGACAACTGAACCAGGAGGAATGCAATCAGAAGATTCACTTCTGAGCTGAAATGGTAATGTAGATGTGTAGACACTACCATCATAAAATATCAGTCTCTCTAGTAGAGTTGCAGGTATAGTTATTTCTAGAAGACTGAAAAAAAATTGTTGCCTCCCAGGTCTAAAAAATATTCTACAGTTACAGAGATGAAGAGAGTACAGTATTTGATCTTTTAATGAAAAATGATGTAAGTCTAGCAAGAGTAATATCATGATCCACAAATCCTGGCACTTTTTCTCACAGGATGGGACTTTCCAGGGACCTACCTCCTTCTTGCTTATAAAAGGAGAGCAGCAAAATGCAACTTTATTTTCCCAGCATTGGGATAGAATCTAGTGAGTCAGAAGTAACAAAGCTGCTGTCTCAAAATCTTCTCTCAGAGGTGGAAGCAGAAGAGTTCTGACCCCAGCCTGGGTCTACGCACTTGTGATATTTTCACTTGCATGAGGTGTGCTTGAAGTCCTCAGCTGCCAGTTCTTAGAACAGAAATCACCTCCAACACATTGCTGCTACCACACTCACCCACAGATTAAGCTCAGGAAGGAAATTATATCAGTCAGACCCAGACTGAATGCAATAGCATGTATGCTAGTATCACTCTGATGATGGGGGAAGCTGTGTGTATATAAGAGCCACTGAGAAATCCGCAGAAGGTGAAGTGGTTGCAGTCTTTACACAGTTTTCAGCACAAATCTGCAGTAAAACTGAAAAAATGGTTCAGGAAAATGACCATTCATAGTTCAGTGAAATATCCAGGTGACCAGGTTTATGCTTAACTGTCAGCTTCGACAAATATTTCATTGCTCATGCAAGAGACCCAAAGGAAAATCACGGATAGGGAATACGTGCAGATGGCACTGATGGATCTTGGGATTATACAAGAGGTCAAGAAAACAAATTTATAGTAGCTCTTTGAAAGAACAGAATCAGAGGATGCATCAAAAAGCTTAATATGTTAAGAAGAATGAACACTTCTTTGGGCAAGTCAAATCATGTCTCCAAAATGTATTAGAGCATGAGAAGAAGTCAACAGGCATGTGGACAACTCATTGTGTTGATATATACTGCTTAGACTTTCAAAAGCTACTTGAAAGAGCTTTGCAGCAAAAGCTCCTAAAACCAAAGCTATCCTGGGATAAAAAATGTCGGCTCTCACCTACATAATTGACTATTTTAAAGATAACAAGCAAATGGTAGGAATAAACTGTTTTCACAGAAGGGAGAGGTCACTTTGGGGAGACAGAGCTTTGAAGACAACTCTGTGAGAGCTTGTGCTATTCAAGATGTTCGTAACTGGTCTGAGGTGAGTGAGAAATTGCAGGATATCATTAAGTGATGATCCTAAAGTATTCATGTATGGAAGGAAAAGGCTGACTGACTAGATGCAGACTGACTAGATGCAGACTGAATAAGCTGGGGTAATGAAATGAAAGATGAAATTCAATGTACATAAATGTAAAGTGATGAACATGGGAAAAAACATTTCTAACTTTATATACACAATAATGGGTTCTGAGTGAGTTGAGCCACACACAGGAATGAGATTTTAAAATAAATTTCTAAAAATGCCATCTCAATACACAGTAGTAATAAAAAAAATCAAGTCTAACGTTAGAGAAAGGAATAAAGAACAAATCTGAAATTATTATGATTATGCAGTTCATTAATTCACATTTTTAATGCTTTATCCAGTGCTGGTCTCCCTATCTCGATATGTATAAAATAGAACTAAAAAATAATGTGCAGAGGAGGAAAGGAAGGAGAAAACGAAAGAAAGAACTGTGAAGAAACATAATGGAATATACAGAGTCATGAGTGGCGCAGAGAAGTTGGATGGGGGAATGGAAAGAAACAACAAATGCAACTAGCAGGCGGCAAATTCAAAACTACCAAAAGGAAATATTTTTCATGCAAGGCACTGTTTAAGCTATGACATGCATTGCCTCAGGGTAGGTGAGGTACTAAAAATATACATGGGTTAAAAAACCAACTAGAGTAAAGTAATGGAAGAATAATTTTTTGAGGGCTATTAAGGACATGCTAAATAGTAAGTACCTACCATTGAGTGCATTTAATAAGCTATTAAGTAGCACCTCTAGCTAAGGAAGTCCCAGAGCCACAACACACTGGAAAATGGGAGGGACTTTCAGAGAAATATTGTTATGAGCTTGTCCTTCTCTCATGCACTTCCTTTGGCACTTGCTTTTGGTACCTGATGGAGAGAAGAACCTGGGTTAGATAGACACAACAAGATCACTCGTGTGCAGGGTGATGTTTGGAAGATGCTACCTTCACATTTTCCTTTCAAGGCTGAAAGATGACAAACCCAACAAAGACAGAAGTTGTTTGGGTCAAACCTACACCTCACCAAGTAGAAGCTGTAGTCTAGAGGCTGGTAAGATTTTGCGTGGGCAGGACACATCTTCTCTGATAAGGGCATGTATTTTTTTTTCCATTTCTGTGTTAGGAATTCTTGGGGGGGGAGGGGGGCATAGCTCGCAGAGAACTATAGCTATTTTCACCTCCCAAGATCAAGCCATGGATAGAAACACTGAAAGACAGGCTTTCCTTTTTACATTAGCAAAAGCATGGATCTCCCACAGATGAAATTCTGTAACAGCACATTAATTAATTTCTCACATATTGCTTGTGTCTGCAAGGATGAAAGAACAGCTCCTGACGGTGCTCCCACCTATATGCAAAGGGATGATAAAAATATATTTTTTTAATTTTCAGTATCTAGCATGTTCTACACATTGTTATTCAATAACATATTCTAGCTGTTGTTCATAAATTACTTCAGATATGTTCCCTCCTTTAATGATAGCAGCACACTCCTTAACAAGAGCTGGTTGTCAAACCAGTGTGTGCCATTTTGAATCAGTTCATTTTACGCGTACATCTAGACCTGCAATAAAATGTAGGTGGAATAATCATCTGCTGGAGTGCAGTTTATGCCTAACTCCCAAAGTAATTAGAAGCACATGAGGACAATTTTGACAGTGTACTTAATCATTGGGACTTATTTTCCCGTCATGCCCTCAGAGGACAATTTGATGGCCATGTAAACAATTAATCACCTGTGAACAAACAAGACTATCATGGGAATGTAATTACCAAATATAATTTTTACCTTTTAAAAAACCAGAAAGCCACAAAATTGTATTGGGCTTGTTTGTTTGTTTGTTTTTAAGTAGATGCCCAAATAGCTTCATCTAAACCAATGACTGATCCTCTGAATTCCTGGGTGTTCAGCTCTGTTGACAGGCCACGGACCTTCACTTTAAAAATTCAGATTAATTGTACCATGGATAGTTTAAAACGCAAAGCCATGCACAAATGTGCTGAAGCAGAATTTGTAGCAGGGCTTTTTGCTGCTACAGCAGCAGTTAGCAGGAGCGGAGTGAGCTTAACCCAGCCGAGCAGTGTTTCTGTGAACAGTGACTGCAATGCAGACATACTTGGAACAGGAAAAGGAGTGGCTTTGAATGATGAAGTAGAGTTAGGGTCTATCCCACACACCAGAGATTTACTATGATGCAAGGTAATTGCTTAAGAAACAGTGTTTTCTGAGATGTTTTCCAACCATGTTCCTAATTTTTAAGCACTGCAGGCAGCTGGCTTTTCCATCTCTGTCTGAGCTGGACAACAGTAGAGGGGCTCTGGCTGGGTACAGCTTGTTACCACTGAATGCATTTAATCCAGCCTGGAGAGAGGCCAAGCACAATTGATAGCTGAGGGCTCAGGGAGCTTGAGTGGAAAGAGTGCCACGAGTTAAGGGAGGTTTCTGTGTCTGACTGGGTCTCTGCAAGCTTCACTGCTGTTAAATTAATTGGCTGTGGAAAGGGGTGCCCTGTTTGGAAAGGCCTGAAGGAGACCTAGAGTGATTTTTGTCTGCCCTGAGAAGATGCTCAACTAGTTTGAAGTGTCTGCCTTGTGAAATACCATAAATGAGGAAGACAGAATAGGGGAGTAAAGCCCTGCTCATGAAGACACTGTGGTTAGAAACTAACTGCCTGAGAGAGAACTGTATCAGACAGAGAAGTCTGAGGGTTTTTTGTATGTATGAAAAAAATTACACTGATTTATATTGCTAAAATTATAATGTGCACAAATAAGAGATCAGGATGCTCTCTCTTTTTGAACATTTTATGTCTTCTAGGGCAGAAATACCAGAGATTTCTTTATAATAATAAAGCAGAAAAAAATAAAAAAGAAGACAATTTCTTTAAGGGGAAATGTTAATTAATTCTTAATTAAGATGCAGTGTAAAAAGAGTTAACTCTGTACCCACATCATTTATTTACTGGAAGCCGCTTCCCTAGTTCAAAATGACAGAGCAAAGCCATATAGTTACAGTTCTGTAATTCCTTATGGGCAACGTGTCTTGACAGGCAAGATCACTGTACCTTATCCAAACAATATGAAACCAGTTGTTCATCATCTCTTGGAAGAGGTAGATTCCTTTTCTTTAATAAGAATCATGCTGAGAAAAACAAAGCTCGTTGTAAATTATATATAAATGTGAGGTGTTTTCTGCACAGATCATTGTATTTAGATGCATATGTATCCTTTAGATCATGGTCCATTAGATGTACAGAGTAGTGCTTCCAAAAGGGAATTGCTGATTTCTGCAATATTCAAGTTGTGTAATATGTATTAAAAAGACAACTCTACAACACTCAGTTAGTATTGTGGTGTTATAGGCATTTAAAGTCACTACTAGATGTCTTATTTTGTATTCAGTTTCTATACTCCACTGAGTCTCTAGAACGGACAGTTCCACAGTATACGTGTTTAGTAGAGGCATGCTATTCACTTTGTGTAAAAGCCTTTGATTCATAACAGAAATTAATTTCTGACTTACTTGGAATTGTGAAGCTCAGCCTCTTTGCCAGTTAATTGCTACGCTAGCTTATGCTTCACACCATACAGAAACACCCTTTTAAATATGCAAAGAAAAAAAGCTAAAAATAAATCACAGCTGCTGTCAGATGGGGGTCTAAAGATACAGCTAGGCAGAAAAAAAAAAGGGAACTGTCTTGGTTTAAATAGAGCTAAACTGCTTTTGATATGGGAAGTTCTTTTTCTGTCCTCAGAATCAATATTTATTAATAGTATCCAGAACAGAGAATTTTTAATATAAAACACTGAGATAACACCAGTAATTACAACATGCAGTTTCATAGCTGTAATATTTTTGTTCTCTCAGTTACTTTAATGATTGCTGTAATAAGTTGTATTTGGCTTGTAAGGACCATTTTCTATCAAGATGTTTCTTATTGGAATTTAAGTTCAAACCATGATTTTAGCTTACAACAAAACAGAGCCCTGTAGGTGGAAATGAAGTTTATCTTTACAGCAGTAATTGTTCCTGACCAGTAATGGAAGATTGACCTCAACCACACAACAAAAGCAAGTGAATATATTGAGCTCTGAAGCATTATCTCTGACTTCTGCAACCAGCAAAATACAAATCTGAGAGACACTTCACTAGTGTTGTGCATGTTATCCTGAATAGATCTAAGATGGAAATCTCTCATTTATTGCACCATCCCAGTTATTCTGCATAATGCCCACCTTCCCCCAAACCCAATACTTTTCCTGTGGTGGATGTGCGGATACTAACAGCACAGGAGCGTCAGTGAGCAAGGGGAAAGGAAAGCTTTTTCACTCTCACCTTCCATCTTGAACTGCTGAAGAACTGCAGTATTTTCCTCACTTGGGGGGGTCTACAGCAAAAATCAGCATAACCTCCACTTCACTCATGGACTTCACTACGATTCCCCGGTCCTCTTTGTAAGAATGAAAATTAAGGGCTGGGCGCTGCCAACTCCTTCCCATGGCTGCCCACAGGAAGCCATGCTGTCCTCAGCGTTACACTTGCATCTCATAATGAAGAGCAGGATGATGTGCTTGGACAGTATTTTGAGCTGTCTGTCTGCTGACTCCACTGCTTCATGTATTCAGCCAGATTGCAATGAATGATTTTCCAAGGTAATCTCCATCCTATTCCTCCTTACTTAGTATGTACTTGTCTCTTCTTTTTGCAATGGGGAGTGTGGTTATTTTTGAGTATTGCATTCCCCATTGCAGAAGCTGATTCCATGTTAACCCATCTGTAGTCACTCTTCACTCTCAACTTCCTTACTGATTCATGTCATGAAACAGGGGTGCAGGCAAGATGCTCTCCTTGAGATGGGAACTGAGGCAGACAGCTCTGAAAATACGGACAAAATCTTCTTCCTTAACTATTTCCCTGTTCTAAACCCAGAACTTCTCCACTGGACAAAAGATGCAAAACATCATTTCTGGGAAAGCTGAATTCTTTATGGTCATTCTGGGCTGTACCTGTTGGGGTCAGGAGTGCACTCAAAGCCAGGGCAGCCTTCGCCTGGCTTTCTGAACCCTGCAAGCCTGTACCTGAGCAGAGGTGTGCTTGTGTGCATCTCTACACCTGGCACGGCTTCCTCACTTGTCCCAGGTCTGTCTCAATACAAACATGTCTTGTGATCCCTGGGCTGCATCTGAGCCCATCACCATCATGGGCCATGCCCTGCTGTCCTGACTGAGTATGAGGGGAGAGGACCTTATCTGTGCTCGGCTGGCTGGGCTGTCACCCCTAGCTCGCCGCTCGTGGGCAATGCCATTCCTGTTCTTTCTCTGCAGGACTGCTATGGACACTGTCCTTTGGAAAGGCTGGTGTTGCTATCAGTTTCAGAGAGTTGCAATAGGTGCAACCCTTCTATTAGAGTTCTTTGCATCCTTCCCAGCCAGAACTGGCATCAGTTATCAACTGTGATAGTTGCTCATTTCATATCCATACTAGTACTGGAAAATGAATGATGAAAGCCTTGATCTGGCAAGCATCAAACAGAGTTAGAAAGCATATGTGCAGCTTGTTCTAGAGACTCCTCCACAACTACAGCAAATGGTTTTATTGTCTTTAAGGGTTTTCTTTTTCCAAGGCACTGTGCAAGCCATGACAAATGAGTCAGTCCTTATCTTTTTGTATCAGTTGATGATACTTCACTCCATACTGACAAGCCTAAAAGCTTTGTCAGTTATGTGATATTTTTAAATTATGCTTTCAGATATATTCTGATGGGGAAAGATGACCTCTGGGGCAGGTATTTTTCCTGTTTGCTCTTCTTCTAGTGATTCCACCCAATGCTGGCACGAGCCCAATTGCCAGCAGTCTCCTTCTAGCTAACATGTCGGATCTTCTCTGGTCTCTGCAGCCAAATTAGCCCAACAGCCTGCAGGAGTCCCTGCTGCTGACCATGACCAACCCTCATGTCCAAACTAGTGCTGCCATAAGGCAAGGCAGGCATATCAGATTTGGGGGGACATATCCTAGTGTTCCTACTCCTGTGATGCACATCACACTCGGTGCAGTTTGTCTGTTGTTTCTTTACCCTCTGACGTGGCAAACTAATGCACTCCAGTTATGTGGTCTCCTCACTGTTGTCCCTTTCTGCCACTGCCAGCCCTGACTTTAAGAATATGGAGAAGTAAATTGAAATTTTTCTTCTCAATTATGCAAATATGGATGCAAATGTAGAATGTGAAAGTTGGGAAAAGATCCTTAGAGGCAGTTAGGGGAGGCTGTGACATTGAGACCACCTAGGAAGGAGCATGGAGATAGATAATGCAGGCTGCAGGGTTTTTGGATATTTTGTGGTCTCCAGGTCTCAGATACAAGAACATATGTACACACAGGCTGCTGTTTCTTCATTGTAGGACAAAAGGACTGCAGTAGAAATATGGATTGCCAGGCCCTGTTCCCTGTCCTCACAGGTCATGCTGTCCTTTTGAACTTCATAAGCACCACCTAACAATCTCTTCCTTTACGTCATCTTGCTCTGCTTGAATAGCTGCTCCAGACAGGAACATCTTTTAATTCCCAGCCTAACTGTATTTATAGCTATTACACAAATGTTGGCTTGTGCCAACATTGTCCTTCCTCTGAAGTGTTCCTGCTCCATCTCCCTTGTACAATTATAGACAACAAGTGTATTCCCCCTCTACCCTCCTGCCTTATCAGGATGACCAAGTTAAGGGTTGCCAGCCTTCTCTTATAAAAGAGACTGCCCATTCTCCTGCCCCTGCCTGCCTGTTTCACTTGCTTTCACCACCAGTGACCAGTCCAGTATACAAGGCTCTTCATAAGGCTCCATCTCTGCAAATACTTCCTGCAACTTCATTTGCTTTTTATATGATTGCCTCCCTTGATTGTTTATAGTCGTTCTCTGGTCAGTTGGCAAACACATGCCTTCCCCTCTGTCTGGCAAAAATAAGGTCCGTGTTGTCATATGATTTTTTGTTATTCTCAAATGTATAGTCTTTCGTTTTGTTGAAATTCATCCCTTCTCTACTACTGCAGTGCTGAAAGTCTTCTGCTAATTCCAATAGAATATCCAAACCTCCTCTCTTTTCATGATACCACCCAGCTTCACAGCATGAACAAATCTCATCAACAGTGTTCTTATTTATTGTGCTGAAATCACCAATGGAAATATTAAAGATGATGGGTCTTAAGATTGAAGAATTCCCACTATTAAGACCTCCTGTGTTCTGTGTTTTGCAGTCACCCTGTTCTGTTTACTCTGCAGACCTGAGGTGGCAAGAACGGACAGAAGAGCTGATGCACACAAAGCAGTAACTTTATAGAGCCGTGCAAAGAAGGCAGCACCAGCCCAGGCAGAGTGCAATTAAGATCTGGCAGGCAGCGACTTTGTTACAAGCCGGTGTCATGTCAGTCTGATGCCAGCCAGTGAATGACTGATAGAGTGGTGGTGGTAGAAGTTTGTGCAGTGATTACTAATGTGCTGTGGCTGCTGATTTTCCTATCACCTCTGCAGTGATAGCCAGACAGATTTCAGGACAGTCCCCAAGTGCCAAAGATGGGATCTGCAAATGTTCCTTTCCTATACTCACAGTGGTTGTGCTGCAGAGACTCTGTGGACAGGTCAGCATGAAAAAGTAATATCATTGAAGATGGTTTAGTTGATCAGGAGGGCAAATTTGTCTGCTTCCATGCTAGCATATTCAAGCATGCCTGGCATACCTCCAAATATCTATTCTAGTAAACTGTTAGACTAATCCTTGGCCCGTGCCTGGCCCGTCACAGCGAGCACTCTTCCTCAGTAATGCCTGGGCATGGCTGGTGTGGTGTAGGTGATTTGTATACAGTAACCCTGCTTTGGAGGATGAGAAAAAGATTTATTAGCATAGATGTAAACTGTTCAATGCCAGTTGGAGTCAGCACCTGGGAGTGTTCCTAGGCATGCCTAATTTATTATTGTAGACACAGCTTTTGTGAACACCGCTGTGGGATACCTTGGCAATGTGCATGGTCCTATGTGGCCAAAATCTATTTGAATATGAAAGCATCTTTTTGCCTTTAAAAAATATGAGTACATGCTGTTATTTCAGGGATTTCAGTGTCCCCTCTGCTAGCCTGGCTTATGAGGCCATTCCCTGCTATGAGAGCACCTGGCAGGAGATGGCTCAGCCATGAACTGAGCTGCTGCTTAATAGATGCATAACCAGTATCAGGCAAACTGAAAGCAAAATTGCACTGTCTGTAATGCAGCTGAGGTGCCAGGAAGCCTGGTGTTCTTCAAAGTAGTGGGGCAGGAGGTAAATGGCACAACATTTACAATGACGATGCAAAGAGCTTTCAGCGATGTGGGCTTAGGACACCATCAGTTTGCAGGCCTGGCACAAGCAGCTAAAAAGCTCATCTGTCATCACTGGGAGCAGTCCAGAAGAGGTAGGAATTGCAAGGGCTTTGTATGCCTGCAGCTTTTTGTGGCAAGCAGCAGTGCGTAGGGAAATAGGGTGAGGAAATGTGATGCTGTGTTACTTTGTCATGTTTGTGCCAACTGGCAACTGCTTTATTTAATTTTGAAATCTATTAAAAGTTTGGATCAGCATGCCTGTGTTTCTTTAAGTAAGTGGAGTGGAGTTTGGAACTAAGGTCTTTAGTAAAGCAGGTAAAAGACATTTAAAATGAGTAAATATAACTTTGTTAAGAACTAAGAGATGGTAAGCAAAGTTTGCAAATCATAGAATCATAGAATCACCAGGTTGGAAAAGACCCACTGGATCATCGAGTCCAACCGTTCCCACCAATCTCTAAACCGTGCCCCTCAGTACCCCATCCACCTGCACCTTAAACACCTCCAGGGAAGGCAAGTCAACCACCTCCCTGGGCAGACTGCTCCATTGCCTAATGACCCTTTCAGTGAAGAATTTTTTCCTTATGTTGAGCCTGAACTTCCCCTGGTGGAGCTTGAGGCCATTCCCCCTTGTCCTGTCCCTTGTCACCTTATCAGCCTTATCCTCTCCAGGCTAAACAACCCCAGCTCTCTCAGCCGTTCCTCATAAGGCCTGTTCTCCAGCCCCTTCACCTGCTTTGTTGCTCTTCTCTGGACTCGCTCCAGAGCCTCAACATCCTTCTTGTGGTGAGGGGCCCAGAACTGAACACAATATTCAAGGAGCAGTCTCCCCAGTGCCGAGTACAGAGGGAGAATAACCTCCCTGGACCTGCTGGTCACGCCATTTCTGATACAAGGCAAGATGCCATTGGCCTTCTTGGCTCCCTGGGCACACTGCTGGCTGGCTCATGTTCAGTCAGCTGTCAACCAACACCCCCAGGTCCTTCTCCTTCCAGCCAGGCTTCTCCTAGTCCGTAGCACTGCTTAGGGTTGTTGTACCCCAAGTGCAGGACTCTGCTTTTGGCCTTGTTAAACCTCATTCCATTGGTCTCTGCCCAGCCGTCCAGCCTGTTTAGATCCCTTTGCAGAGCCTCCCTACCCTCCAGTAGATCGACTCTTCGACCCAGCTTAGTGTCATCTGCAAACTAAGGGAGCACTCGATGCCTTCATCCACATCATTGATAAAGACATTAAACAGGGCTGGACCCAGCACACCACCCTTTGACACTGAAGTCCCACCTCCAGGCTCACTCCCATCTGGCTTGGCCTCCATCTCCTCCCCCCTCACATCTAGTTTAAAGCTCGATTTATGAGCTTAACTAGATTTTTAGAGAGGGCTTTAGTCCCCCTAGGAGACAGGCATGTCCCATCCCTAGTAAGAAAGCCTGGAGGTGTGTGGGCCTCCCCATGATCAAAGAACCCGAAGCCCCTCTTTTCGCACCAGTCCCTGAGCCAGTCATTAATCAATATCTTCTTCCTCACTTCTTGCTCCTCATTCCTTAGTGTTGGAATGGAGCTAAATACTACCTGTGCCCCAGAGCCCTCCATCATTCTCCCTAGAGCCCTGAAGTCCCTTTTAACAGCTTTAGGCTTTCTATGCTCCATGTCTTCATTGCCAACTTGAAATACTAAGAGCGGGTAGTAATCTGTGTCCTTGACCAGGGACAGAAGTTTTCTAGTAATGTCCCTTACTGATGCCTCCAGCAAGCAGCAGACCTCCCTTTGGAGCAGATCCGGTCTGCAGATGGGACCCTCCGTTCCTTTAAGAAGGGAATCCCCCAAGACAATCACCCTCCTCTTCTTTTTTACAGAAGATGTTTTTATGACTGTCTCAGGATGGTGGAGCTTTGGAAATATTTCCAGGCTGTGGGTGCAGTCCTCTTCATCCTTAGGGATGGGGTCCACCTGCAGCACCTCATATTTGTTCCCCAGGGGCGTCTGGGGGTTAGTTACCTGGGTGGGGGGAGCAGGTTTCCTTCTCCAGACAGGCACCTGCTGCCATTCCCCATCTCTCTCTCTCCCAGCCTTACAGGTTACCGGTGGATGGTGCTCAGCCTCACTAGCTCTGGCAGCCTGAGAGGGCCCTGCTCCACTGATCTATCTCCCTCTTACATTCCCTGATGGCCCTCAGCCTAGCCACTTCTTTCTTCAGCTCTTCCACCATAAGAAGGAGTTCCCCCCACCCCGAGCACAGCTTCCACAGGTGGAGCCAGTGCCAAAGGCGTGAGCCGCTGTGGGAGGGGGGCACTGACTGCAGCCCAGGGTCTGGGTAGCTGCATGTGCCCACTGGGGCTCCATCTGGGTGGCAGCTTCCATCATGCTTGGTGCAGCCTTAATCTTTTGACGGGTAGCCACCATTGTCCTCAGTCCCTTCTGGCTGTGCTCCAGCTCCTCTCTGCACCCTCCTTGCTCGCCCTGCCCACTCAAACTGCCACTCAGACTGCGCTGTTTAACATGCCCCACATCTCTTTGCCCCGCTCCTCTTTGCCTGACAAATGACAGCAAAATGCCTGTCACAGTATCATAGAATCATAGAATCATTAAGGTTGGAAAAGCCCTCTAAGATCATCAAGTCCCACCGTCACACCAACACCACTACACCCACTAAACCATGTTCCAAACTGGCACATCTACAAGCTTTTTGAGCACCTCCAGGGATGGTGACTCTACTTGGGCAGCCTGTTCCAATGCTTCACCACTCCTTCAGTGAAGAAATTATTCCCAATATCCAATCTAAACCTCCCCCGGTGCAACTTGAGGCCATTTCTTCTTGTCCCATCACTTGTTACCAGGGAGAAGTGACCAACACCCACCTCGCTACAGCCTCCAGTCAGGTAGTTGTGGAGACCAACAAGGTCTACCCTCAGCCTCATCTTCTTCAGACTAAGCAGCCCCTGTTCCCTCATAAGGCTTGTGCTATAGACCCTTCACTAGCTTTGTTGCCCTTCTTTGGACACAATCCAGCAGCTTGACATCTTTCTGGCCCAAAACTGAACATAGTATTCGAGGTGCAGCCTCACCAGTGCCGACTACAGGGCACTGTACAGGGCACTCTACTCCTGCTGGCTACACTATTCCGATACAAGCCAGGATGCCATTGGCCTTCTTGGCCACCTGGGCACACCGTTGGCTCATATTCAGTTGGCTGTTGACCAATATTCCAAAGTCCTTTTCTGCCAGGCAGTTATCCAGCCCCTCTTCCCTAATCCTGTAGTATTGCATGGAGGTGTGGTGACCCAGGTGCAGGACCTGACACTTCACCTTATTAAACCTCATGCAATTTACCTAGGCCCACCAATCCAGCCCATCCAGATCCTTCTGCAGAGCCTTCCTACTCTCAAGCAAATCAACACTCCTGCTCAGTGTGGTGTCATCTGCAATGTTACTGAGGGCACACTTGATCCCCTCATCCAGATCAGTGTTAAAGATGTTACCTGTGGAGAGAAACCAGACTCCACTCAGTGCCACTTCCCCAGTGACGAGGTTACATTATTAATATTTCTGCTCACCTCCTCAATGCTGTGGAGAGCAGAAGAGGAAGAGCTCCAAGGCTTTGCCACTGCTGACTGACTTCTTGCCCACCACAGCATTTTTTCAGGTCTAGAGCACAGTAGTACAGAAATGTTGCCGGAGCTGGAGAGTTCTGCTGCAGAGTTCCCTCTGCCCCTGCTTCCTCACCCTTCACCTACTCTTGTGGCACTCTGATAGCACTTTATCCTCTCTGGCCAACAGCGATGCGTCCCTGTCTCCTCTAGCTCCTTGCTTGTGGAGGTGGCTGTATTGCCTTGCAGTTTCTTTGTCTTTCTCCACTTGCCTGGTGGATGAAGTTCCTTTCCAGCCCTCTGTGGCTATTGTAGTCTAGAAAAAGTGCAAGTCCTGATACACAATGGTGAGGGAATCACACTACTTACTTTGTCTGAGGAAAGCAATAAAAGAAAATACCTTTTCATTTTCATTCCCACAAGAAGGTCACAGCTAGATACCTCCGACTGTTGACTAAGCCTTTATTTCTTCTTTTAATGTGCATCTACCAGAAGCGTTTGCCTCCTAGCTTGCAGAAACAACAGTAATGGTATTTCTTAGCTTGGCAGAAAACCTGGGCAAACTTCAAACAAGCCTTTTTTACAAGTTATGGTCTTCATATCACGGTCCATCCATGTTAATTTATTGCAGAGGCTAAATTGGAAAAAGCAATGTTTTCTCACCTCTCACATAAAACTGTATCTGTGCTAAAAAGCATTTTGTCACTTGGTGGTGGAGCAGCAAATCACTGAATGAAGGACTGCAAGTTACAGGAGGAGTAAGAATTGCAGTGACATCAGCTTCATCAGCCAAGAATCAAAAAATGTAAGCAAGCATAAACCGGATGCTGAACAATGATACAGAAGCCTATCCACAACAGATCTCTCTTCCTGTTTCACATCACCTGCTCAGGGATGTGGAGAGACAAAGTGCTTCTCTAGTGACTTTTTCTAAGTCAACATGGCCAACAGAGTTCATAATAGGGACTGCCAGGACACTGCCTGAATGCTAGCATTAAAATGCCCTAAACTTGTCTTATACTATGTGAAGATAGAATATACAAATACATAGTCACTTCTGCTAAGTCTGCTATCTTAAATACTTAAAAAGCTGTATTCAGTTAAAGGCTAGCAGAAAAAAAATCCCTAGCTGCCGGCTTACATATTAGGTCTCCTTCGCAAGTGCTGATGATGACAGAAGAACATGTTGTTCCCTCCCTTGACTGAGGCAAAACACATCCCACAGTAAGTAATAGCTACTAAAATAATTTCAGTCAGTGGTCATGAGATTACATGGACTATTTGGACATGGATTATTTGGGGTTGTTTAGCCTTGAAAAGAGGAGGTTGAGGGGTGACATTATTGCTCTCTACAACTACTTGAAAGTAGGTTGTAGAGAGGAGGGAGCTGGCCTCTTCTCCCAAGTGACAGGGGACAGGACAAGGGGGAACGGCCTCAAGCTGCACCAAGGGAGGTTCAAACTAGATATCAGAAAAAAAATTGTCACAGTAAGGGTCATTTGGCACTGGCACAGGCTGCCCAGGGAGGTGGTTGTGTTAGCATCCATGGAGGTACTTAAAAGATGGGTAGATGAGGTGCTCAGGGACAGGATTTAAGGGCAGATAGGAATGGTTGGACTTGATGATCCAAGAGGTCTTTTCCAACTTGGTGATTCTATGATTCTACAATTCTATGATTCTCCAAGCAGCATCAGCTTGGCATCAGCTGGGGCTCCATTGCCGATGATGTTCCTTCCTTCCTTGGTTTGTTCTTAAATTTTACACAAATGGGCTGGCAGACGCTTGCATGCTGACTTCCAGGATCTGCTAGTGGGGAGTGGGGTCCAATCCTGCTTCCTCTCCTTTCAGAGCTTCTACATTTCCATTTCAATCAGTATATAACAGTACAATGCCATAAACATGTCAGCGTAGCTCTGTGCATGGCTTAGCATTCCAGAGTAAAACTGGCCTTGCTTCCATACAATGATTATGTTTCCCTGATCAATTTACACTTAAGCATGGAAAATCAACAAAAGTCATAATACTAGTCATCTTTTGGCTTGTTGTAGCTAACACCTTCTCTGCTTTTCATTTATGGCCTGGGAGGAATGGTTTTAATACCATTGAACCATAAGGTGAAGAGAGGAAAAGTAAAGAACAGCTGGGTTTAATGAGATGGAACAGATGTAGGTATTAAAGCAGTGTGTACACTTGTCATTCAAAGCATACATATAAATGATGAGCAATTTAAATCAAGACTTGAGTTGCAGATTTTACAGCAGGCATTATACCCTGTAAAAGATTCAAAATTCAGTGTCTTAAATTGTTTTATTTGCCACAAACCAGTCCAAAGCAAGTTAATATATGGGGCTGTTAAGTACCAATCTGTATTTTAATACGTGATGAACTTTTTGTTCTGGACTATGTCATGGTTTCCTTTTACAGCTGTCTGTTTCTCTTCTTTCACATTTTATGCCAGGCTATGTGAGTGTTTCCAAGGCAAATTCCTAGAATGTCAGTTGAGCAGTCATTTATTCTTTTGAAGACTGCTCCAGAGGCAATGCATCAATAGTTTTGAGTCTTTGTGCAGTGCTCCTGTAGCTGCAAAAGAAAAAGCTTAAATCCATTGAAGATAAATGTGATAGTTTTATAATTTCAGCAAAAGCATTAAAAATAAATCATATGGTAAGAGGATCTCCATACTTCAACACCAATGTAATCTTAAGTGACAGGATCTGGTATTGGGAATATGGAATTTTCTCTCTGGGATTAAATATGTCAATTTATATTTATGCAAATAAATCTAACTGCTTAGTTTTAGACTGAGATTAACTATTTTCATGATGGTAGCTTGACAGTTTCCAGTTTTTAAGCAAGACTAGGATGAAATCATGATGGAAAAACTTTTATTCGGTAATTTATTCTTTAAATCAATGCTAATTATTAGTCCTAGAGCTAGAAATTTAATAAAAACTTAATGTTATTAAAGACGGATTAGAGAAAATTGAATGTCCCCAAAAGGTGTTGCTTTTGCAATAGTGACAGTATCTGTGTTAAAAATTCAAAACAGCTTTTCCTAATTACCGATGAAGTATTACTGTTTCACTTTTGAGGATTTAGTCCATGAAAGTCTTCCCCCGTCTTCAGACAGCCTGGAGACACATGGGCAACAAGTGTAACTCACAACTGCCCTCTGGTCGACAAAATCACATGTCTCCAGAGGGGATTCAGCCTGCAAGAACTCGGATGGTCACTTTATCAAGGGACTGATGCTTGCCAGGCGTTTGTAAGGTGCCTTCTACCAAGAGCTCTTTTCAGCAGACAGTAACAGCTGGGATATGTCCAACTTCGGAAGAGTACAGAAGGAGCCCTTATGAAGGGTCCATTGTATGATTCCAATGTCTTTTTCTTGCAAGTGAGCTTTTGTTATACCAGGGCATAATTTACTTGGGCCACGAGGGAAGATACGTATTGAGGGATCTGCCTTAGTACAGCAGAATATTGGGCTGAGTCATGAATTACAGAAGTCTCAGTGACTCGAATGAGATCTGACCTTTGTGGATATGAAATATGTTCCTTAAAGTAACAGAGGCTTCTTCTAACCAATGATGTTGAAAATACTTGTGGCATTGGATCCTGTTAACCATGCTGACAGTGGCGATTCAGACACTGTGAAGCTATTTAAGGGAAAGCAGAGGAATACTTCAACTCCCCATGGCAGTCTTTTTATTAATGGGTGGACCTATGTCACACAAAGCTCTATATAACAAATTACTATGCAAATTACTCATCTCATTCCATATGTATATTATAAATGATCAGTTTATGCTAAATTTGTGCAAAAATATGTTTTTATTAGGTATGTCAATAAATCACATTTCACTGTTTTGCTTTTCTAGCAATGGTCTTGTTTTACTCATATTATGCTGTCAAATCATTCTTTGAGGCTGCTCTGGAGTAACCAAGAGCCTAATTAGCAGGTCTGTAATTGCTCAGCAAGCTGTATTTTCAAATCCTGGTTGACATCCAATACTCAAGAATCCAAATTTCATTCAAAGAACTTTTTCCTGACTGCACCCATAGCACATGTTAGAGCTGTAATACATGCCAGTTTCCTCACAGTTTAAAAAATGCCAGTAAAAGGAGTTAACTGCAACATTTCACCTTTGTTCAGAGATAAATTATTACACACTAAATCACGGTTGATTAAAGCAGATAAGAGAGGGAAAGGTTCGGCATGCACAGAGATTTGTGATATCTCATGTTGACATCAACATAGTGATTGTCTGACCTTTGGCCAGATCCTGAATTTTTGGGGCAGTTCTGATGCTCACATACAACAGCCAAAACGCAGTTCTTGTTAAGTGACATTTTAAACTTGCTTTCATTTAGAAATGAGATTCTGATGCTCCTGTAGTCTTCCTGAGGGGTCTGTCCTCCTGTAAGTCCCCCATCTTTTTATCTTGAATACTGTGTACAGATGGAAGCACACTTGACAGATAATGACTCAAATCCATATGAGTTCCTTGGAGATAAGCAGATGGATAGAAGATATGAACTGTTCTTATCATTACTATAGGAATGACTGGAACTCAAAGAGTGTAACTATATTGCTAATTTAGAGCATTTACAGAAAGGAGAGTCTTTTTATCTGCCTCAAGTGCAGAAGACACTTGGATAGGTATTTTTACTTCTTCTCAAACATGAGAGAGTCCCCTAGAAATTAATAACCATTAGTTCTGCTGCTTTAAGCACTACTTACTTAGATGTACGTAATACAAAAAGCTCACCAGTCCAACATATCAGTGACCAAGACAAATTCTCTGTATTGCTTGGTGCATGTGCTGATGTCCATAACACACCAAGCAACGGCCTGTCTCTAAAACCAAGACCTTCAAGTATCAATGTGAGATCTGATTTTCACCATTTAGGCAGAAAACAGTATCTTTACATCTCACAGATGGATACAGCTTTTCTTTAGCAGTTTCTTCTTTATATTGTTAAAAAACCCAAGATAAAATCCAAAATACATAAGATATGTAGAGGGAAAAGATAGGTGCAGATTTTGCTGTAGTCTATACAACTGTAAATCAGGAGGAATTCTTTTCATATGCAGAAAGATTAAGCTAGATTTACAGCAGTGTAACCAAAAGCATATGGCCTGAGGGTCCTGAGGTGCCCAGACACAGTGATTTATTTAGTTGTGGGGATTTTCTTCAGATAATTGCATAACAGACTGGTTGTGGCTGCACAGAGGAATAACAAAATCATCTTTACTTTATTACTGTTCCACTAATACTAACATCTGCCAATTAGCTCTTTGGTACTGTCCAGATCCCAAGTAGACTCTGCCCATTACAGCCCCATCCCAGTCCCAGCAGATCCTGAGTTCAGCTGTGGTCAGGCATTTGAATCAGGCAGCTCCCACACCAGAAGATATGCCATTGGTTAAAGTCCTGCTCAAGTACTACAGCACTTCTAATTATGCTTTTGATTTATTTTAATCTCTGGTTGTTTATATCTTCCTGAATGTTGTCTTTGGCCGTGTCCAGAAGAAAATGTAAGGAAACATAAGGAAGCCACAGTTATTGAGGGATCCTTGTTGTGCACTCTTTTGCTCCAGGTTTAGGGAGCTGAGCTGAAGTGTAGCCACTGTAGTTAACAGTTCTTGATAAAGCTGTTCTTCACGATTTTTTCTAATCCCATTTTTAAGCCGTTTATATGTTTAAGTCTGCTTTTATGTCTTCTTCCTGTGAAACTTTAAAAAAAAGCCCCAACAATATCTACCTGGCTGGCTGAGAGATTTGGAGAGTGCATTTCAAAGCTATTGGGACAAGCATGTATGTAATTGAAAATTTGTATTCATACATAGTCAAGCAGCCTGGGAATAACTTAGGACAAATCTGATCAATTACAACAAAATCTCATCACTCCAATTTCAACAGTTCAGCACTAAAGTCCTTGTCACGTGAATTTAAGGAAGTGTGAACACTCCATGAACAGAAAATAACCAATGACATTCAGCCAAAGCCACCTGGGTTTCTTTAGATATCTTCCATCTAAATACTGATCAATCTGTTAAAGTTTTCATTATGGGAGCTGGAAAGAGTATAACCATATATTTTCACCTTTGTCTACAGAAACTTCTTCCAGTCCTTCAGGCAAGTACCAGTACACCACTTGACTCATTCTGATTTTAAATACTGGTAAGGAAAAAAATAAATACTATTTCTGTTCTGTGTGTCCCTTGCAGCACAAATTTCTATCTATCTCATATAATCTAAAGTCTTCCAGATTTGTTTAGATGTTTTGCCTTTACCTTTATGTTGAACCTAGCAAAGCCTGTTAATGTTCAGGAAGTGATAAATGGCCCTAGTTTCAAATGGAGAACATCTTTCTTTGTTTCCTTTTAGAAAGCAATGCTGATATTATTTCCCTCTCTGTGTATAGCTGCTGTGTACTGCTTCCAAATGGCTGAAGTAGCCACAATTAAGAATATAATCACTTGAAATTATTAATCACTCACCTGTCCTCCTCACATACAAGAGAATATTTCACAGGCAAACTATCAGTTCTTTTCTAACTCTTCATAACAATGTTAACACTACTACATATTCTATTCCCATTTATTTTTATGATTGGGTATGCTGATCTCTACTCATGAATCAACTGCACACTCACAAGACTGAAAAATACACACACACAAACACACAAAATAATCTACAATTTCTTTTTTTGTAGATTTTGGCAGATAGAATGTTAGTGAGACTGATTTTTTTTGTTTCCTAATACCCAAATCTTATGTTGTAAATATCTCACCAAAGAGAGCTATGATTTTTGTGAGATCAGTCCAAATTTATTCCCACCTCCATTGAATTCAACTACAATATTTGCTATGCTTACAGAATCCAGCAACTTCTTAAGATATCTTTTGGAGGTACTTTGGGACATCCCAGTCATCTGCACAGGCTGACAGACATGGTGTGGGACTTACGGGAAGAGCTGCACCTTCCATAAGGTGGGCAGCAGGAAGCCAGGCAGGATGCACCCACTGTTTAAAACAACAGTAAGTACCCATGTACAGATTGTTGAATCATGTCCCGGTGTGGAGCACTCTACCACTTCTTTTTTCTCCTGGATCCTTTTGAAACTCCGCACAAGTTCAGCAGGAGAAATTAATCTATCCTTAACACTGAAGGGCAGAATGGGGAATGTCATTGCAGCCAGCAAGAATTTTCTCCTGCCGTCATTTTTCATCTTAAAACAAGGAAATCCAAAGTCAGCAGTCTACTCAAGATTGTTTCCAGCCTGCCTGTGGCTGTGAAGAACAAGGAAGTTAGGAGGCAGTAGGGAAGTCCTGAATCCTTTAAACACACATCTTTCCACACTTGTAAGTAGTACAAAACTCTCTGGAGTTCTGGAGATCTATGTTCCCTCAAAGCAAAACAGCCAGCACCCAGTAGAAGAAGCAAGAAATACAGCAAAGAAAAAATGTGAAATGCTTTTTACCTTACATATGCTTATCTTCATCAGAAACGTTTAGGGCACTAGGAAAAGTAATCAGGGTGTCACATGTCTTACAGACAAGAAGATAATGTAGAAAAAACCAGACACACTTGGACAGACAGGACCAATTAGGGAATCTATACCTGCCAGGAAGGGAATACCCTTACAACTGAGATGACTGCAGCAAAAACACACAAAAGACTGATTCTTTCTTCTTCAAATGAAAATAAGACTTGGAGCACATTGTGGCATGTGGCACACGTCAGGGAAGTGAAAGGCATCTGATAGTTGCTTAGCTTCCAACAAGAGAGTATCATTCTGGCACAGCATAAGTGGCATAGAAAAGCAGGTGTGAGGTATGAATTTCACATTACCTCCTTATATTGCCAACATTACATGCTCTGTTACTTTAGTTGGAATCTCACATTTAGAGGGCTGAAAAATGAAATTGTGAAACATCCAAGAGACGAATTTCACAAGCTCTCGTTGTTCAGCTGTGCACCAGTCTGAGAAAATGCTTTCTGCGAAAATCCATTAAAGCAAATCTGATACAACTTGTACAAGCAAGCTCTACATGGTGTTGGCACAATTAGACACAGTAATCATTTATTTGGCACTCAGCATTTTTTAAGGAATTCGTATTAAATTGGAATTAGTTAGAAGGCTATTCTGGCATTAAAGAGGTTTTATTTGGTTATATTCAGAAATTCCAAGAAGAATTTTGACTCAATGTCACCTGGATGAATTTAATGACAACTAACCATTGATGCTCATTGAGCACGTTTTTTTATAGTTGACCAGTGTCATCCCAGAGACGGTAAGCACAGAGAGGAAGGGTAACATGCCTAAACTTGCTTAATATGCAGGGAAGGTTTTGGATGAAACTCCCCCCCCCCGTTTGCACAGAAAAGTCACTCCCTGAGCACAGGAAAGCAGAAGGGGTGTGGACCCAAATACAGTTGCTGAATGAAACAGTGATGCTATGAAGTTAGTTCCCACGGACACAGAGAATCACCAGGGAGCCACCGCCCCACGGGTCACTGCAGGAAGGGCTGCGTTCTGTTGCAGAACAACAGTGGATTCAATATATGTACCCCAGCAATGAAATATTAGCAATGGGAACCATCAGATGCTTCTGCACAAATTGTGACCCGATATACAGATAGGTGCCCTTGGCCACCTACTGCATTTCCAAGGCATCATCAGCCTGATGTTTTTCCAAGTTTGTTGTGGTTACTTATCTTTCATTATCAAACTACTGAAAATCATATAATGTGGTTTCGGCTTATTATTTTGGGTGGCTTTTTGTTCTTACTGTATCATTGTTGCTTACCTGACTTCAGTAGTTTCTATATAAAAACTCAAGAATTCAGCTGACAGCTTATCTCCTATCCTCTGTGTCAGTATTATCTTCTACTGTTAATCAGCAGTTTTCAATCAACTTCCTTCTTCATCTTTATTCTGTGATTGATACAATATGTAAAGGCATTAAAGCATTCTTTGCTTTAATGAGATAACTGAGACATCTCTGTATTGAACATCACCTGGAATAAAATGTCTTTTTCAGCTCTCTGCATCCAGTGGTTCTCTGGAATGGTTACCAATAAAATAAAACCTGGACCTTTTCAGACAGGGTTCCAAGCACTGACTGACCAGTGCTGCTCGGGTCACATCGGGCTCCTAATGGGGCAGAGCGATCCCTTAATGTATTGATACCAGCCAAAGGGACTGATACAATTTCTGTATTACATCAAGATGTTATACACTTCCATGTATAATCTTGTGCTGTGCAAATCCTATGGAAAAGTTAATACATGAAAGTAGACTAAGACTGCTTCACATTTGACTGCTTTTCCTAAAGGAAAAGTTTCCTAAAAACATAAAACATTGTCATTCCCATGGCACTTCTCTTTGTATAGCTTCCTGATTTTTACTCTTAGAACTCGATCACTCAGAAGTAAACTGGAGCCAGTTATGCATCCAGAGAGTAGTAGTCAACATTTCAATGTCCAGATGGAGATCCAAGACAAGTGGTGTCCCTCAGGGATCTGTACTAGGACCAGTGCTGTCTAATATTTTCATCAATGACATAGACAGTGAGATCAAGTGCACCCTCAGCAAGGTTGAAGATGACACCCAGCTGAGTGGTGCAGTTGCCACTCCGGAAGGATGGGATGTCATCCAGAGGGACCTGGACAGGATGGAGAAGTGGGCCTGAGTGAGCCTCATGAGGTTCAGCAAGGCCAAGTACAAGGTCCTACACCTGGGGCGGGGCAATCCCCTGTTTCACTATAGGATGGGGAGTTATGTGATTGAGAGCAGCCCTGTGGGGAAAGGCTTGGGGATGGTTATTGATGGGAAGCTCGACATGAGCCAGCAATGCATGCTTACAGCCCAGAACGCCAACTGGGCTGCTTCAAAAGCAGCATGGCCAGCAGGTCGAGGGAAGTGATTCTGCCCCTCTACTCCGCTCTTGTGAGAACTGACCTGGAGTATTGTGTCCAGTTCTGGAATCCTCAGCATAAGAAGGATATGGAACTGTTGGAGTGGGTCCAGGGGAGGTCTGTGAAGGTGTTCAAGAGGGCTGGAGCACCTCTGCTATGAGGACAGGCTGAGAGAGTTGGGGTTGCTCAGCCCAGGGAAGAGAAAGCTCTGGGGAGACCTTATAGTGACCTTCCAGTACATGAAGGGGACTACAAGAAAGCTGGTGAGGGACTTTTTATAAGGGGTGTACTGACAGGATGAGGGGCAATAGCTTTAAATTGGAAGGGGGAAGAGTTAGATAAGACATTAGGAAGGTTTCCCAGGGAAGTCGCGGATGCCCCCTCCCTGGGAGTGTTCAAGGTCAGGCTGGATGGGGCGTTGAGCAGGCTGGACTGGTGGGAGGTATTCCTGCCCATGGCACGGGCTTTGGAACTACATGATCTTTAAGGTTCCTTCCAACTGAATCCATTCTATGATTCTATGGTTTTGTGCATGTATTTAAGCCTGATGTTGACAGGAAGAACATTTTTATGCAAGAATGTGCAGGGTTGCTCAAAATTAGCAGTTTTAGTTAAGTCACTTGTGGCATTAGAAATTTCTAATGGTGATCAGAATCCTGATTAGCCGTTTCTCTTTGTAAAATTAAATTTTAGCAACACAGAGAATGGTGAATGGTTTAGACTTCTGGTTTTTTTTGAGTACAGCTTTTTTTTGGCCCAATCTGTCTTTGTGAGACTACTTTCAGCACAGTTCCCTTCTTTGACTTTCCCTCTCCACATTTCTTGGGTGAGAATGCAGCAGTCTAATTTCTTGAGATGGAGAAAATAATAAATGTTTGTGGTTACTAACTGCAAGGACTTGGAACCAATTTGGAAGCTGCTGACTGCTGTTTGATGGTGGGTGGCAATTTTGGGGCTCTTTAGCCACCTGCAGCTCTCAAGCTGTTCAAGTATGATTAGTTATGCTAGGGGTGCATGAGCAGAGGGAGGCCATGCTACAATAACACAAGGCCAACTGGCTAATACAAATATCTAGCAGCAGGACATCCAGGAGAGACTGCTGAATCCAGCACTGCTGCCTTGCAGAGTAGCAATGAGATGCTCTGGGAATCTACCGTCATCTGTGCCCATAATCCCTCGACACTTTGAAGTATGTGGACTCCTTTAAGTATTGTAGATTTAGGAAGCTGGGTAGCTGTTCCTGCATTTGTATTTTTATTGTGTGACCCTCTTTAAGCCTCCTGGAGATGCTCTAAGAGGGACAAAGAGGATGAGTCATAACCCAGTTTCCAAAAACCTTAGCAACACGACACAGTCAGAAGGACAGGTATGATAAAAACAGTGGAAAAAAACCCAACAGCTATGCTGTTCCTAAAGATAATGGGTCTTTACTGAGAAATTGTGCCATTAAAGAGTAAAAAATTACATTATTGACATAAGTACAGTGAAAAATGCAGAAAAGAAGCAATTTCTGCAAGCAATATAAATAATTTCCCCACAGCCTGATCTTCTAGAAGAACGATTTTACTCATTGAGCTATTCCAGTGATCTATAAACAGATAATACTCTTATAGCAGATAAAGGAGGTGCAAAGCATAAAGCAGCTCCCCCCGGTTAGACCTGTGACATACTCGAGTATGCTCCTTGGGGGCACACAATATATCGGTGAGACAACACCAATGTGAAAGGTCAGAAATTGTAAACACAAATCACAAGAGGGAATAAAGAAATCTCCCCTCATGAACCACTTTAATGAGATGAAACTTCCCATCACATCTTCAGATTTTATAGATATTGACTATGTCCTGAAAGCCCCCAGAGAGGGGGAGGCATGAGCATCTTATTAAGATGGTGAAAAACACATGATTTAAACCTTGTGTCACTACTAAATAACACAACTTGATAACTGAAATAGTGTAGGTTATATATATATTTTAATAACACAGAGAGAGAAATCTGTTCCTCTGAGCTGATTACCTCTGCCTGATGACAGGCAGTTATCTGAAACCCACACAACAGACAGAACAGGGTTGTTAGCTACTGTGGGCAAGCAGGGTGAGGTGGGAGAGACCTTAGGCTCGTCACAACTATTCTACAGGAGCTGCCTGCTGTCATAAATGTATTTTGTGTGAAGCCACAGGCAGTTGCTTCTTTGCTGTACCTTGCTGCCTTTCTCAAATGGTTTGCTCCTTTCTGTGCAGCCGTAGCAAGAGCATCACTCTTATTAGTTTAGACAACAGAGTGTCTGCAGAGACAAACCTGTTTGGTGCCTGTAGCATGGGAGCAGGCTATGAAAGGTCAGACACCATTGTAATTCCAGTAGTGTCAATAAACCCAGCTGCTGCTGTACAAGGGATGCACAGACACGAACAGCTTATATCTCCCCAAACTCACATTGCTATTATACCTGGAGTCAACACAGTACAGACACATTTTTCAAAAAAAAACCTCCTTGAAAATGCCATTTCATTATTTCTTTGGTGATAGACTTACTGGGGAGACTACAGTAGACATTAAATGAATGTATACTCCCTCATTGCCGAAATGATAGAGATTGACTGAATGTAGCTAATTTAACAATCTCTCTGCCTTCATTTTGAAGTGGTTATCTCTTGAATATTTGCTTTAATCTCTGTAGAGCTATTTTAGTAGGGTGATACCTGTTCACAAATGTTTGATTTTTCACTAAGTGTCTCAATAAGGCTTTGAGAAGCAGAGATGAATTTTCTTACTGCTAGAAATGATCTTTTGAAAATAGATTTTATATATAATTCTTAATCTCTTGTCTTTATACACTGTTCATTCACTTAAAAATGAGAAAACAGCATATAAATGTATTGCAAATATTTCCAGTTTTATAGTGTTGGTAAATTTTTATCAATCAATACTAGAGAGGAAAATGTGACTGCCTTAAGTGAAATTTGATCAAGCAGTCTCAGTACATGAATAAAAGCATTATATGCCCAAAACTAAGCACAAGTGTTTGAGATCTCTGACTCATACATTCTTTCTTTATTATGCATATACTTCATACAAGAAAGTGTATAAATGTAAGGATTAAATTGGTTATTCTAAGGGCCCTGAGATATTTAACTTAGTGAAAGTAGTTAAAGAAGCATGAATTGTGGGTATGCTGTCAGTTATTCAAGACACAGCAAAAATTGCCATGATTTCTTCTGGTTTGTGTGATACAGACAAAAATCTTTGATAATTTTAAAACATTCAGAAACCCTGTCTGGAAAATCTGACACTTTGGAGCCAGCCTAGTAACCAACACTCTGCTATTTCATATCACCAGGGCTGAACAGCAACCATTTACACTGTGGTGATTAATCTTTATAGATCTGTGGATCCTCAGAATTTTCAAGTGGACGTTGAGACTCCTTGATCCTGACTGGAAGCCTGCCAACAATAAGAATTATATCTTTAAAATAATACTTCATGAAACCACTACATTCATAGATGATTAGAGGTTCACATATTGAAAAGCACTACATTAGAAAAAGATACTTGCTTCATTCCAGTATTAACTGGCAATGTATGTTAAAATAAAATTCAAAAGTTTTGTTATTTGTATGGCACTCCAAAGTCCTAATTTCACCTGTGTAGTGTGATTTTCCTGGGAATACGTATCTAAATTGTCATCTGTTGACTATTGTTTATATAATGTAGCTTCTGTATATATAACAACTCCTGCATTATCTTATTTGTTCTCCACTATCTTCTGACATACTTACTTCAATTAGTACAGAATAATGTAATTATTACACTATTGTTATAATCACATAATGAGACCTGACAAATACTTCAAAATGGCTCCGAACTTTATTCTTCTAATTGCCACAGTACGTCTGTACTTATCATTTGACTGCATTGCATCTGGAATTCTTGTGTCAAATGAACTGAATCATACTCTCCCTGTGCAATGCAGGCTTTTGACAAAGCATATGTCTGTTATTCTAATATAACCTAAGACTAACAGATTAATGAACCAGTTCCTAGGGGTTTTTCATAACTGAGCATAGGATTGCAAACAGAATGAGCTTCATGTGAAGTATACATTGCATACTTAAATTTACAGTTCAAAGTAATACTGTTTTCTAGTCACATAGATGATAAGAATTCTTTACAATGAGAATCTCCACTCTCTTGAGGAGTTACCATTTACTTACATTCATAACGAGATACAATTAAATTAAACTTGTTAAAGAAAATGGTTAGATAACAATCCCCTGTTTTCACATGTAGTTCCTTTAAGTCTGCTGACTGACACTCTGTATTTCAGTTTTCATCTGTGTTAAGTATGTATGTCACGATTTAGCCCCACCTGGCCAAAGTTGGAAGCTAAAGCACTGCAGTTGAGCCTCCAAAATCCCCTCTGCCCCACATCCTGCAGGGAAAGGGGAGAGGGAAATGAGAGGGTAAAGATTTTTGTGTTGGAAACTAGAACTACGGCTTTAATGAAATTATAATGATAACAATGGAAATAATTAGAAAGTAAAAAATATAAATAGATTTATGAGATTGCGTCCCCAGCCCACCCCTTGATGACTATATGTCACCACAAATAACCACAGACAGGCATGAGGGAATGGGTCCATGGCTAGGAGGGAGCTGGACTCAGGAATTGTGTTTAGGAATGCATGAATCTGGGATCAGGAGCAGCCACACAAACAAGGTCTGCACTGGACGTTAGCCATCATCCAGAGTGAAACCCTCGTGATCTCTCAAATCTGTACCGAGTATAATGTATATGGGATGGGATACTCTGCCAGTTTAGGGTCACCTGCCTCATTTGTCCCTCCTCACAGGTGCAGCTCCTTTTCCATCAGTTTCAGGATGGCCTTGGTTAAATACAAGCCTTGGACTCCCTGCATACCAATGCCCTGTGTTATCACTTCAGAGAAGAACACTGTCTCAAACACATGTAGTTAGCGTTCAGAGAAATGAAGTTACTTAGAGCAACTGAGTTAAGAGTTGGAAGCTGATCCTACTTTAACTGAAACAACAACAAGGTATTCTATGGCTTACATATATGTAATGCCTAGATACCTTCTTGAACACTATAAAAATAATAGTTAAAACTGGTGTACTTGTAGAACATCAGGTGAAAGTTCTTGCCATGGTAAGAATCAATGTGTATAGAGAGACTAAATTGGCCCGTCACCACATTCAATTGAGCAATATTATTGTAGTTTGCTGACAATACAAATAACTTAAGACATCAATCTATAGGCATGGCTATTCTTAGCAGATGACAGTGAAAACAAACTGCTTTGCTTACAATATTCACAACACTGAAGTATGCCCTTAGCAAATCAGTACAAGTTTCAATATGCTGCTGAGCTCCTCAAAACCTATAACAAGTTATCCAATGCACAGACAAACCTTCAGGAAGGATTTGAACATAACAGTTCAAATTCTAATACAACTCCTTTCTCCAAATTTTGCACTTCTGGAAATCTGTTCCCTCTTAAATTATAACAATGTCTCTGTTAGATTCAGGTCTGTGAAATAGAAACATACCCATGGATGACTGCATGCAAGGACCTTCAAAGGAGTTTCAAGCACAGATTCCAGACCTCAAGGACTTAGGTGTTAATCTTGGGTTGTTGCCATTCATTTCAGCTCATCTTTGTGCCCTGTGCTGTAATGATAATGAATGTTCTTTGCTGGAAGCGACATTGTATTTAAAATCAACATAAAAACCCAAATGATAGCTGCTTGTATTCAATGTAGTATTTATTACACAGGGAAGTAAAACCCCATGATTTAAAGCTCTTGCTCTGTCTCAAATATAGCTTGGAAAATGTCAGTATTATCCTTAAAAAATTAAGGTGTAAAAGTTAGGAACTGGCACAGTATGTTCTCAGCCGCTTAAATGCTGTATATTACTTTAGCAAATATTTCTGCTGGCTATTGTTAACCTCAGACAACAGAAATACATGTTTGCAGAGGAGGAAAGAGCAACTAGGGAATCTGTTTGTTCACTCCCATAAAAGATTTTCTTAACTGATACTCAGAGTTACTATTTCAGAATGAATTATGAACCAAGCACCTTTGCTGGCTGAGTTTAGTTTTATTTCTGAAAGCCACATTAACGGGATACAACTATTAATTGGTTTATAAAGTAGATGCAAAATTAGCAGTACTGTTAATATAAAACTATGTTTTACTTCTGCAGTTTTCAGAGGATACAGGACCTTGAAGAGCTCTTCTCTTTGGGAAATATTTTTAAAATTCAGCAACCGACATATGGTGTAAGAATATTCAGTTCAAAGAAAGAAACAAAACCAGACAGAAAACACAGATTGGATTATAATTTTATGACTATAGGCAGTGTTCCTCCAGTATGGTAGGGAATTCAATCTAATGTGCCTTTCAATGTGGCACTATTATTTTATAACGATTTCCTACACGTCCTTTGTGATCTTGACCATCTCTGTCCATTGCTCTTATGAAGCTACGCTCCATGGTACTGCACTTGTCAGAGTGTTTTTCTGTCTCCAGAAATAATTTGTTTCTCCTGTCAGGCCCAGCACACCATCTTTCTCAAAGAGACTCTTCTGGGTGGCCATCTGGAAGCACCACCTCAATGCAAAACAGGCAGGCTGCTGGATTTGTGTTGGCTCACTTCTCCTCAGTACTAGCTACTCCCCTGAAGGCAGCATTGCATTTTATTCCTGGACTACATAGCATTATAATTAGATGTGCAGACATGACATTTTGATTGCTGAATTCTGGGCCTATTGACATTTATGATAAGACTTAGGGAAAGATCAGGAAAAAAGGGTAAAGATGTAGGGGAAGAAATCAATTGAGGACAAACAGATAATGACCCAAGACTCCTGAACCAAGTAAGAGCATGAAGGTATAATACCATACCTAAAACACAGCACTGAGAGCTCTCTCTCATGCTATGTTTTGTAAGAATCTGAAAGATCACCAGATTTTAAGGAAAAAAATTAACTAAAGAGCAATGAAAAGACAGAGCCAAGGTGCTAAAACTAGGCAGCCCCAAACTATGTGGCTATTGGATTTAAAAAGCTCTGAAATGTGGGCCTTTCTAGAGTAAAAAAAATATTACAGAAAATGAAAGTGAAAAATAAGGAACAGAGAGAAAAGCAGAAGAATCCTCCCTGGGTCTAAGAGACCTGGGAGGATCAATGAGAAAAGATGAACATGGACTTTGTATCATTAATATTATAGTCCCTTTCTGCCCAACTTCATAATTAAAGTGTAAAACATGTCTGCGATTTTTCCTTGCCTTTATGGTGCTTAGGTATAAATCATCTATGGGCTCATGACTACAGTTCAGTGAAACTAATTACATGAAAACCTGTAGACTTGGGATGAGGCAGCATTTATAATAAAAAAGATCAGCTTGGTGAAAGGAACACTAGAATTGTTTGTATTATAATAATATAACATTTATTTCTCTTCATTTTTACTATTCTTTATGAATATGTATGATTATCACTTGGTATAAGAATCATGAATCATTCAGTTTCCCAAGGCCACCTACAGAGAACAGTCTCAAATGCAGACAACCGAGAGTTCCTGGATTACTTGCTGAGGCTAGACAGGCTGATTCAAGGTCTTTCATGGATAAATTGTCAGCTTTCCTGAAATGACATTTAAATATCATGCTTCAGAGGTCTGTTGGAGTTACTCTGGTATAAATTGAGGGTAGTCCAACATACTGGGGTTAACTACAACCTGGGTTTAGAGGCAGATGAAGAAACCTTTGGGGTTTTTTAAAAAAGCTGGGTTATTTTATTATTATCTGTCTAATTTAGTAACTGGAAAAGTTAGCGCTTTCACTAGAATTGCCATCAGAAACAACTATTGCACCTAGACTGAGTGTGGAGAAACACTTGGCTGCCTACAAGTAGCATCTGAAGACAGAATATTCCTACTCATGACCCCTTGGTTTCATTTCACAGATGCAGTCTACTATTCAGGGAAAACCTTTAATTTCCCAGAGACCTGTTCTTCCCTATTATTGTGAGTCTCTTGGATTTCAAAAAATTAAAAATTAGTTGAAAAAGCAGAGATGGTTTTTGGTGATTCTGAAGAGATGACTTAAGGGGAAACATGAAACTTTTACTGTTGACAATAAATGTTAAAAAGTTAACTGATCAAGCACTGAAAGGAGTAAATAAAATTTTCTCTTCATTTAATCGTGCAATGTAAGCGAAACAATCTTCATGAAATTACTATAAAAATGTACTAGAGCAAATATAAAACTGGTTTTCATAGAATCAGAATGGTTTGGGTTGGAAGGGACCTTAAAGATCATCCATGGGCAGGGACACCTCCCAGCAGACCAGGCTGCTCAGGGTCCCATCCAACCTGGCCTTGAACACTCACAAGGAGGGGGCATCCACAACTTCCCTGGGCAACCTGTTCCAGGGTCTCACCACCGTCATTGGGAAGAATTTCTTCCTAAAGTCTAGTCTAAATATTCCTCTCTCCAGTTTATAGCCGTTCCCCCTCGTCCTATCACTATAAAGTCCATGTACCCCCCCCCTCCCCCCAGTTTTCTTTCCGACCTCATTCAGGTACTGGAAAGCCACTACAAGGTCTCCCCAGAGCCTTCTAGTCTCCAGGCTGAACAACCCCAACTCTCTCTCAGCCTGTTCTCACATGGGAGGTGCTACAGCCCTCTGAACATCTTTGTAGCCCTCCTCTGGACCCATTTCAACAATTCCATATCCTTCTGATAGTGAGGATTCCAGAACTGGACACAATATTCCAGGTCGGGTCTCAGGAGTGGAGTATAAAGGCAGAATAACTGCCCTCGACCTGCTGGCCATGCTTCTTTTGATGCAGCCCAGGATACAGTTGGCCTTCTGGGCTGTGAGTGCACATTGTCAGCTCATGTTGAGCTTTTCATCAACCAGCACCCCCAAGTCCTTCTTTGCAGGGCTGCGCTCAATCACATCATCCCCCATCCTGTATTGAAATCATGGACTGCCCCGCCCCAGATGTAGGACCTTGCACTTGGCCTTGTTGAACCTCATGATGCTCACACAGGCCCATTTCTTCAGTCTGTCTAGGTCCCTCTGGATGACATTCCATCCTTCTTGTGTGACAACTGCACCACTCAGCTGGGCGTCATCTGCAAACTTGCTGAGGGCACATCCGATCTTGCTCTCTATATCCTTCATGTTGAGCAGCACTGGTCCCAGTGTAGACCCCTGAGGGACACCACTTGTCACGGATCCCCATTTGGACATTGAGACGTTGATCACTACTCTCCGAATATGACCATCCAACCAATTCCTTATCCACTGAGCAGTCCACCCATCAAATCTGTACTTTTTCCAATTTAGAGAGAAGGATGATGTGGGGAACTGTGCCAAAGGCTTTACAGAGGTCCAGATAGATTACATCTGTTGGTTTCCCTGTGTCCACTAATGTGGTTACCCCATCATAGAAAGCCAGTAAGTTAGTCAGGTAGGACTTCCCCTTGGTGAAGCCATGCTGGATGTCTCTAATAACCTCCCTGTTCTCCATGTGTTTTAGCATAGCTTCTAGGAGGATCTGTTCCATGGTTTTGCCATGCATATTTTTAAGTTTTTATTTTAATGCCATGCATTGTAGCAGCAGTGTGAAGAATGGACCCCTTAGAAAAATCAGTGATCATTCTTTCTTTCCCAGTGCTGCTACAGAAACTAATGGAAATTTTGCTACAGATTTTAAAAGAAATACATCAAGCTCTTTGTGTTATGATGAAGAAAGACATGTTGACTGCTTTTAATTTATATTTGCTTACTAAACATAAAATACACTATTTACCTGGTCATGTATGTGATTCTAATAAAGAGGAAAAATTCCTATTTAAATCAGTCATTTATTGGTTACAGTGGATTCTTTCAAACGATATCTCACTGAAATGTGGGGTTTTTTCCATACTGAAAAGGCTATGATACAAAAAAAAAAAAAGGAATAATAGCATTAAACATTAAAATTATGTTGTCTCCACTACTTAATTTCTCTTGGTTAAATCTCAGTGAAGATGATGAATTTTCTCAATGGCTGTGATTTTTTAAAAAAGAGGACTTCCAATAAACAAAGATAAGCTTCTAACAAGGGGTGCTAGGTATTTAACACAGTTCCTGTAGATTGGAAGTGGGGTCTTTACTGAACATTCCACAGAAATTCACCCCGTTTTTTTTAAAATGCCGTTCCTATTGGGTTTGTCCCATCCCATCCCCAACCCTCGCTAAGAAGCTCTCCCAGTGCTGGGGAGCAGAACCCAGCGGTGAGACGGCTGCCGCCGTTTGTCAGGGGATTCCTGCCATCTAGTGGAAACACACAGCTGACACCAACCACACCAGCACCCCAGAACCTCTGTTAAAGGCTGGATGTGCAACTGCTGCGTCTGACGGGATATTCTCCTGTTCTACTCTGCACCAGTGAGGTCACATTTGGAGTCCTGTGCCCAGTTCTGGAATCTCCAGCTCAAGAAAGACAAGGAACTACTGGAGCATCTCTTTTATGAGGAAAGGCTGAGACACCTGGGTCTGTTCAGCCTGGAGAAGACTTGAGGGGAGATCTTACCAAGCTTATAAGTGTCTAAGGGGAGAGTGTCAGGAGGATGGAGCCTCTCTTCAGTGGTGCCCAGCAACAAGACAAGTGGCAGCAGGCACAAACTAGAACAGAGAAGTTCCACTTGCACATGAGGAAAAACTTCCTCACTGTGAGGATGACAGAGCACTGGGACAGGCTGCCCAGAGAGAATGTGGAATCTCCTCTGGAGATGTTCAAAACACACCTGGACAGGTTCCTGTGCACCCTGCTGTAGGTGAACCTGCTTTAGCAGGGAGGGTTGGACTACATGATCTCCAGAGATCTCTTCCAACCCTGATCATTCCATAATCCTGTGATTCTGTGACCTATCAGAAAAGAAGAAAAAGGTTCACTTCAAGTAACATTGCCTTTTACAATTCTCTCTTCTGTTTGATGTATGGAAAACTATTGCCTCTAATTTATCCTTACTTGTCCTACCTACTCCTTATTTGTCCTCATTAATATCCATGTCTATTCAATTGTATTAAATAAACCACTTCTGGAAGACATTAAAAGCTGTCACATCACAGGGACAGATTTAACATAAAAAACCCAAACCCAGCCTACATACACTAGCTTCCTGTAAGTGTTTCCCATGCTCTCTGCCTCCTGCATGCAATCTTAACGGCACAAGGGCCTATTACTTCTGCTTCACATCCCAGAGAAGGTTTTTTTATGACAATTTCACGCCAAAAGTGTGCCTTTCCCCCGTAACTGTTCCTGCTATGTTAGCAAGGCAGGAGAGGAGCTGTGATGGGTGGTCCCTCTCCATCTACAGCCAGGAATGAGCCTGGGCCCAAGCATCTCAGGTTGTTGCATGGCGCTCGTTCGGCAGGTGGATGACGTCCCTCTGAGATGGAGATGGATGTGGCTTGAGTGATACAGAGAAGAACCTTTGATATTTTTAAAACATTCAGAAAATCTGACCCTTTGGAATCAGCCTAGTAACCAGCACTCTGCTACCACACATCACCGGGGCTGAATGGCAACAATTTATGCTGTGTAGATTAATCATAGAATCACTAAATTGGAAAAGACCTTTCAGATTATCAACTCTTTCCCCTACCTAATGGGGCTACAAGAAACCTGGGGAGGGACTGTTCACAAAGGGTTGTAGTGCTAGGACGAGGGGCAATGGGTCTAAACCCGAGAGGGGCAGATTTAGACAAAACATAAGGAAAAATTTCTACACGATGAGAGTGGCGAGACACTGGAACTGGTTGCCCTTGAACACTGGAGGTGTTCAAGGCTAGGTTGGATGGGCCTTGAACAGCCTGATCTAGTGGGATGGCAGAAGGATTGATACTGGATGATCTTTAAGCTTCCTTCCAACCCAAACCATTCTATGATTCTATGATTCGACATCCCTAAGCACCTAATCTGCCCATCTTTTAAATACCTCCAGGGATGGTGACTCAATTACCTCCCTGGGCAGCCTCTGCCACTGCCTAGGAACCGTTCTGGTGAAGAATTTTGTTCCTGATAGCTAATCTGAACAATCCCTGGTACAACTTGAAGCAAAAATCTTTATTGATCTGTGGATCCCCACAATTTTCAACGGAATATTGAGACTCCTTGATCCTGACTGGAAGCCTCCCAACAACAAGAATTGTACTTTTACAATCTTGAGAGGGATGCCAGCCCAACAGCACTGGGAAAATGGAGGGGGGGAGGCTGCCCTGAACTACACTTCCCAGGCGCCTGCGGAGCGGACTGCGCGCCCGCCGCCATTTCCCTTCCCCCTCGCGGGGGCTGCTGGGAGTTGTAGTCAAAAGCGGCAGGAAGGAAATGGCGTCCAAGATCCGTGTGGTGCTGAGGCCTGTGAAAAGCATCGTGGTTCGCTTCTGCCCCTTCGAGCCCAACGTGGAGAGCACGAGGTGAGGGCGGGCTCTGGCCTCCGAGCCTCGTCTCGGACGGGCTCCCCGCTCTGTGAAGCACCCGGGGAGCGGGCTCCGAGCGCTGCGCGGCCGTGGTGGGGTGGAGGTGCGGACGCTTTGCTTGTATTTTCATGTATTTCAGGGGAGGGAAGCGGATGGTGGGGGGTGGGTTGGGGTCACATGGACGGCAGTGCGGCCTCGCCCCGCTACAAGAAGTAGTTACTATGACAAACAGTGGGATAATTTTGATTTAACTAAAGTAGATTTAGGTTTTATCTAAGTAATTGCAGCTTCTTGAAAGTTAGACAAAATGTCCCTTTGGTAGCATGTTTTGTTTCAAACGGTATTTTCCCAGGCACTGTTCGTTCTCTGGAGATGATAATGTCTTGTGTTGAGAATGATCTGTGCTGAACAAATGTCTTTTCTTCTGAAGTGACCTCTGTTTGCAGCCTTTCCCTGTGTCAAACGCAAGGTCAGGCAGAGCTGGAGCCAGCTCCAAATGAGCAAGAGTTTTGACTGTTGTGAAGTTCGTAACGACATTAAAATTAGTCCTTTGAAAGTAATAGAATATGTATAAGATTTCTGGGAAAATTTATACATATGCACATAAGTAGGAAATACATTGTGTAACAGCTTTTGCCTGGTTCCATGATTGATGGAGATCACTCCCTCGTTGCCCAGGCCTGATAAAGGATGCTTGCTTTCTGGAACTCCAGAATTAGTCTTTAGAGTGTTTATATTCCAGAATTTTTAGCCCTGGCCTGCACCCCCCACACCGGTAGGAGGATGAAGGTAGTCAAAGTGTGGGGAGAGCGGCCACCCCAGCTGGATGCTGCGCAGGTCACAGCACTGGCAGGTGCAGAAACAAAGCTGCTGTTGCTGCAGTGACCTGGACTTACTTTCTCTGTAGCCAGAATGAGTAAGATGTCCTGGGAGCAAACCACAAGCAGCATCTGTTGTTTGTTCCCTCTCTGGAGGAGAACACCCTTTTCCGAAACTTATGCATCTGCTGTAATTTAATGATCTTACAATCATAGAATCGTAAAAGTTGGAAAAGACCTCAAAGATCATCAAGTCGAACTGTCAGCCCAACACCACCATGCTACTGAACCGTTTCCTGAAGTTCCCCGCGTACAGCTTTTTGAACACCTCCAGGGAATGAGACTTCACCACTTCCCTGGGCAGCCCGTTCCAATGTTTGACCACTCTTTCAGTTAAGAAATTATTCCTAATATCCAGTCTAAACCTCCCCTGGTGCAACTTGAGGCCATTTCCTCTTGTTCTGTCACTTGTTATTTGAGAGACGAGACCAGCATCCACCTCTTTACACCTTTCTTTCAAGCAGTTGTGGAGTGTGATAAGGTCTCCCCTCAGTGTGCTTTTCTGCAGACTAACCAGTCCCAGCTTTCTCACCCACTCCTCGTAAGACTTGTGCTCCAGACCCTTCACCAGCTTTGTTGCCCTTCTCTGGACATGCTCCAGCAGCAAAATGTCTTTCCTGTGCTGAGGAGCCCAAAACTGAACACAATATTTGAGGTGTTGCCTCACCAGTGCGGAGTACAGAGGGACCGTCGCTTCCCTACTCCTGCTGGCCACATTATTTCTGATAGAAGCCAGGTTGCTATTGGCCTTTTTGGCCACCTGAGCACGCTGCTGGTCTTTGAAGGCTTGCACTTATCAGGGCTTTGTAATTTAGCCTGAGCAGAATCTTAACGTTTCAGAATGAGAAGACACTGTATTTGTCATAAAGGTTCACGCTAAGTGTTACCACGATGCACACAGCATTCATTTTGTGCTTATTTCAGGAGTATCTTTGCCTAAGTGTAGTCTCTTGCATGCAGGCATGTGCAGTTTAGCTTTACCAAACGATGCAGGGAGATGCCCCTCTCAGTTGCCGAGCTTGTAGGTGAGAGTCTGTAATCACTAATCCAAATGCTGATAATGGGAAGAGAGAGGGGGGCAACAGCTGCTGGCTCTATCTTGGTAATTATCTATTGGAGGAATCAAAGTAATTATGCCTCTTGAGTGATGCAAGTTCTGCATCGATAATTGTAAAATGTCAGTTTGAAATAGCTTTAAAGACACATCTACTTTTGAAATGAACTTAGTAGCACAGCTTAGAATGTCTTTAAGCTGCCGGAGTGTCAAATAGCTGTCATGCATTTCAGAAATTGGCAGGAGACCCATGATGTTAAATAAATAAATGCTGTCTCAAACCCAAACGATAGAACACTGGCAAGCAGTGGTGTGTAAAGAAAAATGAAGATTGCTTTGCTGTTTTTTCTTATTGTTACTAACCTAGCTGGGAGAAACGCAGAAAGTGCATGCGCTGGATTTTTACAAAATTCTTTTGTATGTTTTTTATGTGTCAGCATATAAGGAGTATCCGTTTGGGTTTTTAAGAGTGATTATTTCCTAAAAGTACCTGCATAAAATTATTAAATAAGAATCCTATTTTGATTTACTTTTGTTACCCAGAAATATCATGATTTTCAAATTAGTTCTAGAAATATACTTATTATAATTTATGTCTGTTTCATACTTAGTACATTTTCAAATATATTTTCAGAAAATTTCTTGGATGCATAAACCATAAAAAAATCCAGGCTACTAACAAAAACTGTGAAGTGACTGCTGATGTGAGACATGATGGGTCTGAACCACTTGTAGATGTTATGTTTGGTAAGAAGCTCATTTTTAATCTTTACAAAAAGCCCTTCCATCTTTGTATGCTTACAATGTTACTGTCTTTTCTGTTATTTTTTTTTCTTTTACAGTGTTTGGGCTTTTTTTTGGTTCTGGGGAACAGCTAAATGTTGTGCATCTGGGAGGAAAGAAGGGCAGGGGAATCACTAACAGCCTGTTGTGTATATAAACATGCATATGTGTCTTTGTGCTGCAATTTTAGATCTGGTGGATCTTAGATCAAAGAACTACTTAGCTTTAGGGTTGAGTCTACTTTTGTAGTGACGTACTTGTATGACCTTGCAGTCACGTATAGCTCTTGGGAAGTAAGTATAGCTCTGTTTTAATGTTAGAATCTGTTCACTTTCTGTGAACAATTTTTTTTTACGTTATTTCTGGTGGAGGCACCTCAGTCTTGAGAACAGAAAAGTTAAATGCTTTCAAGTGCTTATGCAACTGATTTACTATACAGTTTAAAGGAACTGCTCATGGGGGTAAGACCATACATGTGCAGATGGACTTGCAGAATGAGGTCAACTGATGTACAACAAATTTCTTTGTTTCCTATGAGGATGTAGTGAGCAGGCAGGGAATTGGTGGTGGAAATTTCATCAGTTCTGGAAGCGGCCCAGAATCTAGGCTGTGAACAGATGGCTCTAATCTGCTTTTGTCCTTTTCTCTGGCTGCATCTTCTTTCCTGCTGTGCTGTAATGGACTAATACATCATGTAGACTGTTAAAAGTTTTCAGTATTATTGATTCTTGTTACCCCCTTTTCTTTAAACTTCCTTATATTTTATGAATCAGTAGAAAAGTCAAGAGTGTTGAGTGTAATCAATTTTGCTGAGGAAAGTCTAATTATTTTCTTGTTGACATTGCTTGTTTCTCCCTCCCCCACGCCTCTGTCTTTCCCATCCTTGTCTCTAACTGTGATGTTAAGTCTTAATAAAGACTTAAGCAGTAAAGCTTAATGTTTTTTACAGCATAAAACCAAAACAATTTATTCCACTAATGCCAAGAGCTACAATTCTTTATATTTTAAGACCTGTTTTTTTTCCAAGTGAAGAGTTAGCAAACATAGGGCTGGAACTTGGATGCCATGCATACTATTACATGATACTGGTTTGAGTATGGCTTTTTATCTGCAAATTTTCCAATAAATAAATATTTATCTTAGGTACAATACTTCTGCCTTCTCCTTGTTTTAAACTAATTTATTTCAGAATTTTAGAAATCATAGTGCTCTCTGTTTTCTTACATCATAACCACCAGATTGTGTAAATCAATTCATTGTTTTGGCTAAAGAACTATGTTAAACGACCGTGGACAACATGCTGCTAAAATGCTGAGCCACGTGTGAAAGTTATGCCTTCCAGTGCCTTCTGCACCTTCTGTTAGATGATTTTGAGGGCACAGTAAGAGCCATTCTCCGTAAATGTGTGTTCTTGCTATAGGTATATCTAGATAAATGTTTCAGATTTTTCAGTAGTGCAGTGCAGAAATGAAAATTACATGTGTATTGTGTGTGGTTTATTATGTTTGTTTGTTGATGTTGCATAATCCGATTCCTCGCTAAGTGGAAAACTTCCTAATCGGACAAGATGAGCAGGGTATTTGGATTTATTTATGCAAAACAGAAACTGCAGACTAAACTAATTGTGACTTAAGAGTTTGTGACTTCTGGATATTTTTTCCCTTTACAGCTGACGGAGAGCGGTTGGTAATGAAGGGAGCCAACTTAACAACAATAGAAATGTTAACAGCATTAGGGTCCAGATGTGATGCAAAAGAGCTTAAAGAAGAACAGAAGAGCAAGAAGAAGAGTCGTTGAAGAACAGAAAAATAATTGTGTTGGCATTTACATGTGTTAAAGACAGCAGGCTGCACAGAATGCTTTTCTGCTGTGCAACAAAATCTGAAAGAGGAAGATGGCCGAAACACTGACCAGTTTAACATGCAGCAGAACAAACAATATAGATGTTCCCCATCTTTAGCTGGAGGAGAACTTAATGGAACCACAAATCTTCTAACACTAGTGGGTCAGACTTAAGATGTGTGAATTACATCTTCCTAAGCCGTTGCCTCCAAGTCATCATCTTGTCAGACTAATATCACATGTATTTGCATATGAATGTGTATAATGCATGTTAGCTATTAAAGTAATATTACGATGAAGACAGATCTCTTTGGACATTGTTTTCTACAAGATTGCTATTCAGTGGAATGCAAAATATTATTACAGTAGTTATTAGTTTTGAAAATTATTAAATTTAAAGAGAACTTTGGAAGTATTCATTACTGACTTAGCTGAGGGACAGCAAGCTGCAAATACAGGGTGGATTTTGTAATGCTATATTTATAACACATCTGTTGCTAAGTCCCTGCCCTTCCTCTGTTTTTCAAGAAAGTATGAAATTTGCTAGACTGTAAATTTAGCTCAGCAATTAAAGTAACAAGGTAATGGGTCTGTGAACACACAGTAGATCTACTTGTCCTGCATTAAAGTAGCTAAAGTTACCTAAAAAGGAAGGGTAAGTTAGGGTTTTTGGTAATTGCAGAATAGGGCTATCTTTGAAGTTCAATTTTGTAATATTTTTGTCACTTTGGGGAGATTTAATTAAATATTTTACAAAGATCAAAGGGAAAGCTTTATTTGGTGTTTATAGCCCTATGTCCAACTCTATTATTTGTTGAAGTGTGTTCTTAGATGTCTCATCTGTATTGCAAAGCTCTGTGGGTTTGGGAGGGTTGATCTCTTCTCCGACTGTGCAGATGAAGGTGTCAACTGCACACGTATTTAACGTATATCGGTTTTGTTCTAGTTCAATTGGTAATGCAAATGTAACTATAAAGTTCCAGGTTTGAGAATTGCACATGCAGTAGCATTGAGAGGCATTAGTTCTACCTGTTGTGAATCAGATATCCAAGTTCTGTAAAATTGTAGTGTATATTTTTCCAAAGTTAATTTGGCAGCAGATTTAGGGCACAAATCCAAAACAATTTTTACCTTTCTTTTGCTGATTATTGTATATGGACACTGTCCTTTCTGAAAGCAACATTGTTTTAAATAGCACTGTCAGGGTAGTTCTTTGCAGCTTCTTCAGCAGGATGCTGAAGTTCAAGGTGATACACTGGAGAAGCAGAGCTGTGTTAAAGATGTTTGATGACATTTTATGGTGGCTGCCTTCATGTGTTTGCAAGACATGATGATTGGGGCAGATGGGTCCACGAAACTTAGGGGAACAATAGGTGTTAACAGCTTAGTCTGGGATGAATACTTTCACTGCTGCTTGTTATACCTTTTTTTTTTATGAGGCCACCAGCTCTTCTGAGTGGTTTCAGAGCGCTGAGCTCCTGAACCTGTTACTGAGCTCCCTTCTAGGTGAACAGGAAGATCTGAAAGTGTTTCAGAGCATTTTTAAAACCTCTCAAGCTAGAAGAGTATCCTAGAAAGTGGGCAGTAAGGCTGGTCAAAGGACAGTGTTGGTTTCTCGTTTCCTCCTGACCACTGAGCTTAGAAGAACATTGTATAGCATGACTTTACCCAAAGAAGCCTTACAAGGAAGGTGAGGGTGGTTCAAGTGGAAAAAGAACACTTGAGAGCCCTCGAGAGCTAACCTGCAGAGAAGGACTTGGGAGTGCTGGTCAACGCGAAGTTCGACATGAGCCGGCAATGTGCACTCGCAGCCCAGAAGGCCAACTGTGTCCTGGGCTACATCAAAAGAAGCGTGGACAGCAGGTTGAGGGAGGGGTTTCTGCCTCTCTATTCCTCTCTTGTGAGACCTCATTTAGATAACTGTGTCAAGTTCTGGAATCCTCAATGTAACAAGGATATGGAACTGTTGGAATGGGTCCAGAGGAGGGCTACAAAGATGATCTGAGGGCTGGAGCACCTTCCATACGAGGACAGGCTGAGAAAGTTGGGGTTGTTCAGCCTGGAGAAGAGAAGGATTCAAGGAGATCTTACATCAACCTTCCAGTACCTGAAAGGGGCCTACAAGAAAGCTGGAGAGAGACTGTTCATAAAGGCTTGTGGTGATAGGATGATGGGTAATGGGTGTAAACTGGAGGAGGGCAGATTTAAACTAGACATTAGGAAGAATTTCTTCCCGATGACAGTGGTGAGACACTGGAACAGGTTGCCCAGGGAAGCTGTGCCTGCCCCATCCATGGAGGTGTTCAAGGCCAGGTTGGATGGGGCTTTGGGTAACTAGATCTAGTGGGATGATCCCTGCCCATGGCAGGGGGTTTGGAACTAGATGATCTTAAAGGTCCCTTCCAACCTTAACTATTCTATGATTCTAAAAGCACTGTAGAATTACTAATTCCCTGGTTAATCACGTATTCACGTGTATTCGTATGCTCAGAAGCCCTCTTGCTGTGATGTATCAGTGATTTTTGTGATTTATTTTTTACAGGGCTTTTTTGGCATTTACACAATGTCAGTGTGTAAAATTTGTGTTTAAATGTGAAGCTTTTATATCCATCCTAAATAATTAGCCATCTCTAAGTCCTTAAAGAGTAAAAAAGAGATTAAATAATATTAACTTTCTGTAATGTTTATTTAGCCCAAGACTGGGGTTTATATTTAAGAAGACATAAAGAAGAATAAAGGTCTTACTTCAGGCTTTTTGTAGCCGAAATATGTCCTCTCTGTTGTTGAAGAAAGGTGACTTTTTTTGTTCTTCATGGATAGACATCCTGTTCTCTGTGTCACACTCTTATTAGGTGTTTTCATTTTACCCCAGAGCTGCCTGACCTTTTTACTTCGGTTAGGCCAAAGGCCTGTAATGTAGTCATTGAGAGACGACTTGACCATGCAGTGGATGAGGTTGCTTAGTTGATGCTGCTTTTGCTGTGTGTGCTTGCAGCTGCAGTTTGCAGTGATAAAACTCCAGTATGTTTTGTGCATGAAAAAGTAGTCCTAACTAGGATTTGAATACATAAGATATAAACCCCCCCCATACTGGATAGAAAAATAAAGCTAAAAATGTGCATTCTTAAGACTACAAGATACTGAGATGATACAAACAATATGGGCAAGAAGGTACTGCGCTTGTGATGATTATTCTAGTATGTAGAAAATTGTTCTGCATGTACCATGTAGAAAAAGATATGAGTATTTGTCAAATATGCTAAAGATAATCTTAAATTACTTTCATCTCTATGCATTTGGATAACTTTGCTGTGAGCTGCTCATACAGTATTGATTTCTGCTGTGATGTGATTTAAACAAAGCCGAGCGGCCTGCTGCTCTGAAATCTTCCTGACATGCACAGTTCAAGGCTGTGGATGTAGAGGGTATTAAGGTCAGTCATGCAGAACAAAGCTGGGCTGGGTGAGCATTGATTTCACATGTAATTCTTCTCTAGCCCACTATCTTGACTACTGTATTCCACCAAAAATGTGGGCACTTGCCTAAATATAAACAGAGCTGCAACAGAACATTAAAACATTAGGATTAACTAAATACAAACACCACATCCACTTAGGATATCTGATAGTGGGTGATAATATCAAAATGTCTAGATCTCTAATGCCTCCAAATTTAAAACAATTATTAGCATCATCTTAGACCTGTTTATTGTGCAAATATGTAATTATTTAGAAGTTCTTATCAATGTGTCGGGGAAAATAGCCCTGAAACAAATGAATACACCATTCAGATATTGGGGAGCTCCCTTTTTAAAGTATCCACCTGCAGTATTGTTTTTAGAAAAGGATAATGGTGTCTTTATTAAAGTTTTCAGCTATGAGCAGCAGTGTTGGTGAGCATTTCCACTGGCAGTTTTATGTGCTAACTGGCCTAAAGAAGTACAAAATTTCAATGTCCTGATGCCTTTCTTGCAAGGTAGAAATAAGCAGAAACATGCCATCAGAGGTGGTTCACGCATGCCAGTGCAAAATCTGTTTCTTGTTATTTGCAAGGGTCTCAATTTCGGCATTTCCATGCTACATATTGTAGGAAAAACTGGATGCAATGCAGTATGCTTTGCAAGTCCTACTCGAGGGCTAAAAGATGCTTTAAATCTCAATTCTTTAGAAGATGTTGCAATCTAATGCATTTTTGCTGTTTGTGAATGTGCAAAAGGCATCATCTACTAATTTCAGAAAATTATCCACAAGTATGTGCCCTGTTGGATGTGGAAGAATGCATTAATTTTGATTGGCTTGTCCTAGTTCTTCACCTTTTCTATACATGAATTTTGAATGGCCAAGGAGTTAATGTATTGCAAACAAGCAAACTGGACCACACTTAACAGTTCTCAAGACTTTTTAAAATTCTTTTGTTTCCAAATTTGGCTTGTTCATGCATACCCTCCCTGTGCAGGTGTACACACCCCTTGTAGTTTAAGAATTACTGGCTTACTGCCTACTTCTTAAATACATGTGTGACCAGTTTCCCTGGATGCCAGGCCCTGCTTCTCTGTGCCTCTCCCAACTGTACTCCCCTTCCTTACTCTCCTGAAGTAACAGCATTTTTCCTTCCTGGTACTATTTGATCTCATCCAGTCTCACCTTTTCCCTCTGGAAGGCCTGAGTCACTCTTGTGAGCCTTTTTAATTGTATGCCAGGACCTTGCAGTAACTTCAAGCAGCTGAGGAGCTTTGCTTCTGCTAGATGATGATGACTTGTTCTCCCTGCTCAGCCTCGCTCAGTATGCTAAGAAATGTTGTGACAAGGCAGCTTCATTGGATGAGGCAAGTTTGACTTGCTTACATATGAAAGGAACATTTATTTCAAGAAAAGTAGCTAGAAAAGTAGACTAGCAGACTTGTTTGTAAAGGGAATGCTCTTTCAATAGGAGCAAAGCAAGAGCAAGATGGAGTTCTTTGTGGATATGTTTTCACAACTTGGACTGACTGGCCCCACAGGCAGTTCAGAGGACAGGCAGGAGGTAAAGCAGCAGGTTCCTTCCTTACCCCAACACTACTTCTCTGTTTCTTCTGACTCCTCCACTCTTTTTCAATGAGGAGTCAATGACCAGCTTACTGTAAAAACCATGGGCTCAGTATGCAAAGACAGCAAATTTGTCATCTCAAACACAGTTCTTGCACAGGTTCACTGAATTCTTTTCCTCACTGCTGAATCTAAGTGGTTCAAATCTCTTCTATGAATAAAAGAAATGATCATTATTTTCATGGAGCTTTTAAAGTCTGCTTTTCCATGCAGAGCTTTATAGAACTTGTCTTCAAAATCTACTTCTCCAATGATTTTCGAAGTATTTGAAAAGGTAGATTTTAAAATTGGACAATTAATTCTTCCTTCCTTTCACATAGCTGGATCAGTATCAAGTTAAGCTGCACATACAAGAAAAAAGTGCTAGAATCAGTACCAGGAATGCTGTATAATTTCTGACATCCTTATAGCTTTTCTCTGGCCTACGTGTTAGATATGCAAGATCATATCTCGAGAAGGAATCAAGGACATCATAAACTCAGATAACCATGAAGCTTTTCAAGTCTGGAAGACTGAAGTGGAGAATACTTGCCTGTCCTGTATGGCTAACTGAGTTGCTGGAGGCAAGAATTCTCTTAAGACATCTTTTGAACACAAGTTATGTAGTCAACACACTTGGCAAACTTGGTATATTTGGAGTAGGAATGGAATAAAAATAAAAACTAGCTTTAGTTTCCAGATGGTTTTTCCCTAGGTGGTTCTTGAGTCTGTGAAAGAGAAAGCCTTTTCTGAAAGGCAGTGCAAGCCTGGATGCTTGAGCCACACCTTGGACAGCCTATCTCTTCCTGTTTCCTGAAGGTGTGAGGAAACCTGTGCTTTGGGGCAAAAGCTAGCTGTGCCCCGGGGATCTGTTTCATACCTAAGCCATTGCCACCACAGGATGAAGTCCTTTGGGAGCCCTGATTGGTAGACAGGCTACACACATTGCTAACACTTTACAACGGAGTTTTGTTCAACAAGAAGAGCAGTAGTCTCAGTCCCTTTGTCTCCAATGCTGCTGGAAAAGGCACTGGTGCCCACATCCCACTGAGAACACTCTTCCTCTATAGAGGACAAATGACAGGCTCTGCCTTCCAGTTTTCTACAGATGTGATGGTCTCCTTGGTGACATGCTGAGAAAATAATTGTTGCAACTAGAAAGTAGGTTTCTTTCCCAAGGTTACCTTTACAGTGGTCAGTTATCATTGAGTAATGAAACTCTTCTTATAAGATGCAATTAAAAAACTAATACTAAAACTTCATACACTCCTTCCAAAATCTAGTGTGCAGGCCTGTGATTTGCAGCTCTGAATTTCATGTGTTAACTACTCACAGCTGGTAGAATTATTTCTTTTATTATTATTTATTCCAAATGATTCTGGTATTCCTCGTCCTTACCCTTATGTCCTTATTATTTGAGACCCCACAGAAAGGACAAAGTCTGGGGCTTTATTGACTTCATTTGTAGAGCTTAGGGATAATTTTTTGAACATCTGAGATTTCTAAAGAGTCACACTGGAGTACTATCTTTCTGGAAGTCTCCTCTATGAGCAGGTATCCCTTACTAATATGCTTTTGTTCTACGCAGATCAAAGGCCTTTTCAGTGCTGAAACTACAGCTATGGACAATTTGTATCATTTTCTTATCACTTTAAGGACTATGCTGATTATAAAATTCTGAAGATAAATAAAAGTATTTTCATACTGATGCGTGGGTGTTTGCTCTTCAGCATAGATAGTGCTGCTAGATAAAGAGGGTTTTTCAAAGCTTCTACGGTTAGGCACTGGCTTGTGTATCTGCTGCCATTGTGAGCTGGGCTGGAAATGAGATCAGGTCATTTTTGTCTGAAATGAGGAAAATGAAGCCTGGAGTTATTCTTTCTGGTCACTGCAGACTCTGGAGCTTTCTCTCCTGTCATTTAGGTAGGATACAACTGGTGAGCTGTCACACTATTGCCGCAGTATAAACTTTGCCCTCGATGTAAGCATTTCCTTTTAAACTTGCTTTGAACATGCTGCTGACAGCGTATAGGACATACGCTGAGGTTGCTGGTGTGTTATTTGCATTATAGTAATACTCTGTGGCATCAGCAAGGATCAGGGCTCCAGTTGGCTCGACACTGAATGCGGGCATGTGTGAGCCTGCCTGTCTCCAACAGCCAGCACCCAGAGCAGAAGCAACAGTGGCTGGATCTAGAGCAGGGACCCTTGGACCCATACTTCTTAAACTAAGCCATACTTGAGAGTAAGATGGCTTTTTTTTTTTTTTAACTTGAAAACTGAGATATATTGCACAAACAAACTGTAAAACACAGGCTATGCCCAGCTCTTTTAGCTCATAGGTAATGACATGCCAATACACTAGAAGATCTTGTACATATTGACATACAAATGAAAACTTGTAGGTTTATGTGTTGCTTCATAATCCCTGGTCTAGTATTGCCCAAGCAAAGAGAGCTCCTGAGCTGGAGTAAAGCTTACCTAGGCCAGCTATGCAAGTATAGCATGTTTCATCATGTCTATCCAGTGATGACATGGATGGGAAGGGAAAATCACACTTGTACAACAAGGAAACAGAAACAAAGCTGTGCTACCTATGCAATTTTTCTCATCCATGCCTTGGGGGTGAGTGAGTATTATTCATGGACTATTTGATTTTTTTTTTACAGCTAGGGATAGGCTGAAGAGTAGAGTTTGGGCTGCAGTGTCCAATTTACCTGGCAATTTTTTAAGGCTTTCTTAAGAGGTAATCTTGTCTAGAAGAAGCCTACCACTTAGAGAAGGTACTACATAAACACAATATGTGTGTATACTAGAAGGAAAGCAAGATCCTCTCCTTTGAACAGTAAAGCAAAGTACAGCTCTATCAGATTGGGTTCCTTCCTAGTTAAACATATGGGCAGTTTGTTGAGTAAAGGTCTAAGGGAAAAAGTTACACCTCCTTTGCAACCTGATGAGCGATACGTTGCAGATGACGAGGTGGTGGTGCTCAGTCAAGCAGCAGGCATTATGACCCCAAAAGACAAAATCTGGCTTGGCTTACATGCAGTGGGTAATGGTATGGCTACGTGAAGAGAAACCTCAAACACTGCTGGCCACAGTTTCACAACTCTCATGTTGTGAAGCGTGACTGCACGATGCACAGTTGCCCAGAGGAATAGAACTAAGGTCTCTGTGCTCTCTTTTCTCTTGATCCTTTTTTTACACTTGGTAATGAAGGACTGTAATATCCTCTCCTACGGGATGTAAGGGCTAGGCTACCTTGGGAAAACATTCCCAACTGTGGCTACGTGCTTTTCGTGTGGCTAATTTCCAGGGGAAAAAATACACTTTTCATTGTAAATTTGATTTTCCTTCTCTTGGACAATATATAGTCTAACATGGAGATGAGTAAAACTTCAGAGAACTTCAGCTGTCTGTGCTGAAGCAGTAATATGTGGCATTGGAATTCAATACTTTCCATATGAATATATGTAGCTGCTGCTTCTTTTTGTGTATATCTAGAAAGAAGAAGAGACTACACACACAAAATGTGACTGATCATCAGAGCCAGGAATCAGGCAGGAAAAGAAATCTGTAGAGACAGAGCCCCATGGCCCAAGCACCTCTGAATATCTGACCATTTTATTTTCACTCCCAAGGTGGGGAGCTGCATTCCCTCACCTTTGAAATGTTTGGATAATATATATAGTGCACTGACACAGTAAAAAGTAACATGTATTTTGTAGCCCAGTCTGCTTGTACCTTACCAAGAAGGATACATCTCTGCTCCCTCCAGTTACTTTATTTGCTATGTGAGATACTACAAGCACTATTCTGTTTCCAAGAAGTTTTGATCGATAGCTTTGACATTATCACTGACAGTAAACTACATCACAGGATTAATTTGCAAAACATTTGGTTTTTGGAGAAATTCAGAGATTTTTCATTGCATCCTAATGGTTTGTGCTCCAGAAAAAAAGAGAGATGTGACTCTCCCGTTGCATCTTAGATGAATTTACAAGCCTAGATCTGGAAAATCTGTAAGGAGAATAAATCAAAACAAGTGACTTGTGAGAAGATTCAAAAACATAGCAGCATGATGCACAGGTGGGTAGCTGGATCTCCGTATACTTCAGATCCAGAAATACTGTCTCACCACTAGATGGAAATAGTGGATTTTACATTTTCTCCCGCATTATGAGCACTTACACCTGAATACTATTTGCATATTGTAAGCCATCTGCAGGCAGTACTGCAGAAATATAGATCTGAAACCAATTTGCTAGCATACCTGGAGTAAAGCCAAGATTTCTATTTCTGGAAATTGTCCCTGTTTTACAAGACTGAAGAATTCCTGATTACTGAAAGATGATTCTGCTTGATCTGTAATCTAACTGCTCCGCACTTACGCTTTCTGTAAACAACCAGAAGAGAATGGCAGGATGGATGGCATTTTGGTTCTACTACCATATATGTGGTAGTAAATAGCAGCCTGATTTAAAATTTACTCAAAAGTCTCTTGTGCAAGACCAAATAAATTAAATAAAACAAAACCCATAAAAGTGGAAGGAAGTTGAAAGTCTTGTGTTTCAATGTACCTACTTAATGACAAAAAAAGCAACGTGACTTGCTGCCTTATGAGGAGACGCTATAGCATTGTTTGCATATTAAAAGCAATCCTAGTCAAAGAAGTGGAGGGTAATTAAAGGCAGCTCAGTAGGGAAGGATAGTTGAACAGAAGGATTTTTTAAAAAAAATCTCAGTTTAAAAATGAGCTGATTGCTTAGTGTATGACAAATGTGATCTTTTCTACAAAGTATTGAACCTTCAAACAATTTAGTTTAGCTCTTCTAAGTTGCATCACTGCAAACCATAAGCGGAAGCATCAGCCTTGCACCAAAACATTTAGATTCACAGGACCATCTCATGTTGTGAAATGCTGGAAGCGGCACAAAGACCTTGCTGCCTTTTACAGTTTTGACACCTCAATCTCAAACTCCTCCACAAAAGTGCTAGCAGAGAAACACAGCCACAGCTACTCCATCAAAAATTTCAGGACACAGATTGTGTTCTGTGGGTCTTTTCCAACCTAGGGATTCTGATTCAGATTTTTATTTTTCTGGTCAGGTAGCTCTGGGTTTCATCCAGTCTGACACAAGGCCATAAGAGGCAGAGACTGGCATAAACCTGATGGTTGGAACAAATATTGGGGATATAGTGGAGTGGGGATTTCTGTTGTAATTTAGAAACAGCAGCTTTCTCACAGAATATGACGGTAAATCTTGCTGTTCGCTTGACAACATTTGACAAAAGGTTGGCACAGCCTTCACATGCCCTAGTAACTGCGTATATTTTATGATGATATATCTGTGCCAGTGTGCGGAAAAGGCAACTGCTTGTGTTTCCCTTTAAGAAACAGGAATTAGAGTATCACAGTTCAATAGGGACTAAATCTGAGATGCCAAATCTGCATTTCTCCAGTGCTAGAATACGAGGCTTTTCCTGTAGTCTTTACCCTACGGATTGCTGTAGTTCAGATATACCTAACCACAGGGTCATAGAATCATAGAACGGTTTGTGTTGGAAGGGACCTTAAAGACCATCCAGTTCCAACCCCACTGGCATGAGCAGGGACACATCCCACTGGATCAGGCTGCTCAAAGCCCCATCCAGCCTGGCCTTGAACATCTCCAGGGATGGGGCATCCACACCTTCCCTGGGCAACTTGTGCCAGCAACTCAACCACCCTCATGGTGAAGAAATTCCTCCTTATGTCTCGGCTAAATCTGCCCCTCTCCAGTCTATCCCCATTTCCCCTCGTCCTATCACCACCGCCTTTGTGAGCAGCCCCTCCCCGCGGCGTCGGGGCTGCGGGAGCGGCGCGGCGTGTCCGCACTCGCCGCCGCGGGCGGGACTCGCCGGGCGGGGGCTCGCCGGGCGCCCCATTGGCTCTCCCCGCCGGCACATGTCGCCGGCCCCGCTATAAAGGCGCCGCGGCCCCGCTCTGCAGCCCGTCCTACCGCTCCGCGCCTCCCGCAGCGACACCGACCGCCGCCGCCATGGCCATCGACGCGTTCCTAGGCAAATGGTGCCTCGTCTCCAGCGAGGGCTTCGAGGATTATATGAAAGAGCTGGGTAAGGATGCCGCCCGGGAGGGACGGACGGAGAGATGCTATCCCGAGCGGAGAGGGATGCAGCCCCAGGAGGGACGGACGGAGAGAGGGATGCTATTCTCGGGGAGGGAGGAATGCCACCCCGCGGGATAGGGATGCCGCCCGGGAGGAACGGAGGGAGAGATGCTATTCCAGGCAGGGAGGGATGCGGCCCCGGGGGACAGGGATGCAGCCCCGGGAGGGATGGAGGGAGAGATGCTATCCCTAGTGGAGAGGGAGGCGGCTCTGGGAGAGACGGGAGGAGGGATGCGGCCCCGGGAGGGACGGAGGGAGAGATGCTATCCCAGGGATGGAGGGATGCGGCCCCTGGAGGGACTGAGGGAGGGATGCGGCCCCTGGAGGGACTGAGGGAGGGATGCGGCCCCTGGAGGGACTGAGGGAGGGATGCGGCCCCAGGAGGGACTGAGGGAGGGATGCGACTCCGGGCCGCGCTGCCGCCGCCCAAGCTCTGTCTCGGGTGCGATCGCAGCCCCGGGGCCGGCCGGGAGCCGCAGGGCGCGGCAGGCTGATGCCGGGATGCTGCGGGAGGCGGCTCCGCGCGGGCCGGGAGCAGCCCATTCCTCCCGGGAGAGCTGCCGCCTGCGGCTCCGCGTCCTAAAGATGTCAGCTACCTTTTACGTTTCGCTCCGCGGTCGCCGGGAGGGAGGCAGGTGGCGGCGCGGCGCCCGCATCGCCACCCGGCTCGCTCCTCCCTCTCCGGCCGTGCCCGGGGCGGGGGCGGCGGAGCCGGGGAGTCACCTTGGGTGTCTCCTCCCGGGAAAGCCGACCTGGATCCGCGGGTAGCCGCGGGCGCTGCCGGGGGCTGGGGTCGTTGTCCCCGTCGCGGGGACGGTCCTGGCTCGTTCGCCCCGCTGCCGCACCTTTCGCAACGCAAAGCTGCTGAATCGAGAGCGACCTCACACCAGCAGCCCCCGCCGCAAGCTCAGATTTGCCGCTTCCCTCTGAGCATCTCGGTGACAGACGCCTTGAATCACAGAATCGTAGAATAACTTGGGTTGGAAGGGACCTTAGGGGTCACCCGGTTCCAACCCCGCTGCGATGGGCAGGGACATCCCACCAGCCCAGGCTGCCCACGGCCCCATCCAGCCTGGCCCTGAACACCTCCAGGGCTGGGGCAAGTGTAGCCCGGGAGCTATTATCGTCTGCGATTTATTTGCTGCTGACAGCTGGGGTGCTTTCTCAAGAGGTGGAAGATGTGGCCTTGAATGTCTTTGGAGGGAGGAGAGGAAGGTATTTAGGTCTTGAGCTCTTGGTGCAAAATACAAAAGGCATCGCAGCATTTACGCTCTGCAGGCAGCGGTAGCTGTAATTGTGTTTCGTGAGAGGCCTGTCAATATATCGTAGCGATGATGCGAGAAAGCCTGCCGGACTGAGCCCTGTGGGAGCCTTTGGAGGAAATTCAAGTATTTTAAGCTTAGCTCAGTTCAGCCATGGATTAGGATGCCACAGTGTTCGCATCTAGGGCTAAGCATGTGGCAAGTTTCACCTTCAAAGTAGGAATTAAGTGCTGCAACTGCAGAGCACCTCCCATGTGTAGGCAGCAATTGAGTTATTGTTTGTTTGTTTTCAGATCTGAATCTTAAACCAGTCACTTTTCCTTTTTACAACTAAAATCTAGGCAATTAAATTTACTCCAGGTCACATTTTAGGAGCCAGTTCTTTATTGGATCTCATCCTCACTGACTACTTGCGAAACTCTCTACCTTTGATCCTACTGATACATCATAAATGAGATTCTGCAGTTTCTGCTCAGTCTGTATAAAAGAAAATTTGAGGATAAAGACGTCTGGATTTCACTTCTTGCCATATGGAAAACATCATGGCTCATCTCCATTCAGTTGGATCCCAAGGCATAGCTGATCAGATAGTTCACTGATTACTCTGGACTGGACAACAGCAAAGGGTGGGTGGGGTCACTGTGGCAATAATTCCCAATTCTGATCAGAAAAGTGAGACAGAAGAGAGCTGTTTTTTGCTCTGCAGGCTTATGCTTAAGGCTCGTTCCTGGAATTTTAGTTGTGTCTGGACAAGCAGTGGCCGGGAAGTGCTTTGTGATTTCCACCTCCCAAGGAAACTGTAAACTTTGCTTTGCGGAATCACACCTCACTCAAGTATCGTGTACATTCCAGGGGAATGCTGTGCTGTTATGTGGCAACATTTTCTAACTACAACAGCTGCAGAGCCCAGACACTCACTGCCTTCATGGCACTTTCTGCTCCTTTTGGTCGCTTATCAATTTTTGGTTCAGATCTGCACTTTCCATTTTGATGGATTCACATTTGTTTCCTGACTACACTCTTATTCATATCTTAATTCTTCAAATCAAAGACTCAAGAAAAACACTCAAATACAGGGATGCAGGGACTGAAGTAGGGTGAATCTCTCTTTGTGTGTGTGTAAGTTGTTTGGGAGCACTATTTTGCATGATAGTAGGTTTCCAATTCACAAGACCAGACTTTGGGTAGGGGATGTAGAAGGTGAACATATATTAAAAATCGCCTGCTTGCACTTCCATTCAGAATGCTAGAAGAGTGTTGCTTGAGTAAGTTGAAATAAATATGCAGGTAGATTATTCTGTCAGTTAAAAATAATTTGTAGAGTTTTAAAAGTGTTCAGAACTTGAAGGAAATCATTTTATATTAATTTAAGCTTTCATGTTTACTTTTCTGTTAATTGTTTATTTCTGTTTGTAAAAATTCAGTGATGAGTTTTGGGACATCCTCTGAAGTCCTCTGAAGGGCAAAATAGATTTAACTTCAGTTCTCTTGGGAAGCTAATGAGTAACCCTGCAAATAAGCTTTTTTTTCCTTCCTCATCCGTGGATAATTTAAAACATCCTCTTTCTTTGTGTCTCGTGGGCTTTGATTCTCAAGTGTACTTAAGTGCCTAATTAAATGGGAATTAGGTATTTGAATTCCTTAAGCCTTAGGGTTTAACTGACTTTGTGACACTCTGTGCCTTTCGCCTTTCAGGTGTGGGTATGGCCATGAGAAAAATGGGAAGCATGGCCAAACCAGATGTTTACATTATTAAGGATGGGGACACAATCACTGTGAAAACAGAAAGCACCTTCAAAACATCACAATTCAGCTTCAAGCTTGATGAGAAATTTGAAGAAAACACATTAGATGGCAGGAAAACTCAGGTCAGTATACTAGACCTTCTATGGAAAACCCATGATTTTCTGGATGTTGTACAGATGGAGATGCTATTTAAAAATCTGTTTTGACATCCATACTAGCAGTGCTTTATTTAATGAACAGCTGTTGCTGTAAATCTCATTGAAATACTTTCTTTTTCTCAGATTAAGCAATTTCCAAAAAGGGAAAATGCTGAAACCAATAATGTCTTGTCTATTTTGTGGGTTTCAATTTGTAGCAGAAGCATTGTCTGAGTAAAACTAACAGATCTCTAAATCCATGTCAAAGCCATACACCACTTCATTTGATGTCTGTGGAAAAGATCGCATTGATGTTTAATCAGAGGCAATTCAGCTCTAGGGTTAACCTTTCTGCTCAGTCTTGTATTTGCCTAACAAGAGACTGGTTCAGTGCACAGTGGGATAACAGATGAAGAGGGCATACATGTGAATCATTGTCCCTAATCTCTAGTTTTAGGATACAAAGAGCTGCTCTCTGCACCAAGCAGGGAGAATCATAGAATCACAGAATCATTTAGGTTGGAAAAGACCTTTAAGATCATCAAGTCCAACCCTTAACATAGCACTGCCAAGTTCACCACTAAACATGTTCCTAAGCACCACATCTACATATCATTAAATAGCTCTAGAGATGGTGACTCCACCACTTCCCTGGGCAGCCTGTTCCAATGCTTGACAACCCTTTTGGTTAATAATTTTTTCCTAATATACAATCTAAGCCTCCCATGGTGAAACTTGTGACTGGGAGTGGTTGACAGTCACCTCACTACAACCTCCTTTAGGGCAGTTGTAGATAGTGATAAGGTCTCCCCTCAGAGCTTTTCTGCAGGCTAAACAACCCCAGTTCCTTCAGTTGTTCCTCATAACACTTGTGCTCCAGACCCTTCATATTTATTAAAAACGCGGTTAAACACAAAGAAGTCCTCAATATGTCTCTCTGGTTTCCTTGTGTGATTCCTGTGTTTACCACCGTCCCCCCAGCCACACACTGGCAATTCATCTCTTATTGCAACGTCAGATAAACGTTACACAAAAGCTGAAAGCCCATGTACAAAAAGATGAACAGAGAACTTCATCTGCTCTTGTTAATTGAAATTTTGCATGTGATCAAAGGTCTGCCTGATGCAGGCATGTGTCAGAGCAGTGAATGAACAAGCAGTGATCTACTGTAAGAAGAGGATCAGTAAAACATTTGCCATCATATCCTGGCTTTGTAGGAGTCAATAGCAAAATTACTATTGTGTGAGCTGGGGTGGGAATTTTTCCTTTGAAATAAGGTCTTGGAAAGTCTCAGTCCCCATCAAATGTAAAATACTGATGTTTGGGTTCTTCTTTCAGACCCTTATCACCTTAAAAGATGATGGATCATTGATTCAGGAGCAGGAATGGGATGGCAAGAAGACCATAATAACACGGAAACTAGTGGATGGACAGTTGGTGGTGGTGAGTTAGGTCCTGCTTTCTGAGCAATGAGTGCTGCTGGCCAGCAGCCTGAAAAGTAACTCTAAAAGATCTTTTTCTTCATAGCCTGTACTGAGGCAAATTAATAAATCCATCCCTTTATCTTCTAGGAATGTGACATGAATGGTGTCAAGTGTACTAGAGTCTACCAGAAAGCATGAAGACTTCTTCATGTTCAGCAGGAACTTGCTACAAACAACTCAGTTCAGTGGACAGCGTTCCTTTACACTCCATATTTTCCTTTTCCCTGTTTTCTAGTATTTCAATGGACTGAGTAGCTGAGTGCAATCCTTTTTAAAAGCCGTGATGTAACTATTATGTAACTATTCTGAAGTTATGAAGCTATTAAATAAAATTGTCAAATATGTGAAGTGGAAATGTTGTTACTACAGTGGAATTTTAAAGTGAGGTTTTATAAAAACTCAGTTTGGTTTTAGGCTCTATTACAAACTGCCTCTAGTTCAAGATAATGAAATACATGGCAATGAACAGTTAATAGCAAGCTGAATTTTGACCAGCATTCTTAATTTTAAAATCTGAAATAGAAGAAAATCATTCATAGTTCAAGCTCTAGAGTTGCTTTTAACTTGCATGTTACAAAGTAAATAGAATTGGTTTGGTACAAGTAAGAGGTAAGCTTTGTTCGTGTTTAAATAGAGGAATGTATTTTTCAGGGATTAGTTTGTTTTTTCATGTTTCAAACCTGCAGATTTCTTATCTGAAAAACTATATACTGGTGAGCCAATGGACATGATAATCTTAACCAAACACATACATGTGTTACTGAAAGGAAGCCTTATTTTGAGAAGATTCTTTGTTTTCCTAGCAAATTTCTTATTTTCTCTCTTGTAACATTCTAAAAATCTTTAACCAAAATCTACTGAAATACTGCCTAAAACATAAAGCCTCATTTTATTTTTTTTTTAAACTGGCTTGAAACACCTAGCAATGGAGTTTATATGCTTTAAAGTGCCATAATAAATATCAGAAATATCAGTGTCTTGAGTATTACTTTTACACTAGTTGGGGAACAGAGTCTACGATGCTACTATTCTTCCAAAGACATGTCAGATCAGACAAAATTTGAAAGGTTTAGGTGAATTTCTGTCATACCAGACAAACATGTCCTAAAAGTGAAACTGTTTGGCAACAGGTGATAGGGATATTTCTATCAGCTTCAGAAGCCTAGGAGATCGTGGAATTGCACCTTCCAGTTTGCAGCATTAGTCGTTGCAGAATCCATTGCTACTTCAACCCTACTGGTATTTTAGCTGCTCAGTCGTATCACAATTTCCCTAAGAGCAGAAAAGTCTCTTCTTTTATACCCATCCTACTAACCATGGAGAATTAATTTTCCCATAATTTTGGACCATTTGCTTTCCATAATTTTCTGATGTTTATGAATCATTCCCTTCACCTATTTCATTTGAAAGAATGTATTTGTATTTCTTGTAAATTTTTCTCTCTTGCATTTTTTCATGATCATTATAAAAGGAAATATTCTTCCTGATCCCCTAATGTTTCTGAGTTGTCTGATCTTCATATCACATTCATTTAGAACATTTCCTGGCTTTAATGTGAACCCTGAAGATCTATGCTATATTCTTATGTGGGACATTAGAAATAGATTTTTTTTTTTATTTATTAAAGGAAAGAATCTCACCGTAGAAACAGAAAACAAACTGATCAGATGAGTAACCTAGTAAGATTACAACCAGAAATACACTAAGTAGTAGCAGGAGAATGGATGTAGAAATCCATGGCATGATAAGAAAATCCTACCTTCCTTCCAAAAGAGACAACATTACTGCTTTAAGTGTGACATTATGCTTTTTTTGGGGTCCCTGGTCTACCACTTACTGTTGCTTTACTCTTCTGATACAGGGTAGTGCTAATTGTTTATCTTTCATTTGAATAGAAAAAGCTTCCAATGTCTTTTATTGGACATCCGTTCTGATCACCGTGAGATCACTTCTTGTAAAACAAAAAGCAGAAGAGCACCTTTTAAGAGCGACTTCCTTTGGAAACAAGGCTTACAAAGTCTGTGTTTGTGTGTCGTGCTCTCCCATTTCAGCCATATGTGAAGTGGAGACTAGAGTTCCAAAAGATAATTATTCTTCCATAAATGTCATGAAAATAGACGGCCTGATGAAGGAGATGATGGATCGTTAAAGTGCCTTGATGATGGAATGACTGCACATGGAAGTGACCCTTTGTTTCACATTAAAGGGAGGAAAATCATTATAGCCCTCTTGGCACACAAAAATTTTCTTAAACACAAAAGTTGACCAATGGTAGATCAACAGGAAACTAGAATTCTTTAGACCTAATTCTCCAGAACTACTTAGGCTCACATATTTCTTTGCTTTATTTTGATGTTAGCCTCAGCCTATGTTTTTAGTACCCTCAAAGTAAGTGTAACACGGAGACACATATATACACATATATACAAATGATTTGTGTTAGATTAGACCATATACTTAAACTGAAAGTGGTTTTACACTACTGCAAGCCAAAATTATACTGCTCAAGACTTGAATAGTCAATTTCCAAATTCCTTCTACTCAATATCACACAAGCCAAAAGTTTTACTCCTCATGAAATGCATATACATAATCTCATCAGTGTAAAATAACCAATTGTCCTGAGATTTTAATAGTTCTCTAGTTCACTGCATTAAATGAGATGGTAGAAAATAAGACTTACAAGAACAACTGAAAAAGAAGAAATTATGCATTTTCTAGCCAGGACTGCTTTACAATGCTATGAATTACAAAATAAGGAGACAAGTTTTGTTGTGATATTTTACTGTATGTTTTTGAAAATATTTTTGAGGGATAAAAGAAGCATGTTCAGCAAACTGAAGCTGCAAGTAAAAGTTGCTCAAAGAGAAATAGTTTCCATATCTACTCCAACACATGTTCACTTACAGTTATGAGTAGTGTCCAATTTATATTTTTACATCTCACTATCTTCTCAAAATGGTGCAGTTATGCCGTTTCCATAAAGGGAGGAATTGAGATTTTGTTTGTTTGGGGGTTTTAGGGTGGAGGATTTTTGGTGGTGAACTGAGTTAAAGGAGTAGAAAATAAAGTTGTTCAGCAATTTAGATTTGATATTCTACCCTGTTAGGGAAATCTCTTGTCTGTGCTTTCAAGGAACACTAATGAAATGGCACTATGCTTTGGGCAGAATGTACTGGCTCTATACAATGCTTAAACTATCAAAGATTTTCCTGTTATGGTTTGGTTATGTGATTTATTTCAAAATTGTTATCCTACTCTGCCTGCAATCTCTGCAGATAATACTGGCCTTTCCTCTTCCTCTCCCCTCCCTACCTCACACATGCACTTCAGATCAAAGTTTTTTAAAAAAACAAAAGTCAATGATGGGAAATGTCTCAGTTTTCTGAGGGTATGGTCCCACTGTTAGCTGTCAGCTGCCCTACAAAAAAGGCAGTGATTATTTCTTCAAGTATGGAGGTCGAGTGTATGAAGATAGTTTGGCTCTGCCAAATGTTGCTTGGGCAACATTCGATCATCCACAAAGAAAATGAATCATTGCATAGGCATTCTAATTTTTTTTTTCATGTTAGAGACTAAAAATCTAGTATTGTTGATTCTAGTGAGTATAAACAATGAAAAAACTTATGGACTTCTATATATTATTATGTCCAATATATTCTGTTGTTCATAAAGCAGTCCATTCAAATAACTTTCATTGAAGGTAGTTGCCCTGTAAGTATTTTTCAGGGCCCTAAGGGGCCTTGACCACAAGACTTCCTCTGCCCCCTGCCCAGGAGCTCCATTGCAGCTCAGCCTGGGGTGTCACTCCTTGCCTATGTTAGTTGTCACAGCTCAGCTTTTACACGAAAATTCGCACATTATAGTCATTTCTGTGGAGGAACTGCCTGCTTTCCAAAAATAAAAGCAATAATGCAGGCTAGTTCCAATCAAATCTTTGTTGGTGACTCCTTCCCTGTCTGAGTATGTGCTACTACAATGAATGGGTTACAAGTCCCTTGCACTATGTTGGTTATTTGTGTTTGTAGGAGAAAAAATCCTGCAGTCTGATAGTGGGTGGGAGCAAGTTGACATATATTCGTTATTCTTTGATGCCTCATTTCAGTTTCATTGTTTATCCCTGGGAGGATTTAACAATTCATAGTGTTTGGAGAAAATCCAGCATCTGTGTACATGCTATTTTTGCCCCGTGGTTCTCCTTCGAGCTTTGGCTTTTCAGTCCTTGTACATTAAGTTAAGATTTTGTTGATGCTTCCCAGAATGGTTTTACTTCATACTATTATTTCAGAGGAAAAGGAAACACTATTAGAGCCCCTGCTCCCAAGAGTGAATTTGGCTTCTTTTCCAGCAAATTGTTCCAAAATCTATTCTCTCTGCCACATGGTCTTAATTATATTCTGGAGGTATTTACAGGTGAAGTCCTTATAGTTTCAGAAGAAATATAAAGTTTCAGCAGTCAGGGCAATACAGAATCTGTTTCAATTGATGTCCTGCAAAAACCTACTGAATCCCAAGTATTATAGTTGAGACTTTAAAACAGATAACGTATTTGTCATTAATCACAGAGGAGCACTCTGAAATTAAACACTAGAAGACAATTATCCCACTTGAGGACCATGCATACTACTTATTTAGCACTGGACATTTGCTGTTCTGCCAGAACCACACACATCTCTCACACACATCTGGTTCCTGCAGAAATTCATGCTTGAAATCAATGAGTCTACCTTCAGAAAAGGCATTAATTAAGGATGCAGCTCAGCTCATTGAGCAGTACAAGCATCTAACAGAGAATCAAGGGACTGAGTGCAATTTTCAGGCTGGGCTGGGGTTGCATTGCTGCTGCCCGTGCCAGGGGCATTCTTGCTCTGTGCCTTGATCTCTGGGGTCATGTGGCGTGGTCCTGTGTGGTGAGCAGCAAATCTGAAATCTTAAATAACAGGGTAGTGTGCATCTCTTGACCTGAACAGGAACCTTGAACTGAGACCAGAAAGTCCATGACAGGGATTTTCTGGAAACTCCTAAAGTACAAGGGCTCTTTGTGTACATGGAAAGTTGAGCTGAAGGAGACTCAAACTGACTCCTTGCTCTAGAAATTATGTCCAGGCCATGTTGCGGCTTTGTAATTTAATTCTGTAAGCAGTCTGACGAAGTAGAGGAGTAGGAATTACTCCTATTCTATTGCAGAGTGCAATTAATGCAAAATATCATTAATTCTTTCCCTTTCCGAAATTTTTAAAGCAGTAACTGATATTGGCATTTGCTTTCCATGCTTTTTATTGTCTCATCTCCACTCACTTTCCTAAACTACCTAGCTTTGTATAGATTTAATAACATATAAATAAAATTCAGAAAATGGGATGTTTCTATTATTTTATTTTTCTCTCTTAGTGAGTTGCATAAAGAAAATATGAACTGCTTATCTTTACTGGAGGCTTTGTTTGAATAATCGTATTATTTTTACAGAATTAATGGAATGTGATTTTTCCATTTAACCAGCTTAACTGATGGCTGCTTTTCTGAAACTGCAACAGAGGAGAGGAAGCCAATTGATTAAAAGAGAAATCACATCAGGTGCCTCAGTGCCTTAGCATCCAGAGTCCCCCTTGTCATGTATTTGCATAACATAACTCATGCTTATCTGAACCTACACAATATCCCTCTGACTGTTTTCTTTCTTCATGAAGACTCTTCTTTTTTCCTATTATGTTTGAGATTATCAGATCTCTTGGATTCAGATTCTGAGCATCCAGCTGCTGTGGTTACAAAAATATGAATTAAGAAAGATAAATATAGCTGCCTCTTGTCCAGTTTCTTAATCTCTCTCTCTCTCTTTTTTTTTTTTAATTTTATTTTTAATTTGCTTTTTCCTCATTCTGTTTTTCAGCACCAAAAGAACAAAGAAAACTAAGTGCACAACTTTTCCCTCTAACTACATGCAGTATTATCCATGGCAACCATCTTGAAAGTCTCATTTTAATGTAGTTTCTGTCTTAACAATATTGGCCTCAGATTTAACCAATTCTAAAAAGATCTTGTTCCTTTATTAATCTGTCAGTGAGAGCTCTACAGACCTGGAAGAAATTTGATCATATCTGAGTGAAAAGGGACTTAAGTTTTAAGCTGGAACTTGAAAATTTTTAGCTCAGTTTTTGCTGAGTCCTGACTTGTTGCGGTCTGAATTTGCAGGGTTCTGTGATTTTACCCCCATAATTTAGATCTTTTCCCAGTAAATTACTCAGATCTGTCATACATATATTACTTTGGGAATTTAGTCAACTATATCCTTCCTTTGTGGTCAATGTTTAAGACACAGTCTGTAGATGTTTCTCAAGTTATTTTTCCTCATTGCATCCATAGAGAAGAGAGAAGGAACAATTCAGGTTAAATAACCTTTGATAGATGTCTAAAATAACAAACCTGGAAAGAAAGGTCCCCCCAGAATTTTTTTTTACTGTTAAAGAAATCATAAAACTGAAACATAACCTATCCTTGGAAAATAAAGTGTACCAAATGCTTTGGAATATTTAAAAATTCATAGATAAAGCTCTGCAAACTCAGATCACCAGCCATAGGTCCCATTCATGTGTAATAGATAGTGACTTATCAGTGACTGTTGCTGGACAGCCCTTCTTGTGAGTAAAAGCATGATTTGTATGAGAGGTTGTTCAGACATGTACTGGAATGTCCCCTTTTCCCAGCTGAAAAGTTTTTTTTGTCAATTGTGTCTTTGCTTCACTGTGATCAACTATTTTCTTAATAATAAAATCCAAATTTTTACTCCATTTAGAGAGATTTCTCTAGTCCTGTTGTACACACAGTTTTAAATTTCATGAGAAACCTGGCACTTTTCCATAATTTCTTCTATAGATTTTACTTGAGAGCTAAATGGTTCTTTGAGGCTGAAGTGTACTGAGCTGGATTTCTGAGTTTAATTCCTGCTAAGATCAAGAGCTAAGTGTGTTTATTATTGAGGGTCTGGTGGTACCTTATGAAGTGACAGACTTCTATATCAGTGCAAAGTCTTGTATTACTTCAGTAAGACTGGATGAGGCTTTAGTAACTGAAAGTTGATATTAGAGATCAAGAATGAATGATCAATTTTAAGACACATTGCTGACTTTAAAATTAATTATAAAATTTTCCTCCTTGATGTTTATGATACTTATGATGATAAGAGTTCACTGAGAACACAATCTGAGCATCAAATAAAGTTTGACAGATTCATATTTTTACTTATTATTCTGATAGGTTGATGAGGCTAAGACAACAAAAAGGAGAGATTGCCATTGTCAGTCTTATTTTTGGAACAAAACCTGAGAATACTGTGTGGAAATGATCAGAGAGCAAAATATATTGCATTCACTTGGCATTATTCTTATTTAATTACATTATCACTGAGAAAACATTCCCCAAACATATTCAAGGTTTATTGAACTTGAATAACAGCAACAGGTTTTAGTAAGAAGGATATACAGTTGCATCTTACAATAACATCTCACTGTTAACTTCAATAATGTTATGATGACATATGAACATGGGAAAAGCATTTAGGATCTAATGCCTTTTTATTTTTAGCTTAATGTTTATTGGGACATCTTTTGAAAAAAACATCAGTAAAATACGTTGTACAATGTTATCAATCATGCCCATACAGTTTTTCAATGATGTTGAAAAGAAGGCTGTAATTACTTTTTTACTACGCTAAACAGCGGGATGTTGTCCTTGCAAGTCTTTAAATTGATTTAATATAATAAAATGCCAGCTACTTGCTAAGCAAAGCAACTTCTGTTGAGTATTAAGTTGCATGTAGTTACATTGGGGAGAAAAATGAAAATCTGATGGTATTTTATAACTGGGAATTCAATGCATCCAACACAAATCTGGAAAAGCCAGATTTATTTTTTACATAGCTCTCACATTACCAGTGAAATTATGCATTATTTTATATGCAATAACTCTCATGAATTCACCTGTTGCTTTTGAAAGTTGTGTTTGGATGTAATTGATGCAATTTCAGATACAATTTGAGAATAATAGGTTACATAAATAAAAGTATGATTTTAATAGCACAATTGTCAAGAACCACCAATGCAGGTTTTCTTGTGTGATTTGTATTTAACAGGTGCATTTCATGGGCACACTTCTTGAAAGGCAGAGCAGCATAACTTCTTTTCTTATGACTATGCCTTTTTACCAAATAAAAACCTGTTCCTTGAAAGTTCTAATGGAACTCAGAAGATATTGGCTTATCTAATAACTAGTGTCTGATTTGGCCAACCAAACAGTTGTCCTTCAGGCACAGACCCGAAAATACACAATGACCCCTGGAAGTATAAAAAATGCACTGTTCAAAGCTTTTATTTCTGTGAGAGAAAACAGTTGTAAAGTACCAGTAGGCAACCATGGCATATTTTTCTGTCCCCTCTTTATCCTTAGGTGATGCAAGGTCTAGTATTTCACATAGTGAAAGGCCTCTTCAAAAGCAAAGTCTGAACATTTTACTGATTTTGCTCTTGGTTTTATTAGGAGGTTTAGAAAGCTTTTGCTTATTTCCCTTCTGCGAAAAAATTATTTTAGTGTAATTTATTCAACTTTCATTTTTTATGACTCCTTTAGTAGTTAATCTTCCCACTTCAGTAAAAGGGGGTTTTCTGCAGAGTTCTTTATGGGTATTTGCTGTCCTAGTTCTGTATATTATATTTATTCTAGATACTGAAACACAAGTTTAAAGCTGAATGGACTCAGATGCTGAGCTCAGGTATAATAGTGCAAATGAAGTTTGACTCTATTCAAGCTGAATATGTAATTTTAGTCTTTTCTAGGATGATCCTGAACTAAACAGTTTCCTAATTTATCATATGCTTTGCCATAGCTTGCACTTTTACTTTCTTTCTCCTCTTTCCCTTTCCTTTGCCCATCCTCTCTTTCTTTTTTTTTATTTTTCTTTTTTCCTTTCCATTTTCCTTTCTCTATTTCTTAATCTTTTTTCTTTCTCTTTTTTTCTTATAATAAAATCATGATGGTGTTACTGTAAGTGCCATTCTTCACTACTAATCCACTTACCTCTCAAAGAAATGTATAACAGAAAAACAATACAAAGTAGAGCAGGAAGGATCTTTTGCATGTAATTTTATTTCTTTTTCCATCTCAAAGCTGAACCAACGATATCTCTGGTGTCCCTGAGAAATAACAGTCAAGCTATTTTTAAAACATTTCACTAATGGAAATTACACATCCCTCCTTAGCAATATTCTTTAAATATTGAAGAAAAATTATAGGTCCTTTCTTTTGTTGCAAGGTATGTTCCTTTACCTCATAAGCCGATATGGGTGCCGACATCCCAATCAGGGTCTTTTTCATCTTATCATTCTTCACAAGTGGACAACTACTTTCTTGGCAACTCCATTTCTTAAGAATGTTTTACTCCACGGCTTTGCTTCCACCTTTCTTACAGGCTCTTCTCTATGCATGCAAGACAACTCCGACTGGTGTCCTGCTCTCTGCATTGTTGACAATGAGCAGGGACTGATAAGGTCTTACTATCCAGCTGATTGTTTCTCCAGGTTCTGTTTACTTTGGGTGTAGATAAGGCAGAATCTAGTCAGACTTGTGATATATTATGGCAGCAGTGCTGAGGCTGCCCCGATCACTAGTGTTGCTGTGCCTTGTGAAGCAACTTTGCTTCTCTGCTGACCCAACAGGTCATAGTTTCTTGGTTTCTCTGCAAGCCTGAGGGTTTATGTGGGAAATGTGAGTATGATACTGAGTGGAATGAGTCAATCTGGTTTCCATTTTTAACTGCAGTTATGTTGTTTATAATTGGGATCAAGAAACAGAGATTATTTTTTAGCAAATTCTGAATAGTTTTACATCCACCATTAGATGTACTACTTTTCCATATAAGAAGTATTAACTTCTATCTCTGATAGTGCACATCTCAAACCTTCATTACTGGGGAGATCAGTTTTCTTCCTGTCATTGTAGTAGCAGTACTCTCATAAAATATATTTATTCCTCTTATAACCATCTACAAAGGGACACCTAACAACAGTCCTTAGCTAAGCAGCCCAAGAAAACTGACTATTTACTAAGCTGGAGAGCAGCTTTGGGAGTGATATAGGATCTGGTGTTCACGTACTTCATCTAGACACTTAGATGATGCAGTTACTGTGGTTCCAGCTTTATATCTTTATTAGACAAACCTAGCAATAGCGTCTGACAGGAGTTAGAACACATGTGGCACACTGTAGAGTAAAACCCATCTCACAAAACCTAACCTAACCTAACCTAACCTAACCTAACCTAACCTAACCTAACCTAACCTAACCTATCCTGGAACACCCGGCTGTGGTGCTTTGCTTCTGCCAAGGCAGTGAAGAAGGGTAGATGTGACCTGAAAATGCCAGGCTGCAGAGTTTGAGGAGTAACCTGCCAAGCCCATTGCAAACATACTTCATTGTCGTCCAGAGACATACAGTGGTGTGCTGGAAGCCATGATACAGTAGGAGGTACATAGCGTACCCATCACCCAACAAACTCATAGGAGCTGTGTGGATTGCACCACATACTCCAATTCATGAGCCACATCAAGTATATACAAGCCATGCATATGTACATGTCTGTAAATGCATGCTTACAAGCTGTGCTTTAATAAATGTGTTATCCAGTTGTGCAAAATTGACTAGTTATGAGGTAAATTATTTTTGGTTTATGTTATCCCTATAAAGATCTTCAGATGGGTATTTTGCATTAATGGACAACTGCATAGGAATAGGCACTATTATTAATTGTGAATACCTGTCTGTGAGGCTGTACTGCATTACGTTGCACTCTGTTGTTTCAGTTTCTTTTATTGACTGCTAAAAGGCATTGTACATTCAAAAGCATTTTTCTCTTAAGAGCCTCCAATACAGGAGGTTCATGAGATTTTGCATACTTGGGTCACTAGCTTGCACAGCTGGTGGAGCTTATGACGCTGCACCTGACCATGAACCCCAATTGTCTTGCTACGCCTCATGTGGGAGTCTGATCTTGATCTTGTCTTTTTATGAAGTTCACACAATTCAACGGATATTGTTAGGGTATTAAAAAGGGCTTCTTCACAGCACAGGTCAGTCCACCTAAGACCTGAGTCCATGGCTTCATAAATATCCACATTTTTCCTTTGAATACAGGGAAAGTCTTGGGTGATGGCACATTGCTGAAGAGTCACATTTAAAGGATTAATTTATGAAGAAGTAGCAATGAACTGGTTACAATATTTTCATTTTTTTCCCCTTCATGATGTGGGATTACCTGAATCAACGCTCTTGCTCCATCCCAGGTGTGCCCTTAAGTTGTTCTCTTGCTGCCAACTTGATGCCATCACTCACAGCTCCTGTGCTCACGTCCTGTTTCACAAAGAGGATTGGGCAATTGCCTCACCACCTCACCCTAACACCTATAATCACCTCATCCTACCCCACCCCACAAGTGTTTCATACAGCTGAACTTTTCCATTGCTTACGTGACGGGTTACGAAGGGCAGCTGCCTCAGGCAGGTGTGCCACATCCTCAGGGAAAGCACATGCTTAGCTGTATTTTTTTTTTTTTCAGGTTATTTTAACAATCTTGCTGTAGGTGATATTGAATCCCTCCTTCCTTTCTCTGACCCACCCCCTACTTCCTCTTCCTCTAAAATATTTGCATTTTTCTGCCAGAACCACTAGGTGTCACAAGTACTCGCATCTATACTATAAAATAGTCTAAAATATCCTGGGGATCTTGAGATGTTCCTTATTCTTATTGAGGGGACCAAGGACTGGGGTATAGACTTGCTGTAAGTGTGGGACCTGCTAGGTGCAATGACAAAATCAGATGCATTAATCTGGTGTTTGCAGAGCAGGTCCCTCGTGTTTCATGGCAAACAGTTTAGCACACAAGGGTATTATATCTGTCAGTGAAGGGCCTTAGTTCAGCTAACCATAGAAAACTAATAAATTGGATGTGATCCAAAAGATCAACAGACTGTATCTAACACAAAGACATACACTGGTGAAACAGGATGTGTAGAAGCAGAATGCAGAAAGGGCTCCACCATGAAAAAAAAAGCTTGTGGCTAAGAAATGGAACAATCCTCAGATTAAATTTACATGATTTTCAAACTAAAACTGAGTAATCCATGCCACTAATGAGACATATCTTCTTCTTCCCACTCCTGTTCCCATCTGTCTGTTTATAAACTAATAAATAATTCTTGCCTAGCAGTATGAGTTTTACACTGTCTGAGAGAATATATTTCCAGCTCCCCAGCGGGACCCATAGTACACCATTAGTTGACTTAATATTTCAATTTTTCAGATTTTTTTAGATTTTTTCCTTAGTCTTGTAAAACCACATTTTATTTTATTTTTTAAGTAGCAGACAGCCATTTCCATTTCTAAGTCTGCTTTTCTTCAGAAAATAAACCAGCTCTCCAGCACTCCATCACCATGAATTACATCCATTTACATGCACACTATCTGCCCTTTTGCTGCTGTTTGAGGCGCAGCTCAGTGCACCAGCATGCTGTGCACTGAACAAAGAGCACAAGAGAGTATCTTCTATCTAAAAGGAAGGAAACTCAAATCTTCTCATATGGGACCTCAGTTCAGCTGAGTCCCATGGCAGCCACAGGCATTTGCAGCTTCTCAGTGACATCTGCTTCCATTAGCTAGGTCTTCATCTGAAGCAAGGAACAAGAGTGGAAGAAGATCTCCAGAGGTAATGAGAAGTAGATGGCACAAGGGATATGTATGGATATTACTCCAGTGATAATCACGCTGCTGGTATAAACTACAAGATCTCTCGATATCTTGCAGCAGGAGTCTGAAGACTGCAGCATGGTGGGAAGACCTGGCTCCTTCCCTCCTTCCCCAGTCCCTGTAAACACATTCTTACCCATTTTAAACAAATTATGTGAACTGCGTGCCATTGGTTTTGAATCCCAGTATCCGCCACATCACTCCAACTCTTCTAGCATTTTAGGTTTTTTGAGAGTCTTAAGAGACGTATGGGAGATGGACTTGCTGAAGGGTCTTAAAGCTTCCACAGGTCTGTTCTGAGCATACTCAGAAGTATGGCCTCCCCTATTTTCCCTCTTTAAATTCCTCCCACCCTACCCCTCAAAATTAACATAGCTTTATACACAGAAATCTAAAATATTTCATTAGTTAAGGTCTTGATCAAATATGGTGCTACTGCATGACATTCAAACATATAGACAGTGCTATAAATATGGAGTGGCTGATTATATTGTCATTTTAAGCTGACAAGATGAGAGTGGAATGGTTTTGGGCTATACCAGATGGTGAATTTAGATTTTGAAGGGTACTGCACTGCTCCTGGAATAGTACACATCACCCTGAAAGACGAAAAGACCGTTCACTCCTTTTCTAAAATACAACTTAGCTGTGAGATACTGCTTAATAAAACTGCATAATGCTTGTAAGTCGTGCCACAAAGTGCACTATCTGTCAACTTAATCACTCATACAAGACAGCTAATTTGGTCCTAAACACACTCTTTAGAATGAATGCTGAATGTTACTAACTGTTATTAAGTAGCCACCTGCTGCACATTTATGACATTGTATTTGTTACAATAATCTAAACTGTGCTTAAAGGTAGGGTTAAAATCCAGCTAATGTTTTGCTAATAACCTTCCATGTAAACAAACAGGATCAATTATGGCCAGAGGTAATTACAGTGTTGAATCATTTTCTTACAAAACTTAAATAAAAATCAGATTGATTCTGAACTTTACTTGTATTTAAATGAAGGTGTACCTTGAACCATAATAGGTGCAATTACAGAGATAAGATTAAGGAGGTGCCAGCTTTCTTCTGTTTTTATATATGTTTTCAATGTAGCTTTGTAACAAGCAAAGGTTTTTGTAGGCCAGCTCTCTATGTAGAAAAGGTATTTCCCAGGAATAAATGTCTCTATTTGTCTCCCTTCATGGGGCCTGGCCTTTTTAGGGCTGTTCCCTCTATGCACCAACCAGAAATAATAACTGAAAAAATATGTTACATTTTGTTACCACTGGAGTGTGCCACTTATAAGGATTGTGTTTTCTGCCCAGTAATTCCTTGTCCTACAGCTTCATGCTAAACCAGCGCCCTTTCCATTCATCTGATGCGCTTAGATCTGTCATCGCTCTCTCATCCTAAGAGAGAGAAAGAATGAAGAGGAGCTGTTTCTTGGTCAGTGCCACACAAACATAGCAGTCAAAGACAGTTTATACCCCTACCAGTAAGACTCATTGTCCCTGAAGTTTTTCATTTGGATAGTCCTCTGCTTTTAACTAAGTAGTTAGGCTCTTTGTTTTGTCAGCAGGAAATCTGTCACCCTCACAGAAGCAAGTTCATCCTACTACCCTTGCACACACATTTTATTAGAGGATATTGCCCTAAGAACATGCCTCTGTCTTTCTTCTTTGGTGAGGCTGCCCTAGACAACAGACCTGTCTGAGATACTCAAGTTTCAGACAACGACTTTTAAATGCGTTGAATCCCACAGCTAGTGCATTTCCCAACACACTGGAGCATGTTCAGTCTGGAAAGGAGAAGGTTTAGGGAGCACTTAAATGCAGCCTTACAACACTTAGGAGATTACCCAGAAAAAGGAGCCAGATTGAATGCAAAGAAAAATGTTTTCTCCTGAGGACAGACATGCAGCATAAGTGATTTCCTAGATAACTGTGGGATCTCTGATCCTATAGATTTTAATGGCAGGATGAGACAAAACCCTCAGCTGCTTGGCCTGAACACAGAGCTGCTCCTGCTTTGAGCAGAGGGTTGGACAATGGCCCCCCAGAGGTGCTTTAGGCTTAAATGTTTGGTGATTTCATGTTGTCCTTCATGTTAAAATATCACACATGGCATATTATATGCACACATCAAAGGCAGTCTATGAAGGTATTGTTGAGGTGGATATTAATGTAGGGTCTAGACAAGGTTTAACACAGAAGATCATATCAGATGGTTTTGAGGCATCAGGGGCAAGTTTGGGATCAGATGACACTTCCAGTAACTGAGTTTTCAGAAATATTACTGTTCTTGTAAGAACTTGGCACAGCACAAGTTGTGATGGCTCTTGCTTTGGCACGTGGGAAAAATATAAGAAGTAAAATCTGTTCTGGAATACAAGTGAGAGTAAAATAAAGAAAATGGAATAGAAAAAAGATAAATAGTGTTCACAGGTATAAGGGAACACAGACAAAAGGGTCTCAGAAAGAATGGCTGATAGATTTATCAGTGGATTAACTAAATGGACTACACTTTATGAGCTTTAAAATATAGTATTTCCTCTGAAGGTAGTTGTTAAATGAGACTTTAAAAAATAATATGAAAAACAAATCAATATCTATAATCAAGAATGAAAATTAAATTATATTGTAGGTGGATAACTAAAAAGATGTTTTAGGAACAGAGGTCAGTCAGAGAAATATCAGACAGGCAAATCCATGAGCGTGCTGGAAATAGACGATGAAAACTGTTATAAAGAGAACTTAAATGTAATGGGTCACTTAAATTCTGTGCAGTTTGAGGAACATTTAATCTGTGCCCTGAATTCTGCAGAGTTTCAGTCTACAGCACTCCTACCTTTTCCCTTGGGGAAAGATACAGTGTAAAGTTTGTGTTCAGGTTTCCCGTTGGCTTTTAGAGCAGAATCATGCACTGAAAAAAAGGCGAAGTTATTGTTAGGTATTGATTTCTCAATGCATTACCAGCATATTTCTTATTGCAAATAAATTGCACAAAAATGAAAAAATGATTATAAATAGAACAAGATATTGCACAAGTGCGGTATTACATTCCATGCCCAGTGATGTTGCATTTTTCAACTGATTTAAGTCAAAAAGCATAAAGGAAGTTGTTTTCCTTATTAAAGCACACATTTCTGTCAAGGTATTTTCTGTCTACTAGATAACAGAAAAAAGCTTGCTCATGCCATGTTTTTCAGCAAAGGTTTATTATTCTACCACTCTTGTTTACAAATCAGTCGTATCTCAACTAGCTTTGTATCTATTTGAAAACTGAAAGTGTATTTTCATGAATCTTGATGTGAGGTTTGACCCTTTTTAGTCTACAAACATGGGAAACATCATCCATGAAAAAAAGGTATTGCTGGAATGTTGTTATTTAATATATTAATCTCAGAATAAATCAGAAGACTATGGCATGTGACTTTGACAGAACTGAATAATTACTAGTATCTTAATGGACAAATAAGCACGGGCTTTTAACTTTTGATTGTCATCTAATCATGTCCATTTGTTGAGCAATAAATAACAGAGATGAACACTGTTAGGGTGGTTAGTGAGCAAGACTACAAGACTCTGACACTAATTTTCCATAATGCTTTAAGCAAATAAATTTACTTCTGCAAAGATCTTCAAAGTCAGATATCTTCTCATATCTGATTGTAGCCTCTGTGCTTTTCTTCCTCATTTGAAAGAGATCATGATAATACTTTCCTACCTCAAAGGCATTTATTGGAAAACTCAACATGCTAAAATAATGGGGTTGTAGAAGTAGTTGAGGGAAGAAGCTATGTGAAGGGAAGCAGTTAATGAATGTGTTTTAAAAACTATGCTAATCACTTTCTCCTGCTAATTTGGATTGAAATTATGCAGAAAACCCTATACCTTCATCAGCTCCTCCTTAAAAGATCTTCTTTGCCCCCATATTCACTGTGGCACACAGAGAAACGGATATGATCTTCTTTTTTGTCCTCACATTAAATTGCTGAAAAACAAGGGACTTTTATATTTACAAGTCTTGTCTTCAGCTTTACTTGAAGTTTCCATTGCTCAGCACCACTGCACAGATGCTGCTGACACAACACCATCAGCAGATGAGGATCCTTTGGGCTCCCAAACTGCTCTGAATGTGCCAAACATGTAAAGGATCTTGATTTAACCATTTTTACCTTTCAATCTGGATCAGGCTGTTGTCATTGTTAACATTTCAGATGGAACAATCTCTAAAGTGTGAAAACAGACATAATGGAGGCATCACACTTGTTACAGACTTTAAAGCATCTTCATCCAAAGGAATAGATGAGGCTACTTAACCTTCAATTATTAATTGTTTTGCTCTCTTTTGAAGGCTTCGTGCTGTTTGCAAGATTTTGGCAGTTCCTACTCCAGGCTTTAACAATGGTTAAAGCTCCTCCTCTGTTTTCAGGTCAGGCCAGTGACTGAAGCTAGTTGCAACCCTCTTACATGGGAGGGACCATATTGACTTGTTGATGTTTCATTTTCCTATTTTGAAATCAAAAGATATCTGCAGTCCATGGAATGGATAGGCAAGCTACAGAAGAATGATGTGCAACAACATGTGTCCTCAGAGGTCCTGGAATAGCTGATGGAATAGCACCAACTTCATTAAATATAGTGTTCAATTGCAAAACAACTGAAACTTAAATACAAAATCAACTTGTTTCATTCACATTGGCTAGGCAAGGGACAAACCCAAAAGCAACAGCTTCTCCCTCTTCCCTCCAGAGAACAATTTACCCAGAGAGGGGTGGAGGCTTTGTAGCCAGGAAAAATTATGGCTGAGGTGATATGTTGTGAGAACTTATCAAGTAGTCAGCCCAATACTCCACTAGGCATAATAAAACTTGATAATATTTCATAGTCAGGATCTGTACAAGAGGTGTAGGTGTCCCAGGTAAACTACACATCCCACCTGTTGCTCTGTGGTAAATACTGGTAAAGGCTGGTTTCTCCACTGGACAATACTGTAAATTTACGATTAACACTAACCCTGAAGCTGTTAATCACCATTAACTGGGCTCAGAAGGAAACAGCTTACTATTATCATCCAGGCAGCCCACTAGGAACTGCACGGTTCCCAGTTTTTGAGAATGTGCACTTTTGAATGAATGAACAAGCAGTGCTGGCCTCTAATGTGTTATGACAGAGGGGGCTGAATTACTGAACTGTGTGTTCCTCTGTTAAAGAAAAAATGTCATTTACAATGTAGGTGTGTCACATGTAAAACTTTCAGTAGGTTTCTTCAAAGTCCAATTTCTGTGTTGCTGAATGCTTCTCTTGTTCCTAGTAACTTTCATCTTCCTTCACAAATTCCTCAAAATTTGGGCAGGAGAGATTTCTTCCAGTCTGAAAGTTGCATATCCCTTAACGCATTGCCTTCCATATCAAAGAGAAATTTTATCTTAAAGGTGCCATGGAAAAGTGATATATTTATTGCAGTGGATCCTCTATCTATAGAGAGCAGACAAAACGGACTACATTGCCCTCGCAGGCACTGCTGTTTCACTGTGGTCTGCAAAGGCACCTTCTCAAAATCACTCTCCATACCTTCAGATTATTGCTGATCTTCTGAATCAGTACCAAATGTACTGGTAGCTTTTTGTCATCCTATTCCTGTTATAAAAAGAGAGTAGAACTAGCAATGCCATTCGGGATGAAAGAAGAGCTGCAATCATGTACAAATATCCTTTGCCCACAAGTGGGCTGTATTTGATATATGCCACTAAACTGAGCCAGTAAAGCTGGAAGAAATTTCTAGTTCTTTGGCTCAGCTTATCCAGTAAGAACTCTGGTTACTTTTTTTGACTTTTCAAGGTGGTTACACCTGTGAACAGGTGTTTCTGGACTTATTAGAAAAAACTCTAATCTCAGCTCTGTTTTCCCATGACACTCTTTCCTCTGCGTCTTATTCATTTGATACCTTGAATTCATGCAACTATTAATTTTTAGTTGGCCTGTGAAAGTTAGAAAATAAAGAACCTGATGGCATGGGAATGGGATTTACCTTCTTCACAAAAATATTTAACCTCAGAGATTAATCCCTCAGAGTTTTTCCTTAATATTGCATTTTGTAGCATATGCAGCTAAAACTTCAATGAGACTGCGATATAAATAGCATTAAATTTCCACTTGCTTTTCACAAGCAGGTTTACTAAGTATTCCCTATGATCACAACCAAAGTAAAGCCACCCAGGTTTATCCAGTCTTTTTTAATCAGAATTTATGCTAATATCAGAACCTCAGTCTTTATTTTTACAAAAACAATTCCTGCCTGCCTAGAAAGGAACATTTTTTCTCTCAGGAGATGCCCTATTGTTGAACTGACTCAAACTGAGAGTTGTCTTTGAAAAATGTTACTTGAGTTTAGCTCCTTTCTCTGCTCGCCATACAAGTGGCCAAATGTTTTTTGTCTTTACTCGGATTTTTCTTGTTGATCCAATTTAAATATCAGTAACTGGACTGATTAGTACCTAGTTATGTGTGTGTAGCCACGGAATAGAAGGAAGCAAGAGGATAGTATGTTCTCCTTGCCTATGTGCCACATTTAGAAGATACTATGGGGGCCCTACATGAGCCAAGCCCTTGAGAGACACCCAAAGCTGTGATCATCAGGGCTGGATGCAGCAGCTGTGCACTGGACATGGATGCTGGACCTTGGCCCTCGAGCAGACCACAGGAAAGTAGCTGGGCCTGGACTGATGCCAGGACAGAGGGACTGCGTGGAGACAGACCATCCAAAAATCCTCATTAGGCATTATCAGGCTCCTGTTTTCTCTTGATGACAGGCTGGCTAGGTAATGGGCAGCTGCAGAATGGCCCAGAGTGTACCCTCCCCATACCCCTTCTGCTGGACCGTCCCAGGTCCAGGAGGAAGAGCTGCTGTTGCACAAGTTCAAGTGATATCCATTGGGGCACTAGAAACCTTCCTTCCTTTTCAGCAGCCCCAGAAAATAGAGGTTCAAGGCCTCTGCACTCCCTCTTTTCTCCAAAGACAGGAGCCCTCTGTCCCCATGACCTCCTGTGTCCTGAGTTGCCAATGTTGCCCTCTCCCTCCAGTGAGACAATGCTTTCTTCTTGGAGCCATGCTCTGAATTGTCTATGGGTTCATTTGTGAAAACTACTTTTTCCTAAAGAAAACTTAGCAAAACAATATGAAAAACCACTTGCAATTACACAACTAATCATCAAAAGTCTTTATTTTTCATTATTATTTATTCTCCAGGAAAAAAATAGAACTATCTTTCCAAGCCACTCCTGTCTTCCAGTTTAGCACCTGGACAATTCAGTCATGTCTTTCAATTTAATCTTTTGGGTAACTCTTGTATAAGAAGAAGAAACTCCACCTTGATAACAAAGCATGTTAGTCGTAGTTGGCCATCTGCAACCACATGTTAACTCTCTGATCATAAAAGTAAGGACAACTAATTAGACATGTCTTAGGACTCCACAACAGGCTGAATGCTTTTCAGTGCCTATTAAAATCAATTAGACTTCAATTGACTTAATTTTAAACTGAGATGCATTTTTCTTTCTGGGTGTTTCAAAAGCATCTTTCGCTATACTACTGGATATCAAGCTAAAAATGAAGACCAGCTACTCATTACAGCAGGGCTATGGATGAGAGCACAGGCAGTAGCTTAAAAAGTTAAATGTTTCCTTTTGATAGTTTTGAGAAAGGGCCCAGGAATTTGCAGGAAGCAACAATGGATCATTCAAGTACTTTTATAGTGCATTAAAAATTTATGAAAATATTTAAGGAAGATTGCTGGATTGGGTCTTTACCTTGATTTGTATTGTTGGACTGTTTAGATACTCTTGAAGGAAATTTTGCCTGGGATATTGATTAAATTATTTTTCTTATCAGTAACAAAATTTTTATAAGGCTGAGTAACAGTATTGGAAAACTTAGAAAGGCAAAGGGTTTCTTTTTTTTCACACACAACAAGATCATCTGAGGTCCTGTAAAAATGCTCTACTAATCAAAAATAGGATGTTTGAAGTATGGAATGAAGTGAATTCTTCTAACACAGAAAGCGGAGACTTTCTAGGACATTTTTCTTCTATTTCTGTAAGGAAACTGATGGCAAATATATTCAGGTACAAGTACCTTGTGCTCTTCAGCAGTTTACCATTGTATGAAGTATGTTACAGAGAAAAGCATTCAAGTTACATGAGAGTTTCACCAACAGATGAGTCTTTTGTTAAAAAAGAGGAGCATTAGAGGGAGGGAGCAGGAAGGATGGAATGGAAACAAGTGCACACTGGAAGCACAGGCCAAGGGCATGAATAGAGCAAGATGAACAGTTGTAAAAATAGATTACAGAACTGAAATAAATTCACATGGGTTAGAAATGCCAAGGATTAGCTCTATGGCCAAAAAACCACTCATGTATACTCTCGAAGTATCACTGTTATTTTAACTTCCCTAGCAGATTCCACCTAATTGGATACAGTGGCAGAGACAGAAAGGAAGAACCAGTTTTCTTTCCCTTTTTGGACAAACTGGAAGACTGAAAAGTTGTTCTGAGAAAAGAATGTTTTTTTCTGAATCCATCAGTGGTTTGAATGCTGGTTTTAATCTTCTGAACAAAACCAGACAGAAGCTAGGATCCAGCTCAAAGCAGGGGCACCTAGTTTCGTTGTCTCCTTTAAGTACTCACATGTTCTTTAGGGGCCTCCCCAGATCCAATGCCCCTATACCAGTACCTGGCACCATTTAGGAGGCACTAGGTCATTTCCACATGGTTGGTGGTTACAATGTGGGATCTGCTGAAGTCCTGCAGCCTGCTGGAGGCAGCTGGCGGCCAGGTGGACCCCCAAGGCACCTGTGCTGACACTGGATGCCTGTGTTTAGGCAGCTGAAATGAGCCTCAATTCAACCGAGTCAGTGGAGACTGATGGTCTAGCTCATCCTAGAATAGACACTTATTCACTGGTCAGCTAAGCAGCAGTACGGCATCTACCAAATGTACTAGCTAGATACCTGCTGTACCTGAAGGGATTTATTCACCTAAAGCAGAGATGGACACACATCACACATTTGGGTTTCTCAATCTTATGTCACAATGTCATTTCCAAATGAAAAACTGCAATGAAGTAATTAGGAAAGTAATTAGAATAACATGGTTAAGTATTTTTTAATTTTTAAAAAAATCTGGATTTTTTTTCTGAATCAAATTGGATAAATTTAATTTAATGTAATTAAAAGAATTGCTGATGGTAACTCAGATGCTAATTTCAGGTGACAAAATGGTAGATTTTTACCTCACCTACCTCCATTAACCCCTCATTTTAGTAGTTTAACTTTAAATCAAACATTTTGTTTCTCAGCCCTTTCATTTGTTTCCAAATAAGCTGGAGACACAGAACTGAGGCATCAGCATAATCCCTGAGATAGTTTATTTTCAAAACAGCCTTGTTGATGAGAAGCTCAAACATATATGGAGAAATTATATATGTACTTGTGTACTTGGAAAGACTGTTCAGCTAATGTGCAAACTGACAGCTTGTAGAATTGGATGTCTTTCAGTAGAAAGGTCAATAGATATCTCATGCATATAGCATGCATGTTCTTGTGGATAAAGTAATGTATTTTTTTCTCTCAAGAAAGTTGATTCTTTTGAAAGAGGAAAAAAGTTATGCTGCTTTGTACGTGTGTATGTAGAGTACTCACTGTGTATGAGAGAGAAATCTACTAGTAAAGTAGGGAGGTGATTCTGCCCCTCTACTCTGCTCTTGTGAGACCCTACCTGGAGTACAGTGTCCAGTTCTGGAATCCTCAGCATAAGAAGGATATGGAACTGTTGGAACAGGTCCAGAGAAGGGCTACAAAGATGGTCAGAAGCCTGGAGAACCTGTGCTATGAGGACAGGCTGAGAGAGTTGGGGTTGTTCAGCCTGGAGAAAAGAAGGCCCCGAGGAGATCTATAGCAGCCTTCTTATACCTGAAAGGGCTACAAGAAAGCTGGAGAGGGACTGTTTACAAAGGCATTTAGTGATAAGGTGAGGGGGCATGGCTACAAACTGGAGAGGGGAAGATTTAGACTAGACATTAGGAAGAAATTCTTCACGATGAGGAATGTGAGGCACTGGCACAGGTTGCCCAGGGAAGCTGTGGCTGCCCCATCCCTGGAAGTGTTCAAGGCCAAGTTGGATGGGGCTTTGAGGAGCCTGATCTACTGGGAGGTGTCCCTGCCCATGGAAGGGGGGTTGGAACTAGATGATCTTTAAGGTCCCTTCCAACCCAAACCATTCTATGATTTATTCCTTCTATAATCACTTTTTCTTTGGCAACAGTACATGCTTCTGAGGTAGCTGACAAACGTATCTGGAAAAAGAATGCATACTCACTTGCAATTTCATCCTACATGCATGCATAGCCACAGATCTGTCTAGCTTTGTTGTAACATAATCAGAGAATGGAGAACCAGAAACTCCTGTGGTTGCTTGCACATTTCCATCCCAGGCTCCTGTTCCATAAGGGGAAGAATTCAGACTTCTAAAAAACATCCATCTTTCTCTTTGCAAGTGCCTTGAATCTGGGCTTTTTTAAAAAACAAACAAACAAACAAAAACCCAAACAACAAAAATACTGTTTAGAAGTATTTCTTGTTTGTTGGCTGAGTTTTATGGGAAGAATTAGAAAATAACTTCCCTGTGGTAAGTTCACTCACAGTTTTCTGAACAAATCTCACACCAAAAAATCATAAAGCGTAGAGTGAGCTAAACATAAGCCCCACTGAAGAGGAATATCTTATGCTGCAACTGTGAAAACAAGGTATTAGCAGTGTGGAATGGCACTGCCGGACAGAGAAGTATCCAGCCCAAGTGCACAGTGAACTGGCAGAGTAGCAGAGGAATTGACTGTCCCTCAGTACACGGGTCAGCAGGTCACTGGGGATGCTGTCCCTGCTGCAGGGACATTCAGTATCGGAATGTGATGCCAAAGATTTCCTTCTTAAAAAAGATATTTTTAGATGAACTAATTGAAACTTGACACTTAAAAAGGCCCCATTATCATGTGCCAAAGGCCAAATCCCTCACCAGAATAAGGAACTGATGCCTGATGGTACCAGGCTAACACTCTGACTAAGGTTTCCTCTCTTCTTTTTTATTCTCCCCTTGTAAGCTTCCTCCTATCCTTCCTGTGGCAGATTCTTTATCCCACCATTTGCCCCATTTTCTCTTGGGTTAAAATTAATGGCTCTAGGATGTACTCCAAGTATGTCATCTGAACAATTAGCTGACCTGCAGATCCAGAAAATATCCTTTATAGGCATCGTAGCTACAGCAATTGTGGATTAAAATCTACATGAATAGGAAGAATAATAACTTTGAAACAATAACATAGTTTTTGCAGCCTGTTCTGGACTGACTCCACACAATGTGTTTGCTTAGTACCCTGTAATGTGGCACTACTGGAGATATAATTCTGAGATCCTCCTTTATAAAGATATCCTATTCATTTCAATGACTAAGAACTATAATTGTAGTCTCTATCTTGGATTAAATTGTCTGTTAGGATAAGGAGTGCCCTTTGTTTTTCAGTCCCACTCTATGTCCTCTATCTTTCTGCCCTCAGAGTGGAAGTCTAGGACAAATTTCACCACTTACACTTAGTGTTTCTTTGGTGAAGCTGAAAGAGGCACATTTGGAACTGTGAATAGCCTGTAATTTAAAGGGAACTGTAAATGACACACTCAAATGACACCTGGAAAAAGGATGTTGTTGCAGGACTGATAGTAGAACAGGTCATCAAGAGTCAAGCACAGACTGAAGCACTCAGAAGAAAAGGACTCCGAGGGGCTAGATACAACTACTAGGAAGTAAAAAGCAGCATGAAACTTCCTTCACTTTGCATTATATCTGGTACTTCCACTTATTACCAGGAAGGTGTTGTTTTAAGTTTGCTTTCACCTTCCTACAGAAATACGGTAGCTTTCCATGCTTTAAAGTGTTCTATAAAGAAAACTTAAGGGCTGTCTGTATTCTCTGACTCATCTGCATATGCAGAAAAAACAAGAAGGAACAGATTGAAGAGGTAAATGGAAGAGACCAGAGAGCACAAAAGAAAGAGTGAAAGCCACTTTCTTAATCATGCTGTTGCATTTGTGTATCACTTTTTTTTGTTTCTCTGGAAGAATCACATGGTCTTTTGAGAGCATTTTAACTGAAGAATTTTGTCCTTTGTTGTCATATTTATGAGGACAATATTAAGATAAAGGGACTGCTTTTAAAACCTCTTTAAAATCTGCTTGGTACAAATGTTGATTTCTAGGCTCATGAGATGGGACTTCAACCACACTTAGAATGAGGTTAGCAGAGAAGATACTGGGGAAGATGATTTTCCAGGGATATGAGCTAGCTCTGTTCAAAACAGACTGCAGAAAAGCATCATTTTGGAAGAGTGACTCAGATATGCTTGCAGACATGCTTTCACTTCTTAAAGCATTGAGATAATGAGGTATAAAATGGATTTATCATTGCCCAATAGCTGTCATTTCACAATCTGAAATAAAGTTACCCAAGGCTCCCATAGTGCACACTCTGTGTTGCATGCACCTCCCAAGTGAAAGGCAAGTGGCTGAAATGATTTGAAAGTACAGTATGATTGCATCAGTCAGGTGAGAAGCTGCTGGAGATGAACCTCAGGCCTGAGTCAGCAGAGTGTGGTGTGATACCAGCTGTGCTGGAAGTGGTAAAGCTCCTTCCTGCCTCAGCAGGAGCCCTGGGAAGAATTTTGGGTGAAAAATCTCTCCTGAGCAACTGCTCCCTCTGCAGTTGTTTCCACATTTCCACAAAAAAAAAAAAAAAAAAGAAAAAAAAAAGAAAAAAAAAAGGCAGCTGTTTCCCTTTAGGGAATTCTTCCCTGGGGTGACCTGAACAACAGGCATGTGGTTTTGTCTGGCATTTACAAGAGTCACGTGAAATGGATATGGGAAGACAGTGAAAAAATTGATGTATGTATGCCCTTGCTCCAAAAATTTGCATTAAGGCATCTAATGTGACAAGTTACTGTTCTGGAGAGATTGAAGACCCTAGAAATTAAAATGTTGGAGATTGTACATTTGTAAATAAGGACTATTGTACTACCCAAATTTTGTATTTTGCAAAGCAGTTTCTTTGAGTTGCTTAGCACATCTGCTTGGTGGATTATAGGATAAGTAGGCAAGGGAGAAGCAGACTAATTTTAACTCATGAGACCACAAAGGATCAAACCAAATTACTCTTAGAGTAGTGTGAAAAAAGTTTTAATCCTCAACTCCTTCACTGCTCTGAATGGGAATAACTATGTTGGCACAGTCTATCTTTTCACCGCATCAGAAAGCAAACCTCCATCCAGCAAGTCTGGTACAATATTTGGTGATGGGAAGAGGACAGCTGCTGTATGTTCATTGCTCTCAAGGGGAATGTAATCTGTGAAGGAAGGAAGAATGTGCATCTGAGGATCTCAGCATTTCAGAAGGTACCAGAGTCAAGAATTCTGAATGCTACCCTCTTAAAAAGACACAATACTTCCTCAGAGCGCTTTCTTTTTCATTCCCTCCTTCTACCCCACAGGACAGTAACAAGTCCTTTTAGTATTACTTATGTAAATGAATATCTGTGAAAACTCAGCCCTTTCAGAAATTTCATTTATTAAGAAACCTAAGCAGCTATTCAGACTAGTACTGAGTTATTGAACACTTCTTTCTTTTGTTCAGCCTTTTACTGATTTTGCTAGATGCGCTGCAACAGTCCAAACTTCTGATCATGTGAGATAGCAAAATGGGGTGATGACACTGGATTGTGAATGGAGGAGTCCAGCCACAGTATCCACAACCTACAAAATGTGGTCTTCAATAGTGGTATAAAAGATGCTTTGTGAACCGATAGAAAAGCTGAGAAGGAACGGGATGGGTACAAAAGCTGACTCTAGCTATATATCCCAGTGCTGCCTACACAGGGAGATGTCATCACTCTGAGATTTATTGCCTCAAATGCTTACTTAAAACCACAAAGTGTGCAACTGTTCATTTTTGCATACTTCTCCCACATTAGTGGAAAATATAAATAGAGGTAAACAAATACCATTTAAACTAGAAAAGTTAATCCAATTCTTTTTTTTTTTTTTAACTGCTTGAATGATACGGACATGCTTTAGGTGGTTATGTCTACCCTGGTTTTATGTGCTTAGACTCCTTTGTCTCCTCTTCACTTTCAGAGGTCCACAAATTTTCTGGCATTTTTTTGCATATGCTAGTGGTATAATTTGTACCATTTCTGGACTAAGGGCTGCAATTGCATCTTATTACTTTTAATGGATGTGCTGTCTTTTAATTAAAGACAAATGCAACCCAAACCAAAATAATAAAATAGATGATAGACTAAGTCTCTAGTACCTAATCTTCATGTAGCAAGCTGCACAAGCACATGGTTGCTCACCTCATCTCCTCCTGGTACTGCAATGCCTGAAGACCTGAATTTATGCAAAAAGCTCTTCTTAAAACATGTGAATATTTCTTGTTGCTGTTGGCTTTTTGAACACCTCTAGGAAAAGAGCCAGGAGAAGGCTGCCATATTCTGAGCAACAAATTCACCCCATTCTTGATGTCACCCTATGATGTGAGGGACCATGGATCCTGGTGGTGGAAGGCTGGTGGCTAAGCCTGGCTGGTTCTGTCAGACCAGTTTCTTTGGCACTACAGAACAGGCTCCTCCTAACCTTGTGGGAGCTTTGGGAAAGGAAGCAGGAAGAGCTGGTCCAGATTAACCAGTTTGTCAGGCTAGATCTCTAAAGCTTCTGTAGTAAGTAAATTATTATTATACCCATTTTAGGCCATATTTAGGAGCTAAATGATGTTAGGAATGCTGTAGATAGAGATCTTTCATGATATGCTTGTGCTTAATTGATGTGTATTTTTAAGTTTATGGTAAATTATCAGCACCAAAAATTTTAACCCAATCCTTATCCTTCTTTTGTGAGCCTATCACAATCAATCCACTAAAATAGTCCTATTTTCTTTTTCACAATCCTCTGTCTGAAATTAAAAAATCAATTCCACTACATAGCCAGAGGCCTGGATATCTTTCTTCATGCTATCTATAACACTCTAATAATACCTTGCTGTCTTGTGTAGATCTTCTGTTGATCTTCAGTGCTGTATTACATTTTCATTGCTGTGACTCTTTTATAGCTGAGGAAGTGGTATAAGGACTGCTAGTTAAAGTGACATTCCCAGAAGAGTGATTGCAGTGCTATGAACTGAAGGTAAGTTTTTATAGAGTACATTTTATTCAGTAGTACTACCACTTCAATTACCACAGAACTTACCGGCTTGAAGTAGACATTACAGGAGTAGTGATACTTAATGTGTTGTGCAAGTTAGATGAGAAATTAGCTTTTTTTTTTGATTGAGACATATAGAAATTTAAGAAAACTACTTCTACAAGTCCGTGAAAAAGTACTGTTTGAGCAGAACTTGAGAGATACTTATGGCCTCTTGTGACAAAAGTGACTGTGCTCGAGAAGACGTGACCGTGTACCTAGGTTCCTTTATCTAAATACAATTTGAAGCAGTAAGCTTGCAAGGTGGAGAACCTTGATACAAAAGTAGACAATATCATCCCAGCTCTCAGAGTATGAAGACAAAGAAGAAAGTCTTACCTTGGTAACATCTGTTGAATAATTCTGGTTTTGTTAGTTGATTGTCAGGGCTTTTCAGATTACTTGGGGTTTTGAAACCTTAACAATAGCACCCCAGAGATTGTTTAATGAGCAGAATTGGAACATGACATCATACAAATACCACCTTCTTCTATTTGTGATATTTTTAAAGAGGAATAAGTTTCTTCTCTTCTCCATAATGTGTTCAGAAAAGCGTCACTTGAATGTGGCTTTTCCTGCAGGACTTGACCTGTTAAGGAAGGGAAAATACTATTACATTCTTTGCAGAAGCTGCGTTGAAAAACAATGAAGGTAACTAGTTTCCCCAGAACTGAACTGTCACCTTCATTCTGCATCCTTCAGTGGTGTCAAATTCACAAGTACGTTTTGCTGTCTGGAGTATAGTGGATCCTTAGTAAAAAACTCAAAATATATCAGGCAAGTGATATAAAAGAACATCAAAAGGTTCTTCAAGTGTTTTTTTACAAACAGGTCAACATAATATGAAGATGTAATTCTAGAAAACTATTATTTTGACCACATCACAGGGTTGTGTAAGTCAAACTAGATATTTCTGTTATGACTCTGTCAACAACCATGAAGAGAAACAAAGCACTTTGTTATTTCCAGTGAAGCAGCTGATGCAAAGCAGAAGCTCTTGAGTTTTACTGGTCTGTGAAAGACAGGCTAACAGTGGTTCCTTCTGGGTTGTCTGATATCTAACATTTCTTCCAAAGTTTTTGGACCAAGTGGAAGTAAGACATAAACAAAGCAAACTTTAGAAAATGGAACATAATATTCATGAGTTAGAGGTGAGAGGGAAAGAGGCGGCAGGTGAATTTGGGAGTTATTTCTCCTTAAATGTTTATAAAATCCCAATTTAATCCTGAAAGCTTAGGCTGAGAAGTACTGAGAACAGAGTTTTGTTTGGTTGAACTGATGTTTCCAGAGATTTTGGTAATGTGTTTCACAGATTTCATTTAATTAAGCTCTGTCTTGGAAAACAGCCATGAATTTGTGACTGACTGGAAATCCAGATGCAAAATTGAGCCATTTTTTGCATTTGGGCTCCAGTGAACATAGTGAACAGTTAAGGGAAAGTACAAAATGTTCCTGAGGGAACATTTAGGGAGGGAGGAGTGTAGACTGTTTCCATTTTGGCAAGAAAAAATGTCACTAGGAATTAGAAAAACCTTACTTAAAATAAAATGTATAATTATTTCTGAAGGAGATTTGCCATGTTCTTTTTTTATAAAGAAAGACGAAAAGTTGTATTTGTCTCAGGAAAGGAAATTAATGTGGGAAGATTATTAGTTGCTTTGCTCTCTTTCAAAGTGTTACAGCACATCCAGATGGAGACATCCTTTTGGACATCCTACAGTAAGAACTACTCTTCCAATCTCATCTGCTGAATAGAATCATAGACTCACGAGGTTGGAAAGGACCCACCGGATCATCGAGCTCAGCCATTCCTATCAAACAAAAAAATACAAACAAAACATAGAATAACATGTCATTGAAACAACGAAAGAGCAAAGGCTGGCAGCTTGCTCTTCTGCTTGTCAACAGTCTGTGCCTGTCACCTCAATCCTCTTCTATAGTTATGAATGCTTTTAATATATATGAGGAAAGGACTCTCGAGCCGCATAATAGGGCCTCATTGCCATGATCATATCTCTGCACTAAAGATTATAGTGGTTTGGTTTTTCTTTTTAAAGGTAAAAAATATTTACCTGGTGTATAGGTTAAAATAAATTTAGATTGATGCAGTTTCTGCTTTCTGCTTTGTATCTTTTTGTTCTAGAGTTTTCTCTTCAATGACCAATTTCTTTGACCTTCACAGGAAACTGTGCCAGACCAAGAGCTGAACCTTTAAATTAATTGGCTGAGACACAACCTAGGAGCTTCAAGTCTGTTCATATGGATTAGTTTAAAGATTATGGACTGATGTAATCTTGTCGAGAAACAGAAATGTCTTTGAAATGTGAGAGCCTTTGCTAACATCTACAGAGTCCAACAAACTATGTAACTTTGCAAGTCCTTCAGTGTTTTGCAATGTTTTCTAGTATTCACATTCTGTATCTGTTGTGCTTAAGTATTTCAAATGCCCCTTGTGCTTCTGCTGTAAAGAGATACTCTGTGTATGGGGTAAATGCTCCTGGAGAGGGACACAAAGCCAAATCCTCACCTGGGACAGGAGCTGAAGCAGAAATCCCTGCTCACCATTTCTCACCACTCACTGCCGTCTCTGCTCCCTTCACATTGCAATAAGGTGCACCCAGGGTCTTAGTCTGGCCTTTTCCCTTTCTATCTCTTCTTTTTGCACCAAGTTCTATTCTACTTCTAGAAACTTCTAAAATAATGCTACCCCTTCCTGTTTGCCCACGTCTTTCTTCAACGTCCCCCTTATTGACCCTTCCCTCTACCTACTTTGTCTAAAACCTTCTCTACTGTGACCAACAAACCTACTTTTGCACTCTGGGTGTGCTGTGAGCAACACTGAGGTCTGACTCTGGCTGTATGACTGAAGAGCCTCATGCAGGCTGGGGCCACGTCCCATCAGCCCTGATGGGACAGCAGAAGGTTACTATCTGAGAACTTCTGTTGCTTCATGGAATATGTAGAGCTGCTGCAGGTGTGTACTGTCTGTAGTGGCACCCCTGTATAAAGCAAAAAATTAAGTTCCATGGAGATATATTTAAGAACCTTATGATCTCCTTATTAAGCTCTCATGCAAGTAAATAGACTCAGTTTGTGGTAGAAGCTTTAAGGAAGTTAATTTGTTTGCATTTTACCTCGTATAGGAAGCATTGTAGTCACAGCAGATACTGCCTCTTTGGAGTCCCTGTGGATTACTGTCCAAATGATTGATGTACAAATACTGACCAGATAAAACTTTCTCTCCTATAAGGCAGCAAACAAGGTATAACTCGGAAGTTAATGGTGCTTCTGTGAAATAGTTCCAGATATCTTATGTTCTTCCTGCTCTTGCCTTTTGCCATTAGCTAACAAATCCCCAGAGAACTGAAGCAAAAAAAAAAATTCTTCAAGTACCTCAGCATGAGTCAAAGGGTAGAAAGATGATTCTCTGAAAGGCTGACACCAAGTGGATGCCTCTACTAAGACACAAGAATAAGTATGACAGTTATATGTCAGGGCTACCTTGCAACATGCTGTTAAAACACAGGAAGTTTTTATGGCAGGAAAAGTTATGGAGAGTCAGAAATAGTTGCTGTGTTATGTTAATGAAAAAGTCTCTTTGTTCCCAGGTCAAGCATTGTTATAGTTGGTAAGAAATCTAATAATAACAGATTCCCATAGTAGTAGGGTTTACTTTGAAGTGATGTTTTGTTACTACAACAGCAAAGAAAATACTGTATTAAATGAGACCTATTACCCATAAGAGCTGTCATAGGTATTAACCTTTGTAACTGGTTTAGGCATCTGTGACCTGATTATGAAAAAGCTAGACTTTTGCAATGCACTTGGAAATAGTAGACTGGGCATGAGAATGGTGCTATAAGTTGATGATTATATTTTATCCTATCTCTTGTGACCCCCAGCCTATTTAAATCAAATATCAGATGACCTTTTCCGTTTTGTAACATCAGCAAAGACTGAATATTTTAATGAGCCTTTAATAAGCAGCTTCATGCCCCAGCTGCGATTCAGGAGGGTGGATCAAAATTACAAGCAAGGTGGAAATGTATTTCATCTAACAGCAGGCAAAGAAATTGCCTCAGTGTGAGTTCAGTGCAGTCACTGAGGCTCCCTCTACGGGCAATGGACAAGAATCCCACCGACCCCATGCAGCCTTTTGCAAATAAGATCAGTTGTCCTCTAGAGATTTCTGGTTTTACTGTTTATAGTAGGGAGAGAATGAATGACTAGATTATACCTACACAACTTCTACCAAGACTAACAAGGTTAGGACAAATTAATTCCTTGAGATGAAGAATAAAGGTAAGCAGAATGCTATCTTAGTATGGAACACTGAGCAGTGTCAATGAAAAAAACCTGTCCAAATGCCTCACTGAGGAAAAGGATTTTAAAACTGAGACAAATCAAATGGGAATGAGACCAAGGAGAAGCTAAGAACTTAGAGCAGATATAGCTTAGTCTTGGACAACCCCTTTACAGGAGGCACATGTCCCAAAAAAAGGTAACTAAATCATGCTGCTCTTTAGTAACCAAGTTTTGATGATACTTGAATGAAGCTGGTAAACAGGTATGAGGCCTTGTATTGTTTCAATGTATATTTTTTGGTCCTTTTTCTGGTAAATGCAAAACTTTTCACCTGTCTGATAAAGTGGTCTTTAGGAACTGAGAGGTGATCAATTCCTGCTGTATTTCCCCGACATACCCGTGCAGTCCTGGTCCCCATGCCAAGACAACTGGCAAGTTTCTTTCTGCTCTTTTGCTGTAAGTCAGAAGTGTTTCATCCTTAGTGGTGTCCTCATGCTGAGGAGCATCCCTCCATGTTTCAGACCATTACTGGGCTTTCACTGAAGCCTTCTCAAGGGGGTTATGAATATGGCACAGTACTCCTACAGCACCAAAACGGTTTAATGGAGAATAGGGGAAAATTGTTAAGATTACTTCATGGCTCCAAGCTATCTGAATGTCACAAATCTGGAAAGCAAATTTTGGACTCAGGAAAACCTTCATGTCACCCATTGTTAAGTGAAAGCCTGTGAGAAAAATGAAAAACTACAATGCATGTTTTTCTAAATATAGTTGATCAGCTCAGAATAATTGTTCTAAAAGTGATCTCATGGAAGATACATTTTTGTTGGTGCACACTAATTAACTGGAGGAACTATAAATTTCCTGACAATTTCCTTTCTTACTAGTAGATATTAAATCTTTCCAAGCATGCTTTCCCTGTTACCATCTGATCTGTTCATTGAGAAGAAGCAATTTAAATTTCGTGTTTACAGGGCATATGAGGCTTATGTTCAATGAATCACTGTGAAGGAATTATTGCAGTTTTCTTGCAGAAGTGTCAGCTGACTGGAATATTTTTGGGGCCTTTGGGAACACCTTTCTAAAGGCATTACTGGTTTTGTACACAAGCAATGGAGATGAAGCTTTGTTCACAGAGAAATGATGTAATATACCAATGGGGCCAGCATGTGTTGTTCTTTGCCTTCATAATAAAATACAGAGCTATTAATTTCCTAGGTAAGGACCATTATGTTGATTTTTAGGTTCACTCTTGATCTTGCACAATACATTAAAGGAGATAATCTGTCTTCTGTATTTAAAATCCAGAAATTTATTTTCTTGCATAGAAGTTCAAAGAAATTTTCAATATGAATGGAGGACCTTGATATTTTCCTCAGCTTGAAATTTTTTCAGATGCTTTTGCAAGTGCTCTCAGCTAGAAGAATCTGGCTGCGTGCTTCGTGATGAGCATGGCATATCGGGTTGTATCTCCTGCAACTTTCTTGCTGACCACTGCTTTTACTTTTCAGTGCTGACACCTATGAATCAGTGCTTCAGGCATGTCACAATCAGCTCTCCCATCATTACCGAGATAAAAAAGTCCCACAGACAACTGTGCATTGAGTTCACCTCAGCTGCTTACTGCTCCTTCCACTCCCTATCTCCTGTCCTGGCTTACTCCTTACTCTCTATCCAGGACTTTTCTCATTCTTTCATACATTTTTGGAGAATTTGACCATTAGTTCTATTGTGGGCCTGAAGGATCTGAAATAAGCAGCTAAAATGAGATCCACTAGGCTCCTCTCTGTCCCTTCAAGATCACTTTCTACATTGTTCCATCTCTGGGACATTTTCACTTGGTCTGAAATTTTCTTCCCTGCTCTTGTGATTCACAGAATCTCACAGAGTTGTGTTTTGCCTGGACCCCACAACCATTCTTTGTCAAGGCTTGTTCTAGGACTTTTCTGTACCTCTTTGTGACTATGTCTTTTCAGGTTTTCTTTAGTTTCCTTCTTAAAAGAGGTTCCTAAAGTGTACTACCCATCCCCCAGGCCTACTTCAGGTCTCTTCTCTTTATTCCTATCCAGACTGTTCTCTTAAAAGCTAGGTGTGTTTCCCACCCTGGCTAATCATTTCTTCTTGTGAATGGGAATTCAGTATAGTCCAACATCCAATCTGCAAAAAATTCTCTTACAATATTTTACCTCCCTCCAGGAATCACCAGTGTCCATGAAAGGCAAATGTTTTGTATTTCACTGAGGAGTTGCTGATGTGTTGGTAGAATAAGCTGTTTCCAATGACTAGCTGAGAAAATTTAAGAGACAGTATTGTGAAAAGAAAATTTTCTCTTTAAGGACTGTATCTTCTTTCAGGCAAAACTGCCTCATCATTCCTCTTTCACAAGTTTTTCAACAGCCTATCATCCATCATGTGTAACTGAGCTGTCTCCCACAATGAAGTTCTCGTGTTCCAAATTTCAGGAAAAGGTTAAAGCTCTGAAATATTTCTGCCAAATAATTTCTCATGATAAATATTTTCCTTTCCAGCTATAAAATTGCATGATCCCAATTTTTCTCACTGAGACAGGAATGTAGGGGTGTTGCCCTGTTCTCCTTAGAGATTTTAAAGAACAAATTATTGAAGATCTCAGAGGAAGGAATGAACTAAGTGCTCATTACTCTTCTTACTTGTCTACTATATCACTGTTTAAGCTGAGAGTGAAAGTGGTTTCTGTGAGTCTCAAAGAACTCAGAGTAGGTCATTATCAGAATTACTGGTGACATCACTGTCACTTGCATTTGCTCTATTCTTTCCTCTAGACTTTTGTGGGGCTATGAAGCCACTGCAAAAAACTCCAGCAGAATTAAGTACAGTGAAAGTCCTGCATAAATTTAGCCTCATCTGTATTCCAGCATTCCTGCTTTGATACGCTTTTTTCCTTACCTGCAGGTACGCTGCACTATTGCTGTTAAATTCAAATATGCTAATCTCAACGTGCATCAGCGTTACTCAGAACTTCCTCCTGCCTGTGAAACCTTCCTAGCCACCTTCAGAGTGCCTGTGTAGCTCTGAAGTTACAATAAGTCAGAGGAGACTACTGGTAGGGAAATCTTTGTTCCCTTTATTTTACATCAGGAATGCATAGGATTTGCACCTTCTGCAAACCAGCACAAGACTGCTGAAGCCAGAGAAATGGTCTGGTCAAATCCAGGTGAGTTCTTGTTGCTGAGGGCAACTGGTCATAAAGAAACACATCTGAGTGACTCTCAGAGCCTGTGTTTTATTTATCTTGTACATACATTCAATCCCACCTTCCAATAAATATAAAAAAATAACTTATAAAAATTTAAAAGAATACTTGACCATCTTCTCTTTTCCAGCTTCCAGTCTTCCTGGACAGTTTGTAATTTGTCTAAAATTTACAATTAAAACATGCAGCTTTAGCAACCATAATAAATAGGAAAGTCTTCCTGTCTCTACTGCTGCCTGTCCAAAACTTTGTTATTTCACAAGAAGATGTTCACTGAAAGATGGGAGTGTTTCTATGGCTATTGAGCTGTGTATGTACAAGGAAGCAGGGTTTGAAGAGAAAGCTTTGTTAAACTAGCTGATGCAGGTGGAAAAATCGGGTTTTCCCATTCAGGCTCAGGTTCTCTTCTTAAGTTCAGCCAAAATCACTGTGTCCTACCTATACAGATAGATATGATTTTTGGCTGTTTGTTTCAGCTCTCTTACTGATAGACAAGGCTGTATGAGCCTGAGATCTGTGAGGAAACAAGAAATCACCACTGTTAATCATTCAAGGTGTCGACTTCGATCACTCTTCTTCTGGGAAGGACTGAGAGTCCATCTGCTTAAAAAATAAAACCTTTGCCTTTCAGATTGTTCCTCATCCAGGGATTTTGGGTTCACTCAAAACACTAGTTGAGACAAGCACGTTTCCAAAGTTGAGCACTGTGACACAGCCAGGTCTCCTAAGATTTTTTTTAATGGAGGAATCATATGCCTGCCACTGACTGCTCTCTGCTTAATAACTGTCAGTATTTGCTATGAAGTTACACTGATTTTCTCAGTAACGTCCTAGTGACGTTAGGCAAGTTTAGCATGTACAAGTCTATTGCCACATACTCAGCAAGTATTACCAGACAAGAAAAAAGAACAACCCTTCAAGCACTAGGAGAAAGGTTGTCCTAGTTCTTTGGAAATTGTTTTTTTGTTTCTTCTTTGACCTAGCAGAGACCTACAACTGCCCAGTGGTTTCTTCAGGGTTTTGCAACTGTGAGAGAGAGTCTGGCAGAATCACAAGCGCAGAATGAGTAAAGGCAGCTTACTGAATTCACTTGATAAAAGTGTTTGGAAACAAGATAATGAAAGAAATGAACCAGAACTAGCTATAGTCAGTCCTGGTAAATAAAGGATCAGGGCTGTGGCCCTCAGTGGGAAAGTGAGCTCAGAGCACCTGCACCACAAGACAGAGGCAAAGTTATGATGGAGCAAACTGAGACACATGTGAAGTTTCAAGCAGTGAAGAAAAAGAACAACAAAGAGCAGAGTGCTATTGTGATATTAGAGGCTCCTCCTGCCCACAGCACGTGATGCAGAATGGAACGAGGGGAGTGCTACAGCTTTGATGTCAAACATCTCCTCCTAAATGTGAAGTTGGCAAGCAATCCCTCTGTTGTCCTTGCACAAAATTGCAGCTCTCCTTTACTTTTGCCACACAAAGACGTCCCTGTCATCAATCTGCAGTAGGCCCAGTTCTGTCACAATTAAGAGACCATCTGGTACTTTTAAGCAGAAATCTCTTAAACTGAGGCATTTTTTTAAAAGGGTTGGGAGGGGGATATCCTGTACTCCATTCTTTTTCTCTGTAACACCTCTGGCCCCCTCCTTCCACTTCCACACCCTGAGCTTAAGTTTGTAAACCTTTTGAGCTATTTTAAAAAATGTACAACTTGTCCTCTAAGACATAGGAAATTACATTTGATGGTCTATTGTATAAGAATTTCCATATTTAGAGAAAAATCAACAGATACAATCTCTGATTTCCTTTTCCCTATACTCCTCGTATTTGCCTCTTTTGGCATCGCTTGGTTTGGCTGCTGTCATGTTGTAACAGAAGCAGATGTCATCAATACGAAGACGGATTTAAAACCGATGAGAGATATGTTCAAAGAGTTAAAATCAATACCCTCAAGATCTTTAGGAGTATGGTTCAAGCTAATTTTAAATCTGAGAATATAACTGGTAAAATCAATAAATAAGTTAAAAAAAAAAATCTCTCACATGAAATGAAGACAAGAGCTATAATTTAGTATTTGTCCTTGAGACAAGGCTTTAACCTTTTGTCAGTTTAGACAAGAGTCGTTCTCATTCTTGGTTTTCCCTTTGAAACTAAATACACTTGCAAAGATCCTTGCCTTTCCAAAAACACATACACGTTTCTGAATCTATTACACACACAAATTTATTCCTTTGGTGATGTTTGTGAAAAAATACGTCTCACACAGCAGATACTGGTCACCTCTTAGAGCAAAATAGAAGGCTCCTGCTCTTTGGTACCCAAAGTGATCCAGATGCCCATCTCTGATTGGCAAGAATTCCAGTGTGGTTAAAACTAGTCTTTCATGAAGTGTTGTTTAAGAAATCTGAGCGTTTGAGTCCATAGGAAACAAATTAAATAATTATCAAAAAGAATGACAGCTTTTTCTTGTGAGTTTTTTTTGTTGCACTGAGCTTTTTATTGCAAAATAAGAGAGATGATTATAAATGAAAAAGTTTATATGCTTTTTGATTTTTCACTTTCCCACAAGTTTAAATATTTACAACAGTCTTCACCATTCAGAAAGCACAGGTAAAAATCACAAATCAGCGATCCTTTTTTGTAGCATATCAATTTACAATACATAGGTTCCACTAACTTAACCATATTTTCCACTGTCAGCTTTCTGGCACTTTTTCATTGGTCTACAAAGAATGTTTTGCACTGTGAAAATACCCATGTAAATACAAAGTCTGTATTCACATAGACAAAATTATAAGCACATGAAAGTAAAGCACATTCCTTATGATCTTTATGCTGCCTGAAGATTAAGAATACAATAGCTTAAAAGAAACCAGGAATAAATTGGTCTCTGGGGAGCATTCACTATATTTTGTAAGCCTATGATGCTTTAATATATAAGTCACTAATACAGCCCTAATGGAAATGCTTGAAATATTTTCCACACACTCTCATTACATGGCCCCAACCCCTCTTTCGCTTTTGTATTTCAGTAGCAGAGCTCATCAGAACAGTTTGTGCCATGCATTCTTTTAAAAAATTAAAAAATAAAGAGTACAATCTGTGCACATTAAGGCAGTTTGAGATACATATGTTTACAAAAACTAGGAAATCATTCCCAGAAAGCCATCTTTTCAAAAAAAAATATGGACTCCCATACCAAACATTTAGTCCTTCCATGCAGGCTTTATGTAGCCCGACTTCTTGAAGATGATCTCAAAGCTCTTGTAAATACTTGGGCCTGGATTAAATAAATTCAGTCTGATTAAGTTGATTGGTACCATCTGAAAAGCTTGACTGCTTCTGTCAAGAAATCACAACCGTCTTATCACATTAAGCAAAAGCTGCTATCAAAAGATGAATAATTTTTAAATAAAAGATTAAATGAAATATTTATGTTTTGTTAAAATACTGTAGTCAAATGGTGGATATTTAAACATCATTTAAAAAATGTGAGCTGAAAAGCAATAAAGGTAGCATAAAAATCACAGGTGACATGTTTCAGAAAGAGCTGCTAATTTATAATCCTTTTGCTATGTTACCAGCTTGGAAATAGTCCATATTCTTTCAGCATTCATATTATTTCAGAAATAAATAAATGAAAACAGGTGTCTACCTCTTTTTCATGGATCAAAAAACTTCATCTTGTTCTGGCTATATATCTCTATTTGTACTTGGTTTTAATAGCAACTTAAGTTTAAGGTGTGTTTGGCAAACATTACCAGTCTCCCAGTTATCAGGAAGAAACCAAAAGCCTGGGGCTGAAATCTATGCCCAATAGGATTTTACTTTCAAGAGTGCACTGCTGTATCTGCTGCTTTCTGGAAAGACAGATTATTTGGAATGACACATAAAACCCCTTCAAGAATATTTTGTTATGTGTGACTGAAACCTATCTCCTTGGATATATTATTGGTCCCCTCAAACTGATCCAAAACCTTATTTCATTATCAGACTTGGCAGCCTGTTAAATGTTGATCAGTGGACAGAAGTGAATCACAGCTCTCTCTGCCCATCAATGCCCTTGGAACAAGAATCTACCTTCTGAATGCCTGTGCATAAACTCAGTTTTTGGTCAGCACTGCTTTGATGATTTCTGCATCAAACTCCATTTTGTGGTGTAGACATCCCTGTGTTAGCTAATACAAAGAAAGTTTGCGAAACAGACTTCATGAAATGAGGACAGTGTTACAATCAGATGTTGTTAGCAATAAAGTCCTAATTAGACTCTAGTCCCATGCATGGTGCCAAACCCAAATAACCTCTTATGCATGCATTTTTATTGTGTGGCATATTTAATTGAATCCTTGGAAGCAATCTATGATTCACAACCAGGTGATTATAACGCCAATCTCCTTAAGAGTTAAATCCTCAAATGCTCTGGCCAGCAGGAAACTTCAAAGCAGAAATGCTGGCAGCTTTACCTCCTGTGCACACTCAAGGAGTGGCAGGTCTGCAGTGCCTCAGCAGTACGTGCCTGGGGAGCAACTTCAGCATGTTAGGGAGCACGGTACATCCACCTTGCTCCATCTGACCATAGATGCTCCCAGAGGATCTTCAAGCTCCTGGCAAATACTCTTCCTTGGAGTGCAATCATGCTGCTGCAGCTATGAGCAAGCAGAGAAGAGGTGCACAGCAGTATTACACTTCTTGCGACATTCAGCGTACATCTCTTTTTTTTCTTCTTGCTGACAAGGAAAAAAGAGGGATGAAAAGCATATTTTTTAAAAAAGAAGTGTTGTGCATTCAAATGTGACAATCCACATCTATGCAACAGGCAATATCTGTCCTGGTAAGTGAAACAGTGCCACAGCACAGGCCCAAGCCTTCATATAGGATTGTCCATGCTGTCAGTCACAGTGCTGTCCTAGGCTAGCTGGCACTTCTCATATCCTGGTTCAGGGAGGTAACATTGGCCAGGAGCAATCCCCACTTAGAATCATAGAATCACTAGGTTGGAGAGGACCACTGGATCACTGAGTCCAAGTATTCCTATCAATCACTAAACCATGCCCCTCAGCACCTCATTCACCCATCTTTTAAACACCTCCAGGGAAGGTGACTCAACCACCTCCATGGGAAGCCTCTGCCAGTGCCCAATGACCCTTTCCATGAAAATTTTTTCCTGATGTCAAGCTTGAACCTCCCCTGGCAGAGCTTGAGGCCATTGCCCCTTGTCCTGTCAAAGCAGATTGTCCTGTCTTGTCCTGTCACTTAGCAGATTGGATGTGGTCTTCTTGTTGGGGGGAATAGGAGCACTATAGTCTGTGCACACTAGCCCATATCAATTGCCTCGCTGCCAGAGAGCAGTTACTGGCCCCTTTTATCTGTTAGTATAGATGCAACCCTCGAAGCCTATATGAAATGAGGTAGAGGTGCTGCAAACGTGCCCACCATTGTTGTGACCTGAACAGTTTCTCAGGCAGCCTGACCTTTGCAGTGGGAAAAGTGAGCAGGCTTGATGTCCCTGTCTTCTTCCAGCAGAGGTAGAGCAACTCCCTACTCCTTTGGACAGGCATTTCCTTTGTTGCTGGGTATGCTTCAGCTCTGAATAGGTAATCACATCATGATAATTTCAGCTAGCTTGCATTTCACTGAAGTTAAGGGGCAGGGAAGTTCAGTGCATTTTTGTGAGTTTTGTGGAGTATGAAAAACAAATCACATTAGATAGAAGTTCAGTGAAAGATGACAAAACTGTTTTCTAAGATACTTTTGCCCTTTTCATTAAAAGCAAATGCAAATTTTCCGGATTGTATTTCACATCCTCTTGTTTTGGAGAGGAAGGGGAGAAAGCTTCTTTTAGCCAACCTGACTGGGCAGTCTGGTAGCATAGTAGAGGAGGTGCTTGTGTGGAAGTAGAATTTCAAAAATTAACATTATTTTGCTAAAGTCCACAGGGAATTTGAAATCTGACATTCAAAAAGCTGCCTCCACCTGTTTTTGTGGAAGTGGTTTTCCTGTTACCTTTCATACACTATCCCAGGAATTTAGCTAGGAATTTTTGTCTCTGATTCAAGAACGCTAGACCAAATTCCTGGTACATGGCTCATGAAGCACAGCACAGGATACGTTCATCCCTTCGTTGCACATGGCCAGTATGTTTGTATTTATCACAAGCATTTTTGGTCTATTGTGCTTTCTACTTTGCAGATACACAAGCTGAAAAATGTAAATGAGTGAACTATGTGCTGTTTTTCCTACCACATTAGTGAACAGCAAAAGGTGAGCTCTTCCCTCTGTACAATTTTTTTATACCTAATGGTAGCTTCATGTTGCATGAAAACTGGGTTAACAATAGCATTTGCTGTACAACGTTGCTGTGTTCAGTGCAGTTGAGAATCCTGTAGTTTCCATTAACTTTGCAATATCAGGAAGTCTATTAAAATATCAGAAAGAGCTGAGACAGTTCTCTTAGGTGAGCTTTCCTGTACATTAGGGTGGAGGGGAGGACAAAATGTTAAAAATGAGCTTAACATCAGAACCTCCACTTTACAGATGGATAAAATAAGGCATAGAAAGACTGAATAATAATTTGATCTTTCAAGCTACTGTTCATCTTAAGCTTGTAAAAAAATAATCAGGCTCAGGTGTGATATAGACTTACAAAGGCATCAGTAGTCTGGGGAGGATAAAGTGGGAAAAGTTGGGTGCCTGGGGCTGGGAAAGGGATAATGGAAAAGACTACTTGGTATAAGTCCTGCTTACTCTTGTGTGCTTTCGTCTGCATCCATAGATGGCCACTGCTGGACATCAGGTCCTAATACATTTTCAGTCTGATCCAGTGCAGCAATGGTCGTGTTCTTATCTCTAGGTAAACAATGCTTAGGCACTGATTACTTTAATGCATCTTTATCTCAAGCATCCTGTCAAGCAATTTCTAAATGATTTGAATAATTTCTTTTCACATCCCTAGTAAGTGATGCCAGGGAGCATTTGCTGTTCAGCATTTGTGAAAGTGCTGATCTATAATCAGATACTGATCTGTTCCTTTGCTGCCTGAAAAAAAAAGTAGGTGCAATAAATTCAAAGCTGTCTCATGAGGGCTGCAAAGATCAAATGCTTTTTGTTTCCCTTCTTTGCCCACAATAGCTTGCTTTACAAACTAACTGCAGTAGGCAGGGGCACAGCAAGTGAATTCCTAATCACTCTGGGCTTTGTTTGACCTAGCAGTCAATATAAGACAGAGACACAACGGCATTATAACTTCCTTCCCACAACACAGCATTGTTTGGAAGCTGCCCAAAGAATATTACACCACTGACTGCATTCTTAGCTCAGTGGGTATTGGTAGCCCAGAAAATTGGTTCTCTCCTTTGTTTGTTAGAGAACTCTCCATTTTGTACCCAGTCCCTTAACTCTGTTCTCTTCTAGTACCATCAGAGTCAGTAAAAACAGGGATATGCTTATGAACAGACAAACTTGATGTCAGAGAATGAAGTTCTTAATAGGAACTTTATAAAATTTTACTGACTGTTAATAAAATGGCATCCACTGATTTAAATGTCATGTTTGCTTATTTAAATTTTTTCCTCCTACCTTCCCTTGTGCTCATTTTTTTCCTCAAAAACAATGTATTTGTTCATGTTATTTTTCAAGTAGTAGGATCAATATGATTACATATCACTGAAAATATGACATCCACCATAAGTTTACATGATAATGACAGGCTGTATGTTTTAATTAACGTCCTGTCAGTGAAAAATATTGTTTGCAGAGGCAAGAGCATTATAAACCCTTCCTGTACTCTTAAAAAAGGCAGCCAGAGCACAAAGTCCAGGACACTAATTGCATAATCAAGATTAGGCAGAAACTGATATGCTTTGCTATTTCAGAGCTTAAGACTGTAAGGTACAATACTGAAAAAGAATGATAAATTGGGATAATTAATGAAAAATTAATTGTGTGATTAATCCTGGCTACTACACAGGTTAGGTAGTATAATCCTGACACAAGCCTCTCCTTATCTAATATGGAGCAGTCTTTGGGTCTGATCCAAAGCCCTCTGAGGACAGCAGGAGTCTTTCCATTGACTTCAACGGGCTTCCAACCAGGCTGTTTGCTGTTATCTATTTATGGGTAGTTTTTCTTGTATTTTGTTGATTTTTTACAATATCTAAACAGCTGCTAATTAACCACATAGGATTATAAGAGGAGCATTTGACTAGGGACAGGAAGCCCATGCTTGTTGCTGACTGCAGCTTCCCCAGGGCAAGGCACCTGGCTCACTCTGGCAGGCTCAGATCCCTTCAAAAGGAGGGAGGAGTAGGGTCCTGCCTTGCTAGAACAAGCCATCACATCACTCCGGATGTGGCTTTTGGTCTTGGCTCCACTTCCAGAGGGTTTCTATGAGGATGTCCAGCTTTAACATTGAGCTGGAAAGCAGCCCTCAGAGAGCGGGTGGTGGGCTTGTTAGCTTCCTTCACTTTCCAGAGCTGTCACTTGCACCCCACCCTGTGCAAAATATAACCTGGAAAAGGAAAATGGATTCATTAATATCCCAGTGTCCTGGCTTTGGATTTCTTTGTGTTTCCTGGCTCTGGTGCTGCAGAAATTAGCAGTGTTGTGGGTCTGTGCTTGGCACAGGGGTTTGCAACACCTGTGAAACAAGTCTGGGCTTATCAGAGTCTCTGGGACCCTGCGACCATCAGACTTAACACAAGAAGTACAGGATGTTGTTGGTCCCAGAGGCACTGCAGCAGACACGGGTCTAGGTAGGACTAGGTAGATATGCAAGATGAGGTACCTCTCTGTGAAGTGCTACCAGGCAGCTTGCAGAGAGGTGCAGGGGCTTTAGAGGGCCTCAGTTTGCTCTGAAATGCAAAACTGTTCCATAAAACTCCAGGTGAAATTAAGATGGGAGATGAGAAGTACCTTTTTCAAACTGAAATATTGCTTGAGCTTCAGTGAAAAACCTTAATTATCTGATTTTTTTAACAAAGACATGGCATCTTTGGTGATTGCAGTAGTTCTTGCTGTGCAACTCAAAAGCAACAACACAGGCCTGTACAGGTACCCTGCCAGATTTGGAGTAATTTTTACTTATTCTGACTAATCTTTATGGAAGACCACAAATGTGCATAGCAAATAGAGATGAATTTCTGTCCTTGAAGATTTATTAACCTAGGATTAAGCAGAATGGGAATTTAACAGCCAAGGCAACAGATATGAAATATTACTGGGTATCTCCTACCTGCAGGCACAGTAGTTTTGCCAGATCATTTTAGGAAGGAGGAGCATATTTACAGATCTTTCTGGGAAGGTGGCTTGGATGTTGACATTTACCCAACAAAGTCAGCACCACTGCCTGCTAACTCTAGCAATGCTTCATTGCCCCTGTGAAGGTTGAGCTTCCTTAGCTGGCCTTGTTTGGATCGTTTGAGCACAAAGGAGCACTGAGCTTCCTAGGGATTGGAGAAAAGGGGAGACTGTGAACTTCTGCATGTTTGAATAAAGCACAAAGTGATGATTCAGGGCTCTCTTAATTTAAGAGGAGGTTTCCTGCCTACAAGTCACTTGGCAGCCCTGACAGAACTAAGTGGCTATTTCACTTTTTCCACTGGTTTATTTGCTGGAGACTTCAACGCTGACAAAGAAATGTGCTAGAAAGATACATGTGTGCACAAATTTCAGACCTGTTAGTACAACCTCAAATATGTTACAGGATATATTCTAATACATTTTGGAAGAGGCGATATGTGAGAGAAAGAGTGAAAAGGATCCTCTTCTCCAAAGTGCTGCTTGACCTATGGAAAGTATCCCTGTCAGAAAGGCGAGTGCTCTAATGACATTTCTCCCATTGTCAGTTTGATGTTACTGTTTTGCGGAGGTTTACTACAGTTTTCTCTGAGCACGGTCTCACTCCCTGACACTGATAGACCAAGAAAATGGTTTTTCAGTGTCAGTCTACTGAGACCTGGCTTTAGATGTGCTGAGCCTGTGCATGTAACTCTCTAACTGTGATTGTAGTTTTAATCAGCAGATCACAGCACCTTCTTACAGCTTGAAGATCTCTCTGCCTCAGATCACTTTCTTCTTACAGTTTACAAAAAGCAATGTTGGTGATGTCCCCTCCCTCTAGATTTATAGAAAACAACTTATCTGATGCCAGGTGCACATTGAGCGCAGTTGGAAGATGTCTGTGGCATTGGTCTTGTAGATATTGATTATAAACTGTGCCGGGTATCCACCCATAAAAGCAAAAAATATCAATATGGTCACTGAAAGTCTCCGTGTATTAAGCAGAGTACTCATTTCTGCAAGGATGTTTCTTAACTTCTGAAGGCTCAGCTTGGCAGGTAGTACCATTCTTTCACATTTTAGAACACTGTATAGATAACCTATATCTTCTCTTAACAAAGCCCAGATGACTCAAAGTGCAGGAAAAAAGCTGTAGACTTTGTACTTTGCACTTTGCCTGCCACCTGCAATCCAACCCAGATGAATTGCACAGAAGCAGAATCAACTGATGGCTGGTTTTTAGTTCACACACCACTTACTCCAGTACCAGGCTCTGCATTAACTGCTATTCCTTTCAAGAGTTGGCCAAAGAGATTAGATATCTCATTAGACACTAGGCATATGCATCCTAATAACAGGCCAAGGATGATTTGATGTTTGGAGTAAAAATATATAGGGAAATTTGTCCCACTGTGCATTTTATCCACCCTGAGTAACATTCAGTGTTGCACGAATATCTAAGAATAGCAGTGGCATGCAGTCAGTGAGAGTGATGACTCAGAAAGTAGTTTTTAAGCTGAAGTTGTTACTGAGGATTATAGATGCATGAGGAAGGTAGCATTAAAATTTGGCCTTTTACTTTTTATTCTTTTAATTGTTTGTCAACCCACACATTTATTCATGTTCATCAACCATGCATTTTTTTAGAAGCAGGTTCAGCGCTGTTGTACTCTTGACAACCACTCAGTGACAAAAGACATGGAAGAAGAAAACAAAGTCATGTATTAGCATGGGGTTTTAGGCCATTTATATAGTCTCAAACTTTTAAGAAAATATAAACAAAATATTACCCTCTCTTCCCCTATCAGACTATCTGTATCATGTTACAGGCTTTCTTTATGCCTTATGTTCTTAATGAATAAGTGTCACTAGTCAGCGACAAAAAAATTCAACAGAAATCTGCTATAATACCATTTATTGATTTAAAAGGCCTTGTATGTCATGTTTGGTTAACTACATCTTCCCTCAAACAGCTCTTTAATAAAAGAATAATATGATTAACAGAGGTCTCTGGCTTAGGATGCATGTGACTTTGTAACATAAACCTTAATCGTGGGCACCAAAGTATTCACGTGATTACTTAAGACATATTTAAAATACCAAGAAAATACGTGACTTGGTAAGATCACTAATTTACTGCCTTCCTCTCTCAGCTGCTTTGCCTGTTCTTCTGGACACTGTTCTCTGTTGGATAGGAAATTAATTGTATAATCTGCTACTCTCTTCCAAAATGTTTTTTTTTAGATTTTGCCCAACCTTTCCTTCAAGTACTTGCTAACCTGGAGAGTGCAAACTAGCTTAGCGTTTTCCTAGAGAACCAGCTGTAAAATAATGTGTATACGAAGACAGAACATTTAATATGAAGATCTGCATTAGCACATGAATCAAGTTGAAGTTTTTTTTTTACATGACCTTCTGTTCACAGACCAAAACTCTGAGAGTCTGTGAATCCAAATCACATATTGCTAGACATTTCATATGTAATCTCAATGGATAGCATTTCAAAATGCACAAACTCACAAAGTAAACAGAGAAAAGACAATTCCCCTAGACTTGTATTTGATTGGCATATTTGATCTTTACACACTAGGGATTCAGGAGTCTGGTTGGCTTTTTGCACTGCAAGCGCGTGTTGCCAGCTCATCCAACACTGTACCCAAGTCCTGTTCTGTAGGACTTCTGATTAATTAATTCCTTAGTCTGTATTGATATTGGAGATGGCATTGGAGATGGCCCTTATCCAGGTGCAGGCCTTGCAGTCGGCTTTATTGAACTTAATGAGACTCACATGGGCCCAGTGTTCAAGCCTGTCCAGGTCCCTCTGTATGGCACCCTTTCTTCTAGTTTATCTAGCATAAAATTCAAGTTCTGTCACAACGAGTTTCAGGAAAGATCTCTCATCTGTGATATTTCCTCGTCTCTTGGCTGTGATGATCTGCTGTTGAAATATCTCTGAATGTTGCAACCTCAGCACAGGTGAAACAGGGGTATTTTATACAAAATTATCAAGAGACAGAGACCATCAAAATGTATTTTGGAGGTGGTGAGGCTAAACTTCATCTGTTGTAGTAGAATTTAATGATCCATGAGATTTCTGACAAATATTAACTGTAACTTGTGGAATAAATTAAGACAAGGCACATTACAGCAGTTGGTGGACATGGAGCTACCACTTGCTATTACTAATTGTAGGCAACACTGGTGGCAACTTGACAAACCACTCTGCTAGCTCTGACTACAGAATATTTTCCTTCTCTGTACATGAAAAAGATTTAGTCCATAGACAGTCTTCATTCAAACCTTTTTTATGAAAAGTTTCATTTCCTAGTTTGCTTTGGATGATCTTCTGAAGTTATCACCTGACTGTTTTGCTGTGTCTACTGGAATTTTTATAAACCATTTTAAAAGACTTCTGAGACAACACATTGTTGGAGGAAATAGGAATATTGTTCTGCAGCCGGATGTTTTAACACAACTAGGTGCCTTTTATGTAGTACAGAAACAGAAGAGGTTAACCACAGACACAATGCCAGTACAGAGAAGGAAGATTTCCTAAAGCGCAGATCTAGTAGATGTTGTATGCCATTACACAGCAATCCCTTCTCACATAAATTCTTAACTAGGCCTTGCCATTTCAACCCAGAGGTGTGTGTGCTTTTATTGCCGTCAATCCAAATCATGTGGAACACTGATACTGCCCAAAAGCACAGTACTTCAAACAACTTCCAGTTTATCTTCTGCTCCCTACATTGCCACTGATTATATTTTCAATAGTTTACTGGTTGTATTGTTACTGGGGTTTTTTGAATGAAACTGAGGCTCTGGAATACTATCACTGCTCCAGGAAAAGGAGCAAAGTAATAAACATGGTTAAATAAAATTAAAAAAATATGTGCAAAGAATTGATCGAACCCGTAAACAAAAAAGTCAGACAAAAACTACTTTCTATGTGATTAACTGGAGAATCATGACGGTGGGCTGCATGAAAAGCGCAGATCAAGGGAGGTGATTCTCCTCCTCTATTCTGTCCTGCTGAGACCCCCATCTGTGTTACTGCATCCAGCTCTGGGGTTCCAAGCACAACAAAGACATGAACCGGTCAGAGCTGTCCCAGAGGAGGTCCATGAAAGTGATCAAAGGGATGGAACACCTCTCCTATAAAGAAGATCTAAAAGTGGTGGGGTTGTTTAGCTTGAAGAAGAGAAGGCTCTGGGAAGAACATATTGTAGACTTTTAATTCTTAAAGGGGGCTTATAAAACTTTTTACCAGGGCCTGTAGTGATAGGCCAAGAAGTAATTGTTTTAAATTGTAAGAGGATATATTTAGATTAGATATAAGGAAGAAATTTTTTACCATAAGGGTGGTGAGACATTGAAACAGATTGCACAGGGATGACGTGGATGCCACATGTCTGGAGGTGTTTAAGGTCATGTTGGAAGGCACTTTGACCAACCTGATCTAGTGGAAGATGTCTCTGCTCATGGCAGGTGGGTTGAACTTGAGGTCCCTTCCAAACCAAATTGTTTTATGTGTCTATATTTCTGTGATTCTACATATACTCCTAATCTTTGCAAGGAAAAATAAATTTTAGTTAAAGTACCTTATTGTCCTTCATAACACAGAAATCTAATACGAATTACTGGCTCTGTTATTAGCTGTTCAGCCTCACATAAGCATCCATACATATTAAAATATGTATTCCTGCAGTGATCTTTGCTGTCAGTAGACTTAAGTGATAGCATCTTGGAACAGAAAATGATCTTTTTAGAAGTGTCATTTTTATTTTGATGCAAGAATTTTTACCTTTTTAGTAGTATAGCATTTCTTTTATCCTCCCACTGAACTTTATCTTCAAGCCTACCATTGCATGGAGCTTGTGGCCTCTCTAATTAAATTCAAAGCCACTTTCTTCCAGCAAAATTTGATAATACAAAATCACCTTCTTTGCTCTATTCCTTCCCAGGTTTACAGGTCATTATTACATATCCATATGTAAAATCTACCTCATTAGAAAACTGACAGTCTCCAAAAGCTCTGCATGAAAACAAAGGCAAATCTGTGTACACAGGAAACCGTCACAACTGTTGTATCATATTTTTAACAGCTACTTGAGAGTAATGTTGGAAAATTCACAAAGCATCAGAACATGAAACATCGAGTCCTATCCAAATGAAATCCTTGAAATCTGCAGCCTAAGGATTTCCGTAACATAAAACACACAAATTTGTCACCCTCAGAACTTGTCAGAGAGAACCTTGAGATGAGGAATAACTTGTAACACATTGCACAAGCAAAGAAAGGGACTAGTTACTTTATCTGCACAGATACTCTGGCATGAACTCTAAAGTGAAGTATAATAGAAAGTGTAAAACTAGTGCTTCACATAAGTAGAATTTTTGTAAGTTTTCTTCTATCTTTTCTTCTTCAGTGTTTTCCTTATAAACAGTACTACTTTCCAACAAATGGAGCAATACTATTCATCATTATTTTGCTTTTTCTGATTGGAGAACATACACAGGACAAAAAAAGTATGACATATTTCACTATTTTTTACACAGGAACTTTTAATGTTGGACAAACCCAGGTGTTTTTATTTAGTTTTTGTAAATCGCTTTTATTTCCTAGCTATAACTATTACATAGAGTTACTGTTCCACCATTCATCCCTCTTGAGTATCATGGTTAATATGGAAATAAATAATACATGTGTTGGTTTTCGTATGTTTGAACTCTCTGCTCCCTGAGGGCTGGATTTCCTGCTATTGTTTGTTACAGGTGACTATGTGAACTCACTACTCATGCTGAAGACCAGTGTAGTCTGTGGTGCTTTTTGTCCCATTACCTACAGAGCCAGACTTCAGAGCACATCCTTTTGTTTGGGTTAGTAGTGGAAAAATAGAAAATACTCTTTTCTTTTCATGGAAAGACTTCCTTCACTTTGAAATCAATGTAGATATTTTTTTTATGTGATTAAAAGCTAATTCCTTAAGTAAGTGTCTCAGGAGACAGTTTGTCATGTTGAGGTGAAAAATAAAAGAAATTAGCTTTCTATATTTTCAAGCTGTAAATATTTCAGTGCAAGATACTCTGACCACAGGTTCTTTATAAAATGGCAGATAACAAAATTGTTTTCTCCTCTCTGCCTTGACACATGGCTCCTTTCACCTGTTAGCCACATCTACTGTTCACTTCTGGTGACTGCATCATCCTGTTTTAATTTCCATCTGCATGAATTTACCTAGACTGTGCTTGGTAAGTATCTGGCTGGGAAAACAGCACAATAAAAAGTAGTTTGCCTTGCTGTGGATATACAAACTCAGAGCAGATCTGCTCAGGAAGATGACCAAACAGCAAATGTTGCATGAACGCTGGGGAGAGGACATGTTGCCTTTCAAAATCTACAGTCTGCATCTTTCAAAATAAGCATCACTTCTTAAGTGTTGTGATTATTGGTTGCCACAGATTGCTTATTACATTTTGGGATATTCACCAACTTAGATACTATAGTTTGGTTGAACTAGCTCGGAAATGGGCATAAACCTTAATGGAAATACAATTCTGATAACATGTATAAAGTCCCTTTTGCAAAGAGGGATGTACAGCCTAACATCCATGCAAGCATGACATTTCTCCAGCCCATGGAAACTGCTTATTACTTCAGAATCTTCCTCAGCTACAATCAGCAAATACAAAAGGAGCAGCTCAGTTTTACTTTTTTTTCACCATTACTACCTAGCTGCCCTGCAACAGCAAAACTGCATTCTTGGAGATGTGTGATATTCTAGGCCCTTGTACCATAAACTCCTTGGAACAGAAACTGGTGTTTGTGTTAGCACAGGCTAACTCAAAGGGCGCAGGTCCTGACTTCATTGTATTATTGCAATTAGATTGCAAATATCATTCTCTGTCAGCCAGAAGAGCTGATAACAGACAGTTCTGCTTTTCTATTGCTTGTAAACAAGAAAACCCTATCAGATAAAGCATCATTTCAGGAATGTTCTCTTAAATTAGAAAAAAAAAAGCAGGCTTGTTTCAATTAATATTGTAGGTTACAACAATAAATACTGTTGAATCTCTTCACTTTTCTTATTGACCTCACTTTTATGAGGCTCTACAGACTTTTTGTAAGACCAGAGGCTAGGCAGATGTCATGCAGAAGTATCAGAAGGAAAGGCTAAATATGAGTAGTGACCTACTCCTGCTCTGCTTTTAGAGTCACCTCTTACTCATAAATCATTGCAGAGGATCAGTCACACTAATTATTACATTTTAAGCTAACAGATTGCTTGGGTTAAGTAACGAAAGTGAACTTATCTTCTCTTTTCCAGCAGGAAAGGATCTGGAGGTGCTGGCTGACAGCCAGCTGAATATGAGCCAGCAGTGTGCCCAGGTGGCCAAGAAGGCCAATAGCATCCTGGCTTGTATTAAAAATGGTGTGGCCAGCAGGAGTAGGGGGAGTGATCTTGTACTCAGCACCATTGAGACCTCACCTCAAATATTGTGTTCTGTTTTGGGCCCCTCACTACAAGACATTGAGCTGCTGGAGCATGTGCAAAGGGCAACAAAGCTGGTGAGGGATCTGGAGCACAAATCTTATAAGGAGCAGCTGGGGCAACTGGGGCTGTTTAGTCTGGAGAAAAGGAGGCTGAGGGACAACCTTATTGCTCTCCACAACTACCCAAATGGAGGCTTTAGTGAGGTGTGTGTCAACCTCTTCTCCCAAGTAGCTAGTGATAGGATGAGAGTAAGTGGCCTCAAGTTGTACCAGGGGAGGTTTAGATTGGATATTAGGAAAAATGTCTTTACTGAAAGAGTGGTGAAACATCAGAACAAGCTGCACAAGGAAGTACAAGGAAGTGGCGGAGTCTCATTTCAAGGTGTTCAAAAGACATGTAGGTGTGGGAATTTGTGACATGGTTTAGTAGGCATGGTGGTGTTGGACTGGACAATCTTAGAGGCCTTTTCCAACCTTAATGATTCTGTGATTCCTACCTCTTATTTAGGAGCTAAATGGGATACATCAGTTTTTCTGTCCTTTGGCCGTTTTCTTTCTTCCTCGCAGCTTGAGAAACTTTTCATAAATTTGCAAAATTAAAAAATTTATGGCTTATGAATGGATTTGAAAGCAGTAGGAGTATATCAACTCTGTGTGTGTGTTATGAAAAGGACATGTGTGGAAAGGCATGTAAATTACAAAGGATAGTGTCATTGTTTATAAGTTATTTCCTTTAACAAGTACTTCTATTGAAATCCAGATGGTGCTTGGAGAATTTTCTGTTACTGAGAAAAGAGTTCCCTTCCTCTTGGCTGTGGTACATCCACCACACCTGGGAGTGACGCTGGTCACATTCCCATTGCCTGGTTTTGGATCTAAATGTTCCACCATGTTGTCATAAAGTGGATGCTCAGCTCAAGTCCCTAAGATGATGACCTTCTTCTTTCTGGGACAGAAGCAGCATGCTGTTGTTGAACTCTAACATCCTTTCTGTTTCACCTTTTCCCTATCTGACTTACCAGAGAAGGGGAAGAAAAAGTGAAGATTGCCTGGGACTGTACTGAGCAATTTCCTGATTTAATAACTAAAGCTTGAGAATCTTGCTATTTTGTGTTACTATTTTGCAAGTAGTAAAACAGCAATATATTTAGAAACAAATGAGGAACAAGGATTCAAATTTAGTTTTGCTTCCAGCATTTTCAGTGTTTGTCAAATTCATGAGGGTCTCTTGGGAGTCCAAACTAGGTCATGACAATATAACAGCACATCGTTTCATTTAGTCAAGAGCAACCTTTCAGCCACCCAGATTCCCACATGTTTTTCTAACACTACAGTTGCAAAAAAAGTTGAAACTGTTTTTGAGTTAGGATAGGAAACTAGCTGGAAACCAGCCAGCTGTACTTCCCAATTGCCTAGCCCAAGAAGCAGAGCAGGGCTGTAAAATCCATAGGAAGAGCAGGAAGCAAAACAGCAGAGTGCATGCAGGGCACATGAACTGACATCACCACAATGAAAACATACACCTGCATGTGACCAGGACCACGCTTTCACATCTGAGTGAAAGGAAGCAGGTCACCTCCTCTGCTCATCTCAACAGATGATCCTCAGTCATGTTAACATAGTTGATCCTATTTAGAAAACATGGACTGAATTTTCTGGATGGGTATCATGGTGTGTCACTGGCACAGATGTGGGAGGGTTTTCCTTGCGTCACCAGCATACCACCACTCTCCAGCTGGGTGCTTCTTGGAGATCCGCTGTCAAAGAAAGTTGCTCCATACCTGCTACCCCAAATAATAGTGAGAGCTACTTCACTTCAGTGAGAATTTGTCAGCAAATATCAAACAGTAACATGTATCCCTTAACAGGTAGTGAAGACAAGTGGGTGCTTCTAAGTTGCTATTTGTCTTTTAAAGACATTTGGAAAAGGTCGGTTAAACTCTTTCCTAAAGGTGCTTATCATTCTCCATGCATAACATAGGGAGGTATTTCAGACGGAGATGTTTATGGTAGGAGAGGTTGAGATGTCTGTACTGCACTGAGAAGAAAATTACAGAATCACAGAATCACAGAATAACCAGGTTGGAAGAGACTCACTAGATCGTCGAGTTCAACCATTCCCACCAATCCCTAAATCATGCTCCTAAGCACCTCGTCTACCCTAACCTTAAACACCTCCAGGGACGGTAACTCAACCACCTCCCTTGGCAGAACGTTCCAATGCCTAACCACCCTCTCCGTGAAGAACTTTTTCCTAATCTCAAGCCTAAATCTCCCCTGGTAGAGCTTGAGGCCATTCCCTCTCGTCCTGTCCCCTGTCACTTGCCAGCTCCCTCCTCTCCACAACCTCCCTTCAGGTAGTTGTAGAGAGTAATAAGGTCTCCCCTCAGCCTCCTCTTCTCCAGGCTGAACAACCCCAGCTCTCTCAGCCGCTCCTTATAAGGCCTGTTCTCCAGCCCCTTCACCAGCTTTGTTGCCCTTCTCTGGACTCACTCCAGAGCCACAACATCCCTCTTGTGGTGAGGGGCACAGAACTGAACAGAGGTGAGGATTCAAAAGGAAGGCAAACCTAGATTCAGCAATACATTTACATGGAATCAGATCAGTTCCTAGTGTTTTCACTAGCTCTTTCTTGTTCCCCATCTGGTATCTGTGCTGCTGCCGATATCGTCTAGTGCAGTTTTCCTCTTAAATATCACCCTGGCGGTTTCAAACTATTTCCTGAGTTTGTTGAGATCATTTGAATCTGAACCCTGCCCTCCAGCATGTGCGCATTTCCCCTCATCTCTGTACAGTCCTTAAATAATTATAACCAAAGAGATTGAAAAGGACTGAACCAGCTCAAGTCCACTTGATAGATTCTTTCACTTTGACACCGAACCACTGACAATTCAAGTATGCTTTTTACATCAGTTTGTACCCCTTCCCTATAGTAGCAGCTTTATCAAGTCTAAATGTATAAAATATCTATGAATGTGTCAGATGGATTACTGTTGAAGCCTTATTGAAGTCGACAGAGGGGACCACTACTGCTTTTCTTCCATCCACAACACTTGTTAGTCTGTGTAGAAGAAAATTAGGTTGGTTTGAAATAATTTATCCTGATAGGCCCCCATTCTTAAAAACAAAGGGAAGGAATACAATCTTGAAATTATTCCTTTTCCCTGACTCAAGTTTTCCAGAGTCATTAGCTTAGACTATGGTGATTGCCTTTTTATTTCACAGCACGCTTTCAGCCCAACTGGAGAAAGAGCTGGTATAAACTGTGGTGGTGCTTCTTGATTACATCTAATTCCCCAGAAAGAGGAAGAATCAGGGAGAGCCTTAATGTTGATTCCTGTGCTCCTAGACAGAGGACTCAGATTCTGTCCAGAAACTGAAGATATTTACACACCTAAACTTTCATAATCTGGCTATGCTCTCTCTCCTTAACTTAATGAAAACACTTTTGTCAACTGTGTAATTAGGGGCCTTGAACGTTTTGTCTTATAATGTCAAATCACTTTGTCATCTAATTATTCCACTACTCATAAAGAGAGGAGTTTTTTGAAGACATTAATATTCCTTTTAAAGGAGTTTACCTATACAAATTTAAATAAGTCAGTATGCTGTAGAACTTTTAACACTATATGGTACATAATACAAGAGGGCAGCACATTACTGTACAAAGCTGTGACCCTCTGCTAGAAGATTCTCTACACAAGGTGATTGAGGGCTACACCTTCAGTGGCTCACAGATTTTAATATCAAATATTAAGAGCTTTCAAGTGAAACACATATGTATTTTAGATTTCATCTCTGGAAAATCATGCCAGGATCTGAGAGATAAATGAGCTTATTGTTGGCATGTGTAAGTGTTGTACAGCAGCTAGATACATTAAATATCTCTCCTTTCTAATAACGATGTTTACAGATTTCCCAAAGAAACCATAAAACTCTGTCAAACTTGCCACAGGCTGTGTTTTAGTTGGCATGTCCCACAGCTTCACTACAGATGTCTCCTCCCATAAGTATAATTGTCATTGAGAGTATTTATAAGCTTGAAGATCAATCCTTGTAGTTTTTTTGACTCCACTGCTGACAGAGGTGCCTCTAAGGAAGTCTTATCCACAAGGGAGCCAGGAAGTAAATGTGTTCCTAGAAGTAAATAGAAAGCCCTTTTTCCCTCCCTTACACTCATCAAAAATAGTATGATCAATATTGGTGATCAAATTATACCAAATAACATGCAATATCATTTAAATACTTTCAGTTAACACTTCATTGAGCATTTGAAAACAGATCCAACTGTAATCTATTCACCCCATCATATTTGATCCACTTAATTTCTTATGATTTTAGTTTTAAAAATTTTCATAACTTTTGAGGAAAGTATATTTAAATTCTGGTTTGTACTTGAAAGTTAAAATTAAAAGTCTTCTTTGAAAATGCTGTAAAAAAACCAGTGTCTAACGTAGCTTTGTCCCTCTGTAGTGTCTCAGGGACTGCATTATTCCCAATGTTTTTGTGCCCTTTAGTCCAAATAACATAATTTTCCCATGTTTGCCATCTGCAGCGCGATGGCCAGTAGCCAGTCACAACGTTTTGTGTTGAAATGGCAAGGATATGCTCTAATGGCCTCCCTAACAAAGACCTTGATTATATCTGAATTCCAGGATTTCTGAAGGCGACTTTTTCATGGCGTCAGCCTATTTGTTTCTGACTGATTATCCCTTCAGCACTGCTAACCTTTCACTCCTTTGAATCCTGGACATCAACAGAACATCTTCAATCCAAAATGAAATTCATTTAGGGAAAGTAACAGTGTCATAAATGACACAGTTAAATAATTTCTATACAGCACAGTGTTTATGAGCATAACAAATTGTTTTGCTATTAAAAACAATGTGGTAAGTTGTGAGGACTTCTTCTGAGGCACAGTTAAGCTTCATAGCATAACCTACTCCTCCTGCCCGAATCTTTGCCATTTCTAGAACTGCTCAGACATGTGTTTCCTGTCTAGTGAAATGTCCCTATAGGGGAAAAGGTTTCTGTGCCACTGGAATAGCAGTGAAGGCCACGTGCTGAGCCCCTGGATGGGTGTAAATAATTGCCCCCCAGATGAACATAACCTAAACAGCCAAGAACAGTTTACAGTTAGTACCTAAGATATCATCAGGGACATAGACTACCTTGCAGGGGAGTCAGTGGCCTCACGTCTCCTCTCTGCTCTGATCCTCATGGTAAAGATCAATGTATCCCATTTTTAGCCCTACGTTACTGAGAGATGCTTTCTATCCAAATTGCCAAATTCCACCTATTCCAGGGCAATAGCTATGGTACCCAGAGTCCTGATGCAGCTCTTATTTGATTTCAGCCTTCCCTGTGGAAGCACGGGGCTGGGACAGGCTCTTGTCATGCCTGTTTGCTTCTCCTGCCCCAGGAGACATCATGCAGGGCAGAAACGGGCAGGGCAGCAGCAGGCAGTGCTGGTGGGTCTGTAGTAACCAGAGGAAAAATACCCCATGCAGGCATTTCCCACTGCCTAGGGAGATATGGTTGGAACAAGGTGTGTCAGAGCCCCACAGCACTCACGGGAAGAGTGGCCAGTGGGAGAAGCATGTGACTGTGGCCCCCTAAAATCAGCCAGATTCTCATTACCTGGGGTGGGCACTAGATCAAGGTCATGGCTTTAAATAAAGCTGTTTATACACCAACATCAAGCTATTGATATTTCTAGCTTAAGGGCATACACAAGTCAGGGAACTGGCAACTGCACTTGTTCGTCAGTGTGAAAGCGTGGTTCAAGATAAAGGCATCACACTTTAGTCTAGATGTTTGTTCCATAGCATTTGGCCCATTTAAAATGTTTCTGAAAGAAGAAAAACTAGTTTATAGTAAGACAGAAAAAGGCATTGATACTACACAATTCATATTTCCCCTAGATTCTCCTAGAGACCCTCAAGGATTGCTTTACTGAGACACCAGTATCCCAAAGTGTCCCATTTCTGTGCTGCTTTGTACCACCTACCTTATTGTTTTTTGCTTTCAACACTATCAGTTCTGTTGCACTTTTCCTGTTTTGGAAAGTCTCCAGCTCTCCTGAGATTTTTTAATTGACCTTTGCATAGACTAAAAGTGTCAAATACTAGGCATTAGCATATCTGCATTAAGTTAGGAACTTAAAAACCCAAAGGTATCATTATTTTAATCCCAAATCTCTGGAAAAATAAGTGTAATTAGAAGTTCCATAAGGAGAAGATGGGGGAGATGAGTTATGTCACAAAAAAGGAGAAGACAGTGAATAGATAAACAAGCACTAGGTGAGCTGTCATTTTTTTTTCTTTTGTTACTGTTTCCAGATCTGGAAAAAACACAATTTGTACCAGGTGAATGTTTATTTCCTTTTCTCAAGGAAATAAAAAACTGAAAACTGGTGTTCTATTTGAGAGGAAAATTTTCCATTTAACCTCAGAGAAGCATTTACAGGTTGCAGCAGGAAAAGCAAAGGAAATACACGGCTTGTTTACAGCCGTAACTGTTCCTTTGCTGGTGGCTCAGGGACAGGAGATGAGCTGTGCTTGAAAAGCTCTGGACAACTCCCACGTTCACAGAGCTGAACCAGTCTGGGCAGCTCCAGCAACCTCTCTGGGACCATGCTGCACTGCAAAGGAAGGGAATGAAGCAGGCACAGAGCAAAAATCCAGATTCATAAATCAGTTTCAGGACATGGCAGATTCTAAGCTGCAAAGTGTTTTCAGCTCTCTGCTAAGAGTCTAGGATAATAAACTGGAAGCTCACACAAAACAACAGTTTTTTCATGCTGTATGACTATTCTTATGGAAGCTTTCACTTCAAATATTTTATTACAATCTGTTTGCAAAAAATTATACGAGGGATATCATACTGCCTCCATTCCTTATGACAGTCGCTGAGAGCTTAGGGTCACAGAAACTCTGACACTCACAGTGGTGAGTGTTAATGGTAAAGGCTAAAGGTGGTGAATTTGTCCCTGAGTCTAGGTTAGAGACTGGGGTGAACTCCTCCTTAAAACTGCTGTCCATAAATCTCACAGCTCATATTTTCCAGGATTCATCCTGTTTGTCTTTTGGCAGCTACCTCCAGTTAGTCTGTGTCTATACAAAAGTGTATCCAAAGCTGGACCAAGTCTCCAGCTTTTCAGTGATGCATAGAGAAGAAAGGTCACCTTTACATTTTGCACTCACATACGATGTTTGCCTCTTAACTATCTGCTTGGCCACATCAATTCATATTCTGAAGTTCAGGATCTTTCCTAACCTCGAGAAGCCATGTTCTTGACTGTAAAACCAGTAGGCAGAGGTTCACATCAGCACTGCAGCTTCTAACAAGCCAAAATAAACACACATACCACTCAGAGTTGTTTTAATCCCACACAGAAGTCAGGGGGAACCCTGCATGATGGCAAGGACACAATGATAGGGGATGAAATACTACACTTCATGTGGTTAGCATGAATGTTACAGTGCTAATGGAGGCAAATATTAATAAGCTGCTACAGTGTTTTTTGATTAAATAGTTTTCCAGAAGTCTAGGTTGTCTGTTTTTTCTTTAGTTGAAAATAGAGTAAGTGTAATGGGAAGAATGAACATCTTAGCTACTTAGCTGGGCTTGGTAGTAAACTCTTACCCAATGAATTCTTTATTTGTGTGCTCAAAATGAAGCACATGCTTAAAATCTGTACTAGAAGTGGACTGGATTGCTGAGCACTTTCCAAAATGAATCCCTCTAGCCTAAAGATTTCTGGAGTTTATTCACACCTGCCCCACACTTCATAGAATCATTTAGGTTGGAAAAGACCCTTAAGATCATCAAGTCCAACTGCTAACCTAGCACTGCCAAGCCCAACACTGAACTGTGTCTCTAAGCACCATATCTACATGTCTTTTAACCACCTCCAGGGATAGTGACTCAACCAATTCCCTGGGCAGCCTCTGCCAGTGCTCGATAAGCCCTTCAGTGGAGAAATTTTTTCTAATACCTAATCTAAACCTAGGAAAAGAGACATTATCCCTCAGGGCCCCAGCAGGGCCCTTTATAGCTCACAGTCAACTTAATTTCCTATGCTGCTTAATTTCACAAGTTAAGAGCTCTTTTGGCTGAGAAATATGCAATGTATTCCAATAATTTTTTCATCTAGTAGCTGCTCTTTTTCAAAAAAAATGAGAGGTAATAAAAATTGTACTGAGAGAAGCATAAATAATTAGAGATTAGAATGAAACAATGACGTGATAAAACTATAGGACTGAAATGATCATACTGAAAGTAAAAAATTGTGGCAGTAAAGATTATTTTCCCCCATAGGAAATATTCAGCAATAAAATCTTTTACAGGAAAGGAATATTGAACCCTTGAGATGACAATTTTTACACATATCAAGAAAGTAGCATTAACCCTCTCTCAGAGACATACTAGTTGTGTTTTACTCAGAAATAATCTGACCACTTATACAGACAGGAACAACAGGAAAGATGGCATCATGCAAGAAGGAGAACTTAAATCATTCATGTGGAGGCAAACACTCTATTTTATGTGTTGAGAAGCTTTTATTGGATCACCACAGCCCTTCAGATTAGTCACAATATGGCTCTGAAATGTAGAATTATAGTGTAGTAATTTTCCCAATAAAAGGAAATAAAATAAAATAAAAAGCATGAGACTTTGGTCACTGAACTAAGCTGAGTTTTAAGAGCCAGTCCCAATCTGGTGCAGAGAGAGAATTTCTTCACACTCTTTCATAGACTCTAGTGCAGATAACTCCTTTCATGGCACATTCCTAAGGCACAAAGGAAAAGATTAATATAAACATTTTGCTGACAGCAGGGGTCTCTGCTGTGGTAACATCTGAAGTCAGTGAAAATCCACATGTCATGTTTTACAGCTTTATGTATTTACATAATTGTTAGAGCAAAAAGCAAAGCTATTTTAATATTACAAATGGAGTGGTTTCTATTTTAACGTCTTCAGACTTGCTTGGTTTCATATAATGATAAATAGATTGCAAAATTTGGCTTGTCTTCCAGAAGCAAATTTACCTACCTTGGTATTACTGCTGGCTTGACAGAAATATCAGCCCCATCTACTTTATTATGCAATGGCTCACAGACACTTTCAATTTTACAGAGATCTTTTGTGAAAGGAGAAGCAGCAAAGTAGTTCAGAGATCAGGCTTCTGGCCTAAAAAACTTTGCGCTTATGAGTCACAAAATATTTCTCCTGACCGTTTCACCTATGTGAGTGTCAGTGGCTCCCGGTGACTCATAGACACAGGATGCACGTGACAGAGGCAAAGGGACATTGAAAAAGACATCAGTTTGCAAAAGACCTGACCTCCTCCACAAACCTATTTGAGGAAAGGGGCAGACAACAGAACATCAATGGAGAAGGGACCCTACCTCTCTCTTTTTCTAAAGTGGTTTAAAAATTTAAAAAAAATTACGCACATGAGGAGATGTGAAAGCAAATCACCTTTCCAAATGTATGAGAGCTTAAAACAAAAGGCAATCAGAACAAGACGGCATGTAAAAGTGTAATAATTTCAAAAATGTGACCAAAATTAGTTAGGCTCTGCTCTTTAAAAGCTTTAGATAACTTTACTGCAAAAGCGAAATCTTAAAGTTAGTAGTCACCTTTACAACTAGGGTCCCTTGCTTGGCCAGCCCATAGCTAGAGAAAGGCAGATTGAATGGAGGATGAGAAAAAGCCAGGAGCTAAAAGGAGCCGTCAGGACCTGCCAGTCCCCACTGCAGGTGACTATGCAGGCATGGGCATAGAGGTGCTGGCTTTCAACAATAAACCTCAAGCACCTCCTTAATGTGCTCAGCATGCTCATGAGGAAAAAAGGAAATTAAATTGTGTCAATTTATATGCTTTAGTGGAAAAAGATGTGTGAAAAGGTGTAAAATCATCCTTCTAAAGTGGACAGGTTTTATTCTGAAGACAGAAAAAAGAGCCTGTCCAGCAACAATAGTAACCAACTTGCAAACTTTGTTTGCAGTTCACAAGTTTCTGCTGTTTGAAAACCTCATTTCTTTTAAGAAAAACGATCTTGAGAGCAGTAAGTACGCTGTCAGTTCATGGTACCTCTGCCGATACAGTCATTACTGTATGGAACAATGTTTATTTCCTTCCAGATTCTTACCTAAACATCATTCCCCTTTTCTCCCTTTTGACCTTTATCAGCACACAAGGAGCATGAACTTACCACCACCATTTTCCCATCAACCAGTCTTCTTTTTATCGTAGTCTCTTTGCCATTCCACTTCTGCACTTGCACCAAGGCCCCTTTCTCCAGGGTTATGACACTCTGCAAAGGCCAAGAGAAGAGTTTCAAACTGCAGCCCAAGCTTTGCAGGTTAGAATAGCAGTTCACTTTACTTTCAGCAAGATCTACATTCTTGGCTAACGACTTGCTTAGTAATGGTAGTTTCAGTGCCACACTACTACATTTCTCCTTTCAGTGCTTTCTTTGAATAATTTGGAGAACTCATAATGCACTAAGAGAGTAGAAAAAACTGCTCTGGTGCTCTTCTAGGACACCAAGACCACTCGGAGGTCATTAGCCCCCTTACCTTGACTTTCCGGTCATCTGCCGTTGTTTCGTCAAACTGCTGGCCCAGTTTGAAAGAGATTGTTGTGTTTTTGAAGGTGCTTTCAGTTCTGATGGTTACTATGTCCCCTTTCATACTGATGATCACATCAGGCTTTGTTAGACCACCTAGTTTCCGGGTAGCTAAGCCCACTCCTAGAGATCAGAAACAAAACTGTAATTACATTCTAGAAAGAGAGGAACTCAGTATGCTTTCATAAATGGATGAATAAGGAGCACCTTCTTCTAATTAGAATACTCTAATGCCTGATTCAGATGAGACAGTGAATCTTCGAATGTGGAGGTTCTGTGTTCAAAAGCTGAGGCAGCCCCCACTGACTGAGTGCACCTTCAGCAAGACATAAAGATATACATGAATTTACAACTGTGTACATTTAGATGGGAAGAAATAAAGAGTTTCACAGATATGCATGAATTTGTGTAGAGATAGAAGAGGTAGAAAAAAAATCAGAGGAAAGGTCTATTTACCATAAAAGCTTGCAAAAATCCTTCAAAAAATATTCTGACATATCTGAGAACCCACATTTTGGTTAACCAGCTGCATGGAAGAAACTGGATGCTGAACTGCCGATACGCTAGTGCTTGTTAATTGAAGCATATACTGGAGACTGGGCATACTTAGGTTTCTACTAACATCCTTAAGGATCCTTACATCTAAACCTCAGTGAAAAGTACAAGTATGAAATATAAAAAATATTGAAGCTAAAGAGTGAAGAGCTGCAGAGTGCTTCAAGAAAAATCGCGTGTCAAAATCCTTTTATATTGCCCAGTGCTTTTCAGTCCAGTTCATTGTCTACAAGCTTCAAGGTCTAAGGGTAGTTAGAATAAAGGCCACTTATTATTTATCTCTCTTTTATAAAAGCAGAAAAGGGATAGATATAGTTATTGCCTTTGTTAATGCTGTGCTCAGATAAAAAGATCCATATAAAAGGGTATGAAGTTATCAACTGTGAAGCATAACATTATTTGCAGCAGTTATTCTGTACTGAAGCAGATCTGTTCAGATCTTGAGAAAAATATCTGTAGCTGAACTTTCATCCCACAGTTACTCAGGCTTAATTAACTGCAGTTCTTTTGTTTCTTGGTTTAACATTTCAAATAAAGGGAATCAGTGTCTCACTGAATCATTTATATAGCAAAAGCAATGTTGTAACTGACTGTGCACTTGCTATATAGGAATGAAGCCAGCACTAAAATGAGAAACAATGCCTGATTTATTACATTCCTGGCATTCTTCAGTAAGACATAGATTCATTCATAGGATTTAGACCTCTGAAACCGAATTGTCATGAGACATCAGCTCCATTATGTATTGTAAATAATCAAAAGTCATGAGTTTAATGGTACAATCAATAGAAACATTAAAGAATGCTCTGTCTCCATAGATTCATTACAAAAAATGAGTCAGCTGACTTAGACAGAAGTACATTTATTATCGTAATTTAGCCTTCACCTTTCTGGTTTTCCATTTTAGATGCTAAAGGAAAGAAATTAAATTATGCCAGGAAAGTAATTAAAGTGCTTTTGTGGCCGGGGAAAAGGCACAATCCTCATCCACGAGCAAAGTATAAGATGAAGAATTGACATTCCCAATGAAATTTTATTAAAAGAAAAAGAATATTTCTTACCCAATTCTTTCATATAGTCATCAAAATTTTCACTGGAGACAAGTTTCCAGGTTCCCACAAATCGGTTACACATTGTATAGGCTTTGTGAGGCAGTGGTCCTGAGAAGCGAGGCAGTGGCTACAGCAGCTCTTGGTGGGAGTTAGAGAAATTGTGTGCCCAACTCAGACTTCACTGGTCTTCTTTTAAAGATGCCCACTCCCTGTAGTGGTCAGCACGGGCCAATAGGAGAGGCAGTGCCAGGGCAAGACAATGTGTACCTTGTCTGAGGCAGTCATGTCAGTACCAAGGCTCCGGGTGATGCCTGCCTCGGCTTCCCTCACTGAATAGATCAGGACACTGAGTCGAGTGTGTGGACAGGAACATGAGGTTACCACTGCATCCACAGAGCAGTCAGGGGACACTGCGTTGGGCTCTCAGCAACATGGAGCCACCATGCACAAAAACACTCCCAATGCCATTCTGCTGCTGTCACCGTATAGAATAGAATGGAATAGTTTCAGCTGAAAAGGACCTACGCTGATCATCTGGGCCAACTGCCTGACTAATTAAGGGCTGTACAAAAGTTAAGGTTATGCTACTAAGGGCAATGTCCAAATGCCTCTTACACATTGACAGACATGGGGCATTGACCACCTCTCTAAGAAGCCTGTTCCAGTGTTTGACCACCCTCTCAATAAAGAAATGTCATAATGTCTAATCTAAACCTCCTTTGGCACAGCTTTGAATGGTTCCTACATGTCCTATCACTGGATAATGGAGAAAAGAGATCAGCACCTCTTTCTCCACTATTGTCACCAGTGTGTTAATCAGGCATATCAGAGTCATGTGATTTGGGAGAAAGAGCTGTCAGGAAGCTGCTGTACATCGTGTAAAGAGTGTTTGGTTGTTTGATATTTTTTTTCTCTTTACTTTCACAATCCATCTTAGAAAGGGTCTGTGTGTTATATCATTTGAAGGCAGAACTGAATTTTCCTGTTCTGTTTTCTCCCTTTGCATAAGAGCAATAATCTCAAGCTGTGGATTCTTCCATGAACATACCCAGGCACCACCACAAAGAGAAGAAGCTGCCAAACTTTGCTGCCTTCCCTCTTCCACAACAAGGCATGTTCAGAAGATCAGTGCATCACGGGAGATCAGCTCATGCTTGGCAGATGGGTGGCGTGAACAGAGGGTGAGCCATTAAAGGGCTTATTCTTAGTACAGAGTCACTTGATGAGAGGTGAGAAGTTGTACTGGGCTGGGAGGAGGGCATATAGTGCTCTCTTTTTCATTTCTGCTCCTGGAGCTAAGGGCAGATTTAAGCCAGTGCAGTCATACAAGGTGTTCATACAAATGGGTCCTACTATTGCCAGATGTCTTTAAGTTATCCTGCTTTCATGATGAGACTCCACAACCTCCCTGGGTCCATGTGTCCCTGGTACTGAGAAGCCTAGAACTGGACCCAGTGTTCCAGGTGTAACCTGATCAGTGCTGAGTAAAGGGGATGGATAATCTCCCTCAACCTGCAGCACTCCTCCTAGTGCAGCCCAGGACACCACTTGCTTTCTTTACTGCAAGGGCACTTTGTTGGTTCATATTGAGCTTGGTGTCCACCAGGATGTCCAGAGCCTCTTATGCAAAGCCGAGTTTGAAAGTCTGCAAAGCCTAAATTTGAACATTCAAAAAAGTTAATAAATGTACATCTAGAACTGTTGTGTGGCTGTTATTTAGAACTTGTGGTTAGTAAAAACCAGACACAAAGAACAAATTCATGAACTGCATGTATATTTGACAGGCAGGAATGCAGAGCATTGTAATTTAAGACACTTCAAACTATCTCAAACTATTCAATGTAAGACCACATCAACTGCAATTCTCTTCTGCCAGTTCCTAAACCATCTTCCTGGAGAAAATTATTACTTGCTACATGGAAGGATTAGATGACTTCTTTCTTACTTGTGTGAACAGTAGTTGCCTGTTTGTCTTTTTTAATTATTTCACTTTCTGGATTATGACCACTTAGAGGGGCTTTTCAGACCTGCATTGTAAAGAACACTGGGATTTTAGGTTGTAGGACCAGATTTCTTGTGTTTAAGGTAGAAAGAGTGAGATAGAGCTGATGCTGGGCCAAAGGAGGGTGAGGCTTGGGTCTCATCTTCAAAACTGCCATGGTTAAGAAGGGAAAAACATGCTTAAACAGGAAAAGAACACAGCCTAAGCAGGGAAAATATTGTTGTCTTTGGATTATACTATGGTTATGGGGAGTTTTAAGTCACAAATTTTGGTCATAAATGCAAAATGTTTTTATCCTATCAGTCACAACATCAACAAGGGTAAGTCAGGCACACTCTCCCATTACTGCACAGGTCTAATCACAGTGCAGTCTAGGGAGGGAAAGACTAGAGTGAATGAAATGGAAACAAAGTGAAGAAGTAGGAAGCAGGTGCTCTATCTGTAACATGTAAATAAATGTCAGTCTTTGAAGGTTTTGTCTACTCATAGCTCTTCTAAAGCAGAGATGCTTTATATCACACTGTGTAAAGAATAGCTAACAATTTTGTCCAATCTCTGGAAACAAGACAGCTCCTCCTAAATGAAACTATTCATTATTTTCCAAGAAATAATACAAAAATATTCTACCATCCTCTGGCATTCTTTGTTCTTTTCTTAAATTGTCTTATCCTCACAAAGGCACTTTAATAAGACAAGGCCGGTGCCTTTGGGAAATAAAAGAAGATTGGGACTTTGTAAAACCCTTTGTAAAACCAGTCCCAAAGAAATTCAAGAAGAGCAAATTAGTCAGAATAGAACAACTATATTGCAGTACCAGTAACCTTAAGAACAACAGTGACAGAGAATTATTTATACAGACAAAATCCCAGTCTTATGCAGGCTCAAACAATGTTGACATTACTACTATCCATCTCTCTGTCAGTAAGAAAACAAACACTTTCTTTTAAAAGATCTACATTCTAGAAAGAAATATGATCAGGAAATTATATCTCAGTAGTAATAATACCTATGGAAACCAATCTTTTATTCAAGTTTAAAGGTAAAAAATGTCAAGGATTGCAAGTACATGTGATAAGAGGGAGCTTCATTTCCCTTTTTTTGCTTATGACTGGAGTAAAACAGGATTGAAATCAATACACTTGAAGATTGTAAAGAAGCACTAGAGATAAAGGCTAGAATTGATAAAAATAGTGAACTAAATTTATAGAGACTGTTTAAAGAAATACGGAAAGTAAATTTGTGTCAATTTTTTAAAAGGAAATATGTTCTGGGAAAATTCAGTGCCAAAAAAAGATAAATTAAATTCCTAGGAGAGTAATGAAGAAAATAAAAGGGGATAAGAGAGGTCAAATATCTGTCTTGTTGTGAGGACACCAGGGATGTTTTAACATTGACTCTATGAAACTAAGGGATCAAGTTTGAACACAAGGCCAGCAGTCTGCCTGTTCCCACAAGCTACATTGGAGGGTGAAGATCACCTTTTATCTCCTTCTCTGGAGCATCCCACGAAATCAGACCAACACTGCTGAAGCCAAGGGGATGGCTCAGGGCAGACCGCAGAGCTGGGTGCACACCAGGCTTCACTGGCTAGGATGCAAAAGCACTCAGAGTCCCATCCAGTGAAATCAAAGAGTTAAAAGAAAAACAGAAAAATAACAGAAAGGTCAAAGCTCCAAATAAGTCTTGCTTCATCTTTCCCTTGAGATGCTAAAAATCTGTGGGTGTGAACCCCTTTTCCCTCTTGTGATCCAAGGAACCTGTAAAACAGTAGTGAGTGAATATGCTAACAAGCAAAAATATCCTCCTCTCAGAATTCAAGGGTGACTTGCTGTCCTAAAAATGTCACCCATGGGGTTTGTAGAGGTTTGGCAAGATCCTCCTTTTGTCAGTGAGGAATGCTATGGGATAGTTTCTGATTTGTGGAGAATAGTTCAGCACTTCAGAAGAGAAGGAGATCTGTGTTGCTCTGCAGGCAAGGGCAAGACATCGATCTGCCTTTACCCCTCAGAAATGTGTGCTATCACCTCCATCCAGGTCTAAGAGCACACTCCTTTGCTGTTCAGAGAGGAATTTTCTCAATTTATTCAAGAACTCACTAGGCTATCGCTTTTTTAGAGAATAAATTTTGGCCTTCTTCAGGAAACAAATTTCAGACGTGTTCATTTTCCACAAAAAACATCTCTTCATTATGATGCTGGCCCTGCTAAAGTTTACAGACAGAATATAATTTTATTGAAACAGTCAAAAGTTGAAGTTTTAAGTGCTTTCATTCATTCATAAAACCTGAATTTAGTCACCGGGTACTAAAAGAAATGGTGATGTTTTTGGAAAAGTTTACTGGCTTTTGAAAATAAGTCTGTGAATGTTACAATTGTAACTACAAGCTTCATTAAGAATGTAAGATTTCTGGAAAATAAAGGCTGCAATATGAATAGTGGAATATTGGAAATTTGACCTCTGAAATATAGTGTTTCTATGTCTGTAGACAATGGGATATATTCAACTATAGGATGATCTTTAACGTATACATATAGCTTATTTAAGTCAGTGTTACTGCTTCTTATGATCAACACTTCCATGTAGGTTTTCTACCATTAAAATGTAACTTTATGCTGGCTTGTGGAAGTACTTTTAGTTCTTCTTAAGCACTAAGGGGATTTAATATTATTTACATGGGCTACTGTGAAACTTATTTCCCTCCTCTGTGCAACTGCTGCTCTGTAAGCTCATGAAATTTCATAACCAGTGAAGCCAAAGTAAAAACAGAAGAGCTGTTTGTTTATGGCTCTTTTACCTCATAGTCTTTTGGAACTGCTCTTAAACGACTCCTTAACTCATTCAGAGTGTGTAAGTGTCATTTTCTTTTCCCCTCTTCGGTGGTAAGAATGGCACAGAAACTTGGGAACAGTCTGAGTCATGCAGAGGAAAGTTCAAGTGTAAGAGGTCTCTGCTGCTGGCAGCAGGCACTTAGCAGCATTGCCTCTGACAGCTGACCTCAGGAATGTCAGCAATATGTGCAGTTTTCACAGATCTTAATCACAAAGCTGGAGATATGCTCATGTCCCCATTGAGTGTTTACTGCACAGAACTCTTCTTGTCCAGACTTTCCCTAGACTTCTCTTTATTTTGAGGTCCTCAGTTTGAGTCCTCCCAGGTATAGAAATCATGGCTTCTCTAGGTACGAAGTTTTGGAATAGGAGGCCAGGTTTAAGTGCAATAGAAAAAGGTAGTTCAACAATAAGAAGTGTTGAAAAACATGTTGTCCAAAGAGCTTTGCATCAGAGAGGCTACTGTTCCCAAGACTGATCTTAGCTAATGAGCTAGTGGAAAATGCATACAGGAAATAAAGGAGATTGTACTATTAGCAAACTTTTACAGGCTTTTAGTTAGTCTGAGAGTAGTTCTTAAGTTATGATTCTTAATTCAAGGCTTTTTGACTGATCTGGGAAAAAAAGAGATGTTATGGAAGGGGGCATTAACAAAACAATCACAGATGAGAGCTACAGCAGCTATAATTCCACACTTCAGGTGGAAGACAATAAGATCAAACTACATCAGATGATTCCCGAGTTTAAATTTTTTGGCATTTATGTGAGAAAGCGTTACCTGGTTCCCTGCTCACGTTGGATTCCAATGCTGGACATTCATAGTAATTTCCCTCCTCTGTGACCCCTGTCACCCTTCACTTGAAGCCCAGAAAAGCAGCCCCACTATTCCCTTTGCTGTGCATAGACTCCTTACAGTGGGTAGCCCACATACAGGGTTCATTGGATGATGTTTTTGTGTCCAGGTCTACATCTGTTACCATCACACAATTACCACTCACTGGCTTGTCTCCGATACCCTTTTCGCAGTGAGGTAGGTCACAATTACCAAGTGTGGTATTAGCTCTCATGCTCTGCTTTCCCACACAGCAACCATTCACAGGTTATATAGCCCTCAAGCCCTTTTCTGACAAACTCAAGCACAAGCATGGGTTGTACAAAGCCAAATATTTTATTGAATAGCCACAATGAGTTAGACTATCTGCATGTAACTGCTTTGGGATATATCTGTAAAAAGTACAGTTCTTTTTGAAATGGATTTATGAAGTTCTTTTCCTTTGGTTTAGTTGTTTTTCTCCAGCTTTAAGCATTAGTCCTGTATGAAGATGGCTTCTTCATGCTTTTTCATAAACTCTTTTGCAGGTGACATTATTCATGGTGCATTCCTGGAAAGAAAGGCAAATCTAATCAGACTTTAACTCTCATTAACTGTTTGTTAATCATAAGGTAAAGAATTACTTATACATTAGAAGCCAGTGTAAGAAAAAGATTGCATTTCTACTCCTCTAAAAACAGTTGACAAAGCAGTGAAATTCAAGTTTCAGAGCTTCAGAAACAGAAATTTCAAATACAAGCACAGGACTGAAATAACATCAGTGACCCCCATGAAATTTCTAATCTCCACTCAAAAACCTTGAAAGAAGGCTCCTAAGACTTCTATGGAGCATGACTGGACTCCAGAGCTGGAAGTCAGTCTTTTTCCCTCTTGCTTTTTGCAGCTCTAAGTTGTTTTCTTCACATACATATATGCAACACATACCCACACAGCTTTCAGACCTGCAGCTGCTGGTATCAGCCTCTGCACGTTAGGCTCTGATCTCATCTGTTTTTCTGTTAGGTCGAACCCTGATTTTTTCAGTCTTAATGAAGTTGTGATTAAAAACTATTTATACTTGCTCTCCTCTGGTCTCTATCCAAATAAATTTAAATATTAGATTTATGGACATAAAAATTTTCTCCAGGGGAGGGCAGAACTCTTCAGGAATTTTTTGTATGTATATTGCTTTGTAGCTTGTAGGAATCTCAGCTGCCTTTTATGAGCAATTTTAGCACCCTTAAAGAATCTTCAAAGTGCCTTTCCCAAAGCTGGAGAGTATTGCTGGGAAGCCTCAAGCTGCAGGAGGGCCTCACTGGCACAAAGTCAAGCACAATATTCTCTCATCAGATAACACCAATGAACAGAGTTCAGATTGTTTGGTTTTTTGATATAACATCATGTCACTGGCACAGTTGTTGGTGATCTATAGTACAGTTCCCACAAATGGCTGTTAAGTCTCTACTGGATATGAACAGGAGGATTTTGCATCAGCACAAAGCAGACACGTGGACTGTGCTAATGTTTCCTTTATCCTGTCCAGGACTTAAAGATTCTGATATATAAACATCTCCTTCACAGGGATGTTGGTTTTGTCTCCCTACTCTTTCCTAACCATGACTTGCTATGAATGGAGAAAAGGCCTCTCCATACCATTCCATAAGTTTAACAATATTTAAGTTTTAATACACGCTCCAGACTCATTCAGAGAGACTTCTCAACAAGTACACAGAGCTCTTTCAGATATTTTCACTCCCCATATTTGAATCCAATGTAATATATCTACCAAACATGAATTCTACACAATGAGTTCAGTGGCTAAGCAACAGAAATGAACTCACGACCACCAGGTTTGCATCCACCAGCTTTCTCTTTATGATAGTTTCTTTTCCGTCCCATTTCTGCACTTGGTTCAGGACACCGTTATCTAGGGTTATGACGTTCTGCCAAAGGAAAAAAATCAAATCATGGCTGTCACATCAGGGTGCTCTGGGCTGAAGAGAAGACTGTCTCCATGTCAAAATAGCACATAGTACTCTGTCTTTGAAAGCAGCATCTCTGTGCTGGATGTCAAAACCGCGACTCTGTCCTCCTGTTCCCACATCCCTTTTGAGAGATGTATTTGGAAAGTGCCAGTTTTGGACTCACCTTTGTTTTTCTGTCATCTGCTGTGATCTCATCAAACTCTTCACCCATCTTGAAAGAGACCTCTGTATTTTTGAAGGTACTTTCTGTTTTGATGGTCATCACATCACCGCTCAAACTGATGGTCACAGTGGGTTTGGCCACACCAGCCATTTTCCTGGTAGCAAATCCCACACCTGTAAACAAGACAGAGCAGTATGAAATGCTTATCTTTAGTCAATGTTTTTATCTTAGATGTTGGGGGAAAAAAAAGACTTCAGTGTTGATGTCCATATTACTTTCTCAATTTTTTTATTGATTCTGTGTGGCAGAGGCTCCTTTGTCAAATCGCACTAGCTTGGCATGGTTTGGGTGAAGCCAGGTGGGATAACAAAAGGAAATCCTATGCTCTATCACTGATAGTGTATTAAAAGCAACATTTTAAAGACCGAGACAAGATTTTAATGGCGGATATTTGCATATACACTTGTTCAAAATCATAATAATTTGTGAGCTAACTATATCTAAAAGTGAATAAGCAGAAATATAGAACAGTTTCTGAGATACAAAAGCAAACAAACAAGAAAAAATGAGAAAGAGCATTTTATATTTGTCAGTGGACAGGCAGAATAAAAGGAAATGATTAAGAAATAGCTGGCAATGGTTGTGTCCTGAGTAAAATCTAGGGTAAAGATTAAGAGCGCAGGAGTCTCACTGAAAGCTGTCCGAATGCTGCATAAGTCTCAGCGAGCATTTTACCCCTAATCTCCATATAACCCCTCAGCTTTTTAGCATGTACTGATCTAATCAGTCAAGTTACCCCCTATTTCCCACATACTAAAAGAGTATGGAAACCTTTTAAAGTCTAGTTTTAATTCTAAGCAAGAAGTCTGCACCTTTAGAGAAGAGTATTATCCTTCAAATCTTTTGCAAGTACCTGCATGAATCCATGCAATTTTCTTTGCTAATATTCACCAGAGACAGCTACAGAATTTCATTCACTGTAATAGCCATGACAATTACTTGGACTCCTAGTGCAGTAGCAATATAAAGAAGTTAAGGTGTGTTGCTTTTGGACATAGAAAAGTTTGTTGCATCCTAGGATTACACCACTTTCTATGTTGAAGGATAAAAGTTAATCCACACAAAATATTGCGGCTACATCTTTTACTTCAATTTATAACACTACGAAGTTGGCATGCATAGACTTGGCTTACCTGAAAATATTCCTCTCAATCAAAAGGTTTCTAATTTATAGAAATTTGACACCAGTAATTCAGATAGACATGTTCTCCAGTTTAAGACTATCTAATCAAAATAGTTGGACAAAAAACCCCTTGGTAAACAGCATAGCCAGAAAAAGCAAGTAAAAAATAAAGTTTGAAACCAGCATTCCTTCCCTGTCCCAGATACAATAATTCAGAATAAGAATTCTTACCCAGCTCTTTCATATAGTCCTCAAAGTTTTCACTAGCAATGAGCTTCCAGGTGCCCACAAACTGCTCACACATTTTGTCAGGCTAGAGAGAAGTCTTCCACAGGATCCAGCAGAAATGCAGGACAGGAGGACAGTATGAACTCTAGGAGATCAGGAGTTATCTTTAAAAAGGAGCCTTGGCCACATGATGTTTTAGGATGACCAATGAAGAGGGAGTCCCAGTGCCCACTGTTTTCTTTCCTCTCCTACCCCTCCTTTGCCAGTAGGTCATAGTGTTATTATTCATATGCCCTTACTAGCACAAAGATCACTGTCTTGTTTTTATTTAATTATTTTTCATTCAAGAAGACTCCACCTTAAAGGCAAATAATTAAATCATATTGTCTTTCAGAAGAAAAGGGCAGGCTTATCCTAGAGAGGGTTATGTTCTCTCCCATACTCTTTTCTTTCATTTCAGTAAGGCATATATAATGGACACAGCTAAATTCTTAGACTATACCATCTGAAATGCCTGTTGGGATAATTTAGTTTGTTTTCTGCAACTCTATTGCCAGAAGTTTTCTCCAGAGAGATGAAGAATTACAGGAAGAAGTCATAGCTCAGGTCACAAAAGAACTGTATCAGAAAGCAATCAAGCAATTTCTTAGACTTTCATTTTAGCTGTAACATACTATTCCAATGGCAAAAATTAGGAAATAAATGTGGGCTCCAGCCCTTGCAACCATCTTTACATGGATTTCCTGGGTTGTTTGGCATCGAACATGTTGACCCACATACTTTGGTACTTGCTGACTTTGTCAGTATCAATGTTGCAGAAAAATTGTTTAAGTAGGTTTGTAGGATCATAAGGAAACTCAAAAGGGAAGAGAGGTTGGGAAGACTCCAGCAGACCCTCCCACTCAGACAGGGCCAACTCTGAGCTCAGACTGGGCTGTTCAGGACTGTGCCCTGTCTGGGCTTGGAAACCTCAAGGATGGAGCCAGCACAGCCTCCCTGGCAACCTGCACCCCTGCCCAGCTGTCCGCTTGAGCAAAAGGCTCTCCTTATCTCCTGTCGGAACCTCTTGTCTTTCAGGTTTTACTCATAGTCTCTCATCCTCCTACAATTCACTGCTGTCAAAAGCCTGGCTCCAACTCCTCCATCACTTTCCCACAGGTGTTGGGCACTGCTATAAACATTCCCAAACTATCTCTTAACCAGGATGAACCACCCCAAGTCTCACAGCTTCTCCTCAAATGGCAAGTGCTACAGCCCCACTGAGTATCCCTTCTGCTGAACTCCCTCGAAAACGGGATGCAGCACTGTGGATACAGTCTAATGAGTGCTGAGGAAAGGAGAATAACCACTTCCATCAATCTACTGGCTGTGTTATTAGTACAGCCCAGGATGATTTTGGTTTTATTGCTTAGCTCACTGCCTGAGGGCCTTTTCTGCAGAGCTTGTCCCTGACCAGTCTATCTCCAGCCTGCATTGTTGTGAGGGCTGAATATATATGTACATGTATAATTAGTTACCCTTTTTTGACTTTCTTTAAGATTGCAAACCGTGGGGGAAAAAAATTCTTTTTTTTTTTTTACTTTTGTTTGTTTGTTTTTAGAATAGCTAATTTTAGGCTTGGCCTATAAAATTTTTGCATTTTTGCTGACTTTGGGCTAACCCTGAAATAAACAAAATAATATTCTAATTCTTGAAGTCACTGATGCCTTTCCTGATTTGTTTTCTCAGAGTATCACATCCTCAGGATGTCTTTAAAAGGAAACTTTGAGTGGTCCTCAAGTTTGTGTCATTATATTGGGCTTTTTTTTTTACCTAGAATTATTAGCTTGAGAAACACTGCACCATGTGTGAAATTGAAAACTGAAATCTGGAAATTACACAAGGAGTACTTTGAAGTATCAGGTGAGGACTGCTGCAGTGTCCTGGATGGAAAGGATGGAATCTGGCTGAACTTAGTTCCTGCATCTATTTTCTTGCCTTTTTGAAGCCATTCTATGTGTGGTTTGCTACAATTAGCATTCGTTTCTTTGGAGGGGAAATAGGTCTTTTATATTAAAAACCACAGCCTGAGAGAGGGGAATGGTCTTCCTTGGGTGTCAACATCTGTCTGCAATGCTAGTGCTGCTCAAAGAGTTTTTTGAGAAAGATGAATCACCTGTTGTGTGCAAATCAATTTGGGGCAGACAAGCTCACCCTCTCTAGGCAGTCAATTACTTGCACATATTTGAAGTGAATCTGAGCTATTTGTAGACCTCTTGCAAACATGATGACTCAAAAATACAAGAAGAAAGCCAGCTTGTGGGTTGACTAGCTTGTTTACTTCAGAGCAAGCAGCTATCTGGGAGTAGGCTCATGCCTTTCACTTGGGAAGTATCCTACCGACAGCCTCCTTTCCCTCAGGAGAGGCTTCCAATGACAAGAGATAAGCTTGTGGCATTGATGTCATCTAATACAAATCCTGGCTGCTCTCTGGGGTAAAGGCATCAAGTCATACTGCCCATGCAAACTAAGGTGTTTAATGGTCATGAAGAAAGGAGTGGGACTTCTGAGTCTGGAAGTTTACGCAAACCTGGGATTCATGTGTTTTACCAGCAAGAGCTGGGCAACCCGGCTAAGCAACCCAGAGGTCATCAGCACTGATGATACCTCATACCATCAAAAGCAAGGACATCTTCAAAAGTGTAGAAATTTCCTTCAAAATAAGAAGGACTTTTGAAGAAACCACAGCAGGTAAAAGGTAAACGAGGGAAAGGAAGCTGGTGAGGGTCCTCCACAGTGAGGAAATGCCAGCCAAGCAAGAGCATCACAGAGGGAAACCTTGTCTCTTAATCCTGATATGAACTGATGTAGCTAAAGTCTGCAAATGATATACTGTCTGCAATGTGGTTTTGAGGTGCTATAAACTTGAGGATGATTTCTGATGCAGGTGATGCAGAAGTGGAATAGCAAAGCAGCAGCTGCACAAGGGAGATTGGTGGATGGGAAGATGGTGGTGTTGGGTTAACTCTTCCTGTGTGAGTCAGACAAACAATGAAGATCAACTTGAGATAAACAACCCTCTACAAAAATGAGTGTAATAATAACCTCCTTTTGGCTCTTTTAATTGTACAGAAGGAATGACACTGTTTCCACTAGAGTATGTGAGAAAGAGGATACTTATTCCTGCAACTGAGATCTGTCACTTAGGACAGCTTTTAACTGAGGACAGTGCCAAAGCTTTCCTGGTACTTCATATATGCATGATTTTGTCAATTTGAAAATACAGCATGTAAAAACATGTATTAACTAATTGGAGTTATGACTATTAGCAACACTCTCCTTAAATAAAAGCTCCTTTCTCCAGTTCCTCCTTGTCCCAGAAGGGCAACAGTGTACGACTCCTTCTAGTGCTACAGCTATTAGACTACTGAATACCAATGCACATTGTCTATTTGACCTAGACAGTTGTCTCCATAGTTCTGTTACTCTTTGACTCAAAAACTGGGATGAAAAGGTAAGAAGACATCCATGTTCAATTCCACAAGTGATGCCATAGCAGACTATTAGGCTGTTGACAATGATTTTTGTCAAAAACGTTCTTAAAAGGAACGTAGCCTTTGTATAGGGTTAGCGGCACAGATTGCAATGTCCATAGTAAAAAAAATACATATTGTTGGAAAAGTTAATAAAAATATATTTTCTAAAACAGAGAAGGAACCATGGCTATGCTGCAAGTTTCCTGTTCAGGCACAGCAATATCTTTTGAGAAGATGAGCTACAGAAACTCTCATGCCAGGAAGGAGGGACTATATCACACTGTCTGGCACTGCTGTAACTTAGAGAAAAAAAGCTTTCTTAATACTTGTCTGATTGGATACCGGAGTGGGAATTTGTCCTAAGGCCTCAGGATAACTTCACGGAAGGTGAGTTAATGCTGGAGAGCCGACAGGGATGGGTAAAGGGAATGCCCATCTTTGCTTGCCAGCTTGTTACATTTGTTTCTGATTAATGCTTGAGATGGGTTCATTGCCTTAGACTTCTGCTTAGCCAGGAAAAGTACAACTAAAGCTTCATTACTCATGACATAAGGCATTAAATTTACAAAATAATGGCTTCAGTTGGTCTGAATGTTCAAGAAGCCAAGTGATTTTCAGTCGTTTTTTTTTTCTTTTTCTGTCTTGAGGAAGGAGGTCAGCGGGAAACACAAGCAGGTCCTTTCCTCTGCAGTCAGCAGAAAAATCCCCAGCAGCAACTGATGCCTCCGACTCATGGCTGTGACTTCAGGCATCGCTCAGGACTGAGGGTACAATTGCAAATGGTCACTTTGCTGATGTTGTCAAATTTTGCCAGCAGCAACTACAAACCTGTTGTTTCCTTGAATTACTACTGATACCACTCTACCCAGCTATGATTCTGGGCTGTTGCATTTGGTGACCTCAGGATGGTGGTCCCAGTGCTTGATTTTTGCTTTTAGTGATTCTTGGTTCTTGTATTTCCTCCAGGACTTTATCTCAGCCAGTGAGTACTCCACACACTTAAAACAGTTTCCAGTATCTGAAAGCAGGACTGTGAAAATCGATACATTTAAAAGATGTTTCAGTAACACTAAGCTAAGTTTGTGATAATCGAAATGAAATCTCATAACTCCAAGTTAGTGTAATATCAAGCCCCAGAGAAAAAACTGATGGTCGACACCATTAATTTGTAATTAAAATACATTTTATTACCTTTTCTAAACATGCTTTAAGGATGAAGAAAACAATGCAGACATGGCTGGATGGAATGGCAAGCTTCTGGACTCTTGCCTTTGCTGGCTTCTCCCAAGAGTAGTGTTGACAGATAAGATTCTGGCTTTTCTCAGCATATGGCCTGGCAATAACATATATTTTCAAACATTTATGGCTCACTTCAGGTGACTGCTATGCCTGAGGAAAACACTGGCTTCTTACACACTGTTCTAATGTGTATGTGTTCCCTCATTCCTGGAGCAAGTCTGCTAGCAGTATGAACCCCATCAAGTAGCACTATGGATTGCAGGAACTGAGTTAAAAGGAATATCAGAAAATTAGGGGAGGAGGACTATTTGCAAATCAGTTTTGTTTTCATTGTATTGAGAAGAAATGCTGCTACACTAGCTCATACAGGCATGCAAATGACAGGCTTCCAGAATGTAATGTGGGCATTTCTCTATAGGAAAATTCAGAATGTCAAAACTCTACCTCAAATATGCCATATTCAGCAAATGCCATAATAAGATTAATGATAAATCTAACTTAATGACTTCTGAGGGTTTGTGCTAGAAAAGACCTTGTTTTGCTGGCTGTAACATAAGCTCTGCAGATGTTTCATGTTTCTAACTACCTACCAATTTTCCTTGCCCAAAGAACTAGTTTAAAGTTGTCTAGAGTTTCTTATGCTCAAACCTATCCAACTTTTTTCATGCACTGTACAAGTCTTGCAACTGCCATCAGGGTATTTCGTCTTAAGGATGTACAAAGAAAATCAGCATTTTTCTGAGTCCCACATCTTCTATTCCTTGGACTTAGTTTCCCTGAACTTGCTTCAGAGCACACAAATCCTGCCTGTTCTTCTATCTCACCCCAGTCTCCTGAGGAAAAAAAAAAAAAGATGTTTTTCTTTTCTTACTTCTTTATCCTTAAACTCCCTGTAGGTTGAGATGTTGCAGAAGATTTGCAAATGAAGAAAGTAATGTTTTCCAAAGCACTTTATCTTCTCTTCTTGCAATTTGAAGACTTACTAATAACATTCTGAAAAATCCCTTTGTAGTCCTTATCCAGATGCTCTTCTGATTTATCCCAGATGATCCAGCTGAAACCATCTCTTGAAGCATCCATCTTAACAAAGCAATAAGACCATTAGTTACATCTGCTTTGGGGCTGCCCAACAAGACTCCATTCCTATTCTGCATTTTTACTGCAGCTCATGTGATATTGCCTGCACAGAGCCAGGCTTGCCTCTTATTTCCATGGAGATCTGCATTTAGAACTCTTCCACTGGTGGTTATTTTTGTTTGTTTCTTGCTATATATTTTCTAGCAAGAGGAGAAAAACAAAATCTTCAAATAAAGATGACAGAGTAGTGTATTTTGGTAACATGTAATGCCTTGCAGGTTTACATTATTCCTGACAGAAGCTGTCCTTCTCCTAACAGTTGCCCTACTGTGAAGAATGTTCCCAGAAATTCAGTGCTCTTTCTGACAAAGAAGAAAGTCTAAGAAGAAAATTTCAACAAGACTATAAAGACCCTATACAAAATATTTAAGCTTTGCTAAACCTGTTCTTTGAGTAAATATACATGGTTTTTTCCATCCTTGTTTCTGCATCTCTTCACTCTGCATGTCACAGTTTATTGCTAGCAAGGTTTTAATGTGACAGCTTGCTCTGAAACTTTTGGAGATCTCTTGTACTTGCCAGAAATCTACCTGTAATTACAGATGCATTTGAACTGCATCCAAAGACCTATTGCTCCCCATGAAGGAAAGACAAAACATCTGATTATTAAATGCCCTAGTTCAGAGATGAAGCCTTACCTTCTGCATGTGTCCGAGTAGTGTGTGTGTGTGTGTGTGTGTGTGTGTGTGTGTGTGAAAGCTGCCAGCGATCCCGGCTCTCTGTGGAGCTCTGCAGCTGACTGCTGCCCCCGGGTGCTGGGAGCTGGAGGGAAGGAAAAGGAACCAGGTTCCAGAAGCCAACAGCTGCTGCCCAGCCGTGCACCTTGCCTGGGCCAGTGGCCTCTTACAGTTGCTTCTTCTGCAGCTTCAGCATCGGATTTCACTGTCACAGCCATCTCGTTTCACCTCATACTGTACCAGGATCTCTGCTGAAAGAAATGTAAAGGGTTTTCCAAAGCATCCATCGTTCCTGCCCTCCCTGCTTTGGACAGCTGTCTTGCCAGAACAAGTCAACATTTCTTAGTCACTATGCAAAAACTCACATCTCCCATCAGAGACTGTCTATAAAATACATTTTTTAATATCAGATAGCAAACCAGTGCTTTGCTTGGGATGCCGTGAAGGAACTGAAGGCACAGGGCAGCTTGCACGGCGAGGACAGAGTTTGCAGCCAGATGTGCTGCATCCCTCCAGCAGGCATCTTCAGCAGATATGCATAAAGTATGTCCCTATAGCTCTTGGTGCCCAAATCCCTAATTGCAGTCAAGCCTTAATTTTGGCATACACAGGGTCTCTAAATCTGCTAATGACAATAATGACACCTAGTTTAACTCTAAAATGAATCCTGCAGCCCAACAATTATTTTAAAATCCTCTCCGCCTGCTCCTTTTTCTGCTCTGAAGGATCTCATCACAGCTGGCAGACATAAGTTGTGGGTCTCTATTGGACATAATATGATCTTTCAGGGAAAATGAACACCACCTGCTGTCCTTCACAGTACTGGCAGCTATTTCTTAGTTCTTGATTTTCTTTGTGCATTAGTGAGGGAAGTTCTACTTATCTCAGCACCTCCTTAAACTCCTCAAACTATCAAAGTGCTGCTTCAAATTGTAACTGCTTAAACTGCTTGAACTGCTGAACATTGTGAAGAAATACAGATCAGGAAGCCCTGTCCCACATTAATATCAGCTATTTGTATTTGCATGCTAGCTATTGTAATGCTCGCATGGCATTTCTTTGTGGAAGTAGCATGCAGGAGTTAAAGCACAGCATCCCACTGAGATGGGGACTGAAGGTCTGAAGCACACAAAGACATTTGCTGCTTCCTTTTCCCTACAGTAAGGGCCTACTATCTCAGATAACACTAAGCTGGATGGAAGTGTGGATCTGCTGGAGGGTAGGAGGTTCTGCAAAGGGATCTGAACAGGCTGGATCAATGGGCTGAGATCAACGGCATGAGGTTTAACAAGGCCAAATGCCGGGTCCTGCACTTGGGGCACAACAACCCTAAGCAGAGGTACAAACTAGGAGAAGCCTGGCTGGAAAGCTGCCAGGAGGAGAAGGACCTGGGGGTGTTGGTTGACAGCTGACTGAACATGAGCCAGCAGTGTGCCCAGGTGGCCAAGAAGGCCAATGGCATCTTGGCTTGTATCAGAAACGGCGTGACCAGCAAGTCCAGGGAGGTTATTCTCCCCCTGTACTCAGCACTGGTGAGACCGCACCTCGAGTACTGTGTTCAGTTCTGGGCCCCTCACCACAAGAGGGATGTTGAGGCTCTGGTGCTAGTCCAGAGAAAAGGACAAAGCTGGTGAAGGGGCTGGAGAACAAGTCTTATGAGGAGTGGCTGAGGGAACTGGGGTTGTTTAGCCTGGAGAAGAGGAGGCTGAGAGGAGAAGACCTCATTGCTCTCTATAACTACCTGAAAGGAGGTTGTGGAGAGGAGGGAGCTGGCCTCTTCTCCCAAGTGACAGGGGACAGGACGAGAGGGAATGGCCTCAAGCTCCGCCAGGGGAGGTTCAGGCTGAACATTAGGAAAAAATTTTTCACAGAAAGGGTCATTGGGCACTGGAACAGGCTGCCCAGGGAGGTGGTTGAGTCACCTTCCCTGGAGGTGTTTAAATGATGGGTGGATGAGGTGCTGAGGGGCATGGTTTAGTGTTTGATAGGAATGGTTGGATCCGGTGGGTCTCTTCCAACCTGATTATTCTATGATTCTATGATTCTATGATTTGTTTCAGAGCTTCTGATGTTTCTTTAAGAAATATTGAGTTCTGCCATTCCTCTTTGGGTGGATTGTTGCAAACATTTGGCAGGTTGTTTGTTACATCATGAGAGTAGAGCAGTTTATGTTGCCTTAACAGAGGCTCTCTGTACACGGTTTTGGTGTCATGAAATGCCTGGTGGAACTGCCAGTGTAGTATACATGAGGGGATGAGGGGACATCTTCCTAGGGAAGAACTGAAGGCATGAGAGGCATGAGGCTAGAAATGTGCTCTTTTTTAAAAGATGCTGTTTCTTCCTCAACCTCTGCAGGTATAGCTTCCTCATTCTCTCATGTTCTTTTAGTCTTGCTGCCAAACTATTTAAACTGAACATAACTTAATTGCTTTTATGATCTGATATGGCTTTAGGCTCTACATATCGCTGTTTTAACAGTGCTTTCTGCTTTAGTTCTGTTATCTTAAACTTCTGGTGAGCCCATACTAAATTCCTGGAGTTATACTGAGGTATTTGAAAATCCTGAGTCATTTATAATTTAATGTCTGGCTTACTGCTTCTTCAAACTGCTCATCTCAATTAATGCATGACTGTGCCCTTCTTGTTGCATATAAATCTTCTGTGAAGAATCCTGCTGAAGTTGTAGCACCTCAAGTTCTTCCCTTGCCTACATAAGCAGCACATATACAATCATCGGCAACAAGAGTAGAAGAAGTAAACAGCAGAAATGCTGCTTTCAGCTGTTGAGAATGACTCCTTGGTTCTCAGACCCAGAGCCAGGGATATTGGTTGTTTCATGAACATGTAACGCAGTACTGTTGTACAGAAATGGGCTTGGTAGAAGAAAATAGTTTACTGGTTTTGTTGCACTGCTGTTCATCCAGTTTCCAGTCATTGCTAATGACTTGTTTAGCCTGTAAATATTTGTTTCTAACTAAATACATGATAAGGTGTTGCCAGGCTATCTGGGGGGACTGAACTGTTTGATGTATACCCAGAAAAAGCTACGTTTCCTTCCAGCTTTCTTTAGTTCCTCGTCCTTAAGGACATGAACATGAAGACTGATGTCTCCATGCCTCATCCTCCTTCAAAGCCTGTTACAGAAGTGTTGTACATATCTGATTTTTCAGTTTCCATCTATGTTCTACAAATTCCTTTGAACTGTTAATGACAAGGGTAGTGGAAAGTGAGCTATGTAGGTTTGAATTCCCTCTGCCTGAAGAGGCTACTAAAGCTACATCTTCTGATATTCAGAAGGAAGTTCTATTCAGACTCTGCATGGAGCAAAAGCATGTTCAAGTCTGGTAAAGCTTTATAGAGGTTCCCAAACATGGAGGGGACTTCAGAAAGATGCTCCTTCTCTCCCACTGAGCTGGCATGGGCACTTCTTCCCTTCACACGGTAGGGAGTGGAGATCATTGTCTTTAGAAAGTATACTTCTTCATATGCTGAATAAGGAAAGTTTCCCATTTACATTCGCATTAAAATTTCTTCTCTCAGATTTCAGCTCAGGTATTAAGCACCTGTTTTTTTAATCTAACTTTTGCTGTTCCAGCTAACAGGTTATGGCAAAAACAGGAATTTTTATTCTTCTGGTACCATACCTTAATCTCATTTATGGAAATCTCTGTTATAGGCTGATATTTCAGAAATGGAAGTACTTTACTGGAGTAAAGATGATGAATTAAGATTTGTATATTAAGTGTTTAAAATTAGTTCTAAATAAACCTGCCATTAGGATGTTATTTAAGGTGCTCATTAAAACAAAAACGTCAGTCCATACACATTCCTTCCTACAGGAAGAAGGGCTCGTGAAATGAGGAGATATTAGCACAGTCAGGGTCTATTGAACCCAGCTTCACGAACCAGCAAGGTAGTTAATGCCAAGACAAAAAAGGAGTGGTGAATAGTACTGGTTCAAATTCCTACCCACTGTTACCATGGTTCTTTTTTTGTGGGATGAGTTGAGGGAAGGGCTGAAATGATCACCTTGTTACATGTAATCTCATTTCAGATAGATCTTGAGAGTTACAGGTCATTAAGATCTTTTCCAACTCTGTCATGAGAAAGTGCAAAATCTTAGCCACGCTGATGCAAGCTTTCTGTGGGGACTCTCCATCTACATGGAAAGTGGCATTATCAAGCTAGGAAGGACTTAATGCCACAGTGGATCACTGCTTTAAATGAGCTGCTTGCATCTGTGGGCAGATTCCACACATTGCAGCACTGAACAATGCAGTATGAGTAACTACAATGGTGGATGTAGATGCTGTGAAAATAAGCTCGTAGAAAGGAGTCTTACCGTGGCGAGTGTTGTATTTTAAATCCATACTTGATCCCTGAGATGGTAATAGAATGTCATCAAATATTGCTGAATTAAACACATGCTATATGATACACGATACAGGAAAGCTTTTAAAGGCTTATTGTCAGTTCTTAAGAAACTACAGAAGCACTGGCTGGCCATAGAGCTCTAAAGCGATGAGCCAAGAGTAATTGTTAAGAAGACCAAGATCCTTCAGGAGTTTGCAAGTCATTAAAGGAAAGTACTCAGGAATTCAGTTCATACAGGTACAGTTCTGCATAGATATGCAAGGAAAAGGAGTCTGGTTCACTAATCCTAATAGTTCTCCATGAGTTTCAGTGTATCCTTCTATATCTTCTTAGGAATACAGTACAAAATTATCACCATGAAGAATTTCTCCATCTAGCAACAGAACTTGATGTTGTGAACTAGTTTGATAATACTTGAGATATGCAATCATATTTTATATATATTTATACATATATTTATATTTTTATGTAATCATATTTTATAGATATTCAATCAGCAAAGTTCTTACAAGCACATTGAAATCATCTTTGTAACTAAACTACCAGTTATTTTGCTTATTAAAACTTATAAACAGAACAAGCAATTAATTTGCTGAATTTACTGCTAAAGGAACTATCTGGAACAATGCTGAAGTTGCTTAATATAATGTTACAAATGTAGTCTGAGACTCTTAACTTCTAATTATAAACATACCAGCTTATACAATTTGGTTCCTTGATTAGCACAGTGTCTACTTAGGTTGAAAAATTTTTGTCTTTAGAAAGGCGTTTTTCCTATCTCATCTCCTAGAGTAATAGACATTTACTGAAGTTGAAAAAAACTGACATCCTTTTTCTCTTGCCTAGTAACTAACTTCTCAGATACAGTAAGTTGTTAAGCATTTGTTTCCATTAGCAATAAAAGAACTTGTCTGCAATCATGGTGTTGGAGAATTAAGCTTTCTTAGAGGCAGAGATGCTTATTTGTCAGTCCCTGAATGTAACTCTAGTAAGGCGCTTGAAGTACCTGCTGCTAGACAGAAGTTACGCAATCTGGGACTGACCACTGAAGCTACTGGATCTCACAGAGCATACTGACATGACTAGAAAAACTCCGACTGTATTTCTGACACTGTACTGCAAGTGGTGAGACACATCTAAAAAATGCTTCTAAGTGCTTAGCTGAAACTAAATCTAAACTAGATCAGCGTAACATATTGGCTTGTTCTTGAGTGAGCATGGCTCTCTACAATCAAGTCATGGAGTCTGTTGATAATACAAAAGCAGTATGCGCCTAATATGACCTAATCTATCTTTATAACATCTTCTGCTCTGTGAAGCAGAAAATACTGGTGATTGCTTTTGCGACTGGTAGTGCAAATTACTTGTGTGTTTCCTGAACCTGACTTTAGTAGCTGTTTAAAAAAAGATCTTTGTCTGGTAGCCAATAATGTATCATGTTCTAGGATCAAAGCAAAACAGGTTTCACTTTATTGTCACTGACTCTCGATGAAACGGCTGTTTAGTAATCCGTGGAAGTTCTGTCTGTCATGTCTCAAGGTTATTGGGATGAGTATAATGGTTGTAAGGTAAGTCTTGTCCAGAGGGGACCTGTGTCTTTCATACTCACTTGGGCTCATGCGGAATCTAGATTAAAATTTCTTACATTCATGATCAACCTGAACAAGTCAGAAGTTGTGGACTTCAGATTCATGTCTACTTACCTAGAATTTTCGAAGATCCCTCAAATTCTGGTGTACATGACAAAAACCACCATGCTAAACACATCAACACTGTAGGTTAGTAGAGCATTATTTTAAAGCTCTATAACTAACACCATCCTGATCAGTTTCTACTTGTACTTGGCTTTCTATTATGAAGATAAATGCAAGATGATTAACATTGCCTACTAAAAGAAGAATATAATTCTAAAAAGATCATTTGACTTCACATTATGGATATATGTGAAGCTCAGGTCAGCAAACACAGACAGCAGGATAATTCCAGGAGCTGAAGTTAAAGGTCCACTTCACATGTAAGGAGAGGTAATGACTTTTAATTGCTTGAGGCTTGAATGATGTCAGCCAGCTGAAGTCCGAAAATTGATATTATTTGTATGACCCAAGTAATCTGTGGAAACACCTTACTGAGTGCTCTGGCATAACAACAACCACGAACTGATAGCAGCTACATAGTTTAGTTGTTGTACTGAAATAGCAACTTTTTTTTTAATTCTGGGAAAGTGTCAAGTGCAATCAGACTCCTTCAATTTCAGGTTTCTCTCTTGCAAATCTCAGAGGCAAGTTAATGTATCTCCTGCCTTGTCTTTCCTTTTATCTTCAAATTTGATCATATTAATAAACATAACGTCTCTGAAGAAGAAAAGCTAATTTGCACATTGAGAGAAATCATTAATTCTGATTCTTGAAATAAATCTCCTTGTTGGTTCTATTATTTGGGTTATTGCTATCCAAAGTTACAATGACTTAAACATCTGTGGTTTTAGCTTAATGGCTGCATGGCTGAATTCTCAATCTGCTTTTAGGCAAGAGGGTAGTCTGTGCTTGGGCAATCTTGTAATGTGTTAGCACCTAACACAACTTCTGCAGAAAGCATCCCCATCTCACTTCAAAGCTTGCTGGTTTCTGCTACACTAGCTACACTAGTAATGAACATCTTTGGAGAGAAGAAAAATGTAACATGATCTCTCTCTCCTCCTCTTTCCCCTTCCCCACCAAGCAGACAGATAAAACCTTTCTCTTTTGAAAAAAAAGAGTAGTCGATGAGCTTCAGATGTGTCTATCTGTGATCTTCAGTGCCCTGTTTTACAATGAGAACAAGAAGGCCAGTACTGCCAAGAACCAGAGAGAGGTGGCTTGGAGAGAAAAGTGCCCCTTTCTCTTAAATTAGGGCTTGTTAATGTCGTCAGGATGAATGAAAAGGCAGGCACTGACTCCAAATAGCCACTTCAGTGAGACTGCTGAAAATTGAGTTAAATCCCCTGTCATTCAAGTCTGCCAAGGGGCAAAGGCAAAACAGAAGAGAACCGTTGCTTTATTTTTAATTCTCTGTGTATATTAGTAATCCTCACACTATAAATTTTCTTCTACTTCTTAAAGTTCCTTACACTTCCTACTCTTCAAACTCAAACCCTTGCACTTTGGGACCTATGTCTTCACTGTTTTCCCTTAGGCCTAGATATTCAAACCTTCTCTTCAAGTACAGCGTCCTTTTTTCACTAGCTCTACATGCCTACTGATTGGGCAACCTACTTCAGTGAACACATAAAGGTGGGAAAAGGCAAGGAACAGCTCATGAATGTTCTTTTTTTTTGTCTTAACAGGCTGGTAAAGTCAAGCCTTTTACTTATAAAGTAAAGAAACAGTGACTTCCCTTCTCAGGAAATCCTGAAAATCAGGTTAAGTTTCCTGGGCCATGAGAGTAAAAGGAAGGTCCCAGGCTTGTCCAGCTCAGTAAGGAATGAAGCAGATCTATGGTAGAAGGTAAGTAAATAGCCCATTCCTTTTTCTGTTCCCTGAAATTGCTATTACTAAAGCATAAGGAAGACATTTCTTACTCTTTGCATTTTACAATGGAACAATTTTTAGAGCTTATCTATGGATTTACTTCAAAGCAGTGTTTAGTTTCTGGCATCTCGAAGATGGGAGCTATTTGCACATTTTTAACATTCTTATTGGAAACTCGGTGTTGTGATTCTTCTGCAATAAAACAGCATATAAAAAAGATCAACATTATCACAAATTAAACTCCAAACTCAATCCCTAAGAGCATTTGGACTTCTTTAGTAATCCATTTTTCTGAACACTGAAATACATGTCTCTGTAAGTCCTCTGTTTCCTCATGTCCCAGTCTCAGAGCAGTAGTATGTACCCATAAACAGAAGGTGTTGATGGCTTGGATCTTTAACTTCAGTTGTGATAATTAAAGGCAGATAACTTCAATTCAGTTATAAGGTTGGAATTTGCTAGGCTGCAGTAAGGATGATTCACTAGCTGTTCTGTGGTAACCAAGAGTGCAGTCTGTATATAGACTACATCCTTGTGACTCCAGCCTATGTCAAATACAGGGTTTAACTCTCTAACTGTTTAAGGCAAACTGAGAAATTTCATATTTTCTAGTTACTCTGATACTCTAGCTGATATTCTGGATGAGACTGTCCTGAATAAATCTGGATGTCTAGAAAATTAGTATCTCTGTCAATGTAAGTCACCTTGGATCCCCCTTTATAGTCAACAGAGGTCCAATTGTGGATTGCAGAGTACAAATACTCTCATTTTAAGGTCATTGTTTATGCTGGAAGAATAATTTTGTAAATTGCATTAATATCTTGTAAAACTGAGCAAGAGTGTCTCTACATGAAGCTCTGCATCTTAATGTAAAAACTTAGATGAGATACACTCTACCTGATGACAATAATGATGAGAGTAGGATGCAGCCAAGGCTTTTATCTATTTGAATTAACTGTATTTGAGTAGTTGAGAGATTAGAAAATTATGGTTGTCCATGTCTTTAGTAATTAGCGTTTTTCTCCTGAATTATAACCTAGATGATTTATAGACCATTAAGTTATAAAAAAAATGGGAACTTGTTTGATAATAATTTATTTTCCTTGCTCAATAGGCAGATCTGTGCAAAATGATTTCAGTTTCTCTGATAATTGTTTTCATCCACCTGTCTCAACTGATTTTGTGTAGTATCTATTACATTATGTTAACACACTAAAAAGAGTAGAGTAGGTGTTACACTCAGCTGAAAGACTTGGTCAGATTTTCTTTCTTCAAATAACTAACTGTGTCTTCTTGTTGTGCTACTTGTTCCTCTGCAGCAACAACTGTTAATATGGCTCTTGTTTGGGATGATAAGAAAGCTTTTCTCCTACCAACAGGCTTTCTTCAGACAGAAACTAGATTCAAAGTAGCAGAATAATTTTTCCCCTCATGCCCTAAATTATCTCTGTACATAGTCCTAATCTTCAGTTATCTGGTTTCACATACTAGAATCAGAAAATATGTTAAGAGTTTGCTTAATTTCCTGTGAAGTGTTTCTTAAGTGCCCTTCATCCCAAGGTTTACATTTGGAGACTTTTTTTGGGTTTTTTTCCCTCCCCAAATTCCTTTCTCCTTACACTCCAGCCAACAATGTTCATGGAGAAAAAATAAAACAAGACAAGGAATTTTTGTCAGCAGTTCGTGGCACCTCCTTCGAGATCAGAGTGGGATCACAGTGTGAACAAGGAAAAAGAAGGAGAAAGAAACAAAGCATCACTTTTGCTGAGAAAGGTTGGATCAGATGATCCAATCCAGTATTCTATTGCTTACTTGCAAGGCTGCTGGCATCAGCCTTCATTCTGAAATCACATGTACTTGGCCCATCTCTCCTTTTGTGATCTTCCAATTTAAAGCATGTTGCTCTGCAGAGCCATTTCAGTTTTGGAGCCCAGTAGCTCATCCAGATCCAGTGACGTCAGAGCATTTCTTTAGTTATGAGTAATATGCCAAGAAGAAACGGAAAGAGCAAAGATCTCCACAGACCTTTGTGAAAGATGACAAGTCTTAGCCTCCCCATAAGGATATGACTAGGCTGCTGCAAAGGTGTCCAGCTTCGAGAGAGGAATGAGCACTTCAGGCTACCTACAGTCCAGTAGCATTGGATCCTAGTTCTCTGCATAGGCTAACAGTGTGGAGTAGGTATCGTGGCATCTAGGCCACGTACTAACATCTTAAGTATGTGTCTTGGGTTTGCATGGTGAGGTTCTAGTAGGAGGGCGGATACATGAGTGGCTGCTGTGAGAAGATGCCAGAAATTTCCCCTGTTTCCAACAGAGCCAATGCCAGCTGTCTCCAAGATGGACTTGCCACTGGCCAAGGCTGAATTAATCAATGACAGTAATAGTGCCTCTGGGATAGCGTATTGAAGAAGGAAAAAAAACATCCATGCAGCAAGCAATCAGAAGAGTGGAGTGACAATATGTGAGAAAAACAACTCTGCAGACACCAAGGTCAGTGAAGAAGGACAGGGAGCTGGTACTTTAAGCGCTGGAGCAGAGATTCCCCAGTGGCCTGTGGTGAAGACCATGGTGAGGCAAACTGTCTCCCTGCAGCCCATGGAGGTTAACAGGCACCCATCTGCAGCCTGTGAAGGACCCCATGTTGGAGTAGGTGGATGTGCATGAAGGAAGCTGTGGTCCCATGAGTAACATACGCTACAGCAAACTTGGCAGGACTTGTGGAGCCATGGAGCCAGGGAGCCCATGCTGGAACAGGCTGTCTCACTGGACTTGTGACCCCATGGGGGACTCATGCTGGAGCAGTCTGTTCTTTATAGAATGCACCCTGTGGAGAGGATTCATATTGGAGTAGTTCATGAAGAACTGGAGCCCATGGGAAAGACAAACATTGGAGAAGTTAGTGAAGGACTGTCTCCTGTGGCAGGGACCCCATGCTCGAGTGGGAGAAGAGTGTGAGGAATCCTCTCCCTAAGGACAAAGGAGCAGCTAAGACAACTTCTGCACATACCAGTGTCAAGAACTGACTCTAAACCCCATTCCCCATTACCCTGTGCCACTGAGGTGCTACCTTCCAGAGGAAGAGAAAATTGGGACTGAAGTTGAGCCCTAGAAGAGAGCAGAGTGGGAAGGGGACGTGTTTTAAGATTTGGTTTTATTTCTTATTACTGTACTCTGATTGTTAATAAAGTAAACTGTTTTCCCCAAGCTGAGTCTGTTTCGCCCGTGTTGGTAATTGCTGAGTTGTCTCCCTGCAATTATCTCAATCAACAAGCTTTACATTAGATTTTCTCTCCCATATCAAGCTGAGGAGAATAGTGATGAAGTGGCTTTGGCAGGCATCTGGTGTCCAGTCAGGGTCAAACCACCCCAGTATGGCTCATCATCTCCACAATTCTGGGCAAATGCTGCAGTATTTAAGAAACATGGTGCCTACTGACTGACCAAAGACAGCATCCTAGCCCTCAGCTGAAGAAGGTGAAAGCAGTCACATCAAGCCTTCCGACTTTTCTAGATGTCCAGGCTGTGACTGCTCCAAGCAATTCAACAACTCTCCTCTTACGGGTAGGTCTTCATGTGATTGATACTCTGCCTGTGGCTTCCTTTGAATTTTTTTCACCCAGGAGGGAAGGATATGCAACAGCTGCAGTAAGGATTATTTCAGTTCTTCTAGTCATGTGTATAAATCAGAAGCTATTGTTCGTAACATACATGTAATGTTCATCACGTTAATTTACTTCAAATTTGCCCTTTAGTGGATTATGTTCCTGATGTGTGACCTGACTATGCAGAAAAGACAGAACAGGTCAAGACATATGCTGAGCAAATCTGCCACTGGACTGGATACTGAGGCTTGCTGCCACCCGTTCTGCCACTGTTGCTTGTCTCTTGATTACATACTCTGTGCTGTCCCATCTCTGGACCTGGGTTCACGTCACTTAATTTCAACCATTCAATAACTAATTAGTCAATTTAGCTAAGTTAGTCCACTAAGTTCCAGCTACAGACAAGGCGCAATGAGAGAGGCAGATCTAGGTCACATATTAACAGTGTATATTTTATGTCATTAGGCATCTGGAAGTGAATTTCTCTTTCTGTTGTCTACAGAGACAAAACAAATGACTATCTTAAAATTAAACCTCCTGCCTGAACAGATTTTGGGCTTGCAGAATCAGGAAGTGACTATTCAACACTCAGAAATGCCCATATGTTCTCCTGGGGTTTTGTGCTGCAGATCATTAGCTTAATAGGTTTTGTGTAAAACCAGTAGGTGGTAGTCAGTACTGGCTCAATCTAATATTAAAGATGGAAACAGATATAAAAACCCTGCCAGTAAATCCTGTGGATGACTCAAAGCCTTGCAGAATGATAGATTAAGGGCTGATGATGCAGCATGAGCTGGACCTGGCAACAAACAAAATGTGTTACAATATGCATATAAAGTGGAATACTGGAAAATGGTAAATTTGTAAAGAAGTTTGATCAAACCACAAAACATTAATGCCAGTCTATGAGTGTGACAAACAGAGCTAATACAATTCTCGAGGATATCAGGAAGAACAGGGAATATTTCAGTATTAAGGATGCTGGATGCAGAGCATAGATCTGCTACGTCTTCTACAGAATTAAGAGAAGATTCATTGAAGAGTTGCACAAATTTTCTGAGGATGAAAAAATGTCTCTCATTGAGGGGTGCACATAGCTTGAGTAGTGTATAGAAATGAAGATTACAAAGGAAGCTGAACATAGTATAATTACTTTGCCTTCACTGCAGATACACTGCAAAGATACTATTATGTTTTATATAGCTCCTTGTCCTAAGGCATAACGATAGCCTGTACTTGAAAGATGAAACTGAACAAATTAAAATTAGAACTGAGGTACACTCCCTGAGCAAGTGAGATTAATAAAGCCTGACAGAAATTCTCTATATCTTGTTTCAAATAAGTACCAGTTATTTTTCACCACCATGACCCTAGAAGATATTTTTTAGCCAAATTAAAATTATCTATTCCACCTGCAAGCACTACTGTGTGAAGTTGAATGATTTAGGAAATACAGAAGTCTGGCCCAATTAATATCTTAACTTCTATGAATCTAATGTAGAAAACACACCTTTCCTGGTTTTCTTAAAATACTTGATTCTGTCTGTTCCTGGATATGGAATATCTATTTTCATTTCACCATTTTCCCCCAGAGCAGGATATTCTTTTCTTGTTCTTCTGGAAACAAGGGAAATCTAGTGGAGACCTTTCATTCTCACCTCAGTTTTACAGCCACGTAGTGTAGTTTCATTGAACTTCTTACCTAGCGTGAAGGAGATTGTGCTGCTTTAAAAGGACTTCTTTTGATGGTGATCACATGCCTTTCAGCACCGGTTGTCATGCTGGGTTTTGCAAGCCTGCTCTGTTTCCTTGAGGATAAAACCACTCAAAAACAAAAAGAAAAAGGAAGAAAAAAAATTCAAATCATATAATCTTTGCCAGAAACCTGTACAAACTCTTAGGGAATTGAATGTCTTGTAAAGAGAAAAGTGGCACTGATGGGAAATGCAAACATTTCACAGCATGTGGTCTTGAAGAGCTCTTAGCATCTGCAATATTTAATTTCCCATTGAGGATTGGATGTGATGTAACATCTATTAAAGTAAGTAGATCTTACTTGCTATGTAGGAAACACATTTTCCGTCATTGTCAGATCAATGCAGTCCATTGCTTGTCTTTTACAACTGCCTTAGAAGTACATTGTAAGATATTCTACACACATGCTGAGCCATCATGCTGACTGTGTGCTTGTGAACAAAATGCACTTCGTGAGTAGAAGGTAAGTGCATATATAAAACTATCTTCAGAATATGAAATATTGTTAAATGTAATAGTGCTTTTACTTTTTCAGCTTTCCTGGGAGGATAAAACAAGTAAAGTGCTTTGAAAACAGCACAATCTCCTTCACACTGGGTGAGTTCAATGAGACCTACTCCAAACAAGTAATGGACGATTAAGTTAAGTGGAGAGCTGAACACAAATAAGGCTACATGCTTTTGGCATGTGTACAGGCTCCATGAAGAAAACCAGGTGCATAATAACACTCAGAGCTGTAAGGTTTCTGCCCACCAGCTCCATTTACTGCCAAAGCTGCTTGTGATGAGACAAGCTGAAATACAAGATTCAAACATTCCTCCAGCATCAAGCCTGAAAACAAATCAAGGAGAGACAGATGACTCGCTCCTGTAGCAGTACTCTTTCAGAGTCTAGAGATACTTTGTGCTGTTCTTTAGACTGATGCCTGAAGAATGAAAATCATTTAACACCCCAGCTGGTTGACTCTTGTTATCTTCTCCTGAGATGCTGCTTATAAAACAGGGTGAATCTGCAGAACATATCATTACTGTATGGTTCCCCTGCACCTTACCCAACCCATTTCATGGAGAGATAAAAAAAAAGGATAATAAAAGTTTAGCATAATTGTCAATCTTGTGTCAGGGAAGTTCAGAGTTTCAGCCAGAGTTTCACATGGATTTGGTGCTCATAAAAATAATGGCAGTGGCTGTAGAAGCCAAAAGTGCTGAGAAACAGCAAAATACAGCTCCTGGGGTAATACCAATTGAGTTATAGCCAGGTTGCCTGATGTTAAAAGAAACAGGAAACTTTATCCTAAATTTGCATAGTGATTTGCAGAGTGATTGAGGATGAACTGCACGCCTGAAGGAAAAACACAGGAAATCCCAGAGCTACTAGTAGAATGAGCAGTCTGAAACAACTCCACCTGGTGACTCTCATGAGAAACTTTTGCTATGTTCATAGTTGTGCCCTTTGAGGAAAGCTGTTATGATCCTAACGCAGTGACTGGCCTGCTTTTTATTTCTTTCCAGCCTTGCCTTTTCAAAAGTGGGAGATGGGCAATAAAATTATGTGTAATGTGTAATTCCTGCTATGGCAAGTGCTATTACGTCTGTTGTTTGAAGAGGTCTTTTCCTGAGTGTTGCTAGTATGTTCTGAACTTTACCTGGCTGGCTAGCCCAGTGCTGGATAAAGGTGTCTTACAGAGAACAGTTTTGCAGGTGTTTTCTCATGCAAACTTCAATGATTTTATCATTCATAAATCTGAGACAAAATGATCTCTTCGGGCTTCATGCCTTACAAAGACAAGTCTGAAGGGAGGACCATCACAAGAAAATCTTACTAATAGTTCCCTAAGGAGGTACTGTTACACTTCCAGGAAAACATTTTTCAAGACTGGTTAATGGAAAGAGGTTGTGTGCTTAAGATGAGGCAGCTCAGTGTTCAAGGAGCTCCCACCAGAACCAGAAGGGTTTGGGAAATTATTGCTGAACAGGTATATCTCAGAGTAGAAAAGGTGTCTGAGATAAACTGCAAATGTCTCAATATCAGATTGCAGGAGTATTGCAAAAGAAGCAAAACCCAACAACAATCCCTTCAAAATTAATTAATTTACAGCAACTGAAGAATTAATGTCTCTGTCCTTATCTTCTATGTCTTCTTCCAATTGTTGCCTCTTTTGAGAATAGTCTAGGTATTTAAATGGATTTTCATTAAAATATTGTTTCTTTGCTTTCTAGATGTAGAATTTAATCCTTTTGATTAGGATCTTGAATTCATCTTTCTCAAGGGAAACAAAAATTGTCATTAAGATACTAAAACCTAGCTTATCTTTGAACATTATTTCTGTGGTAAAGATATCATCTTTAGCAGAATTGGTTGAGTTAGAAGACTGGCAGATGGGTAATCAGTAAATGGGTGTAATAGCAGAGACCTGACAATCTTTTCCAAGTTAAGCAGATTACACAGGCAGTTTCCTCACAAATTAACTTACTCCTTGCAGTTTCATTTTCAGCTTTTGCCCAGTCTATTATACCTTCTTTCCCATCAGGATATTATACATCTTCATAGTTTGTCTTCTTATTCTTGCAAATAAGGTAGTAAATTATTTCATCCCTTCTTTCCTACCCCTATGTCTTTTATTTCTTTTTCTAAATAGCTTTTATAAGAGGTTTTTTAAAGACAGTATTGTATATATACATGCACATATATTACATATATATTATACATACATATATATGCGTATATATGTTTCTGTGTGCATTTAAAATTTATGTATAAAAACACGCCTCATCTAGTTTTTTCATGTATTATTCAATTTTTTTCACAGAAGGTTGATCTTAGGTTCCTAAAAGATAATCAATCACCTGTCTGGGTGTGGTGAAGTGCTGCTTCTGAAGAACAAAAAGAAACAACTGTTTCACTAGCATGAGCCAAAGGGGAATCATTTGCAATCTGTCCCTAAACATCCCTACATGCGTGACACATATAAACCGGCATTTTGTAGTGTGTGATGACACATGCTACTTAGCCAAGACTGATGGGGAATATCACCTCAGAAGCCAACCCACAAGCACTGCACTTTCACTTCTCAGTCTTCACCCCACAGAATCTCGCTTTTCCCATTAACAATTAAGGAGAGTAAACCGGCCTAGTTAAGCCTGAATAAAAGCAGTAGCTAGAACCAAATACAAACAGGATGGTCAGGTCTCGATAGGTGATTTTGCATTTTCGGAAGGAGGTTCATGACACTGGTTTGGCTTCCCAGATGCTCAGTGTTCAAGTCCTGGCTGAACCTCAACAATAGGCAGGAAATGTCAGAGGCAGGGACGAAAGGTCTCTTAGGAAGATATAGGTACACTTAGTAAATCTGAGTTTATGATGTGGCAAGTGGAGTCTAAGGGCTAGCTTATAGTGACATCGAAGAAAAAAAAGTAGAGGAAGAAATGAGGGTTAATAAGAAGATAAGAATTTGTAGGTTGGAGAAGTTGATTCCACAGTGACAAAAGACCATTTCTGTAGCTCCTGAAAGACAAAGATGGAGTGAAAGGTCTAGAGGAACTGGGGAGGAAGATTCCACAGTTGAAAAGGAGGTGAGAAATTTAAACGATCTGCTAGAAGTGGAGAAGAGATCACTTCTGGATGTTGACAGCAAACAGAAAAGAAAATAACCCAAGCATGAAGAGCTCTGCTGAAATAGTTTGAGTGGTTGAGTGAAAACCTGCCAAATGTAGTTTCAAGTACCCAGAGACGAAGGAGTTGCTGAGACTTACCAGCAGGATTCATGGACTTCTCTGCATTGTTGCTGGAGATGCTGTTGTCAGGGGCTGAGAGCTGTATGTATGTTTAAACATTAACCAAACTACTGCCACTACTTTTTGCTAGTGCTATGTCTTTGGTCTGAATTTTGAGCCTTCTTCTCCGTTACAGCATCCAATGGCTGGAATTGGATGACTCTACTAGTGCCACTGTTCACTCTAAAGTGGGGAGGCCACATCTCAAAGCAATTTTCAGCATATCAGCAGGTCCCACTTGTTGGTCTGGCCATACCCTGCACCGTGTACCATAGTGCTTCTTAGCATTGCCATTTTGCAGTGTCCACCAAGAAGGTAAACAATGCAGCATCTGAACAAGATTCCTGCAGAGCAACTGGAGGAAAAATCAATTTGCTTGGTAGAGGAACGTGTTCAAACCCATTTGTGCTTTCCATTGCTTGAAGTCTTCCTTAGTGTTAGAAGTTTGTTCTGTGACACTTAACCACCATCATGATTGTTTTACCAACTATTTAATGTACTGTATCTCATCTGGCAGAGTACACAGCATTATAAAGTCAATTTGTATTTAACTCCTGCTGGATGAAAATTAAGGAGTTGACCAATTAATTGTTCTACAATTTGACAAGAACCTTCATGTTTTTAGAGTGACTTATTCCAATAGGGAAGTAATATCATTTATTTAACAAATTGAAATAATTGAAGATAAATGCACTTCAACTCACATCAGGCTTTTCCTCAGATCTGAAATGGATGTAATAGTTTTGAAAACTAATGTCAGGTTGGAAACAACAAAAATTTCTTAAAGGAATTTCATACTTTTGTCTAGCTGTATTTATTTCACTAACATTTTTTCCTCTGTATATCTCATTCAGGCTCCAGAGTCTATAATCACACAGCACAGTAGAAAGCTACTGTTTTATGAGGAGTGACCTAGAAGGGTTTTTTTCACAGGCCAAATCTGTCACTGTGCAAAATCTGATATGATACTGCAGGTGAATGTAGCCCACCACCTTGGAGGTTTAGGAAGCTGTATTAGACATGTGCCTGGGGAGAAAGAGGCTGGACAGCCCTTTTCTCAGTCGCTGTAGACTGCAAAGACACACATACAGGGCTTGTGTCCAGAGCTATAGGCTGTGATGTAAGCAACAGAGAGTTGAAGCAGATTAACACCTCCTACTAAGAGACTTGCCTCATGGATCTCTGTGATAGAACCTGAGAAACTCACTTGCTTTGAAGCTTAACCCCAGTGAAATACATCCTGCAACAGCTAATACCAGCCAATTATTCAAGTTACCAGTGCATTATCTCCAGCGGACAGTTGTCCATGCCCTTACCATTTCCACAATCTTCTTTTTACTATATCCCATTCTAAACAATTACTTAACAGAGAAAGTGGTACAGGGCAGAGTGAGATTAAAACACTCATCATCTCAATGAGCCAAAACTCAAAAAAATGAAGGTGTCTCACAAATATAAAAATCACTAAGGCCCAGATTTACCTTCACCTGAGGCTTTCCTGCCTTACACACTACTATGAATACGCATGTTACATAACAAATTGCAGAAACCTATTGAAGAAATTCAAGACAGCTCCGAGTATGAAGTTTCAAAGTGAAACTTCAAGACAGCAGAATTCATGGACTTTGTGTATAAAGTGGTGGATAAAGATTTGTGATGCGCTGAAAGCTTATTATTCTAGAAGACATTCTTTAAACAATGGTTTTATCATCCCTTCCAAATACCGCTTCCCACACCCTCACAACATATGTGCAGTTTGCCCTTGAGAACATACCTGGAAAAATATGTGCATCCTCCAATATCTGACAGGAATCTAACATGTGCAGGCAGGGCAGGCTAGCAAAAGTCTCACATGTGCCAGCAAGGCTGGCAGATTGCTGCTACAGCATTTTCTTTCCAGGAAAGTGGAGGTTTTTAAAACGTAGCAGGTGTCTTGCTAAGAATAACAACTCAAGCTATGTGCCAAAGCCTTGACAGAAATTGATGATAAAAATAACCTGTAGCTGGGTGACTTCACCTTCGGTGAGTGTGTGCTCTCAACTCCTGTCACTGATAAGAAGATGGATCAGTTGTGAATTAAAATAAAAGAGACCTAAAAAGAAAAAAAGCAAAATCTACCTAACTACCTTATCATTTATCTTCCCTAGCGAAACAGGATTTATCATGCTGTGAGCAACAATAGAGCAAGCACTTCTTGCCTTCACATGGTGTGCAATTCAGTTATAACACAGATGCTGATGCTTTCTGCTGTTTAGTTCATTTTTCTCAATATCAGTTATTCCATAGTACCATAAACTAGTTTTGCGCAGCATCCTAAACCAGTAAAAGCACTGTAATAAATCTGAACTTTCTTATGGCTTGCTTTAAAATAATTTTTCTAAGAAATGTAACTGTTTTCTGATTCCACCATGGTGATACTACCTATAGTATGTCCACGGAATATTTCTCCTCTGCTATCAGTGTTGTCAGTTAGTGGGTGCACTTGCATCTGTCAGCGTTCAGCAGCTTCTTTCAAGTCCCATGAGAGACAGAGGCTTTCATTTAAAATCTGAATTTCCACAAAAAAAAAAAAAAGCCCAACCTGAAAATATGTACTCAAAAAGAAATAACATCTAATTTATTGATTCAATGTACAGATATTTTAAATTAGCTATATGAGCTCACAGTTGTTTATTTGTTTTTGATGTTGGGCTTAAAGTCTTTTAAACTGCATTTCCTTATATCTATCTATCTATCTATCTATCTATCTATCTATCTATCTATCTATCTATCTATCTATCTATCTATCTATCTATCTATTTATAGTGTTTCTAAGAGCTAGGTGTTGGTGGACTGACTGACTGTGCTTTTGGAATGTCAGCTGGGTGATGCTACCAACTAAAGAGGAGACTTAGTTTCCTCTGCGTTGCAAGATCAGGAGACTGTTAATTCCTGCTAACCCAAATCCACAAAGACATCTAAGTGTGGTACAGTTTGTAAGGACAATAACAGCATTTACAGACCAGCCAATCTGTAGGGAAAAGGAATGGACAAGCTTCTGACCACACCAGCTCTTGCAAGGTTGTCTTTGTTTTTCAGGCTTTTATGTACACAGGACTGCAGATACATAAGCCTTAGGAGCTACTGCCCATGAAGCAAAAGCTACACACGGTCACCCTTTGCCTAAAGTCACCTAAACTCTAATGGTTGCCCTGAGGTTTGCAGAAATTCACCACTCTGTCCATGAGTTCTGCAGGCTGTAGCAAACTCTTACCAGGCTCATGTTTGCTTGGAAGGCTCCTTGACAGGCATTAGGGCTTGGTACGACAAGGACTCAGACAGGGAAATTAGGTGCCAGCTCCCATTCCCAGGCAGCACGGTAGTGCTGCCATCCTCAACAGTTACAATGCCGAGTGGTGCCAGAGGCATTGGCCGTCTGTGTTATTGCAACAGTACTCATGACTCTGGCTTTCTGTCCTTTCCTGGCCTGCCCAGGTTGCATTTGTGCACAGGTCTCGTTCCCTTCACCCATCACTGTGTGGCCTTGCAGCCTCTTCTGCAGAGTGAGGTCTCCTGAGGACAGGTCCCAGCTCCAAGGCAGATCCAGTGGGCTGGTCATGGGAGCAAGCTGAGCAAACAGGATGCCTTGCCCACAGGACTTGTAATCTTATGGGCCTATTATTCAAGATACTTTAAAGTCAGTAGCGATATAACAACGCTTTTCTGATATTATCATCATGACAGATTCAAATGGGTTTCTCCCCACTCACATTACACATATGCATGCATATACAAATAGCACAGTGAATTATTTGAAAACACTTCCCAGGCTCTTTGGACTTGACCTTCTTTTCCTGCACGCAAAGTAAGACTACACGACCTAAGCTACTGCTCTCTTATTTTGTCCAGTAAGGGGAGAAGGTGTTCTTTGTTTTTTTTTTAATTTCAGAGACAAATCATGGCAGAATGCTCAGCAAACAAAAAAAAAAACCAACCAAAACCACCAAAACTAAAGTTCACCTGTCCCTTGCATCCCCACTTCTATTACCACCCCCCCAAATGAGATTCCCTTAAAATAAACACAATTTAAGTGACATAGTTTGGTTCCTTTACATTACCTCTAGGCCTGTATAGTATTCTTAATTTCTCTGCATCTAGGAGACTAAGAAAACTACTCTTCAGACGGAAGCTGTCAATCTAGTACAATTTCTTGGCTTCTGACTCTGAGTTTTAAAAAAAGAAAATGTCCTTAAAACCAAGAAAGGAAGCACACATATTTATGAAGCACCCTGCCACTTGAGATAAACACAAAATTAGCTGTACTGCAGCTATAAAAATACCTAGCAGCTCTTTATGAAGCCCAATAATGCTGTCAGACTAATGGCTTAGACAGGAAAAAAGAAGTTTTACTTTTTCTTAGTAAACAAGGTGTATGTTATTGTCAAACTGATGTACAGAAACAAGTAGCAAAAGCAAAGGAAAAGCACTAGGGAAAGGCCTTGGCTCACTGTGCATGAATTCTAAAATAGTTGAGCAGAGAAAGACCTCTAGAAATAGTGTGAACAATGAGGGCTGCCCAGTCTAGGTAGAGCACACAAACCTAAAAGTGAATTTGGGTGTGTTTTCCTTTGGAAATTATTGATGTCAGTTAGTTTTATGAGTACCTAAAAGGTCTAAGCGTTGAAGGGTCTGAACTCAGAGGGCTCCCATAAATGAGCACCTCTGCCCTCATTTTACACACTAATAGCACTGAGTACTCATCACACTCAGCGTTACTGATAATTAGCCAGTGAGTAGCCAGGAGCAATAGATTTCAATAGTATTTTTATGGGAATCTTTTTCTAAAATTAACAGAGGCCCAAAGATCTTACCCACTGATCTTTCTCTCTCCTTTTTGGCTCCAAAATATGGTTTATACACAGTAGAACATCATCAGACAGGAAGGATGAGACAGCCGGCTTCCACAATGCCCTCCAGCTTTTCAACTAAGTTAGTCTTAAAAGGAGGAGGCCTTGATGTGCTAAATTAGGGGTAGAAAGTAATTTAGGGGTAGAAAGTAATTTAGTGTGGGTTTCCCATTTCAAACTATTTCAGTTATTGAAATTCTAGATTTCTCACTAGGTTTTTTTCTGGCACAAGAGAAAAATGATCCGTCCCTAAGAAAAGAACAGGTCTTTGACTGGATGGATGAGCCTTAACCTGGTACAGGCAAAAATCAGGTAAATCTGTACTTTGTGACCCTTCTTCCATTCCTTGCCTACTACTTTGAGTTTCTTCCAACCATGCTTAATCACTCTTCTCTCCCTGTGTTGGTTTTTGTGGGTGCCACTCCTATGAGCTGACCTTTCCTCCTGCTCTTTGCTCCTGTCACTCTCAGTTCCCTCATAGAGGAAGAATACCTGGGAAGGCATGTGGAGAGAAGACACAAAGTGCTCTGGGCAGCGGGGGTCAGGCTCCTTGAAGCCTGCTGGGGCACGCATTGATAACTCTGTCAAACGTGTGCACTCATACCTCCCTGTACACCATGCAACCTACTTTGTAACTTGGATCCTATTTCTCCATTTGTTCCCTGAGCATCCTCAAGCCCTCTCAGCCTACTAGCTGTGAGATCCAGCTGTCCCAGAATACTTGTAAAACTCCAGTTTCAAGAGTTTTTCAACTGAGCATGACCCTGATCAAAATACATAGGGTTTTGGGTTTTTACAGAAACACCCTTTTATTCCTTTCCTGCATTGCATAATAGGCAGAATGTTTGGTTGCATTATGAAATACCTGGGCTGGGCCACTTGCATTTTGCTGCAAACATGGCTGAGTGTGGATGGAGAACGTCAAAAAAGCTGAGATCAGAAATCAGCAGGTCATGTTTGAACAAGCCAGTTTAATTCATTACAGGCTTTTTGCTGTTCGTGCAAGCCAAAACAAAGCAGAAAAACTTCAGTGCTCAAGCGGTGTAACTGCTCTTAGCTTTTCCCCAGAGGCTCATATCTGATAGCTCAGAACAGCTTAACCTGCTTGACTGAAATCTGCAGAAACAAGTGAAACACTTTAGCTGTCTCCATAAATGTCTAAAACTGATTTCTCCCCACCCTCTATTGGACAAAAAACAAATTAATGCATTTGGTATCTCCTAATGATCATGATTTTGCATATGTGGCCTCAATTCTATCACCTTGTTAAAAGTTCAACTAACGCCATAATTAATATCTAAAGTCCTGATGGTGCTGTGATTACAGCTCTTGGACTCACTTGACTGCTCAAGTAGCAAGACATACTAATGGTTAGAGGACCTCTCCATCCCCTCCTGGTGTCAATGCAGATAATGACAAGCCTACTATTGCCTCTTGGTGTAAATATTTATACATCTTCCTGCTCATTGGTAAGCCCAAGAATAATGAAAGTGGATTCTATTTCCTTTTTCTAAGTGTCTTTACACTTGTCGTTTAAGCAAAATTGTGGTTTCTGCTTCCATGTTTGTGTTTTATATTCACATACAACGATGTCTGTGCATAAACAGCTCCAAAAGTCTTCCATGTATAGACCTGCAAGTAGAGGGAAAGGCAAAGAATGACCCATCTACGTGTAGAAGGCGAAGCAGGGCTTGAGGGACTTGAGCAATATTTGGAGAGCTGGGTTTCCAAATGAGGCATTAATGGCAAAACCAGAGGGATTCGGTCCTAACTAGAGAGACCTGGGGGCTGCTGCACACAGGCATGCAAGGCGTTGCTTTGAAGCTATATGAACAGATAAGTGCTGGATGCTCAGTCTAACCTCAGCTGGTTAGAAATGATCAAACACTATCTGGAACCTTTTCTCTGTGACCAGACTATTTCCTTTTGTCACCAGAGAGGAAAGCAGAGGCTTCTGCTGGCTCCATGCCTGTGCTTCTGACACACACAATGCCCTTTGTGATGGTTGAGGCAGGGTGAGACCTTAACTAAACCAATCGCCTGGGAGAAATGCTAAGAGCATCCCCAGGTTCTGTTTCATGGTGTTTCTTCCCTGCAAGCATTTGCTTATCACCTGAATTCCTCTGCCTACGCTGACAGGTTTTATTGCTGAGAACTCAGCAGATGTTCACCTTTTCCAATGTGCTTTATCTGCTGCCTGGACACAGGGCTAACATCCTTGGGTCATAGAGGTTTTAGATATTGTTTGCACTTTTATGAAGTGTAAATCTGCAAGTGACATAATAGGTTTGGATCTTCTGCTGTTATCAAGATTAAGAGGCAATTATGCACATGTTGTGTGAAGCAATCTTTACTGTCAGAGGTGTCTGAATCATAGAAAATTATGGCTGGCAAGGGCTTCCACAGATCAGCCATTCTGCCTCCCGCCCAAACACTGGACAAACTCCCTGGCAGATATTTGTCTTATGTCTTGTTAAAAGTCTCCCATGATAAAGCTTTTCACAGGTTTCCTGAGGCAATTTATTCCAGTGCTATGCTCACTCATTTTCCTGATGTATAATTTAGCCAGGACTAATGTGTAACTTATCTTTAGGCAAGAAAGCAGTATGATAAGGGAAAGGTAAAATTTCTGCCTCTGTCTAGTAGAACTGCAATAAAGGGCTAACACACTTAAATATCTTGAAAGAGCTAACCCAGAGAGACGTGTATATATGCATACGTGGATTTGAGCATGGCAGAAGCAAACTTGTCAGGGAGCTATGTAAATTAGGTGGTTGGAAGTGCTGAGGTCTGACTTTTTTCTAAAGTTTCACCCTCTCTGGGCCGTAGGTGTCTTAGTCAGTGCTATGGAGTGATGCTTCTCTCTCTGCAGGTTTCACAGCTCCGAGTCGTCACCTGCAGCATCTCTTTTGGCAGTGGAGGCAGACCTCACTCCCCTTTTCCTACACAGATTGGCAGGAGGAACAAATTCTCCTTCTAAATCACTCAGTTGTGGAGTACTCATGCAAGATGAACAAAATTGGGTTCAATGCCCTTTTCTGCTTAATGAGTCAAGGCTCATAACTTGCATTAATGTGCCTTGACTGCAGTTCACTCTCAGCTTTCTCCTGTTGCACTGCGATGTGTGTTATGAAAATATTTTTATTGCATTAGAAAGCAAGGCTGTGATTTTTAGCTTTGTGGTTAGATGCTCACGTTTAAGCTTGGAGCTGTTGGTTTGGGCCTGGCCATAGGGGTTGCATAAATATTTCATGCAATATTTGCTTCATGCAAAAGACAAACACAAACTTTGGCTGAAAGCACAGGCAGTAGCCTCCACCCCCAGCTGCCTTTCTCAGGTATCATGCTTATTTTCATTGACTCACTGAATATTTCACTTTTTCAAACAGTGGAACAAGTTCAGCAAGGGAAGCAGAGCCTACCCTGCCCTCGGTTACGCACCCTTTGAAAGGTGAGCAACAGTGGTTTGAATCCTTGCCCACAAAAAGAAGAATGAGCCCTGTAACCCATTTCTTGGTGGCTGCTGCAGAGTATCCAAGATTTTCCATCCAGCTGCATTTTGAATGAAAGCAGTGGCTTCCACTGGACTTCAACTGGATCCAAAATTGGGAGCTCAGAGCGGCCTTGCCTGCCCACAAGGCAGAACGGGGAGTGTCTGGGAGAGGTTTAGACAAGTGGGGGCAGGGACTGAGCTGCACGTTGCCACCACAATGGGTTCAGAAATAGAGCTGCTGCTGCTGCTGCAAGGTGGGAAGTTATGCCCAAACCCTCCCTCTCTTCAAGTGAAGTAATAACCAATGTAGATTTTGAAGGTCCTAAGTGGAAACAACTGGATTTAAATTTGATTTAAATGGCCTTCCTAAGAACATGGAAGAACAAATCTGAAAAACTCCCATGTTCTGGTGCTCTGAGCTAGCTGCCAAGTGAAACTTAGTCCTTCTACATCAATAACGTGTTAAGGGATGTTGACTGCTTTTAAATTTGTTATGCTGTATCTTACAGAACAGGGCACTAATTAACAAACATAACCTTCTTGCTACTATTCCTCAAAGGTTTTTTTATCCAATTATAGTAGTTTACTGCAAACTTTTCCCCAGGGATTTTCAGTTTGTAGTTTTGCTAGGTGTGCTGAATAAGTCAAGGATGCACATTTAGAAATCATCCATTTAGGAGTATTTTAGTGGCTAATTCCCACAAAGAGTCTTATATCTTTTGTTTTAGTTCAGATGTGGTTAGATTTATTCTGGAAAATTAATTAGCAAACAGAAGAGAGACTCTGAGGTTGAAAGTAGCTTGCATGAATGTGGCCAAGAGAAAGAATTCACAATTAAAATGTGAAGAAAAAGGGAGATTAGTCAAACAAAAGAATAGACCTAAAGAAAGTAGGTTTTACTAAATTCAGATAGTGCATCACTAAAATTTCATGGGAAGCAGATGAGAAGGAAAGACAAGCCGAGCTATAACTCAGAAAGGAGAAATATGAAGGACAGATGTAGATAAGTTCAGACAAGACACAGAGGTATCTTCGCTCTTTGTGAGTTCATCACTGGCCTCAAATGCAAGAGGAAAAAAAAATAGATAGGAGGTCATATTATTAGTTACAAGAAAAGAAGAATAAGCATCATTAGTTAGGGAAAGGATCCAAAAGACCAAGCCCTTAGGAGAGAGGCAGAGAATTAGTGAAGAAATAGGAAATAAACAGGCCTTACCAATAATAATTGAAAAGCTAATTGTAGGTATCTGGATGATGAAAAAAATTCTGCTACTTGCCAACACAGATATCGAGAACAAATTATGTTAATTCAACTGTATATTCTTCTTCAAAAGGGTAATGAGACTTATGGTTAGGGAAGAAGTAATATGCCATCTGACCAGACTTTAATGTGGGCTATTGACACCATCTTTGTATGCTCTTATAGTGGTGTTAAGGAGGCATAGGTAGGATGAAATTAGTACAAAATTATAAGGAAAACTGTATTTCCCAATGATTTGCTGCAAAAATAGAAGGACTGGGGTTTCTGTAAGATTTTTACTTACATTTAATTCTGTTAAGTTTTCTACTCAATACAAGAATAATTTTTGTTTCAAATGCTCACATGGGGTGGAACAAGAAGTACTGAGCTTGGTTTTAGCAATATTCATTTTAGATATTACCAAAACCTTTTCTAATCATAAGGGGCACAAGGAGAAAGAGATAACTGCGGAGTGTCCATTGTGAAGGTCTGTAATAAGAACTTAAACATCTGTAAGGAACGGACAATTGCAGTTTACCCTGATTCTTCTCTCCCTCCCTTTTTGTTGTGATTACAGGCATTCAAAAAAAGCAATTTTGTCTGCAAATGCAATAATCCACACTGGTTTCTCCTGATTTTTTAAAAAAAGAAGAACCTTCCCATTGGTTTGTGAAGTCAGGCACCTACATAGCTTTGAGAATCGAAATCTCTATCACATCAAATGTTAGTGATGTTTGTGAAGATCACTATTTATCTGTATGTTTTATCTTTGTTTTTAACAGCTGTAATCATAATTAAATCCCAACATTGCTGTTGTGGTTCATGTTAAAGTTTCTTGCTTTGCAGTGGCATAGCTGAGACAGCGATCAATCTCTGGAGCTGCTAATTAAAGGACAAACATTCACAGCAGAGAACTATAAAAAAATGTGTTTGTTGTGGGATACTAAGTGCTAAATGTAAATGCAGGCATCTAACAAGAGAAGCAGTAGCAACACGGGCAAAATAATTTCAATTCTACAAACAAAAGAAAAGAAAGCTTCAGCAAATGCAGTTATTAAAAAGAAATGCCAGTGTCGCTTCCTCAGGCTCAGCATGTTCTCTGCTGCCTGGTAGGGTGAGGGGCTCTGCTCCAGCAAAACCCCAAAGTCTTGACATGTCCTGATATGAACAGCCGGAAAGGTGGCCTGGTTGTGAGGGTGAAAATTACTGAGCAAAATAAATTTTTCTGCTGAAAAATACTGACAGAGAAAGGTCTGCCAGCCTGGAACTGTGAGATGGGGATGAGGCCTGGGAACCAGAAACACCTTTGAGAAGTACAGTTGGCATCTTTGTCAACTTATCAGCTGGAAAAAAAATTGAAACAGTCTGGGAAAATAAAACTGATCTAAAAGAACAGAAAACAGCATCATCTATTGGCTGTTACAGATGAAATATTGAAATTAACAGCATCTCTTGGCTGCTTAAGGTAGTGATGTCCAACACCTTCCAATGCCTCTATGATATGAATTTACTTTTTTTCTGCAAAATGAAGCCTGTCTCTCTGAGAACTTCTCATGCCATATGCATGTACTTTTCCTTCCCTGAACAGCTTGAATCCTGCACAAGCTGTCCATGAGCTCTCAGATGCTCAGCAGGGATACTTGGCTGACTCCACAACAATTAACATCTCTGAAGCAAGGTTCCATCTATTTTTTTTATTGGCCCCCTTTTGGGCCCAGGATTCAGGATTGTCCTCCCACCTGTGGGATGGTCGGATCCCTCTCTGTGATCAGTTTGTCCTTTCCTTTGGTATGGTTCCCTTTCTGAAACCTGTCTAATTCACTTCATATTAGAGGACCAACAAAGCTGAAGCTGATGAAGGGGCTGGAGAACAAGTTGTATGAGGAGCAGCTGAGGGAACTGGGGTTGTTTAGCCTAGAGAAGAGGAGGCTGAGGGGAGACCTTATTGCTCTCTACAACTACCTGAAAGGAGGTTGCGGAGAGGAGGGTGCTGACCTCTACTCCCAAGTGACAGGGGACAGGACAAGAGGGAATGGCCTCAAGATCCTCCAGGGGAGGTTCAAACTGGATATCATGAAAAAAATTTCACAGAAAGGGTCATTGGGGACTGGCAGAGGCTGCCCAGGGAGGCGATTGAGTCACCACCCCTGGAGGCGTTTAAAAGACTGGCGGATGAGGTGCTCAGGGACTTGGTTGAGTGGTTGATAGGAATGCTTAGACTCAATGATCCAAGAGGTCTTTTCTAACCTGATGATTCTGTGATTCTTTGATATCAGGGTTGGTTCTGGCTGTACAATTTGTTGCTGCTATCATCAGCTGCTGCCATTCTACTGATTGATACTATATTATTGATGCCTGATCATAATTTGTAATAGCTTTATGTGAGTATATAGTCACTTTCTTAATCATAGGTAAATGTGCTATTGGTGATTATTGTGGTATTTGTGGCAATCTGTAATAAAGTAGAGAAATTTCAAGGATAAAAGCCTCTGTGTGTCTGTGTATTATGGAGCCCTGTGAAAGCATGGTTGTGACCCCTACCTGCCCACAGGCTGGGTAGCCCTTTAGGTCATGACATATTCCCAGGCACGTGTTTAGTTTCCCTCAGTGTACTCCATAATGCTGTTGGAAATGCAAGTGAACCCAAAGGCAAGCATGTGACAAAACATTTTGCTGGATGTACATGAAACTGTAAAAATCAACAGCGTCCCACCAACAGACAGGATCCTGTTGGAGGTTCAAGGAAGGGGAAATACACCTGCATTAGTCAAGTGGCGTGTCACCCACTAAAGGTGTTTCAGACTAGACTGCTCTCTTAATTCAGTTCTACTGTGTTGCAGGATCAGGCAGCTGAGCACGTGGCTACTCCCAAGGACAGCGGCAGCTGAGGAAACAATGAGTGATCTGAACACTTGTCCCTCGTAAGCTGGTGGAAAAGAGACTGCCCACTACTACTTCTTGTTTTTCTCAGTGATGGTGTTAGTTGGTCATAGCTAAAGGTGCAGGTGTAGTGATGTAAAGCATTTAGGTGGTGTTGAGCAGAAAATATTTGGCACCAGGCCTCCTAGCCTGGCTATGAAGAAAGAAAACTAGTGGGTAAAATCTAAATAAGTATTTACCAAGTTAGAGTTCAAAACATTAAACTTCATTTTACATGAATGTATACATTAATTTTAGCTTCTCTAAATGACTTTTATTTTGATGTAGGTAGACATTGGCTGGGTAATAAATACGTGCAATATAGATGTATACAGATTTTGGCAGAGTAACATATAATTTTTTCATGATGTTACCAGGAGTCACTCATGTAGCTCATGAATGCGTGACTTACATTTCCAGCATGAAATCAATGGAGTTACACATAGAACTGCACTCCTTTCTAGGTTCCCCCCCTATTTTCAGACACCTAGTTAGCTAAAATTGCATTAATTACAATCTGATTTATTATGACAAAGCACCTGCCCACCTATGTACCTGCTGTGAATATGTCTGCTTTAAAAAGCAAGAAAGAGAAGAGCCAAAAAGAAACCAAAATAAGCATATTCGGTTGCACGAAGCTTTAGTTTATGCAAACATCCTCCTTGCAGTGGAAAGCTACTGCAAAACTCCTTTTCTACCATTAGCTCACAAGATGCCTGCCAGCATAAAACAGCCCTGCCTACTACACCATTTTCAAAAATAAATACATCCTGTCTTTAATGGTATTTCAGTCTGAGTTCATTAAGTTCATGTTGTCTCTGAAGTCATTGATAGAAGAGGTTTCAACAGGCAGGGTGGGTGTGGGTGGGTTTACAGTTACTGTACTGCGTTTGGAAATGCCAGGGATAAATTTCCACAGACTGTAATGGAAGAATCACCCATCCGAGACAGCTCCCATATCATCCTGCATATCTCAGAAAATATGAAGCAGGGAGGTAGCAGGGGGGGTGGGGGTGGTGGAGGGGAAGAGTTTTCATATGAAACAAATATTGAATGAATACACTCAGATAAAGATGAACACAGCAGAAAATTTCCCCTCTAAGACAAATTAGGCTGCAAGAAAGACTATTATTAGTCTGTCCCCTCTGGCATCTAGTCTTTGGGCCTCACCCCCATAATCCAAACAGTATTCTGAATGTACTTGCAAATCTCATTTCTTTTATTTTATTTGGTGCTTACATTATCTCAACAGCTGTAATTTGATTTGGGAGGTTTTTTATTGTAATTGATGCATCCTTTAAAAAATCATTAGTCTTTTTATAGATTAAAACCATAATTGAGTTTTTTCTGCTTTCTTATCCTCTGTTTCATCGTATATGCAGATTGTGCTTTTTCTTGTGAAGGTTAAGTCAACGCTATAGTTTTAAATATTTGTGGAAAACTGACTGATTTTTTTTTTCCCATCTGTTGTGCTAAAATAAAATTATTCTTTTAATAGAAGCAAATATCTCTTTTTCAGAGAGTGCACTCTAAGAACTTTGTTCTGGATTCCATCAGAACTGCATGGCTCCACATGGCTACAGACCCTCCTGGTGCAGAGTCATGTGTGAAGTTGAAAGTAACTGGTTTTAGTGTTCATTTCATTTTCCAGGTATTCACTCAGATAATTTAAATAAAAAATATCTGACAGATTTCATATGGAGAGTAAATTGCATGCACGCGTGCAAGGTCAAGTAGTTAAAGCTTCTCACTGGAATCAGGGAGTACATTCTTTGGTTAAATATGTACAGATGTCTTTGCCTGATCAGACTGTGGATCTGATCCTTTGCTGCTGAAGTGAATGCCGCATCTACCATTAAATCAGGATTATTCCAGAAACAATTTCTTTCTAATTTTCAGTTAACTAGTAAACACAAGAGAATCGAGAAATAGGAGAAAAAGACCCTCAAATATTACCACACAACGGGCAAGGTTATACTGAACCCTCTATAACAAGCCTGTATCTTGCATTACTTGCATGCCAGAGACTAGAAAATGCCAGCTCTTGCACTGTTCATTATATTTTATTTTATTTTCCTTGGAAGTAAAGAAGTCTGACTTGGTTTTCCAGTTTTCAGGAACATTATAATTACTGAATTTTTGTGTAGCTTCTGTTTTCTGGGAGTCAGGATGACAGAACAGCATCAAGAAGGCACTGACTGGGTGTTGTGGTTTGAGCTAAATTGTAGTCAGCTTTGTGACTCTAACTCAGTCTCACCTAAGTAACTTAATTTTCTGAAAGCTAACTACACGTTTTTTGGAGAGTTTCTCTTTGGAAGTGATAACACAAGGCATTAGCATGCAGAAAAGCTGATGCTTATACTTATTCCTGTAGGCCATCCTCAAGCTAGTGAAAAAGGGCCGCACCTGCAAGGAGGGGTGGACAGGACAGGTGACTCTAAACTGACTAACAGAGTATTTCATCCCATATATGTCATACTTGGTACGAAATTGAGAGATCAGGAGGGTCTCGCCCTTCTGCGATGGCAAATGACCAGTGAGGACCTTGTCTGTCTATTGCTCCTGATCCTGGATGCATGCATTCCTGAAACCAGTTCCTGAGTCCAGCTCCCTGCTAGCCATGGACCCTTTCCCTCATGTCTGCTCTACAGTCTTTGTGGTGACGTATAGTCATCGAGGGGTAGGAGTACGATCTTGTATATTTTTATATCTTTTATTACTTTCTAAGTATTTTCACCATTATTATTATTATTGTTAACAACAACAATAATAATATTATTTCATTAAAACTGTAGTTTTAGTTTCCAATCTGCAAGTCTTCTCCCTCTCATTTTCCTTTTCTCTATTGGTACAGGAAAGGGAATTTAGACTCTAACTGCATGCTTTTACCTGCCAGAATTAGCTGGGTTAGGGCTAAGCTGTGACACTGGGTGTAGTTGGACCATGTCCCATCCAAACGCGGAGACTGGAACCCCCCTGCTGGTACCAGACACCCAGCAGAGATGGCTACAGGCAGAGGAGGTGCTGAAGCATCTGTACCACAGTGAAATGTAGATGTGTAAGTCTCCACGTTCATTATCCCACAGATCTAGTTCCCACTGGAGGCACCTAATCTCTGTTATTACTGCATTATTTGTCTTGAGAATTCCCCAGGTGCCCAGAGTGTGCAACCCTGCAAATACACAGAATGGCCCAGTACTGCCAGTGCTGAACATCCTGGACTCTCCAATTTGGTAAATCTTTTACTTATCTGAGATCAAAAATCAGACTAAGACTCCTGAGGCACTCTGTCCAGAAATTCTCACAGCATACTTGCCTGGCTGCACCAAAATCAGACTCTACAGAAAATGCAGTTGTGGCCATCATCTTCATTTGAAGTTTAATGACCAGGATACACTTCTATGGCCTTTTCCCCCCCCCACTTCTTGAAATTCTGTCACTCTGAAGGGGAAGAGAGGAGACTATCCTAGTGTAAAGAAATCGCCACTTCAGAGAAGACCACACTTAGCTGAAAGAGTGAAGGAGCCTGTGTTTCCTTTCTCTGTTTCCCATTGTTTGTACATTTTGTCCATAACCTTTCATTGAAAATGCAAGGCAGTTCTTGGACCAGGAACTGGAACAAAAATCTACCCAGCAAACCACACCCCTGAAGTCTCGCTTGCCTTCCAGTCTGATGAACCTCAAATTCTCCTCAGGCAGAGAAGGAACTAAATGTTAATGCCCATGAGCTGTGAAGCTCAAGAACTTCCTGAGACAAATGTGATTTATATTTAATAACCCTCAGTGAATTTAATTTCACTGGCAATTTCAGTCTCCACTATATCCTTTTTTGAGGTCTGGTTTTAGATTTCTGCTAGGAAGAGGATTCAAGACACATTGCCCTTCTTCAGCTTTGCCAGTGATTAATTTCAAGAACTTCCATCTGAAGACTGATGAGTTTTGAGGAGTCCCTAGTTTGCATGGGAAAACTAGGCAATCGGCTCTCTGTTCTGGATTCCTGAGGAGGCGTAATCAACATGACTTCAGTTGAGCTGCATTGAAGATCTCAATGAAAACTTCAGGAAGAAGAAGAAATATATACTAGTAACAGAGCCTGCTAAACTGAAGGAACTAATTTAAGTATAGAGTTGGGCTGCTATTTCCTAAAATGTAAAATATTAGGGTTAAGCAGTTGGCAGGTACACGAGGGGCAGAAAGAAATACTTCTGATAGAGTCTACTAGTTATTAAAATTTCATGATATTTAGATAAAAGATAGAAGAAATCAACCAAATAGGCGTGTGCATGGGTGGAAAAATTTTTTTTCTCTTAATTGATTCAGTTGACTGAATAGCAGTGGTTTTCAGTGTCAGATAAGCAAGTGACTATTGAGGGGAATCATTATGTCTGGGCTTACACTTCCTTTCAGTGGAAACTCCTATTAAGATGTAAGTGCCTACAGAAGTAAAGCTTTTAGCCTCTCCCTGCTATTACAGTTTATCATTTTGAATGCCATTTCAGCATAGTGAGCCGAGTAAGGCTCACAGATGAAGTGGGATACAGATTACTTTTGCACAGCTAATACATTGCTAATTGCACCTAAATAAATATTGAAACAAGAATTTCTAATAACATTAGCCATTACTTTCTTTTAAATACGCTTTACTGGAGGACTATTCAGAACCATAATCACAATTTCAAGTATAATGATGCAGAAATAAAGGGAGTTTTTATTATTTTTAGGTTTCAGTAATGAGGCAAAATAAGAAGTCTTTTTTAGCTGTTTGCCTACAAAGGGCCAGTGCAAACATTCAGTAACATGGAAGTTTCTGCCATTAATAATAAATACAGACATCCTGATGAACTCATAGACCTGAGTTAACTTCTTTTTTCACTCTGGAGAAGCTATAGAAAATTGAAAATCTCCACAGAGGCTTTCTATATGGCGATATAGAAAAACTATACAGATGTTGCTCTGCTTGTTTGTCATGAGGGCTGGAAAAGAATGACCTTCCTAAAGTGAGAAAAATTCCCTGCAGGAGCTAATACAAGCTGGTCTCAAACTTAGACCTCTTGCCCATTTTTCAGCTACCTGTCACCACTAGTCTTCTCTGGCTAGGCCCTCTCCTACCTTTCCCAGGATCACACACCCCATGTATTCTCCAAGCTGACACATCTCCTAGAGCTAGGACTCTCCTTCTGCAGCTATGTGTCCTCAGCCAGGGTCCCCACTGCCAGAAATAGCACCTGTAACTCTTCCCTTGTCCAAAGGGGAATTTGCAGCTCAGGACAGCTGGAAGGAGGAGAGTGTAGTCATATTTCAGCACCACAGGGAAGTAATAGTAGAAGAGAGTTGTGTTGTGCTGATCCATACTAGAGTAACTTGCTCATTTTATGATACTCTGACCTACACTGGAGGCACATTGCAGATGCTCTGGGACATATCTCCTTTTGCTACTCGCTATTAGGAAGCAGAGCACCTTGGGGCCTGTCCAATAGCCTAAGTAGTTGTGTTTGGCAGCATGCTAATGTTGGGCATGTTCTGGACAGTTTTCTCTAGCAGGGCATCTCTAGACATATTACAAGGAGGACAGGAAAGTCTTTTCCTGAGAACACTGTTGAGGTAATACTTAACCAGCCAAGTTGACATAAATAGTGAACCTTTCCCCCCAGGGCTCAGTGCTGGGTCCAGCCCTGTTCAATATCTTCATCAATTGCCTGGATGAAGGCATTGAGTGCACCCTTAGCAAGTTTGCAGATGACACTGAGCTGGAAGATAGTGTCAATCTGCTGGAGGGCAGGAGGCTCTGCAAAGGGACCTGAACAGGCTGAGTCCAATGGCATGAGGTTTAACAAGGCCAAATGCCGAGTTCTGCACTTGGGGCACAACAACCCTATGCAGAGCTACAGACTAAGAGAAGAGTGGCTAGAAAGCTGCCTGGAGGAGAAGGACCTGAGGGTGTTGGTTGACAGCCGACTGAACATGAGCCAGCAGTGTGCCCAGGTGGCCAAGAAGGCCAATGGCATCTTGGCTTGTATCAGAAATGGCGTGACCAGCAGGTCCAGAGAGGTTATTCTCCCTCTGTACTCGGCACTGGTGAGACCACACTTCGAGTACTGTGTTCAGTTCTGGGCCCCTCACCACAAGAGGGATGTTGTGGCTCTGGAGCGAATCCAGAGAAGAGCAACGAAGCTGGTGAAGGGGCTGGAGAACAGGCCTTATGAGGAGCGGCTGAGAGAGCTGGGGTTGTTTAGCCTGGAGAAGAGGAGGCTGAGGGGAGACCTCATTGCTCTCTACAACTACCTGAAAGGAGGTTGTGGAGAGGAGAGAGCTGGCCTCTTCTCCCAAGTGATAGAGGACAGGACAAGAGGGAATAAATAGCCTCAAGCTCCACCAGAGGAGGTTCAGGCTGGACATCAGGAAAAAAAAGGGCCATTGTGCACTGGAACAGGCTGCCCAGGGAGGTAGTTGAGTCACGATCTCTGGAGATGTTTAAAAGATGGGTGGACGAGGTGTTCAGGGGCATAGTTTAGTGGTTGATAGGAATGGTTGGGCTCAATGATCCTGGAGGTCTTTTCCAACCTGATTCTAAGATTCTCTGATTTGATCAGTAATGCGTTAGCATTTAATGTCTAGGCCTCTGCCTTCCCAGGCAAGGTCACAAATACAGAGAAGCTTCTTACAGGATGCAGCACATGGACCCATGAAATAATAAAATGAGAGGACGAGTTACCCATCCTCACTTGAATACGTTCTGAAAAATACAGTCTCAATACACTGTATAGTGACAACGCAGACATAGGTGGTAAAGCTCCTTTATATCATTACAACACATTTGGAGGCAAAATAGTTGCTACTGGGCTTATGTTCTCTCTGGAAGATAAAACATTTGCGTTTCTAAAATCATAATAAGCTGTTCATTTGCACCTGGGTTTGTGGTCCCAGGGCTGTTGTATACACATACAGATTGATGCATGCTTGCCCAAAAGATTAAGCAGCAAGTTTTTTTTAGAATCATGTCCTAATATATATGACCGTAAAAATCTAGGGGAAATTACTACAGCCTTATATGCATCATGTGCTTATCATTTGTATAGATTTCATCTTATTTTAGAATTCACATGTACATACTTGTGATAGGTACCACAATCTTCAATATACTTACATTGAAAAAGAGGAAACTTCAATGCTGCTGACACACGTCCTGTTTCAAATTTCTTGTCAAGTCATGAAACTCGGAGGCCAAGTCCCCCAAAATCTGTGGTATACTGTTTTAATTAATTGTTAGATATGCTATTAGTTGTATCCAACGATAATTACAGAGAGTATAAGGAGAGTGGGAGAGAGGAATGGAAAAGGGAGTGATGGCTGTAAAAAAAGAAGCCTGGCCTGCTGGTGTTTTCCTGGCTTCGGCTGCCATCTAGCGTGCATCTAGGCACACGGGAGGTACACGACTCTGTCACATCTGGGTGAATCTTCTCAAGAGACTGAGGTCCATTTGTGTACACAGGCAGAATAGCACAGAACCACCTCTCCGCAGTACAGCAGAGGGGGGAGATTTACCACAGCAAGTTCCTATGAAATTAATTTTTAAGTGTGTGAGGTAGCATCACTTTGACTCCTTTAACTGCTTCACATGGTTTTAAGCGTGGTCTCTACTGAGCTATGGGCAGATGTTAAAACATAAACTGCCTGTTCCAGATGCTGTGGATGGCTTCGAAATGTGGCAGGTTTTGTTTGTCCTGCTGTTGTAGCAGGTGGGCATGGAGATTTCAGAAGCTCGTGATATTTGAGAAGGCACAGATCTTTGTGAGAATATTGTACAAACCAAAGAACGATGGGACAGGCTACACTCATTGTGACTTTTGGTGCAGGACAAGCAGTAATCCAGAGCTTCGATGGATTATGTTGTCCAGGAGATCTGGCTGACTCTGGCAGAGATTCTTGAGGTGTCACATCACTGACAGTATCCTCTGCTGATGGGAGTTTGTGCAGGCAAAAGAAGCCATGTGAACTGCTGTAGATCCAAAACCCATGTCCCGTTGGAAAGTTGCCCGTCAGCACTTTAGCAACAGGATCAGAGTTTTGAAGCAATTACTTCACTCAGAGGTAATGAGTAGAGCTGAATCACCAGCTGGCTTTGAGAGCATGGGAAGATGATCAGAGTAAGAAATAGACCTCCCTTATCTAAATTGCTTCATATAGACATCACAGGTTGACATTACATATCTAGCCAGAATGTCTAGTTCATAAAGAGGCATTAATTATGCAGATTTAAAACTATAGCTTTGAGTCACAGATATTATGAGGCATAGTCCATATCTCATTGCAGGGGCTGGTAGTGAGGGGTAGGGGAGACTTTTTCTGTAGGGCTGGACAAGAGCCTGAAGACTTTTATGACTTTGCCTTTGGCAGTATTTCACACTGGGAAAAGCTCTTAAAGGCTGAAGCTACCGCAACACTCTGCTTTGAAGAAGGAGCAAGGCTTAGCAAGTTTTCATAGAAAACAACCACAAACGATTAGCAAATCAATAAATGGAGAGGGCCAGAGAACGGGGATAATAGCCAGGATAGTAGGCTAAGGCTACTGCCCCTTTTTTGTATGTACCAGTGCCACCTGTTTTGTAGTATTGATAGTTTTAGTACTGCTAAATATCAGTACTCCTACTCCAAAGACCTTTGTCAAGAATAAGATCCTTTAATTTCCAGTAGTACTGGAATTTTTCACTTGCTTTAGGTGCTGAATCCGTCCACCTGATCTCCTTGCATTTGTAAGCTTTGAGTGTTCTTCACTCAGAGTTAAGACTCAAATAAACTATAGCAGGATTTGCCAGCTGAAGTCACAAGTTGTTCACTGAAAGCTATATAAGAAAGCTTCCCGAGTACTGGACTGGCCTTCATGAGGAATATTCATGATCTTAATTTGACAGTCTACCTATCCAATCTGTTTGTCTCATTGACCAGCAAAAGCTATCTTGTAACTAACTATACAACTTTATCTTAAATTATTACAGAATCACAGAATCACAGAATAACCAGGTTGGAAGAGACCCACTGGATCGTCGAGTCCAACCATTCCCACCAATCCCTAAATCATGCTCCTAAGCACCTCATCTACCCTAACCTTAAACACCTCCAGGGAGGGTGACTCAACCACCTCCCTGGGCAGACCGTTCCAATGCCTAATCACCCTCTCCGTGAAGAACTTTTTCCTAATCTCAAGGCTAAATCTCCCCTGGCGGAGCTTGAGGCCATTCCCTCTCATCCTGTCCCCTGTCACTTGGGAGAAGAGGCCAGCACCCTCCTCTCCACAACCTCCCTTCAGGTAGTTGTAGAGAGTAATAAGGTCTCCCCTCAGCCTCCTCTTCTCCAGGCTAAACAACCCCAGCTCTCTCAGCCGCTCCTCATAAGGCCTGTTCTCCAGCCACTTCACCAGCTTTGTTGCTCTTCTCTGGACTCGCTCCAGAGCCACAACATCCTTCTTGTGGTGAGGGGCCCAGAAATGAACACAGTACTCGAGGTGCCGTCTCACCAGTGCCGAGTACAGGGGGAGAATAACCTCCCTGGACCTGCTGGTCACGCCGTTCCTGATACAAGCCAAGATGCCATTGGCCTTCTTGGCCACCTGGGCACACTGCTGGCTCATGTTCAGTTGGTTGTCAACCGGCACCCCCAGGTCCTTCTCCTCCTGGCAGCTTTCCAGCCAGGTTTCTCCTAGTTTGTACCTCTGCTTAGGGTTGTTGTGCCCCAAGTGCAGGACCCGGCATTTGGCCTTGTTAAACCTCATGCCGTTGGTCTCAGCCCAGCAGTCCAGCCTGTTCAGGTCCCTTTGCAGAGCCTCCCGACCCTCCAGCAGATCGACACTTCCTCCCAGCTTGGTGTCATCTGCAAACTTGCTAAGGGTGCACTCAATGCCTTCATCCAGGTCATTGATAAAGACATTAAACAGGACTGGACCCAGGACTGAGCCCTGGGGAACCCCACTTGTCACTGGCCTCCGGCTGGATTTAACTCCATTTACCACCACCCTCTGGGCCCAGTCATTTAATTAGTTTTTCACCCAGGAGAGTGTGCACCCGTCCAGGCCAGAGGCCGACAGTTTCCGAAGCAGAATGCTATGAGAAACTGTATCAAAGGCTTTACTGAAGTCCAGGAAGACCACATCCACAGCCTTTCCCTCGTCCAAGAGTTTAGTCACTCGGTCATAGAAGGTGATCAGATTACTCTGGCAAGACCTGCCTTTCATGAACCCGTGTTGACTGGGCCTGATCACCCGGTTCTCTTGCAAGTGCTTCTTGATAACACTCAAGATCATCCGCTCCATGACTTTCCCCGGTACCGAGGTCAGGCTGACAGGCCTGTAGTTTCCCGGATCCTCCCTGCGCCCCTTCTTATAGATGGGCACGACATCAGCCAGCCTCCAGTCCAGCGGAACCTCCCCAGTCATCCAGGACTGCTGGAAGATGATGGAACGGGGTTTGGCCAGCACATCCGCCAGTTCCCTCAAAACTCTTGGGTGGACTCCATCCGGCCCCATAGACTTGTGGGCATCTAGCTGGGCAAGCATATCTCTAACCACCTCCTCTTGGACCTTGGGAATCTCATACTTCTCATCCAACCCCTGGGGCTGTGCACAGAGGGAACAATTTTCCTTACTGTTAAAGACTGAGGCAAAGTAGGCATTGAGCACTTCAGCCTTGTCTTCATCCACTGTTACTGTTGTTCCCTCTGCATCTACTAGGGACTGGAGATTCTCCCTAGTCCTCCTTTTGCTGTTGATGTATTTGTAGAAAGACTTTTTGTTGTCTTTCACAGACTTGGCCAATCGCATTTCTAGTTGGGCCTTAGCCCTCCTGACTTTTTCCCTGCACGTTCTCACTTCCTCCCTATAGTCCACCCAGGGTGCCTGCCCCTTCCTCCAGAGGTCGTAGACCTTCCTCTTCCTATTGATGTCTCTTAGGACCTCCCTACTCAACCACGCTGGCTTCTTACCCCGCCGGCTACTTTTCCGGAACTTGGGGACGGCTTTCTCCTGAGCTGCTAGGAGTTCCTTAAGATGATTACCTCTGTCACTCCATCCTTCAAAGCAATAAAACCAGGTATTTTATTGTTCTGAACATTCAGGGACTACCTCTCATATACAATCTTTCAAAAGCATTTTAATTACACAGCAATCACAAGCTCTCTGTTTGACTAACACAAAGAACACCGCAAAAATTTGCCAAAATTGCAGGCTAGCACAGAACCAAAACAAAAATGCCTTTAAACTTAATAATTAAATTTCAGTGTCCTTTCACATGATAAAAGAAGTGGCCACATACTAAATTAAGAGTTCAATGAGAAGAAAATACTTAGCAAAGTAGCAAACAGGGATTTCTGATCCCCTTGAAAAGGAGACTGAAGTTAAAAAGCAGACAATTGATAAAACCTGCCATTTAAAGCAGGTTTAAATTAGGCTGATCTCCAACACAAAGCAAGATGTCCAAGATGGGAAATTCACATAATTTTGACTTGATGAGCATTATTAGAAAACTTAACAGCGAGAAAGCTACATACTCTAATGACCTGAGGGCCTCCAAAACAAATCACAGGCACATAACCTGCAAAGTTTGAGCTGAGGTTGGAGACGATTAATGGACCATGATCTCATTGGAAGGTGTTGGAACAGTCACTCTAAAAATCTACTGCAGGTGTATACATAAAGTCACTTCTTTAAAGGCACAACAGTTTATGATCCGTGTACATCAGGGTCTAAGAAAATAAAGTATTCAACACAGAGGCAGTCAAGTCCACAAATCCAGCTTGCTAAAGCATATTTATTTCAAATGTGTTCTCCCATCTCAAGTATTCTTTATACATGTCCCCATTTCACAAATAAATCAGTTTTTAAAAGTCACGCAGGATTTGTTATACAATAGCCACGGAAATGGTATTGTAGACATACTTCTAAGAAATAATGATGATCCCATCCCACATCATTTACAGCCATAAAGTTAATAAAGTGAAATGCTCAAAATTTTCTACTCTTGTCAATGGGAATTTAAAAAGTAAAATTAAGGTTAAGCCTGGCTTTTTGACAAGACACTTAAATGGCAGGCTGAACTCCTTAACAAGAATCATCTGACATTTGATACAACTTCAAATTAAATATTTCTATAAAATCTGCAAAAATCAACTGATGTAAAAGACTGAAATATATCACAAGAGACTTGTTGCAATTTCCAAGACAGAGAACACCATTTTCCAAAATAAAACCAGTCAAAGTACAAAAAGTCAGGCTTTCCAAAGCATTGCTGTGTCTTGACTGGACCACCAGCAAGACAACTTTCTATAGGAAACTTCAGATAGAGAAAATCAGTTTAAAGACTGATCTAAGTTAAATCTTCTTCTTAAAGTGCATTAATTATTTGAACAGTGCACTGATACTTTTCACAATCTTAAATACAAAAACTTCAAAGACCAGTATAGTTTTGAAGTTTAGAACAACTGACACCAAGAATGCAATTACTAACATTTCCTAGATTTACAAACCCTTTAGGTTTAGATATTTATCTTCTTTTGTGCCTGTACACTCTAGAACACAATAGAAACCTGATTCTCGTTGGTCACTGCTTTGATAACTTACAGATATCAATGTAAAATATCTGGGCGGTGGACTGGGTTTTTTGCCAGCTGAGTAACTGAACACTTTCCTGGATTTTAACAATTCCTCAGACTTTGAAACACAGTCATCCATGAAGAAACCCAAGTAAAATTAACAGGAATTACAAGTGCAAATAATAAGACAGAGGACCTAGTATCAGCTGATTCCAATGGTCAAATGTAAATCATATTTCATCTTAATTTAGAGTAAGTCCATTTGGTGATAGAAGGTATGCTCAGAACTTATTTGTGGGAGATACATATGTTTTCCAGCACAATAACTATTATTTTTTCAAATGTAATGATTTTACAAGCGTATTGGCCACATAAAAGACTAAAGAAGAGATCATGTTTCTCTACTGTAAGACAGGTAAAAATGATGACTACAGAAACAGTAACAGCTAAGTAATAAAGGCTTTAAATCAGAGCAAGAATGATGGACAACTAAAAAGTTTTGGAAAGGTGCAAGTACCTCTACAAAAGCAGTAATAAGGTAAAGGAATGGACAGATTGATGACACTAAAGAAAGCAACAAAGGAGATACAGAGAGACTGGATAAACAATATTCTTCCACCCTTTTGGGTTCAGGATCAGATGTGACGACCTGGTGTTAAAACAGTGAATTCTGCTTTTCTACTTATGGAACTAGAGATTTTTATTTATCTATACATCAGAATGTCTTGCTATGACTTCCAGTGCAGTATACAACTTGAAAATATTAGTTGAACATATTTGCTTCTTTTCATAAATTTTTATATAACCATGATGTTAACTAAAACACTTAATTTTAAAAGCTTACTTAAAATGTTGGTCCAATCTCGAATCACTACTTAGCAGTCACACCGGTACAGAAATACTACCATCTATTTAACTATCTTTTTACCAAGTTCAAGGTGTATAACAACCACTACACAGGAATACGACAAAACATTATGCAATTTCATTTAAGGTGTAGTTTTGGTATTCAGTTAGCTGCATCATCCCTTTTCAGAGGAATTATTTGTAATGCTTTGGCTATTCTCTCTCCTATAGCTCGACTACTTGCTGCAATTATTCTTCGAGACATCAAATCAAATGGTCCACCTAGAAATCAAAGCAAGAAAAGAAACCAGCTTATATCTGCAGAAAATTAGAAATTGGTAAGAAAATAAGCATTGAAAAAATGGAGTGTAAATGATACATCACTATTTAGAATGAAGTTTTGTCCTGGTTAAAAATGCATTTAACACAGCACATATCTCGTATGAGCTATGTTTAAATTCTCTTCAGTGCATGTTTTCTGGGTTTTTTTCACTCTTCCAGGTGCTCAGTGAAGAGAGTAAAGATTGTCTTGTAGCTTAAGGACATACAATTGACACTCTCTTTGCTTGCTAACCAGATGGGAACTCTGTTCAGTAGTGAAAAGAGGCTTGAAAAACCTCTTTGCCTTCTCATGGTAGCTATGTTTTGTTCCAAATTAACTATTCAAAAAGGACAAGAGAGTATCATGCACATCCATGCATTTACCTGATACATCTAGCAGAACTCCACCTGCTTCAGTAACAATAATTCCAGCCCCTGCCATATCCCAGCAGTGAATTCCCATTTCATAATAGGCATCAGCTCCGCCTGTTGCCACAAGGCACATGTTCACAGCTGCTGTACCAACGGCTCTAATCCTAAAGGAGGCATGGTTGTTTTTTTAATTGAGAACAGTTTGTAAGAAAGCCACAATGTCTGTGTATGCTGCTCAAAGAACACAAAAGCATCTATGCAGAGAGAACAAACCTAGAGAAAATGTGATGAAATGCTGCAGTGAAACAAATAAAAAACTGGGAATAAAGTTTTGTTTAAGTAGCTAAAAGAGCTCTGCAAATATAGCAAATTTCCAGAAATAAAACCTTCAAATTCTATTTAACAATTTTGTTTTATATTGAAACACATCTGAAACAACTTCTTAGCATAAAACATATAACTGGAGGTATCTGTCTACCTGTGAAACAATAACAGATATTGTACTCTGTTTTTTGAATACAAGAATTCAATTAGAGTGTACACAGTTCTCTGTACTGAAAAACTATTACTTCAGTTTCCCTGGCGGTGCTCACTAAGCAGCTCTGACGTGCAAAAAACCCTAACAGCACTAGTCACAAAAAGCGTAGATATGGTCTGTATAACTTCACCAAAACCCCTTGTGTTATAAATTCCAGCTCCTTTTGGATATGTTGATGCACTCAGTAAGTGTGACTTGTACAAATATTTGCAGTTATTTCACTTTTCAGTAAAATGTACATTAAATTGTAAATTATAGCATTGAAGTTAGAGCAAAAAGCAACCTACACCAACGCCTGTCTCCTGTCAACAAAATACCAACGTTGAACTCACAGCATATCTAAAATGTATGCCCTACTTACATTTTAGCATATATTCTTTAACAGTATCAAAAGACTTTTTGAAAGCACAAAAAGCACTAGATGTCAAAACGAGAATCTTGAGAATCTCAGCAAAAGAAAAAAATACAATCCCCTTTGAGATCAGAAAAATGAACAGGGTTCAGTATCAAAAAAAAGGTCTAATGAAACCACCCTTAGACATAAAATAGTTTTCAGAAACAGACACAAAATGGTTTGCAGGCTTTGGCTTAACTAAAGGAGAGGAAGCGGGGCAGTTTATGGACAATTTCAACTACGTGGACAAATTAAAAAAAATCATACAGCACTGAAAGAAAAAAGGGAAATGTACTTTTGACTTCTAATGTAAATAAAAAAACAATGATTTTCAGTACTATGGGAAAAAGAAACTAAGAAATGTTGTATAGTTCCTATTTATCCAGTTTTACTCCTTGTATGTTTCTGGGAATAAAAAGCACAAAATTGTATTTCATAGTAAATACAATATATTTTAGTCTTAAAAAATCAAATGTGCTTCACTCCTCAATACTGATTATTAAAGTTCCCTTATATATGTCCCAGCTTGAAAAAGCTAAACCTCCTCAGAGTTCCTCTGCAGAAGCTACTAGGCAAAAACATTTAAAACACATTTCACATTTAAGGTGTTAGGTATTATGCAATCAAGCCCTCCCAAAAATGATCATATTTACAATATAACACTATCAGTAAATATAAAAACCAGGAAGTGTCTTACCCATGGATAGGAATACTGAGAAGTCTTTCCATGTTGGAAAGGATTATTTTTATAGTCTCTGGATCACGATTTGATCCCAATTCTGTTACTAGAAGGGATTTTGTAATGTCTGGGAAAGAAACAAAACTTCATTTATCCAACAATACAACTTATATAATAACATAATTAGCAGACTTTATTTCACTGCTTTCTTACAAGATTGAATCAAATTAAGGTGTTTTAATAAAATATTACATATATTGAATGACTAAAAATCTATTCTGATAAGGAAAATGGCAGAAAAAAGTAAAATACAGCAAACAAAGCATGACCTGATTCAATTGTGCATATACACTAATTGATGTCATTAGTAAATAAAATTCTATTGCTATTAAAATTAGAACAGTCCTTAGATCTCCAACATGACCTATCGCATTTCTAAAGGTCCTACTTTAAGTGTGGATTTTACTTTGCATAGGGGAGTAAGTACATAAGACTGATACTGATTTAACCAGAAGAAGCTGAATTTTTTGGTAGATTTGTTACAGACTCTAAAGAACAATAACTGGTGGATTACAGAGATATGGGGAAGAAAACACCCAACCAGTCAAACAAACCACAACACACAGACACACAGGTAATAAAAACTTCAATTGTCGAGTCTTGATTTTGCAAAGATCACAAGCATGTTGTATGCATCAAATAGAACATAAAACCCGTTTCTCAAAACTGAGCAACATATGGCCAAAAAAGCCTGTCTTTGCAAAATGAGCTATGAAGCAGGAATATATTCAGGTCTAAATCTGTACATTCTTCATTTGCAAAATAAATGAAATTACTAGAAATACTTTTATCAGTTCAGCTTACCTTGTTGGCCTGATACTTGAAGTTTCTGACCATTGCAAAATGCACCTTTCCCTTTTCTGGCAGTATACATCTTGTCTTCTACACAACTGTATACAATGCCAAACTCTATCTACAAAGAAAAGTAAAGATGCCTTGAGGGCTTTTCCCCATTCTTCTTAGTTAGCGTGAAAATATAGCTCTTAATTATAACTATCAACAAGTAATTAATTTGGTTTTGCTTGATTAGATATTAAGTAATAAAAAGCATACCTTTTTGTTTACAACAAAGCCAATTGAAACTGCCACAAATGGAAACCTACAAAACAAAACATTTCACTAATTTATAGTGAGATACTATGCTTCCTTCATTACCATGCTTTCCCCTAATAAAAACAACATCCAGTTAAATGTAACGCTTATTTCAAAAAGAAACTTAAGACTATATAGAAAATAGTAGTTTTCTGGAACTTTACTATGAAAATAGATCCAACAACAGCAATTACCATTTAAGATACCAAATTTTCCACCCACTGAAACTCAGTCTGTTACAGCTTAGAGACTGTCACCCCTGTTACTAGCTTAGGCACTGTCATTTTATAGCCCAAAAATACAAGCAAGCTACATTACTAACCTTTCTCAGAAGAAACAAGCTGGCCAAAATGGTCTCATCAAAAGAAGCAAGTTACCTCTCCCCCTTTCTCCACCAAAGCAATGAGAAAGGCAGATATTGAAGTGAGAAGGAAGAACGCAGGAAGAAGAGTGAAGGCTCTGAGATTATATAGGAGATGACGAGCTGCATACTGGTCTTAATTTTTAAAAATGAACCAATTAATAATATTTTTTTCAAACTCTTCAAAATTTGCACTTCCAAAACATTCACTTTAATTACTATCTGCCAACATACAGACTTTTAAGGCTGTAAATCCACAGAATGTGTTCTTTTCTTATAGCTTTTTGAACATGTGATTTAGCAGGATTCAGCAGCTGTTTTAAGTCATGGTGCACATAGCAGCCGCCATTTCAAAACTAGAATCACGTATGTACAGAAAAGCTCATCAGGACAAAAATCTATCACATTTTGAAGATAGAAGGAATATGCAGTCAGCATCACACTGAAAATCTCCTTCTCATTTAGGTGCAAAATACCACTAGACAATCATTGGTGATACTCTGCTTTCTTTCATGGTAACAGCCCCCAGATCTCAGTGAATTATAAATTTCTTAGAAATCAGTACTTGGAGCTGTTATCACTTCTCACTAAAGCCTCTCAGAAGATGCTGCAACTCCTTATTCTGAGTCCTGTTGCTTTACTGTTAAAAGTAAAGCATCTGCTTCAAAGGCTGCTGACTCCTGCATTATAGTATGGGCCTTTCACGGAACAACTACTGTTCTTTACAGAATGAGACTATTACCATACTTACAGAAATACTAAAATGATTAGAAAACTCATTCAATGACTCTAAGTAAATGCAAACAGCAATTTGTAATTATTACCTAGTACACAGTATCTCTTTTAAAGCAACTTAAAAGTGAAAAAAACATTCCTTTCATGGAACTGGAGAAAAATAAAAGGTAATTGGTTGAAGCTGCTAACATAAAAAAATGAAAGGTGGACCTGTGCACAAAGTTGGTAGTTCCATCAATAGGGTCTATAATCCATGTGGGGTTATCTGTCAAAATGCTGCCCTCTCCAGCTGCAACAGATTCTTCTCCAATGAAGCTAGAATAACAAACAAATTTAAAAGATACAAAGAAAATGCTTAAGAGGTCTGGATTATAAAACCGTTCTTCAAATTAAAATTCTTAAAGCAAGATTCAGGTTTTTGTACCATTAATGTTCATAGAGAAAAAGTCGAGAAATATAGAATTTATCTGGAAAGCACCAACCATATTTGACCAAGCTTGCATTGACATTTATGATGTCAGAGGTAAGTACAATGTGTGGGGAAAAGAAGTTCACATTTTATGTTTTAACATCTGTTACTGGAATTTAGAGTTTAGAACACTGAAGTTTTCATAATCTTTTCTAGTAACTGCATCATCAAATTTTGGTCAGATTATTTGTAGCTATTTATACCTTTCAGTGTATTTATGCTATAAACCACTACTCTTCAGCTCGTGTTTTAACTGAATGAAGCCTTTGTGATCATATGCATCTGCCTGAACAACTGCAGTAACTGTTACGTTTATAGTCTGCTTTCAACCCCAGAAGGACAGAAAGTTGTTAGTCTTAGAACTGTTTGCTTTTACAGGCACTACAAAAATGGTAACATGGTGAAGGGATTAAGTCCAAACCAGAGCTTCTCCTGGAGAAGACGGCAGAGTGCCTGCTCAACCACAGTACTAAACCCAAAGGATATACAAGGCACAGTGCCACAGGAACCCAAACCTCACAAATTTTGCTTGTGAAAGTATTTGGTTTGAAATACAAAATACTGGGATGAGTGCAAGTGGGTGGAGTTGTCTTCTATGCCTTTTGCATGTTAACACATTTATCATACAGCACTCAACCTATGAAAAGTACACATTAAACATGCTTTCCTCCACAATCATATAACATGAGAACTGCTGAGAGTAAACAAATAAGGTTCCTTTAATACTGATTAGGAGTTTCATGATTAACTATGCAAGTGAAGACGATTGCTTAGAAACAGCAAGTTTCCAAAAAGCAGTACATATTCACAAAGGAAGAAAGAGTCTGAATAGTTATTTATGTGGATTAGTAATTCATTACAAAGTGAAATTCATGGAAACAAAATCATTTAGGTTTGAACAGACCTTGAAGATCATGGAGTCCAACCATTAACCTAACACTGCCAGGTCCACCACTAAACCACATCTCTCAGCACCATATCCATGTTTTTAACAGCTCCAGGGATGTTGACTCCACCACAGCTGTGAGCAGCCTGTTCCAGTGATAAATAACCCCTTTGGTGAAGAATTTGTTTCCTAATTCCCAGTTAACGCCTCTCCTGGTGCAACCTAAGGCCATTTCCTCTCATCTTATTGCTTGTTACTTGGGAGAACAGACCTACAGCCTCCTCTCCACAACCTCCTTTCAGGTAGTTGTAAAGAGCAATAAGATCTGCCCCTCAGCCTCCTCTTCTCCAGATTAAATAGCACCAGTTCCTTCAGACACTTCTCATAAGACTTGTGCTCCAGACCCTTCAGCAGCTTCAATGCCCTCCTCTGCACATGCTCCAGCCCCGCAATGTCTTTCTTGTAGTGAGGGTCCTAAAATCTCAACACCAGTATGTCCAATGTAACATCACTTATCTAATAAAAAAAGTAGCTAAAACATCCTAAAATGTTTATCAATATCACAGAAACTGTTATTTCAATGTCATTCCACAAGTCTGCATACTTACACAGATTTGGCTAGATTAGTGACATTTTGCATCACCTCAGTTGTTCCAATTCTGTGCATAGCTATTACGTGTCATGTATACAGCTATAATAACAAAATTGCCAAGAAAATGCAAGAAAAATTAGAAAACCCATTTTAAGGAAACTGTAATTATACATGAGTCATATACTTGTATCAGAAATGGCGTGACCAGCAGGTCCAGAGAGGTTATTCTCCCTCTGTACTCGGCACTGGTGAGACCGCACCTCGAGTACTGTGTTCAGTTCTGGGCCCCTCACCACAAGAAGGATGTTGTGGCTCTGGAGCGAGTCCAGAGAAGAGCAACGAAGCTGGTGAAGGGGCTGGAGAATAGGCCTCATGAGGAGCGGCTGAGAGAGCTGGCGGTGTTTAGCCTGGAGAAGAGGAGGCTGGCAGGAGACCTCATTGCTCTCTACAACTACCTGAAACGGAGGTTGTGGAGAGGAGGGTGCTAGCCTCTTCTCCCAAGTGAGAGGGGACAGGACAAGAGGGAATGGCCTCAAGCTCTGCCAGGGGAGATTTAGGCTGAACATTAGGAAGAAATTTTTCACAGAAAGGGTCATTGGGCACTGGCAGAGGCTGCCCAGGGAGGTGGTTGATTCACCTTCCCTGGAGGTGTTTAAGGCACGGGTGGATGAGGTGCTGAGGGGCATGGTTTAGTGTTTGATAGGAATGGTTCCAACCTGGTTATTCTATGATTCTATGTCAAAATGGGAAAGAAGGTCTCATGTAAATAAAACGGATACAATTCACCCTTCAGAATAAATTTATTTTGAGTAGGAGGAGAGATGGGGGAGGGAAAAAAAAGGAAATCAATTAAAAAAATAGTATTTGTAGTTCAGTTATGCAGAATCAGAAGGTCTTATCTTTTTTCATATGTTCTTATAAAGTCTGAGGCTTGCAAAAGCATACTCGGTACCACGGGAGCCATCCAGCAGACAGCAAAGGCATGCTAGTTCCAAAAGGCAAGAGCAGACAAGAAATTTGGGTTCTGAGTACCCTAGGACCACCTTTGATTCTCCATTACAAATAACCAGGAGGTTATTTACTCCTGGCCCATCTGGAAGTAACTTTCGGCATTAGTCTTGAGCAAGGCTAAACTCAATTCAGTAACCACTACTACTCTAAGGTACTTAATATACTGAGAGTATGGGAGAATTCTGTAACTTTCCAGCATGCCAACTGTAATGAAATTTTACCAAGCAAAATCATAAACTTCCCATTTTCTCCATCCAGTTACTTTCACCCCTTCTTTCATCAAAAGTGTACTGATAAGAAGCCATACCTATGAGAAGGATATTTTTCTTTTATAGAAGAGATAATGAAATTTTCTACTTTTTGATCAGTTTCTGTCACTAGGTCTACCGGTGAACTTTTAGTCATAATGGATATTTCTTCTTTGAGTGCTCCACGGATTATCTGTTAACAAAAGAAATAAAGGGAAAAAAAAAGCTTTCTACATTAACAGTATGGAAAATTCTAGTTTTCCCAAAAATCTAAGCATCATTTTTACTGTAATTTCTATTCTGCATATACAAAACACAAGCAGTGACCAAACCTGGATTTAACTGCAGGAGCTGAAGCTTGCCATATCCCCAGTCCCTACTCAGCACAAACTTTAAAATGGCCTTATATCTTAAGTACTACAAGAAGATCCACTGGTACATGAAATTGAGCTCTTTTTTTGTTAAAGCGAGTTTGAGATTTTTACCAAAGTTGAATTAAACACTCAAGTCAGCTATTCTCAACCAGATACCATGGGTTCTCAACCAGAACCCATGCCTCACAGCCCACAAAATTAAAAGATGTTCTGAGGGAAGACTTTAATGAGGTCATTGCAGGGACAATGTTCTGCAAATTCTGCAGCTCCAGCAGAAAGAATCAGTACATGTGCTGTCTTGGCTGCAATGGCATTCAAATGCACCAAGCAGACCTACTAACAACTGAACATTTGGTAAATACACTTATGCTCAGGCTCTGCCAAGATGTGCATACTCTCTCTTGTTCTAAGCCATCTTAAATCACAAATGGTGGATAAATGGTAAAGTAGACAGATGCAGTTTAAGGGAAAAACCAGAGATACTGTTTACACAATTCAGATTTCTTTTTTTTAAATCAAATCTAAGGAACAAAATATTCTCCTTAGTTTTTCATCAGACCCTGGTCCAAAGAAAAGTGCAAAGTTGTTTTCTTACACTAATAAAGTTGTAAGCATGAGAGACACTTTTAAGTCTTGAACATCAAAATCACCAAATGATTCTGCTGTGTTTTTGTCGAGAAGCATATCCAACATCAAAGCTCTTTCAAAAGCTATATACATAATAGACTCAGTAAACTATGTTATTATTTACAAAAAGTTTATACCTACCTCTCCAGCTTTTCTTGCTAAACCAACTGCATAATCCATACTTTCTTGCCAAGGATCTGCCATCTTTTCTTATCAAAGGGACACAACCTATCAAAAGGACAGATTAACACAAAAATGATTAAGCTATTTTTTTATAAATTCCAATTTTCCATTTACTCTGTTCTGGACTGCACTGTTTTGTCTTTGCTGGAATATGGAAGTTTGTCCCATCCTTTTCACTTGAAAGAAACAGACTAAGATTTTAACACATTTTTAGTTAAGTTAGCATTTTTTCCCCATGTTTTCTGATTATCAAAAAGGGACAACATAAAAACGTTAGCAAGTTGAGAGCATTAGTCCTGAAAGACACAAGATAGTGGATTCTTAATGCCAAAATCTATCCTTTTTGTATTTTAGTCCTCTATGCTTTTCTGTGGATTTATTCCAAACACAAACATGAAGCGGTTTTGATTCCACATAATCAAGTTACAAGATACCAGTCTTTTAAAAGTGTCTTCTACGGTCTTGCATATTATGAAGCAACACAAGATACTTTATCTTGTATGCCTCACTACTTTCATGAGCAATGTGCAATACAAATCAGCACACTATACATCATTTCTGAATTTTAGTAGTGTGATTCATTCTTGAGACCCAGGCCTTTCAGAAGTCTTCCAGTTACTTCCCACTTAAGTGATACAGTCTTCAGGTGATGACCTTGGAAACCGCTTGTAACACTTGCAAGTCACAAAAATTAGATAATTGATCATGAAAAAAGCAATAATGAAATAGTATCAAAAAAACTGTGCAATTAACATGATCCAGGAGCCCCTAGACCAAGCCTTGTGATCTAATGGTCCTTGTCTCTTTCAGCCTTCATCCTAAAAGGTGAAGAAGGCTAGAAAAGCTAGGTAAAATGTAAAGAGCATGATACTTCAATTATGTCAATAATGTTCTTTACTTATTATAGCCTTTAGTAAGTTCTGTTACACAAACACAGAAATAATTTGTCAGGACATAGAGCTGGGTACAATAGCATGAGATGCCTATACTTGGCATTAGTGAGACCCTATCTCAAATACTGTGCTCAGTTTTGGGCCCCTCACTACAAGGACGTTGAGGTCCTGAAGCAAGTCCAGAGAAGGGCAACAAAGCTGGTGAAGGGGCTGTAGAACAGGCCTTATGAGGAGCAGGGGTTGTTTAGCCTGGAGGAGGCTGAGGGGAGACCTTATCATTGTCTTACACAATCTGAAAGGAGTTGTAGAGAGGTGGGTGCTGCTCTCTTCTCCGAAGTGACAGATTATAGGACAAGATGGAATGGCCTCAAGCTGCATCAGGGGAAATTCATGTTGGACATGAGGAAAAACCTCACTGAAAGGGTTATCAAGCACTGGAACAGGATGCCCAGGGAGATGGCCGAGTCACCATCCCTGAAGGTATTCAAAAGACAGGTAGATGAAGTGTTTAGGGTCAGGTAGTAGTGGACAGTGGGTACAGTCGGACTCGATCTCAAAGGTCTTTTCCAACTTAACAATTCTATGATCCTACATGATAAAGTCACTCTGTAAAAGACTGGTAGCGCTAGCAGAAGCTTAAGTATGTGGACACCCAGCACACCAGCATGCAGCAGAGGAAGAAAAAAAAGAAAACTGCATTTAAACCTCACCAAAACAGAAAGCCCAGAACATCTATTTCAGTTAAATACCAGTGCAAACATTGTCTGCAAGAAGTGTCTTTCACCCCCACCCCACTTAGTTTTGTCTTCTATGGATGCCCTGTTATGAGTCTGTCCCATAAACTCAGGGCTGAAAGCAGTCCACATCAGAATCATAGAATAGTTTGGGTAGGAAGGGACCTTAAACATCACCCAGTTCCAAACCCCCTGCCATGGGCATGGACATCCCAATAGATCAGGCTGCCCAAGGCCCCCGGCCAACCTGTCCTTGAACACCTCCAGGGATGGGGCAGCCACAGCTCCCCTGGGCAACCTGTGCCAGTGCCTCACCACTCTCACCGTGAGGAAATTCTTCCTAGTGTGTAATCTAAATCTGACCTTCTCCAGTTTACATCTGTTCCCCATCATCCTATCACCACAAGCCTTTATGAATAGTCCCTCCTCAGCTTTCTTGTAGCCCCTTTCAGGTACTGGAAGGTCACTGTAAGACCTCCTTGGAGCCTTCTCTTCTCCAGGCTTTACAAGCCCAATTTTCTCAGCCTGTGCTCCAGCCCTCTGATCACCCTTGTAGACTCCTCTAGACCCACTGCAAAAGCTCTATATCCTTCTTCTGATCACCTTCTATGACCGAGCGACTAGACTCTTGGACGAGGGAAAGGCTGTGGATGTGGTCTTCCTGGACTTTAGTAAAGCCTTTGATACAGTTTCTAATAGCATTCTGCTTCAGAAACTGTCGGCCTCTGGCCTGGACGGGCGCACACTCTCCTGGGTGAAAAACTAGTTAAATGACTGGGCCCAGAGGGTGGTGGTAAACGGAGTTAAATCCAGCCGGAGGCCAGTGACAAGTGGGGTTCCCCAAGGCTCAGTCCTGGGTCCAGTCCTGTTTAATGTCTTTATCAATGACCTGGATGAAGGCATTGAGTGCACCCTTAGCAAGTTTGCAGATGACACCAAGCTGGGAGGAAGTGTCGATCTGCTGGAGGGTCGGGAGGCTCTGCAAAGGGATCTGAACAGGCTGGACTGCTGGGCTGAGATCAACGGCATGAGGTTTAACAAGGCCAAATGCCGGGTCCTGCACTTGGGGCACAACAACCCTAAGCAGAGCTACAGACTAGGAGAAGACTGGCTGAAAAGCTGCCAGGAGGAGAGGGACCTGGGGGTGTTGGTTGACAACCGACTGAACATGAGCCAGCAGTGTGCCCAGGTGGCCAAGAAGGCAAATGGCATCTTGGCCTGTATCAGAAATGGTGTGATCAGCAGGTCCAGGGAAGTTATTCTCCCTCTGTACTCGGCACTGGTGAGACCGCACCTCGAGTACTGTGTTCAGTTCTGGGCCCCTCACCACAAGGATGATGTTGTGGCTCTGGAGCGAGTCCAGAGAAGAGCAACAAAGCTGGTGAAGGGGCTGGAGAACAAATCTTATGAGGAGCGACTTAGAGAGCTGGGGTTGTTTAGCCTGGAGAAGAGGAGGCTGAGGGGAGACCTTATTACTCTCTACAACTACCTGAAGGGAGGTTGTGGAGAGGAGGGTGCTGGCCTCTTCTCCCAAGTGACAGGGGACAGGATGAGAGGGAATGGCCTCAAGCTCCGCCATTTAGGCTTGAGATAAGGAAAAAATTCTTCACTGAGAGGGTGGTTAGCCATTGGAACGGTCTGCCAATGGAGGTGGTTGAGTCACCCGTCCCTGGAGGTGTTTAAGGTGAGGGTGGATGAGGTACTTAGGAGCATGATTTAGGGATTGGTGTGAATGGTTGGACTCGACGATCCGGTGGGTCTCTTCCAACCTGGTTATTCTGTGATTTTGTGATTCTGTGTGAGTCTTCTGTTGAGGACTCCAGAACTGGACACAGCAGTTCAGATCAGGTCTAAAGAGAAGAGCAGAGAGGCAGAATCCCCTCCCTCAATCTGCTACCCACGCTTCTTTCGATGCAGCCCAGGCTACGGTCGCCTTCTGGGCTGCGAGCGCACGCTTGCCGGCTCACGTCAATCACTCCATCCCCCACCTCTGTACTGAAACCGCGGACTGTCCCGACCCAGGCTGCTGAACCGACCAGCCCACTCCGGGGTGCTGACGCAGCATCGCGCCCCCCTCAGAGCGCCCCGAAATGGCGGCCAAGGACGGAGAACGCAGGAGTAAGGCGCTCCCCTCACCCCCCCTCACCTCGCATCCGCCGCTGCTCCCGCCGCTCCAGGCGCGCAACCGCGACAGCTCAGCCCCGCCCACCCCCTCCGGGCGCGTGACGGGAGGCGGGGGCGTGGCCAGCGCTGGGCGCGCGCTGGGGGCGGGAAAACTGCCCTTTGGCGCCTTTTTGAACTCGGGGGCGGGAGGAGGGAAGGAACCCAACGAGGGGCCTGAATTTATGTGTAACTCCCCTCGCCCCTCAAAGTAAATCAGCGACGGGTCAATTCAGGTTCCAGTGCTTAAAGCCAGTACACTGGTGTGAGAATTAATGGATAAGTTTTGCTGCGGCTGGTTTGCGTGTTTAATTATCTTGTAATATAAATCTGTCTTGTATCAATATATAATATATGAATAACTTGAAAGAATAAACACTCTCTTACAGTTGCAAGAATTTATTGATATGCTTAATTGTCTTATAAGATGTAGCTGGTTTAGGTCGTAAAATCACAGAATGATTTGGATTGGAAGGGGCCTTAAAGATCATCCAGTTCCAACCCCCCTGCCATGGGCCGGGACATCCCAGCAGACCAGGCTACTCAAAGCCCCACTCAACCTGGCCTTGAACACCTCCAAGGATGGAGCAGCCACACCTTCCCTGGGAAACCTGTGCCAGTGTCTCACCACCCTCATCATGAAGAATTTCTTCCTTTTGTCCAGCCTAAATCTGCCCCTCTCCAATTTATACCCACTACCTCTCATCCTATCAACTCCAAGCCTTTATGAACAGTCCCTCCCCAGCCTTCCTGTAGCCCCTTAAGGTACTGGAAGGTCGCTATAAGATCTCCTTGGAGCCTTCTCTTCTCTAGGCTAAACAACCCCAACCCTCTCAGCCTGTCGTTGTATTGGAGGTCAGCAGATAACCTGTCTTACGGCTGGGAGAATTTATTGATGTGGTTGTCTTGGGTCAGGAATAACCTGAAGGGAGTCTCCAGACATGGTTGGATAACCCGAACAAATAAACGTTCTGTGGTAACTTACACTTTTTTTTTTTTGTCTAAAACTAGTGTATATACCCACTGCTTTTGTAAGATGAGATTTCTTTTTAAGAAGGGCATGCAACTCAGTGCTGAATTGTAAAATAAAAACATTATTGCCTTTGCTTGGAAGACTTTGTTGTTTTCAATATTTTACCAGTGAATAAGCGTTTCTCACACTGGGCAAGTCTCTTACAGATGTGGTTATTCTCCGTTACGTCTTGATTCTTCCCTCAAAACCACAACACCCAGAAAGAAGCTTCTTTTGCCCCTTTGCATCCTACTGACAGCTCTTCTGATGAGAATGATACCAAATTAGTAACCAGACTAAAGGAAGAAATAGTTTGTTATTGGTTGCCAAGCTTTTATATATTTGAATATCATGTATAGATTTGGGAATTTTAGTACTAAAATGTAGGATTAACCAGAATCATAACTTTCAGCCAGTCCGTGCCTGGATACTTATGCTTAACTAAGGACTTTTAACAAGGCTGCAGTTAGAAAGAATGGGAAAGAATGTGACTGTATCTAATTAAGCCTTATAACAAGGACCATCGCAATGATAAGAGAAAGAGGAACCAGCTAGGACCAGACATAACCTTGAAGAGGCATCCAAGGATTCTAAGAGCATGTGTAAGAAGGAGAGTTGAAAAGTTCAACTGTGACGAATATCTACAGCCTTCATCCAGAGACCCCTGGAGACCCTTGGGGGGCAGAGTGTGTGCCCCAAGGGGAGGAAACTTATGTAAATAAATTATGGGAACTGATGATAATAGACACACTTGTTCCAGGAAAAATTATTAATATGTATTCTTTGACTGTATATCACCTTTGTGAATTGTACTGGAAGTTGCATGCCCATTAGGTGGAGCAATCCCCTGCTTGCCTGGTGTCGCATTGAAGAATACCTTACTTAGTAATCAAATAGGCATTGATTATTGAGTCTGGTATTTCACAGCATCAAGAGACAACTGGTATTTTAAAAATATACAGTAAACACATTTTCCAGAAAACTCTTTAACTTTCAAACAAAGATTTTTGAAACCAATTTGCCATTCAAATTATGCATTTTTTAAGATTTTTGTAATCAAAGTTACACAGGGGGGAAAAAAACGCTTGCTTTCCAAGACCGACTTATACCAGTGTCATCATTTTTCTGTGGCCTTTCATCAGGTGAACAATGAGGCACTGTCTTGTGTTCACAGATTGCAACTTACATACCTCACTGTCAGATGTAAGTGGTGATCTACTGTGAACAGGACAAGGGTTGTAGTTCTCTGTACAACTTTAAATGGTCATAAAGTTTCTACGTCATCAAAAGAAGCAGCCTTACCCCATTTTCCCAGTGCTAGTCCAACTCACATCTAGCCATTTGTTCAAAGTCAGACAGAGGTAGCTTTACATCAATGAAGAGACAGTTTCTATTTCCAGTAGCACTGTTGGGATGGGTCACTGTGCCTTTTCATACTTCCTACTTCCCATTTTGTAAACAGGAATAGTTATATTAATAAGTCCTCACAGTCGTTAAAGAACTGCAGAGATGAGAAGGTGTGTTTTTTAAATTATTTTGCTAGTCATTCTTTACAAGGTTATACTAAAAGCAACTAAAAGAAGCACTTTGATTCATTTTTTGTAGAGGAAAGCTGCCAAACATGTCCCAGTACAAGCTATATTGGACTGCACCAGTCTGACAGAAAATGGCTTCTTTGACATCATGAATCACTTAACATTACAGCACATTTTTTACAGGCTTTATAAAGGTTTTTCAAATTATGCATCGATCCTAAAATCAGCAGAAATGAAACAAGCAGAAATGCCTAAAATTCCTTCCTCTTAAGTGTAATAATTTCCCTAATCCAAACAATAAATTCTGTTCCAGCTGAAAGGAAATTTTGTATTTCATGTATAGAGGCTACCTTAAGGAGAATTAAGTTACAAGGAGGTGTATTTTTACGTGACACCCAATAAGCAAGATGAACAGAAGTAATCTATTGCTGAAAGTCTTCAATCCAGATTGATCACACCCCAGGGCATAAACTTTTCTTAAACAGACACACAGAAAGAAACTGATGAAAATAAAAGTGGGAGAGATTACTACTTGTTTTCTTAGTGTGATATATTATTTCTTGTTTCCCACAGTGTTGCCCAGCTGATGTAACAGGTCACAATATCCAAGCAAAATCGAGCTTTTGATGGTAATAGAACCCTTTCCAAACTGTGTTACCCATATCACAAATATCTGTCAGGCAATTTCGTAGCAGTATCTGAACTTGAACAAGGCCAGCAGCTGCTACCAACAGCGTTCTCAGCTGTAAAATATTTGCAAATTCTCGACCTGGAGTATTCTCTAAAATGACTACACAGACAGAACAACCAAAAGGCTTGATATTAATCTGTTTAAATTGTTTGGCTTAAAGTATTGTTTATTATAAAATCACCAAGGTTTTCTTTTGACAAATTCCTCTTCTCATTTAAGTAACTTTGCATAGATTTTTTTTGCATCTACTAGAAGTCAATCTAATGTATATGCTAAGTAAAGATATGCTAGAGTCTAAACAGCTAAAGTGGAAGCAGTTCTAGGTCTAGGGGCAAGACACTAAAGCTCTGGGAAAGTTTCTGCTTTTGTTCGTAGAGTTGATGATTAGGACAGAGTTTTCACCTCTCCTCAATTATTTATCTGTCAGACTAGCTTAATTTGGCTTTGCTTCTCAGTTTCTGAAAACTAAGTAGAATGAGCTTCTATAAACAACCCCAGACACATTCCTGAAATAAGATGAAAGTGAATGTGAAAAATTTTTGAAGTTTTACCAACTGTGACTTGCTGTATTTGTACTGACATTTACAGACTGCTAGCTCTTAGCAATTACTGGCGATTAATGAAAGCAAACTTCCTGGTAAAACATTTCAGATCTCCTCAAAGATTTACTTCCTGCATGGCGAGTCTATCTTCTCTCTATATTTTTATGATATTTTAATTATTTTGCCTGCAACAGAAAAATGAGTGGCAGAAAGGATGTAAAGAGAGGATTTTCTGCCAAAAAAAACATGACACTGTTCTATAGCAACGTTTTCTACTGGCTTCAGTAACAACAACAGAGGGAGCAAGGTCAGTTTGGGGCTCTTCCCCAACTCACTTGTCCCACTATGATGTCTGTCTTCTTACTGCATATTTTGTACTACAGCAGCCTAGGATGCAAAGATGGGTGACTAGAGAACTGCAAAGGAAAAGAAGGGAAATGCTTCTCTTGTGCTGGGAAGGCAGATGACAAACAGCTGGAAAGATAGGCAAGGAAAAGGGAAGATGTGCAGGTACTTCCCCCTGTCAGGAAACAAAATTTCCAAGACATTCCACCACCAAAGACGCCTTCCTTCACGGAAACTAGAAGCACCCTCCTTTTTGTGACATCCATACCACATCTAGGAAAATAATTTATCAATATCCAAGTCATGTCAAAATGACAGTAGAGAGTACTGTAAATCAAAATAAGAACAATTAGCAGTGACATATTTACTGAGATGTTTTGGGGTTTATCCAAGTCCTAACAATACACAATAATTCTACGGATATTCCTAAATTGCTACTTGGTAGTACCAAAACACTATGATACTTTACAACCACTTGAACAAGATCACGTTACTGTTCTGCCAATGCAGAGTACCTTGAAAAACTCCATTTCTCACAGGACTACCAATATTGCTTAGCTTTATGTACCCTGCCTTCTCCACAGAGTCTCCCCACTTATATATATATATATCCTGCAATGGCAGGACTATGTCCCCAAAATGCATCATACTGGCATTTTTAAACAATGTAGACATTCAGTCTCCCTGTGGCCTCTAGTTGAACTGTATTTCATCCTCTCTTACCATATTTCTTCCTATTTTACACAGGAATTAGAAGAGAATAATTTCAAGTTCTCTTTTCATCCCCCACCTAATCACAAAGTAATGCTGAGATTTACAAACACAAGACAGACATTTGTGTGAAATTACTTCTGTTTCAGAAAGCTTTCCTGCTGAATGTTCTTATGCTATTAGAAGGCGAGAAGAAAACAATAACCTGGAGTATGGACACTGCTGAATTCCATTATCAATAAAATCTGTTGTTATAAATGTAGAAAAGATGCTGCAACATTGTACTGTCTTTCTTTCCTTTGGGGAACTGATACACTGCAAGTTTACATTTTCATTATTTATTGATTTTAATACATATTTTTCCATAATTTACAGGAAAAAAATATAAAAAATTAAGAATTATTGACATATAGGTAAATAAAGCAAGAAGTTATTCTAGAAAGTGAATAACCCTTCAGGACATATTTCTTCTGTCAGCCAAGCAATTGAGAAATTTATGGGAATTGTATCTTTACAACTAAGGCCAGGTTCTGGTGTACCAATGATTTTAAAAGAAAGCTGGACTTGGTTTGAATACCACGATTCTAAAAAATATTTTATTTTTCTTGTTCATGATAATTTACCGATTAACTGAAGTATGACTCTGTATCTTCTATAAATAGAATATCATTATCAAGATACTCCAAAATTACATTTCCACCATTGTACAAGGGATATTCTTTATCAGACAGACACGCTTCCAATGTGTGCTCAAATGGCAAGGCTTCTCCAGAGGCAGTATGGCATAATCTCAATTTCTGAAAGACAAATAGTTCAGAAATCAACATGAAGATTTACATATCTGAGGTGCAAGCAGCAGGGCAGAGAAGGCACAAAGGGGTAAAAAAAACCCCAACAAAATCAAAACCAAGCAACCTGGAAAATGCTTGTTATTACTGATTTACCTGAGCTGTTGATTTGTTGTTGTCATTTTTAAGGCTTGCTAAGGAAGCTGCAAAATCTACTACTTTGCCAATACTCCACTTTCTGCAAAAGAACATGGGCTTGCATTTCTCTTTGTTCCCCTTTGGTAAAAATACTTGAAAGTAAATTCTTTCTGTCTAGAAAAACATGAAAAATAATTTTAAAAAAATTACTCGCAACATAATTTGAATCATAGACATCTAATAGTTTTTCAGTAAAAACCAAACATTAACCCAAACATTACCAACTGAAAGTTTTTCTGTTCCATCAGGCCCAAGGCCTCATGGTACTGCAGAATATACGTGACTGAGATCATCAAGTCCAATCCCCTCCAACTGCAGGCACATATATGATGGACAGTAAGCACAGAAAGGTGAAGAAAACATCTTTTGCCAGAGGCCTACAGCTAGACTGTCATATATAGACAGGCATCAAAAGGTGTCTGCCTTGGGTTTACTACACAATAGTGACTGCTCTGCATAGAAAAAAGTGAGTTTAAACAAGTAGTGCTGGCTTTTGGCATGTCTCAAATTGGAATGCAAATTTGGGTAAAACAGAACAATTCACTAGAAACGACTACTTCACAAACCAACATTCCAGTCATGGCCAGCTAATCCCCTATCCTGTTTTTCCTCCTTTTACCTGCTAAACACTCTTCTAGTATCTACTAGACTGAAACTTTTGTTTAAGAAATTTCAAGAGTAATGTATGAGGGAGAGATTTTGAACAGGTTTGGGACGATCCCTTTCTCAGGTTTATTTCTTCTTGACATTCAACAGAAGACACTGAGCAAGCATTACTGGTATATTCATCAGCTAACACTGCCTTCGCTGGGCCCAAATCGGACACTATTAAACAAGAGGGAGGTCTTCTTTTTAAAGGATTTACTTATGTCTTGCCTAGAAAAATATAGAACTACCCCTTCCCCAGCTGTGTTCATAGAACTGAGCCTGAATTTCAACCTGTGCACTTTCCTCAAAACTTGAGTGCCCCCCATACACAAGAAAATCTTTACCATCCAGGAATATTAAAAAGCAGCGAGGCAAGCAGGACTTGAAATCTGACTACCTTCACTGTGATTTTTCTTCCTGTTATCTAATTGGAATTTCACATGTTGCAGCTTGTGCCCATTGTCTCCTGTCTTTTTGCTGTGCACCTCCTAGAAAAATGTGTCAATCTTCTCTAGACAATGATCAGAGAACTAAAGTGCCTAAGAAGCACTCCAGAAACTTCACATTCAAAAAATTTGTCATCAAACTGCAACAATCTGGGCAGAAGGCAGTTAGGAGTCCAGAGACCAGGAAGCAATTTAAACAGAAAGAGGTGCTGAAGGTTAACAGGCTTAATTTATCATGGTAGAATTATTGCTATTGTAGATGATTAAGCAATTAATATTCAAATTAGAAAATGCACAGCAAGATGAATTAGCATACATGCTGCGCTTTTAGGCTTCGGAATTGGGAAGCAACTTTTAAAATTTTCTTATAGGTATTCAGGATAGATTTTTTAAATTATGTTCTGCAGTATTTGAAATTAATTACTTTCCCTCCAGCACATTTTTAATAAAGTGGTACTATCTATGAAGAATGCTAGAAGCAGATCTTTGTATTATGGCTTCTGCTTAGGCAGTGATCTAATTATTAAGCATGACAAAGTATAAAAAAAGAAATTCATGAAAGGACTAAGTAATGGAATAGCTGTGGTTGTTTTAAAAACAATAATTAAATGTACTCTACTAAGATAATGCCTAACAATAACACTATCATATAGAATGTTTTCAGTATTATAAAACTAATATAGCAATTTAAACTTGGTGTGCTGCAACATAATGTGGTGAAAATTAATTTAAATACAGTTTTTATAGGAGTACAGATCTAAGGTGAAACCCTAGAAGAAAGAATCAAGTTGTTTCCAAACCCAATGTAATCCTGATGTGTGGAAAAAGACTTGAACAACAGATTTGACTGGCGATGGTAGCGGAATACAATAAAGGAACCTGAAATACTGAAAATCAAATAAATTCAAGGCTGAAAGAAACAAAGCAACTGTCAAAATTTTCCCACTTCCACCCCAAAAGCAGAAACAATTGACCTTGGGACCCTCATACATCATCCAGAAGTGTAATAAATGTCTATTACATCCAAGTAGCAGAAATAAGAATGAAGCTTTACAAAATACAAAGCTCAGCTTTGTATGAGATAGGTTCAATCTGACTGGTATGGAGATGCGCAAACTGTTTCCGGCCTGTGTCAGAAGCCTCTCATCTACCCAGCATGAAAAGTATCCCTTTGCGATGTGTTTGCCATGTGTGACCGGTAATAATATAATACCATCAGGAGTCTTCTAAACCAAACTGAGCGTGTGCAATCAAAGTGAAACAAGTGGTGGTGAGCCAGCATAAGTCAGGGGTACACTGGTGACTTGTCCCATGGCTTGCCTACTGAAAAACTCCAATTGCTAGTGAAGGAAGAGCAAAAGGAGGGAAAGCTATCCACATCTCTGCCTAGTCCCATTCCTGTAAGTGGAAACCCTTTTAAACCACAAAAATATCCTGACTTATCTCTTATCCGAGAGCTCTATCAGGGAAACTAGACAAGGGGCTCAAACTAGTGGAGGTACAAGTGGCTATACCCTCTGCTACGTAAGAACTGAGACCCACCCTCCGGGATACAGCGAACAATAAATTAAAGACCGATTTCCTCATAGATACTGGAGCACAACTATTCACAATTAAAGCAGAATTATGTCCTGGAGCTCTCCCTCTGAAACATCAGAAAATACTAGTAAACCAAGTAAATGGAGCAGTGGTGCCTTAATGAATTGTTAAGATAAAATAGGAACTTCCCTTTTGCCTCCTCTACCCCCTGAAAATAGTAAATGCAACTAGAAACCTAAATATATTCCGCATGGATATTCTGTGAGCTGGATACAGGACAACACTAACTGGGCCTACTGAAATAATTGATGAAGAAACAATGCCAGGGCCCCTGCCAGGAGGTTGCTTTTTTGGGGACCAAATGGATAAGCATTAGGAAATAAGTTCCCTGGTCTACTTGGCAAATGGATTATTTTGGATCTCTTCCCTCGAACACCCGAGAGGTGGCATTATATCCTTACTGGAACTGAAATAATATCAGGCTTAGGGAAAGTTTCTGCTCGCCAGGAAGCTGATGGTCTTAGCATTGTGGCAGGAGTTAATTAGTGGTTTGCTGACACTCCCATGCCCTATGCTGTGCAGTGTAACAAAGGCACTTATTTAAAAAAGAAACCCAAAACATCACAGAGTTGCCTGTGTGTTCCACCTGTCCTACTGACTCTAAAGTAATAGTACAAGCAAGATGTGGAACGGTCTAATAAAATCAGATGCAGGACAAAGCTTATACACAGGAAGAGGGTACAAGCTGCCTGATGCTTAAATAACTGACAGAGATCCACCGGATACCTGGTTGAACAAGCTCATATTCCTGCTCTCCAATCTATAAAAGACCTAAATGCCTCACTGTCAGCCTGTAAATATTTCCGCTATGCTTGAAATTGTCCAAAGTGTTATAGTAGATTCTGTGAGGAATGTCTGCAATCAGAAATTATTTCGCTTTCACAACTAGCTATTCAAAATCGTTGGGCTTTGCATTACCTTTCAGTGCCAGAAGGAGGTGTACATACAGTAAATCAAATAAGTAACAAGAGATTTAGAAAACTTCCCATTTCCTTTGAGAATTCAATCACTGAAAACAAACATGACTGACCTGAGGCAAGGACTTGTCCCCACACGCATGCATTTTCAGTTTCATTAATGCCACTTTTGCTGCTGTCTCACTGTTTTTTGCTCCTTTACGTTTTTTGCTTTTTGCCTCCTCGCTTTTTTTAGAATCTGAAAGCAGTATTATTCCTGTTAGTGTATAGCTCAGCTTGTCTCCTGAACATATCTTGGAATTAGCCTATTGGGCCTCATTATATGTCCAAAGTTCCCATTCCTTCCACGTCCCTTTCAGGCCCTCCTGAGGCCATGATATCAGACATTCCTCTTCAAGAATATTTGGAATTGCTACAGACCAAATATAATTCCTGTACAGCAAAAAGTAGGTGAACATTATCATGAGATAAATACAGGTTGTAAAAGAGGAACAGGTACAAATTCCAAGTTTCTACAGTTGTGGCCATGACAGCATTCTTACGGCAAAAGTTTCAGTTCCTCCTTTATAAACATAATGCCACTGCCCAGTCAGGTAGCGCTCTTTGTTCTCTCTCCTGTCCTAGATCTTGTCTAAAAGCTGCAAAACATTACTTTGCAGTCACATTTTTTGCCAGCTTGGTAATCCCGGCTGACTGGCATGTGCATCCAATACAACACAACCGCATCACCTGCACATGAATTAATACACAAACAATAATGCCCAAGAACAATTTACTGTTATCGTACTCGTAGAATAAGACAATAATTCTGAAAGAAATCTGAGCCCTATTTAACCTTTAAAGATTCTCTTGATAGACATATGCCATTTGTGTCAATCTAGATGAACAGTATTACATGCTGACATATGAGTCAAGGACTATTTAATCAAGAAACCCCATCTTTTCCTCTTATTTGGTCAAACCTGAACCTTGAGGGGAGGTCACAAGCTGAAATAGCCTTCTGAAAAAAATCCATAGGATATACATCCCACTGTACTTGCCTATAATCTCTTTAACTAGCTGCTGGGTGGCAGCCATTCTAGGTTTCGGTGGGTCCAGTTTCTTACATTCATGGTCTGATTGGTGCCGGTGTCTGTAAACAACAGTGTAAAATTTTTATTACCTTTTCCATACATGAATTGAGTGAGCATTGATGTCTAAACATTGTGTTCCACTCACTTCAGACAAAAATGTTTTTCACAGTAGGGACATAAAACTGGCAAAAGCTCCTTTCCGTTGCAGTCCTTGTATGAGCAGGGGTAAGATCTGTGCTGATCTGGTTTCACTGAATTGTTTCTTATATTTACCTATGCAGTAGTAAAAAATATTTTCTGTAAGCAAACAGATAGTTCAGATACAAATCACCACCCCAGCTTTCCAAAAGAACTCTTCTAGCTCTTCATTCTATGGGCAAAACTAGTCCAGTGATTTTCTCCTACTTTCATCCTGGTTAAGTTTAGCTCAGAGTCAGAAAAGGAACCATCAGCCTACTCAAACCCAATTTAATAATATTTTTTTTTTAAGCTTGTCACATTCTCATTTAAATGATTCATAATTATATACTGTGCGTATATATGTAATATGAAAATAGGCAATTATGTTGCATGGAATTTTAAGTTAGTCATATGTTATCAGATTACCTCAGAACACCCATGAGCATCCCGGCTCCTGTGTTGAAGGCTTTTTAGGAAAAGAAGAAAATGTGACACTGTTATCAACAAAACTGCATGTGAAAACATTTAAGCATTTAAAGAGTGATCTGACAGATTTTATCATGGGAACACTTCAACTAAATAATTAATCTTTTCCAAAATTTGTTCTAACCTATGCATTTCACATCTCGAATGGATTGATCACGTTCTTGCAGAGTATGTAAATCATTTAGTGTTCAAAACTTATGCTCTAAGAAAGCAAATCATTTCAAGAGAATGACAACATCAACATGCTTAAGAATTCAGCTCAAAGCAACAGGAGTTTGCCTGTTTTAATGGATTTTGAATTACTTTCCAAAACAGCAGAAATCCCTTGCAGCTCCTAACACATGAAAGTGAAATTTGCCCTCAGTTTACCTGAGCTTATCTCAGCTGTCCTCTGCTAATCTGAAGTGTAAACCAAAGTGCAACCTTGATTTGAACCTTGGAAGAAATTTCTTTTTTTTTTTTTCCTACAAGAAAAAATCCCCCCTCCAAAAAAGAAATCAGTACAAAAAAGGGTCCAAGCTAGATGCCTTCCAAATTAATCTACCTGCATTCTAGAGATATTCCCACTGATTTCAAAGTTCCCCAACAGCCGCTAGGGAAAAATGCGTCAAGATGAATGAAACAAGTATTTTTTAGCTAAATGAATCCGAATTGAGTCACAGAGTGCTTTATATGGCATTTAGGTCTACACAACTGCCACAGTGAGTTATATGGGAAAACTAGTTTTATTTCCTTTTGTAACAAGGTCACCCATCTAGTTGGCCTAGGAAACCCAGTAGATGTGGAGGGTTTGGATTTCAGCAAACATTTTGATATTATCACTTACAGTATCCTCCTGGACAAAACGTCCAGCACACAGTGAGGTAAGTCCATAATACGTTGGGTGAGCCACTGGCTGACAGGTTGGGCTCAAAGGGTTATAGTCAATGGGGTTACATCAGGCTGCCAGTTAGTCAACAATACTAAACTAGGAGGAGCTGTGGACTCCCTTGGGGGCAGAAAGGCCCTACAGAGAGATCTAGATAGACCAGAGAGCTGGGCAATTACCAACCATACAAAATTTAACAACAGCAAGTGTTGGATTCTTCTGCCTGGAATGGGGTAATTCTGGTTATACAAACAAACTGGGGGATAAGAGACTGGAGTAGAGCCCTGTGGAAAGAGAACTGGGGATTTGGGTAGATGGCAAGTTGAATAGGAGTCAGCAGCGTGCCCTGGCAGCCAAAAGGGTCAACCACACCCTGGGGTACCTCATGTGCAGCATACCTAGCCAGTCAAGAGAAGTAATTATCTGACTCTACACTGCACTGATGTGGCCCCACCTCGAGTATTGTGTGCAGTTTTGGGTGCCTCAGTATAAGAAGGACATCAAACTATTAGAGTGTGTCCAGCAGAGGGTGACCAAGACAGTGAAAGGCTTCAAGAGCAAGAGTTAGGGAGGAATGGCTGAGGTCACTTGGTCTGTTCAGCTTGGAGAAGAGAAGACTCGGGGGTGATAGGAATTTCATAGGAATGGTTGGACTCGATGATCCAGTGGGTCTCTTTCAATCTGGTTATTCTATGATTCTATGACAGCCTCATTACAGTCTACACCTTCCTCAAGGTGAGCAGCAAAGGAGAAGCTGCTGATCTCCTCTCTCTACTGGCCAGCAACAGGATACAAAGAAATGGAATAAAAGTAGGGGAAGTTCAGATAGGACATTAGGGAAAAGTTTTTCATTGAGAGGATGGTCAGTTACTCAAACAGGCTCCACAGAGAGGTGGTCAAGGCACCAAGCCTGTCACAGTTCAAGGAGTGTCTGGATGACACTCTTAGTCATATGGCTTAGTTTTAGCATGGAGCAGGGAGTTGGTCTCAATGATCCATATGGATCCCTTGCAACATGAGATAGACTACGATTCTATGGACTTACCAAAATACACCTGAACAGCCATCACATACAAAGGGAAGAAAATCTGAAAGAGAGAAGTTTGTTTTCAGTTAGAAAATGTTGTTGTTTGGCTAGTAGCTCCTAGCTTAATTTTTACATGATTAACTTTTGTTTGTCTGTGTTATGGGGTAGGTATCTTTACAATGACACTTAACAACGTCATCTACACGCTGCCTAGAAGTGGCTTTTGTAACACACAGTATTAACTCCTCTAGTTAGTATTACTGAAAAACACAGGAGTAAATAAATTATACTTACATTCCAAAAGTTGGAATCATGCTTTAAATTAATTTTTTTCAGTATGAAATTTGAAACTAGAACATTTGGCTAGCCACCAAACTTACCATTACGTTAGACACTGAATTTATTGTGAGACCACTCAGAATACTATTTACTAACTGCTGGAACACTAGACAACCTATGTTTTTTTATATGGATTGCCACCTGGAGGAGATGCCATCCCTTCCAAAAAGCCAGCGTCTCCTCCATTTGACAGTTCTGACGATCTTGCTCCTTCTTCTCTATCCTTTATATCATACATACCTTCCTTGGGTTAATTTAAATTGCACAAACTTCTTAAGTCTCTGCATGCAACCCTCATCTCCTACATCAATGCTTACAGATAAAATCACTTCACTGTCTGTTGAATTCGGCCACTTCACCAATGGCAGCAAATGCCTACCTCTGGGCTATTATCCCATTTCTCTACCCTTCAGATTTCATCTTAATGGACTGCCATGCAACTGGACTACACAGTTCAGAACACAATTATCTTAGCCACTTCATCTGTAAGACTGAGTGCTTCCATCAGAAAGCTTTCAGCACAAGAGGTTACGCTGCCTGTTTCTGAAAGGTTACGTTTTCACTACCATCACTTCCTGAGATCAGTGAAGGCAAGCAAGGTTGAAAAATGGAAAACCAGGGTAATAACAGCAAAGCAGCAAACACCTACTGGCACAACTGAAACAACAGCCCCTGATAACGCATTGTGTGGTGCTCCCGTGTGTTATGCCAACAAGACCTGGACATGACTGTAGTTTAACCCCAGCCAGCAACTAAACATCACGCAGCTGCTTGCTCACTCTCACCTCCAGTGGGATGAGAAGGAGAATGGAGAAAAAACTTGTGAGTTAATAGGACAGCAAAACGGAAACACAATAATAGAACATGCAAAACAAGTCATGCACAACACTCTTGCTCACCACCCCATGATCAATGCCCATCCCATCCCTGAGCAGTAATCACTGTCTCACAGCAAACTCCTCCAGTTTATTTACTGAGCATGATGTTAATACAGCATTGCACATCCCTTTGGCCAGTCAGAACCAACTATCCTGGCTGTGCCCTCTCCCAGCTTTCCGCACAACCCCAGCCTCTTGGGTAGCAGAGCAGCAAAAGAAGCTGAAAAGTACGTGACTGCTCAGCACCAGCTACGAACACCAGCATGTTATCCACATTTTTTTCATCCCAAATCCAAAGCACAACACCACACCAGCTACCACAAAGAAAACCAACTCTACCTTATACCAAAAACGCCAGCAAATAAAACTCTCCAAGACTTGTTCTAGACTTTTAGAAAGCAAACATCCTTTACCAGCTCTGGGCAACACGTGGGAATTATCTCCATCAATCGTGCAACAAGACAAAGGCTGGTTTCAGAATTTCCCACTTACAAAATTATAAATTTTCCCAGAATTATTACATATATTATATTACTTTACAAGGCCTAATTTCAACATTATGAAACTTCGCAACAGCCAAAACTCTTGCTAATTTGGAGCTGGCTCCAGCTCTCTGCTTGACCTTGGCTTTTAAGATACGTATAAACTCCAAACAGAGATCATTACAGAAGAGACATCTGTTCAGCACAGACCACACTGAACACAAGGCGTTATCATCTTCAAGGAACAAATGACGTCTAGAAAACACTGTTTAAAAAAACCCAAACACGCTACCAGAGGCACACTCTGTCTAACTTTCAGAAACCACACCTGTATAGACGAAACATAAACGTGCAAAATCTTCCACTTCGAAATACCCCACATAGCGTATCATAACCCACCCGAAACCAGGATAGACACCTGCCCTTTGCTAAGAGTCACAACTGGAGATTTCTCACTACGGAGCTTGTCTGCCTGGCGGTCCCTGTTCACCAGGCGCCGCTGCAGAGCAGCACCAAAGCCATCGTCAGGCTGCTACAGCCACCGACAGAACCGGGCAGCACACGCAGATCAAAACAAAACACGAGGGAAGCGCAGCTGACGCGGCGCCCCGTACCGAGGCGGCGGCAGCCCGGCACCGCGCAGTGCTGCCCCAGCTCCAGCTCCGCCATCGGCGCGCGGCCCGCGCGGGGGCTGCCGGGATACTGGCGGGGGCGGGGCCGTTGCCGGCGCGCCTGTGGAGTCATGGAACGGTTTGGGTAGGAGGGGACATTAAAGATCACCCAGTTCCAACCCCCTGCCGTGGGTGGGGTCATCTCCCATCAGACCAGGCTGCTCAAAGCCGCGTCCGACCTGGCCTTGAACACTTCCAGGATGGGGCAGCCACACCTTCCCTGGGAAACCTGTGCTAGTGTCTCACCACTCTCATCGTGAAGAGTTCTTCCTAATGTTTAGTCTAAGTCTTCCCCTCTCCAGTTTGTACCCATTTCCCCTCGTCCTATCGCTACGAGCCTTTGTGAATGGTCCCTCTCCAGCTTTCCTGTAGCCCCTTCAGATATTGGAAAGTCACTATAAAATCTTGGAGCCTTCTCTTCTCCAGGCTGAACAACCCCAACTCTCTCAGCCTGTCCTCGTACAGAAGGTGCTCCAGCCCTCTGATCATCCTTGTAGCTTGCCTCTAGAACGGGACACAGCACTCCAGATGAGGTCCCACAAGGGAGGCCTCGTGGACGCGAGCTCTGGCCGTGCCGGTGTTATAAATTGAGGAGAATCGGTGCCCCCAGCTCCCACCGCCTCGCGCTGCTGCTACCGGGGCGGGTTGCTGTATTTTCTGGGCTTTCTCCTTCCTTTGAGGCGCCTCAGCGCCCCGAGCAGCGCCCGCGTCCACAGGCAGAGGGACGGGGCGCGCAGCTTTCCCAGTTCCTCGAATCATAGAGCGGTTCGGGTTAGAAGGGACCTTAAAGATCATGCATTCCATCCAGTCCATGGGCAAGGACTCCTCCCACCAGGCCAGGCTGCTGGAAGCCCCGTCTAACCTCCTCTTCTCCAGGCCGAACAACCCCAACTCTCAGCCCGCCCTCGTATGGGAGGTGCTGCCGCCTCCGGTCGATGTAATTTGTTAATTAGCCTAAGCGGAGGCCCCGCTCGGCGCGGGCCGTTCGGGGCCTGGCGTCGCCGCCATGAGCAAGATGTCGAGGCTGTTCAAGGGGGGCCGCTCGGCCGCCGCCAAGGGCCGCGGGGCGCCCTCCGCGCAGGAGGCGCTGGCCCGGCTGCGGGAGACGGAGGAGATGCTGGGAAAGAAGCAGGAGTACCTGGAGACGAGGATCGAGCGGGAGCTGGCGGCAGCGCGGCTGCACGGTACCAGGAACAAGCGCGGTGAGTCGGCTCGGGGCGAGCTGTGGGCTGGGATGCTGGGCTGGTAACGGGGGTCTGCGGGCGTGACTTGATGCCCGTGGCTCCCTGCGCCGCCCTTTTGATTGTGCTTTGGACCCCAGTCGGTAAGTGGTGCTGCAAAGTCGTGCTCATAGGGTCACAGAATGGTTTGGGTCGGAAGGGACCTTAAAGATCATCCAGTTCCAGCCCCACTCCCACAGGCAGGGACATCCCGCTAGACCAAGCTGCTTAAAGCCACGTCCAACCTGGCCTTGAACACCTCCAGGGATGGGGCATCCACAGCTTCCCTGGGCGACCTGTGCCAGTGCCTCACCGCCCTCATAGAGAAGAAATTTCTCCTTATGTCTAGTCTAAATCTGCCTCTCTCCAGTTGATACCCATCGCCCCTAATCCTATCACTACCAGCCTTTGTGAACAGTCCCTCTCCAGCTTTCTTGTAGCCCCTTCAGGTAGTGGAAGGTCGCTATAAGGTCTCCTCGGAGCCTGCTCTTCTCCAGACTAAACGACCCCAACTCTCGCAGCCTATCCTCATATGGAATGTGCTCCAGCCCTCTGATCATCTTTGTAGCCCTCCTCCGGACCCATTCCAACAGCCCCATAACCTCCTTCTGTTGAGGATTCCAGATAGGACACAGTACTCCAGATGAGGTCTCACAAGACAGGAACAGAGAATCACCTCCCTCCACCTGCTGGCCGCGCTTCTTTTGATACAGCCCAGGATACTTCAAGTGGAAAGGGTTGTGGTTACAGCTTGGGTGTTGAGTGCTGGCTGTGCAGATGGAAGAGGGGGTGGAAACATTTGAGGATTTCCTGTATATCCAAGGATGGATTCACATTGCCCTCACTGGAGAATATACTGCTGGTAACTAGGGAACATATCGGTTCAATGAGTTGCCTCAAATCATGTGCGAAGTATGTGATACCACTAACGTGTGAGTGATAGGTCAGAGCACTGCTGATTATTTGTCTGGGTTGTTAGCAGCTAAGGGGAGGATGCTAAGGTATAATAAGGTCTGGATTCTGCTTATACTCTTGATGTAATCTCAGGGAAGCAAATTATGGTAGCCAGTGTGTCTGGGAAGCCTTCAAGAAACAAGTTAATTACTTTCTAAAGTCACATGGAGTTCTGTTTATCCACTCTGAGCTTTATTTTTCTCTAAATGCTTCAAAACAGAAGCAAAGCATTTCAAATTAAAGATCTGTGTTACAACAAGAAAGTATCATTAATCTGCTCTTTCTGTTGCTGGATCATTTAAAAATTTAATGCCATGTAACTTCGAACTTGTGAGGAGTTGCATGTTAAAGGTGATTTGGTTAACACTTTAAGGTATTTGTGATATTTTATAATTTAATAATCATTAGCAGAAGGTTTTATTTATAAAGGATTTAAAAGCATCTGTTGAGATGGGGCAGATTTGAAGTCACAAACAGTTGGAGGGAGTAAAGCCAGTTCAGCAGCAAAACATCCTGCTGCTGTGCAGCAGTCCCAAGCTGTTGGGGTTGTCCTGGCCCCAAACTTTCTACTACCTTGGCTCCTACTGGGGTGTCTGTCTTGTCCCATTATGCAGGTACTGGCTCCTCTGTGCTGGCCCAGTGAGTTAGTGTGGGGAGGTGATTTAGCTGAAAACTAATTTGCTGTGGGACAGAGTGACCAGATGGCTCCCAGGACTGGTTCACTCTGCAATTGCCTGAGCAGCAGAGCTGACATAAGAAAATAGGCCTTTTGTGCCTGTAGCGAGTCCTGTTTAGATCCAGACATGTTGCTGTGGAACCTCCATCCCCAGCCTGGGCTTTGAGTCATGGTTGTAAGAAGAAGGAATGCTTCCTGCCTTTCTTCTGCCCCTGTGCTGCTCTCTTTCTTTCCCTGGCAGAACTCCCTAAAGGGTATGTTTCAGAAAGCTGGATGATGCTGTAGGATGTCATGGGTTTTTTTTGTCTGAGTTATTTTTTTTACCCAGGGTAGGTTAAACTCTGCTTACCCAGTTGAATCTGCAAACTGCATATGTGAGGGAGAGGGTGGTGCACAGGCAGGAATGAATACTTGTTGGGAGAAGGTGGATTTACTTCTCCTTTAACTAGGCTGGTTGATGCTGGTTCCAGGTATTCATCAAACTATGGCTTTGTGCTTCAGGTGTGCAACTTTTTAAGCTTTTCTCTCAGATCTTTGTTTCCATTGCCGTGCTCAGTATGCAGTTCCTATAGTTTTATCTGTGCTAGCATTTGTGGAGTTATGCTGCAAACTGGATTGTTGAACTGATCATGGTTAAAAATAACTCCTTTTTATCTTGTTGTTTGCTCAGGAACCTACAATTAAGGACAATAAAAAGGTAGGAGTAGGGTAAGAAGTACACAGTGGGATCCTTTTCATGACAAAAATGGTTCCAAAGCCAAAATGGGATAGTGTAACTACAGTCAGAGGAGAAACTAAGCTTGTGGTGCTGAAATGCTTGAATTTAGTAGGCTAGTGAGTGAACTTAAATCCTCAAGAGTACCCCTTCACTGGATACGTCAATTGCTTTGCGGTTGAATGGCTATTGATTTACATATAACAGCATGTTAGCTGGAATACTGTACTACTGTATAGTTCAGAGGAAGTCTGTGCTGACCAGCATTTACTGTAGCATTATCTAAACAAAGACCTAAGTGAGAGAATAAGCATTTTGATCTACATTGCCTTGTTAAGGTGAATGTTTCAAAGAGACCTCACAGGTAATTTTTGATGCTGGTTTTTTTTTTCTTTTTTTTTAATTGCATCTGTGGAGAAGCCTGTGGGAGCTAAAACAGGAATGTCTGAGACTGGAGGAAGATGTATCTTGGTGTAGAAAATACACCAATTTAGCATGATCTCATTTGCTTTTTAGGCACGTGAGTCTGAGTCACTTGCATTGACACAAGAGAGCAGATTCAAGCACCAGCAATTTTTCATGAGTTCAGATGATTCTCTGATGGGCGCATGTGACAGCAGTAGGCTTAACGTGATTTAAAAGCTGTAACACATTAGCTATGCAAATAGATGTGAAACATCACTTAAATATTTTTGGCTTCTCCTTTACGGAATGAGTGTCTCTGCAGTTCCTGTACCTAATCTGAAATAAGTTATACTTTTGGGGTGGTATGTTTCCAGCATTACCCATTAATATCTTGCTGTAGCTAGACCACTTGAGGGTTTTTGGAACAGTGTGTTGAAATTCCTCCTGCAGAGCTTATGAATAGTATTTCTTTTGTCAGTTAGCACTGTTCGTCTCCCCCCACCCCTCTTTTCTTTGTATCTCTTGTTGTATTTTTTTTTTTTTTTTAATATATCAGTTTTAGTTAGTTTGCAGCTGCCAAATCTATGTGCAGACTGAACTTTCACCTTCGGTATTTCAAATGTCATATAGGCAAATGTAAAGAACATGTGAAAAAGGGAAGTGTTTTCTGAAGTGTGCCTGTGAAAATAACACATGAATGAGCATTGCTTCAGCCTGGAGTCTTTCACTGATCCTAAAAGAAATATCTAAATTAAAAGAATTAAGTTTAAAAAAATCGTCTTGAATAGATGTAGTTCTTAACCATGGTACTACTACAGAGCTGCATAGTACTTTCAGGACAAAACTGATCTAGAAAGTTGGAAGAAAGGGTAGGTTTTTACTTGTAAATGCTGCTAAATATGTGGTGTGGTACATCTGGGTAGGGCTTTTGTAGCCCTGTAGCATTCCTTTTCAGTGAGTGAGTTGTAACCAGAGAGCTGTTGAAAGCAAGCAGCAATGTAGTAGTTACGTGTTAACATGGACAGGTCCAGGTCCATCATACCTATGGCAAGGTGTGTGGCAGGTTGGGATTGAGGGTTTCTGGTGAGGTGATATGAGCAGGCCTTCAGTGTAATTCTTTTCTGTGAGTTACAGGTGTTGTTCTCTGCTCTTTGTGATACATTTCAAGTGTCTTGCTCTGAACTGGAATGGCTATAACGTGTCAAGTGCATTATTGTTCTTTGGTTAGCCCCTCAGCTGTAATGGTATGTGGATTCTCTCACAAGGTTTTAAGGTTTATGAATGCTGATAGTGAGGTTACTTAAGGTGGTATGATTTTTATAGCCTCAGCAGCATTTCTTTACGTTGTCCCTGGTGCAAGGGAGATCAGAAGTTATGATCCAACAGTCCCTTGCAGGAATAATGTGAAGGTTTATGAACTGTGTCCAAGAATAATTATAAGTATTTTCACAGCGGTGTTATCTTCTGAAGAAATACCCTTTTCCTTTTTCATCAATTTCCCCCTGGGAATTTTAAGGATTACTAGACGATGCTTTTATTTTTAGTTCAGAAGATGAGACTGTCACGAATTCCTGTACTGATGGGTGTTGGTGGTGGGTCTGACAGGTAAAAATGTTGTTATCACTGTACTGTCTCTTTTCATTCTCATCTGTCGTGAAACCATGAGGGGGGTCCCACAACTCTTTCCATGTTACTACTTTTGTTCTTTCCTTTAGAAACCTGGATATTCAGTGTGGCTGGGATTACTATTGCTCAGCGGGCTATTTCTGCTACCTTAATAAAGTAACAGCATCAATGCAAAAATGTCTTTCTATATGTCAGTAACAGTAGTTCTTTAATATGCATACTTAAACTGAAATGGCAGTCTACTCTTGTCCCAGCCACTTAATCTGAGTTTTTATTTTCAAGATAAAAGCAGTGGCTCCTAGTTTATGAGCTGCATCCTGCTTGCTGGACTCAGAGGCAGAGCACAGGAAATGTGCTAAAGCCCAGCTAACAGCGAACCGCTTCCTTATGAAATGCAGGAGTCGAATCTGCTTCTTTGAACCATGACAGAGACAGTGCATGAGTTTGGCTTTTCCTGGAGAAGACCTCCACCTTTTCCTAGTTGAGTTGGTATTAATTACACTTACTTCCTCAGACTACACACATGCTTAGTCCTCTCTGGAGAGTCTTTCTTCTCAGAAATCTTTGGAATGGGCAACACCTTTTTTCAGTGCCGTTCTTAGACCTTCAGTGAAGTAAGTTTACATCCTCTGCTCAGTTTGATCCATGTGTTCTTCTCCAGTCTGGTTATTATAATGCAGTAGTGTTTGTGAAGCATCTTTATCATCTTCCTGTAAGAGTTGCGTATAAATTTTAAAATACTTGTATGTGCATTTAAAAAGCACTTTAAAGTTCATGATAATCTATAAAACACAGAGAAACAGATTTCAAATAACAAGGAAATTCTCATGTCTTGTCTATGGAAGCTACTCTTATAAAACTCTGCAGTGAAGGGCATAAATGAGAAATATCATGTAGTGTAGTGTATGTTGATAAGGAATATAAACTGATTTCCTATGAAGTGCTCTGTTCTGCAAGTCACTGGTAAAACTAAAGAGAATAAAGATACCTGGCACTACAGTAATTGGGAAAAGCAGCTTATGAATGGGTGGCCATCAAGTCTAACTTCTTCTGTGTTTTTTTAATTTGGGTGTGGTTTAATTAAATCTTAATATATGGACCTTTAGGATTTTGAAAACAACTGCTTTGTGTGTAACTGAGGAAATCCATTTTCTCTCAGAGCAGTCAATAACGGCATCATTACAGGGTCCCATTTCTGAAGAACACTGACGGGAAGTATTTCACTGTGGTAGCTACTTACTCCAGCTGAAGCCTTTCTGTACCAGCCAGTTAGAGCTCCTTAGTCCAAAGAGCTTTAGTCATTGGCACAACTGATGTTACACACGGTTACAGACCACTGAATTTACTCGGAATCTCTGGCTTCCTAATGTCAGAATCCAGGATCAAATTTTGATTCAGCTGGAAGAGAGTGGCTGGTTTCCTAATGCTACCAATAATAAGCATAAAAAAGTAGCTAAAAATAATAAATGAGTAAAAATAATATTTGGCGTTAAGTCAAACTGATGTATTTTGGAATTGCCACTGAGAATTTTACAGTTCTCACATTTTCCATTTGCATGACATTGTCTGGGGTTCCTACATGCTGCCCAGGGAAGTGGTTGAGTCACCATCCATGGAGGTATTTGAAAGACAAGTAGAAGTGGTAGCTTGGCAGTGCTACATTAAGAGTTGGACTTGATGACCTTAAAGATCTTTTCCAACCTAAACAATTCTATGATTCTGTGCTCTTTGGACCATATGCCAAAACCTGGGAAAATCCTGAATTTGAATACTGTGATTAATCTGTTCTGATTGAGATTTGATGTCCTGAAACTGTTTTACTGCAGGTGCCAGAAGGCGTTGTGTATTTTAGGCTGTGTGAATGCTTGTGCTTGCACAGCTAATGATGGGCAGTTCTGACCATGTTGATTCAAGCATTTGTCAACAAAGCGCAAGATTCTTAATGTGTTGTTACACACCGTAAATCTATATTTCCTCCTCAGAGGCATCCTAACTTTATTTGAAAAGTCACGTACCTCAACATTGAGGTTGATTGTTATTGCATATGGGTTATAATTTGAATAGGACAGCAACAGTAATTGCTGCTATCGGTTGTATGAGTTTAGGGGCTGCTGAGCTGTTGTTGCTTGCTGGCTCTGAGCCTAATCTAAAGTTAAATGTATGAGACAAGGGAAAGGACGTGGGTGTTAATAGCATTGAAAAAGCAAGGGGTTAACTCAGCCTCTTTTAGTTTCATGTTTTTTTGGTTTTTTTTTTTCTCTCGCCTAGCACATGTGTAGGTTTGGAAAGGGCAGTGGTCAGGAAGTGCTTGTGGCAAGATTGTATTCCACACCCAGAGGCCAAGAGAAAGTGGTTTTCTCCTTCTGCTTGTCACGTGTGTTTATTCTGGTAATGATTTACTCTGGCCAAAGTATGCTGCTCATAACTTGGCAAATAGAAAAGATTAATCTCAACAATTTACGATATTGGGGAGTACCTGGATTTGACTGTGGCTGTGTCTACTAAGTTCTGTATGTTTTCAATTTCTAACGCTTAAAGATCATGTTCCTAAGTGTTTGTAAGAAAGAGATGCAGGGTGAAAGCCAGAGAAATGCGAGTCCTCCTCTGATCTAACCCACCTATCTGGTTAGGCTGTTTGGACTTTCCATTGCACTTGATGGTTTCTGCTGCTGGGACAAAGTTTAGAAAGTAGCATTGGTGGTGATGTGATTATCGTGACAGTTCTTCTTATTCTGTCTTCCCCCATTTTTACTTAAGTATTGCATTCTCTTCTACTTTCTTCTGTTTTCTTCTTTCCTAGTTCTCTCTGATGGTTTCCTTTTCCCTCCCCCTCTTCCCTGCTTTGCCTGTGCACAGGATGGATTTCAAGATCTCTCGCAGTGGAGGAAGAAGCTGCTCTTCCCTGTGGTCCTAAAAGGAGTTTATCTAGAAAGAGGCTTCCCAGCATTTTCATGCAACAGCATGTTGGTCATAAACAGGCTGCTGATCTGGTGTGATCAAAGTTTATCTCCCTAATAGTAAGGTAGGAGAGTGAGATTTATAACTTGCAGGTTGGCTCGGTGCTGAACTACTTGTTCTTGCATTTTGCTATATAAATACGCAGTGCACTTTGCTTTTTTGCTTTCCAGCTGCTTTACAAGCACTGAAGAGAAAAAAGAGGTATGAGAAACAGTTGAGTCAAATTGATGGGACGCTTTCAACCATTGAGTTCCAGAGAGAGGCACTGGAAAACTCCCACACCAACACAGAAGTGCTCAAGAATATGGGTTATGCTGCACAAGCTATGAAAAAAGTGCATGAAAACATGTAAGTGCTTTGTAATTGCTTTCAGGTTGAGCTTACTAACCAATTTAAAACTATTTCATCGCTGCAGTGTGTTGTATCAAGTCAGGCAGTTTTGGTGTGATTTTGGGTTCAGGCATTTAATGTCAGGCAAGCTATTGGTACTGCAATGTTATATTTGGCAGAAAAACTTCTTAACAGCAAGTCTAGAAGGAAGTCCAATTAACCAGAGACATCTGTTTGACACCTTTTTTTTTTTTAAAGTCTGCCTTGGTAGTAGATACTGGCTTCTGCCCTTGTTTTTTCCAGAAGAAAACTTAGTTTAAGGGACTATAAACTTTTCCTCAAAGTCCAGAGGCTGGACTATGTGATTCTAAGTAGTAATTAGATCCTCATAAAAGAGAGAACGTTTTGGGTTTTTTTTGTGCATGTGTAGTGTCTTTATATGTCCTATATCTTTTCAAGAGGCGTTTCCCTGCCTGAATAAACATTGTTAAATCAGAAACCTTGTTCTGGGAGAAGTAAACAGGAACTGAAACAATGATGTAGTTAACAATAAGGGGAAGCTGAAAGGAGTATAGTCCTGTTAAGTTCCCCCAGTTCTGGTTAAAGCTTAACATCAAAAAAGATCCGTCTATTAAGACGCTGACCTTGGGAAGGAGGCGCGATCTGCCTGGGGAATGTGACTGTTGGCTGGCAGAGGTATGAGAAGCAGAGAGAGGGAGAGAGACATAGACTGCTGCAATTTGACTTTTGTTATAATCCCAAAGTGAAAGAAATTGGACTGTCTAAACCATGCAGAAGCTTGCCAAGAAACAATAAGATGTAGGTGAAGGAAATTATTCTTTGTGATTTCTGCTGTCTATACAGCCATGGGCACAGAAAGAAACTAGGGTCTGTTCAAGTTTATTTGTGTCTCTTCTGAAGGATCTGAAAGATGTTTGAAAAATGTTTCCATGTTATTTTGCCAGGGACTTGAACAAAATTGATGATTTGATGCAAGATATCACTGAACAGCAAGATGTTGCCCAGGAAATTTCAGATGCTATCTCAAACCGAGCCGGCTTTGCTGATGAGTTTGATGAGGTTAGTGCTTCAGTAAAGCCTGTGAGTTTTAGCTGTTAAATGACTCCATAATTATTTTGTTGTGCAGTGGCTTCCAGTGGTATGTTTCTCAAAAGGTGTGGATATGAAATTCCTTGGTTCTAGCTCACCCTGTCTGGGGCACTGTTATAATTTTTTATGAATACACACACAATCACATATGCATAAATAAATAAAGTTTGTAGTACAATATAATATACATATAAATCTAAGTATGTACATTACAAGGGGTTTATATATTTTTCTTTAAAAAGCATCTTCAATTGCACTCCTTTAGTTGTTATTCTCATTTGTACCATGGAAGGAGGAGGCCACTGGAACATGTAATTTGTACTGCTCCAAGTGGTCACTGAAACATGTAATTTTTTGAGCTTCAAATAGACATCCGCTTGACTGAGTGCATATTCCTATGTCATGAACAAGCTGCTGTTTGCAATTCTGAATATTTGGACCATTTTTTTAAGGTCTTTTTTTGGTGCTTGGAGGTGCAGGTACTTTCCCAGTTTTCCATATTTTCTACAGAAGTAGATCCATTAGGTAGAAGTAATTCCTGTTGGAGGCAGTAAAGTTTATTCCTTGAGCTCTGTTCTTCTGAAATCCTCACAAGGCACTTGAGGCCTTCTGCAAATTCATTGCAGTAGCCTTCATCTTGTGTCCCTGGCTTTGATTTTGTATATCTAAGCAGGACTTATTTCTGAGCCAGGCATGACTGGATACTCAGGTGTCAGGTATACTCAAAATTCCTGCAACCTGTGGAATGCAGAGCTGAGGATCAGGTTCAGTATCATAACCAGTTTGGTTTTGGTTTTTAACTATCTTTTAAAATGGCCAAGCACTATGGATTGTTTGAAGAATGTGCTAAAGAATCAAACAATTCAGTCTCTCCCCAACTAATTTGCTCCTGTGTGCCCAAATGGACAGTATGGAAAAATACTTAGTCTATATCATATATACTTGACAGAGGGAAAGGTTTCATTCAACAGTTATAATTTTTGTAATTAAGTAACAATTCTCTGTGTATTGTTCCCATTATCTGCTCTACTGTTTTTTCCATGTAAATAGATATTTCCAAGAAACATATTATCAATATTGGCATTAAGGAGTGGGATTTGGCCTGTGTAAATTGGGCTTCAAACAACTGAAAAAAATACTAGAACTTGAGAGTTCACATGGTATATTCCTTCTGTTCTCTTTTTGGTCAAAGTTCAAGAGTTGTAGCTATTATAATATTCCACAGCCAGGTTGTACAGCAGTTGTGGGAAATGTAAGTTAAATACATGCTTGAGGATGAGAAGAACTTGAGTCTCCCATTTTGAGAGCATGTGTTCTAGTCATAACATTATGATGTGGAAGGCACAGGGATCATGATCAAAGTTTTCTTAACCTTTTCCTTTTGTTTGTTTCTTTTCTCTCTTTCTCTGTTTTGTTTTTCATTCTATTTTTTTTTCTTTTTTACTTAAGAAAAGCCAGTTCTGGCTGACACTACCTCTTAATTCTTTACTTGTTCAACAGAGGTTGGTAAGGACTGATTTAGTGTGGGAGAGAATTAGATGACCATCTAGACATCTAGAGGTCTTCAGAAATAAGTGTTCCCATTGACTACCCAACAACTTGGACACTAAATTTTAAGAAGCTTGTATTCACAGCACTGACTGAGGCGCTTGAAGTACAGCAGCTCAGCTAAATGCCTTAGTTAGACACGGGACCCCAGCTTGCACATTTCCATGAGAGATTGGCGCTAAATTGAACATCATCAGGTGTGGACCTGATGCTGAAATTTTTACATGATAGTTCACATTGCAAATGCTACCATATGTCAGGTAAGCAAACTGTAGCCTTTTTTTTTTCTTAGAATATAAAACCATGAAAAAAGTAAGTCTAGGAAGGCCTGTGGTAGATATGTAATCGTCATTTCAACTTCCACATTGATGATAAACAAGATATATATGGGTAGGCAAAGCCCATTCTATTACCTAATAGATATCATTGGGCAAAAGTAGCTGTAGCAAGTTGTTACTTTTTAAACCATTTTATCAGTCTGGCAAAGGTCCATTTCTCTACAAATATGTAATATCTAGCTTTCTTAGGGGAAGTCCAGCCAAGGAATTAATATTTGCTTTTAAAAAAAGTTGATAGTTTTTTTTATTTTTAGTATTATACATGTGAATTAGGTCATCTGTCCAAATCAGTTTCTGCAGCTAAAAGCCCAAGAATGTTCTGTAGTGAATAACAGGACCTACGAGGACAGCTCTGATGCCAGGGCTGCTTTGAAATCATATGTAATCCTGAAATCGTGTGATTGGCCTGAGGCATAATGTTTAGTGGCACCCTACCATATAACTAGTGGGAGCTGTTTCTTTTTTAAAATGAGAGAAAACACATATTAAAACTTGAATCTGCTAAACAGTACAGTCTCTGCATTTGGAAGAAACCTGAGGATGGCCTGGGACCTTTTATTTTTAATGAGTTTGCCCTTTTGGTAAACATTATGCTGCCATCAGCTTTTTTTCTAATTTTATTCCTTGTCTTGTTTCTAATGTCCATCATCCTTCTTTCAACTTTCAATTAGGGCTTATTGTTATTGCCAACATTTAGTAAAAATTATATTTGTCATATGCTGTTTTTTTGTATTTGTTTTCAGATGTAAACTGTTTTTTCAGTAGTGCTTTGCTTCGTGGTGTTTAAATGTGCCCTTGCCTGAGATCACTGTCAGGACAATGAATTTGTAAATGATGTTTTCCTTGAATTTAGGATGAGCTGATGGCAGAATTAGAAGAACTGGAGCAAGAAGAATTGAACAAGGGAATGAGAGATGTCAGGTTGCCAAGTGTTCCATCCACATCGCTGCCTTCTCGTCCTGGTAAACTGCCTGCTTGTCATTTTATATTTCTTATGATCAAGCTATGCTGCGAGTAGGAGGCGAGGAAGTGAGAGTTTCAGATATTTGTTTAACTCTGCTTTAAATTTTAAAGTATTATAGATTCCTTTTTCTATTTTTTTAATATATTTAGCAGAAAAAGCAGAGTGGAATTCTGGTTTGCTGTATGAAAGCATTTGGGATCAAATTCTCTGTAGAATTGAGGAGGCAGACTCGGGGAGCTTGACCTCGTACAGATACTGACACATCTCCTACTGAAATGTGGTGAGATCAGTGAGGACTGGGAAGCTGAGTGTTTTTGTTGGGTTTTTTTTGGCAATTAATCCTTAGTCTTTAATTAGTCTGACCTAGATTCAAAATGCTTGCGTCACAAAGATCCAGCTTTGTAGGGTAGTAGTTTGATATTTGCCACTGGTATTTTAATTAGAAATGAAGGAGATATCAGGACATACATGTTTAAAGAAATATTGTCATTCTTTTGCTTTCTTTCTACAGAACAGACTTTATTCCTGACATTTAGCAGTAGGCTTATTTATCTGTAGTTCTGCCCTGTTCATTTTTAATTAAGCTAGAGACAGTCAACTTTTAACTACACCTTTCACTGTGTCCCAGCAGTCCTCTATCAGCTGAAAGACTTACTGTATACTGGTGCTAGTAAAAGAGTATGAAAAGTTGGCGGTAGGGACAGTGCAGATGTGGCACATGTTGTTTATGTTGCTTTCTGCTGCAGAACAGGTTACCTAGACAAGGTCAGCTCAAAAAGTCTTATGTGTGTTTTGGCAGAGAGCGCTTAAATCCCTGAGAAGCAGTTTAAAATGTTCAAACTGGGATTGTGGCCTCATCGACTTAAGTAAATTGCAGAACAGCTAGTAAAAAAATGGATTTAAGAAGACCCAATGCAAATTGCAGTCTGGGCATTTATGGCTTGTTCATACATCCTTTTCCAGATCCAGCTGTGCTAGCTGATGTTTTCATTAAACCCATGCCATCTCCATGTGCTTCTCACTATCTTAATTTGCTACTTCATCTGTTTTTATGGCTGCTTCAGGCAAAATTAGCTGGTTACAATTACATAGTTAAAGGCCTTGCAGAAATGGCTTATCTTTTCTTAAACTGGATGCTTACTGTTACACAGCAATGGCAAAATAAGAACAACAATTAATGGTTCTATAATGCTTCTAATTGGAGACGCATGTTTCCCCCCTGATTTGAGAGATGATGGAACGAGGCTTAGTGACCTTCCCCAGTTGCAAAGTGAGTCAGTGGCACTTGCAGAGTAGGGACTGGACCCCTGGTCTTCCATGTCCTTCTCTCAGGTTTAGTCTTTGAGGGTGGTAGCTTCAGCCCCTCTCAGGATGGTGGCTGCCAGCATTGTGGCTGCCACAGATGGGAGGTAAAGTTACCAGAGAGTTGCACCCACTAACAGTGTCCCATTGATGTTTGGAGGGATGCAAATCCTGACATGCACGGCCCACAGGTGGAGATAGTCTGAGGCTGAACCAGGGCTGTAGGGCATCCACTTTGTAGGTAGATAAATGAAACTGTTTGGGTGAGGCTTTACTTCAGGGAATGTGAAGGATGTGATAGGAGTTTTAGTTAAAAAAAAAAAAAAAAAGAGGAGATGTTGGGGGAACCTGGTACACAATTGGGAATTGCTGTTTTTGTGGCCACAGCAGTTAAGTAATGTCACCTGAGCAAAGTAAGTTCAGGTATTTTTTTCCCTTTTAATAAATGACACCTCTCATTTAAATGGGATGAGTCCATTTGGAGGCTGGACCTGCACATGCAGAACCCTTCAACATTGTTTGGAAGGTAGCAGGATGTACAACCGGCCAAGGGTAGGTCAGTCACACCTGCTGAAGTGGCTGTGAGACAACTAGCCGCATTCTTGTGTGCGGTTGCTCTCTGTGGTAGGAGTTACGTCGGACCTATATTGTTAACTTCAGGTGGTGAGGCAAAATAGTTGCATCTCTTGTCAGCTTCATTACAGCATTGCCTGTGTTTAGCTTGCAGATCAGTCAATTGATCCGAGGTCTTCAAACTGAAAAGCCCCGAGAGTCCTCATGCTAACAAATATAATGCTTCTGACTGTTAGATTAGTTAGTGGTTATTGTTAATCTCTTTTTTCCTGCAGCATCGACTAGGAAGAGAGTGGAAGATGAAGATGAAATGAAGAAGCTGGCTGCCTGGGCTTCATAACGGCGTGGGTTTTTTTATAACACTGAACGTCACAGTGCAGATGTAAACAGCTGTGATGCCATTTTATAACTGTACTGATTTTGTGTGGTTTCATTTTGTACAGGCTGGGTTTTTTATGGCCAGTCTTGCTAAGAATAGTGGTACTGTCATATTACAAAACTAGTTTAAAAACAAAACCAAAAAATCTAGTAGTTGCCAAAGCCACCAAGTATCAAAGGTTTTTCAGTCTTGGCCAGAGATTTTTTTGTTATGAGCATCAGTTTTTATTAGCTGAAGTCTTACTGTATCTTGCTGGTTTGTAAAACCTGTGTGCCTCACTTACGCACACAGCTGGATTAATTGTGGAAATGACAAATAAGTCATCAAGGCCCTATCCTAGAGGGTTATTTGATCAGATAATTTGATTATAAGCAAAACAGCTTTATATATGTCCTGACTGCAATTTTCTTGGAGCCCAAGAACTAATAGCCTTTCATTTTGGAATGGAGATTTAAACAGTCTGGAGCAAATTCTAGTGTCCTAGATATTAAGGGGAGACGCTCTGTAGATTTTTTTGAAGTGGGATAGTTTTTTAAATTTTGGTTTAAACTTTGGCCAGAATATCCCATGTACTTCTAGTGGTCAACTTGAATAATACTTTGAACTATTTCCAACTCAGCTTTAAAAACAGTTTTACAGTGACTAGGGAAAATGAAACTTCCAAGTTCTTATATATCCCTGCCAAACAAAACTGATTTCTGCTAACCCTGTCAAAAAATCCAGAGAAGATTTGACCTTCCTGTGTTGTTGTCCTCCACTGTATTGTGTGATAATACCCATCCTCAAAGGAGTTAGTAACACATTTCTTTGTTTAATTATACAGTTTCAAAATGATTGCAGTTACTGAGCATTTGGTTCTTGTCTCTTTCCATTCAGAAACTGAATAATAATACCAGCATGCTGTATTCAAAATGCCTTTCTAACCCTGGTTAAAAACTGATTCTGAATTACTTGTAAAATTGATGTGTTATTGTCCAACTGACAGCTTTTTAGCTTCAGGAACAAATGCCCCTCTGATTGCTAAACTACTACGTATATAGCACAATCACTGTTCAAATACAACCCAAAAATTAAATGAGCTGCTTTGTACTAAGAAATTTATTAAATAAGACTTAAGCTCTATGTTAGTAGCTTGCTGTCCATTACAAATAGTGAGCCACTGTGGATTTACTAGGGAAGTGGGAAGCAGAGCCACATTGATCTAGGTTTCTTGTTTTCAAATTAAATGTACTCAGGATTGAACCAATTTGGGAATAGTGGGAGACTTGGTTTCTGTATATCTATAGCAACAGAGGACTGACTTTTTTTCCTGTGATTTGCTGGGTGTTTACCTTTGATAGGCCACAATAGGCATCAGTTTACTGAATTTCAGGTTAAGCATAAGCTAATGTGTGTTTCTGGACATGGCTTGCTGGTGTGCTCAGAAAGTTTTCAGTCAATTTCCATGGACAAACCGCAAAATTTACAAATGCTGTGGAGAGATTCTGTTTTTTCAGGACATTTTCATCTCCTGTAGTGAAATTACTTTTGGTTTGCGTCCATGTGAAAGGAGAATCAAGCCTTGCCACTGTACTTCAAATTAATTCCCTACTGGAAATGTATTGTGTTAATTCTGTCCCAAAGTTTGGAGGTACTAGGAAAATTGTCTCTTTCTGCTGAGAGTAGAGAAAACCTGGAACTATTCAAATTTTCTAAAAGCAAAAAAAAAAAAAAACAAAAAAAAAAAACCTGCCTTAAATTTTAAAATACAGTTTTGAACTCTTGGTAGGAAATGAAACACTAACAAAACATTACTCAGTTTTAATGCTTGCTGAAATTCAGAACAAATATTCTGTGTTATTTAGAATCCATTTGCTAATCCTTTTGGCTGGAATCCTGTTTTCAAGGTGTGCAGTCTATGCAATTCTCTGAATTGGGTACAGAAAGTATTAGTGTACACTGATAACATCACCGTGCGAGGCTGGCCATGGATGCATCTGGTATTTCTAAATGCGAGGCCGTGCCAATGTTGTCCCGTGCTTAGCCTGGAAAAGCTGGCTTCTAGCATCTGTTCTTGGTCAAATTAGCAGATTTCCAACACTTGGCACTTACACAGCACTTAGCTTAGTTCAAGGGCACTATAATAACCTAACTAAAATAGGACTCTTAAGTTTCCACTTTCGAATGGAATTAGAGTGCTGGTTGCTATATTTGTTTGGGAGACAGATGACGACTGTTTTTCTTCAAAAGCAAAGAGATTCTAAAGATTTAATTCAGCTGAGGCGGTGGCTCTTTCCTGTGTAAATTCAGAAGACACTGGGACAAATGGCTTTTCCTTTCTTGAACATGTTTCTTCATGCCACTATGGTATTTGTTTAGTATGTAAGCAGACAGGAGTGAATAGTGTCAACGTGTTATTGTAAATTTTTTCTCTATTAACCGGGACATATTTTACAAGAGGACTGTGGCAGCAGATGGTGCACTACAGCTGATGACTTTTCTTGTTTCTTATTTATTTTCAGAACGTTTTCTTCTCTTAACAGGGTTGGACATCTTATGTCTGGATAGCTTTAAAAGGGGGAAAATATATTAATAAAATGTAAAAAGAATTAATATATATGCTGTGAATAAAAATTTTGGTGTCATATTTGTGTTATGTGATTGTATTAAATTTATTTTCCTATTAGATGAAACTAGGTACTCTCCTTACACTGTCATTAGGATACAGCGCTCTTTAGAGGATGTGAAGATATTTGGAAATATTTTTTTTGATGTATTAATCTTCCAGCATCGTGTTAGAATTCAAAATTCTTCAAAATGTATGCATGTATGGGGAACATTTTGATGAAAAAAATCACAAGTTTTCATGATGTAGAGCCTAAATTACTTTAGTGAGGTAAATTACTTTTTTTAGAAATGTAAGGAGGAAGCTCTTTAGTCTCAAAAATGACCGAACAGGAGAGACTAGCTTGAACATTTTAAGTCTAACATTACAGAGCTGTCATTATTTTCTCATGTGTTTCCCCATTGCAGAGACCAGTGCAAGACCCACTGTTGTAGCAGTGCTCAGTCAGATATCTTACGAGGAAAACTGGTCCGATTTTGATCACAGTTTAAGTTGTTTATGGTTTTGTTACCAATATGTAATTACCTGGTCATTGCTGTACTATACAGTCAGGATCAATATGTGCAGCAAGAGCTAAACTAGACAATATAATAGTGAAAAGTTAATATGTGCTTAAACTTCTAAATATCTTTGCAGAACTAGGACGGCTGTGTCAGGCAAGGCCACGCTGGTCCCTCTGCTGCGTGGCTCCCTCCAGCATGCTCCAACTCCTCACATTTTGCTTGTATGTCTGACTTCCTCCTCTTCCCCCACAAAGTCTCCTGGTAATTCCGTGGTAGCTGTTTTAATACAGCCAATCACAGTCTTCCTCTTTACCACGATGAGCTTTGCCCTCTCGGACGGTTTGAGCATCCCCCACACCCTTGCACCCCGTTGCTCTCTCACTAACCAGCGGTACCCAGGCTCTTTTTAAGGCAGCAGCGCTGTGTGGGCACACTCAGCTGACTCTTGAAGAGTAAACATCAGATTCTCCTAGACTTTCGTGGCAGCATGTTTCAAAATCGGGGCTCTGCGGTTTGTAAGTGAGCTAAATTTAATAAAATAGGCAGAGGTTAATTGGTTGGAGCTTGCTGTCTTTCCCCATGCAGGTATCGAGTCTCCACTGCATGACATCAGCTTTCAAGTGCAGGCAAGGAGCGTTTTGTGGCTTCAGATAGGATTTACTTGGACTCCCCTCCACCTTGAGTGCAGCAGCACCCTTTCCTCAGGAAAAAAAAAAGTAAACTTTAGGAGGAACATAAAATTTCAGATATGTTTAATATATAAATATATCCAGATGAATTATAGTTACTTTCGTGATTGGAGTCAACAAAGGGAGCTTTGTGCAGCAGCTGAACTAAACACAAGCCAGAGGGGACTGTCCGTACTTGGGGTCCCTATATTGCCCTGTACCCACCTGCTGCCTGTGCGCTGTATGCACACAGGTTTGTGCAGTGCCTGAAACGCTGCTGATTGCAAAGAGCTGTCAGCAGCAGGACGCTGCAGCCCTCCAGGAGGAGCTCTGGATTCAGCAGACAGCGAGAAACTCCCAACAGGCTGGGAAGGCTGCAATTTTCACACAGGGCCCAGTTTCAGTCTCCTATTGCTGTCACTGGAGGGAAAAGGACTTAGTTGAAAGCGCAACTCAAAAAGCAGGAAGGACCCCCCAGCCAATTCCCCATGTTTTCAAGGCTGGAATGCTCCTTTAAATACTAACTCACCTTCTCAGCTGCTCTTCTGGCTTCTGTCTCTTACCTTCCCCTATCTGTGGCCACCTTGGCACCAGCTTGAGTTCCTGCTCTGGACTTGGAAACGCACAGGACAGCAGGACCGGAGCAGCAGAGCTTCATGCAGAAGTTTACCAGCCCCCTCCTTTTGCACTCACACCATGACAAACTGAGGTTATGACAAAGATTAAATCGGTTAAAAGTACCTGTTTTGGAGAGAGGTTTGTGAAGCCCGGCATGATCTTTAATGCTGGTTCAGCTAATCGCGCTTTGTAGTGAAGAGCTGCAACCTGGATGTCATTGCAACACATTGAGGACACTGAACTGAGGGATTTCTAGGTCAAGTCTTTCTCAGCCCTTGCTGAGCACTTTGTGTAGCTGTGTGGTAGTAACAGTGCTACATTAGGTTAGAAGATAACACACGGAACACGACTACAGCAATTGCAGCTGTTGGTTTTGAGGCTGTTGAGTATGTTCAAGTGTAGAATTAGATCACTTTTATTACAGATTTGGATCCTACAGGTAATTTTATGAAGAAGGCAAGGTCTTATTTGTCAAAGGAAATTCAGTCTGAACTGATACACTTACAAAGGTGGTTCCATTTTCAGGACTGGCCACGCAATAGAACTGACTTGGGTTTGGGGCCTTCGACCACTAAGGAATGAATTCTGCAGCTCTATTAGCTGTTCCAGTGCATTATCTAGGAGTAACTAGAGTAGCTTACCAAACTCTCTGGAAGAAACTTTCCCACACTTGACATATCACTATTGCCCAGAGCACCTTGTGTATCCCCCTTCAGGTACTGTCAAAGTACCTGAAGTAACACACTACAAAATATTCCTCCTGAAGGATGATAATAGGCTGGAAAGAGAAAACCATAACAGCAGAATGAACATAGGTAAAGCTTTGATTCTTTCAACAGACATTTCAAACACACTTTTTACACTGCACAGCAAGAGCTGGAGAGCAAAAGCACTTCAGATCAGCAACAAGAGGCTGAGTGTCTTGGCTAAACTAGAAATGGTGGCAGTGGCAAATACCAAATTTGATGGAAAAAGCACATAGCTTCTCTGAAACCACCCTACTTACTTTAATCCCACTGCCAGTTTTCTTCATTCTACCACCAGGAGAAAGAGCGGGAGTGCTCTGAATAAAAGCTGCCTTTGGCTCAGGTAAAGCAAGAACAAACACAGTAGAAACTGTGTATAGATGTGCAAATAAAATGGAGGATGTCACTTACTACTGACCTTTTGGTGGCTATAATGCAAAGTTTCTGAAATTACTAGCTGAACGTGTGGCAGTCACCACTTCACACTTTTCAGGTTAAAACCTTCAGATCCCAATGCTTTGCAAGCTCTGTCAGCAAAATGTGTCTAGTCAATGTAGTTTCCTAAAATGGAGGAAAAAAACCAACCTGCACAAACGAAGAAATTCTGGAAAAGGTACCTAATAGCATTAACCTGACAGCTAATCTTATCTATATATTGTATCAGACACTTGTGGTTCAACACAAAGGGCTTTATTTTCTGAAGATGACAATAGGAGAGAAAAAATATGATGGGGGAAAATGATAAATAGTTGAGGCATTAATTTATGTAGACTGAGAATTTATCTAGAGCACATACTGTGTCTGAATAAACTGAAATCTGAGCCAACAGCTGCTTCACTAGAGCAGAACAGTGAAGCTTCTTTGTTGAGAGAGGAGAGCTCATGCTCTGACCTTTGGATAATCACGAATCTTGTGTAACTCGCGTCATTTGAGAAATGAAAGATGTTGCTCTTTCTGTGGTTTGCTAGATTCAGAAATGAAATAAAATGCCACACAGAGGATGCCAGTAGTTGGCAACTGCATGCCAATAGCAAAGGTAGATAAAAAATTATTTGCATGTGTTCTATTTCTCAGGTAACTCGCAGCAAAGTTCAGCTTAATTTTTCCTTGTTTAATAGTCCTTCATTACACATTAGCTTGCACAGTAATTTTGCAACACTCTCAACCTATTTTTTTAATTGCCTATTTAAGGAGGGATGATTGGGTCAGTTCTGACTGGTGTGTGAGATGAAAAAGCAGCAATCTCCACAAGAAGGTGGCTTATCTAGGCTCATTTTGTACATTTAAGCAGACACAACAACATCTTACTGAGTGGCTGTTTTTAAAGCTTTTTGAAAGATTCCAGAGCATGAGACAGTTTTCTCACTTGCCTCTTCCCACACAAGTCATTATCTCCTTGTCTGACTCTAGCAGGAATCACATGATGATTTTGTTAAGTTTACATTATCCTACAAGCTATGCTGCAAGTTTTTTTAATTAACACTGTACATCAACATACAAAAACCTAAACTTCCCAGGACAAGACTTACTTTCTCGAAATGTACAAAGCAGCTGCCGTAATAGGGTAGATCTCTCACCTGACGCCTCTGCTTATCCTTGTAACAACAGGCACAATTATAATACAGAATGAGGAGAAAGAGACTCCCTCACATAAAGTACCTACTCCATGACCAAGTTATCAAATGCTGAGAACATCAGGAAAGAGCTACAGGAAATCCAGGAGGATATACGCTCTGTAGCTTTGCTACATGTTGCAGCTGCTTCCTACACTACGTTTATCTATCTATCTATTTATTGAACAAGCAAAGCGCTAATGAGATCTCAAAAGGTCAATGTGCAACCTTCTCCCATTAGGCACTCACCAGATGAGCAATGCTTGACAAACACACATTAAGTGCCAAACAAACTTATGAGCAGCATTTCATAGTCATCCTCAAGATAGCCATCCTCAGCTGTGATAGCTGTGTTATTTTCTACAAGAAAAGCATTAATCCCTGGGGATTTCTGAGAGCTGAAGCTTGTTTCTCCACCGCATTAATGCAAACATCCTAGCCTTTTCAGTTTGAAATGGAAGAAAGGAATATTATAAAATCTAGAAGAAGCCAATAATTTATGAGCAGAGATATCTACATGTACTTGAAACCCAGCTGACATATCCCAAGACAGTTATTATGCAGACAGCAGTCTCACTGGATCAGCAAATCATCTAATTTTAACCTGCTGACAAGTCTATGGGATCAGCAGTAACACTAGGACTACACCAACTGACTTAGTGTGCAATTAGGGTGAATCACGTAATTAGTTTCTTCCTCATTCTCCCTATTTGCAAAGCAGAGAGAAATACAATATCCGCCTCTCAGATACAAAGTGGGGACAAACTCATTACTTGCAGAGTACCTTGCTGATCCATGAGTCACAGGAGTGCTGAGTACAAACCAGCAAGCATTTAAGACCTCCATGAAGACCTTAAAAGGGGTAAAAGGGGCCATGAAGGGTTGAAAACCACAAAAATGTAAGGTTAGAGCACTACTCCTGAGAGCTTAACAAAGGGTTGCACAGAACCTGCTAACTGCCCTTAAGACAGAGGAAACTCAACCAGTGAGGGTAGTTGAGCCCAGAATCCCATTTATTAGGTCAGTGCTTTAATCAGATGAGACACAGCACCCGCAGGCAGACAAGACCCTTGTGCTAGTGGTTTCTGCACTGGAAATGAATGTCTTCTCTGATGATGCATTGTCCTGTCTCCTGAAGCCAAAGGGTTCAGCTCTGGCTAGCAACGACAGCGCTTCTGAGGACTGAAATTATTACTCAGGTTTACAACTCCTACTCCCAAGTCTCCTCCTTCTCCAGAGCCGCACTGCCTCATTTGCAGTTTGGGGTCTTTACCAGCAATACCAGAACTTCAGCATAGTCCCTGGCTGGTTCCCTGTAATATCCTTGGTGAGACAGAAAAGGCACAAATCACATCAGCAAGGACAGGCAGAGCATAAGAATATAGTTTACACATGAGACAAGTGAGTTGCAGACTACTTTGTTTGCCTGTCAGTTGGAGGCTAAAGAGAAAAGAAAGGAAAAGAGAGAGAAGATTTGCCAGTTCAGCTGGAACATCATTAGTTCCCCTGAATTCTAATTTTAGCACCAGGTGCTGTTCCATTGCAGAAAGACTTCATGCTAAAAATTGTCATTATCTGTTAAGTAAGAATGGCTTATATAACGTATCAGGCTTTCTGATTTATCTAGCTATACAATTATATGTGAGGACTCAGTAACTTTGGCCATTTTCATAGCTCCTCCAGCATTCCGTTTACTTCTGTTTTACAGTTTAAATTACACTGACCAGAACAAAAAAAGATGTTTTTTACGTGACAAAGCGATTATGCTTAGACACATCTTGAAACGGCTGCCTTCTGACTCTGCAACAACCATCAAAACTGAATTCATCAGCCCAAGGAGAAATTTAGAGAGAAATATTTCCTATTCCAGTGTAATAATCAAGCTATCCAACTGGAGAATAATCTGTAAAGCAACAGCAGGACAGAAACATCCAACAGTCACTAATATGTATAAGTGGGAATGACATAAGCCTGTAATCTATACCTATTACAAGATAAGAAACATTAATCTTTTATTGTTGAGAATAAAAGCCTGCAAGTTCCCACCTTTCCTTTCTTCCAAATCTGTAAAGTTGCATCAGATAACAAGAGATACGTCAAACTTTGGAAGAAGATTGAAAGTATTTAACAAAAGCTCTAGCTCAGTTTGTTTTCCTTGCAATGCACAACCCAAGAAGGACCAAACACTATAGGTTGCCCTTGAAAATAAGACTGGGGAAAAAAGGTTAGCACAAGGGAAGAAGAAACCTTACGAAGAGGTTTGTGAATGGGTTAAGATAACACAGAATCTAACCCATTCATAAAACAAATTAATATTTAGTGGAGAAATTATTCTGGTTAGCAATAAAGGGGAAAAATTCTAAAGTGTAAACTATGGACAAGGTAATCCCCTCTTTCTCTGCATTCTCCAAACTCATCTTTTCCTTCAGCTAGAAGGTTAAGATCCTCTGCATTAAAAATGTGATGAAGATAAAAAAAAAAAACGTAGAACCCCTCCACTGGTCAGCACATTGACTGCTCACCCAGAATACGAACTGTTCAAGACAGCAATCTCTTCTTGAGTAAGTTGCATTATCAGTTCTCCACATTTGAACAAACAAACATGGATGTGAAGACACAGTCCAGTTACCCTAGCATCCCTTAAAGAAAACCTTGTATTTTATAGGAAAAGTACATGTCTTGTTCTGAATGTTGCATCTGTCCAGAAATCTGAATGTACTGTCCTCTGGGACAAAGATTTAATTGAAACACAAAAATGAATGATGGGAGAAAAATTACCCCTACACCTGGTATTCCACAAAGGGAGTGTTTCCCACAGGATTTTTTCCTTCCTTCTCAATTCATGACCTTGGACTATTTACTTGTGTTATTTGACATTTCTTAAAAAATTTGACTGTAGCAGGAGCAACTTTACAGTGTAACTCCTCAGAATTCCTCCCCCGGTGTTTACTAGAGCTGCTGTAGCATAAGAGGGGAGAAAAAAAAAGCCCTTACAAACAAAACCATATAAAACTTCCTTTGGAAAGTTGCATTTATAATCAGTTCTACTAGAAATGCAAGTTTCTAGCAGGATAGTTGCTACTGCTTCACAGTTACATCTCAATGAAGGAACAGAAACCACAGAGAGAAAAATCAAACTAGTTAGTGGTCTGAGGAGACACACAGATTAAAACAGTTTAGGACAGACACATGATGTAGAACAGGAGCTTTCCATGTCCCTTTTTTCCACAACAGTGGCAGCACAGAGCAACAGAGATGCCCTTACAGAGGTGAGGACAACAGCCTACTAGAAGAGACACTGCATCGGCTTTTCCCTCCTACAACCATCAGGTACAGTTTTGTGAATGAGCATATTTGCTCTCTTTCTTGAGCTGGTTCAATGGGACTGTTATAGCAACCAATGGCTGTCACAGTGGGAAAGGTACGAAGTGGGTGTTCTATATGGACTCATTCTTGCTTCATAATGAGTCAGCATTCTAATCAATTTAGAGGCATACAAATCAAAAACATAGAAGTGGCAGGGCAGACTGCAAGTGCCTTGGAGAATAAAAAGTTCTAAGGGATTATTAGAGATGTAGTATATAAAAAAAAAAGCAAACCCTCAGTAAGATTAAGCTGAGTACAATGTATTAAAATCTAAATCCAAAGGAAGAATAACCCATCCTTAATCAGTGGCTGAACTATTAAGACAGTAACCTTTGGGAAGATTTAACTACAAGAGAAAAGAACAAGGTGTTACTGGTTGCAATTCACTCTGCTACAATTTCAGTTCCAACACTCCTCTGCTCATTGTGAAGACCACAGAATTCCACCGTGAAGTTCTTACGAAATAACTGAAAGTTGGTTTCTCAAATTGCAGCAGTGAGTGAAATGAGAAGGAAACAGGTGGAGAATAGTGCCAGAATGGAAGAAAGTGCACCATCCCAAGGAAAGAAGAAAACAATTAATATAGAATATACTTGGAAATCACCTCCATCAGGATGTTCAAGGCCACCACAGGCTGTACACCTACAGTTCTGCATGTCCCATAGGGAGTGTAACCATTCACTAGCCAACAACACAGACTGAACAAAATTCATGTTTTTCAGCTCAGTTACATTAAAAAAATAAAGGTCCCCCTAAACAAAAATGTTTATTCATGTGATTCTCACTCCTCTGGGTCAGCAAAATATCTTATAAAACTTAAAGACAGAGCGCAACAAAATTTCTGCTCCTTTGCCCTCTCATGACTGAACTGTAAATTACGTTATGCTTTCTTTAGTGACCAGATTTGCAGATTTACCTGAAGTATTGAGAACTTCCTAGCATGTATGACCCAAGCACCTTTTCTAGAGTTTAAAAACATTTATAGTTGCAAAACTCACACTTTAATGTACACAGGTCAACCTTTTTTTCAAATATATGTGACATGTGACAAAAGATTACATGTATATTTTCAACAAGGCATCAAAACTTTATTGAGTTCACTCAATATCTATGAGGACTCATGTAGAATATTAAAATAATAAAGGAACTAATTTTTTCTTATCTTCAACAGAAGTACAGCAAGTTTTCTGGTGCCCTGCTACAGGGGCACCAGAATTTGTTTTCATGCAGACAATTTTTGGTACAAAGACAAACAAAACTCAGATCAAAAGTTGAGTAACTGTAGGAAATAACTGAGATAAGTAATTTCTCTTTCTAAATTTTTATCCCTCTACTAAATAAGGCATTGAACATTTTTTCTACAATGGAGAAAAGACAGGTGTCTTGCCCGTAGTTTTATTTCATCAGGAAGGTTTATACAGTTCTGCACAAAGGCCACTGTATGCACAATACAAAGCTCCCTTTGATAACTCCAGCACAAAGACACTGCATATTGACAACATTATACGACAATGTGGGTGGGATAGGGCAAAAAAAAGATTAAAACAAAACAGCATTCTTCCTGTTGGAAAAGCAGAACAAAACAAGGCACTTTCATTAAATAAGTGAAGAACAGAAACAAGCTGTATCAAAGATTCCACAGAGCTGACCCAGAGCACTGTAACAAAATTCTGCAGTAATGAACAAGTAAAATACAAAAAGGCACTGCATAATCCTCTCCCTGCAACTCCCCTTTCTCAACTAATTAGCCAACTGAACTTGGCACAATGGAGTCTTAATTATAAAGTGCATCTCCTGTCTTAATACATTTTGAAAAACAGGCTATAGAACACATGTAGCAACATCCCCATGTGTACACTATATTGAAACAAAAATAACATTGCAACTAGATTCAATCTAGTTATGAACTGTGCAGGAAACAATATGGCTTCTTTACAAGTCAATCAATAACCTCCATATAATCTGGAATATTTTTAAACAAACATGAATGCATTAGATAGATGGTAAGAGGTAGTGTTCCAAGTAAAAGGCAAACTCACCAATTCTATTGTTACGTGGGTGTATAGCAGAAGTATCCCAGATTTTCAAAGCAGCATTACCGAACAAAGAGTATTACAGCATGCTATCTTGGGATGAAATACACAGTGTTTTGGGGTCTCATATTAGTTTGTTCAGCAAAAATGACCATTGTTTTTCTTTTAAAATGTCCAACTACAATTCCATGTCATAAGTACTTTTCTCTTGGTACTGTAAGTCTTCCTATTGCATTGCATTAAAATTTCCAGAGAAATATTCTTCAACTTTAGAATTTAAAACCAAAACATTCTACACTCGTATTAAACATGAGTCCATTTTTACTGCAACAAGCATTTATGGCTATAAGAATACAATAACACAAATAGAAAACACATGAACACATCAAATGTGTCACATCAGTGCAACATATGACATGCTCATTAGATGTGTTTGGTGATTTAATATGAAACTTTCATCACTCTGCCAGGAAAGTCAGCCAAATTGTGTATGTACACTATCTAAACTTTAGCTGATTTTAGCCCTTATTAGAATTTAATATATTAAATATATACAGGCTAGATAAAAACTGAAATTGAAGCAGCACTGGGTATTTTTCTTACGTTAATAAATTGTAAGGACTTATGTAAACATTCAGTATGTGCAGTCTTGCTCTTTGCTGTAAATTCTTCACAGCTACTCTATGCCTTGTCCCAAGCTTGGACCTTTCAGAGGTAGCAGCAGCTACCTATTGCTCTTCATCAGCGGTATATGCTACTTCAGCGACTTCAATTTCCGGTACAGAATTTTCAGCCAAAGGGCCACTCCAGCATGCTTCATGGTTCTCTCTATCTGAGCTGCAACAAGAGATCAATAAGCTTTGTCAAATGGAAACTAATAGGATTCTCTGTAGTCATTTTATGCCTGCAATCCACAAAACATTTAAAGCTTGTCCAACTTATCACTTATTCCAAACCTAAAATTATCTAACCACAGGTTTTAAAGAAACATGAGATAGCTACAGAGAAGTGCAATAAAATGCTGAATTCCTCAGCCGTGCAGTATTCTTACAAAGCAGTTAAAAACATACTTTAAGAAAAACGAAAATATATCATGTAAGTAAAATAGTATTTACCAGCTGTCCTCACCCAGGGTACCCTGGTCTGCTTCTGCTGCAGAAGACTCCACCTCACCGCTGCACTCACTTCCTTCTCCTGATATTTGTCGAGTCATTTTTCCTAAAGATAAATCCCTACAACAAATAAGAACAAAGTATCACCAATCCATTTGGTCAAAATTAATCACTGAAGAGTTTTTTTCTTTCATTTTAAACTTTGTAGTTTCTGGGAATGTATCAATCACACTCCTACATGACCCATTTCTTTTATTACTATGGAGATGCAGGCCTTGCAGTAGATAGCCATTTAAATAGTTTATTTGCCACAGTTGCTTATTCCTAAACTAAATTTAATCATCTGGTCGCATCACAATTTCATAGCTTTACAAAATTCAAGTCTCAGAGGAGCAATTTTGACTTTAGGTAAAAAATCACAAGCAGATGATCTAAGCCACACACATCTTGCCTAAACGGCAGAAGGATTATATCCTCAACATAGTCAGAATGAAGATGGGCAGGGTGATAAAAGGATTCCAACATTTTCCCAAGTTTCTCATTGTAACTTCAGAGTCACATATTACGTTTCAATGCAATACATTTTCCCATTAGAGACAGGTAATTTTTCTTAACAGCAACACGAGCTGGCAGTCCAACTACCCTGGCAACAGCTTGGAATATGGTCATGCAAAATTAAAAAACAATTAATTTCCAAAGTATTTCTCTGCATGGAAAACATACATCAGTTTAGTGTTGAAATCTGCCACCTGAATTGGGGAGGAAAGCTTGTGAGCAATTTTGTGTTGACAGTGGTACTGCCGTATTTCCCTCTCTTTAAAATTTACTTTCAACTAGTACTGTTTCCATAGTTTTATTTTACTGCACGCAATTCAAGTAATCACAGAGCAGCAGAGGTTGGAAGATCTGACCTCTGAAGATCATCTCATCTAATCCCTCTGCTAAAGAAGGTCCACCTACAGCAGGCTGTGCAGAAGCACATCCAGGTGGGTTTTTGATATCTCCAGAGAAGGAGACTTCATAACCTCTCTGGATAGCCTGTTCCAGTGCTCTGTTAACCTCACAGAAAAGGTGGAATTTCCTGTGCTCCAGTCTGTTAACTGCTCCTTATCTTGTTGCTGGTCACCACTGAAAAGAATCTGGCCCCATCCTCTTGACACTTGCCCCTTATATAATTATAAGCATTGATAAGAGCCCTTTTCAGTCTTCTCTTCTCCAGGCTGAACAGACCCAGGTCTCTCAGCCTCTCCTCAAAAGAGATGCTCTAATCCCTTCATCATCTTTGTGGTCCCCCACTGGACTCCTTCGAGCAGTTCGTTGTCTTTCTTGAACTGGGGAGCACAAATGTAGGACTCCAGGCACAGCCTCACTAGGGCAGAGTAGAGGGGCAGGATAATGTCCCTCGACCTGCTGGCCACACACTCCTTAATGCACTCCAGGATACCACTGGCTTTCTTGGCCAACACCTCAGCAGCATTCTATAACATGACTGCCCCATGTCTGGGCCAAACCCAGCATGATATGTAAAGGCCTACAATCTGATGCCTTGTCCAATTGTCCCCTCTCCTACTTCATATACATTTTAGGTACTTGGCCTTTAAAGCGTAGAGGCAGAAGATGCTTAATTCTTGTTGGGCCATCAGATTGAAATGTCACTTCAACAGGGCCAAGGCAGACCCATTTCTTCTGGGTTCGAGTCCCATCAGACAAATTGAATTTCTTACCAAGTAAACCTGTGACCTTGTTTAACTTTTATAACTGAAAACCACAGGAGTTATTTTCTATCAAGACTTCAGCTTCTACTTGGCTGACTTTCAATAATTTTAAATGTCTGGGAAACTGGTAGGGTGTTTGTACATTTCAAACCACCTCTATCTTCAAGGTTACAGCTAAAAAAAAAATCCCTTGTTATTCAAGCTTTCTTATTTTATTTTTCGTCATGCGAAATCTCCTGTCATGATACTTTAGCCAAATACAAGTGATTTAATTTTTATTGGCTATTTCACCATTTAAAGCAGCAGTTAAGTCAAAACTTTCTTTTCAAAGAGTGAAAACTTCTTTCAAATGTAATCACTTGCCTTCAGGAGTAAGTGACAAATTGAATATGGTATTCAGATCAGGATTTTCAATAAGTCACAACAATTCAATTTAAATCCTTTACAAAAAGTAGTTCACTTAAACCTTATATACAAAGATGGGACCTGTTAGTCAACCTGGATATGCTAGACTCAACAACCCAAGCAGTTATTAAAATAACTGCTAGAGGGACCATGGGAATTTACTCCTTTGCAAAGGAAACCCCACAATGACTGACTCAGCAGGTTTATCAGGACACTGAATAGCCCAACATTACCTCCCTTGGGCCTACTACAAAATTTAGCAGACAGGCACCATAAAGTTCTACTATAAAACTCCACCATTCTTTTCCTTAGCATTTAAATAGCACTGGAGATTGTCCATTTAAGTCTGTCTGCAGCATAGTTCCAGAAAATTCAGAACAAACTTAAAGACACTAATACAGATGCATAACTGTTTGACCACTATGCTCTGTCAAAGCTTGGTGGAAGAACTTTACAACTCAACACAATGCTTTCATCTCTAGCAGGGCATCTCACATATCCACCACTTCAAAAGCAGCATGGAATCTTTGCAGGACTAAAAGGATTAGGAAACAATCCTAGTTACTTTAGATGGAAAGAAGATGGGACAACACACTCGCTCAGTTTGCTAGCCAGCATATGAGAAAAAGTCTACTGGAAATAGTGCTTTGTATGTGGTTACGTGGGGAAAGTTGTTTCCAAGAATACACTTGAAGCTGGTGCTTGTGACTATATAAAGAAAATACCTTCATGGAAACAAGGCCCATAAAATTTCTACATACCTTATTCTTCTTTCAATAGTGTCTATATGAAGTTGCTTTTCACTCAACAATTTCTTCAGCGATTCAACCTCCCTTTGTTTTTCAAGCAGTTCTTTTTGTAGACGGTAATTTGTTTCCTCCAGAGTTTCACAGAAAGCCTATAACACAAATTTAATAACATTTTCCATTTTACTTCAGTGGACTGCCTTATTGATTTTTTTTCTTTTAGAAGTATCAATCCAACAGAATTGTAGGTGCTTTTCTTTGTATTAATTACCCTAAAGAGATCTATTAAAAAAATACATGTTAAAAAAGTATATTTAAAAAACATCATTTTAAAATGTTATGCCCTTAATAAAACAAATGCTGCTTTGCTTTGAACAATGAATTTATTATGCTAAATTGCAGCAAAAATACTTTATCACATCAGTTTTTGTCTTGCAAGAGACTTTAGAAAGAGGCTTCTCTCCTTTGACACACAAGTCCCTAATTTTGATCATTTTTGCCTATGTAGAACATTAGATGAACTCCATACTTCCTTTCCCCCTCACATAAGCTTCACTTTCACATGATTTGGATGTGAATTTTAAAGTATCTAATTATTCCCGAGATACTAGGAAAATTTAGATAAAGCGTATGCCCTTGCCTTACCCAGGACAAAGGCAAAGTTGTGCAGCTCTTGTAGCCGGTAGCTGTTACAAATAGGACAATCACCAGAGTCAAAAGATCAACACAAAAACATGCTGAAAAAGCTAAGAACAGTAACTACTCAGCCATAATATGGACATTGTGCTACTCTGCTCAGCAGGATGTGTACACACAGTACACCCAGATGAGTCTGACAGTGAGCAATCTCAAAACTTAATGAGAAACGTCAATGTAAAATGAAATATCCACTGAATGCAGGAAGCAGCGGAAATGTCAGCACAGAGCCCGCTGATCTACTCCTGGGAAGAGCAAGTCTAGCAACAGTAATGTGCAATACTGATTTAATAATTTACATATTCTTGCTAAATAAGAAACCCATATAGGAGGCTTTCTTGGCTTAGCATTACATACAGCTAACTGCTAATTCACAGAATCCACTGAATATAAGCATTGATATAAGCTCAGTTAAAAGCAATGCTCTCAAGACATTGTTCTCCTGAATTTTTAAAATGGGTTACAGACATGAAAAAGCTACTATATTTTGCTTTAATTGAAGCTGACTCATCTTCTTTAAAACGTAATTAAACAATTTAAACAAATGTAGTGGTTTTCAATCCAACAACCATTTTGATTTTTCGTTTTGCACTAAGTTTTAATTTATTTTACTGACCCAAATAGGAAATTTATCTTGGTTGATAGGCACTGAAGACCAATCATAGTTAAGTCACAGCTTTATTCACATTTACTAGAGCTGAGAAGCCACGTCATGCAATTCATTCTTCACACAGCATTTTTAGTGATTGCTTAAACTAACATTCTAGTTATTCAGTCATCCTCTTCACCCAAAGCAGTCAAGTGAATTGTAGTGTATTTTGTAAAACTGTTCAGGGTTGCCAGTGTCCTGACTGAAAACCAGCAATTATTTCCTTAGGAATATAACTAAGTTCTGTTATTTCTACCTTTACGATTTATACACATGCAAGTTGCCCTGTTCACAGAATACCTAAAAATATTCCATGGGTTTTTGTGAACTGTTTGATTGTTCTATATGAGAAACAAAAACGACTTTCTGAAAAGACTTATCTCTAGCTGTAATCTGTGTTATCAGCTGCCCGAGGAAAGGAAGCCACTGTTTACAAATGAATAAGACAACAACATAATCTGAAGGATATAACAGTAAAGAGGTGAACTGAAGTTAAGGAAGACCTATCAGGGAATAGTGTCTAACAAGACATCTTGCACCTCGAGGAGCTGAACATCTGAGTCCAGTCCAGTTCTAATATCCACGTGGGTCAAATTTTCCCTGTAAATTCTGAAAGGGCAACAGAACTAAGCCGGCTGAAGAAAGTTTTGCTTTCATTTTCAATGGATCACGAAACACAGATGTCTGGAAAAAGGACCTGTGGAAACAATTACCATGGATATGACAAAAAAATTGCGTTAGTGACTATTCAGCCCACACTTCCGTGATTAGATTTCTGTAACACCCACAATTGATTTTTAATGGGCAGCTCCCTGTACCCCTCCCAAAATGCTAACTATGTTTTGGCACGTCCTTCTTGAACTGGAAAAAACACAACAGACATAAACCAAAGAGGATATCCATCTTTTCCATTATCAGGAAAACAGCAATGTAAGATAATTTTTTTGCAGAGCTTTGATATGACAAAAGTAACAGGAGAAAGGTGAAACAGAAATTATTTGAGTGATTCATTTGCATGTTGATTCATTTTAAAATGAACTCTAGCACTTGTCCTGTAGCTAGGCATTGTTAAAAAACACAAGGATGGATATAGAGGCTCTCTGGTATACAGAGGTTCAGGACACTAGCAGGCAGGGGCAGGGCAAAAAGCAGTACTATAACTGTGGATTTGGGGTAAGCAGATTTCAATCTCTTTAGAAATCTACTTGGAAGAAAGAATCTAAGGGAAACAATCCTGAAAGGAAAAGCAGCCCATACCTGACATTCAAGATTCACTGCCTCCAAGCTCAAGAAAAGTCCATTTCAACAAGTAGGATATCAAGCAAAGGTTGCAGGAGGCCTATGCAAGGAACTCCTAACTGAACTCAGACATAAGAAGGAAGCATACTAGCAGTGGAAGCATGGAGAGGTGACTCAGAAGGAGCAGAGACCTGCTGTCTGGTCTACAGAGACAGAGTTAAGAAAGTGAAGGCAAACCTGGAGCTGAATCTGGCAAGGCATGTTGAAAGGAAACATGAAAGGATTCTATTATACAAGTACATAATAAGCAAGAAGCCAACTAGTGAAACCACAGACCTGCTGCGGAATGGAGCAGGGGAACTTGGCACAAAGCACACTGGAAACATAATGTACTTGATACTGTCTTTGCCTGTCTTGACAGGCAAAACTGACCTTCAGGAATCCCAGACCTCTGCAACCAGAGGAAGAGACAAGGAAGGGCAAGACAGGCTTAACCTCATTGGAAGAGGATCACGCCAGGGAAAACTTAAATTTTGTACTTTTAAGTTCATGAGGGGCTGACAGGTTGCATCTATGAAAACTGAGGGAGGTGGTTGATCTCCAGCTTGTTGTACACCAGGACTCCAGGGCTTATGATTCAAAGACCATAATCAAAGATAACTAAGGGACTTGAGCATATTCCATATGATAAGAGGATGAGAGCGCTGTGACTTCAGGCTGGAGAAAAGAAGGCGTAGGGTGATCTTATCAATGGGTATAAATACTCGATGGTAGGAAATGAAGAAAACCGAGCCAGACTCTTCTCAACAGCACCCACTGACAGGACAAGAGACAATGGGCTCAAATTAAAACTCAGAAAATTCAATTCAAACACATGAAAACACTTTCACTATGACAGTGATCAAACACTGGAGCAGGCTGCAAAGTGAGGTTGTGATGTCTCCTTCGTAGAACATTCAAAGGCTGACTGGATATGATCCTGGGCAATCCGCAATATCTGACCCTGTCTGAGAGTTCAGCTAGGTGATGTCAAGCTGTCCCTTTCAACTTCAGCCATTCTGTAATAAAGTGGGGTATCCCTCAGAGATCAGAATTTTGACAGATGTGTGACAATTTTATAGGAATTGTTAATAGCTGAAATTGCAACAGCACTGCTATTTTAATAATTTGCCTAAAATCCTATGGTGCAAGAACCTTAGGCTTCACCGCAGTATGCATGATGAAAATATCTCTTAAGAAATGTCAGTGTCTTCTTCATTATCTTAAATAATTCCTTTAATTTTTATTTATTTCCATCAATATACATATCTATGATAAAAATGATTGAAGTTATGAGCTCTTAACACAAAATAACACACCACATCACTCAGATAATTTAACAGTGATTCTTCAGATAACTTTTCAGTAATTTAACAAGAGCCAGGGCACTCCCACTTATATGCAAACTGAAGTGGTAAATACAAATTTAGTTGAAAGAGCATCACTTTAACATCCTTAACGTCTACACTACTAACAACAAATGCGCAATTGCAAAACATACTGTTACTCTGTAAAGCCAGAAAACTAAGATGAGCCATTCTAGATGGACTTGATGTAGCTTTGCATGCCAGTGAAACATACTTGAAACAAAATACGCTGCAGCATACATTTGTTCAGTGTGCTCATATGCATTGTGAAAGACTGCTGTCTTACAACACTAGTTAACACTACTCAGTTATCTGAAAGAGCACTATTTCTGTTAGTCAGAATTAATCCTTTCATTACATTCCATAGCAAGAACATTTTACTGCAAAACCTGAAGTTTAAGGTATATGTATTGTAACAATGTGTTGGACACAAACCTACAAAACCTCTTGTTGTATTCAGTAGTAGCCTTATATAACTAGTTGCCCTAAAACCAAATTTCATCTACTTGCTGTAAAAGGCAAAAAGGAAGCGATTATATCTTGAGACAGGGATCAAGTACAGCACTCAAAGATTATCAATGTGCACCAATAAGACTGTATCAGTTTGTCAGTTTTAGAAATACATAATTTGCAAATTTTTGTGAAAGAACAAAAAAACATTTCATTCCATATCACTCAGCAGATCTAACAATATTCTAAAAACAAATATTGCCTTCTGCATGCTGCTTTTATCATATTACATAACACTTACCCTGCTCTCTTCTAGACTGTCAAAAGGACCCGGAGGATCATCCAGACAAAGAAATTCTCTCACTGCAAGGCTATACCAAACAACAGAATGAATTACTTAGCATACAGAAAAGCAACAATAATTAAATATGACGATACAGGGGCATTATTTCTTTAAAGGACGCAAACATCTATCCTAAAATTTACTCCAAAGCATTTAAAATAATGTTAACAAACTACTAAGTCTCAATTGTATGTGTTAACCAGGGAGAGTACTTAAAATGTGACTTCAGAAGTTGCAAAAATACACTTGGATTTCAAATAAAGTAAATAAATTCAGAATGTGATTATTCAAATATTCACAGATTTTGTTGCTAAATGACAACTGACAAGTTTATCACTTTGGTATAGAAGAAGTTTCAAATATTTTCCTGATAAAAAAAAATAATAAAAGATATTTTAAAAAAGTATTCCTACACAGAATCCCTTCAGGAAATACCAGCGGGACTAAGCATGGGTACTGAAGCATGCTTATGTATTACCATTTTGCTAATATCATAATCCACTGACATACAGTATATAAATTTTCATATCTACATGACATAATATGTCATACAACAAGTGACAAGGTTAACGTGTATCGAGGTACTACATATCACCTCTAAACACACACCTCAAACTAACGTATTTAACTTAAAATTGTGTGAAATTCCATAGCACTTGTTACTCCCCCTCCTCCATGCATCATTTTGTGAAGGCCAGAAGAAGGAAGTATGTGGTTTACTATGCAGTATTTTGAGCACCTTGCTTATTCAGGTGATCAAGCCCAGTCAACACGGGTTCACAAAAGGCAGGTCTTGCCAAACGAACTTGACTGCCTTCAATGACAAAGTGACTTGGCTGCTGGATGAGGGAAAGGCTGTGGATGTGTCTTCCTGGACCTCAGTAAAGCCTTTGACACAGTTTGTCACAGCATTCTGCTATGGAAACTGTCAGCCTCCAGCTTGGACAGGCACACGCTCTCCTGGGTGGAAAAGTGGTTGGATGGCCGGGCCCAGAGAGTGGTGGGAAATGGTGTTAAATCCAGCTGGAGGCCAGTTACAAGTGGGGTTCCCCAGGGCTCAGTGCTGGATCCAGCCCTGTTCCGTGTCTTTATCAACGACGTGGATAAAGGCATCGAGTGCTCCCTTAGCAAGTTTGCAGATGACATTAAGCTGGGTGGAAGTGTGGATCTGCTGGAGGGTAGGGAGGCTCTGCAAAGGGATCTGAACAGGCTGGACTGCTGGGCAGAGTCCAATGGCATGAGGTTTAACACGGCCAAATGCCGGGTCCTGCACTTGGGGCACAACAACCCCGTGCAGAGCTACAGACTAGAAGTCTGTCTAGAAAGCTGCTTGGAGAAGGACCTGGGGGTGTTGGTCGACAGCCGACTGAACATGAGCCAGCAGTGTGCCCAGGTGGCCAAGAAGGCCAATGGCATCTTGGCTTGTATCTGAAACGTTGTGACCAGCAGGTCGAGGGAGTTTATTCTCCCTCTGTACTCAGCACTGATGAAACTGTACCTCAAATACTGTGTTCAGTTCTGGGCCCCTCACCACAAGAAGGATGTTGAGGCTCTTGAGAGAATCCAGAGAAGAGCAACAAAGGTGGTGAGGGGGCTGGAGAACAGGCCTTATGAGGAACCGCTGAGAGAGCTGGGGTTGTTTAACCTGGAGCAGAGGAGGCTGAGAGGAGACCTCATTGCTCTCTATAACTACCTGAAAGGAGGCTGTAGAGAGGAGGGAGCTGACCTCTTCTCCCAAGTGACAGGGGACAGTATAAGTGGCAATGACCTCAAGCTCCGCCGGGGAGATTTAGGCTGGACATAAGGAAAAAATTTTTCACAGAAAGGGTCATTGGGCACTGGAACAGGCTGCCCAGGGAAGTGGTTGATTCACCTTCCCTGGAGGTGTTTAAGGCACGGGTGGATGAGGTGCTAAGGGGCATGGTTTAGTGTTTGATAGGAATGGTTGGACCCGATGATTCGGCGGGTCTCTTCCAACCTGGTTACTCTATGATTCTATGATTCTACCTTCCAAATTTAGATTACTTTTCACAGAATTCTCCAGTATTTCAAATCACATCCCTTCATCCACCTAAGATTTTCCTGCTGTTGTGTTCATTCTTCTCCATATAACTTCCAATAAGACTACTGTATTCACAATTAATTAGCAAGCAGTAACACACTAACTATTATAAATCTTTAAATCATCTCCTACTGCAATGAATCCACAAAAATGGAAGATATGAGTCCAAATAATTTCCTATCTCTTGGTTCCACCTAAGTGCTGTGGGACGGTGAGGGCAAAAGGAAGCCATTTTCTGTCTTCCACTCACTCTCTGTATTTGAGGTAGATGCAAAAGTACAAACACAAGAAAGGAAAAAATTACCCAGCTACTAGTGAAATCCAATAGCTTCCAGCAAGCAAAATGAGGAGAGGAATTTCTTCAGCTAACAATGATAATTGATTGAACCATCACTTTCAAGAGGCTCTGAAAAATATTTATCTATAATACCTTGAACAGTAAAATATGCTACTGGATTTTTGTATGCCTGTTTTCAAAAGCCTATTGCACAAGTGAAGATAAAGGTGCTGGTCTTGGGCTAATGGTTGGTGATAATTCTTGCCTTTGTATCCACTTTCAACTCATCAGCCTCTACACCAGGCTGAAAAAAATTCTCCTACAATCATGATCATTCCTTTTCCCACATAATCTGTGACAAAATCAATAAAACCTTCCTTTTTCAAGCCCTCTCCACTGTTTTACATTAATCAACCCATGATCTGTGCAAGCCATGGCCTAAACCAGTACTATTAAAACACCTTCTCCCATATACTCAAATAATAAAAAAATTCTTGGTACTTAAACCAAGATTATCACTTGATCAGCACAGAAAATGAGAAATGGTAACAAGTAATTAGTTATTAGGAAATATAACCTCAAATCAAACAAGAAGTTATTCAGGCACATAAAAGTACATTTATAAGAAGAGTGAGTTGGTTTTTTTCCTCTCCGAGCAGTTTAATCTGTTTGAAGTGATTGTTTTCCAACATCATGCTTGAGTCCATTTTGTTAACGGTTGAATTGTTCTTTTCATAAAGATGCTGAATGAACTCGCATACATCTAAAGCATAAGAATTCATTATGAGGAAACACTTGTGCTTATAATTTTTCTTCAATATCTCCATCCTTATTCACATAGCTCAGTTCAAACACATTTAAAAGTATTTTTTCTATATTTTGCTAGTTTTATTATGATAATGGGTAACATTAAAATGACATAGCATGCAGTAATGCTTACGAGTGAAAAAAGAAATATCCAGAAAAACAAATGGCAAAATCATCCAATCTGCATACATCATCTACTTACCACAACATCTACTTAGCCAAACACATTTATTTGTTTTCTCTGTCTGCTGACAGAAAAGTCTTTCTGTTCTTCTTCAGATTGAAAGCTGTAGATTTATTCTTTTACATAAGGAGGTCAAGAAACCAAAAGCCACAACTTGCTGAAAACATTGTTTATCTAAAATAGACACCTGAGGCCATAAACATTCCTTTGCAGCCTAGCTGTACTCTGAGCCTGCTTTGCCCCTGTTCTCCCCTCTATGCATTACACTTCTTTTATTCAAAAAATAAGATACAATTCTGCCTTAAAAGTATCACAGAAATCTTCTACATCATGCAACAGATTGCTTCCTATGCTAGCTGACATCCTTCTCAAGAGAGGCAGCAATGCCAGCATACATCAGCATTAAGAAGGGCAGCAAGGGGCAGTGCCACCCATGGGATCCCTGGCAAGACTCAAAACAACTGAGTTCCTGCCATTAAAGCTGCTTCTGATACAGGGTGGAGGCAGGGGAGAGCTGTGTCATTTATATAAAGTCACATGACAATTCTGTTTAACAGGTTAAGCTTCTTTCTCCCGCTTCATGGGTTATATAAAACTTTCCTGAACACACTAAACTCTGTGAGTGGACTTGAATTTGATCTTTCACTGAATCTTCAATATAAGGCAAAATATGAGAAGAAATCCATAAGCCAGACTATAAATTTAGTTACCTATATGCTATCCTACATTTTATCTTTAAACTACTTTGTGAATCTATTTTTGTTAAAAAAATAGTATACCAAATGAGGTCTCCTATTCCTGAAGAGCATATATTCCACTATCAATACGTCTCAATGATGATGCACTGCACCAGGAGAAACAAAAGACTTCTCTACCAAAAGAAAAAGCTCGTTTTGTTTTGGAGCAACCCAAGCAGTTTGACTTATTTGCAAAACTGTACAAGTAAATAGTGAGCTATTAAGGAGAATGCAGGGTCAGATGCTCACCACGGCTCGTGTAAGGTGCAAATGTTAATTTCCATTAATAGTACCTTCTGTTCACTGATAAACTTCTGTTCACTGGTAAAAAAAATCAGATGGATCAAGTTGTCTTAGTTTTAATCACTTCCTGAGGAATTCAGACCTTCCACAGATCCAAACATTAGAACATAAGTTCAGCCAAAAGGTTATAAAGTTCGTTTAAAAACTTTTATCTTCATGCAGAACCTTACAGAGACAATATCAGAGTTCTACTCCAAACTACATTTCAGTTAACTACTTGTTCATTAACCAAAATACAAACTGATTCCACAAACATTTAAATTCCCTTTGTTGAGCAATGCAGTCTAAAAGTTATGTTTTGAGGATTTTCTCCCTTAAATTATGACAAAAAGGTGTTTTCTCCAATTTGGATGGACCATCATCAAAATACAAACTAGCTGAATTAACAAACTAGCTGCAACACCATGAAGCTTAAAGCCTTTAATTCTATGCAAGCAGATTAAAAGTCCATCCAGCTCACTAGTCAGTCTCGTGTGACATAAGTGATATTTAGAGACTAATTCCTTTTGGGGTTTTTTTTTTTGGACACCTTTTATTGTGTAATTTAATAATCAAGAAGTCCTAAACTTCTCAGCCACATATTTCACCTGTACGATCATGCTTAATAGTGATGACAAACTCACAGGTTGATCCCAGTTTCCTTCTGGAACCATTTAAGCTTTCTGTCTCTGACATGTCACAACAAAGCTTCACAACTCAGTGTGACGTACTGAGAGATGACTATGAATCATCCAAAATATTAACATTCTTTACTCAGCTTCCCTATCCACTGTATGATTTCATATGTCCTGTTTAGCCAGCCCTTTCCTGGGCGGATTAAAGAGAACAAAACTCTTCTTGCATGGAAGTTTGTCTGTAGCTTCATCTGTTCTTGCTTGCCTTCTCTGTACTTCTAGCAGACCATCTTTTGAAATGGAATGCTGTGTTTTAGCACCAAACTATGTGGAAGTGCAGTTCAGATTCCCACGGCAATATTTTTTCTTTAATTTCAAGTTCCTCTTCAACAATTTCAATGTAATTTTTTGACTATTGCCAAATACTGAACTGATTCAGAAAACTATCAATGCCAATAGCTGTTTTTCAGGTTGTAACAAACAATTGAGTTTAAGATTCTGTATGTATGTACTGTCATTTAGCACTTCATGACATGAGTTAGTCACCCAGTGCCTCAGGATCCTTCTACAATAGTTCACGATTTTATTGTTCATTCCCTTTTACAGATAACTTCCAGATACTCCAAATATCAGTGTTCCGATCTGTGATACAGCATTCCATGTGTAATAACCCTGAATTTCCATCAATCCTTTTCCTCTTGCCTTTCAACTATTATAAACGATCTCCCTCATAACTTCTTAAAAGATAAATTTCTCTCTGCAAACTCCACTGTTGCCTTCCCAAGTATTATTCTTATTTACTTGTTTACCATTTCAAGTTTTTTATTACAAGCAGTACCAAAAATTAGACTGACATAGTAATTGCTATCTCCCTGACTCAGTCAAATGCATTACAAAAATGTGCCAAATGTATTAATAGGTATCCTACTATAAAGTAAAGTAGATACGAGCATTATATGGTCTCAACCTGCAGCACAGCAATTCTACATTTTAGTAGCTTTAAAATTCTTCAGGGAATGCTGTTTGCTCTAGAGAACTTCTTACTCTGATTTTAACGAAGCTGCAGATGAAGACAGTTCCTCAGATACATTCCTCAAAAAATCTCTAGTCAGCGACCTCACAACTTTATTTCTGGTGTTGGAAAAGGTTTCTAGAAAAAACTGCTCTGCCTAAAGCAACTTGCTTACTAAAATTCTCTTTTGACCTATATTAAAATGATTTTACACTTCATTTGTTAGAATTACGTTCTACTCACCTCCCAGCCTTAGAATAATCTTCCACTTTGTATGCAAAAAGATATTGGTCTAAGAGGCTTCTAAACTTTATTGCTTACGTACGTTATGTTTTTTAGATAACACTTGAGCCTTTTTTGATTTGTTATTTACATTTATTTATATAAAACACTCTATAAAGGTACTTCTATTACTACCATTTCATGCAAGTTAAAAATGTTTAGTTTAATACACTTTTAAAGAACTTGCCACATAGAATAGGTAATTTCCATTATGAAATACTAATTTAATCTTAATATGAATTAACAATATACCAATTCTGCATTCAGCACACAGAAGTACCGTTTTATGAGTAAACAGAAAATTTGTATTAATGACTAAAGCTAGTTAGCTAGTTAGTAGTTGATGATGTACAATTCAAATACTGCAATTCCCCGTTTCTGCTGATTTTAAGGTGGGATTAAGTCATAGGACACCAAGCTATTCACACAATGACCAAATGCACAACATGAACATTCATTAAATCCCTTAGTATGTTGCTCAAAGATACACTGCTAGAGAGTAGAAGCTTTGGACACAAAAAGAATCCTAATCCACAAGCAAAGTTCAATCACGTACCAGTTAGCAATGTCTTTGTGAGCTACTAGGTTCTGCAGAAATGCTTGTAGCCCCAACTGTCGATCTTCCAAGAAGTCAGGATTATAATTATCCTTGAACCAGCGCTTTGGTGGAAGGGCCAACCGAAAACCCGGAAACATATCTTTTAGCTGAAATTAAAATCAAAGGCAAATGAAGAAAACCCAGAAAGAAAGTCTTGATGAAATACTGACATAGGCATCGACTTTACTCTGGATTATGAGGTTGTTCCATCTACTGTTAAATTCAAGCACAAGGTAAGTCTCAACCATTAGTATAGTCCAAATCATAGCAAGAGCTTTGGACACAGTTGTTACTTTCTGTGCTGCCCTTTGCAATCAAATGACCTCTCAAATTTCCTGTATAAAAATAGGAATAAGAAGTTTTGCTTTGTTATCTAATGTTTCTGAGTCTGCTATTTAATGCCTTTGAGTCAGTAAATATAAGAAAATCATATGTAAGTAAACACTATCAGATGAGTAAGCATTTCAGTGGCGTTTTCTCTAAAGCACTCAGGAATTATAAATAAGTACTATATAAATAAAACATATGAAACCCCATTACAGACCTACAACTCTGCAACTTGTCTGGTTTTGGCAGACTAACATAATTGAGATCCTTCTAGTAAAGAGTGGCTCCTTGTGCACCCAGAATATTAAAATTGAGCACAGATGTGGCTCAAACCCTAATGCTAACATGCAATGCTATTTTTTAGTTACTTAATTAGTAATGGAGCGTACTCAATACCAGATATACCAAGAATTTTTCTTTAATTGAGAAAAGAAACATGCGAGTGAATGAAAGCAAAAAATTATATAATGATGGACCTGTCCAGGGATGCCAAGTTATTTCTGTAATATGCATGAAGATAAACATTAATGCTTTCATAAAAAACAATTTTTAGATGCCTTTTCTTAGATGGGATGCTTGATAGAAAAATCTAAAAAAGGATTTAAAACCAACAGGAAAAAGCAAACAGGTTTTACAAAATCTAATGTTTCTCCAACTGCCACAAGAACTGTTTAATCTTTTTCTGAAGATAGGACACAGTCAACTGTTTTAGGGATGTACTGTATAAATATAATACATTCATATAAATGTTCCAGTGAAGGATTCCAGAATCTGCCTTGAAAAATGCTTATTTTAACTACTCTTTAGGGACTCTCTGAAAACGCCAATGGACAGCTCTTTCAGCAGATTACGTCTTTACAAAAGAGAGAAGTCTTTTAAAAAACAGATACTACATTTCAGCTAGAATATCTCTACACAGTTTAATGGAACCTTGCTCATGCAAGTACCGTTTCACAGCACAAGAAAGGTGTGTTTTTAACATCACAAGCATTGTATATGTAAATAGCCCATGATAAGTACTACCTCTTTATTCATGTAAAATGGCTTATTGTCAAATCTTTGCTCTTTGTTTCCGTGTTTAATTATTTAAGAATACATTTTCCTCTTCTCTTACTGAATTTCATCTTGATATTAGACTCTCCTTGACATTTTAAAGTTTATCTCTGGTCATCCTAAGTTCCTTTATTTCTTACCAAGTTACCATCAATAACATATATGTAACTATCCTCCACGCTCCATAACCTCTACTGAGTAGAACTGAACCTAGAAGATAACAAAATGAGTTCCTGTGAGAGTTGTAGAGAGGACCACAGATATTGATTGCTGGGAAAGCTTTTCAAGCACAGATTTCTGCTTAATGGTAATTCCACTTGTCTGTTTGTGTAGATTATGTAATTTAGTTCTAAGGAAAAAGTATGCCTACTGAGATTACTCCTTTTGTGGATGAAGGAAGTATGAGAAAGCTAGCCGCTATCAGCAGACTAATTTTCAACAGCACAGCCCTGGGACACACTTTCTTGAGCACTCCTCAGACACAGCAGGAAAAACTGTGGGTCACACAAGTTGTGTGGGCTGTGATTGCTTACTTGGATCAAGCATTTTTTCTAGATGCCTCTCCCCTAGAATATCAAGTGGTAGATAATGCATGTCACATGAGGCACAGTCTCAGGGAGAAATGGTTAACTTATTGGTTCTTAAGACTGGCCATTTCATTATTTGTTCAACATCTGTACCAGCAAAGTAATAAACTTTACAAAGGTCTTTTCCTGCCATTTTTTGGGGGACAGAAGAGTATTCTTCACATACTCCTCCAATCCATTAAGTGTTAACAAACAAAACCAAAGCACCTAGCCAAATCTGTTATTTTAGCCTTTGCTCTTATCTCCTCATTCTGTTACGTTCCAACATCCATCAAGATTAATTTTTTGTTAATAGCAAGAGACAGTATTTCAGTCTTTGCTGTACCATTCACTATTTGCTTCACACAATTTGGTCTCAAGCAATGGATCTGTTAGTTACTGCCTCCTGCCCTTACTTCTGTCTAATGATTTATAGAACTTCAGCTATTGCTCCCAGCATCCTGTAACAGCTCTTCTTGCATCTCAGCACCTCTGCCTTAGCGTTCAGAAGCCTGAACAACTTTCCTTGTACCGATTTCTATTTGCATTTTTTCTTTAAATACTTTCGACTTTGAGATCACTATGTGGTTTATTATGTACCCATACTGGCAATATCTAATCCTTCCTTTCCAACGGATTACTTTGTCATCATCTTTTATTTCTCTTCTTTCAGGAGGTATGGAGTTTTCCTAACCTTTTCATTGCCTGGAAAGTAGACTGTTTTGACATTTAAATAACTTGTTGCTTTCATTTGAAAGCTGTCCAAGTCTTAACCTGCTGCTGCACTTAGGTATTTAACTCATAAAAAGAAAGTCCATGGTTTTGAGCTCTTTTTTTGAATCACCGATGTGGGCATATAACCATTGACTTCTATAAGAGATTATGCTTTTTATAATGCAGAAATGCCAGCTCCAGGAGCTGAAAAGTACCATTATTCCAAAACTTCTCCAGAATTACAGTACTGCAACAAAACAAAAGCCTAGATGTACAATGTTTATATGTTTCACTGAAAAATGAACAAGCTTCAGTGACACAAGGGAAATCAAGTCCCTCTACCTAAGTAGAAATGCTAATACATACAAGTCATGCCAGATGCCAAACATATTCGTGAAAGATTTGACTGTAAAGACTAAGGACTTCAATAGCAAAATCTAAATATCCATTCTAAAATGAATACTTGTGGCATTTTAGTTTTTCAAACTACTGATAGCCACGCTACAAGTCAATGGATGTAAGCCAGTTCATCCGACATAGCTGACCAAAATACAGACTGCATCAAGTGTGTTAAATTTGCAATGAAAGATTATTTTTAGAGTGGACAGTAGGACAAAGAAAAGTGTAATTCTGTTTTTCTACTTTTATGCTTCTATAGGTAAATGGAATAACCAAACACTATTTACCAATACAGAAACTTTGTGCTTTTTAGAAAAATATTACTTTGCTTTCAAATGTTCTAAAAATATTACGTTTCTGACCTAGAACTCCTATTTACCTGGCATCTGTCTTCAGCTTTAAAGATCTGATATAATATTCAACAAAACTTCAAAGACGTTGAAGAAATCTGAAGATTGGCCAACATATAAAAAACTTCTTGTGTTTGCTAAATCTCAGCTTTATAATGGAAAAAAAAAGTTTGTTGCACTGTAAAGGACTGAATAATTATTACATCATTCCTATAAAAGAATACAAACCCCTAATTCTATTGCCATGCAGGAGGTACAACTATTAAAGAATTTCCTTCATAACACAGATTAGGAACAAATGTTAGCACGCTAACAGCTTCAGATGAAGATATATCTTTTTTACATTAGCTGTAGTTATCTCATGTATCTTTAAAAAATGAGGAATCATATGTTTTTCATTCATTTATATGCAGTAAAAAAATCAAGAAAAGAAATAAGTGGCAAAAATGTGAGATAAATTAAAAAAAACGTGAAAAAAGAGTAAGTCTAGTTAGCTGACTGTTTACCAGTACATAATACTCACCTTGTCATTAAGCCTGGAGAAGTCAGTGTATCGTCTGAAAACCACCCAACTTTCCTCAGGACTTCTTTTTACTAATATTTTGTATACCTGTGTGGAAAAACAGGAATGTCTGAAAAACAAGCAGAATTTTGGCTAGAAGGCTGATATTAGTTCCTAATGAAACACAACTCATGGATAAAAAAATCCTTCATTGGTTTTTTTTTAAAACTTAATTATCAGTACAAACAGTATAGCTTCATTTCAGAATTTAAGGAGGAACTTATATAATTCCTAAATTTAACTATTTTCTGTCCGTTAGAAAGTTTATGAAACTGTATTCAGATTTATTCACCAGAAAAATACAAGCCTTTGCTATCAAAGTGGTAAGTGAAATATGGTTTAATGATCTAATTTATCCTTTGCAGAGTTATAGTTTTACTCAATCTCTGAGACCAATCTCATTTTAAGATTACTAATAAGCAATTGCTGAGTGTTATATAGCTTGAGATGTCACATCTGACTTGGTTCACATGGAAAAGTGATGCTGTATAAAAACAACATCCTGCTTTGGTTCCATTTGTCTTTCCACGCAGAGCGTGACCACTTCCCTAGATAACTGCACCACAATGAATATGCCAGCATTTTAGAACTGACATAATAGGTCCTTTGAATCAGATTTAGCCATACAACAGCACAGCAGTATCATTCTCCTACTTAAAGTAAAATGGACAAATAAAACAACAACAATAATAATAAAACCCCAAACAGTTACCTTTGAAGAAGACTGTGTTCAGCTATTTGAGCATCAATCTAACAACACACAACTTCAACTAAAAAGTACTGAATAGTGTCTAGGAAAGGAAGGTTCTCATGTCACAACCTTATTTTCTCTAATGTAAGGAAAAAGGCTCTGCAATTGTACTGGGTTAGCTTTCTCAGTCTAGGTGTTCTCTAGTCAAAAAAAAAAGACAAGGAAAAAAAGATATTTTTGGAATCATAACTCTTTACTGGCATTTAAACAAATTTTATTTAAAACATTTTCTAATCTGTAACACAGTAAAATCTTTCCCAGTATTTCATGTCTACATAGCAATTTGTCTTAGCCAGTATATACAATTCTCCTGTTGCACTCCCAGTATGTGGTAACTGCAGTGCTACCCGACGTCTGTACATGTATAAGCTTATAGAATAAAAAAAACTGATAAAACCAGTGTATTAAGTCAAAAATAGAAACTACAGGTAACTATGGTGCAAGTTAAAAGCTACTTTTTGGCAAGTATTCCTCTTTATATACTTTCTCAAAAGAGAACCCCACTTTCAAGTAGCAGCATCTGTGGAGGTCGTACTGTGATAGAGGCAATGTATCTCTGACCAACAAGAACTATAGTTTTTAAAATTCACACTACAAGACAGCCCTGTGACACCAGCATTAAAATGAAATTCTTCTCTCTTGCATATTCAGTATAAGTGTTTGTCCAAATGTTTTATCTTTCTTGGCATACCAGAAGTATAAGCAGAGCTTTATTTCACAAAAAAATTTCATGAAGCAAAACTGCTACATAAAATCATGAAGATTCTTTGCTAGTACACAGCAAAACATAGAACAAGCAGCGTTGGAATCTGCTTGTTGATTTACTTGCTGATCAGCATTCTATTCTACTCTTTTATTCTACTAAAAGTTCACATATGAAAAACAAACAGCTAGTCTGACCCTCATTTTGAATGGTTTCCAAGTAAATATTACACAACTTTAAAAAAATCTTCACAAATTATGGTCTTATAGATTGCAATCAGCTTGTGAATAATGGCCAAAGAAAAAATATGGTCAACCTGAAAGAATCATCTTCTTGCCAAAGTTGAAAAAAGAGGGTTTTTCCCTTTATTCTTTTTAAGATTTGTAATAAACAAGAAAAAACCCAGATCATTAAAAAAAAAAAAAAAGGTCAATTTTTTCACACAAGGTTTTGTGAAAAAAATACAAATGAATCAACAAATTCAAGTAATTCGAGTCAATCCTGGATTGCCGTATTCCACAAATACAAAATATTCAATGAAAATATGCCAATATTTAGCAACAATCTCTGGTTGATTCAGTATCTCATTACCATTTCTCACAAAAAAAATGAAAAAGAGTGCTAATTGAACATTCCAGACGTGCCAACTCATTTGAGGCCAATTGCTTACAAACAGAGACATTTTTCAGCCTAGTCTTTTTCTCTCATATGCTTCAGCAGCTATATACTCTAGCATGCACTAATATTTAACTCTTGATGTTAGTACATCACCTAGATTAAGTAATTCAGATTGGTATTTTTGGCAACTAGGAGATGCTAACAAGCAGTAAAAGACTTCAGCAATTGAGTCTCCTCTCTCTTTAGAGATGATTTTAATATAAATTTCCACTGTCTTACATCTCATTGATTTTGCACTGCAGAAGCAACCAAAACTTCTAGTGCCAATTACTTGCTGGCTTTAATGCGCAACAGCAAGCTTATTTTCAGAACACAACTAAAACCAATCAGTTAATTATCTGCTTTCAGAAACAAAACAGCAACAGAAGTGAATTCAGGAAAAGCAAAAATGCAACGAAGCATTTAATGATGAAGAAAGTTTCATTTGTCTTGTAGCCTAGTCTTCCACATACACTGACACCTTTGGCTCCTTACAGAACATGTTACATGCACATTGGAAAGTGCCTTGGCATATTTTCAAACTAACCTATGTCAATATAGTTATATCAATAATCGTTTTACAATAGCTTTGAAGGTATTATTTAAAAGGAATCTTTTAATTTACATGTAAAAAAGTGCTGGCTCTTCTCTTAGGCTACCATGCATGAAGATGTTAGAAACTGAAAAACTTATGATAAGAACAAGGTATCATTCTCAATTAAAAAGCAACATTATTTATTTTTTTCAAAAAAATTGATAGCTTTACTAGTATTTGAACTGTCATAAGGGTAACAGCTTTCACATTTTACTAATGTAAAGGAAAAAAGTCAAAAAATCCTGTATGCTATTTCCACCTTCTTACCTATTTGTGATTAATGTTGCTGTCCTGAAGTAACATAATTAACGAATAATGAGTAATAAGCAACTTCAATTCAGCAATGCCTATGGGACTGATGACCCCAAGGAAATATATCAACCACATCCACAAAAACAAATTCACAAATACCTTAATGCCTTTATAGCATGTAAAAACATTAAACTGCCAGCTACAGTATATTCTGAGAAAAATCAGTACAAATTAGTTAAGCCAGTGTTCTGCCATGAAGTATCTGTGTGACATCTCACTCCGACGTTTTCAGAACAGATATCCTTTTATTAGAAACTAAACACTGCAGTGCAAGAAGCTGTAAAGAGGTATTTTCACTTCAATTCAAACGTTGTGTATTACTAATAACTGTAAAGGTCAAACATCAAGGTGTTTTACCATTAATTTTCAATAAAAGACTGCATTTTATTTAAGAGGTTTTAAGCATTCAGAACTTCCAGAAGTTCAGTTTCACAACGAATTAAAACTTTGCAAGGAATTCCTAATTTTTCCAGCAGAAATTGATTGCTGGAGTGAATTGCTTCTATTCCAGGCACACAAATAGAGCAAAGACTGCTTCCAAGTCTCTGTTTTCCCACCTGTACAATGGGAATGGTACTTTCCTGTCAGAAGGCAGTACTTGGAAGCTAAACTGGTATTTGTAAACTACTCCATCATCCCTTAACTGCAAGATTAATTACTGAAAGAGAATACAAAGTACATTCAATTATTATCTTGTTATTACAGGATAAACTATACTGTCCCCAAAACTTACAGTGAATTTTGCCCTTTCCTCCATCACCTCATAACCCAGTATAGTAGGCGTGGATGGTCGATCTTCCCAGCTCCTGGAATCTGTATTCTGCTCTATTTCTTCTACGGGCTGAGTACAGTATTCTATGGATGTGTCCATACCTGTAAATCTAGTCCTAACAAGTAGACTACTACAGACAGACGACGTAGAATCAATCTGGTCAGGCATGCTCATCTTTTTAAAACTACCAACTGTAGAGTCCTCCAGCTGTCCTTTGGAGGAGCTGGAACTCGTCGAGATGCTCCCAAAAGAAGAACTTCTTTGGTTTCTGTTTGTAAATCTGGATGATGTACTTCCAATAGGAATAGGAACTGGAACATATGGTGTTGCCATCCTTCACGAAAAAATTCTCAGGTTTTGGTCCAGAAATTCAAGATTCGTTCACTGTGTAGGCCATATTTTCTCTTTTTCTCATAAACACTACCTATAGTGAAGGGGGAAAAAAAGGAAAAAAAAAAGAAGAAGTAATTTTAAAGGGAAAGCAGCACTAAGATAACACTTTGGAAGAATCTTTATCAGTGTTGAGATGGTACATAGCAGTATTAATGGTTAAACATTTTCATAAGGAATATGGCTTCATATAAAATGCTGCTTTAAAATTACCTCTGCAATTTGACAGATAGCTTTACAGGCATTCTGCCTTTTGCAGTTATTAAAATGAAAAGGATAGACAGTTAAAGTAAAATTAAAAAGAGAAATCTCTGTCTTTATGATTTAAATGCTATTTTGCTTTATTGAAAGAGTAAGCAATTTTAGGCATAGAAGTTGGTGTAGTTTTAGTGACTGCTTAGTAAAGCAGTACAAAAGCTTTTCTTAGAATTGCTTCTCTTAGATATCTCGAGCAGACTACACGAGCCAAATACCCAAGCAATAACACACATTATGTGGATCAAAAAGCAACAGTAAACAGCTTAGGTGAAAAACATATCCGCATGTATTACATTCATTTGCATATATTACATATTTACTGAAGTATGAGGAATATGTTTTCAAAGCAAAACATTTTTTCAGAACAAGTCCGCTGCATATAATGCCACAGATATTCGTAACAATGTTAACTGGTCACATTTTCTGTAGCTTGAATTGGAGCAATTATGTTTTACAAGCCTGCACATAAAGGCAGTCTTATAATAGCAGCTAGTTTTCCATTTCAGAGGATTAAAACATAAAAAAAATTCAGGGGAAAAAAAGCAGATGAAGAATTTGTCATCTTTTCTTCAAGAACAACATTTCAAGCCAAAATTTATCTTTTATGTACATGTGCATACATTTTGGCAGTCTCAAGCTCCCAAAAAGCACCACCTCCTCATTTTAAACAAAATACCCAAATAAGAGCTATTACAACATGCAAATCAGATGACACCTCTTCAATTCGTAAGATTAGTCACCACCCATTTCACCCAACATTATACCAATCAACCACAAGGCTACAGATGGCTGCAAAATGGAAAACCATTAACCTGATTCATGTCATATATAATCAATCACCTACTGGAGCAAGACACAAATGAGTTTCCTAATTGCTAGGGTAAAGTGATATTTTCATTCTCTTGCTCTAAATATATCTCAGAGAAAATGAGTTAGGAAATAAATATGAAATGAACCAGCATCAACAAGACAGACTGAAAAATGCTCTTGAGTGAAGGAAATAAACCAACTTCTTAATCCTTTTGGCTGCCTAGGGAAATCTTCACATGTCAGACAGCTCAGGGAACTTGACCATAAAGAACAATTTCAAATTGTATGTGCCTCCTTGGAAGCATCTCTGCTTTCCTGTGGAATGGGCCCAGATACTTGGCAGCATGCAAGGGAGCAGAAGTGTCAGCATCAGTCTCAGGCTGACTGACTCTGCTTGTCAGGTGCAAGATTTGGACTATACAGCAGCTTCTCTTGGAGCACAGTCATGTGATTGGCTCTGTGCCTTAACTCCACATCTCAGAGAGATAACCTGCTTCAGCCTCACTCCATTTGAAAGAAGCAAGTCACACCTGTCTTGGAGACATTTTCATGTAGCTAGATTAAGATTTAAATCACTTTTTCCATCTGTATCTGAATAAGTAAATCATTTGTGCCTCAAACAATAAACTTCGTGATAAATATTTTTAATATACATGGAAATATCAAGGTATGAAGTATTCTCCAATAGATTTTCTGGTAGCAATATTACAGTCTGTACAAAATTCTGAACAAAGAATTCCTTTCTCACTTGTCACTTCTATTCTGTGCTGCCAGCATAAGAAATTGTGATCATCCCCTTAAAAATGCCCCAATGTTCTTGGGATGCGGGATTAAATAGGAAAGCGAAGGATCTGTGAATAAAAAAAAAAAAAGTGATTATTAACTGCTGCGTGATTTTATGAATCTGAACTGAGAAAGGAAAGTAAGCCTACATCTCAGGGAAACTGGTGAAGTCCACACAGGAGCTGGTGGAATGTTGAGAAGGAAAAGAGGCTCGCTTTTGAGGAAAAAAAAAAAAAGAGATATTTTCACCAGTTGTGGTATTTATGAACAATGCCTTTTCTATTTATTTCTTTTATTTGAAGTCCCAGTCAAGAACTTGTTACTACTCTGAAATGTATGTTTTACTGAAAGACTGTACCGATACTGGCAAGCAGCACAACTTAAAATGAACAGACCTGCACAGCCAAACACTTTGTGTTAAAGAGTCCAACATCTACACTATGTAAGCGTAGCAGCTTTCAGTCTGACTGGCTAGAATTTGGTACCATTGAATGCTTATTAGCAGCTGGACTGCATTAGGTCTGCTCTCAGGGCGCATTTTCTGGCTTAGTTTCTCTTTTGTGCACTGCAAAACAAGACCAAGTTGGTAGCTGCTACATATTAAACAGTGATGATCACAATATTTGCTTCTAAAATACATTCTTTCCTCAAACTAACACAGTAAACACACGCACAGATAAACAACTTGCTGACAAGTAACTTGCTGATTTCTAAAACTCTGAAAAGTAACAGCAGAGTATTCTTTGAGTAACAGAAGAATCAGGTCAAATGAGCAAAGGGCACGCTATGTTATTTAATCTGATATATTTGGTCAGGAAAGCAGAAAAAGAATATGTAGTGAGTCTGGTAAGTACATCTTAAACTATAAACCAAAATTTTAAAATATCTAAAATATTCAGATCCTATGAATCCCAATGGGGCTTAAAATAGCAGCAATTTGCACTTTGTGAAGGTTAAACATTAGGAAAAGAACACAATGCTTAACCTTATGACTGCAGCCTTTCCTATGAATACAGAAACCAACTCATGCAAAAAAGGAACAGAAATCATCTGATAAAACACTTCTGGACAAATCATATTGCTCCTTGTTTATGTCAGTCACACGCTACTGCACTAAACCAACAGAATTCTTGCACCACACCAACTTCCAGAACAAACAGATCGTTCCCAACACTGAAAAGATAATCCAGCCCCTGTACTCTCTTTCTTGTGCAGACACCTACTTTACTTTCCCTAAGAAGTTTCTTATCTGTTCAGAATTTGTGTGAGGTTCAGATTGATTTTCAACTGTAAGTGAGGAATGAAACAAAAAGAAGAGAAAAAAAACATTTGCTGGAAGTACTGAACTGCTAGTTCTGAAATAGGATAGGATGGAGTCCCCAAGAACCCTCCTATCACCACATGCTACAAACCAGCATAACAACAATTTACCCTGCCGGGTGCTGAAAACGGCCACCTCCCTTTTTGCGGGTTAAGCAACAGGCTATAATAAAACCACTGAAAAAGGGTTTGCCTCTGGCTTGCAGCTATCGCAATGCCAAACCCTTTTAAGCTAATGGCTTGTATATTCATTCAGAAACATGTTAAGCCGAGCAATTCAAGGATAATAGATTAGAAACAAAACAATCCTTATTTAACAGTTCTAATTGGATTTAGAAGACTTTCAGCTATGCAATACTATTTGCGATCCGGTTACATACATTACAGCTCTGCTTGAACAGGGCAGTCAGGCTGACCTCTGTTGTTTAGGATTTAAGTGCTACCGTGGAACATCAGCTGAAAAAACCAGTTGGAACTTCTGGAGAGACAACCCGCCAAGTTAGGTTTCGTAAAGTTCTTTTAAAAAAAAAAAAAAAAAAAGATTTCGTCCAGTTCTCAATCAAGTAACTTCGTAACATAAGGAGGAATCCCTTCATGATGAGGGTGTTGAGGCACTGGCATAGGCTGCCCGGGGAAGCTGTGGCTGCCCCGTCCCTGGAGGTGTCCGAGGCCAGGTTAGACAGGGCTTTGAGCAGCCTGGGCTGGTGGGAGGTGTCCCTGCCCGTGACAGGGGGGCTGGAACTGGGTGATCTTTACGGTCCCTTCCAACCCAAACCCTTCTATATCTCACCGGTTTATGAACTCAAAATCGGGGGGATTTAACCACACCTCGCACACACATAGGCTGGTAATCGCCGCCCCAAAGACTGCTAGCAAACTAGGAACAGCTGAAGGCAACTCTCCCCTCAAGCCCCACCGCAGGACGCGCTCCCATCGCCTACCTCAGCCTTTCGGCTCCCAAACAGACCAACACCAAGCAGACCCCGCGCTCACCGGCCGAGCCCTGACGGCGGGGAGGCGGCTCGGGGCCGCGCTCCGGCAGCCGCACGGCCTGTGGAGCGCTGCCCGGCCGCCGCCGGGAACGGGGACAGAGGGGACCGGCCGCCGCCGAGCGCCACCCGCCGCCCTTCCCTCACCTGCTCGCCGCCGGCCCGCCCCCGCGCGCGGGAAACGGGGGCGGGCTGGGACCTGCTGCGCGCGGCGGGGAGGGGCGGGGCACACCTGTCACGTGCTGCCCCGCCCCGCCGGGACGCGGTGCATGTCGGGTGCTGTAGTTCCTGGGCGTCGCGGTGCGTGCTGGGACTTGTAGTTCCGCGGGTGGGTGTATGTGTCTGTGCGTGGTGGGGTGGTGGAGGTGATGAATGGCGTGTGTATGGCTTCAAGTGATAGACGCTTTGAGCTAAAGTAACTGTTTATCTATGTGAGAAACACTCATTCACTGGTAAAATATTAAAAAGGACAAAGGCTTTGAAGTAAAGATAATAATATTTTTATTTTACAATTCATCGCTGAAATGGATGTCCTTCTAAAAAAGGCGTACAATACCACAAAAGCAGTGGGTATATATACTAGTTTTAGACAAAGAAGCATATATATCTCTTCAAGGTTGCTCATTATCTTTTTGGAGTATTCAACCATGTCTGGAGACTTCCTTCAGGTTACCTCTTGACCTAAAACAACTATGTCTTCCTAGACAACTACACATCACATCTGGAGATTGTCTGCATGTTATCTCTGGATACAAGACAGATTTATATGACAAGATAATTAAACATATAAACCAGCTGCAGCAAAACTTATCAACTAATTCTCACATCTGTCTGTTGAATGGTTAGACTCTATGATCTAAGAGGTCTTTTACAACCTAGTTCTTCTATGATTCTACCTCTGTCCTCTCTTGTAATTTTAATTTGGGGGTTGGAACTAGATGACTTTTAACGTCCCTTCCAACCAAAACTATTCTATAATTCTATAATTCTATAATTCTATGCTTCTATGATAATTATGTCTATTCCTCTCCTGTGAGGCCTCCTCTGGAGTATTTTTTCCAGTTCTGGAATCCTCAAAATGAGAAGGACATGGAGCTGTTGGAACGGGTCCAGAGGAGGGCTACAGGGATGATCACAGGCACACGAGGAGAGGCTGAGAGTGTTTGGGTTGTTCAGCCTGGAGAAGAGAAGGATCCAAGGAGACCTTGTAGCAACTTTCCAGTACCTGAAGGGGCTACAAGGAAGTGAGGAGGGGCTGTTTACAAAGGCTTGTAGTGATAGGACAAGGGGCAATGGGAATAAACTGGAGAGGGGAAGATTTAGACTAGACATTAGGAGGAATTTCTTCACTATGAGAGTGGTGAGGCACTGGCACAGGTTGCCCAGGGAAGCTGTGGGTGCCCCATCCCTGGAGGTGTTCAAGGCCAGGTTGGATGGGGCCTTGGGCAGCCTGATGTAGTGGGAGGTGTCCCTGTCCATGGCAGGGGGGGTTGGAACCAGGTGATCTTTAAGGTCCCTTCCGACCCAAACTATTCTATGATTCTATGATTCTATGATTCTATGATTCTGTGATCTAAAAGATGACCAGTTTTACAAAGAACAGAACACTCTGTAAGATAAGATAAAGAAGTAGGGAAGCCACATTGCTGTGCTAGTAGAAAAAGACTAATTTTTTTCCACGTTTGGGCTGTACCCCCTGTGGGAGCAACACCAAGTATACGGAAGATTAATTGGGACTAAGATAAAGCATGAAGCTGGTATGAAGCATATTAAAATAAACATTACTAAAAAGATGAGGTGTTCCAAACTAGACACACAGGTTGATGCAGCTTGAATGTGTGAGAAGGCCAGGCTGAAACAACTGGGAATAAGTGAATTGAAGATATGGCTGAGAACATTCATGAGAGTGCAGAATAGACAAAACCAAAAACATCCTGGTTTTCTGATGGTTGGAAAACCGAGGAACTGTATAAAGATCTACCTGAATGAGCGTAGCCAGAGTAGTAGTGGCAGTAGTAGTACTTCCCTAATGTGACTTCTGTATATCATGTTAATTAAAAGAAGATAGAGAAATCTGCAAGGTCTTTCTCCTTCATCGCCGCACCCCCTCTACAGTTGAAAGTTTACCAATGAGGAAGACTTTGAGCCTTCATCTTTGGACCCCCAGGAGGGGTCCTCATGACCACTCAAAGGACCAACTGTGCATGCAAACAAGGTGTGGAGATATGTTAATGATGTCTCAAAAAAAATGAATATGTAAAACATTTCTGGGAGATGAAATGAACACATATAGGTCTGTAACATAAAAAATGTGGTTTTCTCACTTGGGATGTGTATTTTTGGAGGAGTGATCCCCTATGCACCCAGAACTGCAAATAAAAGAATACCTGCTTAATAATGACCATTCAGTTGTCATTATCTTGGAATCCTTACCCAGCCGCACCTAGCCTCCCACTTTTGCGAGGAGTGCTAGAATGCAAGGGGGTTTGGAATCCAGGCTCCCGATGATACAAGAAGTAGTTGCTGTAACAAAAAGTGGAATATTTTGATTTAAGCTAAAGTGGAGTTAATTTTCATGTAAGCAATAGCATGTTTTCAGAGTTAGACAGAATGTCCCTCTGATAACGTGTTTTCTTTCAGACAGTGCTTTTGCAGACACTGTTCATTCTGTGGAGATGACAAAGTCTTGAGTGAGGTGCAATCTATGCTGAGCAGACCTCTTCTTCTGTAATCACCTTTGTTTCCAGTCTCTTCCTATCTCAAATGCAAGGTTAGGCAGAGAGCTGCTCCAAATAAGCAACAATTTTTACCATTGCAAAGCTTCATAATAACATTAGGATCAGTCCTTAGAAAATAATAGAATATGCATAAGGTTTCTGGGAAAATTTATACATATTCATTTAAGTAGGAAATACATCCTGCAACAGCTTTTGTCTTGCTGCACGTTATTGATAGAGATCACTGTCCCATGTTGCCCAGGCCTGATAAAGGGTGTTTATTTTCTAAAACTCCAAAACAAGTCTTGGAGAGTTTTATTTTTCAGTGTCACTGGATGTGGGAACACCAAGAACTGTCAAGTGTGGGGAGCTAACGTCGTGTCACTTAACACCACCATAAAGTCCTGCTGTAGAACCAAGTGTTTTCATGTGGCAGCACAGGAGATGTAGCAGTGGAGCGCCATGTTAAATTTCATGGGTAAGAGTGGTCAGTGAACTTGCTTGGTGTGCATAGAGAGAGGGAATTGCTGTTCTTTAGTGGTGGAAATAAAACGGTATCTCACTATCTCATAGTGACCTGTGTATGTAAACAGGGATACAATACCTTGGAGAAAATGAAAACAGCACAATTTGGGTTAAAGTGTACACTTTCTAAGTGTACATGTTCTTTAAATATTTTGTATTCTTTGTACATCACATAAAAATGTGATACCTAGAATATCTGAGAAAGTCCTTCTGTTGAGTTTTCACCTGGAGGTTACCACATGCCTGGATTTCTGAGATTGCCTCTTCCCTGGCTTTGGATCTTTTTATCTGGAAGGTACTTGAGAACTTTGGGATTTTAGGGTGTCAGCAGCCTACTCGAACAGTAGCTGTGACTGCTGCCTAGCATCTGTCTTGTGTTCATGGATCTGGAAGCTGTTAGAAGCTTCCTGAACATCCTGTACCTCTTGTTCAAATGCAGCACAACTGATCTGCTTGTTTATAATAAATTTGATACGTTTTGCAGGGCATGAACACAGAAATAGCACAGCAAAACTATGCTGGTAAGGTGATCTTATCCATGATTGCAAACAGTACTAAAGGCCGGTTGCATTAGCATGTCAGTCTATACTGTTCTGGGGGCTACTGTAACCACTGGAGGGCAATTCTTCTGCTGGAATTAAATTCTTAAGGAATGTTGGTTGTTTTTTTTTTTTCTTGTTTCTCCTCTCCCCTCCCCCTGCCCCCTTTGTCATATGGTTTAAGCAGTAATTCAGTAATTTCCTCAGATTTGGCAGAGCTGCTAGCATTCATGATGAGTAGAATTAATAGATTTGAAAAGCATTTGTGAATGATTAGTTCTAAAGTCATGCCATGGGGAACTTTTTTTTTGATCTAATTCTCTCTTTAAATTCCCAGTTCTGTTTTAAATATGTAGTACTCAGAAGAGATAACACAGTGGACTTTTGACATGTGTTATGTTAATGTGAATATTAAATTAGAGGAAATTTTAATCAACTGCTTTTTGAAAATGGCACTGCCAAACCTGATAGGCTGAGTATATAATTACTACTAACTGTAAGCTTTATCTCACTCAAGATAAAATATCCTCTAACATATAGCAGAAGAGGAGAAAAAAACTGCTAGAAAGAAGAGAGTCCTAACTTCTAGTTGTTCAGAACACTCTTTTTTTCCATAGTAGTTGAACATGTCTGAGCATTACAAAATTTTAGTGTATATTCTGTATTTTTTAATTTTTAAAGTTTTCTACCTACACCAAGCTACTTTATAAAAATAAATGAGATTTTTTTCACATCCAGAAACATTTGATAGTTATAAATGCACATTTTTCAGTCTGTTAGTCAGCTATCCTAACAGGTTGTGTCATGACATTCACTGTACAGGTTAACACAAAATTTCTAACAGCCCCCTTGGTGATAGTAAGGTCAGTTTTCACTATGACAGTATTGATCAAGCATGGGTCCTATCCCAGATCCTCTGAGGAGAAGAAGGCATTTTTCACCACCATGAGCAGGTACATGAACAGGGCTGTATTTCATAGAATCATATAATTTTTAGGGTTGGAAGGGACCTTAAAGTTCCAAACCCCTGCCATGGGCAGGGACATCCCAGTAGACCAGGCTGCCTAAGGCTCCATACTTCCTGGCCTTGAACACTTCCAGGGATGGGGCACCCACAACTACCCTCAGCAACCTGTTGGACAGGTTAGACATTAGGAAAAACCTCACTGAAAGGGTTATCAAGCACTGGAACAGGATGCCCAGGGAGGTGGCCGAGTCACCATCCCTGAGGGTATTTAAAAGACAGGTAGATGAAGTGTTTAGAGTCATGGTTGAGTAGTGGACAGCGGGTACAGTTGGACTTGATCTCAAAGGTCTTTTCCAGCTTAGCAATTCTATGATTCTACATGATAAAGTCACTCTGTAAAAGACTGGTAGCACTAGCAGAAGCTTAAGTACTTGGACATCCAGCACACCAGCATGCAGCAGAGGGAAAACAGAAAATAAACTGCATTTAAAACTTCACCAGAACAGAAAGCCCAGAACATCTATTTCAGTTAAATACCAGTGCAAACATTGTCTGCAAGAAGCGCCTTTCATGCCCATCCCACTTAGTTTTGTCCTCTATGGATGCCCTGTTATGAGTTTGTCCCATAAACTCAAGGCTGAAGGCTGTCCACATCAGAATCATAGAATAGTTAGGGCTGGAAGGGACCTTAAAGATCACCCAGTTCCAACCCCACTCCCACTGGCAGGGACACTCCATTAGAACAGGTTGCCCAAGGCCCCATCCGACCTGGCCTTGGACACCTCCAGGGATGGGGCAGCCACAACTTCCTTGGGCAACCTGTACCAGTGCCTCACCACTCTCATTGTAAGGAAATTATTCCTAATGTCTAATCTAAATCTGACCTCCTCCAGTTTATACTCATTCCCCATTGTCCTATCACCACAAGCATTTATGAATAGTCCCTCTTCAGCTTTCTTGTAGGCTCCTTTCAGGTACTGGAAGGTCACTGTAAGACCTCCTTGGAGCCTTCTCTTCTCCAGGGTGAACAAGCCCAACTTTCTCAGCCTGTCCTCATAGGGAAGGTGCTCCAGCCCTTGGATCATCTTTGTAGCCCTCCTCTGGACCCGTTTCAACAGCTCCATATCCTTCTTGTGTTGAGGATTCCAGAACTTGATACAATACTCTGTGTGAGGTCTCACGAGAGAGGAATAGAGGGGTAGAATCACCTCCCTCAACCTGCTGGCCACGCTTCTTTTGATGCAGCCCAGGATGTGGTTGGCCTTTTGGGCTGCAAGCACACATTGCTGGCTCCTGTTGAGCTTCTCATCGACCAGCAACCCTGAGTCTTTCTCTGCAGGGCAGTTCTCAATCACTTTATCCCACATCGTGTACTGAAATAAGGGATTGCCCCGACTCAGGTGTAGGACCTTGCACTTGGCCTTGTTGAACCTCATGATATTCTCACAGGCCCCCTTCTCCAGACTGTCCAGGTCCCTCTTTGGTATTCAGAAGTTCCAAGGAAGTCAGTGGAATTTTTGGCTGCTGAGGAATGTGGGCTCAGTGTCTTGACATCACAAGATGCTATTCAGTCACCAGGAATTGACTGCTGCTTCAGTGGGGTGAGGGAAACTATGCAGGATGAAGGTAAATTAAAATTGGGTCTGCGCCTTTTCTGGTTTTCTCTTCATAGTAGGTCTTCCCAGTGTATTTCGGCTGTAGAAACCGTAAAGCTTTGAGACTACTTGCTCCAGCTGCTCGTGCAAGCTGAAAATACGTGGCTTTCATTGCAGGCGAGACTGAGCCACCATGTGGCAGTACCGCGCATTTCACCTTTATTAAGTCGAAAGGACAACAAAAGCTAAATATGTATGGGCAAGTATTTGCCGTTTTTTTGCCGCATATATTAGTATCAGATGCCACCCAAGTTCTGCCTCCATCCACTGGTTATTTGTTGGGGTTTTTTTCAAAGGACTGGTGTATATTATAGGCTTGGTATATATTATAGGCTTGATTAAAATTTGCCAGACCTTCATAATCCTTTGTGCCAAGGAAATGTTTTTTTTTTTTTTTTTTTTGCTAATACTAGCTGGTTAGCTAGCTTAATTTAACCTCGTTTAGGGGCTAGGGCTTGCAGAATCAGAAAAGCCTATTAACGTAAAAGAACTTTATGCAACCACTGTGAACTTCCCAGCACTTTCTCTGCTGGGAAGAAGAAAGCAGGAACTGCTAATTGTATAACACTAGTGTGCCAGCAATTCCATCTTCTGTTGTAAAAAAAATACGGATAATCCTATAGGTAAGAACTCTGGGATAATCTTGTTGAATTAAATGTGGCTTCTTCTGTGCTAGCTGAGGTGTAACACAATATGTTTTCAAAGTCCCACCTGCCCTCCTGATCATGTGAAACACTGAGGATAGATTTTCAATCAGGTTAAGGGATTTAGACACTCAAATCTCATTACATTTCAGTCTGAGATAGACACTCAAATTCCATTGTATTTTAGAATAATTCAGGCATTCAATCCCATTATATTTGAATGGGATTTGGGCCTTTCTCAGGATACTGTGAAATCTGTGACTTTGAGGATGTTTGTTTTATGATGAAACAGTCAATTTTCTTTCTCAGCTGCAGAGCCTTCACCATTAGAAGTGATGGAGTTTCTCCGAAAAGCAATTATTTCTGTAATTCCACCCAGGTGCAAAAGCTACACATCTTTAAGGAAGTACAGCTGCATATTTTGGAAGTAGACCTAAGCACTGGAACTGGGAACTTCATAAAATGTGGGCATTCAGATCCTGAGTTTTGATCCTGTAATACTTTAAGGTGCTCCTACATCATTCTAATATTAAAGTCAGCTTCTATGTGTATGTATCAGCTTCTATGTGCGTGCATATTGTATTTTAACAGTTCCTATGTCTGTGAGATGCTAGTTCAGCACATGTCCAGAGGGACTTTGGCTTTTAAAGGGTTGAAAAACAATGACCTTTTATACATACACTTTGGGAGCTCCTGCACTTGGGAGGTTGTACTATACAGCTTCAGATATCCAGTGGTCAAAAAAAAAAATGAGGGAAAGGTAAGAGATGGGATTTAAACTCTGTTGCTGGCTGGCTCTTTGCAGATTTGATCTGACTTTCTGTGATTCACTGCTCTGTGGCTGTGTGTGAGTCAGCATGATGCATCTTACTCGTGCAGTATAGGCTCCTGGAAGCTTGCATTCCCTGTTCAGAATCTGAAGTATCATGCTGATGACTAGTCTCTCCAAAGGTCCAGTTCCTTGTTGGCTCTAGATCTTCTATGATTTCTAGGACTTCATGTCAGAGCCTGCTTCAGCTTGGACTATTGTCTCAGACAATTGCAATAGTGACAGTTATGCGAATGTTATGCAATGGTTATGAGAAACATCCTCATAGCCAATGGAAATAGGTTCAGATTCCTTAGAAAAGCACTCTTTATTCACAGTAATGCATGAACAGGGATCCCACTAAGCAGGGACACACTGGTATATGTTTAGCATATTATTTTATCCCTAAACCCCCGACACACAGCACATTTTTTTATCCCTAAATCCCTCTCCATTATTTCCCCATCAGCTGGGTACTTGAAGGTTTACAGCCTATCTGACACTTTTAATTAGCCTGTCAAGTCTCCAGCTCCTGTTTATATCTCCACCATATCTCCACAGCCACACCCTTCCCTTTTCTAGATCCTTCCATTGTTTTGGGGTTCTTTGAAATCTTTAGGCTTGGCCCTTTAACCACTGTATCAGTTTGCATTGGTATTACCATATATTATACAAAGATAGCTTCATTCAGTATTTTAATCATAGAATCATAGAATCACCAGGTTGGAAAAGACTGCTTGGATCATAGAGTCCAATTATTCATATCTACCCCAAATCATGTCCCTGAGCACTTCATCTACCTGTCTTATAAACACCTCCAGGGATGGTGACTCAACCACCTCATGGGCAGCCTGTTCCAGTGCCCAATGACCTTTTCTGTGAATTTTTTTTCCTAATGTCTAGCCTAAATCTCCCCTGGCAGAACTTGAGGCCATTCCCTCTTGTCCTGTCCCCTCTCACTTGGGAGAAGAGGCCAGCACCCTCCTCTCCACAACCTCCTTTCAGATTGTTGTAGAGAGCAATAAGGTCTCCGCTCAGCCTCTTCTTCTCCTGGGTAAACAACCCCAGCTCCCTCAGCCGTTCCTCATAATGCCTGTTCTCCAGCCCCTTTACCACCTTCGCTGCTCTTCTCTGGACTTGCTCCAGAGCCTCAACATCCTTCTTGTGGTGAGGGGCCTAGAACTGAATGCAGTATTTGAGGTACAGTCTCACTAGTGCTGAGTAGAGTGGGAGAATAACCTCCCTGGACCTGCTGGCCACACTGTTTCTGATAAAAGCCAAGATGCCATTGGCCTTCTTGGCCACCTGGGCACACTGCTGGCTCATCTTCAACCGCTGTCAACCAACACCCCCAGGTCCTTCTCCTCCGGGCAGCTTTCTAGCCAGACTTCCCCTAGTCCATTGCACTACATGGGGTTGTTGTGCCCCAAGTGCATGACCTGGCATTTGGCCTTGTTAAACCTCATGCCATTGGTGTCAACCCATTGATCCAGCCCGTTCAGATCCCTTTGCAGAGCCTCCCTACCCTTCAGCAGATCGACACTTCCACCCAGCTTAGTGTCATCTGCAAACTTGCTAAGGGTGCACTCAATGCCTTCATCCAGATCATTGATAAAGACATTGGACAGGGCTGGACCCAGCACTGAGCCCTGGGGAGCCCCACTTGTAACTGGCCTCCAGCTGGAGTTAAGTCCATTTACCACCACTCTCTGGGCCTGGCCATCCACCTAGTTTTCCACTCAGGAGGGTGTGTGCCTGTCACTAACTGCAGATCTAATTTACATGAAGCACAAAGTTTTGGGTGAGATAGCATCATTCTGTGTTTTAATCTTTAAGTACAGACCTAACTTATGTGAGACACAAAGTTTTGAGTGTCTTTGTCTCTGGTCCTTATCAGGAAAAATTCAATGCCTAAATGGCAAAACCATTTCTTTTCCTAATATTAGTTTCTGAGTGGAGTGGTGTGAATCCATGATTGATGGCACCAAGTGCAGTTTGGTGTCTCCCAAGGGCAACTCATGATTGGCAGAGGGTGCTGTCCCTCTGCAGAGCCTCAGTGGAGAACAGGGGATCTGAGTGACTGAAGGGGCATCTGTGGATCTGGACAGGGAAAGCTCTGGTTGTACAAAGCGGACGCTGAGCACATTCTGGATGAGTGATTCCAGGTGTCCTCTGCCCAGAATAAGAAGAGAGCATGTACTACAGAAAGCTTTTCAGAACAACTCACCATGCATATGCATGGTCCCTCGTCAATCACCAGTCCAGGGATGGGTGGGGATGGAACCTAGGTAGCCTGAAAGATATAAAAGACAGGCCGGCACAGGTCACTAGTCCACCCACTAACACTGGATGTGAGTACCTACAGATCAACACTGCTCTGGCTCTAAGGGAGGTGAGAAAAATCTTAGCTTTCCTATACTCTTCCTACTCTCTCTCTGTTCTTTTACTTTGTTTCCCCTCTCTTTTTTCTTTCCCACTCTTCTCTGTGGTTTAGTCCCAATTGAACTGAAGCTTCATCTCTGCTGATCTCTAACAGGTAAAACCATGTTTCCTATGGTTCTGAAGCTGGTAAAGTTGCCTCTGCTTTCTGAGTCCTTTGAGGGTGACTGTTGCAGTTGTTTGTTGGGCTTTTCGTCACTGGCAGTGCCTTCTGAAGTTTTAATAATGTTATTGGTTTCTCACATCCTCTGGGCCCCTGTGTGGCAGCCTTACTCAGCCCTGGGCGGCACATGGTTCCCTCCAGAGCATTCAAAGAGTTTTCTTTGTCCATCACATTTCCTGAGTCAGGAGCAGAACATATTTTCCTGTTCTCGCAAAGCAGGTCAGAAGCGGGATGTGACACTTTGTTCTCACTCAGGTTTTGAATTTCATACTTGACCCTTGTCCAGAACACTCAGAAATGGGATGCTGATTGCTTCTTTGTCTCCTGACTGATTACTTTCAGCCTAGTAATACCATACATTATCTTGTGATGCTTGCCGTAAACTTAGCTTGTAATATAGTTCTGTACCTAAATTGGTTTCAAGGTGGTATCCTGATAATAGAATGGAATAAAAATAGACTTTTTTGTGGAATACCAGATTCACAGATATAGTCCAGCTGCTATGGCAGTTCACTGAGCTACAAGTGTGACTCACCAGCTTTCTATTCAGCTATGGCTGTTGTGCTTCTCTCTTAGGTGGGAGTCCTCAAGTAAGAAAGCAAAAGCAGCAGCCTCTAAGAAGTTAAAAAATTCCTGCTTGTCAGAGGCTAGGTCTACTTTGACTTACAGGAAATTTTTCTCTCTCAGAGCTTTCTTCTGAGTAGAGAAGCTTGCAGATGTTATGGCCAGTATTTTCAGATGAATCAACTATCAGTGTGGACTTTGAAATAATATGAGACTTAATAACGTTTGCTTCTGTCCTTTGGCAGGTATTGAGATTCCTAGCAAATTGTTTCTTTCCTTCTTCCTTCATTTTTATCATCCCTATCAGCATTTTTCAGCCCCTGTTTAGCTCGTTATATCTTGCTTTGGCTTTAAAATACAAAAGTAATTATGATCACCAACTGCTACTAATGATGTGTCATCAATAAATACAATATACAGAAGTATTCTGATAATTTAACACATTGATGCTTGGGCAAAATTGTCCTAGAAATTGACAACTAAAGCCTCCTTGACATCTGGCCAACCCTCTGGAAAAATAACAAAATACATAAATGTGACAACAGGCAGGCTTTATAATATTCCACTTGTCTCCAGCTTTTCCTGACTTCTTTGCCTTGGTCTTTATTGGTGAAATGAACTTTCAGGGATTTTCAGTGTCCTGTGATCAGTGGAAGGTTTGGAGCAAGGCAGATTTGTCTTGGTGAAAGAGGATTATTTTGGGGAACATTTAAACAAATTGGACCTATGGAAGTTCAACAGCCTGGTAGGATGTGTCCATGAATGTTGAGGGAGTGGCCTGATATCAATGCAAGGCCACTTGATCATCTTTGAAAGGTCATGGAAGTTGGGGGATGTTCCTGAGGACTGGCAGAAAGCGAATGGCACTTATTTCAAGAATGATAAGAAGGTGGATCTGGGGAGCTACAGGTCTAATGAGAAGATGGTGGAGCAAATAACTTGTGAAACCCTTTGTGAATATGAAGGACAAAAAGTTGATAAAGACTAGTGGTTAAGAAGGGAAAATCATGTCTGACCAACCTGATAACATAATGAGATGACTGGCCTGGTGGGTGAGGGAAGAACAGTGGAAGTGGTTTCTTGATGCAATTAAGGCTTTAGGCACTGTCTCATGTAACATCCTTACAGATAAACTGATGAAGTAATATCTTCCTTAATGACCTTGCTGAGAGTACACCTTCATCAGGTTTGTGGACAATACAAAACTGTGAGGAGTTATTGACATACCAGACAGTTGTGCTGCTGTTCAGAGGGATCTTGACAGGTTGGAGAAACGGGCTATTAGGAGTCTCATGAAGTTCAACAAAGGGAAATGTAAAAGATCTGCCTCTGAGAAGACATAACCCCATAAGGAGTACAGATTGGGAACCAACCATCTGGAAATCAGCTTTGTGAAAGGGGTCCTGGGGGTCCTGCTGGACACCAAGCTAAGCATGAACCAGCAATGTGCCATTACGGTAAAGGCGGCTAACTATTCTGGGCTGCATTAGGAGAAGTGTTGCCAGCACGCTAAGGGATGTGATCCTTCCCCTCTGCTTAGCACTGATGAATAGTATTTGGAGAGCTATGTCCAGTTCTGGGATCCCCAGTCCAAGACAGATGTGAACATACTGGAGCAAGAACAGCAAAATGCCATGATGATGATTGTGTGCTTGGAGCGTCTGACAATGAGGAGAACCTGAAAGAGCTGGGATTGTTCAGACTACATAGAGGGTTAAGGGAGTATCTTGTGCAGAAATACCTATTGAGAAGGTGCAAAGAAGTTGGGGCCAAACTTTTCTTGGTGGTGATCAGAGACCGGACAAGAGTCAGAGGGCACAAAGGGAAATACAGAAAATTCCATCTGACAATGAGAAAGCACATTGTATTATGAGGGTGATCACACACTGGAATATGTTGCCCAGAGAGGTTGTTGCTTGATGAAACTTGGAATCTGACTGGACACAGCCCTGAGAAACTAGCTCTAGCTGACCCTGCTTTGACTGGGGGTTGAACTAGACAATCCTGCGAGGTCCCTTGCAACATCAACCCTTTTGTGAGCTTAGAGGCCCGCTGTCCTACTGTTGCTGCAGAACAAAAAGATACCAGACACAGTTTCTATTCCTGTTTTCTTATAAGCATCTACCAGAATGTACTCTTTGAAGAGCGTAGGAGCAAAATTTGTTCTCCTCATTTGCTGTTGTGTGATAAAATGAAATAAAATTCAACTTGTTCCAGGTTGACAGGTAATCTTTGAATGTACTTTTTGATACCTTTTCTCTGAACAAGGTTTTTTTCCTTTCCTTCTTTTTTCCTCCCTGCAATCAATATGAAAAGAACACTGTAGGAAAACCCAGGGAGCAGAGAATAATGAATTATTGTTAATTGACTTGTAGAGTACATGGCTTCTTTTCAATCTAAATAAAATTATTATGGCAGAGATCTTAGGCATTTTGATTGAGGAGTCATATTAATGTGCAATAATAACTTCATTACATGCCTTTGAAGCTTCAAGTTTAAAAAATGATTAGTTTGCTCTTAGCTGGAAGTTATTTAAAATATTCTTTGTTTTACACCATTGAAACATTGACTTACTTTCCTTGTACAGAAAAGGTGTTTCTTTCTCAATAACACTTTTTTGGATGCAATGGTACCCTGCATTGTAATTTGATATGGCAAAGCTTCTGGTCCTTTGATATGGCATTTGTAGAGGGCTTTGGTTTTCCCTCCTAATGCTCTAAAGCTTACCATTTTATATGGCACATTGTATTTTAGTATTGATTTATAAGAAGTCTCAAAGGTGTTTCCTTCTCCATGGGGTAAAAAAGAAACTTGGTCCTGAACAGACACACAGGTGGGACAGAATCTGTTAACTGTTTCATGGGTTTCTGTGCGAGCTTGGACAAGTCACTTTGATTTCACTTTACTGTCACTTCTCAGCATTTTCTGTAGGCTCTTTAAACGAGCTAACAAAGTTACGATGAATATAATCTTCTGAATCTAGAAGGCATCACTATTACTTGTACAACCTTGTGTTCTGAATTTAAAGTGGTGCTTGTCTTTCCTGCACTACACAGCTCTGTTACAACAAGCTCCTGCCCACAATCACTAATACAGCCCTATAAAGGGCAATGTTCATTAACTGTATCCTGTGCACAAAGGGTGAGAGTTTCATTGTTTGTAACAAAAATACAGAAACCTTTCCATTTATTTCCAAAGCTGAAATAGCAGCAGTGGTGTGAAACAGCTTTGTCTTGGAGCAACATGTGGCGCATTGATATGTAAATGAGCACACCCTATGCTTCAATAAGTGCCAAGGTGGCAGTGTTTAGAACTGCTACACTTAAGTGAGCTTTTGTATTGTGCTAAGTTGTGCTCAGCTAGCCAAAATTCTAGCATTGTTTCCCTCTCTGTTAGAGGCAAACTTTGAAATACTGCTATAGTTGACATCCTTGCATGTAAATTTGGATAGAGTCACAGTTTTACGCTTTTCTTGTGATGTAGCAACATGTGGTTAGCTATTTTTAGATGAACGTTATACAATAATGTATTTAATTCATGGTCAAAGCACCAGATAATTTTGACTTTTGGGGGTGAAGAAGAAAAATGAGTCCTTCAGAAGGACCCTTGCCTAGTGCATTCTGTTTTTCAGTATTTTCCAATTTCAGCTCCACCTTGTGAACTGCAATTCAAGAGTAAGTTGCACATTGATATGTTAATTTAGCATTAACATTTGCAGGCTATTCTGATGCCAGAGGCTACTGTTCAGTGATTGTTATTGCTGTCTTCCAGAGCCTAGAATTGTGCTAAATAGTTCAGGATGTATAGAAAAACATCATTATTTTCTGGATGGATTTGTAACCTTGTATTGAACAGGTTGAAACAAGTGATGATGACAAATACTTCAGGCAGAAGTTGATAAGAGAAAACAAGAGTTATCACATGAGAATCAATCACTTACTCATTTTAGGACCTGACATAGCATTTTTTATTATCATCCAGTATTTATTGTGATGGATGATTACACAGACCAAAGACTCTTTTAGGAGAGATGAGCTCTAGTCAGAAAGATTCAGCTGATCCTCACTGAAGGAACATGGTAGGAAGTCCCCAAACTGGAGAAACTGAGAAACAAGTACACTGATCAGTGTTCTGCACTACTTGTCTCATCATCCAGGCATGGTCCTAGTGGCTGGAAGGCCCATCCCTTCCTTCTGAACTGCCCACATGTCTTATTTCCCATAGAATATAAGAGTACACAAGGGGAACAGGGTTGGATGGTCTCAGCATGCTGGTAGGACACAGCCACATCTCCCAACCTGACCCAAGACTGGGGAAGAGCTCCCAGGAACCATAGCTCATGTGTAGGAATAGATACTTGACATGTCATTTTACCCAGAAATATGGATACAACAAATCACTAGCATGTTGCTGCATTCCCAAAAATTGAGTTTTAACTGAAGGGGAAAATGGGACATTTGAATGAGTGAATAATATATTTTCTGTGCTGAGGAGGAAGAATCCTTTAGGATGCCTTTTGAATGAATATGTTGCTGTGGCTGGTTGTAATGGAAACAGCAGACTTTGTAAGTGTAGGGTGAGACAGTGAAACCTATGAGGGTGGTTATAAGAAAGGTAAACAAATATCAGATGGAGTTTTGCTGTCCAAACTGTCACAGACCTTTCTAAGGACATATAGTATGTGATCAAACAAAGTCACTATTAGAATGGTCAGGTTTTAATAAGAAATCAATACCGTATTTCATGATTAGGCATGAATACCCACATTCCCACAAGAGCATACTACCTGCAAAATTAAGAGTGCCATCAATTTAATTTTGATGGTGTTAACTTCAATGGAATAAGTATTCCTAAGTCATCTGATATGTTACCCTGGCTATCTCACTCTAAAATACTAAGGACTTGAAGTTTCAGCAGGAAGACCTTGGCCTATTAGATATGCTGAGTCCAGAGTTGCCACTGATTTTTTTTTTTAATCTTTTAATAGAGATATTAAAAAAGAAGAAGACTAGTTACAGCATCCGAAATGTAATTCAGTATTTGAAGTATACATTTTGTAATAAAACTGGTGATTATAAAAACACTTAATACAATAAAAGGTAAAAAGTTTGCATTTCACCAACATCCCATAACTACCTTTCTTTCTATAAAGAAAGATTTTAGTTCTTCCTCCCGTAAAACTATATTGGAGCTAGAATGAAAGACTTAATCAAATGTCTTTTTTGAAGAAGATAAATGTGCTTGAGGTGGATTCAAGCTATTCCTTTTCCCAAGTTTATGCTTCCATATGGCTTTGCAGGGAACAAAACAAGACGCAAAAGAGGAGAGAACAACAAAAGCTGACATTCAATTTTTATTGTTGGTGCTGATTTTTAGCTTCCAGCTTCATGAGTTGGAATGACAGGCACATTGTACCATCTTAGCATCCATCCCAAGACCCAGCAAACCTGCATTAGCTACCTTTCAGGTCATAGGTTGCCAACAAAATGGAAAGAGGTTCTGCCTTAATTACCTAACCAGATTTCTTTCACACCAAAGAGGAAAAGAGAAGTACAAAAGAATAAAAGTAAATCAGAGCAAGAAAAAGAGAAGAAATATTATATCTAGCACCCGAACTTTATATTCTGGATGATGTTACAGATTTATTGAAAGAGCAGTGAACAATCATGGAATCATAGAATCACTAGGTTGGAAAAGACCTTTGAGATCATCAAGCCCAACTGTACCTGTCCACTACTAAATCATATCCTTAAGTACTTCATCTACCTGTGTTTTAAATACCTCCAGGAATAGTGACTTGACCACCTACCTGGGCAGCCTGTTCCAGTGCTTGTATAACCCTTTTGGTGAAGAAGGTCTTCCTAATGTTCAGTGTGAACCTCCCCTTGAGCAGCTTGAGGCCATTCCCTCTTATCCTATCACCTGTCACTTAGGCAGAGACCAACACCCACCTCTCTACAACCTCCTTTCAGGTAGTTGTAGACAGTAATAAGGTCTCCCCTCAGCCTCCTTTTCTCCAGGCTAAATAGCCCCAGTTCCCTCAGCCATTGCTCATAAGACTTTTTCTCCCGCCCCTTCACCAGCTTTGTTGCTCTTCTCTGGACACGCTCCAGGACCTCAATGTCCTTCTTGTAATGAGGGGTCCAAAACCGAACACAATATTTGACGTGTGGCCTCACCAGTGCTGAGTACAAGGGCAGAATAATTTCCTTGGTCCTAATGGCCACAGCATTTCTGATAAAAGCAAGGTGCAATTGGCCTTCTTGGCCACCTGGGCACACTGCTGGCTCATGTTCAGTCAGCTGTTGACCAACACCTGAGATCCTTCTCTGCCAGGCAGCTTTCCAGCCACTCTTTCCCAAGCCTGTAGAGCTGTATGAAGTTGTTGTGTCCCAAGTGCAGGACTTGGCACTTGGCCTTGTAAAACTTCATCCCATTGGTCTCAGCCCAAAGACCCAACCTGTTCAGATCCCTTTGTAGAGCCTCCCTAACCTCAAGCAGATAGGGAACTTACTAAGAGTCCACTCAATCCCTTCATCCAGGTTATTGATAAAGATATTGAACAGAACTGGAGCCAGTACTGAGCCCTGGGGAACACCACTTGTGACTAGCCTCCAGCTGGATATAACTCTTTTTACTGTGATTCTTTGTGCCTGGCCATCCAGCCAGTTTTTCACCCAGCAGAGGGTATGCCTTTTCTGGCCCATGGTGGCCAGTTTCTCAAGCAGTATACTGTGAGAAAAGGTATCAAAGGTGAAAAATTATGTTACAAAAGGGGCTGGATTTCTTACTCTGTACAATGTAGAATATAGAATGTTACACCACAAAGCTCAGTGTATGAATTCTCCTTGCTTGGTATTAAATGGAGTTTCCGTGGTGTGAAATGAATTGTGTGCTGTAATCTGAATGGTAGCAATCTGACTTCTGTGCAAGAGAGATGGTTGAGAGGAAGCATAAATAAGACATAACCATTTATTTCTGACATGCAGATCATGCTGCACATTAGGTGATGAAGGCATTTCTGTCCTTTGATATCCCATGTTCTTACAAAAAATTATTATAAGTCAAAGAAATGAGCTCTGAGTCAAAATGATGGTAAAAGTGATGAGCTAGAAAATAATGTAAAAAGCTGGTACCTAGGAAATTACTGCAAATGTCTGGAGAAATGGGGTAAAGGAAATTGCTCACAAAGTTGTTCAAATGACTTAAGTTACTGTCTGAAAAATAAATAATCTGGGATATGATTGTTAAAAATGAAATGTGGTTAAAAGCTGAAGTTTTTGACGCACTATATCCAATACTGCATTACAAGCCATCTTTCCTGAGCCTCCTTCCCTGATTAAAGTTTTAGAAAGATTATAGTGGGGGCAAATAGAGGGCAGAAGGATTGCCAGTGTCATTTTTCTGATTTGAGCTAAAGCAGAACCAAATATCTAACTCTTCAGCTAAGCCTCTTCTAAGTAACTTCATTTTCTGAAAGTTAACAACATGTTTTTCAGGCAGTCATAAAGAGTCTTTCTTACCAAAGTCATTAGCCCTGTTCCAGCGATGTCAATAGTGGGTTGAAGTCATTATTGCCAGAAGACTCTTTAGTGGTCTATGTGAAATAAGAATTGATTATTTCATTCTCATTCTTGTTAGATATTTACATCACAAAAAAAGATTGCTAGGATCAAAACCACCCAACTGATACCAGAGACTAAGCAGTGCTTGGATTCACTGCGGAGTGAAAATTGTAGTTAACATGATAGATGATCCTTTTAGGAAAGGGTTAAGTGAGTGATCTATCATGTCAGAGAAACTTGTCCTTTTTGCTGAGTAGGCACTTCTGTGATCTAGTCTAGTTTCAGTTCAGTGGAGTGTCTTTCTGTATCCACTTACGGACAAGGCTTCTTCTTGCCTGTGTTTAGCTATCTAAATTTATGTTTAAGGTGATTATCTTCATAGCCCATACAGAGATGAAATGATTTTCAGAGTACTTAAGTTTCTCTGAGATAACTGTTTTGGATCACTTTGTGCAGGTTGCCCATGTAGTACTGTTCAGAAATGTTGACCACCAGGTCATCCCCTCCTTGCATTTATTCATATGCCCAGAGAGGAAAAGAGTGCAAAACCTCTTAAGTAAAATTTCCTTGCTGGCTACAAGACTAAGAGCAGAGATGAGATGAACAGAAATCAATATGTTATGTGTTCTGGGAAGCTCTTCCTGTGGAAAAAATCAGAGGAGGAGAATGTAATGTTTAGTAGGTCTTAAATATTCACACTGAAAATGTTAGTGATGAAACTTACTCTGAAGGCAGAAAGTAGTGTTTCCTATTACTCAGAGCACAGACTTTCCACAAATTCCTGTAGTGTAAGCTTGTCTTTGATAGCTTTTCTTTCTGGGACCTCAGATTCTTTACTGTGATCTCTGCTTCAGTTTCTGTGTTAATAAAATGGGGATAGCGGTACTATGTATCTCCCTTGAAGACTGTTGCTTAAGAGTTCCATGTTGAATTATAGGTGAACAGCGTGCGGTATGTGCTCAATGTTCTGGACTAGCACCAAGATCTCTTCATGTGGATGGTACAGACTTAAATGTGTCTATTAGCAAACAGCTATAAGCTGTACATAAAATTTTCACCTGCAGCTTCTGAGCTCTCCCTTGTGTTTTCCTTTTTCATTGTGGCCTTAAATACTTTCATGGTTTTTTTTCCAGAGAGAAAATACAGACCAAGAGGGTTTCTCTAAGGTATAATCATGGTGATGTGTTATGAATGTTATGGAAAATTTGAAACCAAATTATTAAACATCCATGTGTCTGGACCAGATATTTGCTCTACAGTCAGTTTTGCTAATAAATAAAAAGGTAACTAACCATAACATGATTAGTTTCTGGGTGAAGGTCAATCTTTGCCTCTAACCCTAGCAAGTGTTTTATAAAACGAAACATTTCCTGTATTGCAGAGAATATTATATAGCCTGTCCACTACTGGGACTTAAGAAAGAAAATACATTGTCAAAGACCAACAGCTTAGCACTCTTTCTCTAGAAAAAAAGGTCCTGACATTATTTATTAAATGTATCTAGACAAGTAGCGAGTGAATTTTTTTGATTATACTTTACTGTTTCTCATGCCTTGAATTATGATAGCTCAGATAAATATGGTGAAAGACTGTTTGTCCTCGCTTTTGCTTCCAGAAGTACCTCTTTATGTTTTTTTCAGTGAAGTACTGTTTTGTAATTGACAACATCAGTCTCATTGTGTGAATCTCTGCAGATATCTCAGCAACCTCTTCAGGAGTAATACAGGGTGCGTAGCATTTCCCTCTGCTTTCCAACAGTGAAAGTATAATGGTCTCACAAAGTTATGCTATATTAGAAGATTAGCTTTTTCTGTGCTAACTCCCTATTGTTATATACAATTTTAGTCACTATGGTGGAAGAAGAGGATGAAGCATCTCACCTTTCTGAGTGGTTTATAAACCTTCTCTCAGATTTTCTATAAAGGTACTTGAGCTTTCCTTTAAGTCTCATGTCTGAATTTGAGAAACCCATAAAGGAAAAAATGATTCAAGCAACCTCTGCATGTAGCCTTAAAAAGCTGAAAATAGAAGTAATAAAAATCTCAGTGTGGGTCCCCAAAAGATAATCTAGTGGTAGGTACTGAATAGAGCATGCTGTGCAATTTGCTGATGAATCCTGTGAGATTTACTTAGACATAGGTTCAACCACACTGAGAGCAGAGTAATAACTCAAGCGCTTCTTCTGGGTGACAAAATTGTTGTCTTCCTGTAGCTGAGTTAGTGCTGAAAGGTGTAACAAGCTAGCTTTTTAACATTTTCTTGATTTCTATCTCACCTACAGTATGTCCATTGTTCTTCAAAATCACTTTTTCCTTAAAGGGTGGAGATGACATATCCTGTTATGAGCTATAACTTTATGTACGCAAGCAGAATTTGAGTCTTGACTATCTAGTCCTACTTACGGGCAAAATTTTTGCAACAAAGAACGTGGACATGTTAATTGTCAGCATGTACATTTGCTCTCACAAAGTCTTTAATCACTTTCTCCATATTTTCCTAGCTTAGTGCTATGTTTTCTGTTTAATAGGAAATGTTCTGAGTTTGGGTTGTTTTTATTCAATCAGTCTCATTCTAAATTTGTCCCTACTTAACTGCATGTGCTGTCTGCTTGCTTAAGGATTTAGTTCTGTTTTCTCTATCATTATTTGCTGTGCTTCCACTTAAGTACTATCCGAAAATCTGGCCATTTCCCAAGACATTTAAACAACTAATATTTTTATTACTGCCTACTGTTTTTTTTTTTCTTTAAAACCACTTAAAACCAAAAATAAACCAAATTAGCCTGATGTTTAGAAAGGTTAACATCCCCAAAAGTGAAGAGGGCTTGTTAAGTAAAAGAAGCCATGTTAGTTCTTGCAAAACTCTCTTCTGTTCTTGTTCTTTTTTGACTTATTTCATTATGTTTGAATCCATGTCAAGTAGAGAATGTAAAAAGTACATAGTTTAATGCAGGGCAAAGACACTGATACATATAATATTGCACGTAATACAATCTAATATCCTCTATTTTTTCCTTTCATGCCAGCAGAGGAGGTTTCCAAGGACACTGACCATACATGGAAATTGACTGTTTTCCTCTGTAATAATTTTTAAAATTTTCATTAGATTCTCTGTTTCTTGTGGTCTGCAGCCTGAAAAGAAGACTTCTACCCTCAGAAACTCTCTGCAATGAATTGAGACATAGTGCTTTTTAGCGCTGGTAAAATTACACCCTGTCAAATATTTGATGGTGGGGGGAGAGTGAGTTGCTCATTTCAATGACTGACCAAGTCGCAGTCTCAAGATTTCAGGGTAGAGGTAAAAATACTGCTTTTGTTAATGCTTTCTTTCCCTTCAAGGTGCTGAGAAGTCAGCTGAGGTGAAGTGAGCCTTTTATAGGAGAGAAGCTGGCCTGAAGACACTTTTACGTTTCTACCTTACAGTTGGCTCATGTTTAAATCTAGCCTTCATCTAAATAAGGATCGGTAGAAAATTATTTCATTTTCTTCAGAGCCAATCTTCTCAGGTGATCATTCTTTTTCAGTGATGCCTTCCTCTTACTGAGTTTTGAGCCATGATTCTTTGGACCCTAGTCATGCCTCACTATTTGTGATAGACCAATTTGTTATCAAATTTGTTAAAGAAAGCATTAGGAAAGGCCTTATGGCCTTATATCAGGGACATCCACTGGTTGTCTAAGGACTTCAGTGGCCACTACCACTGCTGTAAGGCATTTAATTTCCCTCCTTTTCTATGCAAGGATCCATGGCTGGTCATTTGAACCTCTGATAAAGGAGTGGAGCACTGACTGTTGTGTTGCTTTTACTCCTGATGACATTTGGTCACAAACATGTATTAAGTCACTCATTGCCTTCTGTGCATGGGACTACCACCTCTGTCTCCATCTCTCATACTGCATCTTGCTAATGACTTCGCAGAGTGCATATGCAGAAATGTGTGGGATAGGCCTGGTTTTGATCTAATATTTGTGTTTGCACGGCTTTCAAGGTCCTTTTATGCTGCTAGATCCACGTAAACAGACAGTTGTGGTTTGTATCTGTGTATTAAGCACGATTTAAACAGGAAGGTCTCAATTCTGTCACCCTGACTCCATTTCACATAATACCTCACTGTACTACTAGATTCAGTGAATATGTTTATGTGACAAAGTGCTGTTCTTGTGAAAAACGGCAGCAAAATCAGGCTGCTAGGCTGCTTGCACTTAAGCCAAGTGGGAAATAGGATATTAACTGACTCTGCTACAGAAGAACTGTAAAAAAAGTTTGACACTGGGAAGAAAAGAACAGGTCAGCAGGATAGCACACCTTGAAAAACACAAGTGGTGATTATATGTCATTATTTGTCAGTATTCCTCTTCTGTAATCTAGAGTGGCATTGGCAAAGTTAGTTGCAAAGCTTGGAAGTAACTAGTAGGATGTAGGCAAACCTGAAAGACTTAAGTAACGTGAACTGAGTGTGATCTGCCTTTATTGGCAGCAGGCAAACAGAAGGCAATTTGGGCAGAATTCCTTCCACTATATTTTCAAGGGTGTTCTCTGTAGAAGAAAACATTGCTTTGAAATGTATTTGTCTTGAAGCACTTATATTCACAGTGCTCATTACCTCAGAGAGCTCAAGAATAAAGGTTTGAGAGGAATCTCTGTACATAACAGACGGTGCTTATGAACTACATTTTCCCAGCATGCATAATTCTAAGTTTTGAATGATGACAATTACTAAGGGCATATGAAGAGTGGGACGTTGAGGAGTGTTGTCATATTATATTAGTTATGGGTAATAGCTACTGACTTTAGAACAGTGATTTGAAAATCAGACCACTTCAGAAGCTCAATTTAGAAGCTGGGAGAGTCATGCAAGGTGACAGATCAGTACTGATGGAGGAAATGTCTTAGAGGCAGATAACTGCTGTCTTATGCATAAGTAGTCAGGGTCCAAATATTTTTCTTATGCAAATCAATGTCAAAATTGAGGTTAACCTGATTAGGATTGTCTCCTTGCAGAGAAGGATTGTCTGTGGCTGTATAATTACATTTTAGATGGAGAAAAGTCATGAATTCTATCAGTTAGATATGTTGAATCTAGCAGTCCCTAGGAAGCTTCTTCGTATCACTTATTTCCTGTATATAACAATTTTTGTTTACAGAAACAAATGAGGAAGGAGCTTTTCCATGAGCTTAGGAAGACATTTTGAATTGGTATGCGTGATATGCACTTGTGCTGATCCTGCAATGTGCACTTGTTATAGCCATTTTCCTAATGCACTTACATTTGGTGAGAGTATATTGAACATTCCAGGAGACTGCTCGCTTGTCTTCGGTAGTTTGCCTAAAACAGTGTGATCTCCATAGCTAATGATGCTTAAGTTTTTTGTTGCATTTCTCCTCTCATCTGCATGGGGTCACCTTTCCCATTTTTTTAGGAAAGATTCCCACAAAAGGGTGTTCAGGAGACATTGACAGAGATGTGCAGTATGTCTCAGGAAGGAAGGAAGATTCCTTCTAATCTGTGCTATAAGTAATAAAATTTGTCCAGGCAAATCATTCCTTTTCTCTGAAAAATTTCAAATAAACCATAAGGGAGATATAAACTCATCCAGCGTGTAAAAAACCCTCATGTTCTCTTTCATACGCAAGGCAACAATAAAGAATTTATGTTTTCTCACATATTTATCATGGACTAATTTCTGTAAGTATTTAAGAAAAATTTCTGGTGAACCCTCGTGTCTTCCAAGGAAGATTACTGTACCAGGAAATGTTCTTTTGCCATCATAATCAAAGCTTTATTTTAGAATGAAATTAGTTGTATTCACCAAAGACTGTTTTTAACATCTTAGTATCTAGATTAGAAGTTTTGCCATTATAAACAGAATTTCCAGATAAGAAAAACTTGTAAATGTGGAATTACTTAAAGTATATGAGCCTCAAGATTTTCATAAGCTGTGCCTGCTTGGGAAGAAGTATTTGTTGCATTGAGATTGGTTTAGTAGGATGTTTTACTCAAATGTGGGAACACTGAGTGCTCTTGGTGAATACATAATTTCAAAGTTCTCTTGATTTGTCTGTGTTTGTTACCTCATCTTCCCTCACTGAACAGTGAGGCTCCTGTCTCTAGAATATATCTATTGTTATCAGCAGTGTTAGTCTTTAGGTGATAGATCTGAACATAAATGCAAATTTTTGACCATTGAAAAATGGTAGAAGTGCTTTTCTGTATGTGCTTTCAAAGTAATTTCATTGTTCCTTTGTTCCAGTGCTACTTTTTGCATTTGTACAACCTTATTTTCTTTAAGTGGTCTCACAGAAAAATACATGTGCTGCTGTTTAGATTATTGCTCATGTTATTTTAGGATTAAAAATTGGATTGTTGTCCTGTGGTAAATTACTGAGTATTTACAGTGATTTTAGAGGAAAGAAGAACTTTTTTTTTTTAAGAAAATAAAAGGACAGAGAAGCAGAAAAATGCACAAATTTTGAATAAATGAATTTCTATTGTTATCTCTTAGATATAGCCCCACTCTCTAAGTAGTAAGGCTCATGCTGATTCTAAATATAGGAAAGCTGTGTAATTTTTAGTCCTTAAAGTACGGTTTGATTTTGTGTCTTTTGACAGTTCTGGCCTGTTTTTCCCTAGCCATTGTTTTACATTTCAAGCAAAGCATAGTATAACTGAGTCTGAAAATCAGAAATAAAACCAGAGCATAATACGCACAGAATCTGAACCCATTAGGTGTTGGTTATGGCAAGAGTAATTACATTACTACTTTACCTAGACTACTTTTTCTGTAATTCCCATATTAATTTTCATAAGTTTTCCCTTTTAATATTCTTCTAAAAGGGATTTTAGACAGAAAATCGTGGGCAGAATGTTTTCCTTTTAAATCAAACACTCTGGCTTCACTTTTAGGATATGCTACTATCTTCATTTCTTGATTACTCTGGGGAAGAGAAATTAAATTGCAGTAAACCTTAGCGCATGCTATTAATTATATATTTAGTTATGCCTGTTCCCTGCCTGATAGGTAAGAACGTTAATATTCCCAGGTATGCAATCTAGAATTATCACTTGCAGCAGGTCTTTTTACCTAAGTAAATGCAATGGAAGTACTATGAAGCTTCTCTCCTGAAAGCAGGATGATGATTTTTTCTGCTATTTGAGAAACTTCAGAATGATAGGAAACTTCTGAATTTAGTGTATCTGCATGTACTTGGAAAAAGTCTACTTTTAAATAGAATCATAGAATAGTTGGGGTTGGAAGGGACCTTAAAAATCATCTAGTTCGTAGGGTAGCACTGTATCATTTTAAACCACTGTAGAGTAAGTAATATGAAATCAACCAAGAGGATAATCTCTGACATTTACGAACATTTATAATGGCATTAGTTCCAAGTAAGTTACCTGAGGCATTTTGAACCTGTAGACCTGAACAAATAAATAAGCATTGCTTGCCATCAGCTACTTCAGAAATGTTTAAGTACTGCTGTGGAGCTTTGTGCATGCAAATAAACAAAGAGGTCCACCAGATTTCTCTGGGGCTTCCTTCAGTCAAGACATTATCATCTTTACTAGGAAATACTTCACGAATAGGTAGCAACCACAGAATCACAGAATGGGCTGGAAAAGACCCACAGGATCATCGGGCCCAACCATTCCTATCATCCACTAAACCATCCCCCTCAGCACCTCATCCACCCCTCTTTTAAACACCTCCAGGGATGGTGGCTCAACCACCTCCCTGGGCAGCCTGTTCCAGTGCACAATGACCCTTTCTGTGGAAATTTTTTTCCTGATGTCAAGCCTGAACCTCCCCTGGTGGAGCTGGAGGCCATTCCCACTTATACTGTCCCGTGTCACTTGGGAGAAGAGGCCAGCTCCCTCCTACTTTCAGCTAGTCATAGAGAGCAATGAGGTCTCCTCTCAGCCTCCTCTTCTCCAGGCTAAACAACCTCAGTTCCCTCAGCCATTCCTCATAAGGCCTGTTCTCCAGCCCCCTCACCAACTTTGTTGCTCTTCTCTGGACTCGCTCCAGAGCCTCAACGTCCTTCTTGTGGTGAGGGGCCCAGAACTGAACACAGGATTCGAGGAGCAGTCTCACCAGTGCTGAATACAGGGGGAGAATAACCTCCCTGGACCAGCTGGCCACACTGTTTCTGATACAAGCCAAGATGCCATTGACCTTGGATATCTGGGCACACTGCTGGCTCATGTTCAGTCAGCTGTCAACCAACACCCCCAGGTCCTTCTCCTCCGGGCAGCTTTTTAGCCAGACTTCTCCTAGTCTGTAGCTCTGCTTAGGGTTGTTGTGCCCCAAGAGCAGGACTCAGCATTTGGCCGTGTTAAACCTCACGCCATTGGTCCAGCCCATTCAAATCCCTCTGGAGAGCCTCCCTACCCTTCAGCAGATCCACACTTCCACCCAGCTTAATGTCATCTGCAAACTTGCTAAGGGTGCACTCAATACCTTCATCCAGGTCATTGATGAAGACATTGAACAGGGCTGGACCCAGCACTGAGCCCTGGGGAACCCCACTTGTAACTGGCCTCCAGTTGGAGTTAAGTCCATTTACCAACACTCTCTGGGCCCGGCCATCCAACCAGTTTTCCACTCAGGAGAGCGTTCGCCTGTCCAGTCCAGAGCTGACAGTTTCTGAAGGAGAATGCTGTGAGAAACTGTGTCAAAGGCTTTACTGAAGTCCAGGAAGACACATCCACAGCCTTTCCCTCATCCAGTAGGTGGGTCACTGATCAGGTTAGTTTGGCAGGACCTACCTTTCATGAACCCATGTTGACAGTGCCTGATCACCTGGTTTTCTCACATGTGCTTCATGATAGCACTCAAGATCACCTGCTCCATGACTTTCCCTGGTACTGAGGTCAGACTGACAGGCCTGTAGTTCCCTGGATCCTCCCTGTGACCCTTCTTGTAGATGGGCACAACATCAGCCAGCCTCCAGTCCAGTGGAACTTCCCCAGTCTTCCAGGACTGTTGGAAGATGATGGAAAGGGGTTTGGCCAGCACATCCGCCAGCTCCTTCAATACCTTTGGGTGGATCCCATCCAGCCTCATAGACTTGTGGGTGCAAGGCTCTGACCACCTCCTCTTGGACCATGGGAGCCTCATTTTGCTCCTCTAGCTCCTGGGTTTGTACACAGAGGGAACAACTTTCTTTACAATTAAAGACTGAGGCAAAGAAGGCATTAAGTACCTCAGCCTTTTCCTCATCCCCTGTCACTGTTGTTCCTTCTGCATCCAATAGGGACTGTATGGTCTCCCTAGTCCTCCTTTTATTGTTAATATATTTATAGAAAGATTTTTTGTTATCTTTCACAGACTTTGCCAATCTGAGCTCTAGTTGGGCTTTAGCCTTCTGAATTTTTTCTCTGCATAATTTCACTGCCTCCCTGTAGTCCACCCAAGACACCTGTCCCTTCTTCCAGAGTTTATAGACATTCCTCTGCTTTTTGATGTCCCTCAAGATCTCCCTGCTTAACTAAGCTGTTTTTTTTCCTCGTTGGCTCCTTTTCCGGAACATGGGGATGGCTTTCTCCTGAGCTGCTAGAATTTCCTTTATGAAGAGCTCCCAGCCCTCGTGGGCTCCCTTGCCTTTAAAGACTGTCTCCCATGGGACTTTGTCAACCAGCCTTTTGAATAGTCCAGAGTCTGCCCTCTGGAAGTTTAATGTGACTGTTTAGCTAATCCCTCTCCTCACCTCACCTAGAACTGAAAATTCTACCATCTCTTGATTGCTGTGTCCCACGTGTCCTCCAGCCATCACATCCCCCACAAGGCCTTCTCTGTTCACAAACAGCAGGTCCAAGAGGGCACCTTCCTTTGTTGGTTCGCTCACCAGTTGTGCAAGGAAGTTGTCTTCCACGCACTCCAGGAACCTCCTAGACTGCTTCCTTTCTGCTGTATTGTACTTCCAGCAGATGTCCGGAAGATTGAAGTCTCCCATGAGAACAAGAGCTAGAGATCTTGAGACTACTCCCAGTTGTTTATAGAAGAGCTCATCAGTTGCTTCTTCTTGGCTGGGTGGTCTATAACAGACTCCCGTCACAATTTCCACCTTTTTTGTGGGCTCCTCTGATTTTAACCCACAGGCACTCAATCCCATCATCACTATAATTGAACTTGAGGGTATCAAAACACTCTCTTACATATAGGGCTACCCCACCACCTTTCCTACCCTTCCTGTCTCACCTGAAGTGTTTATACCCCTTCATAGCTGCACTCCAATTATATGAGTTGTCCCACCACGTTTCCATGATGGCAACTACGTCGTAGTCTCCTTGCCCTGCAATAAATACTGTGTTGCAGAAATTTCTGGATTTTCGCTAGCCCTCCAGTCTCAGCTTCAGCAGCCTGAAATAGTTGCCTTGTGAACCATTTAAGACAATTAACCTGATGTGGCATTCAAAACTAAAAGCTTGATTTGACAGTAAGGAATTTACAGAAGCACAACTGAGGTTAAATTTGGCTTGTGAAGCCATTATTTCTGGTGCTAATGTTTAAGAAAAACAACCCAGCCTGAGTTCCAATTCCACAGAGAATTTGTAGGCCTAAGACTTAGAAGAAAAAGCTCTTTTACTGGTATATGAAGACATTTAACCTGCACATCTGTGAGAGAAGACAAAAATACAATTCTCAAAATGCTTTGGTTGCATTTTTTTTTAGGGGAAAAGCATATTTAAAAACTGGAAATGGTAGTAAATGCCAATTGTAAGATGCATCATCCTTTGATGCTGATTTCCCGCTACCATCTGCTCTGTGACAAAAAGGCAGTCTCTCCGTTTCTGGGTCAGAAACAAGGCTCTGGTAGTAACTTTGTACTTCTTGGAGGATGTTATGTGCTTTAAACCAATTCACTCCTGTGGTGCTGTGCAGTGGGTGGTCATCTGAAAAGTTTAAGATAACCAAGGATAATTTGAATCAGAGTTTTAGCAAGGGTCTGTTAGTTTTAAGCACTAGCACAGTTTGACCAAGGACTACATATAGATTGATTCCTCAAAATTGAGCACACATCTAAGTAAGACCTGGGGGCTTGCTGCAAATGGTTTTACATTTATTTTTTTCTTCAAGACTCATTATAGAAGTTCCTAACTGAGTGACACTTCCTAGTTAATACTGAGCGACACTTCCTAGTTTATACTGAGCTTTTGTAATGGTGAAACTTAAGATTACAGGACGATCATCCTATCCAAAGCTGCAACTACAGACTCGTGGAGTGTAAACCTGTTGTCCTGCTCTCTTTACTATTGTTCTAATGAATGGCAGTTTTGTGGCTCCCCTAGCCCCCACAGGTATAACAGAAGTAATCTTCTGAGTTAACAACATGCTATTTTCCAAATTATTAAAAATCTGAATGTATAGAAGTACCCAAAATAATTATTTACCATTCATAAAAATTAAGAGGACAAATTATTGGTAAGCCTTAGTGTGTTCTAATGTTTTTGTATGTATGGGGCTTTGTTGGAGCTGGAAGACTTGCTTTTCGTAACAAACTTTCTGAAATTATATCTCTGCTCTATTTTTTGTCTTGTTTTCACTCCTTTTCCAAATGAAGTTCATCAATTACTTATGAAAAAAGATATCAGCTGCTAAAGATTTTCGTCTGCTAGAATACCAGCCATAGTTAGGGTTATTCAGAACAAACTCAGGAGAATGACGGAAATATCACCATTTTGGGAATGAACATTGAGTATGCCAAGTAAGTCTGGAAATGTCTTGAAACTGGTAAAAGATGAAACAACAGTCTGGTGTTGGCGTTGCCTTTTACGCAAGATGCAAGGAGCATCCTGGGTGAAACCTGACATTATAGCCCCTGTTCCTTGGGAAGGACATGTGCTTGGTATGGCTGGATCACCAGATAAGCATAAACATGATTCCCAGAAAATACACTCCACTGACCCCAGTTCCCTTCTTCTCTATGATGAGTGGGCATCTAAGAAATCCTGCTACCTGGCACCAGGGGTCGACCTTCCTGGGATGGTACCCTACAGGCTGGCCAGCTGCCCTGATACAGCAGAGCTGGCTGACTTCCCTCTCATAGCAATGGTAGTAAATCACTTGTAACTTATTCAGGGGCAGAAGTGGCGTTCTCATGATTGTCTGTCTTGTCTTGCCTTGCCCTCAATCTTCACTTTTACTTTCAGGTTTGCTGGTGGAGTTCCCAGTGTATTTAGCAGCCTACAATATTGATAGATGTACTTAGGTACTTAATCATAGATTATGCTAGAAAGTAACTGATTGGATTGCTGTCTTGGACATTCAGTGGGTTTTCTGGAGCTTTCCAAGCATTCCCCCACCCTCTTTTTCTCTTAACCTGGGAAAGCTAATAATTGAAATTCCTTCTTTATTCAGAGAAAGATGGGCAGTCGTCCAGAAAGGCTTGCACTTATCACTAACACTTGTAATTTCCCTTGCCTGTAATGGAAGCTGAGGACAGAATCCAAATGGAGAGATTAGAGTTAATCCTTGAAAGTAAGATGAAGTTCACAAATTGTTTATTTGACAACTTAGTTTATTTGTCTAGCTTCTGCCGTCTATATAGTCCACTTATCCATTCTTGATAAAGAGATCATTTATCATTCAGAAGCATGGCTCAGTTCTTTTCTGTGCTGGTGCACACAACTAATGCATGTCATTAATGTGATCCAGAGGGAGCAGTTTGGAAGATGAGAGGATAATTTACTCACCATGTGCATTCAGTCCTCAGCCTCCTTGCTGAGAATCCCCTGCTGGTTTGGATTCTGTTTTCTGACATAAACCTGTCCTCTCCGCGATAACCAGAAACATAGTGAGCCTACTAGTTTAATTCAAGGAGGTTATGGTAAAAATTCTCTTTGCACTCTTTGGAATTCAGAAAGCTGAATTCTGCATTAATTTGCAGACCCATGCCCAATTCTGGCATTGCTATCTCTAAGGGAGTTGAGAACTATGTTAGGAAAGACTGTGATATAATTATAATAACTAAAATATGAATACATTATTTATATTGATTACTCTGGAGAGGGGAACAAATTTCAAAATGTGCTGTGGTGCAGGGGTGTTGCATGGTAAAGAAGTGCCTTGCCTTGGCAAGAGCCTACTCCTTGCAGCTTTATGACCTCCCTCTGAAGCTGTTGGGCTGTTTGCAGGAGCCTTTGTGCCAGTATTTTCCCATTACTGTTTTCATGCTGTTATTCTTGTATCATTCGCATGGACTTGCACCTGCAAATCCTGACAGTGTTGTTACTGTGGGCTTTTGTGGGAAGTAGATGCTGCGGGTTTGAGAACTGCCTGTCTTCCCTCTCTTTCTTTTCTTCCTGTTTTGTAATTTTAATTTTTATTAGTGGCACCAAACACTGCACAATAAAGTGGGTAATAGTCATTGCAATAATCAGTGAACATTTTTCAGTAAAGTATATGGACAAAAGCTTATCAGTTAATGTACAACACTCGCACCTGATTGTCATCCTCTGGTCAGTGCTAACAGGAACAACCCACAGGGAGTTTGTGTGAGTCTTAGTGAAAGAGCTTAAGAGAATGGGAAAACTCCTTGTCTTCTTCATCATCACCACCTGCCTCCATCACCAAAGGAGACACTATCCGGAGGATGATGCTCACCTGGGACCCCATGGTTGCCCTTGCCAGTTGGCCTCGGGAGTTTTTCTTCCTCCTCTCTCTATTTTCTCTTCTTCTGTCCTCTCTTCGCCGTTGTTCTCCTCTGCTTTTGTTTTATGTTTTCCCCCTAAAATTACTTTGTCTGTTAGAGTCAGTGCATGTCATCAGCAGTGGATCCTGCTAATAAAACTTGCCTCAGCATACTTTGTGCAGCAGGAGAATTGATGATCAAGGCTGAAGTAGAAAGCTATAACAGAAAGCGAAAAGTTGTGATAGAGGCAGGTAAAAGCCGAAAAGGAAAGAGGGGTCAAGCAGCAGGACCTTAGGGCCAATGTAGCGCTAGTATGCTTGTGCTGATCTCTGCTATCAAAGTGCTCTCACTGAGGGTACAGTTTATAATGGAAATATTATGGTATGCTTTCAGCTCTCTGCAGAAATGCAGTTTTTTTTCTGGAGTAAAAGCATCTATGCAAGGACTTCAATGGCACTTGTATGTTGGTCACAAAGACTCATATTGCTGTGCCAGTAAATCTTCGTAGTACACCAGAGTGTGTGTATGCATGTTGAAGAAAGTGGCACATGCACAGAGGTACAGGCTTACATCCCCAGCTAAGCCCAGCACCTTTTCTCTGACAAAATGAGATGCAGAATGTGTCAAGATTCTTTTGCAGCTCATGAATGATGCTGGTCTTCCTGCCGTTTGCTTATTAAATGTCTGTTGTTTCTCCTCCTTCATAGTACAGAGGGTGCTGGAGACAACGTAATCACTCATGTACAGAGGCAAGCATCCCACGCAGTGAGCAGTCTTGAGGGTGCGTTAGCCCAAAGGCAGGCTCATACGTGGATGCTGCAGGGCTGTGGTCCCCAGCAAGGGGTGGGCTGGGCACTAGCTGCTCCACCGGTCCCTGCCTCTGCCTTTTACGCCCAGCACTGCTTCCAGCACCTGTCAGAAGCTGTCTGCAGATCTCTAGGGCTAGGAGACTCAGAAATAAAGTGACCTATTTTCACATTTGCTGCTCCTTTTGTTTACAGAAGCATATTTATCTCAGTCTGTATTTTGTTTCAGTTCTATTGTGTATATACTAATTCTATATTCCATGGAAAAATACCACTGGCTGACTTATTCACAAAGAGATACAATATCAAATATAGTGTTATTTTTTGCTATTCATAAGTAATTGATAGAAAACAGCAGGTGTTACATTTTGTCTTGGGGCAGATAACATTCAAGAAAGAAAGAACTTTCTCTTTCCTATGGACAAGAGACTGATAAATTTTTCCATGACAGATAAGGATAGAACTCACACAGGTAACAAAGCTTTGGAAAAGCCCACAATAGTAATAGTGGTAGTTATAACAGTAATAATAAAAGATGAATGTATGCTTGCACTGCTAAAAACTTGTTTGGATGCAGAGCTCCAAAGCTTTCCATATTATTGAATCTAGAAGAAAAGCATTTTGTTGTTCTTAAATTAAAAACAAAGGAACAAAACCCCAAAGCTCCCAAACAAACAAACAAAAAACCAACCTCAAAGCCAAGAGAAATCCATATAGAGAAGTTTACCAGTGAAATCTACACCTAGGCCCTGGCCAAAACAAAATTTCCATTTGTCTGAGTGTTGGCTAGAATCTGTCATTATACTAATTCTGCCAAGAACAAGGCAAGCTCATTCACTGATTATTGTGGAATAGACTATGGGCTCTGTGCACAGACTTATACTGTTTCAAGTCTTATTCACTCCATCCAATTCACCAATTTGAAAAAGTGAAGAAAAGATTAAAAGTCGGTTTTAATGAAAAACAAGAGGATTAGCTCACAATATCTGTCCACATTCTTAGATGCCGTCAAGTCCCCTACTGATTACATCTTTTATTGATATCTATCTGAGCTGGTGATGAATATCTTCTATAAATTCTTCACTCCTCCAGTGTAATTGAACCTACTGATCTGAGGTAGATTTAGATAACTGACTGACTGTGGTGCTATGCAACTGATTTTAAATTGATGCTGAATAGCGGAATAGTTGCTTGTGGTAGAAAGTAATAAATAGAAGCAGTTCTGAGGGTCCAAGAGCAGTTTAGAGATCAGGGTTAAATCAGACCTTGTGAAGCTAGTTACAAATCTGCACAGTTTGAAATCACTTTTGCCAGGGCTGTGTGACATAGTGAGCTACCAGCTGGGTTTGTGAAGCTTTCTGGGTGCACAAAATGCCATTTGAACTGAGCTTTTCTTGATGGTAGTGGTTTGATGTAGGGAAGGTTTCAGATATTCTGAGATTTGCAAGAAAAAATGAGACCAAAAATAGAGACCTGCTATTATAGAACACAACCTATTCATGTATTCAGGGCACTGAAAGTGCATTGTGTGATATATAAAGACCTGAATCTCTGCTTTATCTGGCTTGGGATAAAGACTTAAACATAGTTGTAACCCTTTTTAGAATCCATTTGATACATAATTTACCATTTGGCTTTCATTCTTCATTTATCCTCTGAAATGGCAATCAGAACTAAGATATGTTTCCAGTGTAGAAGTTACAAATACTTCATTGTGGAAATGTTTGCATGAAATAAACTTTTCACAGAAATTAAGTTAGACTTAACATTTTTTGCCATCCTTTTGCCTGAGAATGTGGCCTAGCCCGAACTTCAATCATCTCTCCAATCTTTGTCTTAAAATCAACCAGTTTTTGTGTTAGTCATTTAATGACTCTTTGGAAGTGAAAGAGAGTTAACTCATGATTTTAAAAGTTGGAAGTTTTAGCGTGGGTATCTACATAGAAATTTAGATTTATTGATACAGTCGGTAGGAACTCATTGTAGCTTCCTCAGTTGTGAAAAAAAATTTCCACTGTATTTACCCTGGGAAAAGACAAGGATGGGCTTATTTTGAGCTTGGTTTATTAGCAGAAACCTCAGGATCTACTCTCTTTCTTAGGCTGATGGTTTGTAAATAGACTCAGAGCTGAATCAGAGAATTTGTATGGTGTTGCCATTCACTAAGAAGACTGAAGTAAAAGAAAGGGCTGAAGGCCTGACTTGCTTGGCAGGCAGCAAGGAGGAAATCCTCAGCTTGCATCTCTGCCAATAAGTTTAAAAATGTTCAATGCATCTGATGAAATAGAATGTTATTCCTTTTAATTCTCTCTAAAACTTTTGCAGACTGACCTTCCATGACAAAATGTGAAGGTTTCTCTGCTTTTCTGGACATGCCCTGGAAGGTGCCTATCACTCCCAGGTGCCTTTGAGCTAATTGAGCTGCAGCTCAGGTAACAAGAGTCCCAGTTTTGCCAGTTGTATTAACTTGGACTTGTCAAGTAAGTGAGAAGAGAAAAGAAAATAGTTGAGCCAGAGTTACGGGTTTTCTTTTGTGGCAAAATTTGGCATAAGGAAAATGTCCTTTTACTCCTAGCTGAGGGGGAAATTATGTATTACAGATGCAAAGGATTTTTTTCTGAAGCCAGTCTGGTCCACCTTTCATGAAATGAAAAGATGGAGTCAAGTTCTGGAGCAAGGTATTTTGAAATAAAAACTTACTAACAGGTTGCAAGGAATAAAAAGTAGTAAAAGCATGTCTTTGGAGTAAATTGTATATGTGGAAGGTTTTTTCAGTTACTTCTAGTAATGTGGTAAGAATGTTTAAAATTCTTGACACAACTGTAGTACAGATGTTTAATATTATACTTCAGAAATTTTCAAATAGCATATTATTTAGTAATACTTTGCGGATCCTAATGGTGATTTTGAATTCTTACAGTCTTGCCCTGATTTTGTAGTGGGTCTTTTTCCTATGCTATCAGTGGGCTGAACATTATAAAATGAGATTGTCATAGTAAACTACTCACACTGGCCTTCACATTTTTTTGCAGTAATGGAAGAATGCTTTCTTGTTTTTAGAGTATTACATAGCCTTCACCTGACTGTCCTCTCTTCTTTCCAGTTACATACTAAATAATCTATGTAATTTTTGATTCATCTTCTTGTAGAAAAAATGTTTTGACATTAAAGCACTAAACAGATTAACAGCAGGGCTGGTGTTAGTGTCCAGTTCTGCCACAGACTTCTTGGCTAGTCCTTGGCAAGTTGCCCTATCTCTCAGAGCCTCCTTCACTGTCTGTTAAAGGGTAGAGGAGGGTAGATGGCTCATTCTTTCCCCCATTCTTCTAGAAGAGACTTACCCTGGAGTGCCTTTAAACAAAACTTAGACACTTCTGTACCAGTATTTTAGATACATGTTTCCAGGTTTGCTTACAGAAGCATAGATAAATGCCACTAAATCTTTTCTGAACCAGGATCATGGGCTGAAGGTGGTTCACGATAGGAAGCAGCCTTGAGAGCGTGCTTGTGTTTGTACCTTATGTAGGGGCATCTGCCAGGGAGAGGAGCTCAGAAGGCCTGAGTGGTACAAATGGCTGTAAAAGGTGTTTTGTGTAAGGCCACTTTGATAATTACCTACAGCAAGAACATTTTGTTCTGGCTTGGGTTCTTTTCAGAGAAGAGACTTTTCATGTCTACACAAAGGCTTTCACAGACTGGTGTCACTCTTTGGGCTGTTCCCTTGCACACTGGACCTGCATCAGTTCTACTACACAGTGTGTATTGAGGAAGAGCTGAAGTTGCTATTTCTCACAGTGAAGGATTCATTTATGGTCTATTTATTTGATTTACCATGAGTGTACCAGGGCTGCGTGTGAAACTGCTCTGTGATCCTATGAAAATGGGAATGACTTTGTGTCGCTGTCCTGCAACGGAGAAGTCAGCAGCTGCTGTCAGACCACCTGAGAAACTGGGACAGTGAGTTCTTGGCCGTTTCAGTCTTGCTAAGCTAATGGTAAACTGAACAGCCTAGTTAAGAGCCAGGTCTGGTCTGGTCTTTTTGCCAGTCAGTGGTGACCATGAATGCTGAGAGAAGTGCTGTCATTTAACCTAAATTCTCACTATTCTAGAAAAAGCTGTGCTGAACAGAGATTTTTACTCTGTTTAGCCCTGAAATGCAAAATAACTATATTTTGATTCTGTATTTGGTTATGAGTATGTTTACTTTCTTATTTTAAAATACTGTATAAATAACAACCCTAGATGCAATCCTGTCAAGCATTACTGGCATTCAGTGTGACAGGAAGATATTTGGTCTTTAACAGTACTGGGCTGGTTATAATTGGAATTGGTGGAAAGGAGGTTAGACTGTATTTGTATTGAATTAATTCCATGTGTGGAGATTAATTTAGTTTTTTTTTTTTTCCTGAGGGGTAAGATTATCAGTTTGGCTTAGCATTCAGTGGCATTTACACTAGGTCTGAATGGTTCACATAATTTCATTTTTAAGTCTGAAACTCTTTTTGCGTTTTAAATCCTCTTTCTCCTCCCCGTACTCAGAAGGGAACTGGAGATTGTTTTAGCTGTCTCATCACCTGTAAGCAGTTGCATTATATTTAGCTTTAATCAAGTTGTGTATAAACAAAATGCTTGCATTTCTCCTGAATGTTGAAGAGTTAGCATTCTTATAATTCTGCAAGAACTACATCGATAAACTGAATGAATTGATAAACATATTTTTCCTTAACATATGTTTGGCAGGAGCCATATGAGAATACTGAGGATTAGAATTTTCCAAATAGCAAAAGAATTAAAAAGAAAAACTTGCTAATATATTGGTTATATATGGAAGAGATTGAAATGAACTGTCTATCCCTTCTGAGAAAGTCTTGTATATTTAAAAAATTCAGTTATAGTTGGTGCAGCTGAGTGTTTGCTTCAGGGACTGTACATATTGAACCTGATTTATATGAACGCTGAGTGCACGCAGGCATCCTTCTGGAAGACAAAGCACAAACCTACTCTATCTACCACACTGAGAATCAAAATCTGCCCTTCCCTCTTCCCCCAAAGTGGTGAGAAAGGTACTGAGACTTCCCTCTATTTCTTTTTAGTTGCATAATTTTTCACCTGTATTCAATGGTGTTTGTTTTTCAGTGTAAACTGTGTGCGATTGATGCTCCTGCATTACTAAAAATTTAAAGCATGATGTAACTAACTTTAATTGCACTTGCATTTGTAGAGCAAGCTGTTCTCACCTTCTGTCCCATGAGACCAAGTTATGGCATGAACTGTGAAGCCAGTTTCCATCAGACGTTTAAAACAAGGCAGAGAGAGTAATGCGTGCATATCCACAAATAAAAAAAACCACCTCCTCTTTGAGCTGGAATTAATTTCTTCATGTTTTTTTCCCCAGTATCATGTACCAAATAGAAACTGTTTTATTGTAGGTAAATGGGTATGTGAAAGGGTATGTTGTCCCTTCAGACAACTTGATTCAGATTTGAGAACTGGTGAAAACATTCCTGACACGTACTTCCAAGACATTTGTTTCCGAAACAGGGCGACAGGTCAACTCTATTCAGTAGATGAGTTTTGTGTTCATGTTGAAAGGCAGAAACACACTAATATACCTAAGAATACTTTCTTATGGGTCCTAAATGACCTGAACTGGGATTTCACTGACATAGTGTGTTGTGCTCCAGTAAGGTAAATTTTCTTAAGGACTTACACATATTCAGTAATGCACGTCAGTGAGTGGACTAATATATTTATTGTGACAGTGAAAATCGAAGATTTTAGCATGTGTCAGGAAATTACTGTGCTCAGAAGCCCAGAGAACAATAATAATTCCTTTTTATGTAATATCTAATCATCTCTAAAATACAAAATTCAAAGTTCGTTAGTTCTATTGCACAATATAACTTCAGTGAATCATCACAGCTACCTTCTGAAGCCTACATCTACCTTGAGGCAACTTTGGTTTTGTTCTTGATTGATGAAGGATCAAATCCTTCTGGTACAGATTTTCTTCTGCTGCAGGAAAAGGGAAAAAACGAAGTATTGCTTAGATGCCATCATCGATGGTGGCACAATATGAAGATTAAAGCTAAGATAAGAGTTTTGCCTATTTGTAGTAGCTCCCATGCCACCTGGGGACTGCCAGAAAGCATAGTGCTCCTGTCAGTTCCCATCACTATTTCTAGAGCTTTTTGGAAACTTGATGCTGAGGATCTGTTTGTGCTTAAAGCTTCCTGTGCTTGGGGAATTACCAGAAGGGGAATATAGACCTAATTTCTGGTCTTTCTGCACACTGAACAGCACTTAGGAAGGTTTTTTGGCCTTATGTTCTGTAGTTGTATTAAACTGCATCTTGCTGTCAGATACTGCCAAAATATATATATCAAAGTTAAGTTCCATGTCATTATGATGTCTGCCTGTGAATACCTGAAAAAGCCATTGCACCACTGACTTTCTGTGTAGTGTGAGTCAGAAGTCTCTCAAGTGACTCTGCTTTTGCTGCTGAGACTCTTCCCCAAACAACATACAAGCTAAATCCAACAAAAGGAAGACACGAGTATGTGTAGAAAAGGCATATAGTATATATACACCAAGCAGAGAGGTTGATCATAGGCATATGGTGATGTTACTTCCCATTCTTCATCAGTATTACTTGTACAAATATGAATTAATTCAATCTTGCCATTCTTCAGACCTCAAGAAATCAAAAGGCAGCAAATTTCAATCATGTTTTCAGTGAGCATACTCAGTATCAAAACATGTCCCTTCATTCCTGCTTTGTGGTTGGAAATCTTTCTTTGCCTGATGTCCCACTGAGGTGTTCAGCTGCCTGTAGCTTGTGCCACATGCACCTGCTGTTACTTTGAAGTGTTGCTGGAACAGAGGTGTGAGCTTGATGTTTGTTTTGTGTCAAGACTGAAGGCTGTGGTGTGGGTATGCTGCTGGGAGGAAAGGACTTCATGGTAGCAACTCCTCGCTTTGGCCTTGATCCTGCAAAGAGGTCAAGGCTATTGCTCTCCAGTAGATGTATGTGTGGATACAAGGAAAGTAGGTAAAAAGCAGCAAAGAAGATACGTTATTTTCAGCTCCTTTCTTACCTGCTGATTTAATCTTAGGGGCCTAGGATAAATAAAGGTGCTGAGGTAGTTGCAAATAAATTTTCTTTTTACAAAATAGAAGTGTAATCTTGCAGGCAGGAGCAGGCAGGCTCTCACCAATAATGGATCAGGCTTTGCTGAAGGCTTCAGCCTGCTCATCACTGAGCAGTGTATTCACTGACTGTTGGATGAGCCCGTAGTTCATTTTACTATTTGTAACATTTTTTTGGAAGAAAACAAGCAGCGCAGATGGGACAGTCACTTTCTGGTGACTTTATGCCCAGGTCTCAGCTACCCCTGACCCAAATGTGGAGCTGTCCCCAGGAGCAACTCTGTCATTGTTGGAGGTCACAAATTGACTGCCCTGTCAGAAATCCTTTAGTAGAATATTGATAAAAAATGTTAAGTGTTTGCATAATATCCGGTTATAACATATGACTGAAAATTTTAGCATTTAAAATTTTTGAAGGGATGGAAAAGGACACTTGTTTTCCAGCTATACTTTACAAGCTTATCTAAGCATAAAAACACTGGGAACAAGTTGACCTTGAAGTCAATAGTAGGTTCTTCAATATGGAAATATTTGTTGTTGTGGTTTGATAGACTGTCTGCTGTAGTTCAAGGATTGTCCTTGTACAGTTCTCCTCCCTTATCTCCCCAGAGCCCAAACTGTGCTCTGGAAAATAAGTTTTTCATGTGGGGAAAAGGTATTTCCAATCCTTTAGTTGCAGAGGCAACTTTTGAAGTACAAATTAGTAAAGCCTGTGCGAGTTTCCAGGCATTCAGCTATGTCTAAAATGAAGTTATATCCAAGCTGGCTTTGAAACACATAGCCTGCAAATAACAAAGACTATGCTGAATTAAAATAGCTAATTAGCTGTGATGAAAACCTGATACACAGGGCTGGGTCAAGGCAGTTACCTTGCTTCTGGTCTAGGTTGTTCCAAGGAGCTTCCAGGATCTCTCTGCAGTACTGCACCATGCTGAGCGGGCACATCTCCAGCAATTAAAGGCTGTACAGCTGTCAGCTGCCATTAATAATCTTATTGAGGTGCTGTCTGAGGCTGCATCCTGGCTTATTTTCAGGCTACGACCCTGGAGCGCACAAGGCTGCTTCCTCGTTGCATCCCATTGCTTTGATTTCTGTAGAAAGGAAAATCAGACAAGCCCCATCAGGGGTCCTGCTGGGTTATCAAAATCCTGGAGCATGCTGTGTTTTTTTCTCAGAAATTAGGTACAGCCTTAAGCAGTATGGGTGGCATTCATCCCTTCTGACTGGAAATGTTGGAAATGTAGCTGTTGGTTCCAGACTGGTTTTGAAGGTTGCCTCAAAAGGAGGCAGGCAGGTACTTCTAGTGGATGTTTTATCTTATTCTGGAACAGATGAGATGAATCATGCTCTGGAGGTGTTTGTCTTCCATTGACTATATAGAAGCCTTGAAAACATTGAACTTGATGCTGGTCTTTCTGACAACTGAAATCTGAGATGCATCTTTTTGTATCTGAAGCTGCATGTCAGCCATGTGCTGGAGTATTTGTTGTTCAGGATATAATAAGAGAAGAGGCATGTTCCTAGCCAGAGGTTCTGAATTACCTAATATAAACAACAGCTTGTTTAAAATGATGAGAAGGTGATATGTGGGAATGAACCACCCGAGATTATTTACAAAGAAGACAAGCTCCTCTCCTCTCCTCCTCTCCTCTCCTCTCCTCTCCTCTCCTCTCCTCTCCTCTCCTCTCCTCTCCTCTCCTCTCCTCTCCTCTCCTCTCCTCTCCTCTCCTCTCCTCTCCTCTCCTCTCCTCTCCTCTCCTCTCCTCTCCTCTCCTCTCCTCTCCTCTCCTCTCCTCTCCTCTCCTCTCCTCTCCTCTCCTCTCCTCTCCTCTCCTCTCCTCTCCTCTCCTCTCCTCTCCTCTCCTCTCCTCTCCTCTCCTCTCCTCTCCTCTCCTCTCCTCTCCTCTCCTCTCCTCTCCTCTCCTCTCCTCTCCTCTCCTCTCCTCTCCTCTCCTCTCCTCTCCTCTCCTCTCCTCTCCATAGATCCATGTGACAAAGTAGAGTATACAGTTTGGTGATAGCAGCACAACATTTTAATTGAATGATTATTGTTTATTTTAAATAGATTTCATATTAGGAATACAATAATACATTGGTGGCATCTAGATAGCTACATCCAAAGACTGGTAAAAATCCACCCTATTGGTTGCATTCTACTACTCTTGAGTAAATACACAAAAAAAAGAATAAATAAATAACAAATAGACTAAAAAATGAATAAAGCAAAGCTACAGAAAAAGTGACATGAAATTTTACATAAGAATAGTAAATTTTATATTTAGAAGAGCATCTTGTTGTTCCAGACTCCAATCTGTATGGAATATGGGGCCTTGAGAATTTAAAACATGAGTCTTCACATAGTGATTTCTTTTCATGGTTTCATTGACCCTGCTCCTGAAGACTGCTATGTGCTTCTCTTCTATGAAGAGAAGTCTTAAACCACAAGCATTCACTGAGAGTATATATTTGCATGTGGTATTGACTGGTGGTTTTTAGAATTTGTGTACAGTCCTCTCAGAATGGAATATAAATCTCTATTAGCAAAGGCAGCTTCCACATATTTAAATGCCTGGAATCCCTCACAGATAAACTTTTAATGATTATTTTGGTGAGCAGCAGCTGTCATGTTTAGTGAGATGGCTCAATGATATGGGTAATTCAGTACTTATTCACCAAAAGGAGAAAAATAAAAGTCCTCAGCATAATGGGAAATAAATGTGTCTGACTTCAGTGATTAGAAGCGGTGGACAGTGAATCATGTTCCTGTGAGACTGAGCATAGCTTTTTTCCCTTCTATATTTTTTGACATTATTCATACCGAAGAACACACAAATCTCTCTTTTTTCCCATACAGCTTGGCTTTAACAGCGTCAAGCAAGTTATGCTGAGCAAATTAGTCTTACTTCCTGCCTGTTAAAGAATTTATCATTCTTTGAGATTATTATGAAAGCTGTTAATTGTTACAATTCCAAGTGCACAGTTTTGCCTGTATTCACTTACATAGTTATTTTGCATTTTTTTAAGGAAGTGATTGATTGCAAAAGACATGCAAAATATTAGGCCCTTGATATTACCTTTGGAAACTGCAGAGTTTCACTGTCTTATTTCAGAGCTAGGAATGGGAGCACATTACTTCTCTCCTGGCAAATTCTGAATTCTTTCAAGGTAAACAGTCCTAATTTCTTATTTCTGTTGTTGACTGCTGGTTTTGCTTTCCATGTCCTGAAAAGCCTGTTATGATGAGATGAACTCGCAGCAAAATACAAGCTGTTTACTTACACCAGACAATTTTGTATCAAAACCATAACTTTGTTTGAGTTATGACAATTTTCTTAGGATCTGTCATGCAATGAACACTGTCTTGGTCATGAGGTCCCATAAGACATTGTAGGGTTTTAAAAGCAAAGAGAAACAAGCCTTGCTTTTCCCTCCCACAAAATTTATACTTTTCAGTGCCAAATCCTGTCAACATGCCTCCCCTTCCCTCCCATATATAATACATTTATTCATCCGCTTCTTTTGGTTATCTCAAATGACATGTCAATCTCAAACTTCTGAGCTGGAATATGACCTGCCAATAAGCTGAATTGGAAGTGTTTAAAAAGAGAACAGATGCTGTCTTGACATGTGTCAGTAAGGGGCTGAGGTAGGAACTTGCTGGAACCATCCATGCTGCAGAACCTAACTTAGGATACTCGCCTGTACTACCACCGTAAATCCCTTCAATGCGAGTACTAGCTGGAACTTGGGAGATGAGAGACCTTCTGACTGTGAAAGTGTTCCTGGAGGACACAGATCTCACTAAAGTGCAGCTTAATAGTGCTGATTTGGGACTTTTAAAAAGGAGGCTCTCAACTTAGTGAGAAATTGCTTATAGATATGAGATTTTTTTAAAGCAAATTTATACGTATTGATAATTCCTTTTACAGGAGGAAAAAGACTTTGTGTAGAGACTTCACAAAAGGCTCTTCAACAGGAGAACAGGTGAAGTAGCTGTGTTCCTCTGTGGAACATAAACTGACTTTGTCTTTCTTCTCATTCGCCTAAAACCAGGTTTTCTCCATATGGTTTCATTTTCAGGCTTAGGGCTTAATAACTTGTGGCTGAGATTTACTCTGCTACCAGTTTCCAATTTAGAAATAAACTGTAATTGTCATTATATAGTGATCATTTAATGAGCTCTTTAACAGCTACTAAAAATGTATATCAAGACCTTATAGAACTCATTAAAGGACATTAAAAGTCCTAGTTTAAAGGAAAGTTTATTTTCTTTATTATCAAAATTTCAAACCCCAGTCTGATATTTTATGGTTGTTCTGAGTGTCTAGGGAATGACAAAAAATGGTTATCCATCCTAGACATCAGGATTTTGTTATTTTGGAATTGACCTAAATAGGAACAGAGTATGCAGACCTTGCTTTCTTGTCTCCTTCAGGTGAAGTCTGTGTTGAGGTTCATGCATGATCAAATGCTTCTCAAAGCTTTTTACAACCAAGTATATATATATCACAAATTTGTACAAATGGAGTTGTAGATGCAGAAGGCTGGAGTTATACTGAGACTTGATCTTTTCAGAAAGATCTTGGCTAATAACCTTCTAGCCATTTAAAAGTCCTAGCTGTGATTGAGGCAAGAATGTAGTGTAGTAATGTTAGGTAGCTGCACACTGTGGGGATAACAGACTTTTTATTATCTGCAAAAAGTTAATCTAGCAGTGCTCAAGGCCGTAGGAGTCTTGCTTTTGTCTTGTCACCATAGCAAACAGATCTGAGAAAGACCCACTTGGTACTTAGACCTTGCCAACTTAGCTATCAGTTTTAGCTATGCACTTGAAAGCGTAAACTGAAGAATTTGTTGTGCTAACATTAGATGTGGTGAGATGATAGGATTTATTACTGGTCGTTTCACAATATTTGGATAATCTGTTCTGCCAATTTGTATTATAACAAAGTGATTGGTTGGGGGTTGGAATTTAGAGAGTGATGTTTTTCTTTTCTCTGTCCTACTTCTGCTACTCAGGACATGATAGGTTTCTTTCTGATTCTTTCTTGGCACCCACACTAAGATTATTCCTCTTTCCTTCATGTTGATATATTCTTTTTGTTTCTTCTTGACCTTCAGGAAAACTCTTTTAAGATGATTGAGCTTAAGGCAAACCAAGTGTTAGGATGTGTCTTGAATGAGCAAGAGGTGCTACCCAAAGGAGGGGGAAAGGCAAAGGAGAAAAGGAACGTAGCAGAAAAAATTCAGTATATTTCTTAAACTTCCTTTCAGAATTAGTTTTAAAAATTGACCAGAAGAAGACAGCCAAATACTTTGGATGGGGAGTGCTACTTCATTAATTTCTATATTTTGGAATTTCTTTTGAGTGACCCTCATAGGGTATTCTTTTCAATTGTGTTTTTGCAATATTTACTCTTTGAAATTGTAAAGAAAATTTCTTTACACAATAAACATAATGAATTCATATGGTATGACTATTTTTAGCCACTTTTGAGCATACAGCCAGACAGGCTTGCAGTTAAATAACATTGATGCTGGCAGAAAACAGATAGTTGAGCAGGTAAGCTGTAAATATCTGTGGTCATTGCTTGAACACTATCTATTATTTTTGTTCCCAAGTTTAAATGTTACACTGAATATTTACTCTGCAAACTGAGAAACAGCAGCCAAACTAAGCAAGTAATTTGCTTTTCAGTATTAATTTTGCTTCTTGTGCCAGGCTCTGTAAATGTTTCCTCATACATCATTGTCACAGTGCCATACATTTGAAATGTCATATTATGCAGTGTCTGGTGTCATCAGAATAATATTAGCAGCAGGGGTGGAGGAAACAAAAAATACCCTGCAGAGAATAAATATTTGTTTTTGGTGGCTTCCTTACCTGGTATCACAGTTCTATACTTATTTGATGAGGTTTTTTTATGTATAGAAAAAACTCTTTGAGTATTTTAGTGACTCCTTGAGGAACCTTTTTCCTGTATTAAAAAACAATGGTTTGTGCATTTCAGCTGTGGTATTTCTTTCTTTCCCTAGGCTCTTGCATCCAAAGTGAGCATACCAGAAAGGGCAGATGAATGCCATTCTTTTTAGTAGCTGTTTTCCAATTGTTGTTAGTTCACAGGCCTTTTATGAGAAATTATAATGCTAAAACAAAGTAAGAGAGAAACATTCAGATGACTACGTATTGTATGTAGGAGGCAAGGGCTCTATTTTGCTCTCCTGCCCTGATTACCATTAGATTTATACTACACTAGCAAAGCATCTGAAGATTAAACTGGGATTAACCTTTCTGGTTATCCACATTTTCTCACACTATTTGTAGAAATAACATAATTTATCATTGGGTTATTATTTTCCTAGTAGACTAATACTGCTAGAGGTTAGCTATGCATTAACCTATTTATAATAGTAAGTGAAAGGTGATCACATTATTATCCTCAAAAGGCTTCACAGAAAGGGGGTCCATGTTATGTTGTGTTTTGTCATTCAAACCATGTATTTCTACCCAAGCAACAGATTGTGCTGCATATCCCTGGAGCCAAGCAATGCTGACTTGCCTCCCTCATCCCTGATTCCTTTTTATGCCTCTTACTGCTCCATGAGAGGATTTATCAGGGCTATTTATGTCAGCATTTCCTCTTATGGTCTGAACATTGCTAGATTGGTGGCTAAGTCGAGAAGACCGAAGTCCAAATTTTGTGTCCTTGGGCTTGATTCATTTGCTCATGCATGAACATCTAGTGCTGTCTGAGTTATCTAAGGGGATCTCTTTAGCAGCCCCCAGAAGGGAATTGGTCTCACGGAGGTCTTGTGAAATATATACCAGCTCTGCAGGGATTTGTCAGAGACTCTGGTGTGTCTCAAGTGGCAGTAAAGTATTTCAATATCTATTACCACATAGGGCCCTAGGTATTCAGTCTGCAAGACAGAAATGCATCTTCCATTTTCTGACTGTCGGTTCTGTAGGACACTAATGGAAAGTCCATGGTGTTCCTGAAAGGAAAGCAATTGCCTATCAGGACACCTACATATCTCATGTTTAGGTCCAGGGAGCAAACACAGAAAAACTTTGGCATTTCAGCTAACTGTCAGTGTAGAAGCAGGAATAAGCTGGATGAGCCTCAACATTGCGGTGCTCCCTATACCTTGAGAAGACTGGTAAGTTTCTCCAGGACACAGATCACGTGGGGATATAGTTAAAATTAATCATAATTTAACAATTTAAGGTAAGATGAACTTGTGCCTGCAAATGCCTGTCAGTTTTCATTGCCTTTACAGGCACCTTAGATGACTTGATTAGGCCACACATCTGACTTGCAGATCGCTCGAGTCAGTAAAAATAAATTCCTACTTTCAAAGAAAGAAGAAGGGCTAGTTTAAGTCAGATCCCTGACCCAAGCATGGGTATTGGAACCCAAAATTTGCATGTAAGAAAAATGTCCTAAGTACATATTTTTATACAGTCTTCATATCTAAGTCACTTTCTAATCTTTTGCTAGAATTACCTACTTCTTGAATCACCACTTTTAGTGTTCTTTCCCTATTTCTGGGCATTAATCGTAACATCTCTTATACAATATAGTAGTTCATATTCAGATAAATTCCTTGTACCTTTCCAATAGCCAGAAGCTCACTGTCTGAGCTTTTCAAATACCACAAAATGCTGGATTTCATGATTTAAACATGTGCACATCTGTTTTCTGTAGTCCTGTCAAATTTAAGGTGTCCAATGCAGAAGGCATCCATGGGCTGCTTTACACTATTCAGAAGGAATTGTGATGTGGTTTCTATTTTTGGTTTCTTCACTGGCCTCTACTGCTTCATCTTGTGAATAAATCATATAAACTTTCTACAAAATTGTCTGTTGCAAGCTGTATGATTATAAGAAATTGTATAGGTCTCTGAATGTCCTCAAGACAGTGCAGTGTTATTCAGATTTATAAAATACTTTGAAATATACAGTTTTAAAAATATAACACATTCTTAACAGTACGTATGTCTTGATTTCACGTATGTTTGCCTGTTAAAAAAAATTTGCTGACGTTGATTTTTAGTATCTGTCTTGATTCTAATGTGGTTGGTCTCAGTATTGAAAATCATGAGTCAATCTGGAGGACATTGAACTAGCTTTGGCTGCATGAAATGTGGAAGAGAAATAATTCATGTGTGTTCTCCTTCTGTATTCCATTTCTAGTTATGTTATGGTCATGACTTTTAATGTACCCATGAATGAAGAGAGACTGATAAGAAATAAGCAAGAGAAATCTGTGATATCATTGAATGTTTTAGGCTGAGACTGTAAGAAGTCGTCCAAATGGCAAGAGTCCAAATAATGCTTCATCTGTTCTTAAAAACTTATGAATGCAAGGATTTCTTCAAACTGCCTCAGGACTTAACTTTCCTTATAAACAGACAGATTTTCCCTATACTTTGCATAAATCTTTTTTTTTTTTTAACCAGCGTTGCCAGTTTTTATACACAGAGTATGCAGAAAACAATTAATCATTGCCTTGTTTATGACAATATTTCACATACTCTCCTTATGTCTCTTCTCTTTTGAAACTAAGCATGTCAGTCCCTTTGCTTTATACTCTCTCCTCATATATTGTGTTTATCAGTCTTGCTGATTCTGCCGAACTTAATTTCCTAAATTGCCACCTCCATGTCTGATGAACTGCATCCACACCTGTACATCCCAGATTTGCCTTTGCCTTTTTTTGCATCAGCTTTGCACAAGTGCACTTTGTAGCTCCCTGGTTCACTTTTGCCAGATTCTTTTTTGGCAACTGGTCTGTTGTCAAGAAAAGGACATGACTGTGTGAGATGCTGTATGAGCAGAACATGCCAGACAACTTTGCCTCCAGGCAGACCCTGCCACCTTCTCAGTGCTGTTCCCAGGACAGGGAGATGGCTTCTTGCTCATGACTTATTCTGCTCAGCTGAGACTCTGTCTCAAGTCTACTACTTGAAGCTTTGCTTCCACATTGTTTGAATGGCTTGCTTGTATATTAAATGTCTTTCTGTTCCAGTAGTTATTCTCTGGAGAATCTATGCAAGGAAATTTGTGCTGTTTTTATCCAGCACATCCTCAGAACATAGTGCTTTCACCCTGTGTGCAGCGTGAAACTGTTGGAGTTGCTTTCTGCAACATTCATTTTTGTCCCTGACATTTACAAAGTGTCAGATAGAAAAAAAAAAAAAAAAACCAACTTAGTAGTCATTATATCCAGACTGTGTACATAACAGGATAGTCAGCATGGGTCAGTGAAAGCTTAAAGTTTTGCCTTGACTGTCAACAGGGCTGGGATTCCACATGGTATATCATAAAGTACTGTTTTGTATTAGCTGATTGTGGTTTACTGATTCACTACTTCCCCCTATGTTAAGCAAGTACTGAAAACTATTGTCTCCAAGCGACGCAAAGGTAATTGGGAGAGTTAGTTAAGTCATCCTGGGGAATCAGCCTTTTTAAAAGCCAACTAATATGTTTTTTCCTTTAAATTCTCTATTTCCTGTATCCATCTTTAAATGGAAATATCTCCTCCTTCTCCTCTCTCCTTCCACAGTCACTAAATGAAAGTGAGTATTCTAATTTCTGAAATGGTTTATTTACCTAACTTTGCCTGGGACTTAGCAACTGCAGCAACATCACGTGCAGGAAATTGTGTTGACCATAAACATTCATCCCCTGTGGCTGTTTAGGCTGGGGAGCAACAGCAATGACTGCAGCCCTGGCTCTTCTCAGCAGTATAGCACATGTCTAGGGTCACAGACACGTGTGTGCACATGGATTCTTGATTTTGACTGCTTCGTGAAAACAAATGGTTGTTAGGAGCTGCAAGGAGAGCATCATTTCAAGCCTGCTTTTGGAGAAGCATCATTTCAAGCCTGCTTTTGGAGAAGCATCATTTCAAGCCTGCTTTTGGAGAAGCATCATTTCAAGCCTGCTTTTGGAGAAGCAGCAGTACGGTTCACTGTAGCTGGCTGTCCTGCAGGTGGCAATGCACAGCAAGAAGACAGCTCGGTGGGCAAAGAAAGCACAAAGGTAAAATTAGTTTGCTTCACAAATGTGTGCCAGAGTGACATCTTGTGCTCCCGACTAGGGCACCCACTTCTTTTGCTAGAGCCAAAAATACATCTGAGTCCTTGTGGAAATGGGAGCTGGAATCATTGTTGGGATCACTGTGTTTGCAATTCACTTTCTGAGCTTGGAAGGGAATAGGCATTTATGATCTTTTTCCCTCCCTTTTTCCATTTGTCATCTTTTCTCCCTTTGTTTGTGCTATGTACAGATATCATTGGTATTAGGGTAAGGCTCTAAAGTACCTGCAGACCAATTTATAGCTTCAGTTTCTCTATGTGCACTAGAGGGTTTCTTGCAGTATCATTCTAACTGTTTGTGGTGGGTGCTTTGCTGCCAAATCATTCCATCAGTTTCACTACACACCCAAACACTGACCACATTGTCCAGACTGGTTACCACAGTATTTCACATACGGATGTTCCCTTCAACATCGTCTTGGGGCACATGTGCCTGTTCTCAGTACTGTAAGAATATTCTGCAATACATTTTCTTTGTAAAATGCGGATATGTTCAGCTTTAAACAGTCATTGCCTTTTTTTTTCTGACAGAAGATATTTTTTTTCTAATTGAGCTACTTTTGCAAATAATGGTGACATTTACAAAAGAGAAGCCAGAGAAGCTGTAGCAGAGCACTCACTGAGATCTGGCAATCTTGATTGTAGACTCCATTAGCCTTCATATAATTTTATTCTGTCAGGTTTTTATTATTTAATTAGAAATATTTCCAGTGAAGCAGACTGCAATATTTGAAGGGCTTGATCTTCTTTAGGCCTTTTCCAGTGCTTAAGGAAATACAGAAACCCTCTGGAATATTTTAGCTTGTACTATTTTCTATCTGGGGATCTTAGAGATCTTTGTAAGACAAGAGATGGTATTGAGTATGCACTGTGGCATTGGACATGCATAGCTCTTGCAGTGCAAAGTTTCTGAAATGATGCCTTTTGCCCACAAATTAAAAAGTTACTTGTGCAAAATTATTATATCTGAAGAGAGCCAAATGCAAATAAGGCAGGTTTGTTTCTATAAGTACCGTAATGTGCATATCTGTGTTTTAAGCTATGGCAGTGACTTAAATTTTGCAGATGTAAGGTAGAAGGTTCAGATGATTTCTGATGTAGTTGGCAACATTTCCAATTCACTTTTTTATTTTCCTCCATATATATAAACAGGTATCATTCCTATTATTGCCTTTAAAGTATCTAAATCACTCAAATCTAAATTGTTGTGAGGTATTTTAAATGATTTTCTATGATATTTTATGATTAGGATGGTGAAACCCAGAATTTGAGACAACTTTCAAAATATGTGTTTTTTGTTTCATTGTATGTCTTTCCTTTTATTTCTCTGTACAAAGCCTTGTTCATTTACTTTTACTTCATTGACTTATGTGACTACAAAATGTCACGTGTTTTAGCCATTGTCAGCTTCCTTCCACATTTAGATCCTATTTGTGCTTTTTTTTTCAAGATCATATGTGATGATGACTGCATTAAGCTGTGTATATTTTTTATATCTTTTTAGAGTAGCAGAAAAAAGTTCAAATTAATAATCAGTAGTCTATAAAGAATTCAACCAAATTATTCTTCATCATACAGTGCATTTTTATCACTTGACTCAAAATGCATTTATAATATCATTCGCAGGCATGGATTCTTCTGCTCTCTTACAATAATTTGTTAATCTGACAAATGTAATTTATGGCAGCATTGAAAAAGTGTATTCAGCAAGATTCACTCAATTTCAAATCCCTGATTTTACAACAGTAAATTTGCACCTGAGAACTACAGGTTGAGTGATTTATTATTTTATAGCACTGGCCCTGTGACCCATTTCTGCTGTTGTGATCTGTCTGTGATTCCCAGGCTTTTCAGGGCACACTGCCTTGCAGTTTTACTGTTGGAAAGAGGAGTGTAAAGATTAGGAACTCAGTTCAACCCTTCTTTACACTGGTCTTTGCCCTGGGGCAAAACGTTGAACAAGGAGATTACTGCATTGCAAGAAGCTGTGTATTTCGTGTCCTTCAGAAGCACACAAGTATCCAATAATGATGTGCAGAGGCAGAAAAGATTTGGGAATCCCAAAAGATCCCTTTGATACAGTGAACCAGCTATAGCCAGAAATGAGATAATTTGGCACCAGACTGGTGATATCCAGCTGTAGTGATACTCTCTGAAATGGTGGTAATGCCAACCAGACTGCTCTTGCCTGTTGACATCCTTTAGGGCGTAATAGCCCAAAGAAGCAATTTTGGCATCCTTTTTTTCCCATTCATTTCTGCTTCAGATTTATTATTATTGCTGTTTATTATTAATATTAATTTGATGCTGCTCCTGCCAGATTTCCTTTGAACTTTTTCTCTACTTTTCTCACTCATCTTGCTGAATAAAGCTATGTTTGGAACTCTTCTAGTGGAGTATTTCTACCATCTGCTCTCTGCAGCAATTATTCAAATTATTTGCAACCCTCTGTGCCAGCAGGGGTGAATCTAGCACAGTACTTTAAAGCTGACTGACATATTTTTATCCTAGAATATGCCACAACTGGTACAGTTCTGTAATTCTCTGGTGTCTAGTGGAGGTGGAGGGTTATGCTTACTTTTCGAGTTATTTCAGTGTCTGATTCTGAAGAAACTATCTGTTAGTTTTGACAGGACAAATAAAGAGAAAGCTGGTACTTTTTTTGTCACAGTTTGCTGGTTTTGAAGGTTCTTCTTCCTTTACAATTTTAGCCTGTGCTAGAATCCTTCAAATCCTGAATACTGTAATTTGTTCGCAGCACTGAACACAACATATCACAGGCTTGTTCTTGCTATTCTGTCATTCGGAATACAGATTCCTCTCTGTTTTGCTATGATTTAAGTACTCTAGTTATCTGTCCTGTTTTATCCTACCTCTTGTGATATTCACGAGCTATAATAAGTCATTTCCTATTTTGTGTACTGCATCACTACTTCTTAGTAAATCAGCGTTGTTTTTGAAATGCAAACCCAAGCTCAAGGTATCAATTGATCTGCATAAACACTTCATAGTCTTAATTTTTGAGAGGAATTATATGAAGGCAGGACAAGTCATGTGCACGTTACTATGAAAATAAGAACCTTAAACTGTGATAGAAAGTGTCAGAATATTATAAAGAGAAAGCTAAACATCCTCTGTGCTTATGGACACACATGTCAGTTGAGGGTTATAGGCAGTTCTGGTCCATTTGTGGCCTCCTCAATTAAGAAGATTTTCAGAACAGTATCTAAGTCAGAAATCTGACAGAAATCTTTTAGCATTTATTCATTTTATAGACAGACATACTTTAGCTACAACATGAGAGCAACTTACAGCGTGCACCCCACCCTGTGTTTTCAAAGCTGCGTGAGAACCACTAACCATGCTTGTGTTATGGGCAGCAATTTCTCCCGGTATTTAGGACTAATGGTCTCTTGGTTTAGGCACTAAAATAATACAGTTTTATACAATCTCCAGGCTCCATAGATGGAGACAATGATGAAAGATTTTAAAATATATGGTTCTTAATATTTTTTGAGAATTTCCAATTACGTTACTTATTGCTATGGTTACAGAAATATAAAGCAAGTCAGCAAAGGAAAGGTCTTTAGCGTGCTGCTTTCCTGAGTACCATAGGTGATTTCTAGGAAACTTCCTGTTTTGCAGATGTTAATAGCTTCTGCCCACACTGTCATTCATCCTCATCCAGTTGCTTTTTCTCCAAAGGTTGCTATCACAGTTTTCACAAAGCTGCCAACATCCTTTCTGCTTTACTTATACACGTGCTATGGGAGGGGCTATGGGTCACGATCACTGTTGTTGCTCTTCCTTTGCTTATTGCTGTAATTTGTTATGGTTTTAAACAAACATTTTTTATTATTAGGAACCTGGCTTTATCTATCTTTAAGACTTTTGACCTCTTTGCATATTGTGCAATGCTACACATATGTGTATTAAAAATCCGTCATAACTGCCATACCAGTGATAGTCATTCCAGTTGTAGACAAGTTTTATGCTACTCAATGGACTGATAACCTCTCATTCCACATGTTGCCCTCCTTCTGAGCAATTCTACTGCTTTTTGGAATTTTGTGTTTCTGTAGAGTTAAAAATCTGTTTAGGCAGCATCATCAAAGAGTTACAAGACCAAGAGAGGTGGTGATTGACATCATATGAATGTCTTAAACCTCAACAGAAAACCAGGCTGAAACTATGAAAAAGTAACAAGAGTTCTTGCTTTCTAGAGCAAGGTTAACTTCAGCCAAGGTATTATTTGGATAAGTTCAAAAAGCTAAGAATTAACATTTGTGTCGTTATGTCTTCTGAGACACCCATTGCCAATCTCTTCCTTCTAGGAGGACCACCTGCAAGCTAGTGAAAGATTATGAGCTCTGACTGCCTTCAGTCACTAGTTGGTCAATAGGCTGAGGCTGCAATCAAGGCATCCCATTACTGCCAATCATGAAACCACTAACCAATTTAGGAGCTGGGAGTGTAGCTTTGAAAGTATTACAATAAAAAGTGACTCAAGCCAGAGAAAAATGTGGGAAAGTCATGAAGCTAAAGCTGAGCTTAATTAGGACGGCTTTTATGGCTTGAATTTTTAGGTAAGGTGACTTAATAGTAAATTTTATGAGTCTTTGGGTAAAATGTTTCCCTAAAGAAGTTTGTTGCTGTATGGAATTGCCTGTACCCACATAATAAAGTGGAATGTTGGTAAAAATCACTGTCTTTACAGTCCCTAAAAAACATTTAAAACAAAGTCACCGCCCACTGGACATCCAGTATGTGTGAACAGAGTTTGGCTCAGGGCTCAGCTTCAACTGCTCCTGGGTAGCAAACAATTTCTTTATCACAGAGAGTTTTCAGAGTTTTATTATATAATATTTTCCACCTCACATGAGGGTGAATCAGAGACTTCTCAAAGAGAATCAGGGGAAAGAAAAAAGATATTCTGCAGTTTATTAGTGGCTTGTTGATCAGTAGAGTTATGCAAGAGACTGAAGATTAAGTTTTCATCATGATTTGAAATAGTAGCTAACTGGGCTTCAGATGGCTTAAATGAGTGTTTGGTTATTTGTAATTAAAATGTCTGTTGTCTTATTTCTTAATTTTAGTTGAAATTTAATGCTGAAGCAGATAAAACTCCTTAACTATTTTTTTTTCCTGCAGCCTCTATATTTTTACAGAAATCTTTGCTTTGATCAGTCAACAAAAATACATCTCTCCTTTTTTATCTTATCGTGTACTTTTACAGTATATTTTTTTCCTTTTTAATTTATCTCATTTTTTTTGCATCTCTTCTCTTGTGCTTTCCACGTTTCTCCTTTTGTGATATAAAACCGCTGCTGAATACAGACGAGCCAGTAGTTAGTCCAATCCCAGACGGTTTTTTGTTCAGGTAATTACTCGGAACCGCAGCAGCTCTTAAGTGCCCTGACTTCCATGACTGAGATTGACTGATTGAAAGATTAGGCAAGGCAGACATTTATAGCCAGCCTGGTAAGAAGAACGGAAAAATGCAAACTCATTTAAATGAGGGAGGCTTTTTTCCTTTCTTCCTCTGGCCATTGTATTGAGGATGCATCCTGAATGTTATCCAAAGTTATGTATTTAGGTCGGAGTCAAGCTCATTTGGTTGGAGCAGAAGCAAGCATCTCTCCAGCCACTCCTCAATGGTGCTGGAGCTGTGCTAGTATCACTCCTGCAGCCAGTATTACACTCCACAGGAGGGCTAACTTCTAAAAGAAGAAATTCTACTTTCTCAGAGAAAATAATGCAGTTCTTTTTACAGTAAAACCAGTGATGTAGATTTAAATCTGATTTATTTGCTTTGGTTTCTCACTGGATAAAGACATTTGCTGGCATATACCAGATGACACAACCCATTTAAAACAAATGAAATTGGCTTTGAAACCTTTATGCCCATTTTAGCAGTATGGTCAAAACATATTCTTAGCAAGTAATAGTAATATTTTGCAAAACAAACAACATAATCTCATTTCTTTATGGAAACAAACTCATTGTAATCCCTGCTAGAATATATTTAATGATTCATACAAAAATGTTACCAGCCTATATCTAAGAGGCACATTCATGTGAAAATACATATCCATAAACATGAAAAAAACATCCCAGGGCTCACGGATGAATCAGAGTAAATATATTTACAATATTGCCAGTTGTGTTTTTTAAAAGAAAATCTTGTTCATAAGGAAGCACTGTACAACAGAGGTACAATGCTGTGTGCTGGCCTCTTTGTTTTAAAGATTACAGAATGACTGTCACCTTTATGTAGTCTGGAATGGCTATTATTAGTTAGAACATTTCATGTAAATTGCAGTATCATAGTCTTTCCTGAACTGTAGTCAGTATTACAGCTGTACAGCTCCAGGGTCAAACACCGTGTAGATGTCTATCCCCAGAGTAGACCAGTAGCAGAGCTCTTTTCTTCTGTGGGGCTGACCTATGGTAATTGAAACGGGCTGCCTAGGGAAGTGGTGGAAATATCATCCCTGAAGGTGTTCAAAAAATGTGTAGATATGTCACTGTGGGAGAGGGTTTAGTGGGCACAGTTGTATTGGGCTGATGGTTGGACTCGATGATCTTAGAGATCTTTTCTGACCTTAATGATTCCATGATTCTATGATTTGGATTTATGCTTGGGAGGTGGAGCCGAAGCTCCATCCTTTTCTTGCCTTTGGACCTTATGTGTGTAAGAAATAGAGCAAAGAATAATGATGCTTAAAGGTGGCTGCTTTCTTCCATGGCTTCCATGGGGACCTTGGGGTGAGCAGCCTGCAACATCGAACATCATTCACAACTCATAACATGAGAAGGAGGTGCTGGTTTTGCCCTTTGTAGCACAGCAATTCACTGCCTAGCAGAAATGCTTTGTGATGTCAGTCTTGAGTAATTTTGGCTTAAGAAGCCACAGAGAGAAAAAAACACAATGTACTTTCAGTACAAAGCCTTTGATATCTTACCATGTTGTATGGGGTTGATTACTGAGCTCTGACATAAATAAGATTAATCTTAAGATTTTTTAAAACTGAAGCATCATAATTTAATCTCTGATCCTCAGACTACTGATGTCTGTGAAGCAATTCCCCTTAAATTAGTGAGACATACAGTAATGACCTTGATGTACAAACAAGGCAAATATTTAGAATTAAATAGTGAAGGGATAAAATGATAAAGAACACAGAAGACACAGAAGTTCTAAGATTTATGTACTCAGACAATTCTATTATCTATTTCAAGAGTTACCCAGCATGATTTATAATTTCTATTAAAAATATCAAAACACTGTCTGGACTGTATCTAAGTAAGTGAACATCCGTAATTCTTTGTATACTGTCATTCTGAGAAAAACAGTTCATGTTTACCCATGCATTTCACTTTCTAGTCTTTGCTTAAAATGCAGCTTTTGCTACAATAACAAGGAGGAAATCAGCCTTTCTTGAATCTTTAATTTCCCGTGGAATTAAATGCCTCTTTCCCTTGAGAAAAATGTAGTAGCTTTCAGGTTGGATAATCCCTTCACTTTTCACTCTTTTACTATGTAAGAAAATATACATGCAATACTAATCTTCATTTGCTTCTACAACTTTGTACTCTAAGCCCTATGCAAAGCACATGTATTCTCTAAGAGCAACTCACAGTAGGATTTTTACTCAAGACAAAGGTGGAGTAAAAAACAGCTCTGTTGAGATTTATATCTGGAAAACTTATCTAAAATTTCACTTTTAAAATCAGTTCAGTAAGAATCCATTGTCTAACGGTGCTTCACTTTGATAATATGTATATTAAAATAAAAATAAATTCTTTGTCACTGGATAAGTTCTGAAATATTTTCACTCAATATTCTCTAGAAACAATAGACTACAAGTGCTAATCCAACATCCCTGTTTGTTAAAGTATTATCTTACTCTTTGAACAAACCTCCAGCAAGGTTAAAAATAATGTATCTTTGCATCTGAACAGTGGAAAAATTAATGTGCAAGAATGAATTATACAGATTTTTTTTTGAGATTTGGTCCAAGATCTTCATTCTCTAAACAAAGTTCTAGTTGTCTGGATATGTGAAAGTTTCCTTATTAGTATCTCCATAGTAATTCTCACTCCTTTTTTAAACCAATGCTTTTTCCTTAATCCAAATAAAGCATTAAGGTCTACATGGAATAACTGAGTTTGAAGAAAAAGTTGAAATCCATTTTGAGTAAAACATATTGATTGGATTTTATAAGGAAATATCAGAAGAGTCCCTATTTTCCAAATGTCTTATCTATCTGTATGTGTAGAGTTCTGGAGAGAAATGAGCAGGTACTTCTATGTCTGTAAGAATATTGTTAAGTTCATTATGTGGTAAATCTACTGTGGTCTTGGAAAAGGAAAATATCTACCAGGCTTAAATTGCTAATGGAAGAAATAAAGTGGAGATGGGGGAACAGGTAGGATTTTTCACTCATGTCACGCGTCCTTTGCAGGAATAAAGCAGGATTCATTTTTTTACAGTGCTATATGAAGCTGAAAGCCTGCTTTTCCAATTAGACATGTGTATCCGCATTTGTAGTGTGCCACTGGCAAGGTAAATGGGATCAGCAGTAAGTGTTACTGAAAGCTGCAGCTAGCTGACAGTCGCGGTTTTACAAAACTCCCTTTTTTCCACCCTCAGAATCTATGCAGATATGAGTCTCAGCAATACTTGCCTCCAGCCTCTTTCAACTTTCTTTTTAATTAAAAAGCTTAATTGGGAGTAATAAAAATTCCAATTAAGCTTTTTAAATAAAAACCAAAAGCTCAAAGTGGCTGCAGTTGCAGATAACTGCTACTGCAACCCTTGACTAGCAATTCCATTTGAATAAGCCTTTTGTTTTGCTATAATAAATATTGTAGTTTATGAGTGTACCTCCACATCTTTCAAAAGTAGTGTACCTTTAAATCTCACAGAACAATTGTTTGCGTGTGAAATATAAGCATCCTTGCAAATTTTGCTAAGTGCAGCATGAGGAATCAGGTCTCTGTAGGTTGCTATGTGTATGTGCCCCTCAGCACCACACCACGTGTTATATCCGTAAGCAGAAATAACAGCAGTGACAAGTTCTGATCAAACAGTTTCCTTATGGATTCATGGGATTTTGTAGGTAAATGAAAAGAGAAAGCACCAAAATAAAAAAGGATTTTTCCAGCCAAACACCTTTATTTTATCCATTATGTGTAATTATTTAGGCCAGCATGGTGGCTCAATTTTATGCAACAATTTATGCTCTTTAGATGTGTGGCTTTTCTCCCTCAGAAAGGCCAGTGAGAAAATACATGAATTAGACCTTGTGCATCATGATATCTATGTTCAGGGGTCATACATAGACGTAATCAAGGAGAAGTGTAAAAGACGTGGAAGTACTTGATGCAGTTGAAGTTCCTTAGAGGAATCACTGAAATTTTTGCTGTTCTGCTTTTGGTGCCAAACTTTATGGAAAGTAGCACTTGTTTCCAGTGGTATGTGAGCTGCGTGAATGGGGCATGATCATGGTTAAAGCAGAGTAATTTTAAAATTTGCTGTATTGTTAATGGATTTCTTTTGCCAAGTTCAATCTAGCATTCACTTCTCTATGGTAGGAGGTAGATTTAGAGAAGTCATTAAATCACAGTAAACCACAGAAAGAAAAGGACATAAAAATAAGAAAATAAAGAAGAAGCTGGCAAGATTGAAGATGTTAAAAAGGGAGAAACTTTGCGCTTAATGGTGCTGTACAGCAGCCCTGAGAGAAATAATACCTGGATCATCACTGGATGGTACTGGTGGTCCAGCTGTGCTTCACTCTCAGCTCCAAGGGCACATACAGAAAGATGACAATAGGACCTCAACCAAGAAGTCTTGCTATAATTTTGCCAGCATTCATTGCAAATTCTAGGTTTTCAGTTTCTTCTAGCATAGCATACAAACACTGACTTGGTCTGATAGCAGTAGAGGCATTCAGGAGTTTGAAATAGCAGAATGTGGTGGAAACTTCCGTGGCTCTGTGACTATTTCCACGGTGTGCTCTATGATGGTTAATGAAATATTTCAAGGATCTCTAGAGTGGAGAAATCATCCTGCATTTTCAGGGGAGGGGGGCTAAGCAGTTTAACAGGAGGTTTTATTTCTGTTTAATTGTATTGTCCTATGAAAATACCAGATTGAGTTGACCTTACTTAGAAATGTGGTCCCAGACAAACCTCATGACTTAGTGTTTTACTGTCCATTTTTTCCCTTTTTAATTCAGTACAAAGTTGGGATATTTCATGATGCTGACTATGACTGAAATTCCCAGGACTGTTTCCCCTACAGCTTCATAAGAGTTTTCTTCATTTATTTTTTTTCATTTATTATTGACTGATTCCTAGTTCTTCTTGCTTTGAAAACCTACTTGTGTTGGCTCCAGATACCACTGGCATTAGCTTCACAGGCTTTTCTCATCAGCTTGATGGACCCAGGTGGCCTTGTCTTTCACTGCTGTTCTTGCTTTCATTTTCTCAGCCATCTGTTTCTGACAAGAATGAATTACAGTCCTGGTTTTCAAGAAGTACATTTATAGTTGTAGCTCAAATGATTACAGCAAAAACCAGCCCCAGGATGGCTTGAAAAGCAAAACATTAATATAGAAAAAAATGCATGTAAACACTCATAAAACTTTCAAGAAAATAAAAATGCAAATGTTCTGCTCAGCTAGTATTTAATTTATTAACAATGTTGAACTTACTTAGCTAAATGATGAATAGGGTTGATTAAAGAGTGGCTATATTGCAACACAAAATGTACCTTTTCTCCCCAAATTAAAACCTTAATATAGAGAATTAGACCAAGTTTTTGTGCTTCTTGCCTCAAAATTTTGAAAAAAATGTATGTTTTGCCCAAGATCTCAACCCCCCTTGGCTGTCATTAGGAGGGATAGCTTTTCTACCCCAGCCTGTTTCACTGGAAAATTTTTCTCTGGCCTGATAGTGTAATAGTGTGGTAGTGTGAAAAGAATAATATGCTTCTGACAGATACAATGACCCGTGTTGCCAAGTTGCATTTCTGTCCAGCAAACATACATTTTGCCAGAGGTCAAGGGAACTGAAAGAGACTGATTGTAGGCTACGTTTGCTTGCCTTGCCCTCACTTCCTCTCAGTTGTGGTTTTATCTGCTGTATCTGGGCCTTAACAACTGTATTCAAGTAGAATTGGCAGCTTGAGTTACAGGAAAGTAGGAAAGGTTATGTTTCAAATATAGAGTTTTCTTGTTTTTTTTTTCTTTTTTCTTTTTTCTTGTTTTTTCTGAGCTTTGTTTACAAACATTTTCTGGAATAAATCACAGTATATAATAACCCAGTGAGGCTTTTTAAGTGGAGTTTTAAGAATGTACCAGGGTCTTATTGCATCATGTTATCTATCATTTCAAATCCTCTTGAAGTTAGTTGCAAAGAATAATAGCTATATATTCAGTCTGAAGAGTCTGAAGATTTTACTGGCTTTGTATTAACAGAAAGATTTCTGGCTATCAGTGTTTAAGCTTCACCTCTCTGTCAGTCATTCCTGACAAGGCCAGAATAAGATACTAATGGCAGTGACTTTAAAGAGGGTGGTTTTCCATTAGTTTAAGCAGAATGTCAATTAAAAAGGAATTGAGATAAAGAACCAGCAACTAGATTAAGTTTACACTTCTTCACGGATGATAAGAAAAATCCATTTACAGGTTCTATTTCAGACTGAATATACTTCCTAAGGTAAAGGCCCCTAATAATATAGCTTTAAAAGTCTACTGTCAATTTCTGAAAAGATTTAATAACTATTGTGTCAGAAACATGGAAGAATTTATTAACCACTAGAAATGATTATTTCTTGCCTAAAATGAATATACTAAAATTAATTTAACTTTAATTTCACACATTTTATTATGGAATGTTATCATCTACCATAATTTCTTCTCTTCCTGTCTGACTACTATTTGCATTCTTTAAGAGATGACAAAACCCATTTAAAATAGGAAGGGAAATGTATCTTTCTGTGATCTCCAGGTGGGGGAGAACAAACTGGGGCTGATTTTCAGTGAAGGAGTATAGAACACAATGGAAAGCTACACATGTTATTTTTCACCATTTCTGTGGACCATTTTCAAGATTTCGAGTGACTTAGGAGGAATTATGAATTCAGAAACTATCAGACTGTGCAGACGTGGGTCAGCAGTGGGCTTTGATAGGGCTTAAGGCAAAAGAGAGTCCTAAGAAAAGCATCCCAAAAGAGGGATTCCCTCTTCATATCCCTGCTGCTGTTATGGACAATACTAGTCTTCAGGGTTCACATGAAAATTGCTGCTTCAGGCAGATTCACATCAGTATTTATTAGCCTGGACTCACATGTTCAGTATTTTTTTTGCCTTCATGCAGGCTAGAAGTCTTTTCTCTTATGGGAACTGGGACTGTGATTTCATGGTACAGCGTTCAGAGCTGGGATAGTCAAGTGGGTTTTAATTTACCCAGAAGTGTAAACCAGTCCAGAAGAGACAAATGTTTTAAGGGATGCTTCCCAGAGAAAAGTACAATATGGGCCACAATATATGACACAGGGCAAGAAGGGTAGCTCAGACAGTTTGAGATGGTTGAGCGTGATCTGCAGGTTTTGTAAATACCATTGGAAGATCATAATGTCTTTGCTTAATCCACTTCTACCCACTTTAAAAAGGCCTATGAGTAAGTTGTGGGGTCTTTGAGGTCTTTTTTTTAGTGGTAAACCAGTTTGCTACCTAAGTTTGATTCCCTTGCTATGAAATAGCAAATAGAAAAATAGAAATACTAAAATTCTAGCCAACCCCCTCCCCCCAAAAAACCTTCTATAGTTAACAAAATAACAGGTGGTTTCTCTGAGGCATGAAGGAACAGGGAGCAAGACACCCATCTAACTTAGAGGGGAAGAGAACTACCATTCAGAGACATACAAAACCAGGAGAAATGCTGGCAAACTGATACTCCTACACTCTTTATACCAGCTGACAGAATGAGTCACATCATGCTGCTTTTTAATAGCTATCTCACCTTCCTGAAATGAATTACATGCTTGCAGAGCAGTGATGGTAAACTAGGATTCATAGCTATCATTATTAGCTTTGCAACATCCTTAACATCAGCATAGCTATTTGTATTCAGTACCCATGAATCAACTGTAATATATTGTGATAAATAATCTGTGCAGAGGGACATCAGGATTGCATCTGAAGTACAGCCTAGACTAATACTGTGAAATCTGCTTTGATGAAGTCTGTGAAGTTAGGTCTCGTTACATCTCTTTGAATCAGGGAGGTGGTTATTATTGGTTGATTCCTCCTGATAACAAAATTATTTAGCAGCTTTCTCAGAAGTATTCAAATGCCTTGGTATCTGTGATTTAAAGCTGATATTTTGAGCAACAGTGTGTAACACTACTCTCTCTCCATTAGCTACATATCTACAATTACATTAAAACCTCACGTAAAGCAAAAGGAACATTTGGCCATGATGGAGGGTATTCTTTTGAACACTGTATTCCAAGATCTCTCTGAGGTTTTGAAGGTTTCAGCTGAATCAATTTTCTGTCACCAGGTTATGCAATAGATGCTGTTCCATTTACAAAAGATGTGACATTAGAAAATGCCTGGGAAGATGTGAAGGCTTGTGGCAGCACCAAGCTGACTCTGAGAGGCAACAGCTGAAACAATTGCAGGATATAGGAAATAGCCCTAGTGTCTCTGTTTCGTTAGTAGTTTAGTAGTTCAGATAGTGTATACTAGTGGGTAACTCTTCTGACTCTCACGGCTCAGGGTTCTGTTGCTAACTCTGCTATTGATCTTCAGCCTTTTTTTGCCCTAAGTGCCCCTTTGTTCCATTGTCCTTCCATTTTCCATGCATATAGTGAGCATTTATTCCCTGTAGGACATTTAAACAGCAGAAGAAAATGATGCAGAGGGTTCTGAATGACCCAGGTGACCCAACTGACCTAAAGGTTGGAAGATGCGCAGTCCAGTAGGTCATATGTGTGAGTGCGTAGTTCACCATGGAGCCAGAGGCAAGAGGGGTCTTCTTTCAGTATATTAATCTAGCTCGTGTCCACTAAGACATTACTAGGGATATAAAGTGCTTGGGTCATTGTATTTCTTACAACCCTGCCATGTAGGTGTTCTGGTTTAGGTTGGCACCAGATCAGAGAAAGACCCTTTCGCTCCATTCACAGAGCTGCGGTGCTCTAAGCAGTGTAGCTGGGAGGGGAGAATCCTCTTTACTCCAGCTGGTAATTCATCTTTTACCTAGTTCCACACACCATTGTTCTCTGTGTAAGCATTCCTACCATTTCATGCTTAAGTCTCATACCTTGCCTGGATAATATGTGCAGCCAGTTTATTAAGAAATAGGATCACGTTGCTAGTACAACGTTTTTCAAACAGAATCACAGGATCACAGAATAACCAGGTTGGAAGAGACCCACTGGGTCGTTGAGTCCAACCATTCCCACCAATCCCTAAATCATGCCCCTAAGTACCTCATCCACCCTCACCTTAAACACCTCCAGGGACGGTGACTCAACCACCTCCCTGGGCAGACTGTTCCTGGGCAGACAATCTCCCCTGGCAGAGCTTGAGGCCATTCCCTCTTGTCCTGTCCCCTGTCACATGGGAGAAGACCCTGTCACTTGGAAGAAGCCCAAGAACCTCTAGAGTTCACATACTAATGAAGAAAGAGCTGCAAAAAAGAAAGCTGATAGCCTGTGAAATACAAATTCTACAAAACAGGTTTTATATTTAAGGTACATTTATGTTTATTGCTGTAGTAGTATAAATTATGATGTGATTTAATGGTCTGTTAGCACAATAATGCTCTGTGTCTTAAAACTGACACAAATTTCTATCCTCCCTTTGGGTGGCACCAATGACTCTGAATGCAATGGGATGTGTTCTTCCATTTTCTAGCTGTTTACCCCTTCTCTGGTGACAGATTTAGGATTTTATGTATTTTAGACATATTTTTCTGAGTTTAACATCTTCAAATATTGACTTCCTTTTGCTAGGACCTGATGTATCAATACTATTGTTAGCTACAGGCATCTCATACAATTGAAAATGCCATTTGGCTGTTTATGTCAAATAGATACATGTATTTAGATTTACTCTGTAGAAATAATTGGTAAGAGTGTTGGTTATGAATCCTAAAAAAATTGTGTTGGTTTGTTTTAAAATAAAACAAATGCTTATAGGCTGGTTTATTTCTTTTACTCTTTAGAATCAACTGTCACTTTCAAACTCTATGTTTAATAAATGAATGCATTTTAGACCGAGGAAGTACTGTATGTCCACTTCCAGTATTTCTCTAATGGGCAGTATCATGCTGATAAAATGTGTACACCTTCCACAAACGGGCTGTTATGAGAGTCAAAGTATGAAAATTAAAGCTCTGTATATTGGCATTAAAGGGTGAGAAGTAATTTTAAGATGTGAGGGGTAATTTTAACAATTGACTGAATACAGATATGTTGTTATCTCAGTGAAATCAACACAGACTTTGTTTTCAGTAGTTAAGCAGCTTTGTTCAAAGCAGATTGTTTCTTTTTGGGAGGAAACACATCTTCTAACATGCAGAGATGAGTTTGCCTCCTTCTGTAGTGTTAGGGACAACTAGTTTTCTTCTACCTATATTTTGTTTCAGTTAGATGTATAAACAAATCAATAGAGTGCCCTACATGTGTTGCATTCTTCTCCTCAGAGGTTAGTGCAGTCTTACCAGAGGCATAATGCAGCTGCTTCTGCATGTCCAGAGGGCAGCAACTCTCATGGGATGTCTTGTACATATACTGGGTCTAGAATAGAAAGCTGCATAAAGCCACTTCTGTCCCAGAGGAGGGCCAGCTATGCAGCCTGATGAGGAGGCAAAGCTGAGATGGCCAAACCAGGAACAGCAGTCTGTCACAGTTCATGTATTACCCAAAAAAATAGGATCAAGCCACCTTGTGACAGTAGTTTTGAGCTAAGATCAGCAGATATGACCTGGCAGACATCATGTAACCAGCTTTGTGCAGATTCTCGTGCAGGCATGCTGAATTTATTTGGTTTGAGATGGCTCAGTGAAGGATCAGTTGCTTTCTTTCAACCTAGACAGTACTTTACACCATGGGATGTGTCATCAGTACTGCACACTAATCTGCCAGGGGACAGGATGAAGCCATCTAAATATTTGTTACAAAACATTAAGTAAAGCTTCAGGAGCTCTGTTAATACCCTTTTCAGTTTCAGAAGCTAAAGTAGTATTATTTACACTGTGCACACACACCTAGCTAAACTCACTCTTGTAGGAATCTGATGATCAAATGAGGTGTCCTGGAGCCAGCCTATGGAAAAACCCACAAGAAACAGTCCATGCACCCAACCTGTCATGAAGGACCGAATCACAGGTCTTCAACGAAAAGCCCAGTTTTCAAGTTATGTATCAACAGTCAGTTATTGAAATAACATCTCGATTTACTCAATAGTAATGTAAGGATTTGTAATTTCAACCATCTTTTATAAATTTTGACGCTTAAGAAAGACTGAACAAAAATTCGCATGTTTCTGTGCCAGTCTGGGTCACAAAGAATGTTGCTAGTAGACAGAGCAGTGGGATAAACAAAAGGGATTTCTTGTAACAGCCAAGCAGGTATGCTTAATTTTTAAGCCTGATAGCCCTGACATAATTCCTTTAATTTTTCTAAAATCCTCTGGTACATCATTATCCTGTGTAGTCAGCAGTTTGCTATCAGCTTTTGTAAGGTACATTTCAGGTATGATATCTACCTATAAAATTACAAATTTTCAGATATTTAGAGATAAACTTACAATATGGTACATGAGAGAATCACTGTAGCTGGTTAACGTAAGGGATGTGAGGGTAGTTTGTAGACTGAAAAATATGCCTGTCTTTCAAATTCAGCACTTTTGAGATGCAGCACAAGCAAAGGTTAAGGGGTTAGAAGATCTATTTTCTTCCAAGTGCTTATAGCAAAAAGATAAAAGCGAGAACAAAGAAATCATGCCTGTTGCAATACAGATAAGTCTCTAGCTGAGATAAGATCTGTTTGTTTAAACTCAAAATGCTATAATAAATATCTCTTAATCATTGCTAATTTATATCAACTTAAGACCTAACCGATGAAAGACATTTCATCATAACAATACTTTAAAATATTAAAAAATGCCCATTTTTTTCTTGCTAGATTGCTGACTTAATTGTTGTCCAACACACCCAGAAGCCTCCAGTTACCTAATATGCTGACCTAGTGGGGTGACTTGATTTTCTTAAGCAATGACCATGTTAGTGGCAAAGGCACAATCAGTCTCCAACCAACCAGCTGAAAGGAAACAATAAATTTCAGAGGAAAACCAGCAGAACATAAAGATGAAAAAGAATGGGAGGTGAAAAGAGAAAGTGCTGTGTGTAGTTGTTAGGTAAAGTAAGATTGATCATAACAGCATGATGACAGAAATGAGTGACTTATGAGTTAGTAGTAAGAGAAATTCTGGGATATTACCAGAATCAGGAGATGAAAAAGCTGCGAAATTGAAACATGAGTCTTCTCTGTATCAGAAGATCCATCGTAGAGTACAGCCAGTGTTTTGTCAAGTATGTCCTCTGCAGAAGAGTTTGGGAAGTTAAGGGTAAATACTGGCAGAAATTTGTGTCTCAGGAAATGAATTTTAAGTTTAGAACAGGATATTAATTTGACTGATTTTATTGCCTGGGCCTAAATCTTTCTTTGTTCTGTGTAACTAGAAAGTATCATGCCTGGGCAGAGATAATTTATAAAACAATGCTTTGTGTCCCTTCTTATTTTGTATAAATTATAATAAATTACAGTAAGAATTTTACGGCTGGAAAATGGATCTGAATCAGAGCTGGAGGAACATGTATTTGCATGATTCTAGTTATAGACAGGTAATGTTTTGGCTAGAAATACTGATTGCAGTAGCAGGACAGAGTTGCTTTGAATTAGCAGTTATGTGATCAAAGCAATCCCTGGAATATTCTTGGAGTTAAGATGTTTACCCAGATTTATCACTTTATGTAAAAAAAGCAATACAGTGAGCATCCTTTATGTGGCTTTTTCCAATCTAGTGTATTAATGTGATGCAGAGATAGTGGTGACTCCTCTTTCCCTCTATTTTGTAAGCTCCAGCTCAAGCAAGCTCATCAATATGAAATGCTTATTTAATGTGAAAAATATTAAATGCTTTTGTTCAAAGTTCCAGCAAAAATGTCACATTCTTACGGGTTTCTAGCAATTATTTGGATCATGGAATAAACTCATTATTTAAAGGCTTTATTTTTATTTTCTTAATAAACTTATGTCTTGCTATTTCTAAAAGAAAGCTCTAGGAGAAACCAGCTAGTTTGACCTAAACAAAGGAAAGATAGTTTATATGTAGGCTTTCTCTTCTTTAAACTATATATACTTCCTTAAGGAGCCTGAAATCTGCTTTACTCACTCTTGCAAACTAAAACCACCCTCCCCCCTCCCCCAAACATCTGAGCAGCTAGAATTGACAACTCTTAAGCAGCCATGGTATGTGCTATTTGTACCAGTGGGAATGAAAAGGGAGATGGTGGATATTTGTGTAGTCCAGTGTTGGCAACTTTGCTTGTTCAATATAGGAATGTATTTGCATAACCTTTAGAATTTAGAAATGCAGCAAACCACTAAGACATAGGTAAATTAAATGGATTCTTCATATTCATAGTCTCCCTGCAGGATGTTAGATTGTTTAGCTTTCATGGTTTATTTTGTTACTTTCAATGGTGCTATTAATCATACTTTCTCATTTTCTTTCACTGCTAGGATTTGACAAGGATTTTCTTTCACCTTGAAAAATTGCATATTCTAAGGAGTTTCTTCTCAATGCTCCCATTCACTCATCACACCCTGCTGAGTGAAGGCAGCTTGTTTTCTGCACTGCACTTCTTTCTGAAACAAGGTTTCAAATCTGTGGGTTTGATCGCTCTCTTGGTAGTGAGAGATCATAAACAAATATGTCTTTCAAATTATTTTTCTACTGAAAGCCTTTATGATTCCATTGAAGAGGAAAGTGAACTAACTCAATAAGCAATGGACCATAAGGCAGTAAACTGATACATTGTTAATTTTTATTGCTAAAGTTTCTTTTTACTACTCTGGTTCAAAATGCTTTTCTTATTTTTTATGCTGCTTTTCTACGACTGCAATGGGAAATCTATTTGATATTCTACTCAATATTTTCTGTTGGTTGTAGCAAGTGACAAGGCAGGAAGCGTAGCACTATCTCCATCCAAAAGAACAAAAAATGAGACCAGACCTATTACAAATGGACTTGCAAGCTGTTGGCCAAGGCTTTCAGAGCACCTGACTGGCTGCTCCAGGAACATAATCTAGAAAGGCCTTGGAAGAAGAACATTAAATGCCAAAAAAGGAAGGAAGCAAAGGATATGAAAGGAGTATGAGAAATTGTTTGTGGTGGGTGCTCACGAGCTACCTAAGAAAATATATGAGCTTTGCCAATCTCTTATGTCCCTTAGCATTTTTATGTATTGTAATAGTGGGCTGAGCCCAGGGGGAGCTGGTATTAAGAGAGTAGAGATGTGTAGGAACAAGTTCTTATTAGGCTGCAGAACTGGCTGCTCTTATTCAAGTTGTGGCAATAATTTCTCTCTGATTTTTCAGGTGCTTCTGTGCTGTGTTTAACAGCACACTAGAAATGCCATGATTGTTTTTGCTTCCAGCCTTAATTTCTCATGTTTGTTGATTACCTAGCAGAATGAGACCCCAGTCTTGGCTATGCTCTGCCATGATCCATCTGGCCAATACAAAATCCCATTTAAAGGTTATCAAGGTACTGATTTTTCAGACTCAATTCACATTGTGGCTTGTTAAATAGCTCTGAATACAAAAACACAATCTGCTCCACCAGACTGGGTTTTGGTCCTTCAGGTCCATTATTCTACTTCCAGCAGTTGCTTTGTCTAATGCTTCAGCAGAAGGGAGAGGACAGACATCACATAGCTTGCCAAGAGCATGAATGTTTCCATAAAGGCCAAAGTCCATTTTTAATCCTGTGTTATCAGCTTCTGTCATTACCCATGTTTACCTCATTAGAAATAAATATTTTTTTTCTGAAGATGATAGTTTTCTTTCAAAGTCCAATATTAGACAACAGAAAAAAAATCCTAACCTATCAGAAAGCTCCTATCAGAAATGTTCTCTTTTCCTTTGGAATTACTTACTACAGTGTTCTACTTCTTACGGTTAATGTGTATTTGAAGCTTACAAAGATATTCTGGAAATGTAACCCTCCTTTGAGGGTACTGATGTAAATCAGAGATAACTCAGTTTATCCCTAAAGTTAGTTTAGATTTATTTATTCCCTTGTACTGGTCTCTGATACAGCCACTAATTTGCAAACTTTGTTGTAAATTGGATAATATTCCTCAATTAAATGAGTGTTTGAAGAAAACAGAGGCACGTCTATGCTGCATTTGCTTGTGACTGTGGAAAATAATTTTCAAACATGCTCATCCAGGTAGCCAATATCACAGTTTTTTAGGAATTGCAGTCCATGACCTTCCTGCTTGGCCCACCACTAGTGACAGGACTAGTCAGGAATAACTTATCATTGTAGTCTTCTAGCTAGACTTTCGAAAGCCTTGGCCATTTGTTGCCTAATCCTCAGAGCATCTACGGGCTCTGGTTGAATTTCTGCGAGCTCTGTTCCCCAGCAGCTTAAATGTTAAGACTACTGAGAATTTAACATTAGCACCTTGGTGACTTTGTATTGGAGTTCACTAACTATGCATCTGCTTTGCTGACAAGCTGACAGTTTGCAGTGTGGCTTTAAAACCTAAAGAAGGAGGAAATGCATTTTCTTTCCCTCACCCCATAGTCTTTAACTTTGAGAAGGTGCACAAGATGCATTACTCTGATAAAATGCCATCTGGTTTGTGGAGACTTGGATCTTCCAACAGCTAGGGTCCTTTGCAGTTTGATCTGTCACATGTCTGGATGAAAATATTCATAAATATTTTTTCCCCATCTTGTAGGTTTCTGCATTGAACAAGCTGCTTGTGTGCCCTACGTGGGATTGTAATGTGTCAAAGCATCTCAGTTGTGACTATTACAAAGCTGTGTTTGTGGCACAGAGATTTCTGTGTATCCCATCCTAGGAAGGAAACATTTAAGGAGGTCAAAGGAATTCACACTGAGCAGTTCTCTTTTCACTTTTAAAAGGACTGCTTAGGTCATAAGACAGCAGTTGGGTAGTACTGAGTCTCAAAACAGCCTTTGCCCTTGCTTAGTTGTAAGACTGAGACTGGAAGGCAATGCAGCTCAAGCCCTATTTTCTGTGCAACTTACGTTTCCATTTGGTCACTGCTTCACTAAGAGCTGCAACAGCAAATATGTGATCAGTGACGTACTGGACATAACTAGTCTGTTTCAAGATGTTGATAGGGAAATAGCACTCCTGTTATTCACTGAATCCCAGCATACTCTTGCCAAATTCATAATCGAAAGTTTCCAAGGCTGGGTTGGTTTTTCTCAGGGCAAACACTAGGATTCTGATGCTGCTCTAATATCTTTCTCATGGCATAGATTTACAAACAACAGTGTAAATTGATACAAACACCAGATAGGCTCAAAAATTGTTAAAGCTGCCTGGTTCAAATGGGAAAATTGCAAAGATGTTTCTATGGTGTTTACAGTTTCATTTGTATTTGCTTGGTGTACAGATGCAGCAAAATTTACTGTAAGAGCATTTAATTCTTTATCATAGTGTTTAAAGTTTAAAATGTATTTTTCATAATTTATATGCTTTACTGAACTTGTGTAGTCTTAAGAACTTTTCTTCAGAAAACATTTAAAGTTGTGTTTAACCGGTTTAATACATACTTAATAGACACTTGCTTGTTGCTAAAAAAGCTGTTTTTTAAAAAGGCATACATGTGCTGGTTGCTCTTCCAGTCAGCTTATCATTAGGATTCTGCAAGGAACAAGTATTAATGTCAGTTTAAATGTTCTTGGCAGCGAGAATGTAGATATTTTTATTCTATTATAATCAAAAAGCTCTGAAAATAAAAAAAATTATAGAGTAAGCTATCAAATCAAGAACTATTGAAAGAATACCAGAAAAGCTGGAATTCAGGTGAGACAGTATTTATACTTACCAGATGTTTCTATTCACTACTGATGCTCACAGGAAGGAGTCCTCTTGTAAAAGATGGAGGTTGTCAGCTTAATTTGTATAGCTGTGAGGAAAAAAGACTAGCCCATGCCAGTTTTATTCTGATCACCCTAAAATGAGATGGCTCAGTATTCCATTACAATTTCCCTGAACCACCTAAATGTTTTTTCTAACATAGTTTTTAATGATAAATATGAATAAAGTGAATGCAATAACAAAGGCAGATAAAACAAAACCTATTCTGCATCTGACAGAGCAAGCTGAGTAACTTATTGTCTTCAGTACTTAACTAACTAGGCCTATTGTCTGGCTTTTGTGCAGCAGGAGGCAGTATATAATTCAAAAGCTTTACTTTCAAGTTTACTGAGTGCTAGATTCAAAAGTTAAGTCTCTGTGTTCAATTTTGTCCACGTCCATTCCCAAAGACAGACAGAATAATTATATGTTAAGGATAAGTCTCTCTATAAAATATTCTGTTTCAATATTTAAAAGCTCTTCCCAAGACTGAATTCATTTTTTCATGATCCTTTCATTATGGTACAGTTTTGCTGTCTCTTGCTGTTTCTTCTCTGCCTGCATGTCTCGAGAAGAAGATGGAGGCTGTCAACGTGACCAATACTCTTTGCCTCTGGTGCTACGCTGCAGGGAAAGGAGAGTTGTCCTTCGGCAATACCCTTGGGAGGCATTCAGTAAATGAGGGAGCTGCTTAGGATGTGATGAAATAGCACTTGAGCTGCTGAGATTTTGAGCTAGTAGCTTAAATTTAGATATTCCTATCAATATACCTTGCCATTGAAAAAGGTAAGAGCATACCTCCTTAGAAAAGAAAGCTGCACTTTGTTTTCAGTCAGTGTGTGCTGTTAAACTAACAAAACATTAGATTTTCTCAAACCTTCAAAAAATTCAAACTCACCATATGCATTTACCCTTAAAACTAAAGCTACTTAATAATTTCAGGATACCCAGGCAGCAGAGTATTTTCAGCATGTACCAAGAGAACGAGCACGGTAATAATAGATGGTGTAAAATTTTATTTTGTGTCTCTGGATTTATAAACATTAATGGCTTAATATATTAAATATTCTATCTCTGGCCAGTTGAATTAATCCTCTCAGCAGAAGCAATACAAATTTAGATTGTGTTTTCCAGATGATTTTGCTTACTTCTGATCCCCTTTAGTACATAAAGTGCTGTAGCTCTAAGAAAATTAACGCTTACAAGTGTAGATGTTTATATGAGTCTGCAAAGCTGGCGTAAAGTTGATGACACCTTGTATGCCTAAAGGAGCTGACATTCACTGCTTAATGAAAAAAAGACCCGATCTTCAGGCCGATTATAGTGCTATAGATTAATGCATCAATGACTCTATTTGAAAACATTATCTTGTGTTTGCATAACAATTTATGTAACACACATTGCAAGAAAGAACAAATGTGAGCATAACCCATTAAAGGCACAAGTCAAGAATAACCCAACTGAATTAAAAATACTGCAGTTTCAGCTAGTATTAGCTGATCTGCTTTAATCTTTGCCAGCTGTCTTCAGCAGCAGTTTCCTTGTGTTGGACTTGGTCTTCATTTGAATAAGATGCTGGTTGCAGTTTCCTCAATGAATCTGTGAGGGTGGTGTTATTGTACCTATCATTTTACTTCTTGATCTTGAAAATTTCCTGTGCACAGTATGTGACTTCTTACAATGCCTGTGTATTGCACCTCTCTGCACTGTTTTGCTTTTCTTTCATCCAAGAAGCATCAGATCCCAAAGTAGAAATTAAAGAATAGTAATAAGCAAAGAAAAAAAAGTCTCCTGATTGCAGAGAGTATTGGTAGACATGTTTCTTCCATGGCTGTCAGTGGGAATTCAGCATATTACCCTTACTGCAGATATTGGGACATGAAAGTTTCAAATTAAAGGTATTTATCAAATTAAACCATTATTTTTGCAATGAGTATAATTAAGGAATAGCTCTGGAAACTGCTGTTCTCTGACTAAATGGCTGAGGCTTGTAAAGAAAAAAAAGATTAATCTTCTAAATGTTTCTAAGGTAAAAGCAGCAATAAGCAGCAAGTACGATGGGAGGAATGAGAAACTAACCATAGACTCTGTGGTAGGGAGATGAATGATATCTAAACAACACTGCAGAGTGTTGTGTATTGGTGTGCCTAATTTTTCATACAGTTTTAGCAACAAAGACCTGTGCTTCTTTGACTCAATAGAATTTTACAGGGTTAAAATCATGCTTAGTAATGTCTAGTTTAGTAAAGGTCATACTTAGTAAAACAAGCAAATATGCATGTATGATCTTCTTTTAGCAGATGTATTTAATGTAGGAAAGTCTAGATAAAAAATGTTTTGCTATATCAAGAAAATTACATTTTTCTTTTTTTAATTGCTAAGTAGATTACTTCATTTTTGGCTTGTCTCAGAATTCAAATGGTTCTTTAATTGTTTACTGAAACTATCACAGAACCCCTTACTCTGTCACTTCCTGGGGAGAGATTAGCTGAGACATTATGTTGGATGAGATGCTGTGAGAAGACAGTGAAGATCAGTGCTGTACTCCTGCACTGAAGATGTCTTGCGAGGCAGAATTTTAGAGACCTCAAATTCCCTTGAGGCATCATAAATAAATAGTGGAACTCTGAACCCACTTACATCTAAGAGTTTACATTTAACTAAATCACAGAATCACAAGGTTGGAAAAGACCCACAGGATCATCGAGTCCAATCGTTCGTATCAATCATTAAACCATGCCCCTCAGCGCCTCATCCACCCATCCTTTAAACACCTCCAGGGAAGCTGACTCAACCACCTCCCTGGGCAGCCTGAAATGATATAAGGAAGTTCAGTTTGACAAGACTGAAATCTATTGGATTCAATATTTTAAATAAAAAAATGCTGATTTTGAATGAGAAATTTAATTTTCCGGTAGTAGACCATAAATGTGAAGGTTTTTTTTATTTTTTGTTTCCATTTTGTTGCTGTTCTACTGTCCTCTCCTCAAAACGTAGCACTTATAATAAGTGAAATAGAACTTTGAGCAAAGACATAATGTTAGCTGGACTTGATATTTTGCCTTAGCCATGATAGTCTATGGACAAAAGCCAGAGCCAGAACGTAGATGGAAGTAATTAGTTTATTACTAGCTTGTACAGCTGATAAGATTTAAAAAGCTTAGGGCATACCAATGGTTTCTCAGATCTTAAAAGAGAAAGGATGCATGAGTAAGTGAAGTTCATGGCATAAAAGAAGGTGTTGACAACAATGAAGGCAGGCATGAATGATTTTAAAAGGTAGAAGCAGTTAAATCCCAAAACTTGTCAAGGTGCTGGTAGTATACTGGTTGTTCCTCCTGCGGCTGTTGTGCATGTATAGCAGAAGAAGGCTTTTGTACCTTCTTGTTCTGCAAGGGCCAGTGAACTTTTCCATTCTGTGCTCTTTCTGTACTGCTAAACAAAAGAGAGATGGAGTTATTTCCAACACTGGTCTATTGACCATTCAGACTGTTTATACCCCCCCTACATGTTTTGTTCTGTGCTGGCTGTCAGTTTATGAGACATTTTTTTGAGTACCGCTCAGTGCTCTCTCAGCACGCTTTGCCTTCTCAGACTGCTCACCTGTCTTCGTGGCACAGTGCCATACATGCCACATGGTTTCATGCTGCAAAGCACCTCTTTGATGGGCTGTAACACAGGCTTTATTTCAGACATGTTGGAATGAGAAAGCCCCCATACCCCATATTATGTGTATCCTAGGGCTGCAAAGGTACCCGTTTCATCTAGTAGTATACTGTATAGCTTTAATGTCAACACATGTGTCCAGTGGCAGGAGTTTATTGTCTACAATTATGTCTACAGGTAACCTTATCTTCCAGATTGCAGCTGTGAAAATATTTATAAGTCAGGTCTTTACCATTTCACAAGCTATGAGTACTATTTAAGTCAAACAGCCTTCACATTCCACGTTAGATATGCAATGAAGTACAAGCTTGCAAGTCTGAAAGATCATAATAAACAACTTAATCTCATCAAGAAAAATCAATTTACTTAGCTTTAGTTTAAGCCTGGTCTAAAATGCAAACAGTATTTATCTCCTTCAAGGGGCAGAGAAACTAGCTTTTTCTAGGCAGACGCGTAGCTTTGAAAGACATTTAATACACGACTGGTCTGTCAAAGGTACAGAGAATTTTAAGCAGTTTGGCATTATCGTAACTGTATTAAGCTATGTTTCGTTTTATCATGTAGTGTTCTTTGACATTCTGCTTGGCGTGTGTGTGCTGCCTGTCAATCAGAGAGTCAGCATGACATGAGGGAACCTCACTGCAAAAATGGTGCTGCTCGGAGAATTCAGATGAGCCTAAGGAAAAGGAGCGAGGAATACTTGATGGCTGTGAGCAGAAATTTTGAGGTGAATCTCAGTCTCATTAAGGGTATGGTTAAAATCATGAATAGAGATGGGATGGCAGGTGGAAAGGCTTGGACATAGTTCCAAAACTCCTTGTACTGGAAACGTTTTTTAAAAATTATTCTACAGTTTTTTACTTGAGAGAAACTCAGTGAAATAAATGAGCAGCAAAGCGTAACAATTTCTTTCTAGAGTTAAAAAGGTAGTGTCTGAATTATTTAAAGGATATGTGTGTATCTGTAGTCTACACAGAATATGGGGAAACCAGAAAAGGATGAATTCAGCCAAGCTTCCTTTTGTGGAAAACTTACGACAATTTGCTCCTGTGCCATGATTGGGCTGTGGACCTGCAATTTTCCCAGAGCTTACTTGCAATTGCATTTTGTTTAACTCTTTTTCAAAATGTGCCTGGCCACCTGCTTGCCTGTTTGAAGCTGTCTCTGCAATGTTGGATGCTGTTTTCCCTGTATCCATACAAGTAAGTCAAGTGGTGGCAGTTCATGTTCCTGGGTCCTGGAACCTGACCAGCCACAGTAGTCACTTGTTGTGGTCTCTGGGGTGGTTTTGCCCTCATGAGTCATCTCTCAGCCCATGCTGGGGCCTTGTTCACATGTTAGCAAATGGGAGGGACTATTTGCTAGGGTCCGAACAGGCAATCTAGGTAAGGCCATCATATTTGGCAAGGGAAGAGAATTCAGTATCATGGACATGGGCTGATCCATGACATGCAGAGGAATGGAGAAGAGAAATACAGGACATCGGCCCTACTTGATAATTACCTGAATTGCAAGTGATAGTAGTTTCCGCTGCACAGTTATTCATCAAATTTGGTAAATCAGGAGCAGCTAAACTGGACTGAGAACTGGAGTGGACCTTTGACTCAGTCCTTTCTCTAAATTCACAGTCATCTAAGCAATATGGACATTGCTCTTCCCTGGTGTAAGTTCTTACTGTAAGTTACTTCCTTTGCAAGGCTTAGGAAAGGATAGAGATGGAAATTGGAATGTGACTATAAAAGCTGCACAGAAGTATTTGCAAGATTAGTGGAAAAGAACACTTTTGAAGAACAGTGTGTTACAGAAAAGAAAGCTTTTGGAGAACACAGCCACAAAGCTGAAACACTAGCACTGCTTTCCTTTCACCTGGGAGAAATCTCACGAAGAACTCTGTATTTTGCCTCTGCGTTCTCGAGTATGGGGGTTGGTGTGTATGGTATTTTCTTGAACACCTATGATATGCTGAAGATTCTAAAACTGAAGAGATAGTAGGAGTCTGTTGTAATGTAATTAGAAACCTATGATTTGTGGAAATTTTATCAATAAGTTGACATTTTTTTTAAAGCTATTGGCAGAAGTAATCATAAGAAAGACAAATGCCATTTATGAATTATGAACTCATTATGAATGAGTTAGTTGTCACCAGCATGGTTATGGAGTGTGTATAACTTGTTTTCATGGCTGCAGTAAATATGATTAGAATTATGTATGCCCTGATAACAAACAGAGAGATAAAAACTCAGACCAAGGTATTGATAAGCTGTTAAGAAAGGACAGAGGCTGGAGGTGGTGTGAAACATGAAATACAAGATACTGTTTCAGACTAATTTCATTGGATCAGTAGGGCTGGTATATTACCCTCTAAACTATTTTTTTCTTTTTTTTTTTTTTTCATTCAAAGCTTGTTTTCAGATCCAATTCTTTTGCAAACAGACATGGAAACTGACTATCTTCTTCCTTCCTTTTCCATAATTATATTCCATGCAATACAGGTTTCAGCATTTTGTCTTGGAGTTACCCTCTAGGATAATTTCTTTAAGGATTTCTGTGATCAATATGAGAAAGTTTCCATTGATTTGGCATATGAGAATTAAAAAAAATAATTTTAATGAAAATTTTTAACAATTCTATATTTTCTTCTCCCTGTTAGCATAGTTATCTGTTACAAACTGGAAAAATACAATTTCATGTTCATAACTGACTCTTTTATTCTTTTAGTTGAACATCATACCTAATTTTAACATTTTTTGATTTTTAGATAGCATTTTTCCGACAGGCGATTAACAATAAAATGTTTTAAACAAAACAGTACTAAAAACACAGGCAATAGCTAAAGATTAAACTACACATTTATTTTCATTTGAGGCCAAGGTATTTAAAGTCAACCTAATACTGAGTTTCCTGTAATGCAATAAAAATTTTAGTATTACACATACCTGATTTTTATTCTTGCTGTTTTTATGTCTAAGGACCTTTACAATTTTAATGAGTTAAACTTATCCATAAGCCCATAAAAATATTTCTTTATTTTATACATCTTGTGACACATAGACAATCTTTAGGAATTTTTTTCAGGACCTGGGAATTTATGGAAAATAATATTGTGCCTCAGCCCTTTGTCAGAGATGCACAGCTCAGGTTGCAGAGGGCTGGTCATGGTTCTTGGCACTGGTTGACCTCCTGGCACCAATGTATACTGCAAATTGCAGGGAAAGGGAGAGGGGGAGGGACAGGAGAGGGAGAGGGAGAGGTGGCAGCTTGAAGAACAGCTTCACAAATAGGTGGAATATCTGGCTTTGAATTTGTTTCCTTGCTTAAATGCACTGCAGACTTGATTCCTGCTCACAACTGCCTGTTTCTCTGAAAGCCTTTGGGCAGAAACAAGGTTTTCTCTACAGAAATCTGAGGTATCCCAGAAAAACAGCAGCACCCAATAGCTCAAAATGCCCTGCTTGTGAGTGTTCAGCCAACTTGCTTCTCTTCCTTGTTCTTCAGTCTGGAACTTTGGTAGCCACCATGACTACTAAAACACAGTATCTGGCATTTTTAGCTGGAAATGCACCTCAACTTATCCTGTGGTATGGAAGAAAGAAATCTTCTCTTAAAGAATCCCAGAAAACAGAACTAAGATTTCAAAGTTTTCTTTATATTTAACCCTCTGAGCTAGGGAAACATACAAAGATAATAATTCTAGGCTAAAAATGCAGCTGAAGCTTAATACGTAATTTTCAGATTCAATAGTTATTAAGCCAAGCCATGCATTTTTTAGAACTGACTTGTCACCTCTAAAAGATTGCTGCTGGCAGGTAGTCAGATAACAGGATCATTAGGACACTATGCAAAATAAGGATGAATGTGTGTTCTGGTCAGTCAGGATGTTTTCTTGATGACTCACTTAGCCTGACCCAGCATCCTGGATGTTGCTGAAGGATCCAGCAGGACAGGGGTGCTAATAAGCTTTTGTAAAATTAAATCAAGTAAAATCTAAGTAACGAAGTGATGACTTAGGCCCATATCTAGATTCTTAGGACCCAATGCTGTGTTTCAGATGACCTGTGGAACATGAGGCCCTACAGCAGGTGTTAGGGTGTGTGGCATCAGGCTGTGCTGGATGGACTGCCTGCCTAATGCATCTCAAATGAAAATGCAGCTGACTAGTTAGCAGAACACATGCACTGCCAGCATGCAAGGTATTTTATAACTAAAGGTGGACCTTACTGTTTCAGAGAAGGTTGTTCCTCTGAAGACAGGGTTACTGGACTCTCCACTTTTGCTAGTGAGTCATCATGTCAAAAAAAAGACATGTGTTGAGATTTCTGCCTCATAGATTCTCTTTGCTTGTATGTTTTCTTCCTACTTAAATCCAGCAAGGACTGTGTGATTTTACTTTTCTTTAGATGCTGATATGTTTCAATGATATAGGGCCCTGATCCTGCCTTGAGTCACTGGAATCTGCAATAATATTTAGTAGTCTAATGGGATTCCTTGAGTGTTTGAAGTTAAGTGGGTCTGGGATGAGTTCTTAAGTAAACACAGACTTTACTTTGGGTTTGAAATTAGTTTTTTTTTGAAACTATAATATTAAGACTATGGTATTGACACTGACAATTAAGATAAGCAACAACCTTCTCACAGAAGTTTAATGAAAAGGATTGCGATGATATAAAAATTACAGTGTGATCACTTCTTTTCATTCTTTATAACCATTACATGGCATATTTTTCAGGAGGTGCTACCTAATTATGTTGTAATTAAATGTGATTCATCAACAGAACTGAAGACAAAACTGGTAATCAGTAAGTCTTTTCCATTCACAGAATCTGTAAAAAAAAGGTGTATCTTGTAATTAGTTTACAGATGTTTACTTTAGAACAAGTAAATCAAAATTAAAATAATTTTTCTTCTTATCTTATCTGTGGTAGAATATTTTAGCATATATTTGCAGTGCATAACAATGGCTTCTAGAGGTGGGACAACACTCCACTACCAGAATTTATCAGCATAGTCACAACAATAATAACTATTTAGAGGATTAAAAATGTAGCCTCCTGCTAAAGGTGATGAATGAGATGGTGTTTAAAGCCCAGAGGCAATATAAGAAACTTATTTCTGTTTGTACAAACTATGTATAACTGAAACATCACCTATTTATTGTTAGTGTTGCTTGAGTTTACATTCCTGTGTAAAGTTGAACAAATACTGTTGAAAACCTAAATACTGCTGTATACGGTATACTGGTGAAAAGTACACCTTCTTAGGAATATTTACAGGCTTTAGTTGTCTTTCTGCTAGATGGGTTTAGTCATACTTCTGATTTCACTGGCTATAATCACTCGACTTTAAGGTAACTGAGAAAAATGGGTTCATTTCTCTTCTGAGGTGCTCAGGTGCAAAAATCTCAATAGACTTCTGTGTGCTGTGTACATTGAGCTGTGGTTTCAGCCCATTGGTCTGCTCATATAGTACAGAAGAAAGAGGGGCTGTCCGTCACTGCTGTTTTGGGGATGTCTCTAGCCCCTCACCACAAGAAGGATGTTGAGGCTCTGGAGCGAGTCCAGAGAAGAGCAACAAAGCTGGTGAAGGGGCTGGAGAACAGGCCTTATGAGGAGCGACTGAGAGAGCTGGGGTTGTTTAGCCTGGAGAAGAGGAGGATGAGAGGAGAACTTATTGCTCTCTACAGCTACCTGAAAGGAGGTTGTGGACAGGAGGTTGTGGCCTCTTCTCCCAAGTGACAGGGGACAGGATGAGAGGGAATGGCCTCAAGCTCCGCCTGGGGAGGTTCAGAGTAGATATCAGAAAGGAATTTTTCACAGAAAGGGTCATTGGGCACTGGAACAGGCTGCCCAGGGAGGTGGTTGAGTCACCTTCCCTGGAGGTGTTTAAGGCACGGGTGGACGAGGTGCTGAGGGGCATGGTTTAGTGTTTGATAGGAACCATTGAACTCTCTTCCAACCTGGTTATTCTATGATTCTATGATTCTATATGAAAGTCTTGTGGGCACACGCACATCCATGCATATGCACAGAGCTGCTGGGCTGCGGGGCTGCCTGCTGCTTCTGCTGGGACCGGGCACACGCTGGGATATTTGATTACATACCATGCCTATAGTGTGGAACCTTCTGGCATGTCCTTGTGGCAGAATAACCTTGGAGATGAGAGCACCAAGGGAAATAGCTGCCACGTTTCTCTCCCCTGTACCCTGGACCAAAGCCAGACTGAACATCGAAGTGGTAGCTGGACCCTGGCCCCCTCCCATCTTCATTCCTGACACCAACTGAATGCAGCAGAACTTTTCAGAAAAAAAGGAAAACTTGGCTGGAATCTCTTTGTTTTGACTGCTGGAAGTGTATTTAGCCTAATCATGCTTAAAGCAGGTAATGATGAACCATCCTATTTATTTATGGAAATTGCTTTCTGCTGGAAAACAAATCTGTTTTCCTTCTGTGTACAGACCCAAGCCCATTCTATTTCCATCACTCGCTGTGCTTTCCTGTGTTAATCCACCCACACAATCTATGTGAAGCTAAAACCATTTGCAGGACTCATCTTCCCATGTTTTGTGAAGACTTTTAGGAGAGACAAACCAGCTTAAGTAAGCTTTGTTTATGGTGATCTTTTTTTCCTATTTCTTTGTTTAAGGAACATTTGGCTGAAATCTAACTTTTGCTCTTTTACAGCTGTTTCTGCTCTTCAGTAGCAACAAATCTTTCATTTTGTGACAAGCTATTTCTAGGACAAGTTGGTATGATATGACAGCAAATTACAGCTTAAGAGAGGAGGAAAGAGAAGGAGCAGATGATATCTCATAACCCCACAAACAAATCCTGTTGTCATGAAAAGTATGCCTATTAATAGCTACAAAGATAAAGGAAAACAGGTACGATTTACAATTTCAAAAGGATAGTTGCTAAGCTGGAGATTTTCTTAAGGACTTTGAGCTGCTTTTTGATAGTGATAAGCCACTATCGGTTCTGAAAAACGCCTGGCAATAGGCACTGAAGAAAAGATACAGTGTAGGCAGACAGGGTATGCTCTTGAAGCTTAATCACATGAAAATTGGAGATAAATAGATTACAACTGATTTCACTGCACATGACGAATATGGTGTAAAGCCTTCACGTATCTTCAATATTAATTCCACATTAATCTTTTGGTGGGAATCATTGTTAAGAAAGAAGACTCCAGAATGGGGAAGATAGATGAAAGAGGTCTCAACTTCTCTGCTATGAAATCAGTAGAACCATTTACCAAGTTGGGGTTTTTTTTCTATGCACTTCTTTACCCTAGAAAATATTAAAAAGTATTCCCAAATATTACTTGCCTAGTAGGGCCCAGAAGAGATTGTGGGATCTTTGGGGAAAGTGGGATGTACTGTGCATCCAGCTGCCCACCCTGTGCTGATCTGAAACTCACAAGTGCACTTGCTTGGTGGAGGATGGAGTGATCATGGTCTCTCCAGGCACCACATCTTCCATAGTTATGAGTTCTGTGACCCTATCCAGACATCCATGCAAGGACAGAAGTCAAAGTAACATGTTATTGTAGCTGCAAGGCATCAGTTTCCTGTGTTTTATTATTAAGATACATAGAAGACAGTTGTTATTTAAAATATGTGTGGCAGGTATACACAGTACCACATTAACCTTCCTTCATAATATTATTTCTGCCATGAATTCACAGGAATACAGACTTTTAAGACAGAAAAGACCATGATGATAAATGATCTGTTATACAATTTTGAAAAAAATCCTTCACTTCTTTATGCTCTCTCTGGTCAGCTGTGACATGATGATAACTAGAGTAGATTCAACCTGATATTTTTCAAGGAAACATTTTTCATATCCCCAGATACCCCAGATATGGTGGGATTGATTTCTTCTTTTTTTTTAAGTTGCTGTGCATGTTAAATAATTAGTGGAAAGTAAGTACTTACTCATGATACTAAGTCTTTGGTGGCAAATCCGGTTTCAGGTAAAAGCAACCTTTTTCAGAGGGGGAGGAGGATCTTTGCCCAGGAGCTTGCAGGGCTTGTAGATAGGGCTTTAAACTACATGTGAAGGCAGAGGGGGATAACATTAGACTAACCTCTAAAAAGCCGTGGGAGGACAGGTGTCTGGGGTCAGGTGTCAGGGAAGATACTTCTCTAAAACACCTTATGGGTAAGAAAGGGTCCACTAGAAAGGTGATGCAACCAGCAGCCCAGCTGAAGTAAACTGACTGGTGTGATCTATCTAGACTTCTGTAAAGCCTTTCACACGGTCCCCCACAACATCCTTCTCTCTAAATTTGAGAGATATGGATTTGACGGGTGGATGGTATGGTGGATAAGAAACTGGGCAGATGATTGTATTCAAAAAGTAGTGATCAATGCCTAAAAGTCCAGATGGAGATCTGTCACAAGTGGTGTCCCTCAGGGATCTTTACTGGGACAGGTGCTGTTTAATATCTTCATCAATGACATTGACAGTGAGATTGAGTGCACCATAAGCAAGTCTGCAGATGACACCAAGCTGAGTGGTGCAGTTGCCACACCTGAAGGACAAGATGTCATCCAGAGGGACCTGGACAGAATGGAGAAGGGGGCCTGTGAAAATCTTATGAGGTTCAACAAGGCCAAGTGCAAGGTCCTACACCTAAGTTGGTGCGATTCCCATTTTCAATACATAATGGGGGATGAAGTGACTGAGAGCTGCTCTGCAGAGAAGGACTTGGGGGTGCTGGTCAATGAGAAGCTCAACATGAGCCGGCAATGTGTGCTCACAGCCCAGAAGGTCAATCGTATCCTGGGCTGCATCACAAGAAGTGTGGCCAGCAGGTCGAGAGAGATGATTCTGTCCCTCTATTCCCCTCTTGTGAGACCTCATCTAGAGTACTGTGTCCAGTTTTGGAATCCTCAGCACAAGAAGGATATGGAGGTGTTCTAACAGTTCCAGAAGAGGGCTACAAAGATGATCTGAGATCTGGGGCACCTCTCCAATGAGAACAGGCTGAAAGAATTGGGACTGTTCAACCTGGTGAAGAGAAGGCTCAGAGGAGATCTTATAGCGACCTTCCGATACCTGAAAGTAGCCTACAGGAAAGCTGGAGAGGGACTATTCATAAATGCTTATGGTAATAGGGTGATGGGGAACAGGTATAAACTGGAGAGGGGCAGATTTAGGCTTAATATAAGAAAGAATTTCTTCAACGTGAGAGTGGTGAGGAGCTGGAAGAGTTTGCCAAGAGAAGCTGTGGATGCCCCATCCCTGAAGTGTTCAAGGCCAGGTTGTCTGGGGCCTTGGGTAACCTGATCTACTGGGATGTCCTCGCCCATGGCAGGGGGGTTGGAATTGGGTGATCTTCCCCTAACTATTCTATGATTCTATGAAAATTTGAATAAAGTGACTTTGACCAGGGCAATATTGTGATAGAGATTAGTAAACTGTGAAGATAACCTAGACCTGGATACATACTTTTTGTACAACCTTGGCCATAATAATTTGGTATCTTTTTTCCCTCTGTTACTTCAGTTTATGAGTACTAATATTGTTTCTTTCATGCATCAGGATCAAACCACTTTAGGTAGTAGTAGAGCGTATGGGCTATATCCTTAGCTAAGGAAAATAAGGGATGTACCACTGCCAATTTTTGCCAAATGAACATCTGTTTCATGCAGTAGAAAATATTTATCTATAGAATAAATGTTTTCTCTGTCACTTGTAAATGTATTAATGTTTTTTTCTACACTAGCTCTGTCTTACTCTTAACCATGATACATAAACAATACTTCTAAATCCATTTTAACATGTTTTCAAAAATAATTTTTATTACTTCAAGAAATTCAGATTTTCTGAATTCAGGAATAGGCTTATTGTAATAAATAATAAAAAAGGATGAATTTAGGCCAACTGATCATCATTCAGTGGTCAAAGGGAAAGATTCTTATTTATGCAATAGCATTTCTAACAGGACTATCGGTAACTTGTTTTAATATTACATGACTAGAACTACAGCAGTTGTGTGACCACAAGTAAAAGAATTGTATTTATTCTGTCTTTTATACAGAATTAGCTGCAATAAAAGATTATGTACATACCCTTTCATGGCAAGAATAGCCAATAAATTACCAAGTGCAGGAGTCTATCATCTGGATACAGAATGCAGCATTCATTTTTGTCCACAGTCTGTCAACTTCTAGTCTGACAGAGAGAACTGAACAGTATTTTTCTCAAAAAACTTTATTCCTTTGAATGAAATACTGGGCAAAATGTTATGGGGAAGATTTGTTCGTAGAGAACGAAGAGAACCCCATAAAATGGACTACTCAAAGGCATTATTTTCAACCAGAAGCTATTCTAGGAGAAGATTTCTATTGAAAGCTAAAATGGTACTCTGGTTATTACAATAGACATTTTCTTCAGTATATAAAAAGAGCTTAAAAGACGTCTTTTAAAATACTCATCTTTGACAAAGAAATGAATGTCTAGTGTTAAACAGACCTGTACTTTCCTCCATGTTGTAGACAGAAATGGTAAATATATGCAATTATCTTTGTATTGCAAGCACAGGTTCAGCATATGTGAAGAACTACATAGTAGAAAAACGATACAGCACTTACATTGGTACAGGAATGACAGGAATGTTAAGGAGACTGATAGGATCCAGTCCTCAGCTGATGTAACCTGACAGAACTCCATTGAAATAAATGGAGCTATTATGATTCACACCAGCAGAGGAGCTGGTCAATAAGTGCATGGTTTTGAGACTTGAGCTCTTCTAAGATTAGGTAATTGTTGAATGTTCTGGATATTTTCTTTTTTTCTTCAGGAATACATATTTATTTATATTGTCTGTGGCACAATTGGCATCTTATAATATGAAAAAAAACCCAGAACAAAGTCTTAAAGCTTTCTAGTCTGTCAGTCCTTGAGTCCTTTTCACAGAATCACAGAATCACAGAATCACAGAATAACCAGGTTGGGAGAGACCCACTGGATCGTCGAGTCCAACCATTCCCACCAATTCCTAAATCATGCTCCTAAGCACCTCATCCACCCTAACCTTAAACACCTCCAGAGACGGTGACTCAACCACCTCCCTTGGCAGACCATTCCAATGCCTAACCACCCTCTCTGTGAAGAACTTTTTCCTAATCTCAAGCCTAAATCTCCCTTGGCGGAGCTTGAGGCCATTCCCTCTCGTCCTGTCCCCTGTCACTTGGGAGAAGAGGCCAGCTCCCTCCTCTCCACAACCTCCCTTCAGGTAGTTGTAGAGAGGCAAAACTCTCAGCACTCAGATTTCAGGGAGTTTTCATCCTTAGTGCAAGCCCACTCTGTGAAAACGAGCAATGTGATGTGTGTGCAAATCTGCTGAAGCTAGTCACTCCTTCTAGTGGTCTGGACTAGATTCACAGTTTCACTTTCATGATCTAGAAGTAAAATAGTGTACTGAAATCTATTTAATATCCTATCGCATGCTGACATGGTAGGTGTGCTTTTAGCAACCCACTCTACATCAACAGCACTGATTCATCAAGGTGTCTTAACTGTATGTATTTTTTAAGTATTCTTGTGCCTCAGTTGGATGTATTGTAGTTTCTTTTGATCTTGCCTCTTCTCTTTTAAAAAAAAAATCTGCCAAAATGTACCTGGGGCGAAAAGTTTTCACACAGAACCTTATCAATGACAGCTATCAATGATGTGATATAATGGCTCTGTAAGCCTATGTTGTCTCAGTTGACCATATTTCAATGATTATTGACCCATGTAAGGCTGTATAGGGACATATTTAGAAGAAAAGGTCTACATGTGTTCTTTACATACTAGACACTTCTAAAATTCACAGAGTTGCAAAGAATCAAAGTTGTTGAAAACATGAGTAACTCAGATTTTGAACTCATCATCATGGGTGATGAACAGTTCTGGTTAAGCTTTTGTGCCTCTGGATGTCATTGTTGTTTTGCAATAATATAAGCATTGTTATATGACAAAGCAATAAATGAAATAGGTATAACCTCCACCATCTTATTTGTTAAAAAGTGCAAGGGTGAATACATTGGCAGTCTGAGACATACTATTATTTCAGTGTAAGAGATGAACAGCTGAATAAAGCTTACTTAATTTTATTATTAGGTAAAAAGGAAAAAAAATCCCACCTTTGTACAGCTCTTCCTAGATGAATATCTGCTTCTCTGGTATCCCAAAACGCATTTCTTTGGAAGGGCTTAAAACTGAACAGGAGCCTTCATCTCCCTAATGTGACCACATCAGATTGTGTCAAGGATAAATACTGATTTATTTGAGTCATATGCAATGGTGAAATGTGTGAAGAGGAGGTGGCATATGTCAAGGATCTTTGGTGCTCATAGCTGCTCAGCAGTGGTATTGGTTTTTCCCATGTAAATCTCTTATGTATTTGTTACAAAACTGGAAGCAAAAAGAAGGAAGGGAAAAATCACACTTTTCTTCTTTTATAGTCTCTTGGACAATCAACAGTTCTATGTTCTGGAAATATGTTTATAAAATTGATGGAGATTTAGTGATTAGGATGGATATTTTCAGAATCATAAATTGCTGTAGTTACCTCAATTATTTACAATAAAATGAGATATCTGTCTGCATTGTGTGCAGAAAGTGGAAACAGACCATTTCCTTGAAAAAAACAGAACATATTTTATATTTCAGAATCTTGAATTTCCTTTGACATAACCTGAATAGGAAATTTTGCCTGAGGGAGGTCTAGGACTTGGTGATCAGGAAACACAGTGGTATCCTCTGTTTTTGAAGTCGGTAGCTACTGACTTCAGTTTAGACAGGATTTCTTTGCAAATGGGGATCCCAGTCACAGTCAGCGCCTTGCTGACTTCCATGAGCAATGAATTAAGGAAGTTAAGATACTTCAGAAGTAGATTCATGTGCTCTACTCTTTGCTATTAGTCCTCAGCTAGTGTAGAGCCAGTGTATGAAAACATTCATATACTGTTGCTCTTAGACTGTATGTTCTTTTTCCCAGAAGCAGGATGCTAATGTCACATTGCACTGTGTGGGTGGGCTTTCATTTTCTCTATTTGAAGCCTGCAGACAAATATCTTACAAATTTCTTTTATGGTTTCAAACTGCTACCATTACAAGCCTGATTAATAAGGCTTTATGAGCTAATTAATATGCCTTTATCTTTGTGAGCTTTTATCTTTATGTGCCTGATTGCTACAGTAATTCTGTAACATTACAGGAAGCTATTTATTTTTTAATTAGCAGTATCATCATGACCTTTTACCACATGGATAAGTCAAGGCTCTGGCCTGCCAGGTACACAGAGGGTAGCTCAGACAGGCTGATGAGAAAGTGTGATGATCTCTGTTTCTTGCTGTGTATGCAACAGTTTGTTCTTTGAAACACAACTGGTGATGGAATTCTCAGACACTGGAAAGATGAATAAAATGGCAATTTCTAAAGTAGGAGAATGTGCTTACTGGGGAGCAAGTGTTTGTGTGCCTGTGCCAGTGATGGTGCCTGTGGCTGGACATCCTGGTCACCTAGTGACATTTCCAGTCACAGAATCACAGAATCACAGAATAACCAGGTTGGAAGAGACCCACTGGATCGTCAAGTCCAACCATTCCCACCAATCCCTAAATCATGCTCCTAAGCACCTCATCTACCCTAACCTTAAACACCTCCACTCAACCACCTCCCTTGGCAGACTGTTCCAATGCCTAACCACCCTCTCCATGAAGAACTTTTTCCTAATCTCAAGCCTAAATCTCCCCTGGCGGAGCTTGAGGCCATTCCCTCTCATCCTGTCCCCTGTCACTTGGGAGAAGAGGCCAGCACCCTCCTCTCCACAACCTCCATTCAGGTAGTTGTAGAGAGTAATAAGGTCTCCCTTCATCCTCCTCTTCTCCAGTCCTTCCAGTTACTCTGCCCAAGGTCCTCTGCAGGGTGTGTTTTGGGAGTTTACATCACTGGGCTGGTGCAGATCTCCATCTGTGTTCTGTAGTTCCACTACACCTTGTATCTGCACTAACTCACTGGCCAAAACACTTGAAACACCAAGTGCAAAGGAACAAGAGACAAATATTTATATTACTGCAGTATATGAGGCTTCAGTGGAATACAGGTAAAGCTCACCTCTTGGTGAATCAACCTATAATGGGAACCTCTTTCTCTTCTTAAAACTTAAAGCCTCAACAGTTAGAAAAAGAGAGATCTTAGAGCCACAAAAGAATAATGGTTCTGTTTTGTTTTGACTGTGACTTCAGCATTTGTTTGCATTCAAATGTGTTCAAAGAAACTTACAGGGGGAATTATTTAGAAGTATTTATTTTCTGATATTGAAACTGTCTGGCTTTCTTTGAAATGACTGGACCTCATCAATAATAAGATGCCACCACAAACATTTAGACTTTAAGAAAATGTGTTATTTTGATGACACAAGAATCTCTAGTAAAGAAACTTAGACACTGCATTCATTTTGGAAGGCTATTGGAGAAATGGGGAAAATGGAACCAAAATCTCCTAAGTTTCAGTCCAAACTCTTAATTTCTGACAAAGATATATACCATTTAAACATTTTTCTTCCCCTCTCAGTTCAATAGTTCAGCCCTGCATGGCTGATGTTTTTCATGACGTTTTGCTTCATCCATACAAATTTGAAAGACTGCTTCTTTCCAGGCTGCAGTTCAGAGAGTGATTCTTTGGAAAATATTTAGCTTATATTGGTAACTTATATGATTTAAAACACAAGAATATTAATTTGGAATAATAAATATTACAATTATACTACTTATCTAAGTAAAACATGTCTACTAGAGTTTCAAAGTTATAGATAAATGTCTTTAAAAAATCAGATTTTTTTTCACAAGCAGTTTTCATTTGAGTTTTCGAAAGAGCATAGAGTTTGATTTCTTTTAGAATTAGAACTGATCAGAACTCCTTCCAGTAATGTTAAAATAACAAGTTCTGGACTATTACACAAAGGGATTAAAACTGTAGATTGTCTAGGGGAAAACATTCATAAAAGGATGGAAATGAATTTATGTGGTATTTGTGTGACTATCATACATGCTTTCAAAGGATTTCTGTTGTAATTCAAGATTAGTTGAGTATAAGTTAATAGACTCTTAAAGTATTACCCAAAGCTTATTATGATAAACTATAGGAGCTGCTTTTTAAATTTCTTTTAATAATATCAACTACAAGGTCCCTGAAGACATGGTATTTCTAGGCTTAGTATTTCTTCATCAAATATTAAAATAGGTCAAGCAATTTTGTTTCAGTTCTTTTTCTGCTTGTTCTACTGTTGTAGCGTGCATACTAAGTACAATGTATATAGGTTTACCAACTGTTGAGTTCCTTGCTTCATTTCATTATGTTGTTTATTCTGTAATTTATAGTGCTAGTGGAATAACTACAATTACATGCTGAGGAAACTTGGTATTTACTAATTCCATAAGGTTAAGGCCATCTTCCATAGCAATGCAAGAATAAATTAATTGATCAGAATTCAATGTTGCAGATACAGGTAAGCTGTAATAAGAAGACTGGCATAAGAACAGATGACTCAACAAGTTCATAGTTCCATGATTAAACTACCAATAGCTTATAATATGAATAACAGAATAACTCTGTGGATCGAACTGTGTGTTTCCTTGGACATATTTGCAATTATCAGTTAGAGTTTGGCTCAATTAAGGGCTTCCAAATTTTGTTCTTCAGAACTAATAGTCAAAGACAACCCCCAAAATGCAAATCCTTCTTCCTTACTCTCCAGCTGAACAGTTTTCCACACCTCTTATTTTGTTTCTGAGCAGGAACAGCTATGTAACAATTTCAAGCTTCATCCCACCAATCTGACATTAAGTTCTGCACAAAGCTTCACGAACACTAGGCAGGAATGGACAGAACAGGGCCATGTAAACACGGTAAACTATCAATTATAAAGTCACTTTGGGTGATTTATAATGGAGCATGACCCTTCAGAGCTACTTTATTTAAAAACTGAAAGTAGAAAGTGGAGCACAGAAATTACAAGTTTAATTGTGATATTTATAATAAAATTAAAATTTTTGAGGTTGGGAAAACAAAGATGCACATGTCATTTACATAATAGCTGGCATGTAAAGCAGATTCTTAGAGCATAAATTGAAGTGAAAGACATGAAAATGCGTGACTATAGGCTTATAACTAATCAATAAGATTGCTGAATTTTCATAACTTGTGTTATGTAGTAGCAAAACACTATTGTCACTGACTTCATTAAAAGCAAGATCTGGCAGCTGAAGTGCTGCTGGGCAGTACATAAGGTTAAAGAAGCATTTGGCATGCTTAGTTTTGATTTTAAGCAGTTTAGTATTCAGCAACTCAGAAGGCTGACTTTTTTTGCTTGAAAAATGTAGTGAGGCTTATATAGAGCTATGTCCTTAATCCAGGAGCAGGATACATGAAAGAGTATGTCAAATGTAGTTTGGAGTCTGCAGACTAAAATTATCCCCAAGTCTTTCATTTGATTTTGATGCCAGAGACGATCTTTTCTCTGATATCCATGCCAACAACTGTCAAGTCCTAGTCAAGTATCATGCACTTTAGTGTGCCTCTTGACAATACTAATGTATCATTATATTGGTTTACATTTCTTCTGTGTAAGTGATTCTGTCTTATTCAATTTTAAAAAGCATTATGATTTCAAAGATGCCTTGTTGCTAATGATTGATATATTTCAAGATGAGCTGCTAGCTGTTCTGATCGGGGATTCTTAGGGTATCATGTTGAGCAAACCTAGGCTTGTTGTTTCTTGTAGCTTGCTTAGGGATAAACATCATGATTATCCTTTTGTCATTCAGATTAGTCTCAGATTTATTTCCACTACAAGCACTGCAAAACCCAAGACAAAATGTCTTATTTTTTGAGTGGTGGCTGTGAGCAGGAGAATAAAACAGTCATTTCTTAGGAAAGGACTTGATTCAACATCCATGCAAGTTACTGCTATGCGTCATTTGACTTGCAGAATTTTTGATCCTGATGTAAACATTCAGACTCAAAGAACTAACAATTTCTAGAACTCTCTATCTTTTTACTACCTCCTTGAAATCTTTTTACTACCTCCTTGTCATATTTTAGTTGCAAACTGGGTCCATGATTACATATCAAGAGCTTTTGTGAAAGGATTATAGTTTCTCAGATATGTGAAGTATTCTTCAAATTTCTGGTGGCTCTGAAATAATTAATGATTGTAAGATAGAAAAGTAATTAACCTAATGCTAATAACTGCAACTTCATTTTAAAATCAAATTTTAAATATTAGAAATTTGCAAAACTACTTATGCAAATGAAATTGCCCCATCTCACTGGCTATAATAATCCTGCTCAGTTATGGTACTGCTAAGACATACTTATCAAGTTTAAATAAATGTGCGTAATTCTTCAAAGGCTTTGTGTAATTGCTCCTGGATTTGCCATCAGCTGTACTTGTCTTTGTGATTATATCTGTACTTGGTATGTTTTCATGTTGTAATTGTATGGTAGTTGTTTCTGATTGCATCTATGAGATTTTTATGCAGTAATTTTGAATGGCAATTGTCTGATTGCACCTTTGCTGGAAATGTTAGTAGTACTTTTTCCCAGAATGTGCTTGCTAACAAGCAATTCTCAGACCAATACATACTGGACTGAAAATTATTTAAGTAAAATGAAAGGGCATCTCTACAAAGATAACACATTGCAAATTATAAAAGTGAGTACTTCAGTTTTTTATTTAATGGTCAGCATAATCTGCACATAAAAAGTGCTTCAACATAAGGTTTACATAATGATTAAGCTCAAAGAATGGGTGCTGTGAGTATAATAGCATTTTATATCACATTTATTCTCCATTAATTAGTTCTGTAACACCATGTCACATTTCGGTGTGTTAATAGCCTCATAACTGATATATGCAAGGCTGAGCTTCTTGCCAAGATTTGCCATAGACAGGTGGACTACAAGAGGGAAGATTTTCAAGCCTTTTTGGAGGATTTTTTACTTTTTCTTATTAGACAGGTTTTACATATGCATATTATGTAGCCTCACCACTTAATGAAAAATGACATTATCTATGTGGCAAAATAATGATAACAAAACAGTTAGGACTCCACATCAAACTGATCAGACTGGCCTAAATCACATCTCCCTATCATTCTCAGCTCCTTCTAATACCAGCAGTTTCCCTATATTTGTAAAGACAGACCTCAGTTTTCTCTGTAACAAAGAAATATTTTGTCGCAAACTCTGCTTTTGGTAGCAAAAACGGTACAGTGTAAACATAGACTTTAGGTGTTTCTGGTGAGGATTTGATACTTCTGTAAAATGGGGGAGATCACTTTGTAAGTAAAGGACTGAAAACTTGTGATCCACAGAGTTTGTCTCTAAACTGTCAGATTCATCCTGAAAAGCTTTCCTGCTGCTCCTCTCTTGGGAATGCCTTTTATGTTTGGATATATTGCTTAGAGAAAATATATTGCATGGATTTTTGTATCAACACACTGCAGCTAAATCAAAGAATTAGCGCAAAGTTCTGACCATTCTGTAAAGGGGGCAGAGACGTATCCCCCACGAGGGGACTGTAAGAAATCAGGGGTTTTGTCATGAGCTGTGGAGACCCTTGGCTTGTTCTAGGCAAGCTGGGGAGACAGGGAGAAGGGATGTAAGTGGGTCAGTGGGTGCCCTTGCTATTGTATGTTTAACTCCTTCCACTCCCTGGTCTGTGCAGGAATGAAGTGTTGAACCCAGTGCTACCGTAGATATAAATACTCCTGCATCTTCCAGCCTTGTCAAGGCAAGAGGCCTGATTTCCCTGTCAGTTTTCCAGTACAGATAATTGCTCATATTGCCTGGACATAATGTCTGCACAGGCTACAGTAAAGAGAGTTTTCATTCTGGGGCTGATGAAAGAAAAGACTGTGAGCAATACCAAGAAAGTGGATTCTTAATGGATTTTTATGTTCTAAACTCAAACTAGAAATTTATCCCCATAAAAAAATGATCTTTGTTGAATAAAAAAGAACATTTTGGAAGCATGAAAAATACTTCAAAAATTGATCAACAGTCCTACAATTGTTTTAGATCAAACTCAGGTGCTTTGCTTGAAAAGCAGAAAAATATTCAAGGATGCTTTTCATAAAGTGCAAGTGCTCAATCCCCAGATGTAGAAAATCAGGCAGGGGAGGGAAGAGACTGGCACGGCTGAGTAGAGACCTTTTGGTTAAACTAAAGAAGAAGAGGGCACTGCACAGGCAGTGCAAGCAGGGATGGGTAACCTGGAACGTGTACAGGGACGCTGCATGGTTGTGTAGAGATGAGGTCGGGAAGGCCAAGGCACAGCTGGAGCTGAACTTGGCAAGGGAGGTAAAGACTAACAAGAAGGGCTTCTACAGGTATGTCATTCAAAAGACAAAAGTCAAAGTGAACATACTGCCACTGATGGCTGGGAATGGTGATCTTGTATCAACAGATGAGAAGGCTAAGGTACTTAACAAGTTTTTTGCCTCAGTCTTCACTGGTAACTGCTCTCCTCATCCCTCCTGGGTCATGGGACAGCAAGATGGTGATCAGGGAGGTAAACTCCCTCCCACCGGAGAGGAGGATCAGGTTCATGACCATCTGAGGAATTTGAATATATATAAGTCTACAGGATGTGATGAGATGCATCCCAGAGTCCTGAAAGAATTGGCCGATGTGGTTGCCAAGCCATTCTCCATGATATTTGAAAAGTCATGGCAATCAGGAGAAGTCACTGGTCGCTGGAAGAAGGGTAACATTGTCCCCATTTTTAAAAACGGTAGAAAAGACAACCCTGAGAACTACTGACCTGCCAGCCTCACCTCTGTGCCTAGGAAGATCATAGAACAGATCCTCCTAGAGGCTGTGCTACAGCACATGGAGGACATGGAAGTGATTAATGGCAACCAGCACGGCTTCACCAGGGGCAAATCCTGTATGACCAACTTTGTTGCTTTCTATGATGGAGTAACCAGAGCAGTGCACACAGGAAAACTGACGGGTGTGATCTATGTAGGCTACTGTAAAGCTTTTGACATGGTCCCACAACATCCTTCTCTCTAAATTAGAGAGATATTGATTTAATGGATAGACGGTTTGTGGGATAAGGAAATGATTGGATGATCATATTCAGAGAGTAGTCATCAATGACTCGAGGTCCAGATGGAGATCAGTGACAAGTGGTGTCCCTTGGGGATCTTAACTGGGACAGGTGCTGTTTAATATCTTCATCAATGACACTGACACCAAGATGAGTGGTACCATTGCCACACCAGACGGATGGGATGTCATCCAGAGGGACCTGGACAGACTGGAGAAGGGGGCCTGTGAGAATCTCATGAGGTTCAAGAAGGCCATGTGCAAGGTCCTACACCTAAGTCGGCGCAATTCCCATTTTCAATACACAATGAGGGATGAAGTGATTGAGAGCTGCCCTGCAGAGAAGGACTTGGGGGTGCTGGTTGATGAGAAGCTCAACATGAGCTGGCAGTGTGTGCTCACAGCCCAGAAGGCCGACCGTATCCTGGGCTGCATCACAAGAAGTGTGGTCAGCAGGTCGAGGGAGATGATTCTGCCCCTCTATTCCTCTCTTGTGAGACCTCATCTAGAGTACTGTGTCCAGTTTTGGGATCCTCAGTGTAAGAAGGTTATGGAGCTGATGGAACAGTTCCAGAAGAGGGCTACAAAGATGATCCGAGGGCTGGAGCACCTTCCATAAGAGGACAGGCTAAGAGAATTGGGCTTGTTCAGCCTGGAGAAGAGCAGACTCAGAGGAGACCTTATAACAACCTTCCAGTACCTGAAAGGAGCCTACGGAAAGCTGGAGAAGGACTATTCATAAATGTTTATGGTGATAGGACAATGGGGAATGAGTATAAACTGGAGAGGGGCAGATTTAGACTAGACATTTTGAAGAATTTCTTCACTATGAGTGTGGTGAGGCACTGGAACAGGTTGCCAAAGGAAGTTGTCCCATCCCTGGAGGTGTTGGATGGGGCTTTGAGTGACCTGATCTAGTGGAATGTACCTGCCCATGGCATGGGGGTCTGAACTAGATGATCTTTAAGGTCCCTTCCAGCCCTAACTATTCTATGACTTTACAAAATTACTTTCTTATATTCAGTTGTTTATTTTCAGATTTTAAACACCTTTCAATGAACTTTTTTCTTTAGGTTAAGTAATTATGTAATAAATCCATTCCAAATGAAGAACTGAATACTGTCAATGCCATAAAATACTGCTAAGCATATTTCTGAAATAAACTGTTTTCTTTCAGAGATGATGGAATAATTATATTTGAATGCTTTCGATCTCTGTCACACTTCTTATATTCCTGAACACTGCCTGATCTTGTTCAACAGTAAAATATCTTCCTGAAACTCTGCTTTGTGGAGCATTGACTGTGAACTGGAAAAAAAAAATTACCTGGATCTATCCAAGATCTTTTCATTCACTGGATATCTGTAGTTTATTGTATTCAACCAACACCATCATTTTTCTTGTAAGGTATTAAGATCATGGAGAGCACAGTGATAACAGCCATAAATCATGGAGACAGTTCCCAAATGAAGAGTGCTTAACTTAATCATCCAGTACTGACCAGAGTAAATGTCACTAGCTGATAGGAGAAAAGGTGCATCTTATTTCCTCAGTCATTAACATGTATAAGAGAAACGAAGTTTTCTCATGGTGAAATTGCAGGATCATTTTCTTGAATTTTGGATAACTTTTCATTGTTATGCATTTGTAAAATAAATTGTGGTTAAACTGTCCTTTAGCTGTTGAAGCTTACAGATGCTAAACTCAGAAAATCTCACTGCAATAACCCAGATTGCACCTCCGCATAACAAACTATTCTCTGCTCTATGACTTCAGCATGTCTTTCTCAATCTTTATTTAATGACTTCAAGTGACAAGGAACCTACCATAACCCTTGGTAAATTATGGTAATTACCTTGAGGTTATTTACCATCAGCTAAAAATAAGCACCTTATTTTCTCTTGAATTTGCCCAGCCTCAGTCTCCATTTGGTCATGTTACTCCTTCATCTGTTAGATCAAAGATTCCTCTGTAGTTTTACCCATCATTTTCCTATCTATGCCATAAATAGTTTTATTCAATACTATTTGTTTAAAAGTAGAAATTCTACAATAACCAGAACCTGTAGCTGCTACCTGCAGCTCTTGTGATATTACCCTGTTAAAACAGTATATTCTAAATTTTGTTCTTTATATAATTTTACTGCTAATTCATAATAAAAATTTCTGTCTCCCTGCATTGCTCCATAAGTATAGCAGTCATTGTATAATTTATATAGAGTACTGCAAATTTTAATTGAATTGTTTCCCTTCTCTCATCTGAATAAACATGTTATAAACATTCTGCAAAATAAAAGGATTTTTTCCTGTTAGGTGTTCCTTCAAATTAGCAATGTATTTTTCAAATGTGGACACTCAAAAAAAAGTTGATATTCAGTCATGACATTTAAAGACATAACATCTGTTTTATTAAATCAACTATAAATGTTGCTTCTTAATCCTCTTCTTATACAATGCAGAAATGGCTAAATGGACACTCAGATCTGCAGCCTGGGAAGCTCTTCTGTGTCGCACTGGTCCTAAAAGGAATCTGTGTAGGGTTTAAGGTTGACATCACTAAGCATCATCTGGCCTGTGACTTTTCAGAAAAATCTAATTCCTAGCCTTCTCTGATAAAGCTCTTCTTTGTACAACACATTTATATTATTAGTCTTTCCCTGTACACAGTGTTAGTTCCAAATATTTCAGACATAAGTCTCAGGTGGTGAAAATGCGAAACTCCATATTGGTTTGTGACAAAAGGTTTGTTATTTCTTTGAACAAATAGCTCCATATTGGATTGTGACAAGAAGTTTGTTATTTCTTTGAAGAAATAGCTTTTTTTATTGGTTCAGCAATAGAGGTTTTACTCCAAAGTGACTGTTGGTGTGAACAAGTAATATGTGTGTACTTACTAATGTCAGCAGACAGAGGTACTCATAAATGCTGTATACCTATATATCGATCAATTTGTAATTTTCTCTTTGTAAACCCAAGCAAACAGACATAGAAATAATAAACACTTGATGAAATCAAAGTTAATTTTGACAAATAATTTTGTTTGCTTGTCTTTGCTTGTGTACATTTTCTGCTATACTATTAAAACTTAGTACGCCAGCATTTTGATGTGCTAGAAGGCTGCACTGCCATTCAGCAAGATCTGGACAGGCTAGAGAGCTGGGTGGAGAGGAACCTAACTAAGTTCAATAGAGGCAAGTGAAAGCTTCTGCACCTTGTGTGGAATAACCCCACTCACTAGCATAGGGTGCAGGTTAGGGTTTCAGCTGCTGGAAAGCAGCTCTGTGGAGAAGGACCTGGGAGTCCTGGTGGGTAACATGGTAACCATGAGCCAGCAATGTGCCCACATGTCTTAGAAGACAAGTGGTGTCCTGGGGTGCACTAAGAACAGTGTGGCCAGCTGGTAGAGGTGTCTTTAGCAGGAAGGTTGGACTGGACGATCACCAGAGATCCCTTCCACCTCTTACCATTCTATGATTGTGTGATTGTGTGATTTTACTGACTTACATTTCATCTGTAAGTGACAGATGTTTACAGCTACTTACTACTGCATTTTTGATGGAAGTATTTTTAACAGAAGGAAACTGGCAACTTTCATATTTACAGGGAACATTCTTCTTTAAATATCTGATTCTTTTTTTATATTTAAGCACTGCCTTCCACTTCTATTAAATCTTATGAACACAATGACATAGGAAAGACTTAGGCACTGGGTCTGAAGGTTTAAATACTCAATACTGGAAACAATTAGTTTGATTAGTTTCAATTGTATTTGGTTAAGTAGGCATCACCCAGTTAAGACATTCAAGTTGATGAAATAAGACTCAGATAATCACCAAAACCTTGTTTGCAATCTTTTTGTGGTATAGTAGCACTGTATAGTAAAGACTTTTAATGTTTTATAACTTTTCACTTAAATTTATTCTGCCAAAAAAATCCTGTTTGAGAAAGACTACTAACTGTATTATGACTCAGTAGCTTTGGAGGTTCTTTCTGCTTGTTCCTCTATGCAGTTTCTCATGGGCATTCTAACTAATGATGTAATTTTTTACAGGGTAATCGGGTTCCATTGACTTTTTTCTTTAAGGCAGAAACACAGCTTAAAAGCAGAGGCAGGGCCAGCTGTAGTGCGTGGGCAGGTGTTTTCCTGGGTAACATCCAGCGGCTGAGACATTAGTGTGAGGTGGACATCAGCCACCCCTCTGCTCTTGTAAACTGTTCCCAGGAGAGCTTTGCTATAAGCCTGTTCCATTTAGGGAATTTTGGTAGTGAGCATTCTGAATTATTTGTCTTGCTAGAGCATCTCAAGGCTCTCAATACAGTCCTGGACCCACTAGGAATTTTCAAGACTGTATATAAACAAGCTCTGGCTGCAAAGAATAACAAAGTCTAGGCTCATTCCATAAATTCTGTACATGAAATATATTTTCACCAAGCACTCATATCTGTGAGAAAAAACCCAATAAACTAGTTTATTGGTGAGGAGCACTAATTTTAGAATTACCTTTTTTTTGTTTCTATATTTAGGAACAGATTTTCCCCCTTTGCATGGCCGGTAGAACTAGAAAAAGAAGTAGATTTTGAAAAAACGCTCCAAAACCAACACTACAAAATAAGTTTCGGGTTTATTAATTTAATTTTTTTCTCAAGAATGTACTTTATTTACTCTGTAGTTTAATAACTTTGAGAAATTATGGACTGCCTTTTCTGTTTCATCATTCATCAGGTCAGTGGAAGAGAATTCACAAATTAATTTTTTGATAGATTATAATATTTAAAAGTTTGATTTTTGGTATTGTTCTTACATGTCTTGAATTCAGATATGTGAAGTTGAATAAGCCTGCTACTCAGCACATTTTGTTAAATGGTTGATGCCATTTTATTCACATAATATTGTGAAAAATTCTTTTCCCCTTAGAGACTACTAATTCAGTTCTAACACCGCTTGTATTTCTTGAAATAATGATTGGCTATTCATATTTTACAGCTACTGTTTTTCTGTTCCTCTGCTTTTTTCCTAAAAACTGTGTAACTGTGGATGACAAAGGTAAAGGCAGGCAAGAGTCAAAAGATGTCACCAGCCCAAGTTAAATCTACTTATTCAGTGGCCAGAATTCCCCAATAAACCTGTGAAAAGGAATTTCACTGCAGGCCATATATGTTAGCAAATGGTGTGCAAGTGAACCATGAACAGGTGAGCAGTCAACACCAGATGTGCTATTTAAATGGATTAGATAGGCCAGTTAACTATTATTTGGAGTCATTGCAATTCAGTTAATTGGATCTGTTCTTTTGGCAGTGATCCCAACAAGCTGACATTTAATTGCCCAGAATGCCTCTGGTAGATAAATGATTTCAGACCAAATATAATATACTTCTAATCTATTTTGTGGTTCCCTTAAGCATAAACCATCCTTACTCTTTTTTGAAGGCATGAATAACAGTAAGGACTGGATTTACTGCTTTTCTCCAACTTGTGGAGTACTCTAGAACTACCTGGAAGAGAGAATGAAGAGTTAGACAGCTTGTAAGGAAGGATGTGCCAGTACTTGGTTGAAATTATAATCCAGGCTCTTCTACAGTAAGTCTTGCCTGAATAGAAAAGTCTCAGAAGACCTAATCAAAGATCTCAGGTTTTCTAGTTCTCCATAGTCTAGAATTTCCTCAAACTTCTGGATTCTGTGAAGCTCGGTATCATGATGAATTGGAAAGATACAGACTTCCCACATTTCACAGGAGACTAGAGTCCAGTAAAAAGGAAAGAATTAAACATTCATGGCTAAGAGACTTGAAACAGGGAAAGCAATGCACAGTTTAAACTTATGCTTTCTGAACTGTAAATGTATTTAACACTGGAGAAGTTAAAAAAATCCAACAGCTCAAAACACTTCAAGCCTGGACCCATCTCTGGAGTCCCCTGCAGATGTCTTGAGACCATTAACCAGTGTCTGTGCAGGAGTTGTGTCAATTCCCTGATGCTTGTAGCTCATGTCATTGGGCTATGGGAGCTATAAGAGGTCAAATGAGACTCAGAATACATACAAGGAGAAAGACATCAGTGGAGCATGGAGGTTCATGTGTTGTTTTGCTGCCTTCCGAGAAAAGGGAATTTTGAGTTTTGGTGCCAATTTTCACCATTGTATCTGTGTTTTACCTTCTGCTAGCAATACTGGCAGACCACAAGGCCTTGTGAAGAAGCAATCTGCATCTGTCCTCTCTGAGTGAAATGGACTAATTACTTGCTACACCTGCATGCTAATGGCTGGAGTTATTTAGGTTGTTGTTTGCCAAAATATCCCTTGTTACAGGCTTGTATGGCCGAGGAAGAAAATATATCAGTGTCTTCATTCATGTAAGACACCTCTAATCACCTGACTGCTATGCAAAAGACACATGAAGCTTTTAAAAAAGTAGTTATTGTATCACTAAACCCACTTACAAAAAAAAGTCTTGCTTGAATGAGCAGTGTTGGTATTTTCCATGTGACCTGTTTTTGAAGCCTTTAGTCTTCATTTACCTAACTGAAGGAGTCTTGAAAATTAGCTGACACATCACCCACAACATTTCTGTCAGAGAAATAGCTCACATCTACTGGTTTGAAGGCCTGAGACTCCACAGAAACTGGTACCATATGAAGTAAAATTCACTTTTCAGGACATCCACAAAAGGACTTCTCAAGCTTTGTTATGTACAGATGCCCAAGCCACCTGCCGTGTACTGCATTCGTAGATCTCACTGTGCTCCTTGGAAAATGGGCAGTTTCTAACCTGAGAGGAGCAGCTTCTCCTTTAAACTTCACAGCTGGCTGTGCTAAGATGTACATGTTCAAAGCAAAAGTAAACACCTGCTTGAAGAGTGTATATGTGGCTGGTAACAGAAGAAAAGGAAAGAAAAATGTAGGCTAAGAGCTGCTCAATGTGGTACTTGTTTGTTGACTGCTGATAGAATTTGTAGAGACAGAACTTCGTCAATAACCCTAACCAGGAAACTGTCTCCTAAATATCAGTGTTTGCTTGCAATTGTTTGTATACATTTACTGAGAATAACAAAAAATTTGGCCACTTTAAGTGGCAACAGTGAGTTATATGTCATAGAATCATATATGCTCACTGACACTTGATTATTTTGTACTAATTGGTTTAGTAAGTACCAATTATATCCTTAAATGGTTTTCTGAATGTTAATGTATCAACTATATTCCTCATTTTCATGTGTATTTTGTAGTTAAAAAATGAAGCAGTAAGATTTCTCTTTCATACATATTAGTCATGATTACATTGCCTAACAAAATGATATTTCAGATATAATGATATTTGCAAACATATTTAGACTGAACTTTTCAACATGCATGCTGACTGTTAACCCATTATATTACTCTAGGTAGAATCATGTGGAGAAAAAACATGAAGGAGATAAAACATTAGAGGATTTATGAAGATAACATGCTTTATAAACTTGTCTATATATAACATTGGCTGAGTAATTAACAGAAGTATAGGGGCTTTATAATGACCTTAGCTATTGATAGAGACTGATCTAACTCTGGAAACATTTAGTTGTGTGTTACATTAATGGTTCCACAGAATAGAAGTGATCCCATTGATATTACTTTAGAAGTTTGGTCTACTTCACGTGCTGGAGATTTTTCTGCTGAAGAGTAATACTTTGTTGAAACTAAAAGTCTTGCAGGAATATGTCAAATCTGATGAAAATATAGATTTTTTTTCTACAAGAAATGTAAAAAGAAGTAGTTTGGCTTTGAAGTGACATTTGGAAATGAAGTGACAATATTAATTTAGTCTTGCATGGAGATTTGCTTCATTTTAGATAAAAATAAGGCAAAACAAAAGCAAAGTTTTGTGTCAAAATGTTGATATGAAATGACAATGATCAAGTTTAGATTCACATGCCCATCTTCCATTTATGATCAAGTGCTAAATACCCAATGTCTCCCTTGACTGTTTTGGAAAACATTATGCATGTTTTAACACCCACAAACAGCTGAAAAGGAACAGCATTTTACTCCTTCAAGTATTAAAAACATAGGTATCTGGGAACAATAAATACCTGTTCTGCATATGATGAGGCAGACGAGGCTAGCTGTAAGTGAACTTGTTTGCACTCCCACAGGAGTATAGCTGCAGTAGAATTGAACACTATGTGAATTAATTTATCCTGCTTTCAGGCTGCTTGGCAGCTTTTGGCACTCATACTCATGTATTTATGGCTGGCCTGAGGATGTACATGCTGCGTGACAGTGTGCAGCACAGGCATATATCCTTATTCAGTGTTTAAGCATGGGAGTAGTTGTTACTCAGAGATGTCAGCTGGTTATCTCTTAGAGAAGCTACCATGGGGATTGCATGCTGTGGAATTTACATTACTGTCTTAAAATGCTACATGATTTCTTTAGATTAAAGGACACTGTCAAGTTAAATCAACATCACATTTCAAATTTTATGTCTTCCCTCTATTCTTAATGTGCTTTGAATTGAAAAACTTGAATTTGTTTTCCATTTGAATTCCTCTCTCTGCTACCACACTTCACTTTTATGCTAAGCACTGGTCCTTTGCTTGTAAAAATGTGATTTCTCTTTGCTTCTAAATGACTATTTTAAATTTCTGAATAAACAGCTAACATAAAAACATACGCTAGGTGTTTGACAGGAAGAATGTAATTTCACTTCAAATCTGCACTTCAGAAAGTCCCATTACATTGTCTTTTTTCAAAGAAAATCTGATGTGCCAACTCATTGTAACTGTAGAGTTTTTCTCTCTATTGTTATTATTAATTTTTTGTACGGTGGGAGTACTTGAGCTATCAATTGATGTGAAGACTTTGATAGACTTCTCTAGCCCATGCAGAATGCATGAAGTGAATTATGTACTAAATACAAGATACATATTAAAGGGAGTGATTATTCAACAGACTACGTTATCCCCTAAATTGTACCAAACTGTGAAAGAGGAAAAAGTAACCTTCTTTTTGCATGTGCGCACTTTCAGAACATGATACGTTAGAGCAAGTCTGTGTTTTGAGGTTCTTTACCTGAGCTGGCTGCCTCATAGTGATGGGTGGCTACAGCATTTAATGAGCAGCCCAAGCGCTGAGGCTGGGTGGAGTTGAGACACCTTAGCCAGGGTCCTCAAGGATATAAAAGGATTATAACGACTCTGTTGTGTTATGCAAATGAGGAAGCTGGCTGTTGGAAGTGGGGAATGTACCCTGGCAACATGGTTGTGTGGTTGGGCTGTGAACAATGAATGCTTGTTACTAGGATGGAATCGTCCAATCAATGTTTGGCAGGAGAATTAGCTTAGTGTATGAAGGCAGCCAGTTAACCCAAAATAAACGGCTTCATTTGGATCATATTGATCTTTGTGTCATCCCATTTCTTCTGTCGTCACACCTGGCACCCGAACAGGGACCCTCAGATTCGGCTCAGGACGTCTTGCCAGAGATAAATTGAGGGAATGGAAAAGCCGACAGAAGGTGAGTGCTGCCCCGGCACTAGTGAAAAAGTTTTCGTATAGCTGCAGCTTAAAGACTTTGGTGGGAAACTCGCTCTTGGCCAGGCGAGCAGTTGGGGAGGAGATGGGGTCCGCGCACTCATCTGAAAACAAGACTTGGATTGAAGCTGTGGTGAAGCTCCTGCAAAATATACTCTCAGTGAGAGGAATTGTTTATGAAAAAACTGTGTTGTAGTCTATGATAAGATGGGCTAATCGAAGCGGCATTATTACTACCGCTGCCCTATTTGAAAGAGAGACTTGGGAGAAAATGGGACAAAGGTTGCTTGAAGAATGTACCAAAGGGAATAAGGGCCTTTGGCAATATCTCACCCTCTGGTGACTAGTTAAAGAAACTTTATGTGAAGTGAAAGCGGAGAGAGAGGTTGCAGCGTTGACTTACGCCACTATGAGCAAGAATCAGGACAATACTGGCAGTACCTCCACATCTGCATTATCGTTTTGTATGTCTAATATGCCTACACGAGGACTGCTTCCCAGTGACTGGCCTTCCCCACCATTTCCCCAACTTGAGGAGGGTGAAGAGGCTCTGGATTAAAAAGACAAGAGGGAATATCCCCCTCTCCAAAGAAGCCCCTTGGCTGTATCACTGGATGACTCATTCAGTGAAAATTCCAAGCACTCGACACCACCTGAGCATTCCACGTTTAGACAAGATTTTGAAAAGATGATGGAAGAAATTATTATTCATCAGGAGAAGGGAAGTTGCCCGCCCGAACAGCCTCCACCGGACTATCCTCACTTGTATTCGCACCCCAAACCGACTGCTCCGCTCCAAGCACTGACAGGGTTTGATACTGTTGGAACCGTCGAGGTGGGGTGAGGTGCCAGGGGCTGGGGGCACGATGACAGGGGGTAATAAGAGATGCAGTTTTATGCACTATGGAAGCTTATCCTGTCTTACTTAATACACAAACGGGAAGGAATGAGTGGGATCCGTTTGATTGGAAATTGTTAAAGGAAGTTAAGGCTGCTTGCACGCAGTACAGCTTGCAATCGCTGTTCACACAAAGTCTTTTAGATTTTATATTTACGTGTCATACCCTTTGTCCTGCAGATATTTGACAGCTAGTCATGTTGATATTGTCTCCCTCCCAACGTCTTGCTTTTTATCAGACTTGGGGGCATTTGTGTGATCAGGAAGCAGCTAGAGTGCGTCAACAGGGGGATCAGCTTTATGGGGTACAATGCCAAATGTTAATGGGTGCAGGACCTTACAGTAGAGCGGATTGGCAGGCTAATTTTAGTAGGGAGATTTTGGGAGGTACTATAGAGGACGCATTGGCAGGAGAAAAGATGCTGAGATTACTTTTGCTCGAGCTTAATGGGGCCGATGGTGGAACCGGTTTTTCGAGTTTTATCGAGGAGATTGCAGCCCCAGAGTCCGAACGGGTGGCTCGGCAGCAGGTTCCTGTTGGTGAAGCAGAAGGCATCACATTGCCACTCTTAAATGGCAGTGGGGGGTGTTGTGAGACTGGTTTTTCTAGTTCGGAGCATGAGGCTCATTGTTTTTGGAAGGAGGGGGTGGTGAAATCAGATCCTGTTCCCGATTCTGATCCCGAACTCCAACCCCTGATTATTATTAATGACAGGGTAGCAGAACCTGATCTTGCTCTTAATGGAGATCCTGATTTCAAACTACAGCCCCCAATTGTTATTGATAAGGGGGAGAATTCTGAAACCTCTACTGTAGGGAGAGCAAATGCATGTGCCCTAAAGGTGCTGGCTGGGTTGCAGGAGCTTTAGGGAGCACTGTGCTTTGTGATTCAAGCAGGATTCTGCTGGGGTGGAGGAAATAGATTTTGGGAGCAGAATGGTGCGATTGAAATCCCTATTCCTGGAATAGGAAAAGGATTTCCCGGATATTTAATGCCTGGCCTGCCCCTGTCTGACCTACCTCGGTCGGCAAAAAAGCGGCTGCCCCCAGACAAAAGCTGCCCCCCAACTCGAGAAAAGAAAATGCCTGCAGGCGCTTTGACAAAGGGACTAATAGCCACTACTAAATTTCCTTTGGGCAGAGGACCACCCCCCCCCCCCCCCCCCCCCCAGGCTGAGAAAACTAGTGGAGCTATCGTTAGCCGAGCCAAAAAGCAGCCAGTGGGCTTACTTTGCACTGCTCATGAGAAACTCTCCTACGATATGTCAAAATTTTGTTGCTTGGGCATTGCAACCTTTTAGACAAAAATATCCCTTTTTATTGGTGTATCATTACATGCATGATATATTAGTGGCTGGAGAGCATTTGGAAGCTAATTGGGTATTATCAGACTTAAAATGTATGCTAGAACAAAAAGGGTTTGAAAATAGCTCCAGAAAAAATACAAAAATCATCTCCGTGGAATTATTTGGGGTGACAAGTAACCAATAACATAGTAAAGCCCCAGGAGGTCACTATACATACTAACATAAAAAAGTTGACTAACGTCCAAAAATTACTGGGAGATATCCAGTGGGTTCGACCACTGACAGGAATTAGAAATGATGATCTTCAGCCATTAATTGGAACCAATTCAGCCATTGTTAGGAACCACTTGTTCAGCAGATGACAAAAAACAATTAACTGATAACCAGAAGGAAGCCTTGGACAAAATTATAGAAAAAAATTTAAAAGCTAATGTGACTGGCTATATACCAGACAAGCCATTGGAGTTAGTATTAGTTTACTTGGGTCAAAATCGAAAACATCCTTTGGGTCTTTTGGGACAAACAGAGTGGAAGTTTCAAATCATAGAATGGATATTTTTACTGTATCAGCCGAAAAATACTGTGGTCACTAGACTGGAACTTTTTGGTCAATTGATAATGAAAAGTAGAAAGAGGTGTTTAGAGTTATCTGGAACTGAGCCTTTTCACATTTATTTACATAGCAATTGCATTAGCAGGCTTTACGGGAGATATTACTCTTTGTAGATGATGGAATTACGATCAGTGGTATGGATATTTCAACAATATACTTCACAGTCTCTCAATATAGTTTCTGACTCACTATAGGTTGCGGGCACGGTTTGTAGAATAGAACGAGCTATGATAAGAGAATTTAAAAATACGGTGTTACATGCTTTACTGTTGCAATTGCTGTACCTGTTGGAACAACGAGAGCATAAGTATTTTATTACTCATATATGTAGCCATCAGCCTAATTTTGGCCTGGCAATCAGGAATAATCATGCCAATCGCCTTGTTGCTGCAGTTTGGAATGATCCCTGAACAAATCTCTTTTTGCAAGTCAAAGCCTTGCATGAAATTTTTCACCAAAGTGCTAAGGTACTTAAATGTCAATTTAATATTCCTCTGTCTGATGCACAAGGTATAATTAACTCTTGTCCGGACTGCCAAAAACAAGGTATGGACTTAGGGTTTGGAGTAAAGTCTAGGGGCCTTCAAGCCTTACAATTATGGCAAATGGATGTGACCCATAATCCAGAGTTTGGGTGATTGAAGTATGTACATGTTTCTGTAGATACATTTTCTATGGCTTTATGGGCCACAGCACAGACAGAGGAATCTGCGAAACATGTGATTAAACACATGTATGTGGCTATAATGGCATTAGGAATATCTCAAACAACAAAAACAGATAACTGGCCAGCTTATGTTTCTCAAAAATTTAAACATTTTTGTGTTCAATGGAGAATCCGTCATCACTCGGGCATCCCGCATTCCCCAACAGGTCAAGCAATCACTGAATGCTCTCATGCAACCCTAAAGTCACTTTTGCAAAAAACAAAAAGGGGGGGATGTATTGCCCCCTAATGAATGACTTGCAAAAATGACTTATGTGTTGAATATTTTGTGTTTAACCGGAACTAGGACCAGCCCTCCTATTGTAATCCATCATCGTTCGCTGGAGTCAGGATTGAATAGCCAGGACCAGCAAGGTATCAAGGTACAATACAAAGACTGGGACTCAGGTGAATGGAAAGACCTGTTGAACTAAAAATTACAGGAAGAGGTTATGCTTGTGTCTTAACAGATACTGGACCTTGCTCGATGCAACAAAAGTGTATCAAACCCTGGAAAGAATGGAAGACAACAGAGCATGGGGTGGAATACCCATCAAACCAGTTGGTGGACCTTGTTACTTGGGAAATTTAAGGTTGTTTACACCAAGTATTGTTTATCTTGATTGCCATTATTGTAGATTTAAGTGTTTTGATGCTTTTAATGGTGCTTGGGTCCCTCAAAAAGAAAATGGGGAACTGATTGGAGACTACAGCATTTAATGAGCAGCCCAAGCCTGAGGCTGGGTGGAGTTGAGACACCTTAACCAGGGTCCTCAAGGATATAAAAGGATTATAACGACTCTGTTGTGTTATGCAGATGAGGAAGCTGGCTGTTGAAGGTAGGAAATGTACCCTGGCAACATGGTTGTGTGGTTGGGCTGTGAACAATGAATGCTTGTTACTAGAACAGAATTAGTCCAATCAATGTTTGGTGTGAGAATTAGCTTAGTGTGTAAAGGCAGCCAGTTAACCCAAGATAAATGGCTTCATTTGGATCATATTGATCGTTGTGTTGTCCCATTTCTTCCTTTGTCACATCATAGCATATGTATATAAAAAGCACAGTTCCATGCAAAGGTATTTGAAAGTTTAATGTGCAGTATTGTTGCAGCACATAACCTGGTTCTTGAGGTGATACAGTCACAGTAGCATTGCACCACGGCCAGATTGATTACCTGTGCGACTGCAAAGCTCTCAGAATCAGCTTGGATGAATCTACATGAAGCTGCATTGCATAGTAGACCTAATTTAGGTTGCTACTGTAGTTAGTAAAGAATTTAAGAAAACAAGGGGAAGTTCTATGCTGTGTTTGCAGAAGAATGGAGTCTTTAAACTTCTTTACACCCCTTCTGTATTGGATCACTCCAATATCTGGAGCTGTAACTAAGTTGAAATCCAATGACAATTAAGTACAAATACCTTCTCACTTTCCCTTTTAAAGAAACTGGTATTTCTTGGTTCTGTGGTAGCTTAAAAATCATCTCTTGCCATTATTTTTCTCACAGTACTTAGAAGTCACATCCAGATTTTTCTCAGGCTTTGGTCTTTGAAGCTGCTAAAGCAAACAGCAGTGGAGGGAGAATCTGTTTTCCATTGTTTTGTAAAAGAAGATGTAATTGAAAATTATTGGAAATGAAGGGTAGAAAAATCGATATCCTGAAAGAGAAAAAAATATGCAGCTAAATCTAAAATTAAAAAGTACCGAAGCTGATTTGTTGCAGTATGTAGCAAGCTTGAGCTAAATATTGGCAATGTTCCCAAAACTGGGTATTACTTTCTTTAGGACAAGGGCAATCTATTTTTAATTCTATGATCAAGCTGGCAAAAGCATAATTCATCATAATGTTAAAAATAATAACAAGTTTAGTGAGTCCTGCACTTGGGGCACAACAACCCGAAGCAGAGGTACAAACTAGGAGAAACCTGGCTGGAAAGCTGCCAGGAGGAGAAGGACCTGGGGGTCCTGATTGACAACCGACTGAACATGAGCCAGCAGTGTGCCCAGGTGGCCAAAAAGGCCAATGGCATCTTGGCTTGTATCAGGAACGGCGTAACCAGCAGGTCCAGGGAGGTTATTCTCCCCCTGTACTTGGCACTGGTGAGACCGCACCTCGAGTACTGTGTTCAGTTCTGGGCCCCTCACCACAAGAGGGATGTTGTGGCTCTGGAGTGAGTCCAGAGAAGAGCAACGAAGCTGGTGAAGGGGCTGGAGAACAAATCTTATGAGGAGCGGCTGAGAGAGCTGGGGTTGTTCAGCCTGGAGAAGAGGAGGCTGAGGGGAGACCTTATTACTCTCTACAACTACCTGAAGGGAGGTTGTGGAGAAGTGGGAGCTGGCGTCTTCTCCCAAGTGACAGGGGACAGGATGAGAGGGAATGGCCTCAAGCTCCGCCAGGGGAGATTTAGGCTTGAGATTAGGAAAAAGTTCTTCACGGAGAGGGTGGTTAGGCATTGGAATAGTCTGCCCAGGGAGGTGGTTGAGTTACCATCCCTGGAGGTGTTTAAGGTTAGGGTGGATGAGGTGCTTAGGAGCATGATTTAGGAATTGGTGGGAATGGTTGGACTCGACGATCCAGTGGGTCTCTTCCAACCTGGTGATTCTGTGATTCCGTAGGGCAACAGTAGTGCAGCAAGTTTTGATGCCTACTGACATATTTTTCCAGTGAAATGGTCTGTTTGGTAAACTGGGCATTGAATAAGTACTTGTAAAACTAAGATCTGTGATGAATCCTGCTATTCGTGATGTTTGTAATGTTGAGGGTGTTACTCCTTGACTGCTCTTCCTACCTGTTTTTATGACTTAAATTTATAGGTAGTAAATTAATTGGAACGGTGCCTATCTCTTATTTCCCAGCAAGCTAAGTGAGACCCTGGTTCGTTCTAAGTCTCCACATTTCAAAATTCCAGCCTAATTTGCTCCTCCACAAAACTGTTTGTTCCTTTCCAGATCTTTGGGATCCTGCCTGTTCCTTCCAACTGTTCTCCCCTGTTTAAAGAGCTGCAAGAATCTTGGAGGCAGCAATACCAGGACCATGTTTCTGATCTCCTGGGAAGCTATCACGCTGCACTAGTCTGACTTGCATTATTGTCAGTGTACTTTGGTGTTTCAAGTACGTATTTTGATGACTCTTTTGAATTAATATTTGTTTCTAGAGCTGAAGAAATCAGTGAAAGGAAAGTCTGTAAAGAGAACACTCAGGCCTGGCCAGGCTGCTTTGAGTTTTCCCAAAGTGAATATTTTATGCCTCAACTGTAAAGCTGAACTGATTTTTGACAAAGAAACAAAGACAACCAGTTTCCAAGGAAGTTTGTAATTAAGCGGTGTTTAATGAAGTGTGGGGCTTTCAAATATTTTTAAATTCAGTAAGTTTCTAATATTTCTGTTGCATCATTCTGTTACAGAAAGGCTAATCAATTGTGCTACATTCTGTAGGAATTTTCCATGAAATGAAGAGTAAATTTCTCTTCATGACTAAGCCATATCTGAAAAAAATAGGGCTTGTAAGAAATTCTTGGTTTCCTAATGGCAAAAAAAAATCATTCTAATAATAATCCTTTATCAAAAGACTTGCCAGCTAAGATTTTGTTTTCAAATTAATGTCAATAAAAAATTCTTAAAAAAAATATTACCTCTGTTTTTGAAAAATAGTTTTTAAAAAAATTGGGGATTTAATTAATTTTAATGAGTCCTGTCATATCCGTACCATATCCTATATCTCCCTCAAAATCCTGTTTAAGCAGAATATAAACTAGAGGTTTTTGCTTCATTTGTTTGGGAAAAATGGTCATTTTTTGCTGGCATTAATGGTAGATTAAAGGTAAGAGCCAGAGAAAGGGAAATAGAAATTACTTACATGAGATGCTTTTATAAGTGCTGGTACAAGAGGCCTTATCCTAAAGGATTTATCTTAATGGGATGTCTTGTGCAGTAAGGAATAAAACACATACTTAACGTAGATAAAAGCATTGAAATAAAATAGAGGGTAGATTAGATCAAGCTTGTATATTTTTTTCTGACAATTTCTAGGTTTGCAAAATAATTGAGGAAAACAACATTGGATTATAAAGATTTAGACTAGCTATAGTTAAATGCTTGCACATGTACATTTTGAGTTTCAGTAGATTTAAAAGGATTAATTTATATTTAATTGGTGTGTATTCCAATGCATACATCATTAAAAACTGAAAATATAAACGAGGGAAAATGATAGGCCAAGTTACTTAAACAATACAAACTAAATTATTTTGAGACAGGACCAAAAATCTGCTTAATTTATTTAAAAAAATCTGAAATAACTGAGTTAAGTGATTTTTATCTTCCCCAATATAATGTAGCTAAATATTTCTCAGTGAAGCTGAGAGGCAAAAAAAGCTTTAGCTTACATAGGTGCCCACTGCAGAGACATCTTGAATTCCAGATGTAATTTCAAAACTAAGGTCCGGAAACTCATTAAGGACCACAATCCCTGACTGAGTTTCTGATGAACATTTCAAACACAGAGTGAAATATTCAGTCTCTGTAGAATTACAATATATAGACACCAGAAAAGAAAAATGCCTATGAGTGATCTATTTCCTTTTGAGATCAATATAGTTTTTCTGAGCTGGCAGTTACAAGGGTTTTTTCAAATCTAATTCTGAGCTTTCCCAATGATAGGGTGCAAACTGTTCCTCTTAGAAAATTAATCCATTGTCCAAAAGATCTTTCTGGAAAGTTTAACTAATGCATTGACATCCACAAAAATCTCCTTCTTTCTCTCTCAGGTGCACTCTTTACATTTATGTTTACTTTTACATTCATATTCAAATTTTAAGATAAGAGTGAAAAATGAAAAGAGCTAAAAACCATACAGAATTTAAAAGATTTTAAAAGCCAAAACTTGCATATGAATAAAGGCAAAATTAATTCAGATAGCATTTTATTCATAGATGTGGACACCGTTTTACATTGGAAGGATAATTTAGTATCTTTAGTTACAGCATATTTATTGGCTGATTGGTTGGTTTGTTGGTTGGTTTGTTTCTTTACCTATTTGGAGAAACAAAGTTCTGACTTTGGTATAGGGTCAAAATTATACATTGATATCAAATCAGTGATCAAATTTAATTGTCGCATGTCTAAACACTTACGATAATTGTGTCCAATTTTGAAATTTTGATCTGCTCTGAAGTCTTTTTTTAATATTCGACTAGTCAATTCCTTGCTGCTACTCTTGAAATTAAATGTGTCAAGGAACTACTTCTAACAAAGTAAGTACATTGTATTTTTAAAATATGCAATTTTACTCTTCTGTTTACATAAAAAAAATACGAGTTCTACCTTGAGTAATTACATTTGGCTAATCTTTATTTCCCTTGGATTTTACTAGGTTCAGTATTCTTACCCAATTGCCTTAATTTAACATATGATATGACAACTCTATAAAAACTACCCAAACATTCATCCACAGAAACAGCATGTTTTTTAATACAATATATGATATTTAGGTTTTTGGTTTTATAACATTGCACCCATGTTCATTTAGGCTTGTATATTAAGGTATAAAATCAATGTATGTGCTGTCTGTACACTCCTTCCTATTTTTATTCTGGGATGTCATGAAGGTTTTAAGAGATATTCAGGACTCAGATATTTTTTACCATGTGCCATCCTTACTGATTTTATTCTTTGGTGCTTTCCACTTTTCCAGTTGTACCCTCGTCCTCATTAAGTTTTATTTCTTCTCAAAAAGAAATCTGAAAGTATAAAGTTTAGCTCTTTTCACTGCATTCTTTTGACGCAGAGGTTTTATAAAGTCTCTGACCCTTAGATATATTTTGTTCTTCACTTTCTGTATGTGTTTATATAAATTTGAGAAAGACCAGGTAAAAGTGAAATCCTTTGAATGCACTTGGAAGGTGCAGGTTGCTATTTCTGCTTCTTTCCAATGGTGTGATTGTTCTCTGAGAACATGATTTGAAAAGCATCACAAAATACAAATGAGTAGGTGCATTTAATGCATACTTACCACAAAATTCATTTGAATTGCTTTGTGTTTAGGAGAGCTAACATACCATAAATATCCAGACTTTTAAATGTTTATCAGAAAGCACTGATTGATTATATTTTGTACACAATAAATGTGTTAATTAAACAGAGGACTGTTGACAGCACTATAAAACTGACTGCCATGCAGACATGTTCTATATGCAGTATACTCGGCGGTGTAATACCAATGTAGTATTCTTCCTAGAGAGAGAGGTTGAAAATTATATGCTTTATGTAGACATAATCACAGAAGCTCCAATTTCCCTCGGCTGTACCTAGAAGACATACAGATGTTAACTGACAGAAGGGCATTCTGCAACATTAAACACGAGAGACTTCTTCAAGAAATACACAAATACCAGTAAGCTCTGTTTCAGCTCCAAGCATAAGTGCAGGCACTTGTAGGCAGCATCTGCTCTCTGTATTGGTGACTGAAATGACACTTGCAGTTTCTAATAATGTATTTGCTGTATGGTCCAGTATAAAGTCATCATAAGAACAGCTCCATCCTAAACAGGTGATTGTCACACATATTGTCAGCAATATGAGATCTTCTAAAGCTTAAATGAGAGATGTCAAAGCATCCAATCCAAGAGAAACAAATGTATATCATTACAGTATAGATTGCTAAGCTAATTACTCTAGAGAAATCAGCTCCAGATGCTTATCTGCTTCTTGCTTCTATAGGAAAGAGTGATGATATTTTGAAAGCAAGGGAAATTTTGTCTAAATTATGGAGGGAATATTTGAATCATAGTCTTCATTTTCCTAATAGTAATGGCAGCAATTTTACCCTATTTTGCTCATCAAGGATTAAATGGCTATAACAATCCAAATGATACTCTAACTCTTTTTTTTTGTTCCTGTCAGAATAATCTGTTGGGAAAATGAAATACAAGATTTGCTGAACTGACTGAGCTAAAAGACATTTTCCTAGTTTTTTCATTTCTTGGAGCACTTAGATTTCATACAGGAAAATAATATATGTTTCAGAATATCATAGGCAAAGTGTTTCCTCTTCTAGTTTCAGCAATAAGGAATAGGTAGGCTGCTTCTGCTGTGACCAAATCTGCTTTCTAAACAACAATGAAAAGCCATTTTCACAAGTAACATCATTATTAGTATTAGCTAGAACTTAGATGTATTAAACTTCAGCTTTGCTGTGAGTACTTATTATTTGTTATAGAATTCTGGAGAGTGGACAGAAGCATTTGCCTGAAAATAGGGATTGAAATAGTTCATTCTTATAGACTAGAGAGCTGTATTTTTCAGCACGTGTTTTGCATTGTTGTTTGTTTTCAATGGCTTTGACAATGTGCAAATAGTAGGGGGATCAAAACCACTACCTGTCCTTCTAATATCTAAATGTATATAAATATTTTGACACAAGGAGCAGAGATTTTAAAATGCTAAGCACTACAGCAAAATGGATTAGCTTTTAGCAAGGGGATCTTCAAATTGCAAGTGCCAGGGGGTTAATAGAAAGCCGTGTGTCGTATTTCCTGATTTACCCTGTCACTATCTTCTCCAAAACACCTGCGTAATGTGTTACTCATAAATTATAATTCAATAAGCATACTTTGAGTGTCAACTATTATTCTTTTCAAAAGTTTCAAATAAACTGTACAGAAATGCTGGCTATATGAAAAAGTACTCAGGTACCGTTACAGAAATACCTTATAGGCAGAACAAACATAAGGTAGAACAGATCAGCCTTTTTGATAACTGGGGAGTACTTGAAGATCTAGACATGCTCTAACATTTTCACAGTGGGCTCATGGGAACAGAAGCATTAGTTTTAAATGAGTTCTTTATATCTTGTATAGTTTGCTGAAAACATGGAAACATTTTGTGTGAGACTAAGTTTTAAAAATGCAATAAGGTTTACTATTTACATCAAGATTTTGAGTTTACAAAAAAGTACATGACATAATTCTTAGGTGATGTGTGTCTAACGTAGGCTTTACCATCTTTTACTGCACTCTCTGACTGCAGGCTTCATCACTATTAGCAGATGCATGGAATATGAAAGAACTGCAGTGGATTTACCTCACCCCTTGTCAGCTCTGCAACTAGCTGTGAATGCTACGCTGGCATGGCTGAACCACTTCAGTGATCTCATCCATATGACACAGCTGAAGTAGGTAGAATGAGAGCGCCCCAAACCATGCCGCTTCAAAATCTCTGCCACTTCAGAATATCTCTTATGTGGTTGTGTAATGTACTTCAGTGCTGTCTAGTACTAAGAAATCTAAGAAATGTATTAGCCTGAATTTGTGATGTTTCTCTTAATGAACAGATTCCTCCTCTTGCAAATGGCACAAAGCTGTCATTCATAGCTTTTCAAAACTGGCATATGATGAGCAATCAAAGCATTAAAATGTCTGCATCTTAAGAAATGCTTACTAGATGCTCCTGGCCCTTGGATAATGGTGCACCCATCTGAGAGTCAAGGAATATGGTATACAACGGTAGATTGTCCTTGACACAACAAGGCTTTGTCAGGAGGAAGATTGTGTCATCCTCTTTCTATATCTGATTCTAACACAAAACTATGTGCCAAATGCTAAGGATTCCTAAGGACCCCATGATTAGCAAGGGATAATGAGATTCTGCTTTGTGTCAGCTGATAATTCTACTCTCCTCACCCTGTTCCCCAGGAGACTTTCTGCCTCTCCCCTCTTATCCCTCACCCTTTGCCAATGCCCCACTCTGCCACTCAATAGATTGTATGCTATTTCCAGATACACCACCAAAGAAGGGCTAAGTAAACAGAGCAAAGGAATACTCTGATCCATATAAGCCATCAACACAAGGATCCCAGGAACATGCTTGATGGAGAAACAGATGGTCTCCACTAAATGGAGTGTCTTGTAAGTCATCGAACAATTACGGTAAACGAAATCACTCGCCCTTTCCATCTTGACATACTGTTACTCAGGTCCTTTAATATATGTTTTTTAGCTGGCTAGTACAAAGAATTTATATATAATATTTCTTACTGCTCTTTCGCTGTCTTTCTTGTCTTTTGATGGATTTTTAAAAGTCAATCAATGTCACTGTTTTACTTTCTGATTTCCATCCCATTCTGTTCCTTTCTAAAATGAATGTCAGGATATTTTTTTCCATGTTGGACTTCCTACCCTTTCTCAATTTTCTCTGCAGCTCTTCCAAGAGAAAAACCAACTATTATCTTGATGATGAAACCACTGTATCAGCTCTACCTCTTCAAAGAGCCTTGCAGTATTGAATATACCTCTCAAAAGATATGCCAAACAAAAGCTTTTAAGAAGTGAATTTAATACTAGGCACAAAGAAAAGCTGACAGTCTCAGTCCCAATGAAATTAATGGGATTTTTGTCATTAATTTTTTATAAGGGCGCTATTTTGCCCTGGAAAACAAAAAGTTCAGATCCAATACCTATCAGTGGAAGGAGCTGCATTGATTCTGTTCAGAATGAAATAGCAGTTCAAGATTTAGCTGCTGCTTACAAAAATGACTAAATCCAAGGGTTTTTTATTGTGCAATTCTTGTTTTAAAATGTTATATATTTTTGTATTTAATTTTCATAAAAATGTTACATTGACTTTTTTCCCCATTGTCAGTATATCATACAATATATCAAGTAACATTGTGTAGTTATTGCATTCCAGTAGCATCCATGTCATAATACTAGTTCTTGAACAGTCCTATTTTATGTCTTGATTACTTTCCTGCTGTAATGCTTCCTCTTGTACATGTCAGCTTGAGAGTTTTGCAGCTCACTTATGCATGAAGATTGCTGAGCTAATAGAAAAGAATAAAACCTGGGAACATACCAGCAGGTGAGTTGAGAGGAAAGCTATAGTTTCCTCAGTATCAGTGCCTTGAACCTCCTCAGCCTGTAATATTTAGTTATTTAAAAGTTGCATAGTATGATACCTTTAGTTAGTTCATTAAATCTAAATGTGTCTTATCATGACTGGACACTAATTATTTTATCAGTATCCTGCAGCAAATCCTTTGCTTTGTGTATACATTTCACACAAATTTTGTGGCTACATGCTGCAAGTTTCCAGCATTAGGCATAGAAGAGAATCCCCTCATCAAAGACCTTTCCCATATAATTTTTTTCTGATTAATTTTAGAGATAAATCCTTTATAGTGATGTGGAAAGGGAGAATACATCACCCTGTAGACAAGGAAGACTTGGTATATTTTTTGAAGATATGTAACTACATCAGGGACTCAACCTCTATGATGGTGCAAATATCAGTATGTACTGTCAATACCAAAAGACATTAAATATAACTAGATTGGATCTTGCATTTTTTCTACTTCTAGTAGTGGCCTACTTTCTCTGTCATTTAACTCATAGGTGCTTATAGTTCATATTCTATCTTAGCCTTTATTCTTTCTGTTTGCAATAATGATACTGAAAGCTTTATTAGATACTACACAAAATCTTTTTTTTTTGTAGTGTTTCATATTTAATAGAACAAAACAGTTGTTTTTCTCAGATATCTTAGGAATTTTGTAGAGCGATCTGCTGTAGTAGTTCTGTTTTATATTCTTTTTAACTTTTCTTATATTTTTCTTTTATCTTTTCCTACCTCTGGAATATTTCATTACACAAAATTTAAAATGCGCACTACCTTTACTGTACAGCACACATCAGCTTTTATTTGGCTTCTTATACCATACTTTATTTTCTTTGATGTTATATAGGAAATCCTTGTTGTGTTTATTTTTAAAGCACTTTTAAAGATTTTTCTGCCTCATGCTTCATGGGATTTTATAAAAACAACAGATCTCTTATTTCTTCTTTTTTTTTTGTTTTGTTTTTTTTTTTCCAATTCTGTCCAGGGTATTTTTTTTTAAAGAATGTGAGTAGATTGAGTCTGTGATTGAGAATTCTTCATCCTTACACTGTGGAGACACACAAAACTCTACTATATCACTCTGAACTTTTTCTGAAGTATTGAAGAAATGTAGTTATTTTTGTAATACAATTTCTGACTCGATAGAGACATACATAATTCAGGACACAGAGGAAAGAACTGATGAACACAGCTTTTTTTTTTTTTTTAGTAATTCTCAGTAACCAACATAGCTTTTTGAACTTCAGCCTTGAAAACACAAACATGTATTGCAAATTATCCTTGGGGTTTTTTTGTTTCCTTTCTTTTTTGACTAAGTATGCTTCCATATTCCTAATAAATAGAAGTAGGTTGCTGACTGTATGGAAATGCTACAGTTTCTTAATCTTTGGTGTACCTGTGGGGAAGCACGAGAACTACTATCCCTGCAGATTGTAGAGCTCTGCTCTGTCCTCATCTCCTTTCTTATGTACTTTGTATTGTTCAAGGAGAAAGTAATATTGAAGGAAGTCATGACTTAAAGGCTGGAGGCCAGCTCATGTAGACATTTCTCAAAGCCTAGGACTAGTACGTGCTGTGTCTTACCCAGTGTGATTAGGATGTCTCACAACCACTGTCTTGGATATGTCAGGAAAAACACTTCCTCACCACACAGATGCATAAGGCCAGTTTCAATGTTCAGCAATTGAGAAACCTTAGGGTGACTTAAATGATGGAGATCAGCTGATTTAGGATAATCTGGATAACTTTTTTAAGCAAAAGCTGATCTCTTCCTGAGATCACCTGCATCAGTGTTTACAACAAAGCATAGCAGATATTGCGATTAAAGTAAAACAGAAATAGAAGTGGTACTGTGTAATGGTTTTCATTGTGCTCAACATAAAAAATTGATAATTTGTGTAGAATGAGGAACGTTTTATTGTAATTATCTGTCATGATGATGCAAACAGTTTGTGCTGACCACAGTATTCAGACTTGCATCAGCTTATCTTGTGTCTCACATCCATGTCTCAATGTGATGAAAATCTACAGTGTAGGCAGAAATTCAGAAGATGAGATTTATCATACATTATAAACTCAGGAGGTTAAACTTATCCTAAAAAACAATCACAAATCAGAACATTATTTATAGATAATCTACACGTGACTCTAATAAAAGAAAATTACACTATAGGCAGAAAAAAATTCACTTCAAATTAGAGGTCAAAGTACAGCATGATGTTCCAGTTTTAAAAGAAAGGGAAGGGAAATGGTTATCATAGTAATTGTGAGGTTTTGAATTAAAGACAAATGAACTCAGCATCTCAGTATTTTTACTGAGACTACTGAATTTCATTCACCAGTGACAAAGACTATTGAGGACCTGGTTTCTTTGATTTCAACATTTTTGAGTAGCACTGGAGTTGCTATAGTAATGAAGGACAAATGAAAGTGAAGATTTTTCATAGTAGCTAAGATGGGTAATATCTCTTAAAAAAAGTCACAGAAATAAAGTTTTGCAAGTATTTGTATTCCATGTGTCACTAAGTATTGCTGAGATTAAATGGAGGAATTCTTTGCATAAATCTAGCAACTGGTCACTAGCAATGTCGATGTGGCTGTTAAGACCTTTTTTCTTATAAACAAAAGGGAGCTCTAGTTCAGTTGTTATGTTAAATATAAGCTAACTCATCTAGGAAAGTATGCAACATGTTTATCTTTCAGGATTCAGAACTTTATGATACAGAACCAAGGCTTCTGTGCACATTCATTACAAACTCCTCTGAAATCATGCAACACTGGCACCTTGATTTAGTAAAAAATTATACATATCAAGACTTCAGGGTTTAAGGCATGAGTGTATGGTGTTGATGTTAGGTTTGCATCACTCCCACAGTTCACATGAAAACCCATTCTTCTGCCACAGACATGTGCAATTTATCAATCATTCTACTTCACATAGGGGCATAGGAACAGACATGCGTGTAAAGCTCAGTCAATAATCATTCTGATTTGACAGCCTTAGTACAAGTGCAGCTGGAAAAACATTTCCAGTTTTAGCACATTTTTTTCCATGAAGTATGAGTCCTTTAGGCAAGTTACAAAATAATTTTTGAGGTCTCAAAAAATTGTGTGTCAGGAAACATTAGAAGAAATGGGCTGGTTCATTTCATAGAACGTGTCAAGAAGGCGTAGCAACAACTTTCCAAATGTAGCTGCAGAATAATGAAAGTGAAAAAAGTAGTTTCCACATGCAGAACTTTAGATGCATAATAGTCAATTAGAAAAAAACAAATCACAGTTTATAAAATAAGAAATTATAAAGGTAGTTAACAAAAATAAATTGACTGGGAAAGCTGTGGAATCTTTTGCCGTTTAAGGTTTTTAAAGACAAGCAGGATATATGTCCCTCAGTAATGTGTTGGGTATGTAACTGAGGGACAACATGTGAAATAACAATTTTCTCTGCAAAATGACATATAGACTGTAAGGTCTAAACGTCTGTAGAGCTCAAGCTGAAAAGCAAAGTGGTTTTGAGTCAGGCCACATTTCAGCAGATTCAGCTTTTACCGGCTGGGCTGTTAGTTAAGTGATGCTGCAGTAATGCTTGGGGAAGGAGAGGGAGCACAGAGACCGTAGTGAACCTAAGGGTCGGTAGAAACTGGCAGTGTGTTACAACAGCTGAGATAGGCTTAGGCTAAGAAAACAAAGCAACAGCAGTGAGTTCTGGCTACAAAAAGTGAGGGGCTACAGGGCTAGGTTGTGTTCTGAGGTCACATCTAATTCTATGATGCCTGAACATTTCCCACTAAAAAAATATGCCTCAGGAAGTTCAGTTGGGATTGTGCTAGTAAAACATTAGTACCGTGTTTCCTTTCATTTGAAATTGTCAAGAAACACACTTTTATATGACTGCTATTTATGACAAATTTCTTCTAAATAAATATTTTAAAAATGAAAATCAGGCTGTTAAGCCTGAAAAGTGACATATAAAATTTATTAAGTTTTATAGGTTTTTTAATTCCATATTCTTAGAAAAATAAATTCTACCAAAGAGTAGACTTAAATAAATAAGGACTTTCAGCAAAACATTGAGTTGACTTCATTTTTAAATCTAAGCTGCTGATCTGTACAGATAAGTCCACAAGTATCAATAGCAAGGGCTAGGCACATTAAGTAGGTTGTTGGAGTAGTTTCCCAAAGTAATTTTGCTTTAGCCTGGCCCAAAGCCAAACAGAAATTTATCAAATAGATTAAATGGTAAAGCTAATGGTAGCATTTCAGACCTCAGTGCTAAATGGGAAATAAAGGTTGCACAGAAAATTGGAAAGTTCATCTGTAAATGGTGACTACTTCAATATGCAGTATGCCTGCAGGCACCCTTTAATATAGCTATAATTAAGATATGTGGAGGAAAATGTATATTCGTTCTTTCAGTAATAATCGGATTAATATTCAGTTGACATTTTCAGTACTACTGGTCAATGTCAAGGAACAGGCAGTAGACAGGCCTCTTTAAAACTAAGATTGTGTATGATATGACAAAAGGTTGTGAGATCAGATAAGCTTCTCAAATTTTGATTTTTCCCTGTATTTTTACTCCTAATTTCTTATAATTTCTTTTTCTTCTGTTCCCATTCTGATCTACGTCATTCTTAGGTGACGCTAATAAATTAAACTAGTTGTTTGCTTTACAGATGCTTTTTTTGACTGTTAAAAGTTGCCACCAGAAAGTCCTGCTCTTTTTGTCTGTGGATTTCTTCTGGGAATGATGCACCTTGCGAGTTATTCCCATGAGCATCACCTCCAGATTTGCTCAGACTTGGCTTTGGAAGTCCCTGCTTCCCCAACAAAGGACTCTAGTCTTTGTTGGCCTCACAGTATCTCCCCTGATGTCTTTTCCCACCCTCAGTATGGGTGCTACCCTTTTGGCACTGCTGAAAAATCCTGTCAGATTTCAGTCTTCTGCAATCCAGAAAATTAAGTTTATTACTCCCTGCAGATTCATGATCCAAATATCATTCTGCCAGCTATCATTCCTCTTAGTTTTGGATTTCTTTTGCTCTCTATTTCTTGTCTGCTTGTGTTTTTCTGATTTTGTCTTTCTTTATTGGAACTCCTTTTTTTTCCTGGTATTTGACTTCCTTTCCTTGCATCCTATTAATATTCCATTTTCCCCAGTGAGTTTGGGACAATAAGGATCTTCAAACTCCATCCAATCTTAAGGTGATACGGAGAAAACAGAAGTGACAAAGGCAAATCTGACAGACTGAAGAGATCATAGTGTCCAGGATATTAGGAAATACAAAAAAAACAGTAAAAAATACTGAGACTGTATACTGAAATATGCCCAGGCGATGATGGTGTTTGTCAGAAATTCCTCTTGGAGCCAAGTCAGCTAGTACTGAAATTGATTTTTCTCCAGTGGAAACTTAAATAGACCACTTTCAAGCCTAACATAGAAAAATCATTGGAGTTTTGGTGGAAAGTCACATCTATTCTGAGTCTTTCAGTAGTTCTGGTAATGAATTTAGCCCCATTTTTGTTAGCAATTAATCTGTTTTCAAGTTGAGCTGAGAAGGATAAGCAGATCCCATAGCTGATGCAACAATGAGCAGTTTTCTGGTATCTCCATAGGGGTGTGGGATAGTCCTCAGTCAGAACCTCAAAATGATAATCAAACAAACTCTAGATTTATCCATTTGTGTTAAGAATAATCTTCTAGCAAACTGTTACTGACATTAGTGTACCTTTGTCTGTAACCAAATATACTAGAAAGTGTAATTTTCTCCATTAATAATTCCAACAGCTGTTTGTTAAAGAAAGGTTTACACTTAGATCAGTGTTTAGCTATCTGCTATGTTTTAAACAGGCATTCCCATTCCTATTTAAAATGTATTCTAATATAGGCTATTAAAAGCTATAATTTAGAACTTCTTTAAAATGAGGTATTTAATCGCACACCACAAACAACGTAGCCCCCTACTTTCCTCTTTTATGTTATTCTGGCTGGTTTTGGTTGTTTAGGTTTTTGTTATAGTCCTTTGCAGTTATTTAGCTGTGCTAGCAAATGAATTTGTCTAAACCAGTGTCACTGTTATTATAGTTGTTGCCAGTGCTTGCATTTGGAAAAAGTTTATTTTGTGTCTCATTTACATGTGTGTAATGACATATTGTGAATTGTCTGTAATACATGGACATACAATTGTATTGTCTGCTGACAAATGACCTGCGCTTAAGATATTTCTTCTCTAACATAAAAAGACTGATTTAAAAAACTGTAAAAAGCCCATAAGCATTCTCACAGAAGTATCTGCTTTATTTTTATGTCCTGCCTCATATGACAAAGAACCTTAGGTTTCTTTTGCTCTTTTCTATTTCCATTGTGATCTGTCATCGATGTTATGTTATGCATTAGGATATCTGTTACATAACACCAGTCAGAATGCAGTATGTTAATAAAAGAAGCAAAATTTAAGTTTGCAGTTTGGGGAGCAGTTTCTCTGAATCAGAGACTTGCTCATAATTCACAAAGGCAGTGAATTCTGAAGGTAAATTTTATGCCAAAGTTTACGGAGAAAATGTAGGTAATCTGGATCTGTCACAAATGCAGACAAATTGCTGCATGGATAGTCCACAAATGAAATTATTTAAATGATGCAAGAGAATTTGATCTATAAAAAAAAAAATGCAGAGAGTAAAACTTTAGCTTCTGTGAAATACCTTGTCTCTATTGTTGTTTTTTGAAAGGGTTTGCTTTGTGTAATATTAGGAGAGAAACTAGTTCAGAGCGGTTTCAGTTTCATCCATAAAACTTCATTTTGCTATGAGATATGTGCTACTGGACTGATACTGGAACTACCAGCATTTGGGAAGTGAATAACATAAATAATGTGTAATGTAAGAAGTCTTGCACCACAGGTAAATGGGTTCAATCCCCATAAGAATGCTGTAAATTTCATGGCAGTCCCAGTGTTCTTCTTGATTCCAGGTTGAAATGTGAGGTTTTATTTGGACTTCCTGCCATATCTAGTGAGGGAGCAGTGATGAATAAATGCAAATGAAGCACTCAGGGTCTTCTCATTTCAGATGGTGCTTGAACAACACAGCTTCACAATATTTTGCCACAGGTTAGAACAGAAGGTACAATGTCTGCTCTGCCAGTGAAAAAAGTATTCTTAGTTATCTGGCAATTAATCTGGCCTAGATAGTATCATAGGAGTAATTTAGATGGAGGACAGAGCAGATCAAGACGAAGGGAGGTTTGGAAAGGTTTAAGTCCTATGTTTTTTGTTCTGGGAGAAAGAGACTTGTCACTAAGAGGATAATTTCATGCCTTCATGTAATAAATGACATATCTGCAACGCTTATGGGCAAATATTAATAGACAAGTGAGGAGTTTCTGAGGATATGTGTATGTGAACTTAATTTGAATAGGGAATTAAATACATGCAGAAATGGACCAGCAATAGCTTTTACATCCAATGGCAGATTTTGATTCCTTAACATACCATTACTGTTGCAAAAATACAGAGGAATTGGCAAGGTTAATTTGTTCAGAAATAGAACAAAAAGTTTCTGCTTGAAATGTGACTTTTTGCATCAGCTGCCTGGATGGCCAAACTGTGAAGCCATAAATTTTAATTTCTCTTGCTCCTATGGAGTTTGTAGAAGACTCAGTCCCAATTTCTTTATGTACCAAAATGTCTAATGACTTCTGTGCAAGTGTATATGCAGAGAATGCATAATCACACCAAAATGAATATATACTGTCAGATCTTACTACTGTTTTCTGTGCTATGACCTGACTGTTGATTTAATTTAACCTGGAAAAATTATCTCTGCATTTTCTGGACATCTGCATGCGTTTTGTTATCTCTATTTCTGTCAGCTTGAATACAATGCAGTTTTGTCAAGGTTTCTTTGGGATGCCATTTCTCAAGAAGCAAGTTAATAAGTTGAGATAGGAAAGAGGGCAAAAGAAAAATAATCACTTGAGTAACTGTGAATTTTTTTCCTAAATTCTGGTCTTTTAACCATTGTTTACATGAATATATTTCAAGTTTTCCCTGCACCATCAATATATTTTTCCTGCATTTAGATTTATGAGTTCTTGTTTATGTGATTGCTTTCATACTTATGCTATCACCATTCCCTCTTTGATTGCTTTTTCTGGGCACTTTTAGTTAAGTATAGAGAAATTCTGCATAATTTATAAGAATAAAGCAGATATTGCAGATAACACACATAATGGAGAACTGGAGCTAGTGAACTGGTAAGGTAAGAGATGCCAACCTGCCTAAGGGGCATGATGTGTTTTTGCCAGCTAGATCATCAGCCAGGTGTGGAAGAGTCCATGCCTACTGCTCCCTGAGCTTTGTTGAGTTGCCATCTGCAATTCCCTGATGTTTTCTTCAGGATTTTTTGCCTTTTCACAATAAGACTTCTTCAGGATTTTTTGCCTTGCACAACAAGGTCACACTAAAACAGGCCTTGGACCACCAAGACCTGAGGATTTAGGAAAGGGGGAGACTGATGTGCAGACCTCTCTCTCAGTCATCAGCAGGTCATAGCTCTGATCTTCCTCCGTGCCACTTACCCTTGTTGCTTGTGATATCTGTTATTGAAATTGGGGCCAGTTTAGGAGGCAAAAACTAGGAAAAATGAAGTATTGTGAACAGATATACCTCATGGTAATATTTGGCCATCCTGATATGTCTGACATCTAGACTAAAAGGAATGTCATGGTGTACCTTTTCCTGCCTCCTTCCCACTGGAAGCAGGGATCTGTGGGGAGGACATTGCTGCATGTGGTCTTGTCTTGTATATTTGAAGCTGAGTATTGGAGGGTGTGGGGGCCATGTCTGTTACCCATAATCTGCAGGTCATGTCCACCTAAGTTAGAACACACTCATTGCTCCAGTGTGTGGGCTTGCAAGTAACTACAGATGGTGGTTTGGTTGGAGGTTTTTTTTTTTTATGTCTAATATTGTAAAAGTGGCTTTGCATATTAATGTACAGCAGCTGCTGTTTTCAATGCCTCTTCCCCTCTGTATTTGTATGCCAACATCTTTAGAATTTTTTAGTTATCTTTCACCATTTTTTCCATTTTTGGGTTTTTTTTTTTTGTCAGGAACATTCATATTTTAGGAAAAAACGAGTAGCTTTGTCTATTATTGAGGCTGCCAAACATTCTTCTTGATACATGACTTTTTCCACTTACTTATAACTCAGCCAGACTCTAGCTGTTCATGATGGAATATTTTCATGCCAATTTCTGCTTCCAGCTAAATCTTTGCATAGTAATGTTTCAAGCTTTTCTGAGAATGATGCTAGGAGAAAATAGGTTGGTTTGGCCATATGATTCAAAAGCTTTTCTTTAAAATACTCAATTACATTTTATTTGGAGGAACAGGAAGAAATGAGGAAGAAGCAAAAGGAAAGACTGCAATATACGTGATATGAATTTTTGCTTCTTGTAAAAATCTGTTGGATCAGGTTTACCAGATTTTGGGATGTGGAATCCTGCAAAAGTACATCAGGCTGGCAAGGAGTGTGGGTGTGAAGCTGGGCTAAGGAAAGGAAAGGGGCAAAATGCAATGGATCAAGGAGAAACCTGGACAAACAGACCTGGGATTGCCTAAGTAAGTATTTGCAGACAGGCAGCTACAAGAAGTAGGGTGTTTAGGCAAGAATTCTGAGATAGCAAGAGCCTGAGGATTTCTGAGAAACTCATAATGGGGTTGAGATCACGACAGCTGGGATTCAGCATAAGCACAGCCTCATGGGGTCTCACTAAATGATCATCCCAGTGTCATTTATTGTGCAGAAGGGATCTCTCCATGAAATTCTGCAGTTCTATTTAGTAAAGGACAGTCTTGTCTGCAAGATGTAATCTCCTTACTTTATTTATGTATTTATTTTGCATAAGCTGGAAACACACAAATGCCACACAAGTTGTGCAGAATCTTACAATCCAAATTTTATGCAGTACAAACAAGTTGATGTAGCAAACTGAAAACAAACTATACCTCCTAATGTCATCCAAAGCCTGAGGTAACATTACAACTGCTGTTTAAAATAAACCTGGGGCTAAAAATCTATCTACAGCAATTGTAAGATTCTTGTAAGACCTAATAATGAACAAGAACAAAATGAGGAGGTTTTTTTTTTTGTTTGACAATTCTTTCATGATTCCTTTGCCTTCTCAGGGTTGTTTCTCTTTTTTCCCCTATTTTATTCTTTTACCTCCTGTTTAAATACAGAGACTGATTTAGCTAGCTAAGAATTCATCTTTCGTAACAGTACAGTGACCCATGACCAGGAGGGCAGCTAACAGCACTGACAAAAGGAACCTGGTTTTGGCATCTGCCAGGTCTTGAGGGGGCTGATAAGACCATGTGATGTGTTTACCTTTTTCTAGCACTGAGTCTGCAGCTCCAACTGAAAACATTTTGTGTCTTTCTTTCTTTCCTCTTCTATGTATGTTATTCTTCTTTCTAAAAATAACAGTATTATTTCCTCTTTTCTTTTTCCTCACCAGTAAGGAATAGTATTTCTATAAACTGATCAACCAGGAAATTTTATTTCTAAAAACTTCTTGCAGTAAAAACAAGGGAATAAAGGATATTATTAAAAAGAAAACCCTTGGTAAACAAGTATTCTAAAGCCTCTGTATTCATTACTTGATCATTAATCAACAATTTAATTCTGTGTTTTCAGATGTTCATTTTATACCTTTGACCTTCAAAGCCCATTTAGTCCTTCAAAATTAGAAAACACACTGCAGAAAAAGAAGGAATAGCTGTTAGTTAAATCAATTGAATGGTGCTCTGAAACTGTGGGGTTTTGTTTCCATCTTTGTCTACTGACACTTTCAATTAATCAAGAGATTGAAAACATTATTTTCATTTGTTGCAAATTTTTTGGTTTCTGGATATTTGACTCTATATTCCAAGGGCTGATCTGCACAAATGCTGAAAGTGTCCAATGTAATTAAAAGTAACATGGACTGATGTTTGAACATTTAAACATTCTGTATAATATTAAATTGATTTGGAAAATCAGGCACTAGTTTGGATTCTGTTCTTCTGCTCTATATATTCTTACTGGTAGGAGAGCTAGTATTATTTAATCTGTCTCAGCTTCTTTCATGTTGATACTGATGGATAAAAATGAGACTGATAATTCTGACCCCTAGTAATTTTGTGCTGCAGGCAAAATGGATAAGTGGGCTTTGTCTTTTTCTCAGAGGATGTGTTGTATTTCAAGAGCAGTCACCAGCACCACCTTTCTTGATCATCCTGACAGCCATGTGACACACTGCATTTGTGTCAAGCAGATCTCCTTTATTTTCTGGATCTGCGGATCCATAAACATTCTCCAGCAGAAGAACAGATCTGTGGACTGAATTGAAGTCTCCTAACAAGAGGAACATTTTCTTCTTTGCTTACCAGTCATGGACTCATTAAAAATAGTTCACAGTCTGATAGAAATCTCTGGGACACAGGTTAAAAACAACTTTGTGGATGTTAAACTTTCTGTGTCAGCTCTCTGCAGACATGGAGTTTTCACTGCTGTTATCTGCATTATACAGATTCTAGAGAAAAAAGGATATTTCAGTATAAAACCCTTTCTCCTAGACAATAAATCTGCTTAAATATCTCCATTTTTAAACTGCATTTTAGGTAAGATGGATGACTTTTATGTTCATTTAGTACATTAGATTGTACCATTAGAAAGAGAAGTATATAAAATGAATAGTGGGAATACTACACAGGGTAAAAAAATCAATGTGCATAAGTATAGCTTGGTATTTATATAGTGGAAAAACATTCATTCAAATACAGTCCCTGATGATCATCCTGCTGAATACACATATCAAAAGACAGACTGCTAGGAAGAGATACTAATACTTTATTAGCTGAAATGGCAATCCCATTTGACCACCAACTGCAAACCTACCTGGAAATGACAAATGTGCTTTAAATAATGCTAGAAGGGAAATAAAGAGAAATAAAAAATCTATTGGTGCTACTAATTTGAGAAAGGATTAAAAGGCTAGTTAAACAGCACTATAATGCAGTCTCGTTTTAAATTATTCATTGCGCTGGACATGCAGAAAGAATGACAAAGCACAGGGGATATGGTTTAATTAGTCCAAAACTTTATTAACTTCATTCATCTGGGAACTGTCTGGCAGTAGCTTATGCAGTATAGGTTATCATGCCCTTTTCACTCTTTATGACCTATTTAAAGGGTATTGCCTTCAGCCTCATCCCCATTCTCACCCACTGGTACTGGCTTACTACAACTGCAAGCAAGATTAGTGGCCTCTTAGTCCACACATATTTTCCTTTTGTCAGTCATCTCAGTTATCACACCATCTACTGCATCCATTGAAATTCAGTTGCAGACTCTGTTGTGCTCTAAAATATTACAATCTCTTCAGCTTTATGCCAACCATTTACAAAGTCACAAGGTGCATGATAAGCAGTGCATTGGACTGTCCCCAGGTGCCAGATTGTAGAAATGGCATAGACAGTCTCCCCTGCTTTACTGGGATCACTCATCAGAATTTCTGTAACATTTACACGCATAACCTTACAATAACCTGTAGGGTCCCAAAGAGGGTGGAAGTAATAATAGTCATTCACTCTGCTTGGTTCTCATTCCTAATGGTGTGATGAGTCAACAGGTTCATACATGCCATATACATATTGATATCTCTGTTGCATTCAGGATAGCTTTGCCTCAGTCCTGAAGCCAAATGCGCAAGGAGTGCTGTAAGGTTGTCCAGAACGAGAATTAACTGCAAGGAGTGAGATGCTTATTTTTAACCTCTTTCAGCTAGATATATTTCTCTATATATCAGCTAGCATAAAACCTTCAATGGAAAACTCTTGTAGTAAACTATTTATCTTCCCCTCTTTGCATTTTATAACTCAAGGTCAAAAGACTGCTCTACTCCTGTACTTTAAGTTTCCAAACCTCCACATATCCAATCTCTGCCAAGACAGTCCCTTTTTCTCTGCTGTAAACATTGCACAAATGCCACCTGGACCATGGTTGAGTAGAGAAAACACATTGTTATTCTGGCATATCTAAACCAACCAGGGACAACAGATGTTCTTTAAAGAATAGTAGAAAAAAAATCTTTTGACTTTACTAATTAACTGGCAATTTAAAAATGGCTGTTTTCCTTTTCCATATTAACTGTGTTTATACTAATTTCTGAATGAGCCTTTGCTTCACTTGAGGTTTTCTTCCTGAGCAAGTAATTTGAAAGATCTACGTAGCCTTTTACAAGCTTTCCCCTGAAGTTCTGACACAGAACTGTGATTTTTTTCTGTAGTGTACAACAAAGCTCCTCTGAATAGTCAGTGCTGACCTAAAGGATGGGTAGAAATATCATATTCACTGGGGTTATTGAAATTACTCAAAGTGCAGGCAACCTAAATATATTAGGCAGCCCAGGTATCTTTTGAGTTTTAATCTTTTTAGGTAATTGATCTCAAATTTCCCTCTAACTCGTTGAATTGAAATCCACAGGCAAACCTTTAAATGTGAGGGAATACAAACATTCAACTTACCTCTCTGCAAACTGTCAGGAAGTTAATCATAAGTTCTTTGGATTTCCTTACAATTTGTGTTGCTATATATTTACTATGTATGTGCTATTTTGAGCATGAAATGGACCAGTTGAAGTACTTGATATTTCACGCTTGAACTCCATGCTTTTGGCTTGATTATGACGAATTTACCATCAATATTGAGTGTTAGTCTTATTCAGTGTGTAAGAAAAAAATGATAAACTGTACAAATGGCTTCTTACACCATATTGTATGAATTGCTGAATTTTCACTAGGAATACGAAAGCAAAACTCTAAGGTAAATGAAGTATTTGGCCAGTAAAATTTGGAAAAAAAAAATCTTAATTGCAGGCATAGGTCTCTTTTGTCAGTTTTTTTTTTTTTTTTTTTCCCAAACCAGGAGAATATTAGATATATAAGGTATTTGAAGTTGCTAGGATAGCTGCAGTTAACATCTTAATATTTGCAGATCTTTTGATCATCTTAATGCTAAACGCATCAAAAAGCCACTTTATGTGTGAAATACAATATTACTGCTCAAAGGACTCTCAAATGTCAAAACCTAAAAGAAGTCCTTGTCTCTCCATGATGCTTGATATGAGCTAGGTTCTAACAAATGAGTACCTTACTGAGACATTAAGAGAATTTGTGTGATTTTATACTTTTTCTTTATATGGGACAAACAGAAACAGTGATGCGTGTCTCAATGTTACATATTTTCTGGGCACAAGATGCAAGAGATTGCCTGGATCTGTCCTCGAACATGTGTGGAAGCTCCCAAGGGCTGCAAGTCTAACATTGCTGTGGAATATTCATGTGGCACCTAAACTTAAACACAGCTATAAGGAAAAAAAGTAGAAACTAAAATCCAAATTCATCTAAAGGTAGATGAATTAGGACAGGTGACTCAGAGCTCATGATGTTGTTCTTCCCTCAGAGTTAAAGTGTCTTTCAAAAGGATGTGTGGGGTGCTTTTCCTCATGTGAATGATAGGTTATCATTTCCTCCATTAGTATACACTGTCAGTTCCTTTGTTAGTATTAATTTGTTCCTGTGCTTTTAACTGTACTAATATTTACTTAGGTCTTTTATATTCACATTTCTCTTTCCTGGATTCCTGGATCGATTATGTCAATGTAGCCCAAGGAAAAGTGTACTCCTAGCTTTAAACATTATTCATTATTTTTGTATGTGATTGTCTTTGCATTTTATTTATTGGCAAACTAGATCCTGTGCATATCCCCTTTCTTATTAGTACAGGATAAATGCGAAGAGTAAGTGACAGCATTTGACTTTGTCTATTGAAACAGTGACAGAGGGTAGGGCATGGGGATGGATAAGCAGCTGTTTGAAATTAAACACTGCACGTGGAAATGAAGACATGTCAGCTAGGGAATAGAGCAGGGTCAGGTCTCAGACCTCTGCTACCTTTAATGGGACCAACTTGCTTATGAGAGGAAACTGGAAGAATATTAAGTGGAGTGTGAAACAAGTAAAAGCTTTTTGAGAACTGCTTTGAAAAATATGTGCTTTCTGGCAAATGAAAGTATGCCTCAGTTACATAATACTGCTATGTCCAGCAGGCTCAAAGCAACACAATTACAATAGGAGTGATATTGTACTAGGGACAGAAGATAAATGAAGTATTGATTTCAGAAGGAGCAAAATGCCACAAAAGGGACATACAGTATTTCCATGGGGCTAGATCCTCACTTGCTGCAATTTCGTATTGTATCATTGAAGTCAAACTGATTTATGCTAGCTGTAGTTCTGGCCAGGTGTATTTATAACAGGGAAGTATAAATAAAAATCATGCTCAGAATGCTTGGTAAGAGTTGATTTTCCAAAATAAAACCATGAATACACAGGCATTACAGTTTATCTGTTCTTTCAACATACTGCAGTGCTCATCTTCGGATAATTTCTGATCTGACTTTAGCCTTTCTGAATAAGTCTTCCCTTGTTTCCTGGACACTTGTCTCAGCCTGATGTTCTCCAATGTAAGAATGGTTTTCCTGCAGAGGTATAAATGCAACCTGTCCAAGCAAAGCTCTCCTGTATCAGGGCATTTTTTTTCCTTTAGCCCCACAAAAATTTTCATTGCAATGAGCTCTTCTTTTTGAGGTTCCTTCATACCTGCCTGAATGTGCCAACAGAGGCAAAGTGGACAATGATGATACCTCAGCTATGTACCTTGCATGGATCAATGACTGCGAGCATTAAAGCATGGATCAATCTTGCCTGCATGCTCTGAAAGTGAATCTTGGAAATAAATCACTTAATTCTAGTGGTTTCAAGGAATCCTTGCTATGAACACAGACAGTGTGCTAACAAAACACCCCACAATGCACCACCAGGACACAGCACTGTGGGATACCCATCAGAAATCTGCATGCTTGTACCTGCTAAGAAATCTGTGCTGTGTGTGCATGAACGGTTTGGATGAAGTAAGGAGCATTTTACTGGTTTAATAGTAGACCTTGTGAAGTTCCACAGCACAGGGTGGATGATGAGGAAGCAATAAATTGGCTCAGCTCCTTCCTGCCAGTATCTATATCTGGTGCATGGCCATAGTTTACCACTGATCAAAGAGAAAAACTTTGAAAATTAATCCTGAACTCTGTTGAAAAGTCAGCAGCAATAGATGCATCTTATGGAGTAGAAGTATAAAAGATGGTGAAACTTTATTCACGGAAGTTAAAAATAGAAATCCTGGGTATTGATGTGAATGTTCTGCAGGGCTACTTGCAACAGAACATGTCACAAATGGAGAATAATCACTGAATATACAAAGCAAGCCAAACAGTTTCTCCCTCTGGTGAAGGAAATGTTGCTTTCCCACTGAGCTTTTTGTTTACAGACATGTATGTGAAGCTGGGATTAAGAAAAGAATTTAATGTAGGGTTTGTTTATTTAGAATTTTTTAGAAAAATATCTCAGTTTTTAAGAAACACATCTCAGAATATTAAAAGCTAGAAAAATCAGTTTGCTACTTTAATCACCTTGATAACTTTCTCAAGTGAAAATTATTCCAGGCAATATTTTTAATTATTGATCTACTATGCAATCAGGATGAAGCACTGTGGAATGGAAATACTTATAATATGGCCTGAAGAAAGCATTTGCAGTGTTAAAAAATTAAATCCTTGTTATTTTATTATTATTTATAATTTACATGGCATCAGAGCTATCCATAAAGCTTTGCAAGCATGTAGAAGGATATGTAGGAGCTAATAAAGTAATATAAACAGACACAACACTTGAAATGATCAAGTATACAGGCAGAGCTGAAGAGGGAAGGTGTCTTAAGGCTAGTTGATGGATGTAACCTGAATCCTCAAATCTGAAAGTCTTCATGGTTTATCCACATCCAATCTATCACTGCCTAGGTAGTACTAGGAAGTCATTTCCTACCTTTTACTGGCTTAGGATATCAGCTACTGTCAGTGACTATTTACATTTCCAGAGAAGCATTTTTCTGCTTTTTCCTATTTTTCTTGTAATTTGAAAGAGCTGCTTATAAATCTAGTTTAAAAACTTCTTCTTTAAATTTCCCTTTAAATGTTACCTGGCAGTGACACCCTGGAAAACAGTAAAAAATGTGTCTGCTTCTCAGATGAGACTTTTGTTTACAGCATTGACAGCAGATGTTTTGCTTTTTTGATATCTATTGGCTTTTTTTTCTTTAAAATGTGCAGAAAATGGTAAGCTTCTGAAGAGAGGCACTATAATTCTATTAACATGTTTGCCCAGCAATGTTTTGTTCCATGGCAAGAATGTGGTGAAAAAAAAACTAAAAAAAAAAAATAGGCTAGTACTTACCTGTGAGTTTTAAGGATGGAGTAGAAGAAGAAAAAGAGAGGGGGAAAAAAGACAGGAAAAAGAGCAGTGGTCCTGTGACATAGTTCAAAAAAAATCTAACTCTGTTAGAAGTATGGTTCTCTTTGAAAATATCCCCTTGCCACTCTTTAATTGAAGGCAACCTCCCTGCAGTCTTCTCGATGTTGCCACCCTGTCTGGTTACTTTCTCCTCTTCTAGGATGAGCACATGCTTCCATTATAGAAGCTGACCTGAAAAGCAAAGCATGATACTTTTCATATAACTTGGGAAAATCTGTAACTTTCTCTACCAGAGTAAGAAATTGGACATACACTTTTTGTGTTCAGTATGTCATAGTACTGAGACTCCATTTTCTCTCAGGGCCTGTAATTTACAGTTGCATGTGAAAGAGGCAAGTTTCACTCTCTGCAAGTTATGCAATATTTGAATAATGCTCAGGGTAAGAAGAAAGAAATAGGAGCAGAAACAAGGAGAAATGGTCTGGAGTTCACATATGAAAAACATAACATAGGTAGATTGGAGGAAGAATATCCTCCGGTGCTTGGACTTTGACTTCATAAGAGGATGATGAAGCTGGAAAGAGGACATGTGACTAACAACAAGCTGGAGAAGGAGTAAGAAGGTTATGAGAAAGGAACTCACCAGAAGGGGAGATGGCTCTTGAGATACATTATATGAAAGATGCAACAGAGCTAAATTTTTGGGCTACTCAGGGTCAAGTTATCCAGAAGAGGAGAAAGAGGATGTGGAAGAAGTAAAGGAAGATAGTTGTGGTAAGGGAAAAAGGAAGACAAGGTTGTGGTCTGCAAGTTTATCCCACTTAAACTGCATTAATGAAGCTACATTTTGGCACCACATAATTGGTAGGTACTGAGTTACTACTGAGATGTTTGTATTAAATATGCCCCTTTAAAATACCCTTCCTATGAAGCAATCCACAGACAAACCTAGTATGTGGATTCTTTTCCAAGATGACTCTGCATCCAGCAAAATCCTGTGCTTGTGTTTCTGGGACCTTGTCAGTGATGCGGGGCTGATGGGGCAATGAGAATTGCAGGGGAGACAGAGTGGGCACATACTCCTCGGGTACTGAGAGTCTGACCAGCTCTTATGTCATTGTAAGATGGCTTGAGAAGTCAATAAAGATATCTGAGAGTCAGTGGAACTGAAACTATGGTCACAAGAGAAGGACTGAAAGAAAGTAAATGGTAATATATTAATTCATTTGTTCATAGAGTCATAGAATGGTTTTGTTTGGAAGGTACAATAAAGATCATCTGGTTCTAACCCCTTGCCATGAGCAGGGACACCTTCCACTAGATTAGGTTGCTTAAAGCCTCATCCAGACTGGCACTGAGCATCTCCAGTGATGGGGAATCCACAACTTCTCTGGGCAATCTGTTTCAGTGTTTCACCCCCTCACAGTAAAAATTTCTTCCTAAAATCTAATCTAAATCTACCCTCTTGCAGCTTAAAATTGTTGCCCCCTCTCCTACAACTGCATTCCCTGATAAAGAGCCCCTCCCCATTTTTCCTGTAGTCCCCCTTTAAGAACTGGAAGATTGCTATTAGGTCTCCCTGGAGCCTTCTCTTCTCTAGGCTAAACAAGCTCAACTCTCTCAGCTGGTCCTTGTATGGGAGGTGCTCCAACCCCCTGATCATCTTTGTGGCTCTCCTCTTGACTCACTCTAACAGATCCATGTCCTTCCTGTGCTGAGGCTTGGTAGCCTCTTGGTGGCATCTCTAATAGAAGCTGCTGGTAAGCAGCATACCTCTCTAGAGAGTGGATCTGGTTGGCAAATGCATCCCTTTTTTCCCCCTAGAAGAGAGTCTACTGCTACTAGCACCTATCACCTTTCCTTAGTTGCACTGGTTGTTATCCAGGGAGCACACTAGGCTGCCTTACTGGGCTCCAGCATCTCTCCTGATGTGGTGAGTGTTTCCTCTTTGGTCTGCAAAGTGATGAAGCGTGAAGACTTCTCTGTGTGCTGGTGGAGAGGTTTTTGGCTGTCTGGCCATGGGCTGTGGGTCCACTGCAGACAGCACTTGGAACCAGCCGTCTAGCTCTTTCTCAGCCTCCCTGATGCTATACAGAGTTATCACCACCTCCTGCAGCTCAGCCACCTGCTGTAGGACACTATCCACCTAAGCACACCTTTTAAAGGCAAGTCTGCTCCCTGCCCCAGGAGAAAAGTCTAAGCATTACCATAATTATTGATTGTGGTCCTAGCCTAAAATCTTTGCGCAACAATTCTTTCCTGTCTGCCTGGAGCCTGCATCTGACATGCCTAAGGCATTGCTCCCTGTGAGGAACTGCAGAACTGGCTGCACTGGTTCTGTCTCTGTCAGAAGCGTGCCTTCTTTAGTGACAATTACCTGAAAAGCCTATCTGTTCAGCTCTGTGATCTCACTCTACTGTTGTAGCCTTTGGGAAAGTTTATGGTTCAGGATGAATCCTGGCCAATATTTAGTGTTGAGGTTAGATTAGGCTAGGCTAAGATAGCAGCCATTCCAGATCTTTGTATCTACTCAGTTGTGTCAGTAGTCTGTTACTGGCTCTGTCAAAGGGTTCAGAAGCATGAGAACATAGTAAGTACTTCCACTTTTTTGCAGTTTATGATAGGAAAATGGGCCTTTCATATCTCCATTTAAAATTCTGAAAGCATATATGTTTCTCTTTGTAAGCACAACTTGGAGTAATATGGAATATTTTGCATTTAACTTGCATATAACCCTCTAATTATTTCTTATTGATCTACTGATACACTGGGGTATTTATTGCTCCAGAGTCTACAGTCTGTCATCCTGTATACACATAACTTCAGTGCCTCATAAGAAAGCATTTCATTGAGGTTTAAGAGTCTGGCAATTATTTACATATATCTGTGCAGCTTTACTCTCCACTGCTCCTACTTTGTTTGTTGTATTGATTTTGTATTTGCAGTCACCCCTTGGCCTTGAGTAGGATGGATGATTATGTATTGTTTGCATTGCAGTAGTGCCTCAAGGCAATGACTATTCTGTCAGAGAGCTGGACTCTGTGCAAATGTCCAGCTGGATGGATAAGAACAGTCTGCCAGAAAAACAACTGTCAGAACAGGTAAATAGGATGAACAGCCTTACAAATGACAGGATAAAGCCCAATTGGTTTTGTTGTAATAAAGACAAATTCAATGCTGACATAGTGACGTCTTGAGAGTTAAGAAGGTGACGGATTTAATGAACTTTAGAAAGCAAAATAAGCTAGATTTTAATATTGCCTCATTAAAGGAGTGCAGAGCTACAAGAGACTGGCTGTGTCACAGAGCTTTGTCCCTGGCTATGTCTCCCTGCTTCCCCAGTCAAGACAGCCTTGGTGCTGCAACTCCTTTGGCTATGTGAGATGCCTATCTTTGAGTAAGCAAACACGAAATCGTAGAGAATACTAAATGCTTTTTTTTTCTCTACAGGAAGAAAAATATCCCCACAAAATGCCTGCATGTGTACTAGGTTGCATGATTGCTGTCTGCCATGACTTTTGATATTACTGCAAAAGCAAATATGCAGCTCTAAGCTGTCCATGTCAGTGGGGATTTGGAACAGAAGAAACGTGTTATGCTAGCTTCTCTGTGGCTTCTCTGTTTCCCTTTTAACTTCAAGTTTGTCTGTAAAGAAAAGTGGTTTGCCTAGTTTAGTTCATAGTTACCTGAGAAGACATCTTTTCTTTCCAGTGTAATACTGCAGCATTTGAGATAGCGTGCTGAGGGAGCAATCTCTGGATTGAATTATCTGGAGGCCAGCATTTGACCCTCACCTACATAAAAGGCTTCCTCTGCTGATCAAGTGAATGCCGTGCCACATCAGTGTGCCTGAACGTGAGGGGCTTTACTCAGTCTTTAATGCCACAAATGATGTTGCTGTATGGGTATGACTATGTGTGTGCTTGCCGATATTAGAAAGGGACATATATATATGTATCATAGTGTCATACTTCTGTTGATATTTACGGTTCAGTCAAAGAACACTCTTGCAGTCTTAGTTGAGCAGAAGGATGAACAAACTGTCAAACCAGTTCACGACAATTTTATTGCTGCCCTCTACAACTCCCAGTGAACACGAACAGCAGCTAATAGAGGGAAGAAGGCTACACAATTCCCCCCACTCACTGTGCATTCAGACTTTAGACAGTAGAAACAAACTGTGCCTTGCAGAATCTGGCCCTGCTTGTGTGAGGGTCTTAGCCCTTCACAGGTACTGTCAGCCTGCATTTGAATGGCTTCTTGAAGAGCATTTCTCAATGACCAGAACTGTCAGAAGGAAATTTCTTTGTAGTGGATCAATTGCCTTTTGCAGGACGGTTCATGGAAAGAAAATGTGACCCTTAAATGTGCTCTGAAGTTGAACAGAGCAAGGGCAAACTACACTGCTTATTTTTTTTAAATCGTTTTTCTTTCTTTGTGTGTCACTAATCTTTATCAAGCTGCCTTTCTGCTTGCTGGTGAATCATCTGTGATATTATTACGAGGCAGAGACCTCAGTAAATGTTATGCTGAATTTTATCATCAGTTTTGTTAGGTTCCAAACTAAAAGACTGCCAGCTGGGAGAATCTGGTTTTGACATTTACTTCAGATATGTCTTTCATAGTTAGTTTCACTGAAAAAGAATTCAGGCTTGCCCTGGAGAATATAACTAACAGGAAAATGGTGACTTAAAGGCCGCTAGCAGTAACAAGCTCACTGCTGTTTGTCCATTAGCTGCTACTAACATAATACTCACACATGTCTACATTTTGGAGGATAGGGGCTGAGAAGTGGGCTTCTGACTCTGTAAATGCAATTACATGTATATTTGACATTGTTATTTTCTAGTCTAGCTGGGCAAATTTTCTCTCTTAAATTGTCAAGTTTTCTTACTCATTGAATCATAGTGATTGTTGCCAGCTTGAAAATTTTTGCATCTTATTTTCAGGAATTTACTTGAACATCACATCTTAATGTGGAAAATCAGTCACCATGTGCAGATCACTTTTCTGCAACTGTCATTGCAAGGACACATTAATTTCTCCAGGTAGCTCAAGTTAAAAAATAATATCTAGTTATCGAAAAATAATGAATGTAGAAAAACATGTGCAAAATTTCTGTGTGTTCTGAAACCTAAATTGCCTAGAGCTGCCCTGATTTCAAGCTCATGAGTCATCTAAGCTCAAGCTGTAGGAATTCCAGAGGGCATGTTGTTAAATAATGCATGAGTGATGTAATTTTACTTTGTATCTAATTAGCAAAATGCTGCAGGAAAGAATTAGGGAAAAGAACCTGAACCAATCCTGGTCCTATCTTCCTACTTTTTTTTTTTTTTAAATTTAGAATTGTCACATCTGAAGAATTAATATGTAAGTGATAGGACAACAAATGTATGACAAATTACAGCATGACAGTCTCTCTCAAGTGATGATAAAAAATCTGAGAATCCTTTCTGCTTCAAGTCCTATACCCAACTATGTCTTGCATTTTCTCCTTTCCCAGAGTGTGGGGGTGTATATGTGAATATAGGTACTCAGTTGTCATAAAATTATATAAGTATAGAGAGACAGGGACAGATCCCTCTTGCAAGAAACTATATCATATCTTCCACCAAAAAAAAGCCTCAAAGTTATTAAAGCGTTTTTATTAGCTCTAGCACTGTATAATGTTTGAGTAAGCAATGAGTTTATGCAAATAATAATCTTCTCTTATCTAGAGGTATGCATCTGTAATTAATAATGTCAGTCACCTTATCTTGTAAACAGTCTGTTCCTAATATGCAAATACAGGATCTGGCGCAATGTGTCTGTGTATGCCTGAGAGCCAATATATCATTTTTGCTGCATCTAAAGCCTGCAATTTCATGCTTAGCACTTGGCATTGCAGCCATGGTTATCTCCAGTTAGATGCAGAATGCAGAAGCTTCAGCAGATAATTTTTCTACTTAGACCTATGGCAATCAAAGCACAGAAAAAGACCAGAATTCTAATTACATGTGCATAGAATATGATAGTTATAACTGTATTATTTACTACATCAAACATGAAGTTTAGACTTTTTTGAGGATGCTTTTTTTTGAAATTTCTTACAAGCCAAGAGGACTGTCATGTCATGTGTGAAAGAAATGGACTTTTTTCCTGTAAGTTTTCCCCATGCAAAAAGTAGAAGCCAGCAGGCTGTTGTTACTCTAAGTGGAAGGTTGAAGTGACACATTATCAGCAGGCATGCGTATTTTCAAAGGACCGGCTACTTTAATATTACTTTTAAAAAATCTAGCATGTTATGTCTAAATTTCTCAAAAGTAATAGAGGTTCACAGATTTGATATTAGCCTAGAATTGTCTATGTTTTTTTGGGGGGTCCATATGGCACTGTTTGTTAAGCAGCAGGATGAATTTACTGCAGGATAAATGAAACAGATGATCAGCACATCTTTACAGGTTAAAATAAATTATGAAATTCCTGAGGAGTGTGCATGGTTTGGATTTTTTCTTTCTGAACATCGAATAGTTATATGCCTGATCTTAAAGTTCTGATTTCTCAAGAGCATAGAATTTTCTGAAACTCAATGCTTTCTATGAAAACATGTAGTATTAACAATCCTTATCCTTGAATAATATTATCTTTAAATTGCAGAAAGTTTAAATAGGCTTGAGTTGGGCTGGGCTTTTCCATTAAGAGTCACCAAGTACCATACTGCAGACAGTATTTTCTTGTCATGCAGCAGCTAGAGAATACTGGTTTCTGGGAACAGAATGGAGTCAGACTCAGCTGAACTCTCCAAGCCTATGAGGCAGCTCTGCTGAAGAAGATCCTTCATTCAGAACATCCTTCCAAAAGAAAATTGGACTATGCTCTTAAATTACAATATCTACTGTAAGGAAGAAAACTGGGTTGAGCTTTAGCTCAGCCTTTTAGATAACATTTGCTTCATATCTGTTATTTTCATTCATTTGTTGGGGCCCTGACTTAGTAAGTGGAGGTTACTCTGAAAATTGTTCTTAATGACTGCTGCTGTAATTCACCATACTCTACAGTGAATGAGTGCCCTACTATGACAGCATCCTCAGACTTCCTGAGACCCAAAGAGTGCTATTAGGAACATGTCCCCAGAGCCAAGAGTGAACTCTGGAAACATTTGAGTCACCTGGCATTAGTCTGTCACTGAACTTGTGTGGAAAAGAAAGCGTGTGCTGATTCCAAACAAATAAAGGCTCTTGTCAGCATTCAAACCAGCTGACTATTTAGCATTTATTTAATCTCCACAGCCTGATAAAGCAGCATACAGTGAAATAAGGGCTGTAACAGTGGAGGAGACATGGAAAGGCATTAGACTAGCTGGAGATGACCCACTTGCAAGCATGCATGAAAAAAATCAATAAGTACTTCACCTAAGGCCAAAGACAAAGAGTAGCTGCGTTGTCTGGAAGGGAAATGTAGTGTTCAGTTAAAAGCTCTGCTTAAAGAAACCAAGCAGAGTAATTTTGCTCCTTCAGGATTTTGATATTGAGGGGTAGAGTTTGAATTTTATGCAGTGCCAGGAACAACAAATGGAAATGCCAGCTACAGAAGATAGAGGGACAGATTCTGGCACATCTTGGTTAAGTGCAAAACTCTCTAAGGAAATGGGGAATTGTTTTCAGGTTTGAGTACTTTCCTTTTAAATACGAGACATTCAGCAGGTCTAGCCCCATCATGTATTTCTGGAGATGAGTCTGTTATTTGTGGTGTGGTATGAAAGTTAAAGGCTGCTTTAATGCTGAACCCTCTATGCCAAGCAATGCAGTGATAGAATAGCAAAAAGCTTATTTCTTCTTCAAAGAGATTCAAGAAAAATACCCCACAAACATTAGATCTCACAAAATAAGGGAAGGGGAAGTAGAGTGTTTCCATGTGGAGCGCAAAGGAAATCTTCAGGATTCCACAAGCATGTCATTTTTGTAATTAATTTCTTAAGCCATGTGGATCTCCTCCATAAGTGTGCTGCTAAGTATCTGCTTACCCTTAAAAAGTGCAAACTGTGATCTCTGTTTTATCTAATTTGCAAATTTAAACAAGGCAGGATTTTCATCATAAAACTCAGTAGGTTTTAAAGTAAGCAAAAAGGCTGCACATTGTATCTTGTGTCTAATTGTCCATATGTCCTTGATCCAAGCCCTCACATTTTGGGTAAAAATGACATTTCATGAAATTTTATAGTGAACCAAGTCTGGACTATGTTTTTATGCTCAAATGCTGAAATCAGTAACCTCTAACCCTTTCATGCAGCCGATCTGCAATGGCAAGAAGGTGTTGGCACTTTCAGATGGATTTTGCTTTGAATTTTTGGAATTATCTGAACATAAATTCAAAGCGTAACTCAGAATGTGTGAGATCAAAGAAATCAAAAGCCAGAAGACTGCATGAAACCCTCTGACATGAAATAACTGAGTTTTGCACAGATCTACTTTCTATCTAAAAATAGTTTAGTCTCATCTCTATTCAGAATCTCCTGTGATAGCAGAAAGAGTGATAAGAAACCAAGAGCCACCTGAGAAGCTAAGTGAGTGGCTTGAAAGGTAGGCAGGGAAAAAGAGACACTATAACTGTGATGTGACCTTTGCCCCTCCTTGAAATGGCATTTGAATGCAGTGACTGTGGTATTTTCTGTAAATGGATTATCATGCACACTCCTAAAGCTGTACACACGTACTCTGTGAGTGATCAAGTTTGTATGTGCTATTCAGTACAGCACTAGACTTTTCTTCCTTTCAAAAAAGAGAACAAAAAACTTTATAGAAATAACATAGAACAACAACAAAGTAGAGTGAAGGAGAAATGTTTACTAATCTTAATAATAATAGCTTTTTTCCATAGACAGTTCAGTACTGAAGCTGTTGGTATTTGAAATAGCTTAATTTCCCTGTGAATCTGAGGCAGTCACCATCAAATTATTCATCTTTTTCTCTGCTGGGTAATCCTTAGCTGTTGTTATTTATGTAGCAACCTAAATTACATTTGCTGCCTTACAAGCAAGTTAGAAGACAGATCACCTGTCTGGCCGAGCTAGAGCCTGAATACACCATGCACTGAGAAGAGAAGATAGGGGGACAAGACAGAAAAAAGAGAAGTCTTCTGTAGCTAATCCTGATGTCCAAATTAAAGAAGTGCTTCCCTTTCTTCAAGCTGATTTCCTTCATCCCTTTTATTAGTTGTTTGAATACATGTCAGTTGCATAAGCAGCCCCTTATTCCTTTGTTTTTGTGTCTATTTGCCCCCAGATTTGGCCACTATGGCACTTGTTGAACTCTATGTCCACTGAATATTGTTGTGCTTAAAGCTGGGCTATGTGTAAATATTTACAGGGTTGGGACATTTTTCCAGACATTCATCTTTTTCATTATTTCATTGTGGCCAGTTGAACTAATTTCTCCATAAATGTTATGAAAAGTGTCTAATATTCTCTATTTTGCACAACTGGCTAATTCCTACTTCTGTTTTGACTGACTAATAATCTATCCTAGTTCTCTAGTTTACAAAGAACAACCTCTTTATTTATAATTATTTTGCTATGAATGTAACCTACCTGTGAAAAATTTTAATAGGGATTATTCAAATTTGTTCTCTGGACAAACTTTGTGGTGTTTTCTTTTTATTTTTAAATTATGACTAAATTGTCCCCAATCATAGTCCAAATGAGGTACAAGTCAGATATTTATTTTATTAAATTTTGCCATTTGTTGTGTTTCCTATCTCTCCCACTTCTTTTACAAGAGGGAAATTGTTAGTGTTCTGCTACACTTTCAAGTAACTGATGACTTTATTAACTCGTCTGCAGTGACAGGATAATCTCTGACAGTCAACAAGCAGACTGTATTTTCAGCTGTTGCACTCATAATTCTGTATACAGTAACTTGACCTTATGTACATAATTACTGGTAATTGTAAAATGAGTACTTCCACATTCGTTATCAGTCTTTACTTTCACATGTAAAAATTCTCAGGTCTTATATCTTTGTTTGAGGGGCAACTAGTAACATGCCTGATTTTCTGAGGATTCTAAAGAGCTGTTAAAATGTGGAAAAATATTTATTGAAGACCATATGCAACTGTATAATCCACTGGAAAATATCTGAAACAGATTTTTGTCCTTAGCTCTTTAGTCGTCTCAAATCTGTAAATGATGCAAGGCAGTTTAATGCTTACCTTATATTACAAACCACAAAAAGCTGAAGTGACAAAGCAATGTGATATATAGAAAAATTCTTCAGACTTCTTTTATTTCACTATTTATATTGAAAATTACCCAAAGACATTTCCTGTGGAAAAGCAGCAATCGTAACTTAGGATTTATGGTTTTATGACCAGCTGGAAAATTTGGTTAATGTAGCCAGACTGCTAATTGCCCAGCAAATCTTAGACCTTGATGCTTATTGCCATGGTAATCCTTTTACTGTGACATTAAACCAATTAATTTTTTTTCATGCAATTATATTTCTATTAGATCACTATTGATTTTCAAAGTAGTGTTCAGATAACTGCACTTTTGTGTGTATGTAAAGAATTTCTGACTAATATTAAATACAAAAGGCAACACCAATGAGATATTAAGGGTACATCATGAACCACTTCTCTGGTACAGGGCAGAAAGGTTAGCAGCCCAGAGAGCCCCAGCTCAAGCAAAGGGCTGGGCTGTATTAAGCTGAACAGTTTGTAGTTGTGTGCCACAGCCCTGGAGCAATTTGGACAATGCAGGGGGCGACAGTGCTGCTTTAAACAACACATCACTCAAATTCAGTGGTGCTAAATGTGATAGTCCCGTAACAACAGCAGTTCTGGGTCCATCTTCTTTTCTTTGGGTATTTTTTTTTATTCCTTTGAAATGACAGGCTGTGGAATTTCAGCCCCGTTACATTGGTCTTTTCTTGTTTGTTTGTTCGTTTTTTGGTACTCTTGACAGGAAAGTTATCTGGGAAATAAAAGTTTATTACAACATAGAAATCCCCCTCCCAGTTCTGCTTTACATGCTTCAGATTCTACTGAGATGTCACCTGTTCTCAGTTATCTTCTTGAAGTTATGTACCTTGGAAGGAGCTGAGCTGCTATACCAGTATTGTTTCATTGTTATTTTCTTTGCAAATTCTCATATGTTAAAGTTTGCACTGCTACCTCTAAACTTAAGCAGGCTGAGGCCTGGAGAAGAGGAGGCTGAGGGGAGACCTTATTACTCTCTACAACTACCTGAAGGGAGGTTGTGGAGAGGAGGGAGCTGGCCTCTTCTCCCAAGTGACATTGGACAGGACGAGAGGGAATGGCCTTAAGCTCCGCCAGGGGAGATTTAGGCTTGAGATTAGGAAAAAGTTCTTCACAGAGAGGGTGGTTAGGCATTGGAACAGTCTGCCAAGGGAGGTGGTTGAGTCACCGTCCCTGGAGGTTAGGGTGGATGAGGTACTTAGGAGCATGATTTAGGGATTGGTGGGAATGGTTGGACTCGACGATCCAGTGGTCTCTTCCAACCTGGTTATTCTGTGTAATTCTGTGATTCTGTGTGTGAGTGGTAACTCTTTCAGTAGAAAGTCACATTCCTAACAGAATGGTGTGCCAGACCCCACTGGCAACAGCTTTTTCCTCGTTTCCATGATAACAACATTAATAATAGTGAAGTCCTTTGAAACTAATGTGGCATGCAAGTGTAATTCTGAAGGACAATCACCTCACTAGCTGAAGATAATCTGCAACAAGGTGATCAGGGCACATGACTACATTAACTGCAATGCAAGTAAATGCCATGGATATAAAAGAATAGATCTTCTTTGCTCCTTATTATTACATTAGTCAGACACATACTAACTTGCAGCATCAATGGGCTATTTCAAAGTTTATCAAAACTTCATCATGAATGTAGCTATTCTGCTGGATTCATAATCTTTTTAGAGAGCATATTTGTGAAGGCTTTGATGGTTCTTGTCATGTATTATTTCTTGATCTGAAACTCCAGATAAATTGTCTAGAGTATATTTACCACATTTTAGAAATGGGAAAAAGAGGGGAGAGAAATCTTCCAACATGCTTCTACTATTTTAGGTATTTTTATTCATTAGTTCTTACACTTTTTCTTTCAAATGAAAAATCACCATATTTTCAGACCTTCTTCAGATAAGTTATTTTTATGGTTTTGTGCCCTTAATTACTGTCATTCTTCTCTGAGTCCACTTTTATTCCACAATATCCCATTTTTTTGGACAGTATAACAAAAGGTATTTCCGATTATGCTTCAACCCTAAAACTAGTATTGTGACTCTGTCTGCAATTTTTTCTGTTCCACTCCATTCATCTGAGAACTCACCTTTTTGAAATACCGTCTCCTACGAAAGGGATCTCTAGTCGACTAGAAACTGAGTCCACCATTTCCTAAACTTCCTGTTAATATAGAAAAGTAAGTGCAAAAGCAGTTCACCTTTCCAGTTGTTGAAAGTGTCTGCATCTCTGGAAATCACTATTCTGAGAAGAATCTTTGAACTTGAAAGGACAGCAGCCAGGCTGCTTATGACAGTTGCGTATCATCTTCTAAGATACTGTAGTCATAGGTTGTACTTATGCTTATAGCAATGGAGAGACTACAAGGCTCATTTCAACTAATTACACTTGCTGTAGCCAAAATGCTAATTTGTGGTCAAAGAAGACCCTGCTGATACACGCTGATCTCCTAACTAAGGTGTTTGGGATTGACGCAAGACTGCATGACTGGAATGTCTGTGTGAAGTATCCTCTGAATCTACAGAGAGAGAGGAAATTCCCCACCTGTTTTGTGGCTTTACTCTTTTGTATGATACTCCACAAATTATATTGTTAGATATAAATCATGCAGAAATCTAACTCCAAATTCCCATTATTGTTTGAATGATAGTTATTGGATAACATTTAGAGATAACACGGGAAACTTCCAGTTATTCTACATGAGGCTCAGAAATATTCCTATAATTATCCTTTGTGGTGTGTTTTAGGGGCTGGAGTTTAGAAATACATTTCAATGGAGCTAGGGAATATTGAAGGTCAGGGGATGTGGGCATTAGTGGTGGTGGGAATTCAGTTACAGTAATTGTTGATTCCCTTCCAATGACAGCTGTTGAAAACAGATATTCTTCCTGTGGGGCATGATTTTTGGTGGGAATGGTTGGACTCGACGATCCAGTGGGTCTCTTCCAACCTGGTTATTCTGTGATTCTGTGTGATTCTGTGATTCTGGCAATGAGAAAAAGAGAGAGAGAGTTCCTGAAGAAGCTGGGAATAAGACTGGGAGTCCTAAATCTAGTGCTTTAAAGCAGCAATCTGACGTCCTTAGACTCTAAAGGCTATGGGAAAATGGCATCATAGCAAATCTGTGGGGAAGGGTGGCAGATAAAGGACAGTTCTTCAAATGAAAGTAATTAAGGAAGGACTTGTGAGAAGGTTTTTAAAATAATTTATGATCCCAGTGACCTAGTTTAGCAAAATCTTTTTAAACTGCAAGTCTGAACAACTGCAATGTCCAGGACGTTTCTTACCTTTTTCTATTCCTGTTTCCTGAGTGGTTTCAACTGCAGTCACAGTTAAGTGAAGCTGGAGAATATTATTTCTCTTCTGTGTTTAGACCAGTAAAAACATTTGCTCATGGCCATTAGCTTTTCAGTTTGTCTATCTTTGTGTATCTTTCCCCCATATCTTTATTATGTAAATCTGATAGTTCCCTCTTCCCCACCTCCTTCTCTTCCCTTCTCCCCCACCTTAATCCTCTGGCAATAACAGTTTTTCCTGATGTGAGGTGTGCATCAATGTTTCCTGTTTTTCTCCTTAGCATTACTCTTTCTTTGGTAAATGGGTTGTAAAAAAATATTATTTTCATTTCCGATGCCAGAAGTGAGTTGACAAAGAAGGCTTTCTGCATACCCTGCTGCTCTGCCTGGAAGCTAAAGAAGCATAATATTTTCGTACACCGCATGAAGCAGGTGATAAACTTTTCCAACCTGAAGGATCAGAAAACTTTGTGAAAATGGTGATGTTCAATAGTTTCCCATGGCAAAGGTTAGCTTCTACACTTGTGCTGGTTGAATAATACGTTTTCCTATTAAAGAGATATGCTTTAGAATGATTTTGTAGCTGATGAGAATGTAGGTAATGTACGGTTTGCCACTGAATTTATTAGTGACACATGCCACTGTCCTAGCTGGGTGCTGCATATCACAAAATACAGAGACACACACACAGTCTCTTTGAAGGCTGTTTATTTCTGAGATGCAGACATTTAAAAGAGTAGTAAAGGGCATGTTAAGCAGACTTTCAGCGATATTAAATCTATTTGGAAAAATATGATGCAGATATATTGCTGGCAATGCACAAAGAGGCTATAGGCATGCCATGTGCTAGACAATGTGGATTTTATAATATGGAAATAAAAATTGATTCCATGAATGCTTAGTAGTAATATATGCAGTCTAGTGGGAATTTGGGCTAAAAAAAAATACAGAATTTATTTATATATTTAGGTTTTATTTTCTTACTGACTTGGCCAATTTTACTGAAGTGAAACGCAGGGGAGGAGGGTAATACCTACCATGTAATTCCTGAAATAAATTAATATGTAAGGTGAATGGATGTGAGATCTACTCTTGTATTACTAAAATTATGTAAGAGTGAGAGCTGGACATGTAATGGAGATGCAAGTAGGTGACTAAGAACTAAATGAGTTAGGAAAACAAAAGACAGCATGGCATCACAAGGGCTCTTCAGATTTCACGGTGATCTAGAAGATGAAAGTCTCATAACCTATAAACAGAGGAAAGTGAGAACAAGAAGACTCCACACCTGACTTTATTCTCCTACATAAACTACTTGTATTACAAAATTTAAAAACTCAACACCTAAACAAAAGCTAATTGAACAAAAAATTCTGCCTGATGAAAACAAATGCTACCTGCTTAGCAACAAATGGAGCAAAAGCAAAGAAAATCTTGAACTGAGCATGAGAGCCTCAGACCTGCTTCTCGAGATGAAGTTTGTGTTATGTTCGGTTCCTGGAACAGGACTCATTGTAGTCCTGCCTTTAAGGTGCCAGCCCAGCTCTGGAGTGATTTCTGGTACTTTGAAATAGCTATCACAGCATAACATAAGCAAGGGTTTATTACTGTGAGAATCTACACTAGAAAAATAGAAACTTTATAGCTTCTGCTGTTCCATAAAGAGAGGTATCTGAGTAGGGATATAATTAAACATTCGGCATCTCAAGTGCTATGTGTGGCATTAATCTAGGAAGGTAAATCAGCTCAGCATGGATAACAGTGTAGAGGGCAAGTAGTAGAATAATATACACAAAGAAGATAAAAACAAAAAAGCGCATCCTTTTGCAGGTACTGAATAATAATCATCAAAATGGATTCTACAAGGACAGGTTACAGACACAAAAGGAAAGCAACTGTAAAGCACATACACACTCCAGAAAACCAACGAAATGCAAATTAGAGAGATTGCTCCTGCTTTCCTATTCCCAAACTTCCTAGGTATTAATACTTTGTAATATGGTTCTTGAGCTCTTTCCACATGATTAAAGTTTGATTATCTCAGTGCAACAGGATAATTGTATGCAGATTTGCAAGAATTTCACCTTGTAATCTCCTTTTAAATCTTTAATATACACATTTTTTTTCTTTTAAAAACAACCAGAAATGTAACAAAACTGTTAAGTTGGCTCTTCAGATTTGAACTGTGTTATTTCTTGCTTTGGCAAGAGAGATTAAAAGTTTTGTTGGAAAAATTGACAGATTATCAAAGTGAAGCCCCACCATGGGTTTTAAAAACTTCTGGAGAGCTGAAAACTTCAACAAAAAAGTTATGAAACCATTTATTTATATAATTTATGTGACGATATAAAAGCCTGGGAACTGATGTTTTCTGGGCTAACTTTTAAGCTTACAGAAATGGTTATTGAATACATTTTCTTCATAAATCTTTCTAATCTGCTGACTAGGTTTGTGCTTTACTCAAGGGAGGAATAGGAATTCAGAATGTGAACACCATGCTTCAAGGTATCAGCCCAGGGACTACTGTTACATCTATGTCATCCAAATGAAGCTAAGGTTGAGTTTCAGGTATCCCCCTCATAGGTACCCAGATATCTAGCCCTTTGTCCTTTCTTATTTCTACTACATCAAAAAGATGATTATCATTATCTGTCACATCCTATAAGATGGGATGCAACATCTTATTCACTCCTTCTGGTGAGGAAGACACAGGTATGACAAAGACGTTCACAGTTATCTGCAGAATCTTTTGCTTTATGTAAAAATCCCTATTGTCACAGCTGGGCAAGCTTTGAGGTGATGTTTCCATCCAGTTTGATATTAAGTACAAAATCAAGAGAAAGAAACGTATCTTACAAGTTCTCCTTCCTAAGTTTCTGTACAAGCGGCCGGTTATCTGAAATGCCCCTTGTTATTGGTGTTTTGGGTCCATTCATCCTTTCATAGAATCATAGAAATCACCAGGTTGGAAAAGACCTCTTGGATCATTAAGTCCAACCATTCCTACCTGCCACTAAACCATATCCCTGAGCACCTCATCTACCCAATACTTTTGATCTGCTCCTTCTTTCAAGGCAGCAAATTTTGCAATACATTTTTCAATTTTAATTTTTTTTAAAAAACAGATTTTTGGTATCAAAGTGTTGTCCCAAGTTTCATATTTTTAAGCATACATTCTGTATTTTTAAGCAAAATTTATTAAGGAAACTGCTCTACTTAATTTTCAGCTATATTTCTTTTCTCCTTCATCACTGCTCATAAAGTCACAAATAGTTCAGTAGATTCTTGATGACAAAGTTTTGCGAGACTGCAACATGTTTAAAAAGTGTAATGTTAACATTTTTGGAGAAGAGTTTTATGATTTCTCAGCCTGAAGATGAAGGTTGCCATTTGAATCATAAAGCTCTAGCAAAACATGAAGAACAGCCCTCCAAACTTTTACAGAGAGTCAATCACACACATACAGCACAAGCACAGATTGCAAATAAGCAATTCCCATAGGCTTTTTTGTAAGTTATTTTTGACTAATAAAGTAGTCTTGACAGAGACTGAAGCTTATTGCAATATCTAATCCCCTTTTCACCCCAAAGAATTGACTTCTCGAAGTATATCCATGGAGTAAACATTTTTAAACCTGTCATATGCTTTCAACTTCACAAGTTCTTTTGAATTATGTGCATACAGTAATCCTCTCTCAGTCCTCAGCCACAGTCTGGTTCTGTCCTCGACAGGTCTTTTGATGGCATATTCATAGTGCAGCTATAGCTTTATCTTTAGCTGTTTTGGGATTTTATCTGACAACACATCATTGCTGTTGCTGAGCACATTTCCATAACTTGGAGGAAGATGGTCTGTGGTTAAAAAGAATTGTTTAGGCAGCGTTAATTGATGAGGCTGCAAACATTTTATGACTTCATTAGGTGATGTTTTCCAGAGCAGTATGATCCTACACGTCAGGAATCTCTTATACATGAGGAAAATACATCATATTAGAAAATGCATCAGCTACTTGTGGTTAACGCTTAGAATCGCTGACATTTTTTCTATTATGATGCATTTTCATATTATAGGGAAATGATACATCACGCTGTTTAAAGTCCATATTAAGGACAAGAATATGGACTGCCAGTCCTTAATATGGACTGCCAGAATAAGAGTATGCTGTAGATGCTATGTGAAGCCAACCTCTTGATCCATGCTCAGGTGCTTTACCAAGTGAAGCCAGCTCCATCACAGGAGGCACAGAACTCTCTCTTGCCTGTTTTTAGCTTTTATGCACTCTTTTTGATTCACAGCTGAAAATATTTCAGGTTTCAGATGATGTAAAGCTCACTAACTAGAAGCATGCTAAGAATAATAATGTTTACAATTACAGTCAGAGAACAGACCAATTTTGAAATATGCCTATTGTTTTTTCCAGATAGAATCTAATTAGTTAGACTGGCACAAATTATCAATAGTTATTTATTCTTTGCAATCATGACTATTCAAATTACATGGCTTATGGGCTGTGCACAATCTGGTAAGCAACTAATCTTCACATTATTGCAAGTAGTAGGTAAACATCTTGCAATATGGCATTCTTGTACTGCACAGTATACAGAGGGAAATATTTTTTCTTTCCTATATATTCCTGGAAATGAGGAAAGGAGGACACTAAAGTAAATAATTTTTGGCTGGTTTCACTCTAAAGCTCCTCTGGAATCTGCTGATAGCCTGAAAATAACTTAATAAAAAGACAGAAAAGTAGAGATTGAATAGGATAAATAATAAAAACCAAGGTGAAGGGAAACCCTGAAAGATAAATCTGGTGAAGTACACTGAGATTTGACAGAATCCCTTGAACTAGATGGCTCTCAAACCACTTCAGCTGAATGTGGGCCCTGGAGTACAATTAGCATTGATACCAAATTGATAGAAATTGTCTTTCTATAAAGCAGCGTGGAGTGTTAGCTTTGATTAATCAGAGGCAATTGTCAGAGATAGCAAAGCATCACTACAAACACAGAGAACCCACAGTCATGGCAAAGTTCATAGCTTTCTTGCCCCTACAGTATGAAGATTCAGGGGAATGTGGTCCATATGCGGGCCAATTTGTTGTATACTATTGCACGCGTATTTTCTAAGCACCACAGTTATCAGGTATTTGCTGCAAAACTACATGAGCTCGGTCACAAATACCTCTACATTTCAGGATTTTGAACTAACTCAACTAGTTTTCCATAAAAATCCAAGCAACAAGATGTATAGGTCTAGACGATTGTTAGTGTCCTAAGCCAGCTTATAGATCTGGGGTAAATCTTGCCAAAATGAACTAAAAATGAAATCTTATATTGGATAGAGCAATTCCTGGTATTCCAAGGGTCAGGCTTCCAGTGAGCTATTTCATCCTTTTGCTGTTTTTGATGCTTCAAAATATTTCAGCTTAAATATCACCCAGTATGGAGAAGTTGGTTGGATTAATATTCTCTACTGATTTTACTTGAAATAGACTTGAGTTTTTACAGTCCCCATCTTGGGAATAGTAACTGCTTCCACTGCCTCAGCCAACTCTACCAGCTAACTGTGAGTCAAGGTCCTGCCCACTCTGTGACCAAATTATGTATGCTTGCAGGTAAACTGAACTCATTAATGGCCTCTATAAATACAGCCGTTGATGTGTTCTGGCAAGTCATGGTTGAACAGGAGTCTTATTCAGCCAGCTCTGCAATGGGAGCTGTGATATCTGACAAAAGGATCAGTGGTCAGCTGGAGGCAGTAAATCCTTATGGCTCCTTGGTCTAGACTGTGAGGCAGACCCTACATTAGCTGTTTCAAGGCTAGAACAGTGACCTGAATTCTTACTGCCTGTGCTCAAGAGAACAATTACATCACTTAAAAAGCAGGCTGGCAAAGTTCCCTTAAGCTGTGCTTGCAACCACTCTCTGCATGTTCAAAACCAGCCATGGAACTACAAAAAAATATGAACACTATTTTTTTAAAGCATTATTGCATTCATTTCACCTTTTCACAGGTCACATCATAAACATTTACATTAATGGGTAGTAGAGGTGGTGTTCTTTCATAGATTTTTACCATAAATCATAACTAGACCCTCCAAAAGATATAAAAGAGTAATTGTTTCCTCATGAAAGCTATCACAGCAGCTCACCTTGAAGACCTATTTGTTTAATTTCTTAAGTGCAGTTGGAAATTGTCCAGATATACTGGAAGTTATGCTCTCTAATTCGCAGTGAAGACATGAAGCCATGAGGACATTGAGAATATAGCTCAGAAAATATTTTTGGAGCTGTAGAACTGATCCCTGGTGTACAGAGCTGACATGGTGAAATCCAGATTCCTAGTCAAGGAGCCTGCATTCTCTGTGTTCATCGTGAGTTCAAGCTCCTCTGAATGGTAACACAATTAGAGCAGCTACTTAGAGGAAATGCTTACCCTGGAGAGTGAATGTCATGTTCCGACTCTAAGCGTTGAGAAGATGTTGCTGTCCCTGTGGTGAAGAAGCCCTATTAGATGCTGAGTGCCTATCTAAGAACACAAACAAGTGTTTCATGGTGATGCCACCACTTGCCTTTTCTTAGCAGAAATAGGGAAAGCATTGTGCACACACATGACATAGCTTCATCCCCCCTTGGCCTAACAACATCCTTTGCCTCCTGTGAGAAACTCCCCATCCAACAAGATTCAGATAAAAGTGGCAAGGCAGGACTTTACCTGTCCCACTCCTCTGCTGCAGCTGTGCTAATGGAGAGGCAGAGTTGGATAAAAGATTGTAACACCAACGCCTTTTTAGCTTTGTTTTTTTTTTATTGGAAGAGACTATAATTGCATCCTACACAAACAACACAAGTCTGAGAACCCAACAGTCCCCAGTGCTGTCTTCTCCGGCAAAGGCAGTCTTCACTACCACTATCGCTATCGCTATTGCTATCATCATCAATCGCTGCTTCTTCTTTCTTTTCTACTTCTCACTTCTGTGAGGCAAGGGAGTGTCCTAAGACTAATTTCTGCCTCAGAGAGCTTAGAATACATCATCAGTGTCACATTTCATAACCCTGGAACTTCTTTTTCTTTCTTACAAGTTTGGTTTGTTTGTGGTTTTTTTTGGGGGGGGGGAGGGGCAGTTAGTGTGTGTTTTTTTCCCTGCACCGTGCTTCCTCTCTAAAATTAGGAGCTAGATTTACATTCAGGACTGCAGCCTTCTTGCTTGTGGTGCTGTTCTTCCTTCCATCCAGCAGCAAACCGTCAGACATTCTGCATTATCCTCTGTGAAAAAGGTTTCCCAAGAAGAAGGGAAGCCACATGCCTCCTAGCTCTGCTGGGGCAAACAGGAAGGAAGGGCTTTGAAAGCAAAATTAGTAGAATGTTTTGGTTTGATTTATTTTTCTGTGTGGTGGTAATGCTCTGTGTGGAGGCTAATTTCTGTTATATTATGAATTGTATGAACCTCTAGCAGTGATGGCCAAGGAAATGTTGGCTGTTGCAGTCAGCTCTGTGCAAAATGAAATAGCATGAAGCAACTGCTGAGCAAAAAGACTTAGAAGTTTTATTTCTTATTGAAAGGTATTGCCATTCCTGTAGAAAATCGATTCCTTCAGTAGTTGATTCTACAAAAATGCATTAGGAATACAGAAAAAATCCTCCTTTAAAAGTCAAAGCAGTAAAACATAGTTATTTTGTTATGTTTGCAAGTTTCATTTTTCTTAAAAATGAAATTGTAAATTAGTATATTTTTAAAACTGCAAACAAGGCAAAAATGAGAAAAGTTTGGGCTTCAGAAAAGATTGAGGTCTCTAGTTCAGACTCTGCCATTCGATATGGCTTAGCAATGTGCATTATGCAAATACAGTATCATACCTTTTAAAACCTGATTAAAGACCCAACCTACAGTTTAAGTAGGGACACCTTCTTGCCCATGAAAGGAATGGCCTGTGTTGCAGGCTAAAATAGCAAGGAATAGGAGAAACTGCTCTGAATATTTTTACAGATAGCATTTTCTACTTTAGAAAAACTACTTGCTGCTCTTACGTAGGATGAGGATTGGTTGAGATGCTGTGCTGCTTGCAGCTCAGGCAATTGGGATAGATGCTCTCATTTAATTTGATTGTATAAGCTTTCAGATCTGAAACTGTAGGCTACTGGCATAAACAGTTGGTCAATTAAAATGCCTGCTTGGACAACAAGGAAATAAAGAAAATGTTTTTATCTGCTTATTATTTTTGAAACATCCTTGCACTAAAGGAAAAAAAAAACAAACAACAACAATGAAAAAGATAAGAAAGGTAGGAAAGGTGAAGGCACTTTAGAGAATGGAGTTTTCTTAAAATAAAAATGCTGTTAGCTAATAGATGAATAGGTCAGTTGAACCAACTCTTTAAAAATCCATGTGACACTGGTTACGGAGTGAAAGTGGATAAGCAATTTGCAGAATATAATTTATGCCTTTAATGTTAGTTTTACACTGAGGCAATATCCATGATCAGACTACAAATACTTTAGTCAGAATTACTACTTTGGGGGATTGATTTTATGAGATGATCACAAATAATCCTGCTGCAGTTACATGTGTACTCTGGCTTTGAAATAGGATTGCCAGTGTTTGGTTCATATCGTAGTTTTTTAATATCCTGACTATGTTTAATCCAGAAAAAAAAATGGCTAGAAGCCAAAATGGTATTAATTCTTTGCATTAAATCTGTTTCGGAAGGTTACTACACACAAAGGATTAAAGATTTTGCCAATTTTATATCCTTTTTCTTTTTCGGAGCCACTTTAACTTTGTCCTCTGTGAAATTATTAGTCAAAATTAAGCCCTAAAAAAATTTGGTTTTGATTTGCTTCTAGAGTTTTAGACAAGGATTTCTAGCACTTATAGTACTTACACCACATGGAAGTCACACAATCAGAGTTAAAATGCAGAGCCTCATTCTAACATTTTCTTAGGAAATGCTGAGAAAAGAAGCCTAACAAAAATACTGCAGTTGTGATTTCTAGCATTTGTATGTAGTGTTATTCCTGCACATAACAAGTATCAGTGCTGGAGTTTTGAGTTACAAGAGAACTACTTAACTCCAATAAAAGTAATTTTCTTTTTTGTTTATAATTTCTGAATTGCTGTACTGTCTCTTTACAAATCACAGAATCACAGAATCACAGAATAACCAGGTTGAAAGAGACCCACTGGATCGTCGAGTCCAACCATTCCCACCAATCCCTAAATCATGCTCCTAAGCACCTCATCTACCCTCACCTTAAACAAATCCAGGGATGGTGACTCAACCACCTCCCTGGGCAGACCGTTCCAATGCCTAACCACCCTCTCTGTGAAGAACTTTTTCCTAATCTCAAGCCTAAATCTCCCCTGGCGGAGCCTGAGGCCATTCCCTCTCGTCCTGTCCCCTGTCACTTGGGAGAAGAGGCCAGCACCCTCCTCTCTACAACCTCCCCTCAGGTAGTTGTAGAGAGTAATAAAGTCTCCCCTCAGCCTCCTCTTCTCCAGGCTGAACAACCCCAGCTCTCTCAGCCGCTCCTCATAAGATTTCTTCACCAGCTTGGTTGCTCTTCTCTGGACTCGCTCCAGAGCCACAACATCCCTCTTGTGGTAAGAGGCCCAGAACTGAACACAGTACTCAAGGTGCGGTCTCACCAGTGCCAAGTACAGAGGGAGAATAACCTCCCTGGACCTGCTGGTCACGCCATTCCTGATACAAGCCAAGATGCCATTGGCCTTCTTGGCCACCTGGGCACACTGCTGGCTCATGTTCAGTCGGCTGTCAACCAGCACCCCCAGGTCCTTCTCCTCCTGGCAGCTTTCCAGCCAGGCTTCTCCTAGTCTGTACCTCTGCTTAGGGTTGTTTTGCCCCAAGTGCAGGACCCGGCATTTGGCCTTGTTAAACCTCATGCAGTTGGTCTCAGCCCAGCAGTCCAGCCTGTTCAGATCCCTTTGGAGCCTCCCGACCCTCCAGCAGATCGACACTTCCACCCAGCTTGGTGTCATCTGCAAACTTGCTAAGGGAGCACTCGATGCCTTCATCCAGGTCATTGATAAAGACATTAAACAGGACTGGACCCAGGACTGAGCCCTGGGGAACCCCACTTGTAACTGGCCTCCAGCTGGATTTAACTCCATTTACCATCACCCTCTGGGCCCGGTCATTCAACCAGTTTTTCACCTAGGAGAGTGTGCGCCCGTCCAGGCCAGAGGCCGACAGTTTCCGAAGCAGAATGCTGTGAGAAACTGTATCAAAGGCTTTACTGAAGTCCAGGAAAACCACATCCACAGCCTTTCCCTCGTCCAAGAGTTTAGTCACTTGGTCATAGAAGGTGATCAGATTACTCTGGCAGTAATGATCCAGGAAGCATTTTTTGTGGGTGAGATTCTGCTTTCTGCTTACCTTTTCTGTTCACTACAGTTGTGGTTTTGGCCAGATTTTTTGCCAAAATGCAACATATGTCCACACCTTTGGAGAAGCAGGTCTCTCATTCAGCATGGAGACAAATATTGTGCTATATACTGAGCTCTTCTGGTATTTATTTGACTCTAGTGATACAGTGAAACTATAATTGTCGTGTTTGTCCCTACTTCTTGAAGTCCTTGCTGTTAGGCTATTCTACATTCTGTTATGCTCAGACAAAGAAAATGAGGAAAAAACAAATAAATACTCTGAAAGGCATCTACATGACCGTATTTTAGAAATATAACTGTGTGTTCTGCATCTCTGTCTAATGGCTCATTTTTTTCTTTCTAGTGCTTGCATATGACTCCAATATGCTATTATCTTAGACAATTTAAGGACTTTAATGTGAATAATGTGAATGTTTCTGTTTGCTTATAACAGATGCCCCCAGGAATTGTCTTCACTTTTGAACTAAGGTCTCCTTTAAAGTTGGTGTGCATGTATGAACAACTCCAATTTTCTCAGCCTTTCTTCACAGGAGAGGTGTTTCATAACTCTGACCGTTTTCATGGCCCTCCTCTGGACCTGCTCCAGAAGGTCCATGTCTTTCCTGTGCTGAGGGTTCCAGAGTGGGATGCAGTACTCCAAGTGGAAACTCACTAAAACGGAGTAGAAGGGCAGAATCACCTTCCTCAACAAGCTGGCATGCTTCTTTTGATGCAGTCCAGGATGTGGTTGGCATTCTGGGCTGGAAGCACACATTAGCAGCTCATGACAATCTTTTTATCTCCCAATACCCTCAAGTCCTTCTCTGCAGAGTGGATATCAAACCCTTCATCCCCCATTCTGTACTGATACTGGTGATTGCCCTAAACCAGATGCTGTACCTTGCACTTGGCCTTGCTGAACCTCATGAAGTTCATATGATTCCACTCCTCAGCCTTGTCCAGGTTCATCTGAATGTTATCCCATCCCTCAGATGTGTCAACCACACCACTCATTGTGGTGTCATCTGCAAAATTTACTGAGGGTTCACTCACTCTCACTCTCTATTTTACTGATGAATATTTTAAACAGTACTGGTCCAATACAGAACCTTGAGGGGAAGGACTCATTAGTAATCTCCATCTGGACATTAAGTTCTTGACCATTTCCCTCTGGATCTGAGCATTAAGCCAATTCCTCATCCACCAAACAGTCCATTCATCAAATTCATATCTCTCCAATTTAGAGAGAAAGATGTGGAGGACTGTGTCAAAGGCCTTACAAAAGTCCAGATAGACATCCATATACCTTCCCTGGTCCACCAAGGTATTCACTCCAACACAGAAGGCCACTAGGTTGGTCAGTCAGGACTTGTCCTTAGTGAAGCCATGTTGGCTGTCTCAAATCACCTCCCAGTCCTCCATGTGCCTTGGCATAGTTCCTAGGAGGACGTATACCATGATCTTCCCAGAAAATGAAATGAGGCTGAAAGGTCAGTAGATCCTAGGCTAGTCCTTTCTACTGTTTTTAAAAATGGGTGCAATGTTTCCCTTTTTTCCAGTCACCACAGGCTTCAACTTACTGCCATGAACTTTCAAGACTAGAACTGGCAACTAGAGCAGCCAGTTCCCTCAGGAGTCTGGGATGCATCTTGTCAGGTCCCATATACTTACATATATTCAGGTTCCTCAGGTGGTCTCAACCCTAATCTCTTATAGTGGGAGGGAACTTTGCTCCCTCAGTCAGACAAATAAATTCCAGTTGCCAGTAAAATAATTTGAACATTTCAATTTCATATAAGAAACAAAGAGAAAAGCATCTGGAAATTATTTGGGCTTTAACTCATCTATGCAATTTAATACAGATTAACCTCTGTTGCAAGGAAATAGACTTCTGTAGGAGTGACAATACTTATGGATTCAGTTTAGTGTGAAGTGTTAAATCTACTGTTAATTTTCTGAATTATTCTATGGAATTCAAAATAGCAGGAACATAATTAAAACTGGTTCCAAATTCTGGAATTTGAACTACAGCAGACAGAATTTTTACCATACTGGAAGTTTTAGAATTGGTTGTTCTGTCAGTTATAGGTTTATTTCACAGAGTATCCCAAAACCAAGGGTTTATCACAACTGAAAGATCTCAACAGCTTCAGCTTTAGAATTCAGCGTTTCTATCTGTTCAATAAACTCAACCAAAATTCTTTCTGTGCTCTTCACTCTGTGCACCTCCTTCTACAGGTTTCTATGCTATCTTTCAAAGGCTTAGAAGATTAAGAAAAACTTACACAATGGGTTTCAAATAGCAAGAGTTTTGATAGTGACTAAGGCAAACCTGAGTAATGATAAAAAAAAAAAAAGCCCACTGATTATCCACTGTCAGGTACTGACGGCTGATGCATGCTTAATATGTGGTGAGTACTGCCAGTTTCATCAAACTGTCTCCATAATGTCATTACTCATAGCTCTATATTTTGTCATTTTGGTCTGAGACATTAACAATGTCTTTATCCTATAAAAAAAAATTATTCCTTGTACTTTGTGCCTTCAGAATAACAGAAGATACTGGCCAAACTAAGGATGGTTTAAGTGAAGGTTGAAATACATTGCCTAGCAATTTATTTCGCTAAGCCTCAAAACAGATAATGATTTACTAGTCTGCATGTTGTCACCTTCTTGCTTTTGCTGATAATAGTCATACTTGTGGCACTAAATGATTAATACAGCCAGTAATATATAAAACCAGCAAAAAAATACGAATTAGTGAACCTACTGAAAATTCTGTCTGAAATGCACTTCCTCCATAAAGTCAGCAGAGCATAACATATCAAAATAAAGGTCAGCAAAACCCCAATTTAAACATTGCTAGTAGTCTTTGATTGGCTTTTACTCTGAGGCCCATTTATCAGTGTTAGCTGCTGAAATAATCTCTATATTTCCAAACTGTTTCTAATTTGTTCCACTGCAGTAATTTCTCCCTCTTCCCTTGATTCGACATCTTTTGCTTTCTTCAAATACTGTGTCCAAATGTGCCCTTCAGGATTCCAGAAACAGATAAAAATCTACATTAACATTGCTACTAGTAGTACTTATTATAGATGTAGTATTGATATTACTACTGCTACCACCTCTACTATTATGTTGCTATTGCTACTTTATTATTATTTCTGAATTTTTAAGTTATTCTCAGATCCACAATAATAGAAGTGAGGAAAAATAACAAAGAATCCTAAAGACTACTGCTCCCAAACAGTGGGGTTTTCTTAACTAGAGCCATCATAAGAAGATAAAATTGGGAGCTTTATAAAGTTGTTAGCCATTTTACTAGTAGGCAGCTAAGAAAAATGAGGCTGAATATCTGCAGTACATGCTTTTAGCTTAAGGGCCAGTAAAAGTGATTAAAAGGTAAGAGTAGGAAATGTCATGAGCTGAAAAGAAAGAAGGAGACAATAAAGATAAATAGATTTGCTAGGAAGCCAACCTTCTTTTGAAGTTCACAGAAAATGGAAGCTGCCTTTAGCTGAAGATCTTTCCTGAGCAGATCAAAAGGCACAAAGGTGTTTGCTGTTGTCCAATTTGTTTGATTAAATATTCATAGCACAGCTAAGGGCAAGGTTTTCCTCCAGTTTAATCAATGGGAACATTGTGATTGTCTGCAACAGGAACACTATAGCTTGATTTGCCTAAATGAACATGATGTATATTCCTTTATGCAACATGAATATTCACAGGCTTCAAGCCAATTTGCAGCTCTGTGCTCCATCCATATGATGATTCAATTGCCTGTGTATTTTCATCTAGCGATATTTAAAATACTGTATGGTATATGAGGCATCCAAACAGGGCTGGTACATATGTCACAGGACCTAGTGGGACCTTTGCCTCCTGGACTAGCAACAACTTAACCAGGTGGACTGCATCACAAATGACACTAGATGACTAAGTTTAAGGAATGTTTTACCTTAGATATGTTGACTGTAGGCTTCCAGTCTTCTTCTGTTAAGGTGCCTTACTACTTCAGTTGCAAAAATTATTGAGGAGTTAATTTTGTTCACAAAGAGCTATGCAAGGCAGAATACTGCTCTAAGCATTTGATGGTGATGGATCCATCTCCTCTTATCATCATTATTAGCTCTTCAAAAGTGAACAGGTTCTAAAGTTCATTGATCTCTGTTTTCTAGTGTTAATTGACAAGGCATTAGAACCACCTTACATTGCAAAATCAGAAGGGAAGCATTTATTCTCTTAACATTCATTTTCTAACCCAAATTACCTTTCATTTCTGCTGCAAAGCCCGCGTACTACTCACTCAGCTATTTATGCATTTTGGCAATAGCATGAGAACTCTTCCTTTAATGTCTGTCAAGGGTCCATGTCAGTAGCAATAAGGACACACATCCTTTACTGGTGTAACTTGACATTTGTCCAATGAAATCTCCTACTATATTAGCTCACTGCTTTTACCCTTAAATTGAAAGAAACACAAAAAGAAATAAGCTTTGGTTTTAGTGAGTAGCTGATCCAGATAATATCGTTAGAAAGTAAATGTAAACCTCTGTTTTTGTGATGCTTAGAATTCTGTATTTTCCTTAGCTTAAAGGAGAGAGCAAGTTGGTAAGCATCACTTGCATAGTTTGGTAAAGTCAACAGTAAGATTGTCTTGAAATGCACTATTGAAATATGAAATCATTGGTTAATACACACTTAGTGTGAAAGTTTCTTCTCATCTGAATTATAATGTGGGTTGACAGTTAAAGACAGATTTGTTGTTAAGTCTGAAATCCATGGTTGACCAAAGCTTGAATGTAAAGATGGAACATGTTTTCAAGCATGTATAAAAGCAAATGTGCTCTCATATACCTAAAAAGGATTGGGAGCTGGAAAGAATGTAGAGAGTAGAGTGATTAACTTACAGGGAGTTGTTCAAGGAGCTGAATGTTGATAGCATGGTCAGATAAGTTAGTAGGATAAGGCAACAATCTCCAAGTACTTTGACAGTATAACCATGAAACAAAACAAGGGATCACTGTACTAGACAGTAATTAATAAAACTGTTTACAGATTATTTTGTACACCAACTCCTTTCTAATGAATTAAGCCTTATGAAATCAACATGAGAAAGTGAAAGATACCCATCTTTAGAGCTGAGGACGACTTAAGCCATTACAAGCAATTCCAGAGTTATTTAAGGCCGCTCAACCTGTCTTTAGACAATTCATGTAGAACTTTAGGGTTTTGGTTTAGTTTTTTTTTGTATTGCTTTTGTTTTTTAAAGAGAATCTGGCCTAAAGCAACAGAACGAAAGCAGCCAAAAGAATTCCAGGAATTTTTGAATGTAAGTTCTATTATTCTAAGCAATAATCTTTACAAGAAAATAGTAAGAGACCCACCATTGGAGTTCAAACTCTGGAGGATATACTGCAACAATCTTGTGCAGACATGAGTATTGACTGCATGATTTAATGTTGAGATCCCCACCCCCATCTCAAATATCTATTATTTTAATTTAAACAAGAACTATCTCACAGGATTCATGTAATTTACCTTGTATAAAGAGAAACTGAGTAAGATTATAAATAAACCTCTGAGTTTATTTAAGCATCAAGCTGCCTTGATTTACTGCAGTGTCTCTGCAACCCTATGCAGTACTGCTTGTAATTCAAGGCTGCTCATCATAATACATCACAAGAATTTTACTTTTCTGTCTTCAGTATATGTGAAATGGTTAATTAATATGAATCCAAAATGAGTCCTGGCAATTCTTTTTATATATATGCTAATTATTTTTCTTAAATTTATCTTAACTCCTGTAGGGCCTAGTACCAGGGATATTTAGAGAATTTTCCCAAAGAAGTCTGTACTGCTTTGTCTGAATCACTATTAAAGTTTAATGTTCTTGCTTTTCCAGTTTAAATATTGTTGCCTGGACCTGCTTGATAATTTAGCGGTTTTTAAGAGAAAAACAATTTGCAGTTTCCTTTGCTGATGAAACTGTAAGTGACAGATGTATTGTGGTTTGTATAATTTACTGTAATATAAACACATGCTTTAAACTGCATAGTGTTTGGCTACAGATGATTTCCTTCTTGATATGAAAATATGACCAATTAGCAGAGGGTATTATTGATCACACTATTAGTTATATTGATCTATCAGGGCATTATAAAATGAAAAACTTAGCTACTAGTGCTATCCAATATGTCTCTGATGATCTCAGTATGGTGATCTCAGTAGGGTGATGCATATTTTGATTTATGTCATTCCATTGTTCTCATCTGAATTACATGTGTACAAATGCATTTGTACAAGGGCATTATGCTGGAATAACCGAAGAAAAACTTGTGATTAACACCTCTCATAAAAAGGAATAAATGCCCAATGGTGCTTGAAAGTGCCAAATGGACATTTGAATACTCTCTCCCTCATTGTTTGTGTGAAGATTGTGGATGTCTTTCTGATCCTAGTTGATATTAGTTTTTGCTTTGTTAATGATAGAGCTCATTTCAATATCTCAGGTTCAGGCATGAAAATGATTTTTACTTATTTGGACAAACTATTTAATGATATTCTTTTAAGTCTGTCACTTGCATGCTATACTGATTTTAACTTCTAAACTGAGAAACTGCATGGCTTATTTAAATATCCAATACAGTATAGTTATAATGAAGTCTCCTCTGACAAAGATAGCAGTCAATCCATACTTAAAGACTGCAAAGTTCAGTCTATTTGAAGACTAAGATTTCTTATATCAACATCTGTGATTAGTATTTTACATAATGTCTTGTTACTTGGGAAAATCCATCCCACCGGCTGCAGATACGCTTACTCATAGAATCGTATGATCATAGAAAGCTTTAGATTGGAAAAGACCTTTGAAGATCATCCAATCTAATCCCTTGGCTGTAGGCAGGAACATCTTTTCACTAGATCAGGTTGCTCAAACCCCATCCAATGTGACCTTGAACACTTCCAGTGATGGGGCATCCACAACTTCTCTGGGCAAACCATTCCACTATCCTACCATGCTCATTGTAAAAACTTCCTTCCTTATGTCTATATAATCATAGGGTTATTTAGGTATGAAAAGACTTTGAAGATCATCAAGTCTAGCCCTTAACTGAACTCTGCCAAGTCCACCACTAAAGCATGTCTTGAAGCATCATGGCTACACATCTTTTAAATACCTCCAGGGATGGTGACTCAATGGGAAGCCTATTCCAGAGCTTAATAACCCTTTTGGTGAAAAAATTTATTCTAATATCCAATCTAAGCTTTTTATGGCATAACTTGAGGCTATTTCCTCTTGTACTATTGCTTTTTTTCTTGGGAGAATAGAATAACACTCACTTTGCTACAACTTCCTTTCAGGTAGTTGTAGAAATCCAACTTAAATCTACCTTTTCCACTTTAAGACGGTTACCCTTTCTTCTATTATGACAGGCCACACTAAAAAGTCTCTCTTTCTTTTATTCTCTGTCCCCTCTATTTCCTACACTTGTTCTTTCACAAATTACCTAAATCTCTACCTTTTCCTGCCTTGAGTTCCTCTCAAAAATATCCCATGGGGAGTGCTGTTCAATTCTAAAATGCTCTTCCCTTGCATCCCATCACGTTATCCTTAAATAATAGGCTTGTCTTACATGGGAGTGAAAAAAAGATGCTATGGCCAATCCTAACAACACATCTTGTTCTGTAGCTAAATTACTCAACATCAATCATTTTAACGTTCTGCTGTGGAATTCACTCCACTTATAATTGTGGTTTCTCACTTGCTTTCAGTTAAAAAGTATTCCATTGTTCAGTTACTGCACTTGAGAAAAGCATTGTGATGTCTCTAAAAACAAAAACTCCACCATTGAAATCTATTATAGAATCATAGAATCACAGAATCATAGAATAGTTAGGGTTGGAAGGGACCTTAAAGATCATCTAATTTCAAACACCCTGCCACTGGCAGGGACACCTCCCATTAGATCAGGCTGCCCAAGGCCCCATCCAACCTGGCCTTGAACACCTCCAGGGATGGGGCACCCACAACTTCCCTGGGCGACCTGTGCCAGTGTCTCACCACTCACATGGTGAAAAATTTCTTCCAAATGTCTAGTCTAAGTCTGCCCTTCTCCAGTTTATACTGGAAGGTCACTATAAGATCTCCTCTGAGCCTTCTCTTCTCCAGGCTGAACAAGCCCAATTCTCTCAGCCTCTCCTCATAGGGAAGGTGCCGCAGCCCTCAGATCATCTTCGTAGCCCTCCTCTGGACCCGTTTCAACAGCTCCATATCCTTCTTGTGCTGAGGATTCCTGAACTGGACACAATACTCCACATAAGGTCTCACAAGAGAGGAATAGAGGGGCAGAATTACTTCCCTCGACCTGCTGGCCGTGCTTCCTTTGATGCAGCCCAGGATACAGTTGGCCTTCTGGGCTGTGAGTGCATATTGCCGGCTCATGTCGAGCTTCTCATCAACCAGCAATCCTAAGCCCTTCTCTGCAGGGCAGCTCTCAATCATTCATCTCCCATTGTGTACTGAAAATGGGAATTGCCCTGACCCAGGTGTAGGACCTTGCACTTGGCCTTGTTGAACTGCATGAAGTTCTCACAGGCCCACTTCTCCAACCTGTTCAGGACCCTCTAGATGACATCCCGTCCTTCCAGAGTGGCAACTACACCATTCAGCTTGGTGTCATCTGAAAACTCACTGAGGGTGCACTCAGTCTCACTGTCAATATCATTGATGAAGATATTAAACATCACAGGTCCTGGTATGGACCCCTGAGGGACACCACTTGTCACCATTCTCCATCTGGACTTTGAGCCATTGACCACTACTGTCTGAATATGACCCTCCAACCAGTTCCTTATCCACTGTACTTTCCACCCATCAAATCCCTATCTCTCCAGTTTAGAGAGGAGCATGTTGTGAGGGACTGTTTCAAAGGCTTTACAGAAGTCTAGATAGATCACATCAGTAAAATATGAAGTAACACAGTCTCTGGACATAAAATGACCATCCATAATGGTTTACTCAGTACATACCCTAATGTTTTTGAAATGCGGTTTACTTAGTAATTGGACAGAAGTATTTAAAATCAAATGATCTTATTCAAGCAATCCTCACTTTTACTCAGAGAAGTGGTAGAATACTGTTAGTTTCAAACACGCTTTGCCCTCATGCAAAATATTTAAGCACTTCCATTATTTATTATTAGCTGTGAATCATAGAACCATAGAATCATAGAATCATCAAGTTGGAATGTGTAATGAAATTTCAGTTTGGTTGTGAATGTTTTAGGCAGTAAAATAATCTCTTTGCTATCATCAAAGGCAGCCTCCAGTGAAACTTCCTGTATCACTTCCTCAGCAGTGGAGTTGTAAAAACACATTGCTAAAAGATGAAAGAGAATAAAAAAAAGAAAATTATTACTTCTTTGTAGCTTACAAATCCTAATTCTCTCTGTTTGTTGGGAAACCGCTTCAAGGAGAGCCCCATTATATGTATTCTGAATTGTAAAGTCTCCATCCCATCCCGACAAATACATATGGTAAGTGTTAAGTATAATGGGAATGTTAAAATTCTACTCTGAAGGGATACCTGTTATTCCCAAAGTGACTATCAGCTGTAGTTAGCTTTAATCACAAACAGGAGCGGTTTTTATCTGCTTCTGGTAAAAAATTACCAGCTAGCTTGGGAAATGGGACAAAGATCCTATTTCCTGGGTGCCTTCCTTATTGTATTACACACTTGTCTCTTAAAATACCAGTTCATCAGCTCAAGTGGCATCAAATCACCAGATAAGAAATTTCTTCTCTCTTAAATGGACATAGCCTTTCTAGAAGACATCATTAGGTATTTCTTGTGAAGACTTATTAATGTCTTCCTTTTTCTGGGGGATACAGGAGGGAATAGAGGAAATCAGGAACAGGTAAATCTATTCCTGTAGCTCTGTATCAGTTCACATTAATTACAAGGCTGCATATATAAGCTGTTCTATTGTGACATTTTATCACTTTGAAGCCAAATGTAATGTTCCACACATTTTTTTTGTAGGAGTTAAGATAAAAAGGTATATTCTAATGCTGCCATTATCCAGCTCAGGACCCTTCCATCTCAGTTAAACTTTGAATGTTATCACTGAAAAGCTTATTTTACTTTGAGTTACATCTCCTTAATTGATTTTACTGCATTTCACAATTATATATTTTTCATTTTTTTTCAAGTTCCCTCATTTTCTGTTCCTATTATCCCTTCATTCATCAGTTCTCTTTGATTTTTCATATATAGTTCATAGCTTTAAAGACACTTTTCTCCAGATCTTTGCACTTTGATTAGCATATATTAAAATGGTGCTGAGAAATCTTTTTATTACTATTTCATACTGCTCATTGCCATGAGACTCATTGCTTCTCTCTTGGAATTTCAAGCAATCCATCAACAATACTGTGTCTTTATATTTAGATCAAATGTTGAGGATTTCTTATAAATAAGAATTAATATCTCAAAGCATTCATTACAAAGGTTGTTTAGTGAAAGTTGTACTTGGACTTTAATGGAGTATGGCACAACAGGCCACATTGTAAGCTGATATTATTGGATACAATTCTATTGAGCTAAATTATGCTGAATATGTTTACAAGGGAACTTGATCTTATCTGAAGCTGAAATGTGAACATGAAAATACATGAAATAAAGTGCTGGTGTCCTGTTAATGAAGCTTGATAGCAAGAGTTCATTTAATGTTCTAGATAAACACCACAGTCATTGCCCAAAGCAAATCTAATTAGATATGTGAAGATTTTCTATAGATCTGTTCTCAGTGAAATGTGATGAATGAAAGTAGATCTATGTCAATTTGCTATACTAGTTTTTAAGCTGTCTTCAGAATGCTGCATTCTCAAGTAAAAAATATCCAAAAACTGTGGACATCTATAGAATCATAATTGCCTTATTTTCTGTGCCAGGTCATTACTGAAATCTTTATTAACATAGCTGTTTATTAGAGTTGAGCCCTTTTCTGTGTATTGTACATGCAGTTATGCCTTAAAAATACAAAAAAGAAGACACACATATATATATGTATATATAAAAAAGCTTTGTCAACACCACACAGTCATTTAGCTATATCTGATTAGCCCATACAATTGATTAAAACTAAATGCTAGCTCATAGACATTTCTCATCAGAAGTTCATTGGAATAGAAGAGATTATAAAATACAAAACTACATCATGAAACAGAATGGGCATTCAGTTTGGAAAATGCAAGTATTCATTAGGGCCATATTAGGTCATGGCTGCATGAAGGTTGTTTAAAATTCAGAAGCATTCGAATGAATAACAAAGTATTTTTGGAAGATAATGTTACAAATAAACATAATTGTTCTTCTAAAGAAATGAAACTGCAAGTTATGCAGACCTTGGTGTATAACTCAAACTTCAGTCAATTTGAATTTGTTCCTGGAGATAACATTTTTTAATGATTGATCTCTTTCCAAATGGTTTTTAAAAAGTGTGCACATGACAAACTGTGGCAGACCTCTAACAAGGCATGAAGAATGTATGTGTGTGTGTGTGTGCATGCGATTGTTTGTAACAGTGCCTGAAGTGTATCTTGTGCAGATTCATCCTTTGAAGAGGTCAAAATCTGAAGCATTTTGGCCCAAAATCAATGCATTCTGTAGAGATGGCTAGGGACTAACTGTATACTGCAAATATGCTCACAGAGAAAAACAAAAGTTATGACTTTGATGGAGGTATTGATTTGTGATGGACTTGCATGTCATTTTATCCTCTGCCTGCTCAAAAAGTCATCTTTCTGGTTCTAAATGCTGGGAATTTTGTGGAAGCATGGAAGTGACGCTGTCTGAGTTGTAGCATAGCTTCATGATTGTAACTCAAGTGGAATGCTAGAATTTCTTATTCCAATGTCGGTTATTTAATAGACGAATGTATAATGTAGAACAGTTATAATGGGATAGTTATAATGAACAGAGTTATAAATATGAGTCTAAGGCAAATTCAGCCAATCTTGGTGCTGATTTGTCTATGTACATATATAAGTGTGTGTGTACGTACGTATGCATGTATCTACGTATCTCATACCATTACACATATCCCACCAAGAGTTAACCCTAGTTATTTCCTTGTCCAAACTAAGCCAGAAGTTTCACTAATGATGTACCCTTGTGTGGTTTTTAGAAGTGGAAAACAATCTGTTCTTGCAGATAGTTGTCTCCACAGTGCTCTAGGATTGAAGTTAACTTTTAATATTTATCTACAATAACTCTTTAAAAGGAATCTTTCCTCTAAAATTGTCTCATCTGTCTCCTCCACTCTAAGAAACAGAGGAGAGAATACATTTTTTCTTTGTCTCAAATAGAATAACAAATTTCCTTGACTTATTTAGTGTACAGAGTTGCCTCTTGTTCATATGGCTTGGTTACTCTTTGAAGGTATTTACTGCTCCTTTTCTTCAAAGATTCTTCAATAACATTCATAGTTTTATTAAGATATTTCTTCTTACCTTGAACTGTATTACATCTCAGGTCTTCCAGTACCTTTGTTTTAACTCAGTAGAATGTTTCATGTCTCAGAACTACATGTTATGGACTTAAATTTTCTCAGCATTTCTAACTCATTTTCTGGAAAGCAAGAGTTCAATTGTATGCATTTGAAAATAGAGATTTATAACCACATTATTAGACATACAACTTTAAATGCTCAAGCACAACTACAGTGAAATTCTGAAAGGAGGCTTTTATAACACAACTCTGCCTGCTTCTAGAAACCAAAAAGCAGTTTTTATATGAGACATAGTAGACAGTTGCAAATATTTGATTTATTAGCTGCTTTGTCTTAAACTTTTCTTCCATCATATCAAAAGTAAATGAGTTTATGTTTACTTAAGTATCAGCTTTAGTTACTTCAAATAAAATATTAATGGTAATTTGCAGCAAATAATAATGCAAACATTAGTTGCCAATTTGATTTTGGTTAATAAATTAATGTTCTGTAAGAGCTGTGGGAGAAACAGTATTTGTAAATTTTGTTTTCTCAATCCATTTGTTTCATGAGCACACACTAGACCCTTAAACATGAATATTTTTAAATTAAATGTTTTCCTTATTTTAGTTCCTGCTACCCCCAAATCAAATATCAAAACCCCTAAATGTTGTAATCTGTCTAGTTCAATCTAGTGAAAAATAACCAAAGTTTAAAAATTTTATTATAAATGGTAGTTTTATTTAAATCTTTGCATTCAAAGACTTTAAACAAAGTACTGAAAAGTCTTTAATGTGCTGCCACAGATTTTAATTACCTAGAGTTTCTGTATAAAATGTCAGATGATATTTTTTGTGACTCAGAAGAGTTCTCACTTGTAAATAAAAATAATGATGCTAGTCCACAATGGTCTGTCTAATAGCATTTTTTTTCTTGAAATTATAAGTCACATTATGAAGAATTAACTGAAATAATATATTGAAGTAGGTGAGTACTTTTACAGGAAATTAAGAGCACATAGTATTATTTTGGGGAGATATACTATTTTTTCCAGTGCTTTCTATTTTTGTTAAATGCTGAAAGATCTCATTTGTGAGCGAAAGAAAATGAAAACACTAAATAAATCTAATGAAGTTTCTCTGGTCTGTGATGAACATCTGGGAAAAAAATCTCATTAGGCACATAATATATTTCTAGAAAATTCTCAAGTGTAATGCTTTTAGAAATAAGAAATAACAGGCAAGCAGCAACTGGGAAATAAGTTGTATATACTTTTAAATAGTTAAAAAATCTAAAGCAGTAGTCCTGTCTTCAAAATGCTTTATATAAACTCGTTATTTATCATCAGAGTATGGGGCAGCAAATGTCCCACTGTACCTTATCAGAACACTCCCACTGAAAGAGAGCTCAGGGATCCAGGTTTCACTAGGATGCTCAGGCCTTTCCAGACATTCTGTCTTGTGGAAAACATCCATGTGGGGAACAAAAAGCAAGTAGAAAGCACTTGAGACACTTGCTCATGTTTTCTGGGTGTCCCACACAGTGACTGGAACAGTTGCGGATGTGTCCTGAAATCCCATATTTTTCACTTTAGAGTCCTACTGTGTGGCAAGAAACAGAGAATGGCAGAAGCTAGTCTGATGCATTTGGGGGTGTGTCTAACTTTCCAAGTATGAGGACACCTGCTGTAATGGTCTAAGGTGTCCACAAGGCCTTGGTCGTCTTCTTTTTTTCAGGGATACTATTTCTTTTCTTAGAACAATATTTTTGTGAATGTCTTTTTTTTCAACATCTTGAAACATTACACATAAGGAAGTCCTTTTTTTGTGATATTTGTTGACTGCTTCTTAACCACTTAGATTGAGGAGTAAAAAAGAAAAGATGATAAAATAGTAGCACGGAACAAGCCCAAAACACTTAGAAATATTCTGTGATGTAATTCTTCAGCCCACAGTGGTAGTAAGTAGAAGGAAACACCAAATTTTTATGTCCTCTTCAAAACTTCTGATCATTAAATTTAAAGTATAACTTATCAAATCAGGATTATTTTTAATACTTTTCCAAGTAATCTTAACATATAAACTAAGTTTATACTAAAAGCCCATGTACAATTTTTTTTTAATTAATGATCCAAAAGAATTTACTTTTGATGAACTCACCTCATATAGGTGTGACGTGGGTAAGTATGAATGTACCGCCTACGGTTGTGAGGCAGGTAAGCATGGTTTAGTCAGTTCTGATCTAGAAATCTACAGCATCAAGCAGTTGCCTAAAATGACAACGGTTTGCAGCAAATCTGTCATAAGATTGGAACCAAACACAAAACAATATCTGTACTAGTAAACAGGTCAAGAAGTGAGCCTGACTGCTACACTGACATCTTTTGGTTTGTCTCAACATTAGTGGGATTGCTGAAATGACTTATTGGAGTCCTTGGAAGTTAAATCATTCAACTACAATGCTGTTATTTTTAGTTGCTGTTATTTTATTATTGTTATTATTATTAGTCTTTGACCAAAATTGTGCTTTCAGTAAAATCATATCTGTCTAGTCCAATGACCTGGCAAAGTCTTTATCTGTAGAGAATTAAGCCATAAACATGCTTAATATGCATTTCAAATTTTTATACCTGTAAGATGCAACACTCTCCCACCCTTCACAGAACGTGGATATGAATCTTAAAGAATCAAAATTTCCAAAAGTCGTATTCAGAAGGCAAAGATTAGCCATTCCTGCAAATTCATCGTGGTTGGTGAATTGTTCTCCTGAGGGCTGATGTGTAATTTTGAGTGTTGAGTTAACTAAAAATATCACATATTTATTTTTGTGATTTTGCTGAGAAGTGGTGAGGCTAGTCAACATTCTACTACATCTCACAGAGAAGAAATAGCTTTAGTATTACTCAGTTCTCCCACTTCCTCCAATAAATACATTACAAGCATTGAGAAGCTGTAAACTACTCACACAGTCACTTGATCTTGCTAAAGTATATAATTAATTTAAAAAAAGGTGTTTTAGAAGGTGAAATATCACAATCTCTTGTTTATCTTCCTTTTGTATCAATATAAAGAAAGGAAGCTATTAGATAGGAAAGTGAGATCAACTGCATCATTTAGAAAGATAGTTCAATGCTCATACCAAACACTCATATCCTTGTGCAAACAGATTTATGAAAAATAAAGTTATATGTTTTGAACACTTTGTTTAAGAATGTGTGATTTTCTTTTCAGTTAGAAACCTGATGTTACCTTTCTGAAAGTTTTCTAAAGATGAAATAGTTTGCAGTAATGTACTCTGTTTACTTTGGACCTTGCTTCCCACACCATTTTGACAAACCTTAAAATTGGCAGTCTTACTGTTTTAGACTTAGCACAGCAGATAAAAACCTTTCGTGATCATTATTTTCTAGAATTACCTAAACTACTGGTAGTACAACAAACTTTTGCTGTCCTTTAGTGAATATCCTGACAACTGTTTGCAGAGTCAGTCTATTTGATTTTCTTCCAGATCCATGGCTACTATTTCTTGGCTGCATATTTGGGCAATAAAAAGCTAGTATTCCCATTCAATCCTTTTCAGCCTCAGTGTTCTGTGTTTAATTTAAATGATATTTAACTAAATCTGTTGTGCAGAAGATGGGTTACGGTGATACTATGATTTTGAAATGGAATTATCTGTGCCATCGTTTTGTGCTGTAGAGGACCCTACAGCATGCTGAGAGCATCCCTAAGAATCTGCAGGCAGTTTAGACTTCTACACTTTCTGTACATGAACTGCTGCTGGTTATATATTAGTTAAAAATCTCTTTAGAATATCACTCCTAGGGATCTTTCAGATCTAGTGAGATTTGTGGCCCTTACTCTTTGGTAGCAACAAAGAGGGGACAAGGGCTATGGGTAAAAGACTATGCTGCTCCTTATGCTTGAACACCAAAATTACACGGAATCCTCTCTTTAGGCATCAACATATGCTTTGCTTGTTTTCCCCTAAGAGACATTCCCCAAAAATGTGAAGAGTGTGTGGTGAGGAAAAGAGTCCAGCTCAGATAATTACTTCTCCTCAGGCCAGGCCCATTCCTTGTGTTTCCAGTGTTAAAGAAACATTAATTTCTTAAGAGGTGATGTTAGCATTGATACAAATGCCTTTAAAATATGTTTTCTCTCTGTTCTTTCACATCAGTCCAAATGATTGAACCAGTTCAACTCATTTATGTTGAGATGGAAGGACTTGTGTCTGCTGAATACTGGATGCATGTCATTAACAAGAGTTCCATCTTCTAATATCTCACTATCAAATATATTTAGCTTCAGCAATTAATGTACTTAGTTTTTGTAGGTTTCCATTTCCATTTATAAACCAAATGGCTTTTTTCCCCAATACTTTCCCTCTTCTCCCTCTTATTCCCCCTTTTCTTGTCCTCCCCTTTGACATATACAGATGGGAAAATGGGCAGAAAACTAAAGCATAAAATTTAATGTTATTAAGCAGAAGAAAATATTTTGTTTTTATAGTTAGTTCCTCAAACCACTTAGCAGAAGAAGAAGAAGAGGTCTAAAAATAAGCTTCTGTATTACAGCTACAGAAAATGTGTAAGAAAGAATGATGTGCATCAAGCTTGTTCTAGAAATATGAATAAATACGTATATAATGCCATTAAAGAAGATGTGTGCTGTCATCAGAAAGTCTCTGACATTAACTTTTATGAAGCAGTTAAAATTCTCACTGCAGCTCCAGATTTGCCTGTGAACTATGACCAATCATTCAGTCTGAAAACAATATGAGATCAATTTACAGTTTAACCTGTGTTCTGTATGGCTTGAAACAAATGAATCAAACAATATGTAATAAATTTCACAGACTGTTAAGCTTTAGTTCTGTTGATATAAATCATGGATGGGATCATATCACAGAGAGATGTACCATTGGGTTGATGACACTGTAAAGTAGAAAGCCAGATCTTGTTCTGAGTAACCGATTGTCTGAAGAGTGAAAAACAGAAGAAAGATAGAAAGTAGAAAGACAAAGAGTGGTGAAAACCCCAGAAGTTTATTCCTTTAAAGAAACTTTCATAAACAGCAGCCACAAAACCATCTGTTTAACTTGCCTGTAGAGAGACTGCAGAACTTAATCACTGAGCTCCATGAAGTGACAGAAAATACTAAGAGAAAGTTCCTGGAGTAACAATCCAGGAGTATAACTAATATGATTTCTTTCAAGCTCAACTAGTTCTGTCATATGAAAACAAAAGTATTTTATTCTCTAAATGTGAAACTGTTATGGATTTGGATTTCATGGCAATATTTGTTTTATATTTTGCTCACAATTTTAAGAAGACCAAGCATGACATGAAGCAAAATGGCTTTTATTTCCACATATGCAACTAAGGTCTTGTGATGATTCTTCTCTTTGTTAATATTTACATGAGATTCTGAAATAACATAAATTCCAAAGTAAATTTGGAGTTTCCAATCAGCTACTGATTCTGTGGATATAATTTGTGTAAAAGTCACTGTGACTTTTCTTCTTAACATGATCATTTTTATACACATCTGCATAAAGTATCCACCTTAATATCTTCTTCTGTATTTCCTCAGATTTCTTGCCAGTTGAGATCCGCCTTCCATGAAGCATCTCTCTGGGGAAGAGTCTTCCCTTAATATGTATCTCTTTTTAATTGTGACACCAACTTAACAGTGTTATCACAGACACCATTTAAAGAGACTTTGCGTTAACTTCCAAATAATCTGCTTCAGATAAAGTATGTAAAACATTTGATAATTCTTTGGGGAATTTGTTTTCTGTTCTACGGTTCATTCAGTAACTGAAAACTGAGGAAAGCATTCCCTCAGGAATTTTTTTTTTTTTCAGTGGTTTTGATCAGTGATAATGTGTACTTTATGTCTAATTCCATGTTGGAACAGAATTAGACAAGCAAAATTTTATGTTTTGCATGAGTAATTTCTACCTGTAATGAAGAATATTTCTGTTCCAAGTTCTAGGTGTGGGGCATACCTAGTTTATAATCTATTTATGCTGTAATAGAAAATTGGTTCTACAGGACTGAAAGATTACTCTTGTAGAAAATTAAGCTTTTGAGCAGGAGGGGGCAAATATTTCCTTTAACTCTAACTAGTGACATAAGACCTCTATAGGCCAGGCAAGAAAGACTGTTGTTGGGCTCCAAAAGGAAGAAATTCATGGTTAACATGTCTTGCAAAGAAACGGTGTCTCATTGAAGATGAAGGTTTTTGTGAAACACATTGACCCAAGGGTTCAAGTTTGGTCTTTTCCTGCTTATCTCTGAGGTAGGAAATTTCACTTCACATGGAGGACTAATGTCCCCATAAGTACAGTAAAACCAAAGAACAGCCTTGGGAAAAAGTGATTTAAAATGATAACTAAGGATAAATCTCAGTTCTGATTACACTAACTGAGTAGTTTTTAAGAATTAAGTTCAAACATTTCAGAAAGAGTGAGTAAAATAAATTTGAGGGGAAAAAAAACCCAAGAAAAGTCATACGAACAATGAAATGAAAGAGGATGGAAAAGGGTACAAAAATAAAATAAAAAGAGAGGAGATGAAGCATATACTTCAAGATTTATATCCAAAGTCCTACCAAATAATTTTCTTTTGTTACCCAGCAATAAATTCACTGACCACTATTTTTGTACATAAACAAATCAGCAGCTGTGCCTCTCTGCCTGTCATTAGAGAACTCTCTCTGTTGTTGGCAGAAGCAACTCATTTAGCCTGCCTTTTGCAAATGTCTCATTAATAATCTTAGTTCTTTGGTTTTGTTGGTTGGTTCATTAAGTTCATGCATACAGAAAGTTGCTGTTTCTGCAGATAATGTGCAAAACCTTTATAAACCAAAGCTTTTCAAAATGCTAAAACATTTATTAATTCAGGAAAATGTTACACATTTCTAAAATTTTACTTCAACCAGGGCAATTGACTAGTCTTTCATTTGTTGTTTTTTCCTTCCACAACATGCTTATTGACTTCAAATTTTCTGTTTGAAATCAACTGCCTGCTGTGAAGACATCTTTTCTTGCAAATGCTTCTCTCTGTTCTTCCCACACCAATTTGAACATAAGCCCTTGAAGATGGGACATAGGATACAAGGGTGCTGACTGTGGAATCACAGAATCACAGAATACCCAGGTTGGAAGAGACCCACTGGATCAAGTCCAACCATTCCTATCAAACACTAAACCATGCCCCTCAGCATCTCATCCACCCGTGCCTTAAACACGTCCAGGGAAGGTGACTCAACCACCTCCCTGGGCAGCCTGTGCCAGTGCCCAATGACCCTTTCTGTGAAAAACTTTTTCCTGATGTCCAGCCTAAATCTCCCCTGGCAGAGCTTGTGGCCATTCCCTCTTGTTCTGCCTCCTGTCACTTGGGAGAAGAGACCAGCACCCTCCTCTCTACAACCTCCCCTCAGGTAGTTGTAGAGAGCAGTGAGGTCTCCTCTCAGCCTCCTTTTCTCCAGGCTAAACAACCCCAGCTCTCTCAGTCGCTCCTTATAAGGCCTGTTCTCCAGCCCCTACACCAGCTTCGTTGCTTTTCTCTGGACTCGCTCCAGAGCCTCAACAACCTTCTTGTGGTGAGGGGCCCAGAACTGAACACAGTACTCGAGGTGCGGTCTCACCAGGGCTGAGTACAGAGAGAGAATAACCTCCCTGGACCTGCTGGTCACGCCGTTTCTGATACAAACCAAGATGCCATTGGCCTTCTTGGCCACCTGGGCACATTGCTGGCTCATGTTCAGTCAGCTGTCAACCAACACCCCCAGGTCCCTCTCCTCCAGGCAGCTTTCTAGCCAGACTTCTCCTAGTCTGTAGCTCTGCACAGGGTTGTTGTGCCCCAAGTGCAGGACCCGGCATTTGGCTGTGTTAAGCCTCATGCCATTGGACACTGCCCAGCTGTCCAGCCTGTTCAGATCCCTTTGCAGAGCCTCCCGACCCTCCAGCAGATCAACACTTCCACCCAGCTTAGTGTCATCCGCAAACTTGCTAAGGGTGTGCTCAATGCCTTCATCCAGGTCATTGATAAAGATATTGAACAGGGCTGGACCCAGCATTGAGCCCTGGGGAACCCCACTTGTAACTGGTCTCCTGCTGGATTTAACACCATTTCCCACCACTCTCTGGGCCCGGCCATCCAACCAGTTTTCCACCCAGGAGAGTGTGGGCCTGTCCAGTCCGGAGGCTGACAGTTTCCGTAGCAGAATGCTGTGAGAAACTGTGTCAAAGGCTTTACTGAGATCCAGAAAGACCACATCCACAGCCTTTCCCTCATCCAGCAGCCAAGTCACTTTGTCATAGAAGGCGATCAGGTTAGTTTGGCAAGACCTGCCTTTTGTGAACTCTTGTTGACTGGGCCTGATCACCCAGTTCTCTTGCATGTGCTTCATGATAGCACTCAACATCACCTGTTCCATGACTTTCCCTGGCACTGAGGTCAGACTGACAGGCCTGTAGTTCCCTGGATCCTCCCTGCGACCCTTCTTGTAGATGGGCACAACATCAGCCAGTCTTCAGTCCAGTGGAACTTCCCCAGTCTTCCAGGACTGTTGGAAGATGATGGAAAGGGGTTTGGCCAGCACATCTGCCAGCTCCTTCAATACCCTCGGGTGAATCCCATTGGGCCCCATAGACTTGTGGGTGTCTAGTCGGGCTAGCAAGGCTCTGACCACCTCCTCTTGGACCATGGGAGCCTCATGTTGCTCCTCTTGCTAGTGGGTTTGTACAGAAAGGGAACAACTTTCTTTACAGTTAAAGATCGAGGCAAAGAAGGCATTAAGTACCTCAGCCTTTCCCTCATCCCCTGTCACTGTTGTTCCTTCTGCGTCTAATAGGGACTGTATGGTCTCCCTAGTCCTCCTTTTATTATTTATATATTTATAGAAAGATTTTTCTATATCTTTCACTGACTTTGCCAATCTGATTTCTAGTTGAGCCTTTGCCCTTTTGATTTTTTCTCTACACAATCTCACTTCCCTCCTGTAGGCCACCCAAGAGGCCTGTCCCCTCTTCCAGAGCCCATAAACATTCCTTTTCTTCTTGATATCACTCAAGATCTCACTGTTCAATCAAACTGTTTTTTTCCCCTGCCGGCTTTTTTTCTGGAACATGGTTATGGCTTTTCCTATGCTGCTAGGATTTCCTTTTTGAAGAGCTCCCAGCCCTCATGGGCTCCCTGGCCCTTAAGCACTGTCTCTCATGAGACTTTGCCAACCAGCCTTCTGAAGAGTTCAAAGTCTGCCGTCTGGAAATTTAATGCTACTGTCCTGCTAACCACCCTTTTCACCTAGAACAGAAAACCCTATCATCTCATGATGGCTTAGTCCTAGGCATCCTCCTACTGCCACATCCCCCACAAGGCCTTCTCTGTTCACAAACAGCAGGTCCAGGAGGGCACCTTCCCTTGTTGGTTCGTTCACCAGCTGTGCAAGGTAGTTGTCTTCCACACACTCCAGGAACCTCCTAGACTGCTTCCTTTCTGCTCTATTGTACTTCCAGCAGATATCAGGAAGATTGAAATCTCCCATATGAACAAGAGGCGTCGATCTAGAGACTAACCCCAGCTGTTTATAGAGGAGCTTGTCAGCTGCTTCTCCTTGGCTGGGTGGCCTGTAACAAACTCCCATCACAAAATCTACCTTCTTATGGGCTCCTCTGATTTTAACCCACAGGCACTCAATCTCCTCATTGCCACAATCCATTTCAACGGTGTCCAAGTCCTCCCTTGCAAAGAGGGCTACCAGGCCTCCTCTCCTTCCCTTCCTATCCCTCCTGAAGAGTTTGTACCCCACCATATCTGCACTCCAGTTATATGAGTCATCCCACCACGTTTCCGTGATGGCAATGACATCATAGGCTCCTTGCCCTACAGCAGCTTCCAGTTCTTCCTTCCTATTACCCATGCTGTGTGCATTGGTGTAAATGCACTTCAGCTGAGCTGCAGAGCCTTCAGCCCTCTTAGAGGGAACAGAGTCCATTCCCAATTGCCTGGTAACTGGAGTAGCTAGAACCAGAGCACCCGTATCTCCCTTACCACCCCCAGGTGTGTTCACCCCCACTTTCTGTGTGGTGATGTATTGGTGGTCCTCTCCAGCACACCCTCTCTGAATCACTAGTGCCCCACGTCCAGGCTCGCTCCTGTCTAGCCTGGTCTCAATCCCCTCCCCCTTCACATCTAGTTTAAAGGTAGGTTTATGAGCTTAGCTAGGTTTTTAGCTAGGGCTTTAGCCCCCCTAGGAGACCCACGTGTCCCATCTTTAGCAACAGAGTTTGAGGGTGCGTGAGCCACCTCATGATCAAAGAAGCCAAAGCCCCTTTCCTCACACCAGGCTCAGAGCCAGGCATGAATCAAATTCTTCTTCCTGACTTCCTGCTCCTCTCTATTTAGCCTTGGGATGGAGCAGAATACTATCTGAGCCCCAGAGCCCTCCATCATAGAATCATAGAATAATCAGGTTGGAAGATTTGTAGGGATATTAAAACAGTGGAAAACTGAGATCTTTAGTTCTGCAGAGTTTGTTTCCACATAGGATTTATTTTGGGAGAAAGATGTCAAAATGTAGGCATGTACATTCAGGTATCTATATGTGCATAAGTATCTAAGATCTCATTATATTTAGTGGAGATCTAATTAATAGAATCAGTGGAGCCTGGAGAGCTGTTGCATATGACAACACTGGACAGAGCAAAATCATGAATTTGGATAATTTTCTATTCTTTTCCAACAGTTAGGATGACCATTTTTTGGCAGCTGACTCAAAAAATGAAAATGAAAATTTCTAGGGGTAATGTTTTTTGAGAGAATTCTTCTCAAAAAGTGTTTTCATTTCTGAAAGAGAAAGGTGTAGGTACCTGGAGCAAATTTGGCTCCTAAAATATCCAGGATCCCAAAATATACTACAAATTCTCTAGGATACAAGGTTATCATAAAAATATACACTGGTATCTTTCTACCCAGAAATGTCATCGATTAGTTCCAATTAGATTAGAGGTCACAACTTCATTCATGTCAGATTTTATCCCTCCCATGTTGTCCTCCATCTCTTCTCTTAACCTAAAACTCAACCCAAACCAAATCTGTTTGATGTTATTTTTCAGGTTTAGATTTCAGACTTGGGGGATCTAGGGAAATAATAGGGGAAATACAGAAACACATATGATCAGAAGCTCTGGTGAGGTGAACTGAAGATTGTTTGTATTCCACAATGTACAAAGTGATGATTCAGTTTTTCACAGTGATACCTCAAAGGAAAACTGCTTTGAGTGCTGTGGTGTGAAGATCTTCAGCAAGGAAGCTGTTACATATCTGAGGTTCTTCATCATCTCCGGTGTGGAAGTTCTTTAAGACTTTGACAATAATTACAGTTCATTGTAAAGTTTTACTTCATTTATACTTTAGAGTAAAGCTTTGATTATAAGACAGATGAAAGGGCTAGGCTGACAGAACGAATATTTTCAGCAGGATGGTAGAGTGGTAATAAAGGTATTTCCAAAACCAGAAACACTGTATGAAGCAAATGGAAGCTTGGCATTAGTAACGGACAGATGTGAGTCTAATACATTGTGACATGATTTACTTAATGGAATCTCCGTGTCTTGAGTGATTTCAAATCAGGTTTACCAGGAATAGCAATATTATACTATAGCACAAAGTTAGCAAGACAATATTACACAGGTTGTTATATATCCATTGTAATTTCTAACGTGTAAGCAAAGAAAAAATGCTATTATTTTCAAACCACCATAGGAAAACCAGAAAATTCCATATTCCTCTTTTCATACTCCCTTGAGAATAATAGTGGCATCATCAGAAAAGGTAAAGTAAGCAATACTTAATTTATCTATTTGGAAACAGACTTTGGGAAATTATTCCATGCATTCAAGTGCCTACTAATTACAGTGACTTCTTTCAGTGAATCCAGATGTTTTAGTGCTGCATACAGAAAACTTCGCTAGAACCTCAGCTTCCACCCCCTTAAGCCTCAGAAATATTTGTTTTAAAACTCTTCAGGTACATTCTTTTTCTCCTCAATAACTTCAGTTTCAACGATGATTGCAGTAATGAAGGGCTAATAATAGTATTGTAGCACTTTGCCGTTCACTGGTTTGGCCTTCCGTCTCCTGGTTATCTACCCTAAGACCAAATTATTATCCTGTAATAAAATGAAAAGGCATTATTATTATTGCTTAATATAAGTACGCTTAATATTATTATTACTTATGTGCTGGGAAAGGTTAAATCATGAGGTCTTTGATGCTAATGTAAAAAATTACATCTCTGATTTAACTAGAATAAATGAGATGATTGCTTCTCTCTAATTAAAGGGAAAAACATATCTATAGTGCTTGGCAATTTTCTATCGCTTAACACTGTATTACAGCAGCATTTATTACATTCATTATAGTATAATTACAATTACCTTACCTTTACGGAGGGTCCAATCCTTAGAAACCTAAGCTGTCTGAAGAAAATAATCATGTATGTTTGAAACCAAAAGCAACCTTATGCACCATACTGAAGGTGAAGTTCATGGACCTGTTAGATATTTCATCAACAAAACCCATTAGTTCCTTTCCCTGTGTAAAGAGCTAGCGTGATTGTGTCGGCAGCTATAAACATCCTGCACTCAAGGGCCCTGTTTGCAAGGACACCACTGAAAGTACTTTCCAAAAAAAGTGAAGCAGTTGTCTTTGATACCTGAATTTTTGGCTCTCTTTGTAGTGGAAAGACTATATTTCCATTTCTTGCCTCTTTTTTCAGGCAGCTAGTGGCAAGCAGTAACTAGAGACTGGCAAACCGAAAGGGAATTCCATCTTGTAGGGAGCAAAAGCAGCATGGCATAGATGGGGCACCAACTGAGTTTTAAGAGAAAGAAGAAGAATGGTCACCTTGGATTGAACAGTGAATGCTAATCTGACTAAATGGGACATTTTCTAAGATGTTTTCCCATTTTTTTATCTTTTTTGTTCAAGACAAATGTCATTTCTTCTTCCTTCTTCTTCCCTGACCCATCTTTATTCATGTTCTTTCCATTTTGGCTCTAAACATTAGCACAATCATAATTAGCTTGAAAAAATACACCCTGGAAAATAGGTTTAAAACTTAAAATCCTGAGGAACTATTACAAGATTTTTTTTTAATGGGGCATTTGATTGCACAACATAGAGTCCATGCTATGTTAGTTTCTTAGCTCAGTAGAGAAAAAAAATAATGCAATTTAATGCAACTTAGATATCACTGTGCAAATTGTGAATATTCATAATTGACAAAAATGTTTTCATTTATTAGTTCTTTAAGAAACCTGTGAAAATTTCAGAGTCCTTATTTCCCCCCACACAGAAGAAAGATAATTACTATGAATTATTAAATTCTTCTTTGCAGGAGGAAGGAAACACTTGTAAAAGGTGAAATGACTACACCTGTTTGTAGATTGAATACAGACAGAAGCAGTGAATACAAACTGCTGAATGAGTGAGCAACATAATTATTCCTAGAGCAAATAGTTCAGAAAAGAATTATTCTGCTATTCGAACAAAACACTGGGTCAATTCATCTGTGTAAGGTCATTACATTTTGTGAGTAATACACTTTCACAACATTCAGAGCACAGCACAGAAGACATTTGTAGTCTCATAAATGTATCTCTACTTGTTATTGTTGTAATTTACCAGGCAGATCCTGCTGTTTCACTAAGATCTCTGCCTATGCTGTTGAAATCAAAGGAAGCTTTGATTTTAATGGGAACGGGATCAAGGTTTAGCCACTCAAAATGTCCTTAAGCCAAAACAAAACTTCCAAGGAGGTTAATGTTGAGAGTGCTGTTTTGATTGCATAATGATGCCAACAGACAAGATAGGAAAAATCATTGGGCTGCACTGAAATTGAAAGTGTTTGTGTCTATTTTAAACTGCTAATACTTCATCTAACCTACTGTGCCAAACAGTCACAAAATGAACCTATGCAGTGGCTGAATTGCTGCCCATAAAGCAAAAGCAAGCAATAGAATGTTATTCCATTTCTATAATATAGTTATTTCTATGTTATTGCAGCAATACGGAAAAATTTACTGTACCCCAACACGGAGATGTTGCATTTTGGGAATCATTTACAGATATTATTCTAAAATAGCATTTTCTGTGAAACAGTGAGAGGCAATCTTTACAAAATGAAATTATTCTGCAAGGTGATCAACAATTCACTCCCTGGGTAGTTTTATCCACCAGTACAGTGGCAAACACTTAGTAAAGCCAGAGTCGTTGAAAAGATTAAAGTACTGTGAGTTAACCTTTAAATTGCTATATAAACATTTTTACCACATCCTCAGAAGCTTTTGGTGGCTCTAGATGGTGTAGCATTCTTTAGGCTCTGATTTTAACAGGTGAATTTTCCTGAAGGGGGACCATCCTACAAGTAGGAAAGCTACAGAAGCATATCCTGTAAACTACAGGAAAAATATTAATATTCTGCCAAGGAGTTTTTAAAGTATGAAGATCTCCTAAACGTTTTGAAGGTGTTTACAAAATACATTTTCTTTTTTAAACTACATATCCTTAACTCTATTACTGAGAAAGCATGATTACCATATTAAAATAAGTTCTGGTTAAACAATTCCAGCAATTTTTTTCCTCCCATCTTACACTGCAACTGAGGATAAGGAGAGAATGTCCTCATGAAACAGTGAATGTAATTCTCTGCATTGCCGCATTGCTCAGAGCTCAAATAAAGATCTGAATCTGCTTTCAGACTTGGGACCAAATTTTGCATTTTAATTGATCACTGCTGTGAGCCAATCACTCCTATTCACTATGGTGAGTAAATCTGTGTATTTATCGGTCAGCTGAAAGTTGTGCTAAATACACGTACACAATAAAAAGCATGGTTGATAGAATATGTGTTCCATATTTTTTCACTTCCATTGTGAAATTTTACCTTACATACATAGCAGCCTTACTGGAATGATTTCTGATATTGTGTTAACTATTATTATTTACAAATTTAAATTTTATTCTATAGTATCAAAGTTCATTCCATAATTTTGCTGAAATGCTTATTCCATTAACAGCAAAGTTTTCTTACTGAGAAAGATAGTAAGAATAGATAGGAAGATATAAAAATTTAATAGTCATTTCAAGACTTAATGAGGCAAATCAACTAATGCATCTGTGCATATTAATTCAAAGCAATCCTACAGTTATAAAAACAAACCCCTGTTTTTATAAAGCAATAGCAAATGCAATTAACTGAATGTTTTAAAGGAAATTCTACTCTTAGTTATTTTAGAAACAATTCATAGAAGAATGCTAAGGTGTTCTATGGGTGCAAATAAATAATGTTTACACTTCTTCTGCGATACCAGAGATGACTAATTATTTTCCAGGGGATTATTTTTCCCCTTTTTTTCTGGTCTTCTAAATAATTCTGTGAAAAGTATTTTTTTTGGCACATACTTTGCTTTCACACAATATACACAATCATCTGGGTTCCTTAGAGATAATTGCAATCTGAATTCTTTACAGATAATTAGTGGATCAAATTGTAGTGAAAGGGAGGGATAACAGAGGTAGTGACAGGAGAAGGAAGAGTTAACACACCATCTAGGAACAGTTTGTTTCAGCTTGATCAGAGCGGGAACTGGGAGCAGCTTATTACTAAGTCTAGGTGAAATTTCTGTGGGCCTTCAAGATATTAAGTTCCTTAACTGTTTCTTGCAGTGCAGGTTTTTTTGGCATAGTTATTGACTGTTAGAAATACTTCCACAACAGATCTTCAGGTCCAACAAGTTTTTTAGGATCACAGTGGCTAAATCATAGACCCATTGCCCTAACTTAGGGTAACTACTGTACTTGCTCAGCTTAATATTTAGAGACAAAAGTCAGAATAGAACTTCCACAGAATCACGGGATCACTAGGTTGGAAGAGACCCACAGGATCCCTGAGTCCAACGAAGTTCCTAAGTGGCTGGTGACATCGTTTCTGATACAAACCAAGATGCCATTGGCCTTTTTGGCCACCTGGGCACACTGCTGGCTCATGTTCAGTTGGCTGTTGACTAACACCCCCAGGTCCTTCTCCTCCAGGCAGCTCTCCAGCCAGTCTTCTCCTAGTCTGTACCACTGCACAGGGTTGTTGTGCCCCAAGTGCAGGACTCGGCATTTGGCCTTATTAAATCTCATGCCATTGGTCTCAGCCCAGTGGTCCAATATGTTCAGATCCCTTTGCAGAGCCTCCCGACCCTCCAGCAGATCAACACGTCCACCGAGCTTAGCGTCATTCTCAGACTTGCTAAGGGAGCACTCAATGCCTTCATCCAGGTCATTGATAAAGACATTGAACAGGGCTGGACCCAGCATTGAGCCCTGGGGGATCCCACTTGTAACTGCCCTCCAGCTGGAGTTAGCTCCATTTACCACCACTCTCCGGGCCTGGTCATTCACTTGTCCAGGCCAGAGGCTGACAGTTTCCGAAGCAGAATGCTGTGAGAAACTGTGTCAAAGGCTTTACTGAGATCCAGAAAGACCACATCCACAGCCTTTCCCTCATCCAGCAGCCAAGTCACTTTGTCATAGAAGGTGATCAGGTTTGTTTGGCAAGATCTGCCTTTCATGAACCCGTTTTGACTGGGCCTGATCACCCGGTTGTCTTGCAAGTGCTTCATGATAGCACTCAACATCACCTGTTCCATGACTTTCCCTGGCACTGAGGTCAGACTGACAGGCCTGTAGTTCCCTGGATCCTCCCTGCGACCCTTCTTGTAGATGGGCACAACACCAGCCAGCCTCCAGTCCAGTGGAACTTCCCCAGTTATCCAGGACTGCTGGAAGATGATGGAAAGGGGTTTGGCCAGCACATCCGCCAGCTCCTTCAATACACTTGGATGGATCCCATTGGGCCCCTTAGACTTGTGGTTGTCTAGCTGGGCAAGGTACTACTTTGTAGTACAGTGTATTTCCACAAAGTCCCTGACAGAAGCGCAAGCAGAAGCACAAGCAGAAGCACAAGCAGAAGCACAAGCACTGTGTTAATCCTGGGCCTGAGCCTGTGGTCACAGCTGGGCTCTTTCCACAGCTGCAAATAACAGTAGCAATGACCACTCTGCTCTGAAGAGCAAAGAAAGATGAATGAGGAAGGTGTGAGAGTAGCTGTGCTGATTAAACTAGGTGCCAATAGCAGGCAGTTTCAATGTAACCCTTAGCAGATCTTGAGTTTTAATGCTATTCTGCCTTCACCACCACACTACATGGACATCATCTGACCTGCACTTTGTGAGGCACAGACAGAAGGAAGAGCAGGCTTCATTCCTGAGTCATCTTCCTTCATCTGCATTGCCAAACGCAGAGACCAGGCACAGGCTTCTTCCAAAACTGAAGTGACATGTGAAGGTACTGGACCTTTCTGCAAAGTATCCGACTGATGTATACACTTGTATCTGGTCTTAGGACAGCACTAAGAGAACATATGGGAAATGCAGGGCATCCAGCTATACATTATCAGCAGCCTACAGTGTAAAGCAGGCATATCTTGATGACCTGGAAAGTCAGAGGGAAGCGATCACAGCCCTTAAACTACATAATCTTCTTATGGTGAGCATCTAATGTATATGTCATTACTACTTTTCAATAATAAAATTAACGTGTGGCACCTGGCTGCCCAGAATAGTAGAAATTCTGAATACAGACCACTATTTAAGCAGGACATGGCAGAAATCAACCTATGAAGACTTTAAATGACAATATAAAGTCTATCATCAAACCTGGATCTAATGATTCTTTCTCATCATCTGAAATTAATAGTATAAGCATGTTGAAATTCAAGACATATTATGATATTGCCCTTCTTCTTTTTCTCCTTCAAAAATGCTTTAATGGCCTTTAAAACTGGCATAATCAAGTCATGATTCTATTGTCAAGAGTCTAGAATAAATCTGCTCTCTGGCTTTTAGTTATTAGGTAACATAGTCACGTTTCTTTCAACTGTGCTGTGAACACAGAATAAATGGCTTGTGATGTTTAGCACTCTTGGTTAAAATGCCATTTTTACGGTTCAAGAAAAATGCTATGACCCATGCACTGCAACTACTGATTTATCTGCACAGCAGCTTGGCTACCAAATCAGTTTTAAAATACTTCTGAAAACATCAGATGTGTTATAAGTTAAAAACAAACAACAATAAAATAACACTGTGGAGTTTCTGGCAAGTGCAAAAGTCCAGAGAAATTCCTTAGTAAAACCTGAATGCACACAAAACAATGTATGTCATCTTAAAGGCACTTTGCATAAGAGAGAATTTGTAGGTAGTACAAAAACCCTATTATATGGTAATGTCAATGAACAAGTTCAGATACTCAGAGATCTGAAAATGTCAGAGATAATTAAATACTTAACTGATTTTTCTCCCAAATAAATCCAAAAATCTTCCCAAGTGAGCTCACACTATGGCAAAGGCTAAGAACAGATTTAGACTCTTGGCTATAACCAGCTCAAGCCACATCAGGCCAACTGCAATGCTGGCATGTTATCCTACAATGTGGTCTGATTCCCAGTTTCAACCTGGTTTTGGTGCAACTCTTGTGTTGATCTTTTTTCCAAATTATAGAGCATACAAAGCTAAGCTGTCTCTCCTGTGGAGCTGCCAGTCTTAAAAATTCTTACGCATGGTTCAAAGGAGGACTTACCAACATCTAGATTTTCCTGGACTCCTAAAATTTCTTGCTGTATGAACTTTGCTTAATTAGTTTTGAACATTTGTTCAGGAATAGAGGTTAAAGTCAAGCAGATAGGAGACCTCCCCCACCAGTCCCAGCACAGGACTACACCCTTCTGCTTTAAAGTGTAGAATTTCTCCTATTTTGTCACACTCTGCATTCTGCTTTGTGCAGTAGGAAATGCAATGCTAAAAGATATATTTCATAACAGAAAACTAGTTTGGGAAGTGAAAACTGTCTACTGTAGAAACGCGGAAAAGCTAATTTCAAGCTGTCTTGGGTACATTTACAAGACAGAATTTTACAGAAACTGCAGCAAATCTTATCTGCTTTATTTAACCCAGGTTTCTAGAGTCTATATTGAAGTATATAAGCAACAATAACTTCTCTTTAATTCTATGCTTTCCAGCAAAGACTGAATAATTATTTCCTGTTGCTGGGGCAGTAATTACTTTATCTTTTCCATATGTTCCCTGATGAGCTAGAAGGTTTAACTTCCTAAACACTGATTCAGTCTTAAAGAAGGGACATGTGATGAGGGGTAGAAACATTCCATCATGTCCTTTGCTTAAACCTGTGGCTAGTCCCAGACTGCACTATGAGAATGATGATGAGCTGCTCTCTATCACTGCTTCTGTACCCAAGAGGCTTCAAAGGAGACATAGCTTTGACCTTGCCCATATGCCTGCCAGCGGACCCAGCTGGCTGAGCTGGCATTCCTCCAGGAACAGAGGGACTATACATTGTCTAAATTTAAAGTATCTTTCCTTCAGTGATACGGCCATGTAAGAAAAGTTTACTTACAATGAGTTTTCCAAAACTTTCCTTTAAAACACTGTAGAGTTGCAGAATAAGAACTTTTGAGGATGAATTTTGATAGTCAAAATACTATTGAAACAAAGTGAGAAACATGAACAATAGTGTAGCAAGGCTTTAATTTAAAAGTAGAAGTTGCCTGTTTAACAACCCCACCTCCACCTCCACCAGCTTTGTTAAAATATTAACAATAATCTATTACAAGGATTTACAGATGGTATTTGATAGAATCCTGTACCACTGAATCATGGAGTTTGGCAGGGTCTGCCAGAGGTCTTCTAGTCCAAACTCCTTCTCAGAAAAAAAATCGACTTAGGGCAAGTTGCTCAGAGCCGGGTACAGTGAAATTTTATGTGTCTCCAAGAATGCAGATTTCACAGATTTCTGAGCAACTGTTCCAGTGTTTTACTACACCCACAGTGAATCCCTTTTTTCCTTATGAAGTCAGAGTTTCCTGTATTCCGAGTTGTGTCCATTTTCTCACATTCTCTTACAGTACATTTCTGACCTCTGTCTTCTCTATACCTTCCCATCAGGGAATTGTTAATTAGCATGTTAATTACTCTGAAGCTGACCTGGTTGTTACTTTGTGAACTGAAAGTGAAAATTCTAATGATTACAGTTAGTTGTAAGAGGTCAGAAGTAATAGCCCTGCTGTGAACACAAGCCGTGCTTTAGGTGTACGTTTTTTTCTGCACATCCACTGATGATATGAGGCAGAGTGCATTCTCAGAAAATTTGTGCATGATTGTAGTGATTGAGGCATGAAACCCATTCTGAGGCGACAGACAAGATTCCTTAATTGAGTGGTCTTAAAACCTTACATCGTGCTTCTGTACCTAGTCAGCAGCTACCCCAGTAAATATAGGAATCCCACAGTTATAGTGATAGAGTGCAACTGACTATTTACCACAGATGTGCCCCTTATCTTCATGGTTTCTGTCTAATGCATTCTATTCTTATTAAATAAATTTTCTGTTGGTAAAGATTCCAAGGTCTCAACAAGCTAGCAGGCATGAGAACACCACCCGTTTGCTCTGTGCTTGCTGCTAATATTGTGGATATGCCAAGGCATAGGCCGCTTGTCCCGGTGTGACAGTGGAATCTTTTATGCCAGCACACTATACTGAGTTAAAGAGCGTGGTTAACATGTTAGTTGATAGAGCTACATAAGCAAAAGAGACACCAGCCAATGCTAAACTTGCTGACTAGGACATTCATGCACCTTCTGAATCCTATTTTCAAATTCTCAAAGGAGAGACACTGATCTTCTTTTTCTTAACCTTCTCTTATGTATGTCACAGATATGTATTTCAATCACTATTTTTTTTTCCCCTTGAGGTGGAACTCTTCTTACTTCTTTTCTGTAAGTGTTCAAAAACTGTATGTTCTTCGACAGTTCAGCAGGGAGAGAATTATTGACGTTACTTGTTTTTCCTTTTCAGCTGAGAATTAATGGATTCACAGTTCATAGCTTCTAGCACATGCACAGCACCTGGGCATAACTCTTAACCCCCTTGAAGTAGCAAATATCTGCTTTCACATAAATAGTGCATCCTGAAAAGCCTATTAGAAGGAACCTGCAAGGAATGCTAAAGTTTATTTGAAAGGATAGTGACTACTCAGATCACATATATTCCTGCTAAAATGTGGTCTGACTTGAAAATTTTGAGTTTTGATTTGAACTTCCTAAAGTTCACATTGTGTCCCATAACACACATTGATTCAGAATCTAATCCCTTTGATGAAGCAGAGGAAAAGATATATTTTTAAGAAATACTTCTAAACTTTTAAAAGTGGATTTCATTGTAATATATGAGTGACCCAATGGCTAACATACTGTTGATATCTAAGGACGTATAGACATACTTGTGAGAAAAGAATTTGAGAACACTATGACCTGTTTTAGTTTGGAAATTTAATTTAATTTAAATTTAATTTTAGTTTGGAAACAAAGGTAAAATTGAACTACTGTGGACTAAAAGCCTGTGTAAAAGAGATAAAATAACCTTATTTAACTTGTAAAATGTGTATATAGAATGTGAAAAAAAGCAAGCATTAACAACAACATAGTCAGTAGGTGAAGCAAAATTTTTATTCCCTTCTGTATGGTAATTGTTGAGTCTGCATCTGGAGCACTGTGTACTGTTCTGAGCCATTCCAATACAAAGCAAACAAACAGGAGATTGCTTCATGGAGTGCCACCGAGTTGGTCAGTGTCATGGAGCACAGGGTATATGAGGAGAGACAAGGGGTGTTGGGTTTGTTTAGCTGCAGGAAAAGAATAATCTTACTGCTGTCTTCAACTACATATTGAGTTGGTACGGAGAACATAAAGTCAAACTCCATTTGAAGTGACAATAATCATAAAAGAAAAGTTGCCTAAATATTAAAAAAAAACCCCCTCACCTTGAGGGAAATCAAATACCATAGCACGTTTCCCAGAGAGACTGCAGAATCTTCTTGGAAATGTTGAGAAGGCAGCAATCCAAGCAAGCTGCCCAAACACTGAAGTTCACCCTTCTTTGAGTCAAGGATTGGACTGGGTAATTTCAGGAGCCCTTTCAAACCTAAATGATTCTTTGTTTCTGATGCTCATCCTTTAACTGAGGGATGTGGCCTCCTGATATATTACAGTATTATTAGGACTGCAGTTCAACTCTAGCCCTTGAGTCTTTCACGGTGTATAAATGAAGATCTGCAGTCATGTATATGGCTCAGCTGATAAAAAGCAATATTTGTTCTCTTTGAGAAATGTATCCCTTATTTCAGTGTGACCCAAAGTAATGAGTGCACGGGAAACAACAATCCACAAACAATTAGATTGGTCATTTATCTCTTTCTAATATGGTTGGTAATCAATAAAAATTACCAACTAAGCCATTATTTCCAATAACAATGTGCCCACTTTAATTACAAAGAGACTGATAGTGAATATGATTCATTTAACGCTGACAAATTAGGATAGGCATTCACTGTGTATGTTTATTCCCATACATTTTACCACAATGAAGAGTTGTCAAAGGAGATAAGGAAGCACTGAGTAAGGGAAGATATTGAATGATTCAGCAACTGTGGACTGTGAAAGCTTTTTATGGGCTAGAACATATTTTATGAAACCTACTGAGAAAAAATATTCTATTTGAAGAAATGCAGCAGACAGAAAGCCTGAAATTGAAATCATAAGTCTAATTCCCCAATTACAGACTGTAGGACAGTATTAAGTATTCTCTTAAAAATAAAATACTCTTGGATCTGTCTGCAAGCTAGCAATTTTCAGGACTGGTAACTGTGGCTGTTGAACCAATAGAGATTTTGTGTGTGGCCACTGAATAAAAACAAGATACTATTACTCATTTTTTCTGAAATAAACTGATTTTTCTCTTTCCAGTACAACATGCCGCTATAATACGTTAAAGAAAAAAACCAAACACCAAACCACAAAAGCTTATCTTAGAAGCCATACATTTCCATACCTAAAGCACATGTTCCATACCTAAAGATATTGCCCAAGACTCATTTAGCAGACTGGTTTTCTCTTTGGTTTGAAATAACTGTTTTGTGTTTGGAAATTACTTTGGAAATAGGTATGTTTTGATTAAAATGGAATAAGGATTATCCATGGCTGTTGAGAAGCTCCCATGCTATGAATTAGGGAAGAATAAAATTAAAGAACACCAAGAACTCTAGGAAATAGTCACATTTGTGGGAAAGTACAAAAAAAGGTACGTGAATTCAACACATTTACTGTTGTAGTGAATACGTGGGTAGGGGGTTGTTCTTACTCTGAAGGTGGAATTTCCCCAAGGACTGGTGAGAAACAAAATGCTTATGACACAGGCTGAAATTCACTAACATAGTGCTTTAACAAAATTATCCAACCTGCAGTCTTCCTATGTCCATCTAACAAAGGGATTGTCCTGTATATATCTTTTTGAGTACCCAGAACAATAACTTTCTTACAAGAAATTTTTAGTCATTTATTGCTTTATAGAAAAGACAACTAGCTAGTAATATTGTATTTCATTTTAGCTCCAAATAGTTGTTCTTTCTGATACAAACTCTCTACATCACTTCCTTTTTCCCCTGATTTTCTCTTTTCAAAAAAATAATGATGTGATAGCAGGACTCAGCATGGTACCCTGTAGACTGAGGCTTAAATGTATGAGTCATAAAAGTAGAGATCTTGTATGATTGATGTCAGTGATTACTCCTGCCCAGACTAATGGGTTTCTCAGCTTCCCTAGCTCACATCCAAGACTGACTTTTGCGACGCAAGAGCCTTGACCTGGGAAGGATTCAGTATATATTTGAACTGGAGCTGAAGTGACTATGCAAGGTCTTTTCCTCGATCTAAACAAATACTGCAGTGATCAGCATGTCATCTTTGGATATGGAAAAGCAGGTAGCTTTATGCAGAGGTCAATTGAAATTGAATACTTATACATTATTCCAAGCAAGCTCAGCTAAGAAAGTTACCACTTGGGAAAGATTATTACTTTGGTGCACAGCAACTCTGCTTCTAATTCACCTTAGAAACAGAAATATGGAAGGAATACACATTGGTCTAACGATCAAGAAAAAAAGGGAATTAACAGGCAGTAAAATCTAACATGGGCCACTGCTTTTAGTCTTAGTACGTAACTGACTTTCAGTTGCAGAGGATCTTTGAAAAAGACAGCTTATGATAACAGGTTCAAACTTTAGGTTGAAAAGATCAAATTAAAAAATATTTTGCTCACAGGAACAGTATTTGTTTACCAGACATTGGTAAGAAGTAGTTTTTCATGGGTTAAATTGAGGTTTAAATAAAGATAGAAAAATTGCCTCAAAAGAAACAGGAAGCATTCAGCATTCTAAAATATTTATAATGTCGCTAATGGTAAATACAGTACATTTGTTTGATCTCCCTGCCACAGGTCATCCATCAGTGTGACCTGAGCTAGTCCATAAAATCCTTAGCATATCAGAGAATCCATATGAATATACAGGACTGACAGGTAAATAAACAAAATCTGGCCTTAAATGTATTTCCTATTTTACTTCCTACAGATTGATGCCATTTCTATTGATTTTCTTTTTCAGACAAAGTAATAACCACAGCATAATGCTCTCCAGTGTACTACCTTTTTTTCATTTACAAGAGTTTGAAATCTTTTTCGTAGTGACTTAAAGTATTTGCACAACCACAATGAATCTATTATTTTCAGATTTTTTAAAATGCAAAAGTTTGGATAAATAGGGCTGGCAAAGAGGAGTCTTTTGTCCTTAAAAATCTGAAAATAATCTCAGTCAATTAAATTTAAACTCATGCTTGAATCTTGGAAAAAGTTTAGAATGGCTGAGAAAGATAAGCATTTTAAAAATTGCAGAACTTAGCAGACCATTCTGTTAACTTCCTGTCTTCAAAGAGTGTCCAAACTTGGCCTCCTGAAGGATCACAATTGAAAAAGCAACTCAACCTATGACAGAACCAATTTTTCTAAATATTTAAAATAAGTGGATTTTTAAAATGTGTAGAAGACTAAACGTTTTAAAAATTAAATTATTTTTAAATAGACATTAATGGCCCACTAAGATATTTTAAACATTTATGTCCAATATAGGACCTAAAATAGTCTTACATTAAATTACACATTAACATACTGCTGGTGGCAAACCTGCATATCACCACCACTGCTGCAACAAACTCCAAACTCATTTAGCTACATGCCTAAGTATCTTTTCCTGAATATGCGAATTTTTCTGTGGATACACAATTATGTTATGCTCCTTCCCAGCCCCTCCCTGACACTCTGGGTCTTTTTTTGACCCTCTTTGTTGTAAATCCTGCAGTAACTCTAAAAATACATGTGGCTTTTTTTTTTTTTTTTACTCTGAGATAGTTCTGTTATACATTGGAGCAGATCCTATGCATACTAAGGCTGACATTTTCGTCATTTAATCTGAGCACAACAGCACAACAATCTTCAGTTCTGCTTGTAAGTATATAAATGTTTCCTTAACCAAGTCAGCACTGTTCAACTGCTCTAGCAAATTCACTAGAACAGCTGATCTGCGAGGATCAAGGTGGTGTAGCAAATCTGTGATCTTCAGTAGCTAGATATCAGTATGACTCCAAGTCTGGAAAATCATAGAGAAAGGATATTGATTTCATGTCATCTTTGCAGGCATACCCTTATAGCAGACATGCAAAGACCAGCTGCCAGGTCTGAACTCCCCACTGTTTAAGGGGTTTAGACTTTAATAACAAATAGAACTGTTAATCACTTATAACTCCGACCAGTTATTCAACCACTTAGTTATTCAGGAAAAGTGAGTTACACATTTAATTCCCAATCCTCTCAGATACTGAAATGATTTCAATTTATAGAACTGACCTTGCTTGTATAAAACAAAGCACAGAAGAAAGTGATATGCATTTAATAAACTGAAAATGCTTTACCATCAATGGATATGCATTCCTCTTGCAAGACAGCCATTACCTTACAGGTATTTTTCTGTCCATCCCTTTAACCACTTTATGATTAAACTAAGAAACAGAAACTGAGCTTAAGGTTTGGGTTTTTTTTCAGAACATCAGATTCAGCATTATGCCCTGCAGAGATCAAATATCAGTAAAAGTGCCTTAGATCCAGACACACAAACATGCTTGCATTGCTGTTGCTAAGCAACAAGAACAAAAACAATCAACACAAGTCAATTATCATTTGAAGAACCAATGCTAATTTCATACTTGTTTTGCAACGATCAAGGAAATTATTACGAAGTGAAAAAAAAAGAGTTCTTCAGTTGCCAGTTCCCAACAGTAAGCAAAGTAGGTAGAGTAAGAGATCTCCCTGGCTTAACCGTGAGCTTCTGAGTCTGCTCAAAATAAAAAGACAAATATATCAGAGATGGAAAAGTGGATGAATACCCCTTGAGAACTACAAGGACATTGCCAGGGCATGCAGAGATGCAGTTAGAAAAGCAAAAGCTCAGCTTGAATTCAAATTGATCAGAGATGTCAAAAACTACAAGCAAGTGTTCTTTGGGTATATTAACAAGTGGAAACAGAAGGGAAGTATTGGCCTGCTGTTAAACAGAAGAGGTATTAATCACCAACAGCACTGAAGAGGTAGAAATTCTCAACACTTTCTTCACTTTTGTCTTTACCTGTTGGGCCACAGGTCTTGGGTGTGAAAACACAGACCCACTGCTGAGGAAGGAATAGCTGATATGTGAACTATGACAGGAGCTTGACATCTACAAAGCAGTGGGACCTGCCAATATCCACCCAAAGGTGTTAAGAGAGCTGGCCAACATTATTGCAAGGCCACTTTCCCTAGTTTTGAGAAGTCATGATGATTGGAGGATGCCCTGGAAGTCTGGAAGAGGGCTAATGTCACCTTCATCTATAAGAAGGGCATAAAGGAGGATCAAGGAAATTATAAGCCTCCCAGTCCCTGGTAAAGTTATGGAATGAATCCTCCTGGGTGCTATCACAAATGAAATGAATCATATGATTCATTTCGCTTGTGCTGGGTGCTATCACAAGTGAAATGAAACATGGGAAAAACCAGCACAGATTCACTAAGATCACAGATTCACTAATCATCTTTGACAAATCTAATCATCTTCTATGACAAAATAACCTACTCTGTTCAAGCAGGGCAAGTGGTGGATGTACATACATTTGATACAGTTTCCCATAGCCTATTTTTAGAGAAACTGACTCTTGTGGTCTAGACAAGTGGTCTGTGCAGTGAGTGCAGAACTGGTTTACAGGCTGTACCCAGATGGTGGTGGTAAATAGTCCCTTTTCAAACTGGAAACCTGTCACAAGGGAGGTCTCTCTTGGATTAATATTGGTCCCAATGCTGTTTAATGTCTTTATAAGTTATCTGGATGATGGAATCAAATGTACCTTGTTGAAGTCTCCTGATGATACCAAACTGAGTGGGAAAGTGGACACTCGGGAAGACAGAGCTATGCTGCAGGAAGACCTGCAAAGGCCAGAAGAGTGAGTTAATGAGGACCATATGAAGTTCAACACCTGAGCAAACATAATCCAGGTCTTCAGCACAGGTTGGGATCTACCTGGCTGGGGAGCAAATCTGTGGAAAAGGACTTCAGTGCCCTGGTGGACATCCAGCTCAGTATGAGTAAACAGTGCTGCTGTGTGAAAGAAAGCCAACAGTATGCTGAGTTGCATCAACAAGCAGAGATAAAGAAGTTGGCATCCTCCACTGCCCAGTGCTTGTCAGGCCACACCTGGAATACTGTGTTCAGTTTTGTCCCCACTATACAAGATAGATGTAGAAAGGCTGGAGAGGGTTGAGAGAAGGGCCAAAAATACAATCAAATGATGGGAAGCCTGCCATCTGAGGCAAGCCTGAGAGAAGAGGGTTTACTCAACTTTGAGAAAAGAAGGCTTAGTGGAGACCTTCCCACTATATTCTAATATTTAAAGGGTGTCTACAAAGAAGATTGAAACTTCCTTTCTACAAAGAGTCACATGGGAAAGATGTGGAGTAGTGGGCAAAAGTTATTCTGGGAAGATTTGAATTGGAAACAAAATGAAAACTTTTCACAATGAGAACAATCAATAAGGTCCAAATAAGTGACCAAACTGAAATATTCCTACTGACAATAGAATTGTGACCTTATTAATTACCCTGCATTTCCCCCTTTCCAGTTTGGATTCTTGAGTTGTTCCTTTGATCAGCTCCAACAAACTAAACCTATATGTATAAACATTGACTGCCTTTTGATGAGATGAGATGAGATGAGATGACCAGTCCTCTGCAAAAATGCAAGTGTGAATTTCCACCAAAGAGTTTAATGGCTCTTTCAAGAAAATCAAAGCTGATGTAGAAGTTTAAAAACAAAGAAAAAGAGAAAGCAAATGCCCAATTTAAAATATATGAAGACAGCAATCATCACAATGCTCTGAAGCTGATTTTTCCAACATTCAGATTATAATTTTATGAATGATCTCAGATGCCGATATAAGCAAAACACTTTTAGTATTCTGCGTTTCAGTCACAAATGATGTCTTAGTGTCCCTGCCCTTGAGTAATGTCTACTTTAGTTTATAAGTTTTCTGTACTATGTATTTTTGAAAGCAATTAAAAATTCAGATTAAATATTTGTAGTTCTTATATTTGCTTGATTTCTGTCATAAATTGATTATCTGTAAAAAAATGCATACAGTATAACACTGGCTTGGTACACAGAGGCTGTGAGAACTGTTTTGCCGTTAAACTGCAGAAAAACAGGTCACAAAGTGCTACATGCCTTGCAGATAATTGCCTGTTTTGCCACATGGTAAGTACTCCTGCAGAGCAGATCGTGAAATAACTAACACCTGGCAACTGCTTGGATATCAAAAGTAAATTGATGCCCCCTGGTTGCTGATAAATTCAAAGACAGATTGGATTCTGTCTGGCAGCTTTTACAAAATGAGTGAGAAAGAAGTTCTTCTCAGATGCATTATTCCAAAATGTTTTGGTATGAAATTAATTTTAGCAAGATAATTGTAGTAGCAAGGTCATTGTGCTGAGAGTACAACTTGCATTTCAGGTACTTATCTGGAATAAAATATTTAAATGATTATAGGAAAGTAATTGGGTCTTTCAGAAAAGATCCTGTGAAGGAATTTGCTTCCAAAGCTGGAAGCAAAACCAGAGATATGCTCTTCCAGACCCCTTTGTTTCTGATAGGACTGGGTCAAATTTGCTTCTTGCCTTGTTTGCAGTGTCAACAGAAGTGAGACAGATGTGTAACCAGCATGGTCTATTCGGGATTAAAAGAAATATCTTTAAAGCCACTGGGAAACAGCACATAACTAATGAAGAGACTAACTTGGAGTGTAACTTACTGCCCTACTGACCTCTGTATCCTACTTGGGTGATATCCAAGAGATCTGAAGCAGGAAAAAATCCTTATAAATTATTGAAAATAATAAATAAATTAGTATTTCAAACTGGCAACAATGAGACAGAGTGCAGGAACCTGAGGGCAGTTAAGAGGGACTTCAGGACTCTGGGGAAAATGATGGAGGACTCTGGAGCATAAGTGGTGTTTAGCTCCATTCCAACATTAAGGAATGAAGAGCAAGAGATCAAAAAGAATCAGTTGATTAATACCTGGCTTTGAACCTGATCTGAGAAGCAAAACTTTGGGTTCTCTGACCATGGACTGGCCCACACACCTCCAGGCTTCCTTACTAGGGTTGAGGCACGCTTGTCTCCTAAGAGTGCTACAGTCCTCACTAAAAATCTAGCAGGGCTCATAAACAGAGCTTTAAACTAGATGTGAAGGGGGAGGAGGACAAAGCCAGGCTAGTCAGGAGTGAGCCTGGAAGTAGAATGCTAGTGCCTGAGAGATGGTCTGCTGGCAAGGACTGCCAGTATGTCACCACAGATCGAGTTGGGGAAAGTACATCTGGAGACAGAAAGGATAAAACTGGCACTGATGGATTAGATATTCCAAGGACCAGTCTATTGGGAATGAACACTATTCTCTTTATGAGAGCTGAGCGTTCACCAGCCCAGTTGAAGTGCATTTACACCAATGCACGCAGCATGGGTAATAAGCAGGAGGAGTTGGAAGCTGTTGTAGGGCAAGGAGACTATGACATAGCTGCCATCACGGAAACATGGTGGGACAACTCCTATAACTGGAGTCCAGCTATGGTGGGATATAAACTTTTCAGGCATGACAGGAAGAGTAGGAGAGATGGTGGGGTAGCCCTCTATGTTAGAGAGTGCTTTGATATCCTCGAGCTCTATTATGGTGATGATGGGATCGAGTGCCCATGGATTAAAATCAGAGGAGCCCATAAGAAGGCAGATATTGCGATAGGAGTCTGTTATAGACCACTCAGCCAATAAGAAGCGACTGATGAGCTCTTCTATAAACAACTGGGAGTAGTCTCAAGATCATTAGTTATTGTCCTTGTGGGAGACTTCAATCTTCTGGACATCTGCTGGAAGTAAAATACAGCAGAAAGGAAGCAGTCTAGGAGGTTCCTGGAGTGCGTGGAAGACAACTTCCTCACACAACTGGTGAGTGAGTCGACAAGGGAAGGTTCCCTCCTGGACCTGCTGTTTGTGAACAGAGAAGGTCTTGTGGGGCATGTGATGGCTGGAGGACGCCTGGGACAAAGCAATAAAGAGATGGTAGAATTTTCTGTTCTAGGTGAGGTGAAGAGGGGAATTAGCAGAACAGTCACATTAAACATCCAGAGGGCAGACTTTGGACTGTTCTGAAGGCTGGTTGGCAAAGTCTCATGGGAGACAGTCCTTAAGGGCAAGGGAGACCGCAAGGGCTGGGAGCTCTTCATAAAGAAAATCCTAGCAGCACAGGAAAATAAATAGTGCTTAAATAGTGGTCTGTATTCAGTCACTGATCATTGAGTCCAACCACTCCTATCAAACACTAAACCATGTCCTTCAGCACCTCGTCCACCAGTGCCTTAAACACCTCCAGGGAAGATGACTCAACCGCCTCCCTGGGCAGCCTGTTCCAGTGCCCAATGACCCTTTCTGTGGAAAATTTTTTTCTAATGTCCAGCCTAAATCTCCCCTGGCAGAGCTTGTGGCCATTCCCTCTCGTCCTGTCTCCTGTCACTTGGGAGAGGAGGCCAGCTCCCTCCACTCTACAACCTCCTTTCAGGTAGTTATAGAGAGCAATGAGGTCTCCCCTCAGCCTCCTCTTCTCCAGGCTAAACAATGCCAGCTCTCTCAGCCACTCCTCATAAGGCCTGTTCTCAATGGTTGGACTCGATGATCCAGTGGGTCTTTTCCAACCTAGTGATTCTGTGATTCTGTGATTTTGTGAAAAGTGTTGAGGGGAGGGAGGAGCCAGAGACTATTATTTTCTTTAGGGCGTAACAAAATGAAGAAGAGGGAAATATCAAGCAAAAATGGACATAATACCTTGTAAGTCATTATCAGAGACCAAGGGAAAATAGACAGTTCTCACCAACCTGTACAAGAGAAGAAGAGGCAAAAGTAAATGTGATGTAACCCCAAATTCCCATTGCTAATCTCTCCATTATATTCCTTTTTTCTTGAAATAAATTAGACTTGCTCATAAATATTTAAATTATAACATGATTAAATGTAACTACCTGTTACAGAAACGAAAATGCAATGGATAACATATATTCTTGGAAACTGAAGATGAGTTTTACTACTCTAATGCCCTAAAGGCATGACCTGTTTCACATGTATGGTTTAGTAAGATTGCAGTATGACGTTGATGTTAACTTGATTTTATATAAGATAGCACGTCTACTTTTCCTTGTGTAAGAAAACACTAGATCTGTTTGAGTGGTGTGCTGTAATGCAAGCTAGCTCCAAAAGAAGCATCAATTTTTCTTGTAACATATAAAGAATTATTGGGGTCTTCCTGGTACGAGATGTAGCTTCTTTTTTTCTTTTTCACCATCACATTTATATCTATTGTTCCCATTCCCACAAGAATATAGTATCACTGCCTTTATAAACCCTTCAGAGTGTGAAAGTAATGCCTTCACCACATTTAAGTGATGGAGGACTGAGATTCAAATCTCTAAATATGAAAGGAACTGAGTTCCTGTTAAAGCCAGAGGAATACTGCCTTGGTAGAAAAACTTCACCAGAGAAACTTGTGACAAGATTCCCAAAGGATTATATACATGGTGACATCAAACATCCAAAATAAAAGTTAGTTACTTGACTAAAGAGCTAGTTGGGCAAGTAAAGGCTGCAGTATCACTCTTTCGCAGGGTTTGTTGCTTGACTTTTGTGAAGAATGTGAGATCAACCAGCAAGATTTTTTGTTTGTCTGGAAAGAGGGAGATGTCTGGAAATAATCAGAGTATCTTTGGGAACCTTCAGTTACATCCTGCTGTCAAGTCACAATTTGCATGCTGTGCAGACAACACGTGCAGGTAATAAGATAACTGTTAGTCTGACAAATTAAATGAATAATGAGGAAAACCTCATGACATTTGAGATGAACTGAGAGTCTAAAGTTTTCTTCTTATAAAATGATCTTCCTTCCATTGATAATGAAGGAAAATATATGATTATCAAAATATCATTTAGAGTCTGAGCAAAGTCTACTTTTATAGGTTGATTTGCAATTACTCCATCAGTGCATCTCAAAAAAATCAGGTTTATTCCCATGAGCTAAACAAATCTAATGAAAAGCTAACAGTTTTTTTCTTTCTCAGCTACATTAAGAAAGAAAACTAATGTAATGTTGTGCTGTGGGGATTTTTCCTACCTTATTTTTAATTCATCATACTTAATGTAGATGTGACATTTCTATGTTCTGAAGGGAAACAAGCATGCGGGATATAGGGAGGAGCCTCAACCCTACCTCAGGCCACAGTTAGAAGAGCCTAATGGTTTCATCCATGGAGACCTCCTCCTGAGGTATCTGCCAAATAAGTCAAGTTTCAATGAAGTAATCGGGAAAGGAACAGAAGATGAATGACAAAGGTTGACCCAAGGTAAGACTTCAATGAAATATTGTTTTCTAAACATTTTAGCCTAATTTTTTGAAATGTGAATACAGTTTTGCAGCAAATTTAATCTAAAATTGAGCTGATAAGCTATTCAGGAATCCCCTAATTCCTAATCTAGTTATGTCATCAGATAAGTAATAAAAACCTCTGTTGCTTGCTGGCATTGTTGAGTAGAGGGTGTGAATGTTTTACCCACTGTGGAGTCATAGAGCAACTGTGATTGGATAGCACCTCTGGGATTCGTCCGACCTAACCTCTGTTCAGAGCAGGGTCAAGTTAGAGCAGGTTTTCCAGGACTTGTCCAGTTGAGGTCTGAATATACCCAAGAATGGATTATTCAGACCTCAACTGGGCAACCTCTTGCCATGTTTGACCACTATCACAGAAAAAAATCTTATTGCTACTTTTAAATGGAATTTCCCATTACTCATTTTGCATCTGTTGCCTCTTGCCCTGTCACTGGGTACCCCTGAGAAGGGTCTAGCTCTGTCTTCTTGACTCCTTTGCACCTCTTTTCTGTATAGACTCATAAAATGCTGTTATGTGCTTTGTAGCATGTCTTTGCTTTGCTTCCTCTGGGCCTGCTGCTTACAAACAGTGATTCAGGTTTGTTGGTGTTACATGCCAGACCTCTATAACATGCTAGATAATCTGTAAGAAATTAAGAGGGGACTTGTACATATTATTGTGAACAATTCTTGGAGACAGATTCTATACTATAAAACCATCTCCCACAAACAGTTGAGATAAATGAAGAAATGCCATCAGCTTCATGGGTTCTTTGTTTCTAGAACTCTTTTAAAAATCAGAATCCTGTATGTGTGAAGATTATTTTTTTTTAATCACAATATGATATAAAACACAACAAAAAAAACCTACAGGGCATCCCATATTCCAGGCATTATTCAAATTTCTTGGGAAAAAAGAGTCTCTGCCCCACAGGATTGTTGTCTCTGATGCTACTCTTGCAGAAAGATCCATCTCTACCTGCCCTTAAAGTGAGATGTTGACACTTCAACTCTCTGTCACCATCAGTTAAAGTGGAACCCAATACAGATACACACATCTGTATAAATTGTTCTTTGTTATGCTTTTGAGGATAATTAAGTTAAAGCCAAATAGATGAGCACAATTACTCAAAATTAATCACTTTCAGGCCAGTTGAATCACAACAGATTTATTGCTTGTTTCTATTGATACATTAGAAGATTTTATCTGCAAAACCTAAGTAGCTGTCCTGTTTTACTACATCATTGCTCTTTTTATAAGAAAATTGTAAATATTAGTTTACTATAGCCAATTGTCATTTTCACTAATCTTTAAAAATAAGGTGTTTTAAATTAAATTTTGTATAGATGATATTTGGCAGCTCATATCCCAAGCAAATTATTAAACAGGTTTATTATTCTGATACTATTGAGCCTCTTTATGAAAATTTTGGGGATGTAATAACACTCTGGGAAAAATAGACTGACATTACTACTGAACACAATTTATGGCAGAGGATAGGACTCAATTTGTAGGAGCAGCTCAGAAATTTCAGTATATTATGACTATTTCAAATCTTTATATCTCTGTACTAGATTTTACACTAATGATTTGAACAGTCAACAAAGCAATTTCTGTGTGTTCCTAGAATGTGAAAGATCTGTTACTTATTTGCATTAAGATACACAAAGTTTATTCTATAAGAATAGCCCTACAGTTGCTCAAGAATGTTTGGATTCACCTTAATTTTAGCCATTCAAATGTTAAGCTTATAAATGGTTCTGATTATCTCCTTCTGAAATAAGTATAAAGGAAATGAGAGAGGCATTGCTAAAGAATGACCTATTCCGCACAAAAATCCATACTATGATCACATTAATTCATTATTCTTAATGGTAAAAGTTATGTGACATGAATCCAAACACTAGTTGCTAGTACCAAAGACTGCAAAAAAGAAAGACTAAAAAAAAGAAAGACTCCTGTCTACTGAGCAGATCTTGTAAGGCTGGATAAGCTGCCGAACTGGCACTTTACGGTAATTTATCCAGTCTTCTGGATATTCAGCTCAGAAAGGGAGGCACTGGTCTCTGGAGACACAACTCTCCCTCTTGGTTCTAAACAGATCCTGAACCTCTTAGTTTTGATGTCTTGCTTTAACATAGATTACATTAAATTAATACCATTCACAAGGTCTAGAAGATCTGCTGTCTGTTTGGCTATTGTTGCTCCTGGGTTCAGGGCAATTCCTTATTGGTAGAAAACACTTAAAAGCTAGGACAGCTGACAATACCTGTGTTTTTCTGGACATGGTTTTTACAATTTATGAATTCTGTACTCTTTCCTTGTCAAGAGTCCCCACACCTGTCTAATATATGGAATGCTAACAATTAGTAGAAAATTTAATTCAAGCAGATGCCAGCAGACCCTCTGCATTTACTAGTATTGTGGCAAGAATATATAACTACCGCAGTGTTGAAAATGGGTTTAGTAAAAGAAAAAAACAAAACCTTGACAATCTAGAATTTTATTTTGAGTTTTAAAAAATGTCACCAGGAACAAGCTTAGCTCCTGTGTTAGAGGACAAGTAGAAAAAGTACAATGCCAAGGAATAAGGAAAGGATATATTAGCTCATCAAAAGAACTTTAAAAATTCACAGTTGAGGGTATAAGGATGTTGATGTAGAACAGATTGAGATCGATGATGAGTGGCTCTGCTATTGTATTGATCAATGCTTGTGGCTATTTAGTAGATGATAAAACACACAACACTGATTAAGGCTACTGGCAAAATCCTTTAGATGTCAAAGCTGCAGTACTTTTCTTAAAGCTCAAAAAGCCTTTAAACAGATGCATGCAGTGGAATCTATGTATGAATACATGCATACACATGCTTAGGATACTTAAGAACTACTGGCAAAGGTACTGGTTTAGTAAGACAAAGTGATTAAGGTTTATTACAAGTCCTTTACTACTATTTCAGCGGGCTGTCATTTAAGTAGTTTATTATACAGTAGCTTTTACTATAAAATTACCAAATTATTATATACATGGAAGACAGTGTTTTAATGCATAGAGACTTGTGGAAAGAAAACATATTGAAATATCTATCTATTACCTGAGAGATCTATTTCACAGTTAGAATCTTCCTATGGGGAAAAATATGGTTTTGAACTCATTAATGACACAGCAGAAATTGCTGAAATGTTGAAGACATTTAAGAGAAAAGGTGTAAAATAGGAAGGAGGCATAAGAAAATAAATTTCTTCACCATTTAAAGAACTAACTATAGTAACACTGCACACACTTTGGCAAAATATCTTCAGGATTGTAAGACATAATTGCAACCTCCAGTAGTCACAGCAATTACCTCAGAAATGAATGTCAGCTTTGTAGACTCTACCAGGAAGAAATAATAGTACTGGTGTAAGCATAGAAAAACTGTGAATTTCCCAGGGATTGGTTTTATCTAGTTTCAGAGTTCCAGAAATGTCTACTACATTTCTCCTTAGAGTCTATTTGGTCCTAGTCAGAACAAAAATCAAATGCTAGATCAGCACTACCATACATTGAGTTCATTCACAGACTATCAAAGTGTGCAAGTAAATGAAAAGCGCTGTAGGGGTATATTCTACATGCAGAAGCTGCTTCCTAGTGCAAAATGTGGGACTGCAACCTCTTTGACTGGGTCACTTTTGTTCAGGCTTGTTTTCCATTCACAGAGAACCTACAAGCAGGATATACAACTTAAATGGTCAAAGCAATTATTTATTGTGTCATATACGAAGCTGATAGCAGAGTCATGTTACCAGGCTCAGCGTTAATTTGCTCACTGGCCCTGATTAGGCACCCAGCGAGTTTCTGCTGGACAGGCAGTCATCAATCAGCTGCAGAAGTGCTGCCTCTTTGCCCCTTGCAAAGGGCTGATTTTCAATCTTGCTAAGTGCCCATTTTCTGATTCTCTTTTTTTTCTTAGGACTATTCTTCAAGAGACCTAGCCAGTCATTTTGTTTTGGTTTGTTTTTCATTTTCTTCATTGAATTGTTGATTTGGTTATTATTATTATTGTCTCAACAATTTTAATTCTATATATGTTTTTGTTTTTCTTATCTGTTTTGGCTTTATCTTTTCCATTTTGTCACACCTCAGCAACAATTTTCTCTGAAAGCAAGCTAGCCAGCTGTGCTACACAAAACTAGGCTTTTGGTCACAGACAGATGAACTCCTTGGCCATGGGTTACAGGGTTTTAAAAATTTATGCTTCCTTATCTGGTAAATTGATGAAGGTCATGTCCAGAGCTCCACCTGGATTGAGGACACATATATTCCTGAAAAGATCTCAGTGCATTTCCAGCTGCCTGCTCTCAACAACACCTTATTACATCCAGCCTGGCAAAAATCCAGACAAACTTCTACAATACTATCTTATGATCAGTGGATGAATAAAAATATGAGAAAAGCTGTTATCTTTTTTTTTTATTTTTCATGCAGAGCACAGAAATACTATTTTAATTCATAGAATCATTGAGTGGCTTAGATTGGAAGAGACCTTAAAGATCACCCAGTTGCAACCCTGCTGCCATGTGCAGGGACACCTTCCACTAGATCATATTGCTCAAAGATCCATCCAGCTTGGCCTTGAACACTTCCAGGGATGGGGCATCCATGAATTATCTGTGCAAACTGTGCCAATGCCTCACTGCTCTGATAGAAAAATATTTCTTCCTAATATCTAATCTAAATCTGCCACCTTTCACCTTAAGAACCCCGCCCTCATTCTACCACTACACTCCCTGATAAATCCCCCCTCCTTCCCCTGTTTCTTTTGTTATGCCCCAAGTGCCCTGGCATTTGGCCTTGTTAAACCTTGTAAGTGTTCAAGGCCAGATTGGCTGGGGCTTTGAGCAACTTGGTCTGCTGGAAGATGTCCCTGTCCATGGCAGGGAAGGTTGGAAAAAACAATCTTTGAAGTTCACTTCCAACCTAAAACATTCTATGATCCTATGATCTAAGCATGTGGGGTTCGTCTTTGCTTGCTGTAATTGAATTGAAGTATTTCACATGGAGATCTGCAATATAGATGTGTCAGTTTTGGTGAACTGAATCCTATCCATGGTATTTTAAATGATTGAATGAATAGATTTGATATTGAAGAAAGAGAGATTAACAAGGGAATGGAAGAAAGAATTAACTATGGGATTTCTTTCAATACATGAAAGAACTGTTCAGGGAAGTGGGGACATGGTATACATAATTGTTTAATTATTTATTTTTTTCTGAGAGAATTGATGGGAAAATTATTCTTCTTAAATAAAAAAAAATGCTGAAGTAATGTAGCAAGACTGGGATGATTTTATTATAGGAAAAAAGAAACATAGGAGACTGAGTAGCACTTTTTTAGCATCTAAAAATTATATCATAATTATGATACAAATTTTGAGTGCTTTTTTCCTGCATGATAAAATACTACAAATACAGTATTTTGTCCCACTTAAGAATGTAGAAAGTGTTTCCACTAAAGGAAGAAACTTCCGTAGCGCAGATCTTATAAGTGACAACAAAACTGATTATGAATTTTAGAAATGGAACTCAGTATCTGAAGCTTTCAGTTGCTGAAGTATATATGACTCTCATTTGCCAGATTGTAGAAAGTATGTTTGAGAGTTTATATGATCAGTAGATGAGATTAGTAGGTATCGTCAAAACTTATGTTTGTAACTATGAGAAATATCTTCATCTAAAAAGCTGGTTGAAAAATAATGACAATAAAAGAATATAGGAAAAAGCACCCTCCAAAGATTTATTTTAAATAAATAAAGCCCCAACAATGGGAAGTAAACTCACTGATTTATGCCAGGGTGTGTATATCAGCTCCTTGTTAAAAGCAAGCAGATCCTTAAACCAGAGACATTCTTCAAGGTAATTCATAGGGTTTCCTACCTCTGCTAAAAGATATCAAAAGTTTGCATCTGTTTTGTCATGTTTGTTCTATTAGATTCTGTGCATGCATCTAAATAAAACCTGTTTGGATAGCTGGACACAAAGACTTGTGGTTAACAGAATTGAAGCAAGTTGGCAGCTGGTCACAAATGGTGTTTCCCAGGGCTCAGAACTGGATTCCTCAATATACCCAGATAAAGCACAGATTTCTTCATGCCATTCTTCTCTCCTTCACTTCCCAACTCACATACATTCACACATGTCTGTGGCTGGGCTGTAAAGTGAAATGCAGGGGCCATGCAAACACAAGGCAGTGATGATTAGGGAATCCTGAAGCCAGGAGTTAGTTTACAGCTGCCAGATCCTCCATGTCAGGGTGAGGTTCACTTCTTTCCTGTTCTATAGGTTAAATCCTTTCTCCCACATTCTGAATAGAGAAACAGTGACTAAAATGCCAGTTTCAGCCTTAAACTAATTTTATATGTGTTATAAATTGAGCAAAAGTAAACAAAAATTAGATAGCATTCTTGGAATCTCAATGTGTTATAAATTCATTAGCAATCCTGGAGGCTGGAAAAGTGCATGTGGTATGCTACCCAAGTAGATTCACATTATCCTATTGGATACATAGTCTATACATTGATGTTCTTTCATTTCATCAATCCTTTACTATTTAACTACTATGGTTACCAAAGCTTGCAACAAAATACTAAGAAATAAAATATTGAAATACTGATTTTTTATGAATTCTTTCTCTTTAAATCTCATTGTGCGTATCTCTGAAGTTCACTAAATAGGTCATGAGCATTTTTAGACCTTGGGTATATAATGTAGGTAGTATTATTGTGTATTCGGTTAGTATTTCAATACAATTCCTTTAAATGTCATTTCAGAAAGCATATATTGAAATTTTTTATTTTATTTAGGAATTTTTTTTAAAAAAACAGAACAAAACCGTACAAATAAAAACCTTGCCACATGGAGCGAACAGAAGATAAAATTTAAACATGTAAGTTATTAAAAGCCTTGATTGCTGAGATAGAATTTAAAAAAAAAATCCTAGCCTCTTAAAAATATGTAGTATTAACCAGCAGTAGTAGCAACTGATGAAAAAGGAAACAGTATTCCCAAATGTCTCAAGACCTTTCAGATCTTTCTAATGAAAGAATCCTCAGATATCTCTGAAACTTAGTTTGGGTTTAGTTGTGCAGTTGTCAAACTATTCTGTATCATTTAAGACAGCATGTAAGATTTTGTACAGATAAACCTGAAGTTGATGAAAACGTATTGTTCCTGGTTTTGTCTAGCCTTACATTTCCTCGGCTGAGAACTGAAGCAGAAAATTCAAATACTGTAGAATTCATCCCTGACAAGATTATTTCTTGTGTTTGTCTTCTATGGCCCTTAATGTATCTGGAAACATAGCAACTGTCCTATTCTATCTGGATTTCACTCCACAGCGAAGAATAATAGGAGAAGAGTAAAGTCGATTTCTCTCCTGTTTATCCTACTTATTATGCTAATGCCAATGCCTTACCTTTACTGTCTGTTTTGGGTAGTACAGTGTGCATAGACATTAAAGTATTATCTGTGCGGCCAAGTTAGCTTGGAGCTCAATCTTGCCCTTTAATCTCAGACTTCCTGACTGCCCATGTTGTCCACCTCGCAGCTCTGTCTCTGGCACGAAGTAACTTGGGTTCATTGATCTTGGCTGATACCTGAGACTTCACAATAGTCAGCCAGACATGGGCGGCTGGAGCCACCGGAGTCTCACTGGAACTGGCAGAGAAGCAGAAGGCAGTGGAGGCAGGTTTGGCATGGGAACTGTGGTCTGGGAATTGGAATTATGCACAAAAAAGGCAAGTGGTGTCCTGGAAGAGCAGGAAATTGACTGCACCCTAAACAGAAAGCTTTCAAACCAGACAGTTTTGACTAATTAGGAATAATATCTTTTCCCAGAATTTGTGCTCCTTACCTTTTCAAACTGGTCCTCCAGTTAGATCAAGGATAATAGTTTTCAGTTTTCAACTATTAGTGTTTAGTTTTTGGACAACTGCCCTAAAAACATTCATTAATATGAAGAGAATTCAGAAAGAAGATTTTTTTCAGTTCTTTTCCAGATAAATGTTCCTAGACGTGGAAAATATGCTGAACCACCGTGAAATATCCAGCTTTTTTTTTTTGAATCTGCTTTTGATTTCTCCTACTGTTATGATTTCATATGAGGTATTTCAGCACTTAGTTGAACTGAGGCCATGCAAATGATAAGACCAGAAACTGGATCTGTGAAAAAAATGTTATACTTAAAGGAAAAGACAGTATGAGGTGGTTTCATATTTTCATATTCACCTCTGTTTGATTTATTAGAAAAGTTTGTGATCTATTTAGTATATTTTTGTGAGTTTAAATACTCACTTATGTTCTCAAATACTTGTTTGCTTTCCATTAGAACACTTTCTTGCATGGGAGAAGTGTACAAAAATTAAACAAATACGTGGCCTCAGAATGACTAAGAAAAAGGACTTGTTTTTGATTTCAGTGCTGTTTGTTTATGAAATATGCATGAGGAAAAAATCTGCAGCTGCAATTGTACATACACAGAGGATCCTACATCTGCTAGTTAAAATCAAAACAAAACAACAGTACAAAGAATGATCAAAAACAGAAAATGGGAAACTTTCTCTTAAAAAGCTCTTAATTTAAATCTCATGGGGAATATTCAAAGCAATATATTCATCATTTTTAAGTTGTTCTTGCTGAATGTTAAGCTTTTTGTAGGTTCTTTCTGGACCAGCCACTGAAAACACAGCTTTAGTAGTATTGTGTGACAAACAGTTGTATTCTCTGTGTATTGAAATATTACCTAATTGTCACATCACCGCGACTTTGATTGTTTTGGTGACTTTGTGGCTTCAATGGCTTTGGCGACTGAGACAAGCAGAGTTATTCTATCTATGATGTAACTTGTGATGCTTCGCTTTCTAATTTGATGTTATTTGTAGAAAAAAGATCAAGTGTATTTATAATCAAAGTATGCAGATGCAGTCACTAACTCCTCTTCTCCAGGCTAAACAACCCCAGCTCTCTCAGCCGCTCCTCATAAGGCCTGTTCTCCAGCCTCTTCATCAGCTTCATTGCTCTTCTCTGGACTCACTCCAGAGCCTCAACATTGCCTGCTTCCCTGGGGAGACTGTTCCAGTGCTCCATCACCCTCCAGGTGAAGAACCTTCCCCTAATATCCAACCTAAACCTCCCCTGCATATCTTTGGGCCATTCCCTCTGGTCTTATCATTGGTTACCAGAGAAAAGAGATCAGCACCTGCTCCTCCTCCTTCCCTTGTGAGGAAGCAGTAAACTGCTATGAGATCTCCCTTCAGTCTCCTCTTCTCCAGACCGAACAGAACAAGTGACTTTAGCTGCTCCTCTTATGTTACCCCCTCTAAACTCTTCACCAGCATTGTGTCTCGGCACTCTGCAATAGCTTGATAAGAGTGGGACAATCACCTCCTTCAATTGCCTAGCGACACTGCTTGATGCAGACAAGGACATGGTTGGTCCTTTTAGATGCCAAGACACACTGCTGGCTCATGTTCAACTTGCTGTCAACCAGAACCCCCAGATCCCTTTCTACAGGGCTGGTCTCTAGCCTCCCACTCCCCAGTCTGTATGTATATCTAGGGTTGCTGTGACGCAGGTGCAAAACCTTGCACTTGTGTTTATTAAACTTCTTGTGGCTGGTGATTGCCCAGCTCTCCAATTTGTCCAGATCCCTCTGTGGGGTACCTTTGCCCTCAAGAATATCAACAGCCCCCTCCACCTTTTGTGTCATCTGCAGAATTAGTTATTAATACTTCAAGTCCTGTATCCAAGTCATTTATAAAGATGTTAGAGAATGCTGATCCTAAGATAGATGCCTGCAGAACCCCACTACTAATTGGTAGCCAGACTGATGTAACCCTATTTACGGTGACGATTTGAGCCTGGCCTATCAGCCAATTGCTTACACATTGTGTTATGTGTTTATGCAGCTGAATGCTGGACACTTTGTTGTTCAGGGAGATAATGTGGGAGACAGTGTTGAAGGCTTTACTGAAATCCAGAAAGATTATGTCAACTGGATTCCTTGGGCCACTAGACGGGTAACTTTTCATAGGAAGAAATTAATTTTGTCAAATCAGACCTTCCCCTTGTGAACCTATGCTGGCTGGTACCACTGACTGTGTTGTCTTTTAGCCGTTTCTCAATAGCTCCCAGAATAATCTTCTCCATTACTTACCAGGCACTGAGGTGAGATTGTGGAAATTTCAGTATGATAACGCTGACTTTTTTTGCACTGTGATTATGAAAGAACCCCAACAAACCACCAAAATATTATAGTTAGTTGAATCTGATTTTACACTTGAAAGAATATCAGAAACTTAATAATTCAATTGCAACCGTTATTTTTTTCTGTTCCAAAAATCTCAGGTAGTCATATGGACTGAGAATTGCAGTAACTTGTGTTTTCAAGAAAATTCTTTAGGAAATAAATATTTACTACATACTGAAGCATGAGAGCACCTAGTATCAGTTAAAGCTCCTGTGGAGGACTGGAAAACCCCGAAGGCATTTTATTTCTCTGTTACAATAACTGTCTTGCTATATGACAATGTTTTGCATTAGTATTATATGGTAAAAAAAGCACCTACTTTTATTTAGTTTTAAAATAATAAAACCAACTTGACAGGGTCTGAGAGCTCTACTACGAAGTTGAAAAATATTAAGCTGGAACTCAGTTCTGCCCAAGCACTTGTCATCATATCTTAATAAAATTGAATCGTGAATCCAATGGAGTTACAGAGTATGAAATTTACTTTAATATTGTCAAATCTTTGGTATTTTTGATTTGCTGAAGTAGTTGCACAGATCTACAAGGGACTATTTAATCAAATAACTATATGTTTGGTATCTACAGTTTCCTCTCTAAGCCATGAAATGGATCAAAAGCCCATGAAAGGAACTAGGACCTGAAAGAGTCAATATTATGGATAAAATGTGTCACAGGGGGAATCAAGGGAAGAACCATGCTATCTTTTTATGCCGTAACAATTTATTCTCAGATCTGTTAAGAACTGAAATGGCTCCTAGAGAAAACAATCAATGAGAACTTATTTCCAGCTTTAAGGAGGTATTTTGCTTACTATTATGACAACTGGCACTGCCACTAGAAGCAATGGTTCTTGGAAAGTGATACTGCAGATTTCTTTGTAATGGGCATGTTAGCAGGTTTCTACAGAAATCTCTGCTGAGATATACTAGGTTTCATGACTCTTAACCCCTTTCATACATCTATAGCAAAATGCTCTTTTTCTTAGAGATATTTCCACTTTGAGGTAGATGAGGACTTCGCTCTTCCAGTCAACTATAAGTGGAATTAAAATTGCAATAATTAAATTCTTTTAAAAAACTGATGAATTGGAAATCACTTTTACTTTAATTTTATCCATTCAATGCCCTAAATATTTCAACTGTAACTTTTAAAACTAAATATAGTATATAAACTATATTACCTTGTTCCATAATTATTCCTTCTAAAAGTATTTTTTAAAAAAAATTCTCAATAAAGTAATATTTTTAATAATTTCTATTTAGTTTCTTTTTTTGAATCAGTTCTATAAATACAAAACTATCATTAAAAGTATTTTATAAACTAAATTACAAATAATAGCCACTGAATATTCATACAACTGACATTTAGTGACATTTTAGTGTTAAAATTAGTTGAAAGGTTGTCTTTTTCTCTAATCATAGGTTAAGATTCCAGACATCTGTACTCAATAGTTTCCACGCTTCTGGTGAGATGTCAGCAGTTTCTAATCCTTCACTCCTGATAAATTTAGTTTAGGTATATTAATATTTTTTAGTAATAACTTGACTAAGTTGTTCAACAGAACTCTTGTTACATTTTTCTTTTTACCTGCAGCTAAAACCTATGACTTAACTGAGCTAATTTCCTGGCCAAATCCTTGTCTTAAACATAATGTCTCAAAAATATAAGTACAGCTATATAATCTGTTCTTGAAAGAACAAAGTGTGCCTCTTAGTTCTGATAGTATGTTGGAGTATTCATCTTAATAAATACGAGCTTTAATACTTATTTCTATGTAGACTACATTAAAATTCCACAGCCCCCAAATTATAGTTTTTAAAAAAAATGGAAATATGAAAGAAAGTTTGGCATGCAACGTCTTAATGAAATTTGAATTCCTGTTCTGCCAAAATTTTATTGTGAATCTGGAATTTTATCCCACTTATGCTATTATAAAAATGTTTAAACTACATAAAGCTGGATGATGACCAACAAACTCACAAAACCCACTCATATGTTATGAAGATAACTTTGGATCTTAGCCATGACTGCAAATATTGATACTTTCTAGATTTGTCTCTTTTGACATTATTTGAACTTAAAATTATTCTAGATCCCTTAAAAATTGTTAGCTGTCCCAAAGAGTTGCTAAAGTAGTTAAGTAATTTTTGCTTTGGTAACTATGATATTCTAGTTGTCTCAAAGAGAGTGAACGAGCATGGTTATTCTACAATGAGGTAGCAATACATTACCAACTCCAAACTGTTTATTTAAAAACCTGAATAATTGCAAATATAAATACATTATTCATAGAGTGTATGCTTCACGTGCTGAGGTCCTCAGGCAGTAGACTTTGGCCTGTAACTCCTCCCAATCCCTAAAGGGCTGATGAAAGGAGAAGAGTCTGTAGGCCACCAGCTCAGCACAGGTCTGGCCTGAGTGTGCCCAGCAAGTGCAATTACGGGTGGCTCTGGCTGAAGTTTCATGTTCTCACAGGGCTTGGGCACGTGTGCACAGATGATTTGGCTGCAGCTTCTCCCTAACTCAGACACAGAAAGCTTTTCCCAACAATGCTGTAGGTGCCTGACTATTGTGCAATAGGCAACTCTGGAATTGGCAAGCAAAAAACATCTTATCTGTTCGTGAGACATTATTTAAGTGTGAGATAGGAGTCTTTTCAAGCCAGCACCTGCCTTTAAGAGTTCTGCAGAAGTCACTCCTTCATTCCTTCTCAGTTTCTTACAGATAAATTTAACTAATGACATCAGCAAGAAAATAATGTCTACCACCTGCTCCCAAAAGCTTAACCCAGAACCAATTATTTATTTTTGTCTCCTAATTCAGTAGGTTTGGGAAATAAACCCCCAAGTACATGGCCCCGAAGGCCTACTGCTGGGTCGGACAGGAGGGCTGCGGACCAAAGGGCTGTGTATAAACTGCTGAGTGCCAATAGTAGTGCATTTGAAATGGTATCAGGCTGTCATATTAAATTCTGTCACAGTCATGTAGTGTCTCACCATACCTGACCAGCAGAATTTCTTCTATCAGAACTAGCAGGATTCCCTGGTCAATCAGTGTAAATGCCCTATCACTTAGTGAGTTTTAGGGTTCAATTTATAAATAGAACAAGCATATCTTTCCAGAACAAATCATTCACTGCTTGCTTTGCAGTGAGACTGTTGGAATTCTGGTGTGTTGAACATGAGAATAAGGTGAGTGCTAATTTGAAGAACCATTGTGTTCAGTATTCTAATGTTAACATGGATTTAATTTACTAAAATATCAATAGCATATTGCCTATGCCGGATCTTTTTTTTTCTCATGGCTTGGTTACATAAGTAATAAACAGAGTATAAAAAGCTTAAGATAGAAATTTCTTTGCAAGATATTCTGGAAAAAGACATGATAGGGAAAATATCAAATGACAGAAATAAATTAAAAGGAACATTTATTATTTGGCTTAGAAATGATGAATATAAAACCCTTCCCATTCATAGTTTATTATCCAGCTGCATGATCTTTGACATTGTCATGATGGTAAGAGTGCATGAATAACCAAAATATTATTCAACATCAAAACAAAACCTTGAGGAGAGTATATAAAAGGTCTTGTCAATGTCTTCACATTTGCTGCTCTGAAACTAATTCAGAAGTTCAGGGAAGAAGCAATCTCTATTCACTTGATATATTTATAACGCATTGTTGCAGTTCTTAGAAGATTATCATGTAAGGCAGGCATACAGGTTCCTTTTGTGGTGTTTCAGTTAACCTCCTGTCTTATGTACGATTTTGAAAATGAGTCTAGAAAAATTAGTGTTTTCAGGAAATGCTAAATTTCAAACAGTAATCAGCTCTTACCACTGACTAGATTTTCCCAGTTTTGTTTAATAGCATACATCTACTTGGCACAAGGTCAGGCCATAGATCACAAACACTAAAAAAGTAGGTCCTTGAGTGTGAATGACATTCATAAAACAAGACTTAATAAAAATTCATAAGTGAAGATTTTCTCCCTAATGTGTAATTCCATCTCCTTAGAAATAAGAGTAAAAATATTTGTTCATGCAAGAGAAAGAGGACTGACAGATCACTTCAGCGCTGTTTTATCACAGCAGTTTTAAACCTTTTAAAGCACTTCTGCATGCAGGTGAACGCTCAGTCCAGCCTTCACTATAGTGGTGCAACAGGAAGGCTACAGACTGAAAAGGAACAAAAGGTGAAGAAATGTGAAATCAAGGTTTGCAGTATGACTTTGCTGAGCATCCTATGGTAATTCAATACTACAGAAGGCTTGCACAAATGGATATATTTCATATGTTAGATAATGTCACTAGAATAGCAGGAAGACATTTTTAACTCTCCTCTTTCCCTTAGGCATCTTGTAACTACTATTTCTGCCTCCTGCTTGCCAGACCTGTGTAACTGTTCTCCCTGGGCTGCAAGAGCAGCTATCGACTTGGATCAGGCATATTTGCTTCAATTTGATGCCACTTTCATACCCTGTTTTTGCTATAGGTCACAGAAGATGGGAGGTGGACTCACAACTGGACAGAATCTTCCTGCTTGCCCTAAGCCAGTGTGTTTCTTTGGCCATAGCACATTTTGAATTTGATGTAGACTTTGCTCAGTATTCATTGATGTCTGCATGATGCTGAAGTTCAGGACGTAAAACATCTAAATTTCAGAGAATTCACACACATCCATGGAATTAATAGGGAAAGGTTATGGGGAGAAATAACACAGTTCACTTAATTTTAATAAAGACTATTCTTTCTGCTTACAATTTTTGCCTTGTCTTTTGCATTATTTTTACCCCTAGAACACACAGAATACAGAGTCTATTTTTTAAGTCCTCCAGGAATAACAAGCTGCAATTAGGTTATGACATCAGTTTAGGAAACCAGTGTCACTATAATAGTAAATAAATTCATTTCCTTTCTTGGTGGCATGTGTATACTTCTGGAACTGGGAAGAGTATTATTGGAATTTGTTCCTCCTTTGTTCAGCCTACAGGCCATTCTACAACTTTTTGTCCTTTGATTAGCACCAGTGAAGTAATTAAATTCTTTATGATTTGCCTCTCCAGTTTTACTCTCCTCTTGAACACTGACATTGAGGAATAAATAACAGAGAACTTAGAAGCAATTCCCATAACCCAAATTCAAACTTCTACCTACATACAGGGAAGAAAATGAACAACGATGAGATGGAGCGTTTTGGAATCTCTCCAGACTTTCATTCAGTGCTACCCAGAAACACGGATATTTTCAGATTACAGAAGGAAGAAGTTAGATTTTTCGTGTTTGCTCATTCAGAATCCAGTCCTTTATGATGAAAGATTATGGAAGAAAGTTGCAATGTGTCTGCACACCAAAATTGCACTGAAATCAAGGATGAATGTGCAAAACCCACGCATCTTCTTTTTCCATAGTAGCATTCATATATTATTTATGCCTGCACTGAGAAAGAATTAGGTATTAATACAGCTTTTCTATTGTCACTTGGCAGTATTTCAGCATCTAGTTTCCTACTGTAGACCACTAACAGCAAGTTTTTTATATTCTTGGTCAGAAAGAGAACAATAACTAGATAACCTGATCTTATCACAGCATATTGCCATTATGCTGTGTTGTGATCAGTTATAAAGATAAAAATTTATATATGAATAAGCCTTGGAGTTTCCTAGGGAGAAATAAAAATAGAAGTCATATTTATATGGCTGTCTTCACATTTTTGGCTTTTGGACAGAGCAAGAATCTCAGAAAGAAAGCACCCTCCCCTTTTAATTTATTTCACTATGAATACCACTTCCCATTTTGTTGGTGGCTGACTCTGTGGTCCTCTATAAGCATATTCAAAACATTTTGCCTAGGAAACAAAGGTGTACCAGGCCAAATATGACCATGTGCTGAAATATTTATCTTTCTTCTAAATACAATTTTGATCAAGCTATGAGGTTGTCTGAGCCTGCTATACTGAAATGGCGAACAAGATGCAAGACCATGAATTTAAACGCTGAACAAAGTGTTGAGTGTAGACTAAATAAATGGAAACATAGCAATGTGCAAATGGCATCTAAGAAATTTCTAGGACCTTCAAATGTACCTGTTGCATCTGTCAGGAAAGTGGCAGTCATTTCATGATGCCTTCTAGAATCCCCATTCCTTTATCAAACAATGGACATTAAAAAATTAAAAAATCATTCCTTCTACATGTTCCTAATAGAATTGAGAAGACTCATATCTCTGATACTTCAAGGCCAGATGGAGTACCTAGGTAGCTTAAGAAGAATTTTATATACAGTGGCATGTGACATATACATTCATTCTTTGATCCCTGATCAAATTGAAAAGAAGTGCTGCTCCTGCACTATGTCAAACACTTTTTTCCTGCTTCAGAAAACAGTAAAACAAGATGGGAACTTGATCTAGGTAGTTCATTCCACCTAAGCTAACACTTTTTCTGTTTTCTCAGTGAAGCCACGCTGGCTGTCTGAAAACACTTCCCTGTCCTCCATGCACCTGAGCGCGGCTTCTAGGAGAATTTCCAGACACAACAGTAAGGCTGGTGGGTTGGTAGTTCCCAGGGTCCTCCTTTTAACTCTCTTTAAAAACTCGTGCAATGTTTCCCTTTTTTCCCAGTCACAGTGGACTTCAGTTGACTGCTATGACTTTTCAAGCATCATGGAGAGTGGCTTGGCAACTATATCAGCCAGTTTCCTCAGGACTCTTGGATACACCTCATCAGGTCCCATAGTCTTATATATGTTCGAGTTCCTTGGGTGGCCTCAAACCTGATCTTCCCCTAGAGAGGGAAGGACTTTGCTTCCCCAGGCCCCATCTTGTGGTCTATCCACTCGAGAGGTGTGGGAAGTGAGGTTGCTGGATAAGGCTGAGGAAAAAAGTTAAGTACCTCAACCTTCTGCTTGTCCATTGTTATCAGTTTGACGGTCATTTTTATTAGGGGCGTGCTTTTTCTTTGACCTTCCTTTTATGGCTGAAGTACCTATAGAAGTAATTTTTCTTTGCAGCTCTTGCCAATTTCAGCTCCATTTGTGCCTTTGCCTCCCTGACCCCACCCCTACACAACCAGGCAATGTTCCTACGCTGTTCCCAGGATACTTGTCCCTGCTTCCACTCTCTGTTCATTTTTTTCTTGGCCTTTAGTTTGACAGGCAGGTCTCAACTCAGCCACACTGATATTTTGCCTTCATTTCCTGTTATCTTACACCTAAGGATCAAGAACTCTTGGACTACATGGAAAGTGAGTGTCCCTAAAGATCTGCCATCATTTTTTGAGTTATTTTTATTGTTACTGAATGAGTAAAGTGCATTCACCACGCATAAGAATCTTCCTCATAGGCACTGTCACGTACGACATTGTCCATCATACTTTGTAAAGTTGACACAAAGCTCCCTAGTGTTTGTTTAGATGATGTAATTGAATTAATTACTTATAAGATGTTGCTCTTGAGAGGGATATAAAGTAACAAATGTCAAACCTTTGCCAGGAGAAAATAAGTTATTATTAGTAGAGAGTTTGTGTTATGCCCAGTGGCAAATCTGTGAAAGGTCTTAATATTTCATATCAAATTTGTCTTTTGGTCTCACAAAATTAACCATACATTGTGGCGACTGAACAGACATAAAATTTCAAAGGTCACTAATGATAATGCCAACTGTAAAGACTCATAAGTGAACAAGAGGGGTAATTCTTAAGATTCATGTGTGTTTATCTTTTACTTGCTATCTGCTTCTATTTAGTTCACTCAAGGTGGATAGCAATTGGAATATCCACCAGGATAATTCCATCGAGTGTCTTAAGATGACTTTGGGTACCCAAACTGGTGGTATCCAAAAATTAAAGTAAAAATTACTTTGGATTCCAGTATTATCAAGACAGTTGGATCTTAGCAATAGATCAGTATGAATAAAAGAAGGAAAAAAAGAAGGGCGATCTCTCTGTTATGCAGACTGTATTTAATTAAATGTGCAAAATGGTCTTATGTTTTGTTCAGAGATATTCAGAAGAAATAGGAGGAAAAAGAAAGAGACTTTGTAACACATTATAGCCTGAAATGACTCTTCAGCTTATATTTCATAAAATCATAGAATCATAAAATCATAGAATCAAGGAATGATTTGGGTTGGAATTGACCTTTAAAGAGCATCTAGACCCTGCCATGAACAAGGACCTCTGTCACTAGATCAGGTTGGTCAAAATCCCATCCAACTTGAACTTGAATACGTCCAGGGAGGGGGCATCCACCACTTCTGTAGGTGACTTATTCCAGTGCCACACCACACTCCTACTGAAGAATTCGTTATATCCCATCTAAATCTACCCTCTTTGAGTTTAAAAACATTGTGCCTTGATCTGTCGCTACAGTCCTTGGTAAAAAGTCTTTTTCTTCAGAATTGAGTAGGATGGAATGGAATAGACTAGAACAGAATAGTTCAGTTGGAAGGGATCTACAACAATCATCTAGTCCAGTTTCCTAATCAATTCAGGGCCAACCAAAAGTTAAGGAATATTATTAATGGCATTGTCCAAATATTTCTTACACACTGACAGGTTTGGGTCATCAACTACTTCTCTGGGAAGCCTGTTCCAGTGTTTGATCATCCTCTCAGTAAAGAAATGTTTCCTAATGTCAAATCTACAGCTCTCCTGGTGCAGATTTGAACCATTCCCGTGATTCCTATCACTGGATAGAGATCAACATCTACCTCTCTACTTGCCCTCCTCAGGAAGTTGTAGAAAGCAATAAAGCTGCCCCCGAGCTCTCTTTTATTCAAACTAGTTAAACCCAGAGTCTTTTGCTGCTCATCATAGGACATTCCTTCCAGACCCTTCACCAGTTTTGTTGCCCTCCCCTGGATGCATTGGATGACCTTAACATCATTTTTAATTTATGGGCCCCAGAACTGCACATAGTCATCAAGATGAGCCTACACCAATGTTGAATACAGTGGGATAATAACCTCTTTTGGGTGGTTGGTTATATTGTGATTGATGCACCCCAACCTGTGATTTGCTCTCTTTGCTGCCAGGGCACTGCTGACTCATATTGAGCTTGCTGCCAACCAGTAGCCCCAGATCCCTTTCTGAAGGGCTGCTCTCCTGCCACTCCTCTCCCAGTTTATACCTGTGCCTGGCATTACTCCATCCTATGTGCGGAATCCAGCATTTGGATTCAAGCCAAGGCTTACTGAAATCCAGGAAAACTACATTCACTGCCTTCACTTCATCCACTAGGCAAAAGACCTTATAGTAGAAAAAATTAGGCAAAACTCTCCTTTTGTATATAAGCTGCCTTTAAGTACTGAAAGATCACAATGAGATCTCCCTGGAGCCTTCTCTTCTCAAGGCTGAACAACCGAAACTCTTGACCTTTCTTCACATGGCAGACATTCCAACCCTCCAACCATTTTCTTGGTCCTCCACTGGACCTGCTTTTGACACATGCACCTCTCTTTTATGCTGGAGATTCTAGAGTTGGATGTAGTACTCATGTGAGCAGAGTAGAGGGAGAGAATCACCTCCCTCAACCTGCTGGCCATGCTGCTTTGTATGCAGCCCAAGATATGACTGTATGACTGTTTTTCTGGGCTGCAATTATGTATTGCTGGGCCATGTTCAATTTTTCATCCCGCTCTATCCCTAAGTCCTCCACAGGACTGATCTCAATCTAATCTCCCAGTCCATACCAATATTAGGGATTTCTCTGTTACTTGCACCATGGGGTCTCAATCCACTTTACTAAAACCCAAATATAGGCCATGAGAAAATGTGAAATGATGAGAAATGGTCCAACCACAGACCATAAGGAATGTTTCTGTAAGTTGCTCGCCTATATATTTTTTTTAATCAATACAATTTATTTATTCAATACAGCTAGTTAACCATTACTATTAAAAGATTGATAAATTAATTCTAATTTACTATTCCCCTTTTAGAACCAAACTGTAAACCTACTAAGCACATATTAGATGATCTGGTTTTTTTTAAGTAATACTATCAGGAAGAGTTACATGTTTGATTAACTGCTTGTTCCTAGAAGTATCTCAGGATTTCTGAGTTATGTGTATTATTTTCATTTGTTTATAATAATGCAGGAATTAAGCTCAGGTAATGTTCATTATAAATGGAAATTTCTGTTCTTTTAAGTGGAAAGATGAATGGAATATATAAGAAAAAATAAGGTTTGGATTTGGCTTTTTTGTATACAAGTTGGGGTATCTGATATTTGAAATATATTTCAATAATGGGGGGAAAGGAACAAATATAACAAAACCAAGATGTAGCTACACTTTTTTTTCAGTAAAAGAAGATAAAAATATTGCAAAGAAATGAAAAACCATCTCTACTTCTGAAGAAACTAGGAACTAAGTAGAGGAGAAAAAGTACAATATTCTTCAGAACAAGTAATGGTGAAATAGTATTTTTTGATCCTATTTTTTTTTTTGTTCCAGAAATCTTGCCTTAAAGTTAAGATCTTTTAGCTTGCAGAACCTGCTTATAAGTTTATTTCAAATTTAGTAGTTCACCAGTTAATGTATGCTCATCACAGACAGTGATTTTAATATTGCAAAAGACTAGGAAAATCTCTCCCTCAAAATGGTAAAGTATCTCATCTTAATATAACACAAACGTACAAGGCAAGACTTACAAAGTTATCAGACATTAGAGAGAGAATAGGTAATTTCAGTTCCCATTAAAATACATTGTTATGTAAATTGTCAGGGAACCGTGTGTTCAAGTACTTGAAATGTGTAGCCAGCTGATTTCTGAGATATTTTAATTATTTTTTCAAGAAAATTTCAGTGTCATTAGTACATGTCCACAGAGCAAAGAATTGGTTAAATTATTTTACTACATGATTTGCATTAGGTCTCTGTATTTTAAGCTTTTTATGAATATGGCCAATTTTATAAAAGAACTCCTTCAGGAAGCCCCTGATAGCACTTAATTTGGTCTTCTTTGGTGTCAAATATGCTATGAACATACTTCTTCATAGTGGTAGATGAGAAATATTTAACATGTCGTGACATATTTGATAATATGCACTATCCCATGAATTTTGTTATCTTTAAGAGGCAAATTCTTCTCCTAGCATTCTTTCTTTTTCATTAGTTCTTCTGTGATTGTAGAGAGCATTTCTAAGCAAAGACAATAGTTCTTACTTTACTACCTAGTGTTTACTATATAAACACAACAGATAAAACTAACCGATTGTGTACAGCATAAATATTAAAATCATTTTCTAGAAGTTTCACAAGCTGGCCTTTATTTCTTGTGTGTGCAACAATATTACCACCCCAAAATTATTAAAATTATGCTGTGTCATCAAACTTCTGCACCAATATCATGTAAATTGGGTTTTTTTTCATGTGCAGCTCTCCATGAAAACAGAATGCTCTTCTTGAGTTCAGAATGACTGATACTCCTTTCCTGAAGTACTACGACCAATACTTTGATAGTCCAACCCTTTAATATCTTCTATCCAAGTCATCTGTTCTTCCCATTACACTAAGATATCTCCTTCTCTGACAGCGTGAATTCATGTTCCCACAATTTCATAAATAACCAGTGAATAAAGGATTCCTCAGCTTTTCATATGCATATTTTGAATAAGCTATAAATGTCCTGTTTTCAGAGAGCAGATATGAAGTCTTTCACTCTAAACTCTTTCACTCTGACTGCCTCCAATCATTAGTCACTTTTGAGAAAACAGCCTGGAGTCTCTTGAAAAAGTCCACTGAAAGCAAATGTTTTCTACTACTCTGTGGTAGCGAGCACACAGAAAACTTTGAATACCAGCTGTAACAGCCATGCATTACTAGGAATCCTCTATCAAGATGTTATGCTGCTTTAATTCTTGTATTTTTCCACACTTTAAGGAGATTTTGCCACTTTAAGGAGATCCCCTCAGCTTGTAGTCACTGAATGGAGGTAGCTCGCTCCCCAAAAGATTTTACCAATCCTGTACCACAGTTTTCTGCTGAGTTTAACTACACTGATTTTGCCTGTATTCAGGTTCCAGTACTTATAGTCTATAGTGCAGAACAGCACACATAGAAAACAGCAGGGAGACTTACAAATTAAGCTTGTTAATCATCTTGCTTAGGCCTAGTTGTACCTTCTATCCTACTTCAGAGTCATTACACGAACAAATTCCTGCAGCAGCACAATTGTTTCTGATGAGAAAGAACAGTAACATTTGAGTTTCAAACCACTAGATAGAGAGATAGATGGAAAGATAGGTAAAAAATTAAATAAAAGCATAGGATTTTTTTTTAATTCAGTCTTGGCTCTCAGAATTCCCTCTACTCTTCAGATCAAATGTACCTTCATTTATATTGTGAAAGCTGAGAGACAGCAGCCAAATGTTCAAAGATGCACATAAATATCTACATATGTGTAACTATAGGCCAATAATTACATTATCAGCCAAGGCTTTAAACAGGAAATGATTCTGCTAAGTGTCAGGAACTTTAAAATTTAAATTACAAAGAGACATGTTCTTGACTAATTCCCATCAGTCTTCTGATGGGCTGGAGAAGAAATACATGTTTATTAATGCTGACAGTAATTATCCAGCAACAGAAAGTGATAACTGTTAACATGTCAAGCTCCTTAAACCTAAAATACACAGTTTTTGAGGTGCTGTCAAGTGCAGTTAACTAATAAGAGCTATGCTGGAATGTGATGACAGTGCTGACAAGCTCCAAGTCTGTGTAAGATCAAGGCAACTTAGAACCTTGTACCAATTAGCTGTTGGATATATAACAGTCTCCTACAACTGCAATGTTTGCAGAAATGGGGAGAGGTACCTTAATGAGACGTATGGTGTGATGGTCTCTGGTGCTATGACCTAAGCATGTGTCATAGATACTGCCAAGGTCAGAGAGTCACTTCTACTTTCATCCTTCACAAGGTGCTGTATATTTGACTGGCTGCATAGGCTGTCTCAAGGTATGCTAGCTCAGACTGGTTTTAGAGCTGACAGAAAACAGAGTGATGTTACTTGGTGCAGAAGAATCTCTCACAAAACAGTATGCATGCAGACTGGCATGACATGAATCATTCCTTATACAACAAATAAATAACAAGAGTGAAAAATGAACTCAACATGTTTCCCAGCAGTCATCTGGTGGCAGGATAGGAAAACATAAATATTTACAGTTACAGTCTTTGGCAGTGAAATCACAGTAGGTATTGCTAGCAATACTCAATTTAGCAGGTCAGCCAGTTGCATCTATTAATCTTGAAATATTGACCAAAAAGATAAAAGAAAAATGTTACCTTTATGAAAACCTTGAACAGTTGAACATTATCTATTAGTCTGAATTTTTAAGTCTTGGTATGGATGTTTTATTCATTTCAATTTTCACAGAAACAATTTGAACTCTTTAGGGCTGAAATATTAAACTTCCAAATATTTCAGTAATAATCTTGAGTTAAAAAGTTATTTTAATATCAAAAAATTATTTTGGAAATAAATAGATTGACTAATGCTACAACTAATAATTTGTACTATCAAAGCTTTCTTGGATTAAACACACATAAATCCCCAAAGCTATTTGTGAATAGAAATGGATAGATTAAGCTTTTGAATACTTACCTAACACAGTGAAATTGAAATCAAGAGTAGGTGAACTAGTTCAGGATATTACTTCTGTCCCTCCACTCCCAGAATCAAAGTAACCAGAAAATTAAATGTAATTAAATGTTTTCTAATTCCAAGTAGAAGTTCAAGGAGGCAAACTACAACCAAATATTAAACTACGTCATTCTAAAGAACCCGGAAATTAAATAAACCAAATAAGCAAAAAACCCCAAAATCACACCAAATATGGTTTTTCAGTAATGCAAAGAAATTCTGACAAAGCTTTTGCTATGCTTTTTTTCCCCAGCTAATTAAAGAGAAGTTTAAAATATCATGTGACAAGAACATAAAAAATTGTTTATTTCAGTCAACCAAGATAGAATCAGCATATCTGTTGCAATATTAACTTTAATTTGAAAACAAAAGTTACCTTGAAGTTCATTTCAGTTAAAAAAACATGTATATGAAAAAATTAAATGAAAAATTTTGTTTCAAATGCCCTATCTAGTTATTTGCCTGAAGGAAACTCATATTGTTTCAAGATTAAATACTTATTTGAAAGTTCTAATAAATTTGTTCCAGACATATCTATATAAGACTCTTCTGACTTGTTTAAAAACCTCATCTGACTGAAGATTCAATATCAGGGAGCTATGGCAGCTGAGAATCAGTCATTCTTTTCAAAATACGTGGGTGTTTGAATTTGTTTTACAGGAACCGCATGGGTGTTAGTATAACATTTCTGAACAATTTTTTCTTATTCATGAAAGGTAAATCCACTTCCCAATATTTGGCCAGGCTGTCTCTGAACAGAAGAAGGAAAGGATAAAATAAATTATATTTCTCTATGTAAAACTCCAGTGGTTGCAGCAGACCTTGTATCCTACATTTTTTAGTAGAAAGAACCTGTATTTTTCAGTGTTCTATATAGAGTCTCACTTTTCTTTGCCTTTCTTTGATCTATTCACCATGTGAGGAGTGTAGATCAGTTTAGCATCATTTATTATCAAAATTGTACCTATTTTGCCTTTTGTGTTTTAAGAGCAGTATCACTTAAAGAACTATAAATCTACATGTATTTTACATTTTGTTTTGTTTCATTTGATCAGATGTACCTGGCTTCAAAAGCTGTCTTGCCATTAAGGATAAGGAATATATAATGTACTTTAAATAAGAGGATATTATCAGTCTTTTCAAATGCAATTTCTTCTACTATTTCACTTTTTCACTACCAGCTGCCTCATTGATTTATGCTCTGTTTTACTGAGAAATATGATTCTTAACATTTGGCTAAGATGTTGCTTGCTTGCTTGCTTGCTTGCTTGCTGTCTGTCTATCAATTTATCCATCTATTTATCTACCTACCTATGGCATAGTATTGGATATTGCTAAGGACTATCAGTTTTGGTTATGGGTAGCATTCAAATGCAAAAACAAATGGATTATTTGCTGGTTTCATCGTTAGAATTTATGGCAATCTGAATTACAGTGCTTATTAGAATGTACCGGTAGCTACTGTGTCAGCTAAGTGAAAATATTAAATACTTTTGAACACCAAACTGAAAGGATACTGGATGTAAAACATATATATGCTCCTGCTGGAATAATATTTTATATGTTTTCCCATAGCAAGCCTTAAACTTAAGGAAGTTTATGTCATCATGCCTCAGACAATTGAAAGGACAGTCATATTTCTCAATGCAGAACAATCCACCTTTTTCTTACAGCAGGGGAAAGAGACAGAACAAGATGACACATTCCTCAAAATTTCTCCAGATGAAACTGTTTTGTTCCTTCTAAACGGTGTCATAGAATCACTGCATAATTTTATGTTTGTGCCTTCTTCAGTAATTTTGGATACTGAATAGTTTTGCTATTGTAATTCATAGAATCATAGAATAGAATCACTAGATTGGAAAGGACTCAGTGTATCATTGAGTCCAACCATTGATTTCTTTATCAGTGTTAAACGGTTTCATCTAAAATATTTATACTGCAGGTGAAATGAAAACAGTAGAGCAGGTATTTGGGTTAATTACCATCCAGATTTATGGCTAAGTAGTCTGGAAGGACATCCATGAGATTGTATGGCTCCTATGCCCTTCTGAAAACATATATTAGCTATCTGAGCAGGTCAGATCTCCTCTGTAAAGTAACTTATCCACAATGTAAGTGTTGTAAATCCAGTTGAAAGCATTTAATTTAAAATATCTTGTGAGCCAATGTGAACCAAATTTATTCAAATAAGTGCTGAAACTGTTCTAATATCTTACAAAAAGTCTAGCTTTTGAGCATGGAAATGATTAAAAATTTGTACAAAGCTACACCTAAATTCCATAAATTTGTATGCATGCAAATTTAACTTCTTTTTCTCTGGCAAGATGAGATTGGTAAGTACATCTTGCAAAATTCAGTTCTGCACTTTTTCTTGTTGTTTAAACTTTAGCTCCCAGAAGTGAATATATGTTCCTTGACAGAAAGTCAGCAATCTGTCAGACAGAATTTACTTTATATGAGCAATGTGGTTTCATTTTGAAGAAATATTCCAGAGTATTTTAAGGAGCCATCGAAAGGAATTCACTTTATTACTGATTAAAATTAGATTCAGAACCAGAGTCACACAAAATAATTACAGGAAATAAGAATAAAAAACACTAACAGTACTCCTGTCTTTTATTCTAGACAGCACAGTGGAAACAAACTGTACCACTTCTGTTTTCCTGTGGGAGTTTCAACTCTTAACAGAATTTATAAATTTGTGGGTAGATCGATTACACTGCTTGAGATTTATCATATTCAGAAAGAGAAATGTAGATGTAATAGTATCAGTTATTGATTATAAAAAATGCTTGATTATATAAATTAATACTCTCTGATATTTTAAGTACATAGAATAAGCCGGTGAGATTGAAATAAATAAATCCTGATATATATAAATATAGCAGCTCAGTCACAATGCTTTATTTAATGATACATGTAAAATGAATGAGCAAATAAATAAATGCATTTTCTTGTTAAGTGAGCATATGATATAATTAAAAAGATATATGGAGAATATAAACTAACTAAAAGCGTGAATCTGACTCCTTTTAGATTCTGTGAAGTCAATATCAGACCTATGGGAGGTATATTCAATAATGTTGACAAAATTTATTAATATTATTACAGTAACATGTACCAATCCCAGGAAGTATCACATGTAATGAAAGTTGAACTGCTATTTGTTTTAATAGTCTAAAATAGTTTATTTTTAGCCTACAACTCTCAAATAGACTTCAAAATGATACATGGATTTACATAGTTCTGGGATCTACCCAAGTGTGGCATTTGCCAACACATTCAGTGCAACAAGATTCTAAATAACTAATCTGAATATCTTAATTTGACAGCACATGCCAAGGACTGGCAAAGGTACCCATGCTGTCAGTATGCTGCTTTATATATGCTAGTATATTTTGGATTTTTCAGAATGAGATGCTTTTCAGGTCATGCCGAAATGTTCATACATTGGTCTTGGTATATTTCATTATAAACAAAGATAGAAGCAATACATCAAAGAGGAAAACATAGAAATAGTCAATCTCATTTCACTTAAGTTAGTCTCTCCTTGAAAAAGAAAACTCTGTATTGTTATAGATGCCACTGAAAAAAATAGAGGTTGTTTCTGTATTTTCTGTAATTGTGTTTGCAACAGATGGTGCATTTCTAAATATTCATATAAAATGCATCTACATTTTTCATGCTTCTGATGAATAATATCTCAAGCTATGGACAAAATAATTTAATGGAATACATCTGCTTTTTTAAGAAGTCAGATTTGATACAAAATCAATATAACAAGGTAGCTCTTAGCTTCTGAAGATCTCATTTATAAACCTGACAATATCTATGGTGAAAGGCAGAAAAAAGTTACCAGTCTTTGGAAACTAGTGGAAAGGCACCATTTAATCCTAGGATATATTTAATCTAGGTCAGACTTCTGTGTATTAGAATTTACCGCACAACCACCATAATAATAGTTAGGTTTGACAAAAGTAAATAGATATTTATCTTTACAATATGACTTGTTCAAGTAAACAGCATTGTTTATAAGTGTCAACCTTATCATACATATTTTAAAAAGTATATGCATAAAGAAAAGCAATCAGGAATTAATCCAAGGCTTAAGTTTGGGTCTAACACTAATAATTTCATAATTTTCTGTTTTTATAAGTAATGTTCAGAGTTTTCTTTATATGTAAAACCAAAGGTTTTTAAAACTCTTCTATGATGTTATAGAAGTTTAAGTTAAATGTATTCTCTAATTTATAATAATCAGTTTGAGAATAATCAATATTTATTTTCAGGGATTTTTTTAGAAATTTCTTTATGTTATATTTATGGTGACACCTGTGCAATTCTATATTTTCAAAATTGACAGAGAACTTGGAGAGTAAACCATGCTTTTTTTGCAACAGAACAGAATTATATAAAATGAAAATAAAGTGGAATTGAAATGGAAGTTTTTCTAAGTTCTCTGATACTAACCTAGTAACACCAAATAGAAGAGTAACTTCAGGATCTGTCCATCCAACTAGCATTCAAACCTCATTATACTTGAATCAAATGGTTTTCAACACTGAGATTAGAATTATTATTTTTTAACAAATATTTGATATTAAAAGCCAAAAGTTATACTACATTGTTTTTGCTGCAAAGAAGTATAAGAGTCGGTCAAAGGATTGATTTCTGCCTCAACATTTTTTCATCGGGTGCTAAGCCTCAGAACTTGACTGTATAAATCACAGATGCAGGCCTTATGAAAATGGCCAATTCTGGTACGGAATGAATGCTTTGTACCTATCTACCCATACTCACCTCCTCATCTCAAAAATGTTTTCTACTTGTCTCCAAGCCTCCCTGCTCCCTACCATTGTGAAAGATCCATGAAGCAAGGAGGGAAAAGACAGGAAAATTAATGACGGGACTTACCACAGATCCGTACCCAAACAGAGCAAGTAAAAGAACAATTCAACCAGAATTCAAGGTGATGATTACTACTGGCCTTCATCAGGAGACCCCCAGAGTGACCACCTCTGCCAGGAGGAGTGCATGTGCAAGGGGAGGAGACCTGCCTCCAAAGCCAAACATGCCTCAAACACTCCTCTCTTTGCATGTTTGACCTGCTAGGTGGAGATTGGCACATATCCACAGGCAAAAGTGGGTTGCAGGTGTTTTGATTAGCATAAAAGACAGCTCTGGAGCAGCTGAATTTTGAAGATTTTCCCTACCTTGAGATTACCTTGAACGAAAACGTTGAACGCCTTCTGCACTGGGACCCCCAGAGACTCCAGAAGTCTGTGGACCCATGGTGCTGTGATAAACCCCCTTTTCTTCCTTTTCCTCCCCACCTCTTTCCTTATTCTCTCTCTCTTTCTATCGCAAGCTACTTTATGGGCACAATTAATTAAGTTCCAATTTGGATTGAAATTTAACTCCCTTGACTTGTTGAATTATTGCTTTTTCCTTTACATTCTGAGATCATAGCTGAAGCGAGCCATCACACATCGTTTTATGAGTGGACTGTGACATAAATTGGTGTCACGGACAGAATCCACTTAGGATTGGATAGTGACAAGAAGGTATTAATATTAATTGGCTGCAGCATGTGATCCATGACTTCTTAATAAAACAGAGGTTTCAGTGAAGGCTGGAGCTCTGAATGATATACAAAATTCAGTATATTTTATCCTCTATTTAATGTATTTGCCTAGAAGAAGAAAAAAATCCTATGCAAAATCTAATGAAGTATTGCATCAAGAAAGGCATTTTCATATATTAAAATTTAATTATTTAAATTAATAAATAATAAAAAAAACCAAAACAAAACACCCAAAGCAGTATCTATGTGTAAATGGAAGCAAAGACCTGATATTGTATGAGACAGGAAGCTTTTATTTCAGGCTTATCAAAGACAAACATGTTAAGAAAAAAGTGCAAAACCAGCTCTCTACATTATTGATGTCTGATTTACAGAAGTCCACGTAAGCCAGACTTCCAGTGCTATGTCAGACAGGGTCTCAGTTCCTCATCTCGGACGCAGGCAGAAATGTCCCAAGCTGCACATCTCCTGGTTTTCAGCCCCACGGACAGCCCCACGTATTCCTTCTGGGCGGAGCACCACTTCCTTATTTTACTGACCTGAAACGTGTTGCAGTCACGTACTGGAGACTGTAAACCAGGATAACTATTTTCTTGTTGTTAGCAGATCTACCTCTTTCTTTCCAGCCGATGGGGAGACTTCAAACGTCAAAGAACACACTGTGCTATTTTTTCACACTTCCATAACAATGCATCTATTTTTCTCTAGGCACTGTGTAAAGCCAGCAAATAACTTTTCAGTAATTAATTTTGTTTGAATAATGTTTTCTGGCTTGGCCAGTTTCAGAATAATTATCAGATGGGTTAAGACCCTAAAGCTTGTCCTCAATCTTTGCATTTGGTCTTGACTGCTTGTTTAATAATGAAAAATGTAGGTAGACACAAACCTTTATGCCAGCAGAAAACTATCCTCAGGCTGAAGCCTAATGTTGAAGCTGATAATTTATTTTAAACCACTTATATGCGAGTCTTATTAACAGGAAGACAGAACTTCTGTATCGTTTATTACTCAGGATGTTAATCACTGAGAAACATTTTTTTTTAATTAAACTATTAAAATCTTAAAATGTACTAGTAAAAGTCCTGTTTAACACTGTGATTTATTATTGTCATAGCTATCAAAATATATTATGCTACAGAACAATGAACTATAATTAAACAACATGAAAACAATTACTTATATTTATTAGAAATATCTCCATGAATTAACAAGGAATTATAAATGTTATATAACTAGAAAGACTGAAATAAACCAAAAAGTGTGTAAAAGCATGAGGTATAAAAGACCATTCCCTTTTCTGCTTTATAAAGCAAATGAATCCTACGAATGCCTATTCTGTACTGTTAAATTCTACATACCTTGTCCACATAGATACTCCAGAAGACTTCTTCTGGTCTGAATATTGACCCACAAATTCTCACATTCTTTTATATGATCACCTCCTGAAGGTAGGGACAGAAATGAGCTCTGGTGTCGAAGCTACCTAAAGATGATAGCCCATGTTTTAATACCAAAACCTTCCCTGTCCTGTATGAAGGCTATCTCGCTGTGCTTAGCAAGGTGTTTTTCCACTCCGCAAGAGGAGCACATGAGTTGTCTTATGCCTAAGGCAGCTCATGTGCAGCTAACCCTGATGCTAAAATAATACTAAAGGCTCTCAGTTCATGGGGCATGTCTGTGCTTAATTATAAACGAACTTGAATAGACAAATGCAAAGAATCTCTTCTGACATAGTGGCACAAAAATGCATAGGCCTTTAGAAAAAGAAATTAACATCCATAACTGAACTGATTTAAATTCCTTCTTTCAAAATGGTAAAGTGATTGAGCAGATACAGCTCAAGAGTGTTTAGTTATGCACTGTGCCTGGGCAAATTGCTCATGAAATGAGTAAAGCAACGAATCAAGGTTGGTGTAAAAGTGGTATTAAGTAAAAAGTCTTGTTCTTTGAAGTTGCAAAGTCTTTGGACTTTTAGCTGTGAGACTGACAATGATGGTTTTGTCAGCAGTAAAAGGTTGCCATGGTACCACAGATACTACTTCAATCACAATACTGATACAGGCTTGAGTTATTGATCAGAGATCATAGTCACTGAATAACGGGAGTTCCAAACACTGAAGAAAGGGTCTAAAGCTTAAGAGGAGCCCTCTCCCATCACAATTTAGTCTTTTTAATTGGCTATTTTTAAGGTATTATTTGAAAAAGTACATTCAAATATTAGGGGTTAGAAATAAAATGATTTATCAAATGTACAAAAGATATATGTTACTGTTTCTTATCTCCACTTCTCGATTTATGGTTATCAACTAAGTTATCCAACCAAGCAAGACTGTACTCTGGACGGAATATACATCTTGGCTCTTTGACCTTAAATATAATCAAACACATTTCTGATTCAGAGTTACCAATATTGCACTTATTTTTGAATAGCTTTGAATTAATAAAATGAATTACAAAACTGTCTAATTGATAACATGATATGCATTCAGAAAAAATGCATATCTACAAAAGTGTTGCAAGTTCACCTCATTTATAACCCTTTTTTAGGTTTCTCACTTGCATTTGGATTTGGAGCTTTTAAAACTGCAATACTAGCTTTATGGCAGTTTAATGCAGTCACATATTACTACCAGAATATACTAGAGAGGGAAAAAAACATAAAATCATGGTAAACATAATAAAGAAGATCTTCATAGTCACTAACCTAAAAGGCCGAATTACTTAAATGAATATATGCAGCTGTTGTATACATGTAGTGTATAGAAACAAACAACATGTTTTAAAAATATCTAAAGACTTTTTTGAGTATAAATAAATAAAAATTTAAATACAATTCTATTCCTGAAAAACAGCTAAATATATATCACAAGGTTTTATTTCTGTAATTCTCAAGGCACCTGCATACTACAATTGCTGCCTTGATTTGTAAATGTCATGGAGTAAAAAAATCCCAATCTTTATTGGCTTCTACAAGCGACATTAATTATTTAAAGTTCATGAATTGATTTGGAATGTAACTCATTTGTAAATACACTAGATAAACGGTAAGTAGTGTTACTATAAATTTGCAATGACAAAAAGAATCTAAAAATATTATTTTATTGATTTGCTAAAATGACAGCAACAAGCTGGGTTTGTTCTTCTGTGCAAATCTTTTTATGTTACATTGCTGCAGAACTTGTTTTTCCAATCATCTTGCCAAGTCCAGGAAAAATTACCTCTGTGCAAATGTAGGGCTGTGTAAGCACGCACTCAGACTAGGCCTTTGATAACACATAAGGAGATACAGATGTGGCTGAGGAACTCCATGGGATATTAATCTGGGAACAGTTGTAACTAAATTACTGGGGAACAATCCCTGTGCATTTTTTTTCATTGTAGGACCTTTAGTCCAACATTAAGAACTCAACAAAATGAAACTTGATCTGAAGAATTATGAGCCAAAACTTGTCTCAAACTCAAATGGATCAGAGAAGGACAGAATGCATGGCTTTTGTACAGAAAGAATCATAAGAAAATAATTAGAAATTTAATGCAATTTAATTTTTTTCCAACACTGTACCTTGGTTAATAAGCTGTGTTGTAAGGTATGTACTGAAAATATATTGTAGTTAATTTAAAATTTTATAGTTTAAAACTATCTGTAGTATTCTATTAATTTTTTTTTTTAAAACCCAACCAGAAAGTGAAAATCTTGTGAAAGAGTTTATTGGTTTCTTCCAAGTCAAAATTTGTCAGACATTCTCTGTATACATAGATTCAGTATATACCTGTCTGATTTTTTCTTTTAACTGCTAAACTGTTGGTTCATTCGATGAGTAGCAAAACAATATTAACCAGACAAGAAAGATTTTTCCAGGCTATTCGAACGATGGTGTAGTTTTCCTCAACTCACAATCAAATATTTATTTCTTGAATGAATGTAAATAAATTTCTTAACACAGGGTAGAGGGTTCTGTAACATGTTCATTTCAGAATATACTAGCTCACTCTCTTTTATTAAATAATGATTTCTCATTCAAGATAAAGTGAACTTAGACACTGAAAAAGTAACAAGTTTTACTTTGAATAAGATAGAAGCATAACTCAGAAATGCAATGAAATGTACTGTAAATACAAGTTATACATCCTATAATGCATGAGGAAACGAGTTTATAACTGGTCAACAACACACTCTAGCTGACAAATCTACTTGGGTCCTACTCTGCCTAAAATATATTTAATGGTAAATGGAGAAAAAAAGGATATTCATCATTGGCAGTGAAGTTCACAGGATAACATAGCAACTCAAATCAAATAGAAAAGGATATAAGATTTATTTATATTTAAACTTTCATTGCTTTAATGCTGGAGTTTCATGTTAAAAAGTTTGTCTTTTGCATCTCATTCAGCAGAAGGCAGTTACTGTCAATATTTTGTCCTGTTGGCAGTCAGAACTTTGCCAGGGAACTCATCAATACTACGTGGAATATTTCGCCAAAACTTGTGTACATCAGGAAAAACAACAAAACAGAGAAAAGGATCAATGTGTTTTATGAGAGCCACATCTCTTTTCTGTGACTCATTAATCTTTTCTTATAAGGATTTAAAGGAGAAAATAGAATGATGTTTTATCTTGTTCAAGTTAGTCTGTTGTTTACGTAGGTTCTGAATGTGGAAAGAAACCATGAGAAAGTATATTGTGTTTCAGTCAATTCTAGGACAGCAACCACTTTCTGTGGGAAGTCTGGCTTGATTAAAATATTAAAAAATCTGGTGGATATTTTTTTTTCAGAAATCATTCACATAACACTGATGTAAGCACATATATCACTGAGCAGGTCTTTATACAAATAGTGTAGCATTAACGTATGCCTGAGCAGTATTTATATGACTAGGACATTAAATAAATTATTTTTATGGCAAGATACAAATTTCTAGCACTTTTTGAGGTGGCAGAAAGTTCTGTTGGTCCAGAAAAACATCTTCTGCATCTTATCTCCCAGGCCCATGTAAGTGTCTTGACACCCTCAGGCCCTTATATAGTATGCACGGGCACTTATGCGCCAGTGCATGTGCAGCTGAATGGCATCCTAAACTAACCAGCACTTACTCATCTAATCAAATTTAGTCCATTATAGTAAAAAACACTGTAAAGGAAAGAGGGGGTCTCCTACAGAGAAAGACTTCTTAAACAGAAAATATGAGTTGTCTTTTGTAACCCCTCTCTCTCTACTAGTGTAGAGGAAGATGACTAATTTGCTTCACCACCCAGGCTGTTTAGGGAAATGAAATTTACTGCAAGGTATCTTTTGAAATTCCCTATTAAGAAGTAGTTCATTTAAATTCAGTTCCAAGTCACAAGAAGAAGCTGCCACATTTGTTTACTTGTTTTTAAATTCATAGTTGCTTTCTTTATATCAGTGACTATTAATGGAAAATTGTACTTTGTATTATGGGAGAAGCAATCAAATAAACAATCCCTAAATTTTCAATATTTTATGCAAAGATGTAAATATTACAGTGTATGCGGCGTGCATAGTGTGCATTACTGTACCAAATTTACTTTATTGGCTGATAATTTATTTTAACACATTACAGTGTTAAATATTAGCTAAAAGGGAAACTAAAACAAGGGAAAAAAGTTGATATATGAAATGTTTATTCATGCCCTGACCCTGAAACGTGATAAAACTGTAGGTTTAAAGTGCATAATTTTGTCTGGGGGTTTAAAAATAGGTTAAGTCATAAAGACATTTTCGCTTAGATGAACACTGTAAACAATGAAGTCCACTGTGGTATAGTATGGGTTGAAATGACCTTCACTTTTCTGTCAGACATTTGGTCATTATATTGATAGTTTGGTTTCACTCTTTCTTAGCTGTTACAGCTTTGTTAATAGTGTTTTTCCCTTTTTCCTCCCTGTAGAGTTGCTGGTGAACATCCCAAATATTTCTAGGGTAGCAGGTCTTCAAGGCAGTGCTGAATTTCCCAAATGACAGAATGAGGAACAACATCTGCAAAGATTCGATATTTGAAGGAATAACAGGAAGAAGTGAAAAAATAACCAACCAAGCAACAACACAATAGAGTTAGAGGGCACTGTTACCATCCTTCCAAAATTTTGCAAAATACGTTTTTAATACTGATGTGAATAAAGAGTGGTAGTCTGTAGTTCAGGACTGTTCCTTGGACTCACTTGGAACAGGTAAGTATTGGATTTCATGCAAAAATGTACCGATTAGAAGAAAAAGAGTGCTTTTTTTACCTGACAGAAGAAGGGGATGGAGGAAGGGAAAAGGCAAAAAAAGGCGTGAAATGAAGGTAATTAGAAAGACTCCTACTTCGTAAACATAACTGCATGAATTATAAAAAGCAGACTTGGGAGTGAGGGCAAGGGACTAGATTCCAAAGGAGAGTGAATTTTAGGGTGAGTTGAAAGACAGAAAATCTAAATTTCACATAAAATTTCATATCATTGCACAGACTGCAATTCAGTCAACTACTGTGAGGAATTGCAAGATGATACCACTCAAGAAAGATTATTTTAGTTGATGTCGTATAAAAACAAATACAAAAGTGCAAGAATATGCAAAAGTAAAGGAAATTACCCATTTAAGAGTTCCAATGGCAAAATGCTTCTCTAACATGTGCATGGTTTATGATGCTTCAAGGATCTCTGCACAGAATTATATATATATTTTACATGGCCACATGCCTATTATTCTCATTACATTAAGACTCATGGAATTACTAGCACCCATGTACAGCTGTTATGTAGGAAAAGGTCTAAATATCTTAACACCATGGAATGATAAATTGATTATGAATTTTTAAGCAGGAGAGTCTTCAAAACACTATAGAGCCTCCTTGGTAAAAGGCAATACATTTTCACTCAGATATGCTCTGCTTTTGTGTTAGTTGAAAAATATTCGGTTTGTTTCCAAGTTTTCACAAAATAAATGCAAAACTAAATGATGCAATCTAAGAAGAGTTCTGAAACACTCAGTCTCCATATTTGGAGAGAGATGGTGGGGGAAACTGGTTCTCTTCCGATGAAAACATCAGGGAAGGAATAGAATTAGGAGTGAGTTACTGGTAGAGATGAAAAAAACCAACTGAACAGTGCAGGAAAGTTACTCCGAATAATTTTTGCACCAGTATCAGGTGTCTTTATTCGACTGAAGCAAGAATTAGAGGATATCACCATATGCACATCACTTTTCCTTGTATGTTTATTTAGAGTGGAGTATGGATGTCGTGGAAATGAATTCAGCTGGGCCATCAAGACAGATGGAGCATTTACTTTCCACTCACCATTATTACCTTTTTTTTCTGGAAGTTCAGGTAGACCCTACTGAGCTAGTTGCACATATATAATATCTTTTTTTCATCACAAATAAACAGATCCATTTTTCATAAGGGAAGTGTTATTATGAATTATTTATTGCTGAGATTCTGATACACTGCCATTATTTTAGAAGAAGGAGTGGTAATTACATGATTATAATACGGATGTCTTAACTTGGTACTGTTATATCTCTATATAAAAATGCTCCCATTCTTAGTTTGCAAAATAGTTCATTTTTCAAAAGAATGCATAATTGGCAAGGCAAATAACCAAATTAAAAAAAGATTATTTATAAGCTGAAAAGAAGAAGAAAAGTGTAGTAGACCGAGTTTGCTAGGCAATCAGAAAACAGAGAAGGTAATCAGAGAGGAGATGGGCATTTCAGAGGATCTCAGTCTGCTCTTTGTAGTACTGGCAGAAGCTAACCTTGATTCTGTTCTTTGTTCTGTCTTAAATTCCATTCATTACATTGATATAATTGTTGCCCATAATGACTTAAGGACACTGAAAAGCAGAAGAAAAGATATTCTGGAATTGATTTAACTGTGTAGAACTCAGAAAGATCAACAGCTTGCAGATAAAACATAAAATTTGAAAATTGTCTTTAATACTCAGTAAATTTTTCTAGTTCTGCTTCTTTCAGAATCTTGTAAATTCCACTTCTATCAAACAGAGTACATAGAATATTTTTAAACAAAAGAATGAAGTACAATGTAGAGGTACCCAGCATAACTTGTGCAGTAACACCAAGCAAAGCAGAGGGAGTATGGGAAGTGGGAAGTGAAAATTCAACACCACTTTTACGGCTAGACTATTGTGTAGTTATTGTCCCTTCTCACATAGTATGGGAAACATTTGGACCACACTAGCCAGAAACTTCATTTTTACTTTTGCTTGTACAGGATTGAAGAACATTAATAGAACCACTTTTTCTTGAAACAACGTTTTGCATGGCATTGGGATAATTAGATGTGGGTGCTAGGAGAAAAGACATGGTTTTAGACATGTTAGACATGGGTTTGAAACAGCTCCCATCTCCTGTGACACAAAATGTGGGATGCACTGATGAATACGAAAGGTAGAAAGGAAAGAACAGGTTGCAGTGCTTGTCACCCTTCCACAGGCATATCTATGAACACAGAGATACCAAATTGACAAGACTTACTAGGGCTTTTCAGATGTAAGTGGTGTCTGAGGTTCCAGCTTCTGGATCGCCTAAAGTAGTAGTTAAGTTCTGCAGTGAGACAGATAATGCTAGATTTAAAAAACAGATATAAAAGAACTCTTGTAAAACAGAGAGTAGTGGAAAGCATAGAAGCAAAATAGACTAAAAATTCTGATGAGGCTGTCTCGACAATGAGAATAAAATATTGCTTTAACTGGTTTTAAACTGTGAGGGAGAGTGAATGATACTATTAAAACTGGTGAAAGAATAGAGTGCAGAGTTCTGTGGGTGATTCATGTAAATTCTTAAAGGAAAATCTGTAGTTTGACAGGGCGAATTTTATAGTTTCACTATTGACCTCTTATCCAGGAGGCACCCTTGAACCTGGGAGGTTCCTTGATGCATTGTGATTTTGGCAGAAACAGCTGCACCCTCTTTAAAACTGTCTACCTCTTCTGAATAACGTGCATATTCTTACTGCCCTCCTACAGAAAGGTTGCTTCGCAGTGTGACATAAAATCTACATATATTTTTACCTGACATGCATTTTCTAAAGCTCAGGATGTTTCTGAAGTTTGTTCCTAGAATCACTTCAGGCTGCCTAAGAACACCACTTGTCTTTGCAACCATTGACATTAAAGGTTCTTTCAAAAGCTGGTTTGCCAGCCTGATTTTAATGATGTGTGGGGCAGCAAGGACAGAATACAATGTTTCAGATGGACTAGTGTGGAGTAGAAAGTTAAGCCTTCTGCAGTCTGATGAACAGCAAGTGAACAGCCATTTGGGGTGTCCTATGAAGAGTTATTCTTCTATAGTACTAGAAGGGTTACTCCAGACCCAGCCATTCAGGTAATACATTTTTTAAATAATTTAGATGTATTGCAAATCTGATTCTAAGACTTGTCTCAAGACTGTACAGTACGGCTTTGTAGACCGAGCCAGTTAGGCCTGGAATTACACCTACATGACTCCACAGTTCTAGTGTTACACTTATACTCTGAATATCAGAAAAGAAAGATCATTTTGCTATGATAAATTCTTAGTCATACAGAATCACAGAAGCCCTTTACAGAATCACAGAATAACCAGGTTGGAAGAGACCCACCAGACTGAGTCCAACCATTCCCACCAATCCCTAAATCATGCTCCTAAGTACCTCATCCACCCTAACCTTAAACACCTTCAGGGACTGCGACTCAACCACCTCCCTTGGCAGACCATTCCAATGCCTAACCACCCTTTCCGTGAAGAATTTTTTCCTAATCTCAAGTCTAAATCTCCCCTGGAAGAGCTTGAGGCCATTCCCTCTCGTCCTGTCCCCTGTCACTTGGGAGAAGAGACCAGCACCCTCCTCTCCACAACCTCCCTTCAGGTAGTTGTAGAGACAACACTGTTGTCTCTACAGTTGTAGAAACAGTTGTAGAGTCATAACACTGATACTGAGGACAGGATACTTCAGTTGAGTGCAATACAGATTATGTGATTGGATAGTATTCTGTGACGATCATGTTTCATACAATGGTATTTACAAGATTTGATTTGAAAGCTAAAGTAAATTTGACCAGAGAGACTGTTATGTAAAATCATATCTGATGTACAAATTCCAGTATGGAACATCAGATGATAGCAATGTAATTGTCTTTCAGGTCATCTGGCTTGTGTTCTTGGATCTGTTACTGATTATTGTTCACAAAATTGTGGAGGACAAGCCAAAAGTATTTCATGGTGCCTTAGTTCTCCCATTTATAAAATCAAGGCAATGATGCTGCTCTAGGTTTTCTGGTTGATAACGCAGTATCAGACTGAAATTATTGAAAAAAAGTACTAATACGCCAATTTACACTAGACCAGAATCTAATTTTGACTGACTAAAAGTACTTAAGTGATAAATAGAAGGAATAAAACTGAAAGTAATTTTCAAATTAATTCTCACCCTTTCTCAGCTAAATTTTTTGTAAAAATAATAGGAGAAAGATGTTATGATTTTCCAACCCAGCCCGGATTAATATCATGATATTAATGTTCTTTTTGAAAATTACTATAATTTTGAGTAATTTTCCAGTGTAAATGAAAGAAAATAGGTTATGGTTCATAGATACATATTAATTTTGTTAACAGAAAGCAATTTACTTTTCCTTAATTAAGCTTAACCACTACAGTCTTGATTTAAATAGATAAAGGGATTACAAAAATTATCTTTTCAGGTTTGTATGGCATTTAATGTTTGAATAAAAATGGCTTTTGCCTGAACTCAAGTAACATAAATGAATTGTAAAGAGAAATGCTCTTCAAAAAATTAAAGCCATTTATGTTTCTTCATTAAATAGTAGAGTTCCCTTTCAATCCTAAATTATATGGTTTGTTTGATTGCTTGAAAACTAAGTTGAAGCATGTAGGCAGAGCCTGTCACTAAAACTACAAATTCCATTAATTAAACACACAGCTAATTTTTGTGACTATATTAAAAAAAAACAAACTCTATGCCAAGAGCCAGACACTCTGAGTTAGTGGTAAGATTAAATTTCACCAACTTTGGTGGAAGAAATGTTAATGAAAGCAGAAATGTCAATTTGAACATACCTCTCTCTACCCATTAACTACTGAATAATATTGAGTAAGTAATAAATGACATGAAATCTTTTTCTGACTCTACATCTGGGATGTGTCCTTGAGTGAAGGGTAATAGTACTCTGTGAGTCTAAATTTAAAACTTTGTTTTATATATATCCCAAAATACTGAACATATTAAACACCCACAATGTACAAGTTGAAAGCTGAAGCTTATTGTAGCTGACTTTTGCTATGATTTGTCAGTTTAGAACATTATAGCTTCATGTAAAAGTTACAAGATAATGAGCAGGAGAGCTTAGTTTGAAAGCATAAGGCAAATGGGCTGGGAATGGTTTGAAATTGAGATAGATGAATAACAACCTAAAAATAAAATTAAGGGCATGCTGAGGACCATTCTTTATTTAAAAAAAAAAAGAAAATAAAAAAAGAAAGATAAGAGTTTGATCAGAAAGACAAACATGTTTTGAAGACAAACCATTCTATGATTCTATGAAATTGAATGATTTGCAGTTTCGTTTTAATATTGCAGTTTAATGAGTGTGGTTGCTGCTGATTTCCTAGCTAACATCTTCAAGTAGCCTCTGGATCAAGCTGAATCTTCTGAGTCAACTGCAGAGACTGAAAATCTCACATTGTTTTTGACTGTGCACATCCTTCCTGTGTGGTGGAATAGCTGGATGTAAGTCAGACCTGCTTACATCTCCTGTCTTACTCCAATAGCTGGTATCTTGTCCATTGCAGCAGTAGCTAGAACTTAGGCTGTGCAGCACTCATACATGTGGGATAGAGTGAGATTACTTGGTTATTTTAAAAGGATTTAATAAAAAGACAGGACAGACGGTGGTGGTCAGGCACAGGGGCCTGTCAGACAATCATACTGATTGTCCACATTTTATGTGCAACTGTCCACTTTTAGACTCTTTTCCTGCTTTTTTTTTTATTTATTTTGTTCCTTCCAGTTTCTTTCTTCTGCACATTCCCTCACAAGTTTGCATAGATCCACTGAATCCCCTCCAACAATGCTCAGGTTTACATCCTTATCAGTTGCAAAGCCTGGATTGTCTGCAGTTTCCTGATAACCCACCAGAATTAGTGTGACTGACAAGGTTTGTAACTTGTCTTTGTCTCCATTAATTTTGCCTGTCATGTTTGTCTCTCTGTATTTTGTCCCATATCCTTAGCATCCCATCTGACAAGGTCCCTGATCAGATAGTCTTGCTGAAATAAACATTCTCGCAATTCACATACCCTTATAAATTAGTGTGGTCGACCAGGTTTGGTTCTTACTACTGCCTCCCTTATAATATGTCAGTGAGGTTTGTGTCTTTGTATGTTCTTGAACAAGTCCTTGATTAGATACCCTTGAAAAAGCAGACACTTTTTCCTTCCTCATTCCATTGCATGTATGACAAGATTTGTTTCTCATTCCATTTTTTCATATCTTCCTGATTCTGTAAACTTTAATCACATGGCTTCTCTGCATCCTTCTTTCAAATTACCAAACAGACTTGATTTCTGCTTGAAAAGATGCTGCCTTATAATTTTCCTTTTTTTTTTCTTTTCTTTCCTCTGTATCTTTTTTCTAAACTGATAACTTCTGGAAAATCTAAAACTTCATAATGTTTGGTCAATCTGTTTCTCTTCTTGACACTTTCCATCAGGGATGGAAGGAGAGGAAAGGAGAAGTAAGCATACTGTAGTTACTAACCCAATATGTTTGCCCACAGAGCTTGACAAGAGTTTCATATGGCTTGTTTCCTTGTAGAACCGTGAAGTACACCTTAGACTAAGGCAATGATCCCAGTATATTGCATTTTAGCCAAATCATATTTCTGCAACTTTCTCCTAGCTGTTCCCTAAGCTGTCTTCTTCCTCTTTTTTTCTCTCTCCTAGGCCCATTGTTGCTTTTTCCTTAGTTTTCTTTAGTACTGCTGCCTTCTTACTCTACCTGCAGAGATCTAAAACTTGTGCTACTGTCTCCTTTTAACAGTGCTCTTTATACTTGGCTTCTCCTTGCCTGTTGTCCTTGATAGACCAAACCAAAGTTGTTGAGTGAATCCCAAACTTCTCTGTACATTTCCTCTCCTTTAACTCGAGACGTTAAGATTTTTCTCGGGACAGGAGCACAAAAGCCACACAACATGTTAACTGTAGATTAAAAAAAAAACCTTAATTTGCTCCTACTATTCTTGAAAGTGCTGGTATGAACCACCACATGCCTGATATCTCCTCTCAGTAATTAAACCATAGCAAACACTAGATAACAAAATATTTCACCTTCCAAAAGCTATTTATCACTACTGGAAGAATTAAGATTTAACAGGGATAACAAACGGAAAAAAAAGAGTTAATTGATATGGATTCTGGTAGGATTAAGAATGGAAAAATATTTCTATTTTATACTACTACTATAAATGGATGATTTATGGAATAGATTTTTGTAAGACTGAATACACAAAACATAAAGGCTGTCAGCAGAACAAAGCAGAGTTTTAAGCTGAAATATCTGTCAGTCGTGCGTCTCTAAAGAATCAAATGTTCTAAAATATGCCATGTCTCAGTTCACAAGAGGAGTTCAGACAAAAAAGGATGTGTTCTCATTCCCGTAAACAAATCTGTTCAGCTGATACTTGATTTTACAAAAAGATATATGCTATGATTGCCTGGGATTTGGTCACAGAAGCTGGAGAGGAAAACAGAGCAAAGAGAAATAGCTATATGCCACCTGGGAATGAGACAAACACCTTAGTACATGTATGACAAAACCAGAAAGTGCAGAGGTTTAGAAGAGTTTTCAGAGAAACAAGAATGGCTTGCTGAGGAAAATTTCTACTTAGACTAGAATAAATTATGTGCATTAATGTTAGGAATACAAACAGTCCTGAGATTGTGTTTGAAGGGAAAGACATGTTTTTGGAAATGATCACTGTTTATCAGATTCCTTGCAGCTATTAATGTTTTGGAAAAGATTAAGAATGCTGTGGCAGGCACACCAGCCCTGAGAGGGAGTTGGCCAGAAGCATGGCGCAGGGGATATGTGACTTGGGTTGCAAACTCTACACTGATACAGCCTCTGATACCACCACAGTGGATAACTGCTGCCATGACCACATATGAACACAAGCCGAAATTCAGCTTGGGTATAAGCGGAGCCCCTGCAGGAGGCCATTTTGAGCCCTCCTTAAGCAACAGGCCTGCTGCATGAGGTCCTCCTTGTGGTAGGGATACCTTGCACGGTCTTCTCCTCATTTCAGTGGGTGAGTACATGCACTATAGGATCCTCCTTCTCTGAAGCCAGAAGAGATTCTGGTTACCCTTGTGGTAGTCTCATCTCCACTCATAGTCCTTAATAGCTGATAGCCAAGTGTAGGTCAGCTCTTGTGACATACTTACGTGGGAACTGTACAGACATCCTAGTTTTAAATAAATCATTATCGGTTGTTGTTGCAGCCTCAATAGTCAGAGATTTTATGGGTTCTGTGACAAATGCTTACTTCAAGATGTAAATATCTTCTGAAGTTGAATAGTGCTCGAGATTGTAAAGTGAATAGTACATAACCAGTTCAACTTAAAGAGCATCCTCGCTGGGTATTAAGATGTTTTTATCAGACCTGTCATTGAGAAGTTACCACCATGTCTTTCAGAAACAATGGCAGAATATTGATAAGACATATTCAAAATGTCAATTCGAGAAACTGTTTTCCAGAGACCAGAAACATGGATAAGAATGTGCTTATGTAGATTATGTTGAATATGATATTATTCAAAATATGATCTCGAACTACAAGATAAAATGGAATGTAGTATATAATGTATGGTATAGTCTATGTTATAAATAATATTACATGTGAAATCCCCCCAAACCCTAGAATAATATGACTATATACATTCATATGGAAATGGGGGAATTTGTCTCCATAATCACATTCTTCTAAACCTCTCACTATGGCTACCACTGCCCAACAACACCATCCTGGAACCTAATTGAATTTTTAGAACATTCTTTTATTGTCTAGTTCATATTTCCATGCATTCCTCCTTAACTTGTAACCTAAGATTGTGTGTGATAATTTCCATTACTTGTACTATTCACATGTATTTTTAAAAATTACTTAATTTTGATACATTTCTTTAGCTCCACAGAAACATAGAGTTAATGCAAATAGAACTACACAAAAATCAACACAAAACTAAATTTATTAGAGGCGTATCAATAAATGATCAAATGAGAAAAGAATGCATTAAGAAAATTTTCACAGCCTCTGAAATATATAATTTTATCCACAATTTTGCAGTCACATAATTAAAAGAACAGTAAATTATTGCAATCAAGATGATGAATATTTTTTTCTGATCACTAATTATGTGTAGTTGAACAAGAGCAAGAATTGAGGCAGTGCAACTCAGTGTCTGATTGTAAGTTATTTATTTTTTTGAATATATTTCAAAATCAAAGTAATTTTTTTCCTATGTAGATATTTTTATATGGAAAACCTAATGTTACTGTCACCTCTGGGATATGAACAGCCATAGGATGAAAAGAAACAGACACAAATTATTACAACAGAAACTGTGATTGGATATAAATACTTCTTTTAATAGGCAAGTCCACAACTTCTCCAGGCAATTTATCACAGTGTCTCATCACCCTTATTATATAAAATTTCTTCCTAATGTCCAATTTAAACCTATTCTTTTCCAATTTATAATGGTTGACTCATTGTCAAGGTCCACTTCTAAGTGGGTCCTCTCTGTTATACCAATTTATGTCACAGTCCACTCATAAAACGATGTGTAATGGCTCGCTTCAGCTATGATCTCAGAATGTAAAGGAAAAAGCAATAATTCAACAAGTCAAGGGAGTTAAATTTCAATCCAAACTGGAACTTTATTAATTGTGCCCATAAAGCGGCTTGCGATAGAAAGAGAGAGAGAATAAGGAAAGAGATGGTGAGGAAAGGGAAGAAAAAGGGGTTTATACATGGACTTCGGAGTCTCTGGGGATTCTGGTCCAGAAGGCATTCCATTGCCTCTGTCTTCGATCAAGGTGATCTCAAGGCAGGGAAAATCTTCAAAAATTCAGCTGCTCCAGAGCTGTCTTTTATGCTAGTCAATACACCTGTGACCTGCCTTTGCCTGTGGAGATGTGCCAATCTCCACCTAGCAGGCCACACATGCCAAGAGAGGAGTGACTGCTTTGGAGGCAGGTCTCCTCCCCTTGTGCATGTGTTCCTCCTGGCAGATTTCCAATGAAGGCTAGTAGTAATCATCACCCTGAACTCTGGTTGAACTGTTCTTCGAGCATGCTCTGTTGGGGTATGGATCTGTGGTAAGTCCTGTCATTAATTTTCCTGTCTTTTTCTCCTTGCTTCATGGATCTTTCACAGCGGTAGGGAGGAGGGAGGCTTGGAGACAAGTACAAAACATTTTTGAGATAAGGAGATAGTTATGGATAGATAGGTGCAAAGCATTCCTTGCTAGTTTGTACCAATTTCAGTCATTGACAAAACATTCCTTGACCTTGGTCGTTTTCCAACATCTGTGTTTACAGTCAAGTTCTGAGGGTTAGCACCTGATGAGAAAATGTTGAGGCAGAAATCGATCCTTTGACCGACCCTTACATCCATGTCTTGTTACTACAGGCTCTGGTAAAATGTCTCTCTTAATCTTTCTTATAATAACCCTTCAAGTACTGAGAGGCCACAACAAGGTCTCTCTGGAGTCTTCTCTCAGCTGAGCATATCCAAGTCTCTTAGCCTTTCTTCATGGAAGAAGTATTCCAGCCCTCTGACCATTTTTGTGGTCCTTCACTGGACACACTCCAACAGGTCCATGTCTCTCCTGCTGGAGACCCCAGAGCTGGACACAGAACTCGAGGTGAGTTTTCATAAGAGTGGAGTAGAAGGGGAGAATCACCTCCCTCAAACTGCAGGCTACATTTCTTTGTATGCAGCTCAGCATATGGTTTGCTTTCTGAGCTGCAAGCACATATTGCTTGTTTGCATTCAATATTTCATGACCCAGTAGCCTCAAATCCTTCTCTGGGAAATGGAGGGCTGCTCCAATTCCCTTTGTCTCAGACTGTATTGATACTGGGTTTGCCCTGACACAAATGCAGGACTTTGCACTTGACCTTGTTGAATATTTAGAGATCTGCATGGGTCCACTTCTCAAGTCTGTCAAGGTCTCTCTGGATGATATCCTTTCCCTCAAGCATATCAAACTGCACTACTCAATTTGGTGTCATCTACAGGCTTGCTGAGGGTGCACTCCATCCTGCTGTATATATCATTAATAAAAAACAGTACCCATCCCAACATCGAATCCTGAGGAGCAAAATATAATCAGTAATAGTCAAATCAGAAGCTAACAGTCCACTGAATCATTACATGGGAAAATGATAACTAATAAATAGTAAATAAACAAAAGAAGAATTTACCCTTTTCTTCTGCTTCTGGGTTATTTCCAGAAAGAACTATCTTATTAGTTGACTTTAGACAGTGGCAAAATTCTGACTAAGTAAATAAAGGATCACATCACATGCACCTGTGAGGAGCAACTAAGTCCATATTTCCTTTGGATTTTAAGTGTCTCCAAGTGCTTTAAATCTAAAACTTTGCATAGATACTCAGGTACAGAGAAAATGCAGGTATATAAATCATAGAATCATAGAATCATTAACACTGGAAAAGACCTCTAAGGTCAAAAAGTCAGCCCAGCACCACCATGCCTACTAAATCATGTCCCAGAGTGCCAAATCTATATTTTTTTTGAGTAACTCCAGGGATGGTGGCTCTATCATTTCACTGGGCGGCCTATTCCAATGCTTCACCACTCTTCGAGTAAAGAAAGTTTTCCTAATATCCATTCTAAACCTCCTCTAGTGCAACTTGAGGCCATTTTCTCTCATCCTGTCACTTGGGAGAAGAAAGAGTAAAGGTTCTAATGGTGTCATGGTGTCACAGAGAGATCTATTTCTACAGAGTAGATGTTTCAGTCTGTGAAATCCATTAATTGTCCTCTCTTCTTCAGCTTCCAGCTGTATGTTCCAGTCAAGCTCTAAGAGTGGGTGAACTAAGATGTTTGTTGATGTGTAAAGGCTGTCTTCAAATTTGAGTAGGGGTTTCCAGTCCTGCAGAACAAGTAACAAACTATCCTTTCTGTCTATTGAATTTATCCAATAGCTGCTTTATTTCTGCTATCTGTTACTCCAGGCAAATAAGGCCTTGTTTTCCCAGGCTTGGGGAATTATTATCATGGGTTAACTCTAGTTGATAGAGACAGTTGTTCTTTAAGCAGAAAAAAGATGTGTTTAATTCCATGAATGCCAGTACATCAGGATATCACGAGGAAGCTGAGAGTGCAGCTCTTACTCTTCCTTAAAACTGGTCTTACCTGTCTTTCAATCATGCATAAAAATAATTTCATGGTTTTAGAATCTTCTGAAAAATTAGTGATAGAATTAGGATTTAAGGTCTGCTTTCTCTTCCACCTTAAGATACATTCGTGTTCTGCTTTTTGATAAAGAATACATGAATATTTCATAAAATTTCTTCATTCAAATCACTGGAAGCTAGGAATCATACTGAATGAGTGGATCAAGAAGAGCACTAGATTCAAGATATAAATCATACATGATCTAAATGCTCTTTTATTGCAGTCAGAACTACCACAGCCTTCAGAAGAGACAGGAAAGACTCTTGGTATCCACCCCTGCAATGGCATTAAACAAAATACTGGAAAGTCGAGGGAAATAATTTTAAAAAGATAGATTAATAATCCATATCTACTTTCACAGAAATCACTAGTCACAAGCAGACTAAATTCCCTTATGGGGAAATAGCATCAGTGAGGAAAAGTAAGGCAAGGTAAAAGGAAGCAAGAAGCACTATATAATGTGACCCTGTTACTTCTAATGGGGCAGATTTTTCCACTTTTATTTAGGAGGAAACAATGTTAAAAGTGAAATATGTTTCTGAGAGGATATGAAGGTGCCAAGGTTTTCCTTAATCTTTTTCCTTTTCAGTAGTATACAGTAAAAAGGCAAAGTTATTTTTTCTTGGATATTGTTGATTTTCACTAATGCATCACCACCATCTGAAGGACAGATCAGCTGTCAGTGAAGTTGTCATTTGGCAGATAGATGTCATAATTTAGTTTTAGTTAAATTGTGAGATCTGTAATTAAAAATCAGTAATGTTTAATTTACATTATCAAATATGAATTACAAATATAAATGTACTGATGTAAAAAATAATAACAGGATTATTTAAGAATCATTTAAGAATAATTTGGGAATATTAACACATGAAACATGTTAAGTAGAAAGTACTTCATGGGGGAACTCAAAAGGAACAAGCAATATTTGAATTCTATTGATTGTAAGTACAATAAAATGCTGAAAAAAATGAAAAAGATGACATTTTTAATGTGAATTATAGTATGAAACAACCTGTATTGTGGGAAATAACAGCTGTCTTCCTTGATACAATTATTTTACAACAGAACACAGCAGATATATTTATTTTCTTCTCAGAATTCTGTATGTATGACATGGCCAAGTACCCTGTACAGGAAAAAAAATTATCTGATATAAACTACATGAAAATAATATATTCTAATGAAGAGAGTGCATGTTAAAAAAATGTAAGAAAACAGCTCTTGCCTGCCTCTTAGGCAGGATGATCCAACAAATTATCTTAAGTTAAATGAGATAGTGACACAACTACTATGAAATGACAGAAGGATCATACTAGATAATGCAAACGAGAAGAATTAGTAAGTTCTCCTGAGATCCTTATAACTGAAACACCTCCTATTTAGGCAAAAAGAGATTTTTTAATATTCCTGGAATAAGAGCTGTGTATGGGTGTTAATGACGGAGGTATTCTTAAATCTAACAGAAGACTGGAAGGGAAAGATACTTTGTATCCTAGCACTGCATTGATAGTACCAAGGGAAGAAGCTGATCATGCTGACACTTGATATAGAAATTAGGGTTGATGATATATGTTCTTCAGTGATCAAGAAATGAGACAATATTCACACATCTTTTGGAGGAATTCAAGTCTCCCATGAAAAGAAATTACATTATGTGTTAATGACATACTTGGGATGCACAGTTGCAAGTGTAATAAAACTAGATAATATGAGCCTGAAAGATTCAGTAGCTACCGTAAACCCACCACATGAACACTTGGTATTCTACAGCTTATTTATCTGTAAAGAATTATCTAGTCACTAGTACCCAATCTCATATAATAAACTTCTTTATTATATGAGGTTAGTCTTGTAGTAGGCATAAGCAGTATGACAGCTTTGAGATACCATGAGAATTCCAATAAATGGTGACAATTTTTAATATTTGATAATCCAAAAGAAGTCAAATAAGCGGCCTCTCTATTGCTAGCATAGCAGTTCAGGGGAAAGATTTGAGTTCAGGGATTTCAGACTCCTTTCAAATTTCCTGACTTTGTAGTCTCCTACATTTCTGTGAGTTTTGAGCAGAGGAGCGTGGGCTTTTTCCATTTATAAGCTGACCTGGAATCATGACAGTAGAATTGTGTTCATGGTTTGTCACTCTTACGTGATTTTTCAAAAGAAGCCAATGTTTTTATTCAGTTCTATACAGCTAGCCTTTGGCCACCTCGTGCTGTGACACAGGCAACAGAGAATTTAACAAGACCTGAGTCTCAAAAGGCATTTGATAAAGACTAGCAAATTGGCAATGAGGAATCCTTTCACTTTTTAAATTACTTGCTTATATACTAAACTGCCTAGCTACGTAGAGAGAAAGTGATACAAACCCAAACATTTTGACAGCAACTTGTCTGCTTCAGAGCTTCAGAGAAAGAAAAGAAGTGACTAACCCCCCATCTGTTAAGATAAAGAATCGTATTCTACGTATTCTCCAATTATATATCCTGATAGCATAATTCAGACCAACAAAGTGGTAAAAAAAAAATCATTAGAAGCCCTTCTTCCTTCCACCAACAGATGTTATCAATTACAATCTTTTTATTTTAATGCAGACAAATGCATATACATACATATCACTTAAAACAGTTAACAAAAATCATTCATTTGGGAGTCCAGATACGTAAGTATCCATCATCTTAAGTCAAAACAGTGGAAATGAAATACTGCAGCTCATATTCCATTTCTCAAGTATATAAATATAGCTTTGAAAATTATATGAGTTGCACTCAGCTACTTACTTTTTCTGTAAGTATTCAAAGCAACCTCATTCTAAATCAATCACATATTCTGCCTATTTCCACAAGAAAGTTCAAAACATCTGGTATAAAAAGCCTCTAAAATGAAAAGTGAAGAAAAAAAAAATCATGGCCTTTTTTAATGGGACAAATAGCTGATGCCTTCAGCTCAATTTGCCTCAGATTGAGTTACAATGCAACCATTTCAGATATGGGCTTTCTTATACATAGATGAGAAACAGAGGGAGAAGGGATAAGAGTTTGGATTAACTTGATTTCTTTCCTTGCCTCAGATCCTAAAACCAAAGTAAAATAAAGAGCTGTAGGGATTTTTAAACAAGTACTATACAGAAATAACTGTAATATATAGAATAAAGTATTATAAGGACTCATGTAAGATAACTTTAAGAGATGAGATAAAATGAAGAGCAACTTAACAAAGCCTGTAATTGTCAAAAACATGTATTCAGTTCAGCTTTAATTAGTTAGATTGACATAGTTATGCTAACAAAAAATAAAATAACTGGAAAATACCGAGAGATGATTCAGAAAGTGGAGGTCTTAGAGCTGATTTAGTTATAATACAAGTAATATATTTTGTAGATATCATGGCATTGGCAGTGGATAGATTTATTTAATGTATATAGATCAAGAATATTTATGCAATTTGTAATGCCTGGTTATTTTATAGTTTTCATGTTAGTAATAATAAAAGAAACTTTGTTCCTATGACATTCAGACTTTATTTAGTTATTTCTCAAAGCCTTCTTATTCTCTGTATTTTAGTTTGTCAAGGTTTTCCTCATGAAAAACATTGTCATTCGTTGGTGTTCTTTGAATAACACTTTTTAAAAATCTAAATATGTACTCCTCTTCTGTCAACACCTGTGAATTAAAGCTTGAGAGCCTGATGTCAGCCATTCAGGAAGCCTTGCAGTTGTTCCCCAGATACAATAGAGAGAAATTCTGTGAGTAGGCTTAGCTTTTCTTTTTCTCTGCTTTCTGCCCACTAGGTTTTCTAAAGAAGGAAATTATCCAATTTCAAGTAAAATCAATAAGGCAAATATAAGAATTTCGGAGAATCTTGGCCTAATAGACAGCGGAATAATTTCTTTGCTAGGATACTTGACCCAGTTGCATGGATACAGCAGCTAATGATGTTCTGCCCCACCTATGGAGTCAATGTCCAGTCTGCTAGAGCACTCTTGTCGCCCCCCACAATCTTCATCTATATATTCTGCTAAGTATTGAAACATCAGCTTCTGTCACCATCCATTCTATATTCTGTTGGAAGAAACTGCTCTCACAGTGATAATTCATAATTCTTGGAATTCTTGAAATCCCTTGAAAATCTGGGAAAACCCAGCACTTGGCTGTTCTATTATGAAAAGTGGCTAAAGTAAGGCAGGGCGTAGGGCCAGTAAGGGAGTATGTCCATAAACATAAGGTATTATATTGTTTTTCCCATTTGCTGTGCTTCACAGGGCATGTTTATCAATGCTGAATATGTTTTAAGTGTATTTAAATATATACTGGGAATCTGAAGATTTTTCTGTCATATTTGGTTATATAATTACAATTTATTTATGTAGAGTGACAAGCTATAGAAACTTTAACTAAAATGAACCAGGGTTTTCAAAGGACTGTCTGGTTCTTTACTAACCCTCTGACAGATAATGTGATATTTGCAGTTTGTTTTAAACTCCAAGTTCATTTTCAGCTCCTGCAAAGTACACTTGCTAGTGAATATTATATGGTAGAAAGTGCTCAGTCTCTTCTTTGTGTCACAGTGGGCCATCTTCCAGATTGTGCTACAGTCCAGCCATCTATTGGTTTTTAAATATTTTCTGCACAGACATGAGAAACCAGAGGATATTCATACTTGGTGGAATATCTGGGGTTTTTTTTTCTTTTCTCTTGCTTTTGGTCTGTTCCTATTTTCTAGCAGCACTTCCATCCTAATGGAAGTGCAAGTAATACTTTTATGTTCCTTGCTTACAAACCTCCTAAAAAATTTCTTATTTCTATCTTATAAAATAATCAGCATTTTTACAAGTTGGCTGATTTTGTGCTACATTATTACAATAAATAAGACTAAATTTTCTTCACTCATCCTTTTACCTTCATTTCATGCATCATCATAGTTCTATTCATTTTGTAACAGAAACAGCCAAAACACCCAATAACTCTAGTCTTTGAACCTAATTCTTGAGGAGAACCACCCCCAAACCTCCTCCATAACTCCAAGGATGTGAGCAACATTACAGGTTTTCTTTTTCTTTCTCTTTATCTTGGAAATCAGGATTACTTAGATGCTTCTTCCTACAAATCACTAATCTAATGAAATGAGCAGGTTACTTCCCTGGAGGTCTTTAAGGTGAGGGTGGATGAGGTACTTAGGGGCATAGTTTAGGGATTGTTGGGAATGGTTGGACTCGACGATCCAGTAGGTCTCTTCCAACCTGGTTATTCTGTGATTCTTTGGGTCATCTGCTTAAAAATGCCGTCTTGATCTGGAAAGGATCTTTTGGGCTAACCAACCTCCCTGTAGTACTCATTTGAACCAATAAAGCAGAACAGATTTCTAGGTCTTTAGTTTATTTTTTTAACACAAACCAGTCAGTTTTCAACAATCAACATTCATTATCCAAAGTAGATTATGAGTTTCTGCTTTTATGTAAATTTGTTTCTGTAGATAAAAGCAACAAAGAACAGTGAAGAATAAAAAAAATGAAAGCTACAAATGTCTATGGAAAGAAAATCAGGCAACAATTTATGACCTGCCCCCAACTTTATCTCAGAGACTGACAAAATCCCATAAATTTACTTACTGTGTCTAAAGATGATCAAATATTTACCGCTACACCTAAATGGGTAAACTGGTGTTACCCAGACAACGAGTGTGAATTTTATTTTGATTGCCTAGCAAAGTTTAAAGAAATAGTAAAAATGATAAACACTCCAGTGATCTGTGTTTTCTACAGTTTCTGTTTAATCAACAGACATTTTCATGCCTTGGTGTATTTTGATTCAATAATGACTGCAGATGCATATTCATGTTGACTTATTTTCATATCAAAAAGAATTCAGCAGGGGAATGGTCAGAAAATGATAGTCAGAATCATCTTAATGCTTAAACATATGACTAAATTATATCTATTCTCTCTTTTTCTGACACAAGTGTAATTCCTTCAAAGTAACACATATTTATATTTATATTTCCATAATATTTAGTGTTGCTTGTGTAGTTTTATACAGTATATTCATATTTAATAGCAGAAGAAAAATGTTACTTCTGGATCTCATAATAAAATGAAGCAATACTATAAAAGCATGAAGACCACTCTGATTTCACATATACACTAACAGCACAATTTTCATACCCCTCCTTGTTAAAGTTAGAAGGAAAGAGTCACAGATGTTATGTTTGGATAGAGATATAAAAATAATGGAGCTAACAGTATTACTTTGATTAAAAAAATGTAGGGTACTGTACTTTCTTACACAGTAGCTTTCAAATTTGCATAGTGGGTCTTAGTTTCAGAAACGTATTCTGGGCAGGGATAGAAGGTCAGTATAAGGACTCAATTAATTTGCCTGAACAAAGACATCTAATTCCTTTTGCTATGTTCTTGAGCATCCTGCCTGGCATCTAGGTGCTAATGCTGTTCTAAGCAGGCAAAGGTTTTTTGCAGGTTCTAGATTGCATTTGCTGATCCTGTGCAGAGTTGCAGGCTCACTTAAGACACTCAGGTGTCTCAATTAGCACTAGGTGCTCATGCGTAGGCACCTGAAGTAAGCCTGTGTTACAGAAATCACACTAAGGACTGCAGCTTGTGTCAAAATTTGTTAGTTCTTACATAAAATGATATAACTGAATAGGTACATTTTCTTGATTTATTCAAAACTGACTTAAACTACTTTTGATGTGTGTGGCTTCAAGTGGATGGAGGGGGACATGGTTAAAGTAGTTAGAAAAATAGCTCAGTTAAATCCAATTTGCAGATGCAATTGTCTAAAAACCCACAGTGATTCATAATAGACAATGATGTAAGGAGTCCACCATTTAAATCATACAGAAACTGTATAATTTAAATGATGCCTTGTACTTTGGAAAACTATGTTTTAAAATGTTCATGATCTTACAGCATGGAACCCATTGCTACTATAATGAACTTAATATTTAGGAGGTGTTCTTTACATACTTATGAAGAATGCACAACCTTCTCAATTAGAAAGGCAACTCCTAACAAAAACTGTCAAATAAATGTGCTTATATATTCAGCTATTTAATTCACAAAGCTATTCGTAATAAGAAGTACTGATGCAGATAGGAACTCTCTTCTGTCATTAGAGAAAGGGATACATAAGAGGATTTAATATTTAGAAGGAATGAGAATTAGAGCATGTGCCAGCTTCCGTGATTTGACGAGGAGATTTATGCACTTTCACTTGCTAATCAACACTTCACAATCAACAAATGAGTGAAAGCATGCTCTTTATTAAATATAATACACACTATTTATTATTAATTGTATGATTTGGATGCCATTATCATAAAGTTATAATAGTAATACCTAATTTACCATTTATATTATAGAATTATAGCATGAACATATGCTAAGGATGATAGTGAAAACTGGGTTTGGCCATTTCTCCGAAGTTAGACTTATTCCCTTAATGTAGGAAAACTGAGGTCAGTACAAAGTTTAAAAGAGTGTAGAGTAGGAATTTGATCTCTGGATAATCAGTTAATGCTATGTAAAATGGGTACACTAGCCAAATATCTAATTTGTGATGAGTCCTCTATCAACTTGTTCAGCTATGCTACCTGAAGCATTACCTTATATTTCCATGGCCGTTATGTTATATCATCTTCAATGTGATACATGTGCAAAAAATGGCACATATTAACAGAGCGGTGTGAACAGGAGGTGGAATTTCAGATGATTTGTCTTCTTTCTGACTTCACTAGTTTGTTGTTTTCCTTTTGCTCTGTCTCCTTCCTTTAAACTCTGACCACTTATACATGCTCAGAAAAAAAAGAACTTCTGACAGCTAATTGACAGCTTTTTTCAGCTTTTCTCTTCAAAACATGTTATTGACTAATGTGTTCATAATGGGGCTATAATATGTGGAACCTGCCCTAACAATATCTGGACTTCTTTAGTCATACACAGTAGAAAGTAAGGAACAGCGGTGTAATTGTGTGGGTGCCTGTTATTATTTTGGGACTTGTGAGATCACCTGTCCTCTGTTGTGTCCTAGACAGAGAGAATAACCTCATCTTGAAGCAGAAAGAGGAAAAAAACCACAAATTTTCCTTAAAGCCATCCTTTTTAAAAAAAAATGAATCCCAAGGGAGCTTTTTTTTAACAGATTTGCTTTGATATTTGCTTGTTTGTTTCTATCACCTTTGCCATTTACAATGACAGCCTAAACGCACTGCAGTGTGAGCTAACCTGCTTACTGTGACACTGTAATGAATTAATCTCTTCAGCCTTCCTGCCCACCTTCCCACTGGTTAATTTGTAAGAATACTGTAGGTCAAAAAGTGCTCACTGCAAGCCTGTTCAACAGTTCATTCGCTATTTTACACCATTGGTAAAAAGTAGGTCTCTAGAAAAACATCAAAGCTCCATACCTAATACCTTTATTAAGAGCAGATGTGCTGGTTCCAGCCAGCAGAAGCCTTACAGAGTGTTCAGGTATAGACACACAAACAGTGTGCTGGACAATAAATAACGCGTTAAATCAATGTTAACCTCAACTGTAATCTCACTTGGTTTTAAAGTTCCCAGGCTACTTCAATCAGTTACAGCAGCATGGTTCAAGGAGAATTGACTGATGTTTTAAAGCACTGAATTTTTCAGATTTGCATTTAAATATACCCTTTTCTCCTTTTTGGCCTGACTGCTTGAAATGCTGTTTATAACTTGCAGATGCATTCCACTACGTATATTACTTGCAAAAAAGACAGCAAGTGTTTAGATTTCATCAGCTGTCATCTTAACCTTTCTGTTTAAGATTAAATTTTTATTATTGAAAGAGTGCTCCTGGGCTTCATCATCATTAAAATGCAGCTTCATACTCCTGATGAATAGAAGCAGACTAGCATAAACTGTAGACTATGATTCAGTCACCTGGTACTATCTGGGCAATTCAAATTGATTTGTACAGTACTAAAGCACATACAAGTCTGACACAAAAAAAAATGAGACTAACCCTGTAGCTCGGGAAGCAAGAGTGGGAGTGGAGAGACAAAAGGATGGTTATAGAACATGTTCTAATCCAGTACTCAAGGCTCAACTCAACTGCTTCACTCATTATGAGACGGTGCATTTTTAAATCTAGATTTTTTCTTATTCTAGGTCAGAAAATGTTGGTGTGCAAGGGAGAACAGTTAGTTAACACCAAGTTTCTTGTGAGACTGAAGAAATCCACAATGGAAACGTTTAAATTATTGTCTGAGGCCTATGGTGAAGAGATCCCAAAGCTGGTGCTCAGAAGAACCAGTAGAAGATGTGGAAGCAAAAATCATACAGGTCCTTTCAGAAAGTGATTGTGAAATTGTTTTGAATGTTGGCAGCGTTTTATGCAGCTATGCATCAAGTCAGAAGGGAACTACTTTGAAGGTAATAGTAGTTGTTTTTCTTAACTTGGTAAGAGAAGGTAGTAACAGGCACAGTCTCTTCTTTTTTTGTGCGAGACCACATCAGCTGATGTTCAAAGTGAGTTTCTCCTGATACTTTTATTCTGAAATGTATAAGCAACAGGCCATCACACAGTCATTTACATTGATCAAATTTGCAGTGTTCATAAATTAAAGGATCTGCTGATCTGTCATCAATTGCTGATTAAACACTGTATTACATTTGATAGTGTTACAACTTCTTATTCTCTTTATGATTGCACTTGACCAGCCCTAAAAAATACAGAGTTTTGCTCTAGCTTGTGTGACGTTCTCTGGGCACTGACACCAAAAATGACAGAGAACTGTGAAAAGCAGCCCACATTGGACTAAGAAAAGGACTTAAGAAAAGAGCATCTTACTACTGTAAGAGACCTTTGCCCAGTCACCTGTGGTCAGAAGAAGGTCTCTGAGAAATCATATAATGCTAATTTTAGTTTTAAGACTAAAACCAGCTTTGTTTCCTGGCTCTACTGTTGTACCATTTAGCATGAATTAAATGTAGTTAGCAAGGCTGTTGGCATGAACTGATAAACTGTCTTCTTGCTGTGACAGAAGCAGACAAAATGTTATGATCCAAAGCTGTTGCAAGCAACAGTTTTGGTGTGCTCAAAGAAATATATAGACAAACTACACCCTCAACCTGTTGGACATCAACATATTTAGAAGTGACCAGAACAGGAAGATGGAGAGTACTGACAATAGCAACAGGAAATCAGAAAACAGTGCAATTTGAGAAGACTAATCTGTGGCAAGGTGTTCTGTAGCCAGATCTTTACTTAATTATACTTAGGTATTTTTCATGATTATATCACAAAGGTAAACCTTCTTATGTTCAGTGTTGATCTAGAGGTTTATAACACACAACCTTTTTGACCTTTATGGAGACATAGCTTTGTTATTTTGCACTATTTAATGTAATCTAATTTTCGTTTTTTAACTTCACCTAGTGCTTGCTGATAGTCTGACCCTTACATGTTTAGACAGTACTTTCTGAGACACTAACAAGTTTTGTTAGATGGTAGTTCTTATGATAGGATCACTAAGAAAAGGATCTTAAAGACAAACACCAAGATAACAAAATGATCTCAATACACTTATCTTTTGTTTACACTGTGTTTCACAATCTTGGCCTCAGCCTGGAATATGAAAGTAACAGAAATGTGGTTGTCATGAAAACTGGAACTATAATGTTTTTATATAGTTCTGCTATCTCCATTTGTCTAAATGGCTGGATACTACCTTATACAAGCCCTTAAAATACCCTAGGAGAAACAGTGCTGGAATTCCTAAGTACAACACTTCAAAAAAGATTTTTCTTGCCTGTATGTTGATATTCAATCAAATAACAAATCAAAGGAAGACACAAACACACAGAATTTTTATACCACTTCATGGACATACAAAAAAAAAATCTTTTGGAAGGGAATAACATATCTTCAGATAATCAGTCTCAAAGTTCAGTATTTATTCCTATTTTATCTGAGCAGTTTTACATCTTTGTTGTAACTAACTAGGTATTTTTTCTTTGTTTTTTTTTTATTTTAAACTAAATTGGTTTCAACATGTGAAGCCATTTTAGATGAGCAGAGGTGAAATTCTGCTTTCATTGTATAGGATTTTTTTATAGCAGAAAGCTCTAGAAAAATAAAGAGAAATAATAGCCTTCTAAAATTGAAAGCTCTTATTAAAGTGGATCATTATATCGCAAAACCAAAATAGTTTTGTGAATGCATGATTTTTTTTCTGTGCAAAATGGCAACAATTATTCTCTATTTGTTTTAACCGTCAGTCAAGTCCATAGAAACAATGTCATGTCAAACTGAGAGAAAAATTATTTCAGTGCAACTATGCTGTGAGACATTACTATGTCAAGACAATGGTAAAAGGATGTCAATAAAAAATACAATCGAAATCCAATAATATGTCACTCTAATAGGTTTTGATGTAGAGATTTTGAGATTATGTTACATCACCAAGATAATAACCCACTATAAATGCAAATTATACTTCTATATAAAGCAGAAAAATAAATCAACATCGTATTAGGAAACATCATGTAAAAGCTTGATATAATTAAAGTTGTATTCATCATCCCTTAAACAACCTGCTGTCTATTGGCCAGATCCATGGTTGATTTCATCTGGCATGGGTCTACTAGCTTACCTTAGCTGAATATCTGTTATTGCCCTCTATTAGACATCATCTGAATGCCAGAAGGTGGAGGAGGGGTCATTTGTATGCACTAAGTAGATGATTAAGCACAAGTATTTCATTAGATAAAGATTAAACAAAGTATTGGATCTTACTGAGGGTTAAGCTAGCATTTGTATTTCAGGTCAAACTCAGTATCTGTAGAAATAACTCTCATGAGCTGTCCTGGCAACATACTGGATTTATCTGAGTGGAACCAGGAAAGAAGCCTATTTTGTTGAATCCAAGACAGAAGAAAGTTATTATTACGGTTTAAAAAAATAGCTCAGTAAATAATGTTTCAGTATGGGCTGCTTTTGGTCTCTTTCCTTTTAATGCATATCTGAAATTCCACATCCCCTTTCTAGAAAAAAAGAAAAGGAAAAATGTAAAACTTTTTAATTTTGAGGGGAAGTCTCATTCCTCCTCATGCTTTGCAGGGAGGCCCCTGTACCGTAAGGAATCCCTATGTCAGTATGCACTCTGCCTACTTTTGGTGTCAAATAATATTTGCTACAATATAATTTCTGCTCCACTGGTCGTGACAGGCCCTCTGACAGACCTTATAAATTCAGTCTGCTTGAATAAGACTTGTGGAAGGATTTATTACTTTCTCATCCCTGACTGTGTTTCTCCTTTCCCTCCCACTTCCTTTTGAATTGTTTACTGCAGAACTTGACTTTCTACATCAGATTGTGTTGGAATAGGATGCTATGACTTCAGTTTAACCTTGCTCCACTTAACATCTGGATACAAATACAATTACTGTCTCTGTAACTGAAGCCAAATGTTGCCTTCATAAGCATTTTTATTAAAGGAACAGGAGGAAACTCCACCACATTTGTGAAGTTATGGCTTAAAGAATGAAATTTGCACTGGTACTAAATTTTTGTATTAAAAACCTCACACCTTAATGTCTTCAAAACCAAGACAGAACTGAATTTTGTGAGCTTAGTTTAAGGTTTTTCTGGTATTAATTTTTGTGCATTCAGAGAGGGCAGCAGCAAATCTGTTGCTGAGCACGGTGAACTTCTTTGAAAAGCAATGTACTAGTTGAGTTAGCTTTTTAGGAGAGCAAACAAAACAAAAGCAAGACAATGTGTCTGTCTTGTGCCCATTTTCAGAAAAGAAATATGATTATAAAATTATTTACACTTCTTCCTTAGAAGTAATAAATTTATTATAACATGGAAAAGGTGGAAATAAAACCTTTTCTGAGTCTTCTTGGAAATGAATCAATAATTTTAAAGGCTAACATTCAATTGTTTTCAAAGCAACAACTCCTAAAGTGTTGGCAAAGTTTCAAAATCAATATGACTATTGACAGATAAGCTGAAACAGCTACAAGACATACAATTGAGGAAATCACACAGAATGAATTACTCCTACCAGGTTAAAATGTCCAACATCAAGGAAACATAGTTACTGCTTATAGAAGCAGTTTGTGAGAAATGTTAGTTTAATATTTTTCTCTCTATTCTTAGATTTTTTTTAAGTTGGCCATTCCAATGAAACCAAAGAAGAGAAAAGAAAGATAATATCACTGATATCTATTAATTTTGACAACAGGTGTCCAAAAGTTATCTGTGATTTATATATCATCAAAAGTTTTAGGGATTTTTTGAGCTGCTGTTTTGAAGTGAAGGATCAAAATTTTCCCTAGAAACATCGTGTCTGTTAGCACAAAAAAAGTGGTGGAAGTTTTAGAAAAAACTATTGTTATGAGTCAGTTATTTTTCATTTTGAAGCACAATACAACTCCAGCATTACATGAAAGCTATTTCTTCTACCTTAAGGTGAAGACCAAAGAGGAATCTGAAAAAAAAGCTTTCTGATATCTTTTGTGTCAGATATTATTCTCAGGAATGGGACACAAATGATACATGGCAAATTAGGAATTTTCTCCACAGGAATATGATCTTAGCTTAGTCTTGAGAGGTACCATAGGTGGGCAAGGGTGTCTGAAAGTGATATGTGGCATTAACTGTTGCTATTATGGGAACGAATCTTGACTGCTTTTTCTGGTTGCTGGCAACATTCCCCTTAGATTTGAGTTTCCCTGTATTTATTACATCAGTGCATTGATTTCACATTCAATAATTAACCTTGCTAGCTAAAATCTCTTATAAAGTTTTCAGCATATGTTTGAAATAATTAATGTTAATTGCTGCATGATCCACCGGGTGATCCACCAGGAACTAGTTCATTCCAAAAAAAAACATTTTACATTTGAGCACATAGTCATTAAAATACATTAATCTATTAATCTTTATACCTTTATGCTGTTCCCCTTTTCTTCTCTCAGGAAAATGGCAGAAGAGGAATTATCCCAGAATAACCATTGATTTTGATTGTATAGGGAAGAGTTGAAGAAAATACATTTAAAAACCTGGAGCCTGGAATTTCCATAAGGGTAATGGTTAAATAATGTCCCTATTTGTGAATACTAACAAGCCTCAAAGTTTTGCTTTTTAAATATGTGTTATTATGTTACTAATTATCTGGGGAAAAAAAGAGTGCTCATACTTCATTTACCACAATATAAATATGCATTTCAGAATAAGTCCCAAAATTTTACTTCCTAGTGCAAACAACAGGAAAGAACTGAGAAGCAAAGAAATCAAAGTCAAGTAGTATAGCTGGAAGTTGGAATCAGTTTTTCCAGAATTGCTGTATAATGCAGTTGGTAAAGCTCTCAAGCTACCAATAAATTCAGCACTAAGTGCCTTCAGGCTGAAACAAATGTTTGGGTTTTGCCTACAACTGTTCTTGTGAAGCGCTGTGTTTCAGTCTTAGCCATTAGCTCTCCCAACATTGATGGACAGTTGAGCTTCAGTCTCTGTGAAGCTGTCACCCAGCTTCTCTGTTGAACCATGTCCTTAGAAATGTGGTGGACTAGCCATGAAGCTTGGGGGAGAGCACAGTGCAGGTTCACTTGCAATGATGGAGGAGTGCTCAGAATCCTCTTTTTTTTTTTTGGCAGCCAGGGAGCAGCTGTCTGGAGTACAACACCAAAGTGTGTTACCAGTTCTGTGCCTAAGGCACAGGACAGAGAGCTAACAGTAAAATTATATCCCCTTCATCTTCCAGTTATATAAGTATTTGACAGATTTTTTTCAAAACTTCATAGAAGGATTTTGTGTTACTTATTTCCTTTTAACGGTTGTCTAAATTATATTGCCTAGTAGTGTTTATAAGGCTTTAATAACTAAGTTTAAAGCTCAGGAAAAAAAAACCCCAAATAATTGCTAGATAAACTTGTAAGTTTTTTGGTTTTTAATAGGTCCTTTCTGAAAACTTACGATAAACTGCAGTTAGACAGCCACTGCAGACACATTGAAATCATCTTGGATAAATGAGAGTGTTTAGGCATAGCTCTTTTCAGAATTTCAGTTTTTCATTAACTTGACGAAGGAAACAATGTTTCTGCAAACTTGCAGCTGGCAATTTGCACTTCATTTCTGTGTTGTCCTCATGTGACCTTAGTAAGCCTAGGGGTTTCAGTAAAAGAATGAAACATCTACACAGAAGATTAGTGAGTAATTTCTGAATATATCTGCTGGATTTGACCATAACAGTTTCTGGAGATGATTGGTAGCTCACTGGAGGCTAAACTGGTCATTAAATCCAGGATGTACTACCAGTTCCCTTTTTTTTTTGATGACAATTTCAGAGCAAATGAATGTACTGTATCTTAAAGCTAAATTAGATTTTCATGAAACCAACAGGAAAATGAAGAAAGATTTTAATGGTCTTGGGTCCAAATAATAACCATAGCCGGATAATATGGCACACACTCTAAGTCAGAAGTTTACAAAGACACAATTTTCTATAACAACCCCCAAATTCTTAAAAAAATATTTTTTTTCATAAAGAATAAGGATTTTAAATATTTTCTGTGCTACAATCAATTAATTTCCTTCAATTTTGATGTCAATTGAACTATGACACCTCAAAGAAAACGTTACCTCAAATACCAGAATTTCACGTAATTTAGCTACATCATAAAACAGGTCAATGACTTATCTTGGAAAAATATGGATGTAAATTGCAATTATATAGTGGATCAAAACCAAAGATATTCATGGTTACCTTCAGCTTAGTATATAATGACACCACATAATTCTTTGTGTGCTGGCAATAAAAACTATTCCAGACACAATAACAAGAAGACACAATGGAAAAAAGAAATTAGGTGTTTTTTTAAAAATGTTTGGAATTGATAAGATCTGGTTTGAATTCACTGAGTGACCAAGAGAAAAGAACTGTCTACAGCTTGATAAAATGACAGAGAAATATACAGGGTCACTTCACAATAGGACTGGATTTGCAGTAAGAAACAGAAAAGAGTCTGAGTACTTTTTTTATTCTTTCTCTCAACTAGAGTATTATTTCAGATTTATAAGTCAATCTTAAGGAGAGAAAATAAATATCAGGCAGTTGTGTGGTGGTTTTTCTTTCCAAACACAGAACTGAACCAAAGTAATGCAATGTCTGATGTTGAATATGCAATATATTACAGTGTGAGCTGTTTATAATTTATCTGTCTTTGGAAGCTGTGAATCCAGAATAAGATTTCAGTACAATTTCTATTAAGATGACAGGCACCTCTGAGTTGCAAGAAAGACTGAATTATGCTTATTTTACATCTTCTGTAGAAACACAAGAAATTGATTTGTCTAGCTCTTCAGAATCTCTTTCCATCCTAAAATCTCTGATCCACTTATAACACAGAGTTATACTGAGGTCTAGTTAGTTTGGGAAAGATGCTGGATATACTGCTATTTTTCTGGTGAGAAATTTGGCAACTATGATCACGAAAGACTCAACAACTTGCTAAAGTGCACTGGCACTGTTCTTCCACATCCTGGATTTGCATCTTCATTCTTAGATTCTGAAAGAAACAGGAAGAAGGTGAAGGGGTGCTGCATGGTGCATTAGGGAGGGTGTGTCTAGAAACAACATCTGGCGTGCTGCTGGGAACTCACTCAAATTAAAGCACTTAAAATTTACTAACTCCAAGATTAGAGTAAGACCTCAAGCAGCCACTTTACAGGTCTACAGAAAATGCACAACTAAATAGGGTGCCCTCAGTGGCTCTCTCTCCTACCTAGGACATCCGCTATTTATCGTCAACTCACATCATGGACGGGAGATAACACTTCTCCTTGATGTCTCCCACTGAGAAAGGAAAAAGAAAGGATCAAAACATAGCAAAACCTGTACAGAATTTATGATTGCATGTATCAATACATATTTGACTTGAGTCATGCTGCATAATCCATCACAGGTGCAGGAGGCTCTGTGTAAATGAGCTCCTGAGCAGAAGGTAATTAGTATGGATGCCAGGTGAGGCTCATCAGGGTTTTAAAGCCCAATTAATGCCCTCATGCCCCTGATAGTCTGTGATTCTCTTATATATCTGAAGAATTTCAAGTGGTTTATGTTGTGGTCCCACACAGAAGGGTTACAACTTTATACAGGTTATATGGGACACGTGCAGGGAAGAGCAAATGTACAATATATTTGAGTAAATGTCAGAACTGTCATATACAGGTGTTGCATTTACTGCTGATGCTGGCAGTAAGTTGCTCTTTTTTCTGCCTTCATTGCAAGGGGAAGCAAAGTTGTACAACTGTGAGCTTTTCTACACAAAAATTTGCTCTATTTCAATGAAAACCATATGTTGAATCAAATTAGGATATGATCAAAAGATCATAAGAAATCAGTGTAAAATAATATGAAAAGCTATAGTCATTACCTTGGGACTGATCATACTACTTCTTAGCCTATTAACTTAAAATTATCTGGTTGATTGCTTACTATTCTCAGTTGTACCCACAGGAATGGCTCACACATTGAAGCAAGGAGTTGTGGCAGTCAAAAGATTTACCTCCTAAAGCAATTTTGTTCTGGATTTCTGAAAACAGGGCAATAGAAGTGAATATAAATGTTCACTACAGCTGCTATAACTGAAATATAAGCATAAGTCCATCTGGACCTGTAGTTTGAGGGACAATGTAATAACAACACTGGTTAAGAATCAAATGAACATTTGCCCTCTGCTTACCCAGGGTTGCTACAGATTGTGTTGGCTGTGTCCCTAGTCAATCTCAACACCCCCTTTGTGCTTTTCTTGTCTGAGTCCTTTCTACCTGCCTACCACACATACACACCTGATTCCAAGATATTACATATATCAGGAGTATATTTTTGTATCTTTCCACAGTAAAAAAAAAAAACAAAGATGAAGAAAACCCAAATAAATCCTAGAGTTCCATACTGATGCTTTTATTTTCTTTCCACTGTTAGGCAAATGAATTTTGTACCTTCAGTTTGCTGTCAAGGACACTTACACCAAAGTTTTAGAGGTTTCTTTTACTCACCTTCTTAAAACTTGAGATATATTCATGATGTACTATTATTTTTTTTGTTTATTTCTGATAGTTATTGTTAAGTATTAGAAAAAGCCTTTTACAAATTCTGTTCCAAATTTAATGAATATATTTTCATTTTTATATTTCAGTCATTAAGGAAAAATAGAAAAGCTTCTTCTCTGCAGCCTTCTTAAAATTTGCATGAAGAAGCTGCTATTTAATTTAAATAATAATTGAAATATTTTAATATGGAAAATACCTTAAAATGTTCAAGTAAATATATTTTGATATTTTAATTAGTATTTTATTCTATTTGTTTTTATTTTTGTCTCTATTTGTTTTGCTAAATGTCTTTTTTACTAACCAAAGCATAAATGTTCCCATCCAAATATACATTCTTAACAAACTATAGTCTGAATAAGTTATAATAGAATTGATTCTACTCTCCTGTTTTGGCCATTTTTTTTCTCCTTTTGAACTTATTCTCTGCTATTAAACAAAAGAGAACCTATGAATGTAATTTATTTTCTTCTCAAATGTGCACATTGAACCCGGAGGTATTTTGGTGTCATATAAATTGTACACGGTGCAACAGAATGGCAGCAGGTCACTGTCTTCTTCAAAGAAACTCTGAAGAAAATGAGGTGATCGTAACATCAAATAGGTAATCAGTAAATCTTACAGTGATGCCACCAATATTAAAGATAAAATGTTACTGTAATGATGTCTGCCCTGGAGGAGACAGAGAGGTTATAACTACTGGGTGAAGTACTTTGGAATACTGATAAATTACTTCAAGATCACATACAAATGTGCTTGTTCTGTTTGGGTTGCTTTGTTAAAACTGTCAGAGAAACTATTGTCTATGAATTAGTTTATTTCTCAACAGACTCTTGAAAAACTGCTGGCTTTGAAAATTTCCCAAATAAAATGCTACATAGAGAAAAGAATGATATATCTATTTGTTTTTATTAAGTGGCCTATTTTAAATAAGAGGTCCTTAACTATCATGAAATTCTTCAAAGTTATCAAAATCTAAGTTTTGATTCAACATCAATATGTTGATTCAAATAAATATAAATTAAAATAATCTTGAGGAGAAATTGCTTTGGATATTTTTCATTCTGAAGAAGTTCCTAAAGTTGCTGTACTTAAGCTCTGAAATCTTCAATGACATTTACTCACTAGAAGGACTGGACAGCAAGACAGATAAGGAAGAACAGGAGAGAAATTTTCAGAAGAGCATCTGTCACATTTTATATTAGAGTAAATGCACACAGGGGAGCTTCCTCAGGTTCCTCACTATTTGACCAGTCTGTCACGACCATGTTTGACAGCCTCACCAGGACTATTACAATTTACGCAGTCTGTCAGGGACACATTTGACAGTACTACAGGAACAAATCCCTTCTAGAAGGAGGCAGCCTTGGGTGCTTTATGATTTATGCAGTCTGACAGGTTTACACCAGTAGTGGCACAAATCCCTCACAAGAAGGGATCCACTTTGGGTCCTTTGCAATTTGTCCAGTCTACCAGGTCTGCACCAGCAGTGGCACCAGAACAAATCCCTTTTGTCTCTTATAAATCTCTTAAAGAAGTTTCTGGAAACTTAGAGGTATACACAAATTAATTTTATTAAATAAACTTGTGACAAGATAAATGTTCAATGGTAGCTGGTGTTAAGCTACTGACTGCGAAGATGTATCTTAAGTGATATGAAAACCAAGCCCAGATAGAAGCAATATACACTTAAATCCCAAGTATAGATAGACACTAACAGGTAGCGAGATGTTAGTATAGAGCGTGCATAACGCAAAGTGTCCCACCTGGGTGGGGAGGCAGGGTCCAGTTTGTCAGCTGATCCAAGAGGGAGAGTCTTCCCTAAAACTTTCCCCTTTGTGTTTCATTTTATAGAGTTTTTATGTCTTTAGGAGGAACTTGGATGGAGCTTGTGTGACTTCGGGCATACAGTCTTTTACTCCTGATTGGTGTAATAAGCTCTCAGTTTGTGTTTAAAGGTATAGCAATAAAAATTTAATGTGTATGGCCAGTGGGAGTGGTTATAGGAATGGTCTGCCTTGGAGGTGGGGAGGAGGTGGGTAGATGTGGGACAGAGATGTGTCTTAATATTAAAATGACATTAAATGACATTATAATGAGCAAAGTTCAGATAAAGGACACTTCTGTATCGTAGTTGCTGAGACAGCAGTAGTGACCTGTCTTCATTGATCAGAATTATGCAGTTATCTTTGTGAATCCATGCACATAATACCCATGTCTGACAATGGAGCCTGGTTGTACTATTCCAGTGAGGCAAAATGTACCATTTGGCTGGAAGAGGCCTTTTTCCGTTGCAACTGCATTCCTTTTGCTGGGAAAGGCTTGTTGAAGCAACTGTATCTCTTCACTTGAATTGCTTTTTAATATAACAGTAAAAACTGCTTTGATATACTTAACTTTGGAGATGAGGGACTTTGGAGAAACTCGAGGTTCTTATTTCTCCTCAGATTTCACAGAATCACAGAATAACCAGGTTGGAAGAGACCCACTGGATTGTCGAGTCCAACCATTCCCACCAATCCCTAAATCATTCTCCTAAGCACCTCGTCTACCCTAACCTTAAACACCTCCAGGGATGGTGACTCAACCACCTCCCTGGGCAGACCGTTCCAATGCCTAACCACCCTCTCCATGAAGAACTTTTTCCTAATCTCAAGCCTAAATCTCCCCTGGCAGAGCTTGAGTCCATTCCCTCTCGTCCTGTCCCCTGTCACTTGGGAGAAGAGGCCAGCTCCCTCCTTTCTTTATTTTTCCCACAGTATCCTGTACTGGCAAGTAAGGCCAATAAAACCATGTGTCATATACACTGGAATGTTACCTTTCCCCAACTTAAAAGCCCAAAGCAAGTAGATGGTCTTGTTGCTCTGAGAGCTGTAAAGCAGCTAGATGAACCATAAAAATCAATAAATTCTCTTGTTGCTGTAGAATGAAAAAATCTGGACATTCAGCTATGTGTAAAGTACAGAGTGACTGAATATGTGAGAATGACTTTTGCTCCTCTCAGAGAGAAAAAATGTCAAGGATATGGTTGATGGTCTCAATTATTTTTCTATGATTTAGATCCTTTTTTAAATAATGTTCTGGCAGGGCCTCTCAGGAAAACAGAGTGCATGACTATTATTCAGTTCTCTTTTCAGGATGCACCCTTTCTGTAGGTAGTCTTATGTATCTTATTAACATCTGACATATTTGATATGAAAATATCCACAATTTTCAGTGGTTTGTGGTGTATTAAAGTCTGTACAACAAATGTTTCACATTAGAACTGAAAGAGCAGGAGGTCATAACAAGAAATTCAGAAGATTTTTAAAATACATGGCATAGCTGTGATAGAATGGAACTGTTGAAGATATATATGGTGATGATATAGCTTGGAAAAGTCTTAGCAAGCCAAGCTGCCATAAATGACAAAGATGATCAGATGATTAGCATACCCAGGCCTAAGTCTTGCGTTAATCAATGTTGATGTCATACACTCTTTCTTGAATAATGAATTAACAAATCAGGTACTACACAAAGTTGCCTCGTGTGTATTTAATAGAATCATAGAATCACCAGGTTGGAAAAGACCCACCAGATCATTGAGTCCAACCATTCCTATCAAACACTAAACCATGCCCCTCAGCACCTCGTCCACCTATGCCTTAAACACCTCCAGGGAAGGTGAATCAACCACCTCCCTGGGCAGCCTCTGCCAGTGCCCAATGACCCTTTTTGTGAAAATTTTTTTCCTAATGTCCAGCCTAAACCTCCCTTGGCGGAGCTTGAGGCCATTCCCTCTTGTCCTGTCCTTGGGAGAAGAGGCCAGCTCCTTCTCATGTCTTCTTATAAAAACATCTGAACAGTATGGAGTGATCATTCACTGTCCTTGTTACCAACTCACAGAACCTACATGTTAAAAGTCATACAGTTAAAAAAAAAGCAGAAATTAACTATATTGTAATATAACTAAGAAATATATCACGAAGAACAATTTGCTTATCATTAATAAACTATGAGTAGTACACTTTGAAAAAGGAAGAGAAAGTTATACAAATATGTCATCTTTTTTCACAGTCATCACAATATTATTAAAATTCATGGCAAGCATGCCTATCCAACAAGAGTATCGATTTTTATATTTTACATAGTTTAATGTATGGATTATTTTTATTATTGTTTTAATGATGACATGATTTAATATATATGGGCCCTTCTTTATAATGCATTTTCTTGTCTGTTTCCTTTTTAATATAATTTGGTCACATTATGTAGAAGATATTATAACCATTATGTCAAAGCATCGATGTCATAGGCAGAATAATGTCAGTTTTTATTAAAATGTTATTAATACACATTTATTCTAATGTCTTTACAGAAAGAACTCTGGAATATTAATAGCCCTCCCTTATCTTTATGTTACATGGTGTGTATTGTAGAGTGTTTCAGATACGAATTAGTAAAGTCATACATTTGATTTTAAAAACATATGGCAACTCAAAAAAAAATAGTTTAAACTTCCAAGTTTGTTGTATATTAATTGCAGTTCATGGAAATTTAAATGATACATCAAATTAGGTTGGTGACAATAAAAGAGAGTAGAAAGAGTGAATTTTCCATTCCTTGCATGGAAGGCATCTAATTCTTTGTGCAGACAGGTTTTTCACAGAAACATTCATCATGCTTGATGTTGATAAATTTGTCTCAAGTATGGAAAGATTGTGCATAATTGACAAAATGGACAAGGTCTGTATTATAATTAGCACTGAATGAACAACTGATAAGGAATAATTTATTTAGCAGAATTAAAATATTCCTGAACTCTTATACTTTTTGATTTTCCAACTGTGGACAATCTCTTCAGTGAACAAAATTTAGCATACTTGTTATTAGGTAGGATGGACTGACAAAAAAAGCATCATCCATTGCTGCTGTAAGATCAAATCATGTTGTGGCAGGATCAAACCTTTGCACTAGGAGCTGGGATTTCCATCACCCCTCTCATCCAGGAAGGGAGAATGAATGAGTTCTGGTCCAGTCTGAAGCACGTAAGAGAAGGAGAAAGAGCCATCTTTGGAGTTACTATGGGTGGTGTATATCTAAAGAGAGGACAAGGAGTGGCAAGGAATTAGCTTGCTCTGTCAGACTACATGGTGCATGCTTTGCTTTAAGAATAATTCATTTACAAACATTTACCACAGAAAAAAGATTAAAGTTTCTTGATTAGAAAGAGACGTGATGTTGTTTCTTTTCTTCAGTGACCAACTGGACTAATTGAAAGGGTTTCCTATTTTGAAGTCGAAGAGTTTTATGTGTAATTGACAATATTGTCTGCTAATACTGCTTTTTGAAATTCACTTGTGAATATTCAAGTCTCACAATTCACATGTACGTTTTACACATGGGTAAATTTTTTGCACAACGTTTTCATTATGCAATGAAAACAGAGGAAATAAAATCAAAGTTAAGATATTTTAAAATTTATATGAACATTCATGAAATGTGCTTTTTCCTCCTACTTAGTACTTAAAGCATGCATTACATTTTATTTGAATACTGTTCATGTATATGAATGCAATAACCATGGATTATTTGAGAGTCTTAGACTTGTATGTATATTTGTAGAAAAGTGCAAACTAAAAAAAAAGCTATAATTTCATCATTTATTTGAGTAATGAACAGTCCCAAAGGCTGGTCTCAGAAACTTAAACGTCAAAGGCAAGTAAGACACTTGGCTACAACACAAATAAAAGGAAAATTACTCTCAAGAAAATTGAGAGAAGTCTGACAATGCAGGTTTTATGCACTGCAGCTGAATGTTTAACTACAGCATAGCATTTTACAGCACCTTATATTTCTGATATGGCTGTTTCTGGCTGGTAAGCTATTGTGAATTTCAGTAACAGGGAAAGGTGTAGGAAATATGACATTTAAGGTGTAGATTTTTGAGTAGTTTTTATTGACAGAAGAATGCAGAAGTGTGGGGGCAGAATCTTATCTAGGTAAAATATAATACAAAATTCTGTAATTGATAATAATTTCATTTTAATATTTTTTGTGTGGATTTCACATTAGGATATTTGACATTTTCATATCACTCCCTCTCCTTATGCAATTTAGTACAAAAATACCCTTTCTTGTAGGTCTGGTTTTTTTTGTTTCATAATGTCTCCTATGCTCCCTGCAAGAGCTTATTTACCATAGTTTATTATTATAAAACAAAGAGGCAGCCTTTCCATTTTCATCTTGTGGTAATTCCATTGATTATGCTGTATTTTATTAGTGACTCTGCATATGTTTCACTATGCCTTCTATTCATATCTGATCTGTTGTTTCTCCAGTCGGTTCACGTATATTTCAAAGCTCATTTGTTTTGAAGTTCTAGATATTTAGTATTATATTCAAGTTTACATTTTCTCCTGAAATCTTCAGTTATTTCAAATGCTGAATTCTACTTTTCCTGCAACATGTGGAAAGATTGATGTCTTCAGTTCCACTTTTCTGCTCCATGTGCCTTTAAACATATTTCCAAATGCTGTCTAAACAGTTTTTCAGTTCTCTGCAATGTTATTACCATACAGACTGAGGGGCTATTTCTTCCATTTTGTGGGTTTTTTTTCAACTCATAAACTGAGAGTTAGATTAAAGGATTCTGCAGTTAGGTACCAAGAGCAGAAACCAGATCTTGTCTTGTATTTATTACTTTATGACTTTCTGCTGCTTCTTTTAGCTTGTATGCAAAGCCATTTTGTAGTTCTATACAGTACTGCCTAGAAGATCCATTCAGCAATTGAACAAGAGTTATATGCATACACTGAAATTAGATGAGCTTGTGATCCATATTAAATAACTCTTGATTACAATTGCCACGCAAAATCTACCAGGGCCATAGTTTCCTGGATTATGTGGGGGTTTTGTTGTTGTATTGGTTTGGGACTTATCTATTTATTTATTACTGCTACTTTGAAGTCCTAAACCTGGAATTTGCTGACTGAACGCTTATCAGAGAAGAAGTACAGCTACACAGTATAAATAACATCTTAAAGCAAAAAGTGTCTTTACACTATTTGTTTAAATCAGTTAGAATAGAAGCATAATGTCATGGCAAAGGTAAATTTATTTTCTGAAGTTATAAAACAAACTGATTTTGGAAAAGCTTTCTGAAATGTCCTGTCCACTGATCCAGCTCAACTGAATGAGGACTTTTGGGTTAAATAGAAGCAGCCTTAAAACTGAGAATTAGCTTACAGCCAATCAAGTTGTGTTTGTATTAAACTGCAAGAAACATTTACATTAGTACTTCGTTCTAGGCCTTGAGATTCCTTTCCACACACTTCTAGAATCCTGGCAGGGTTCAGATGTGAAGTGCACAAGACCTTAGCTTGATGTTTCTGTTTGTGCCTTGTCAGTGATTGGTTGTCTCAGCAAAGTATTATTTAAATTTTATAAATTTGTACCAAAACCTCTCTGCCATGGTTGGTTTACTCCTCTTCTGTCTCTTTGCAAATTTTTTAGGAAAAATTATAGTTTAACTACCACTTCTCAATCTCTGCTCCAGCCGCGGTGAATTTTCCTCAAGTACCCTCTCTTACATAATTTACTCCTAGCTAAAAAACTCTACCATTCCATAAAAAAAACATAGTAGAAGTAACTTGAAAACATATTGAATTAATACATGTAATGCTTTTGTTATTTATGTCTGTAATGCTTTTATCTTTTCTATTTTTCTCTGTAAACCTGCTGCCTAATAATTGTACATCACAAAGTGGACCTGATTGACTCTAGTCTCTCTTTCTATTGCTAGAAAAATAGTAATAATTTTTCAGTAACTATTTCTGTTACACTAATTTCTATGCTGGCTTATGCTTGCTGTTCTACATTTTTAGACTGTAGTTCACTCAAGTTCCCATTATAGCTTGTTCTGTCTGCACTGACAAGTGAGACTATCTGATCAGAAGTGAGATGAGAAAAAAGGGCATCATTAAAACAGAAGAGGAGGACAGCCCAAGTCATAAAATTAAATTAGAAACTCTGATTTATCTGGAGCTTGCAATCTGTAATAACTTTCAGAGCTGGATAAGAAGCAGTTACCAACATTTATGTCTTTTATGATTGTCCTGTATTGTTGTGGATACAAATATTTGTCTTTTACTAAGGAACAGAGGAACTGTAACAAGCCTCACTTTCTAAAATATATTCCTTCTGCAGCAATATTTTTTTCTGAAAGTTGTGTTATGGTAGAGCTTGTTCCTGCCTCTATTTTCTCTAATGTTCCCTGAGATTCAATGTCTGCATTTCTTTCTGCTTGACATGCTAGGATGAAATCATTCCAATATATTATTTGTTTTCTCCTGAGTGAGCTCCAGTGAATACTTAGCTCAAGAAATGCGATGACAGTCAGGCCTCTCTTAATTCTCCCTTTATGCTTTGTTGGCAGTCATCATAAGGTACTGTAAGTTCAATTTAATGAAAACCCATTGCTGCATCAAGTTCCACTCCTGTCCAAAGAGAACTGAAACCCATTTGGTTCAATAGAATAGAATAAGAAATTCTAATAAGAAGAATATAATTCTATCTGGAGGAAGAAAGGATGTGTACTTGCTGTACCATTTTTTTTGCCCAGGGTGTCATAGTGATTATTTTGAAATTGCTTTCGTTTGGCATAAACTTTCATTCTTACTCTTGAAAAAATAAAATTGTTCATTTCCTGAGCTGCAGAGGGTGGTTCACTAAAGATTTAGGCATGATTAGATACGCCCTTTAGAATTTTTCAGGATTGCTATTGTTTGTCTGTAAGACTCACAATAAGGGAAAAGTAATGCCTAGGGATGAAAAGCAGAGGGGAAATCACATCTACACCAACATAAAGATCCACTATTTTCAAGTCTCTGGACTTGTCAAAGTCACACTTGGCCAGATGAAGTGAGTCCTGGATACTGTGAGATGACTTATAGTAAGCTCTTATCATATTTCTGTGAAAACCGACGTCACTTGCTGACTTTGAGTAGCCCATGGCTTTTGCCATCTGAATGGGGCCCAGAGAGTGAGTACATTGAGTAAGCAGCATAAGTAACAATGCCATGGAAAATTAGCTAAAATGACATTGATTATATAGCTGGAATTAGCTAGGCAGAACCATTCATTTCATCAACAGAGTGCTGATGCTGCTAAAGGTTATAATTCTTACTGATATGTTAGCTACCTAATGTATCCTTTATAATGAAATAACTAAGTTATATAATTTTTAGAATATGTGGAAATCAATCCATATAAATCTTAGCCTGAACACTGCTTTTTGCTATACGCCATTGTTCTGCCTTGCTCTCTCTTGATTTCAGTGGAGTTCAAAGCCGGCATTAACATGTGTAGATAATTAAGGTTGGAGGGAAAAGGGCTGAAAGGGAATATGATGTCTGCATATGATTTTTTCATCTCTCATTTGGACAAGATCTGAGGGTTGTAAAAAGGGAGAAACTCATAGTTTCATTCATGCTTTTCTACATTTTCTGTAGAAATATTATCTTGACTCATCTTTAGGTAGACATACAGTTTTAAAGATCTTAATAGCAGTTTCCTACTCAAGGGAAGACCTGACAGTGTTTCTTCTGAAAGCTGGAATTGTTAACGTACTCTGGAAGTTTGGATAAGTTCCATACAGTCATCCAGAACTAATAAAGAAGTTCTAGGGTTCTCCTGGCTATATCTTTGTCCATTAAAAAAAACATAGTTATGACCCAAAGTTATGATTTGGCAATTAAATGCAAATACCCTACAGTACATTTCCATAAAGTCCTATGTGAAATTTCAAAGGAATAGTATTGATAACATTCCATTAAAAAACAGAAAAATGAAAAGATTTTGAAATACATTCTCATTGTGGTGTTCAGAAAATTTAACTGGTCAAATGACGTGGATTTTAAAAATGTATATTGCTGTCCTAATAAAGGATAACAGCTTATTCCAAATAGTCACCATCCATCATGGAAATTCATATTTATGGACTTCTTCACTGCAGTCTATGGCTCTGGTACATCCTTTAGTAAGCAGATTTTAGACAAAATAGACAGTTACATTAAATTTATAACCTTTGTAGGTCAGTGATCATTGATATAATGTGCTGTTATGGCTCTCAGATGTTTCTGCTATTGGATGACTGGTCTCTTAAGAGATTATTTCAGTGTCTAACATTCATAGTGAAATCACCCACTAAGTAACCCTGTGAAAATCCTGCTGCAACCTTCTGTGTGCACAACCTTGGTAATCTTTTCAGAGTAATCTGTTTGCATTTGTATAATTTAATCTACTCATTTAGGACTGAAGCTCCTAAATTCTTAATAGAAAAAATGATGAAATAAACATTGAAACCAAGATCCACTAGAAAGAAGTGTTTGCAGTGCGTTTTTATCCTGCTAGAATTTCAAATGAAGAAGCGAAGGTAGTAAAGTATATAAAATGTGCCAGCTGTGTGGAGACTGCATCTGCACTAGCAATTTAGTTTGGATCAGCAAAGAGATTTGGAAATGAAACTCCCAATTCTTTCCACTTAACCCACTTCATTTACATCAGGGAGTGCTTTTGAGGCATAGGTTCCTTTTGGATGAACCGAAGAAACTTCATCAAGGTGGTTTCTAGTTGTGATTGGAAGTTTGTCCTTAAGAATGGTCCAGAACTACTTCAACATGATCACTGCACACAAGGGGTAATGAAACAAGTAGTGTGTGGTTTTCAAGCCCTCAGCACAGTGTCTTCTACTATACTAGCCTGTTTCTGTCACAGCACAGTGGTTGCTAATATAGAAATACCCTAATATTTTCAGTATTAATTTTATCTAACATAGAAATGCTGTGCACTTGATAAGTCATACAAGCTTGGATCAGTTAGAAACAGTACTATCAGCTTATTAAAGTTTGAATGTCAAAAAAAATCACTAAATATTAAATACTGTTATTCATGAATAAATATCTCAAACTCATCTAAATCTCTTTGGGCAGAAATAACTTGAGGATGAATCTAACATTAATACTGAAGCTTCCACTACTTCTAAATTCCAGCTGGAATAAGAAAACTCACAATTCAAAATTTTCCTGTGGTGTTTCTATATAAATGCTTTCAGCAAGGGTATTGTAATCTGCAGATTGCTTTATCCACTTTTGTTAAAAACAGCAGTTTGCATTGATGTTTAATGTGAGGCAGTCCTTGGGAAACAGATTTCAGAAAGTTCATATGCAGTAGATTTTGCTAAACTCAAATAGATTTTCATTTGTATTTCATACAGATTTGTGAAGAAAGGAAGAGAGAAGAAAAGAAAGGAGTAGACATGAGTAATTATTTCTTCTGTGACCCTTTACTGAATTTTTATTTTCAAATAGGTCTGTACTAGCATATGAAGAAAAGGTACAGATGATTTTGGGGTTTGTTTTGATTTTGGTTTTTTTCCTCCCTTTGAAGCACAAACAGGGAGAAAAAAAGGAAAAAATCTTTTATTTGTGAAACATAGTATTTGCTAGTAAGGTACATACAGGAAATTACTTCTTTTCATGATTACTATAAAAAGATAAAATAGAAACGTGGCTTCTCTCTTGAGTATTTCCTCAATTTTTCCTTCTTCAACTTTGAAACGTATTTTTGTCAGCAAACCTAACTTGTATTCTAAAAAATGAAACCTATATTTTTGCAACAATTGCTGCATGGAATCAGAGAGAAATAAATGAGAAGCTTGTACAGTGTTTCTTTTACATCTTTATCCATACAGCTAGATTATGTAGTCACCATCCACAGTGACTTAATATCATTGCATAAAGAAAGATCAAGTCAACCACAAACATTGTTGTCAGCAGCTGTTGTAACACTGAGTTATAACATTATTAGTCTGACAAGAGTCTGCTGATAGATTAGCACAATATAGGATCATACTGTACTAGCCTTACATATTAATCAAAACAGATCCCTATGGGGATAAAATGGTTCAGGAGGTCACAGACAATGAAATGCTTCTAAAATGATATGAAATAAAAGAAGCAAAATTGGGTAAATAAGTGCATGTGCGTATAGATGACAGAGAAAAATGTCAGGAAGAAATACCTACTGTACTGTGACTGGCTCCTTTGCTCTCTGTATAGAAAGTTTCTGTTCTGTGCTTATTTCAGATAGTCAGGTAGCAGAATTCACTACTGAAATAAAACCCTGTGACAACACAAAATAAAGCTGGTAGACTAGGGTTTCCTGGGTAAATTTTTGCTGGCACTGTAACTGAGAGCTATCTCAATGTACTGCTTTAGAAGATGAGATACTTTGCAATGTGAAAGCCAGAGATGGAGGATGCAACCAAAACGTACCATAACATTCCTGCTACTCTAAGCTATATCTGGAACAGAAGAGTGCTTGCTATTTTACAGGTGCTTTGTTTGTCCTGGATTCGCTAATTTCTGTGCTAGCATTTTGAGACCACAGAAGTGATATGCCTTTGCAAAACATTGAGTTTAAGTAAGCTTATTTTAAATTTACTGTGAAAGTGAAGATTTTAGGTGCAAGGTAAATCAAGTGTTCAGCTTTTTAATGAAGAAGTAGACATCTAGGTAAATCTTTGAAGACTGTGACTCAGGTGGTTTTAAGGTAGCGAAAAATCTCAAGGGTCAAGTCCAGAAGAGGGAAAGAATGTTGTTTCAAGAACTGAGGAGGGGAATTCAACACTTGCCCTTGGAGTGACTTAGATTTCCAAAAGAATCAGGAGAGACAAACAATCCAGCAGCTGCTTTGTGAAGCAGGGTATAACAGTGTTTTCTTTATCTTTACTTGAAGAGTTATCAGAGTCAAGGCTGCTCATGGAACCATATCTGCTGTCGTGTAAGGATGAGCACTGTAAATAAGTACTTCAGACAAAGGAAATGCCGGTCTCAGGTTTCTGCTTCAATTACAAAATGATATGAGGCCACTAAAGGGTATCATATCTTGAGAAAAGAAAAATTTCACAGAATCACAAGGTTGGAAAAGACCTCCAGGATCATTGAGTCCAACCATTCCTATCAACCACTAAACCATGTCCCTGAGAAAATTTGTCTTGTATTACCCAGATAATGGAATATAATAGTTACATAATGGAATATATATTTCAGAATTTAACACTATTTGATCAGTTTAGAGCTTAAAAAAGTTGATAAACAAATAATATTTAATATGCAAAATAAAGACTGTTGGGCTAATAAGGATATTGACTTCTTGTACAGCTTTCATTAAAAGTCCAAGTCTCTTTACAGAAGCAGCTTGATATCTAGTGGGCAAAACATGAAAATTATATTTTCAGTGCACTTCCTTAGAACACAAAAAATTTTGATCCAGTTTTCTCTGGAAATTGAAAATTATATCATTGCCATTGAAGAGACAAATGTTGTTGTTACATGTAATTATATGCACACAAAAATGTGCTTTAATATCTGAGACTATATTCTCCCTGGAGTACAGTCTGAATAGTCAGCAGCCAAGATAAAAAACAAGATAGAGAGAGTGCAGTAAAGAAGCAATATGATGCAGAATTCTAAATGAATCCAATATTTTTACTGATGTATTATATTAATTTTCACTAATTATCTGTACATACAATTATGTCCCCATTTTAACAATAAAAATAAATTGGACTCCAGTTTTAAAAAATCTTGGAATTTTTGTTTGCTTACTTAGCCCTTTTTTGTGTAAGACAAATCCAAACTGCAGGAACTGGAGCTTTCCCAAGTTCAGTCTCTTCTTGCATCCTGCTGAACTTTAGAACAAGACCTGATCAAATGTTATCTCTGCCTCTGTGTTTAAGGCAGAAAGCTCTAGCTAAGTATCCAGCCACTGACTACCTCTGACATAGCCATAAGTGTATCAAGATATCAGGACATAGCTCTCGATTCACTGTCTAAACATAGCCTGAATGCTACAATGGACAGAACAAGGTGAATCGGTGAATATTTAGATTTCCTCAGATTAAGAAAGGAATATTGTTGGATCCCACTGCAGCTCTTGATATTAATCTAAACTGGAGTTACTTTTTTAAATGAAATCACAAGTGGAAAATGAAGAAAGCTAAGGAATCCACAGAATTCTACAATATATTTCTAGCACTCAAAGTAGCTTTAGATTTATAGTTAATGGTGGGTAATAGAAAATAGAGCTGGAATATGTCTAAAAGTTATTTGATCTCTGGCTCAAAAGATTGTCAGCTACACAGCTGGTACAGTGGATAGCTGATGAGCTGTCAAATGTAACCAAACTTTCCCTGATGTATGAGAGACCTGTTCTTAAAAATGTTCCATGATGATGATTATACTGCTTCCTTTCATGATATATTTCAGTATTTCAATACCATTAAACTCTTGTTTCCAATATCAAAGCTAAATCTCCCCTGCTGCAATTTATCTAATTACTTATTGCACTATCCCCAAAAACGGCAGGGAAGCAGTTTACTACTTTCCTCTTTGCAGCAACTTTTTACATATTTGAAGGCTATTAATGAATGTCCTTTCAGTCTTTTATTTTCTAGGGTACAGGAACCCAACTGTGTCATTATCTTTAATAGGTCATATTTTATAGACCCTCCAATGAGCCACATTTTTTTGAAATAATACTTTGATGACATGGTAAGACTGTTTTTTTAATTGGAAACTCAGAAGACAGTAGGATTAGTTCAGTCATCCACTCAAAGATAATTACCTAATATTAGATATACATTTTCTACTGTTTGCAGATAGAACCAACAGACTCTATCCAAGATTTTTTCTCCTTTTCACATGAAATAACCAGTTACACCACAATGATAATAATTCCATAACATATTCTCAGCTGGCATTTATTTTGTTCTATTATTGTAAGAGTAGAAAAATAAGTGGAAGGTTATAGTTACTATGAGGAATTATGCTATAACAATAGCAACAAGAACAACAAAAAAGGGAAACACTTGAAACAAGAAAGTTTATTTCACTTTATTAACACTTGACACATCTGTCTTGGCACTGAAAATAACTACATGAGCCAAAGGCGTTACTCCTGCTTCTGAAAACTAATTTCCTATTTTCTCTGGGTTTTTTTGTTTGTTTTTGGTTTCATTTTTAAAATAAGAAAGGAATTTCTTAATGACTTATTTTAGAAGACATACCTGCAAATATTACTGATTTAACCCAGTTTATGCACTGTACCATGCAACTTGAGTTTTTGCTGATTCTGCTCTAAATTAAAGCAAGATTTATTCTGACATATGGCAGCCCTCTACAAGGTGGAAAGGGTTCATCTTGGGAGCTATATCACATTGAAGGCTGGCAGAAGGTGAGATCTTGGAGTAGCTTCATGCTATCACTGTAAGGATGGCACCAGTTGATAAGGCTGATGTGCTTTTTAATGCTCTCATCCTGTCCCAGGAACTGAACCTGCAGGATATTCCGTATAACTACAGCTGCTGACCCAGCTATTCCATAATAGGGGGGACAACTGAAACAAGGTCAATGTTATTTTTAGTTTTATATCTGTCCCAGCTAGCAGACAATTGGTAGAGGGATCTGTGTGGAATGTCCCACTGGTTCCACCTCCCAGTACCATGAACAAACCTGGAATAATTACAGTCTGGTGGATTATTTTTCCCACCCTTTTCCTTCTATCTCCTTCTCTTCATCTCAGAGAGCTCCCTGAAAGCCTAGTTCTGAATTTTGCTCCTGGGATGGAAAGGCAGAAAAGCAGCAGCAAGAGTGGTACACTCATTAGTACCAGCTCCTGTTAAGTGTTGATTGTTGGAGCCATGCAGATTTTTGTCTTCAAGGCAGGAAGCAAAACAGCTGAGGTCATTCCATTTTCCTATTTATTTATTTTCCTTTCTTTCTCAGATGAAGGGCAGGGAATAACTAGGACTTCTTACCTTTTTTCTTGCTTGCTGGCTTTTTTTGTCTTCTTTTTCAGTGCCACTTCTCTCTGAGCAGTAGGAATGTGCATGTATTTGTTTGAGTGTCCAGGCTATAGTAGAAAAGAAACCAAGTCCTTTCTAAAGACCACAAGAATAACAAATAAAGTACAACAAAACTAAATCCTTTACAAAGTTCATTATTAATTCTCCCACAGGTTTTTATTGTAATTTTACCAGCTTGAAAAAGCAGAGAATAATATTTTTTCTTGACTGAACTGTGATATTTCTGCACTGACTTCCGTGGTCTTGCTGCAGGCTGACAGATAATGTAAAATAAATGAAGCTTGTGTCATAAGTCAGTCATCATTGAAATTGATACTATGTATATGAAATATGTCTTATTTGCACACTTATTCCATTTCACATCTTATTGTTTTAAGAATGCTAGGTAATTTTCTAAACTCTGTTCATATCTGGATGTAGTACTTTACAAGTGTGATTTGGTGTCTACAGGTAACCTAGGGGTTGTTGTTCAGAGGCAATAACATAGAAAAGACCTTTAAAAGAGAAGAAGGCTTTTAAGACACCACTTTTAATGTTGGATAAAGGACGCTGAAAGACCATAATGGAATTACATTATAATCCACAGGTAAAAGCAGGATTAGTGTCAATGGATTATAGCTATAGTTTTAATAAGCTTCTCTTACTTTTAGAGATTAACTAGCAGGACAATAGCTGACATCTGATACAGCAACAGGAAGGATTTCTGTTGTTTTCATTTACATATTTGTCAGTAACACTCATGGCAGAACTTGAGCTGAGCAGTTTTGAAAATTTTACCCTCTGCAGTCTATGAGTTTGCTTAGAATGGTCTTGCATAAGTGCAAAATTCAGAGTACATTTTTAAACCATCAGATTTAAGTAGATTGGGGACTAAAGAGCTATTTAGGAAACATAATGACCTTGATGTAAAAATGAATTAGCTATGGTTGATATGAAAAGCAACATTGTAGATACAACTAGAATAAAGAACTACAACTAAAGAAGCCTCTTGAAATATTTTTCTTGCGAATTTGAGAGAATAAGGGAAATTTCAGCATTTTCCTGTCCCACTAAGCAATCAGAACAACATGCATGAACAGAATCTTTGCACATATGAAAATGAAATAATCAAAATGCTAAATTTCATCAGGGTGGAATAAATTTTGTACAGAGCTAGAATATACATAGATTGTAAAAAACTCATTTGAATTGGTAATGAGGCATGTTGTGATATTTAGCATGCATTCGTCATTTCACATAAATGACATGAAATCAAAATGACCTCCTAATTTGACAGGTCCTGCTTCACCTCATTTCTAATTCTTTGTGTTTTTTCTAACTCTGAGGCAGTTCGGCTCTCAAAACAGAGTGATTGCTGTTGATTTCATTATTGTGTGCCAATGTCACTTCCAAAACAATGTATAGTCTTACTAGCCACCACATCTTTCTTGTCTTTTATTGCTAAAATACATGGCATAGAGAAGTAATTGTAATTCAAATTGTGTTTTCACTGCTATTTAAGACTAAATATTCTTACTGGAAACTACATGAGTCTTTATTACCCTCATTACTGGATTCTCAGTGAATGTCCATGTAAAACAAAGTAATGTGAGTTTCTTTTGCACTGATAGAAATGGAAGGAACCTGAACAGATGCAATGAAGCTGCACAAAAGAAAAAAAAATTGTGCTGTACAACACATGTAATAAAGAGTCTTAAGGTAATAATATTGGGGATCATTTGTCAGATGCCTTAAAAAAATAGGCAGAAGAATATGCTAAAAGGACTACTTGTTTTTATTCCATTTGAATGATATTTTAAAGAAAAATGGAAGCATATTACTGCTGTTGTAAGCAGATCAGCGATTAGAATCCATAGTAATAAAATTTGTATTTAAATGAAATATCACCAAAGGATTTGAAGTTTGACAGACAGTGGCTAAATTGTTTTATTTTATTTGTAGATATCTTACATCTTTAAGGCCAGTAGAAACCATCATAACCATTTCACTGACTATAGAATTAGAATTTCACTAGAGAATTTCAAACTAGACATTACAACAGCAGTCTTAGAGCTTTTTTTCTGTGCTAGAGAAAATATTTAAAGAAAGTACCTAAATATGATATACAGACTACAAGAGATGTAAATCTAATGTAATTCCCATATAAATCATTCCAGTTATTAAAACAAAAAGATGCGTACATCCTATATTAATTCTTACTTTAAATTCTCTTACATTCTCTTAAGTTTTGCTCTGCTAAAATAGTTCAGTATTGCCATAGAATCTCTTCTGCAACATAAAATTAAACTTATATTTTGTTCCTCTTCCCCCATCACTATTACATATTCTCAGTATTGGTTTTGTCCTGCTGCATTAAATACTTTATAACAGCTCATCACCTTTGGTGTTTGAAAGGAACATTCCAAAATACATGTATCTAATAAAAATCGAACAAGGATACAATACCCAGTGGTGATGGCGCAGAATATAAGAAGCCAATCAAATTCATGAACTTCAATTAAAGGATGAGGAATCACTTTCACATAAATGTTGGTCTTGAAATGCTTCATTCTACTGTAATGAGAATACATATGCAGGAAACCGAGCACCAGGAATCTGGTGTTGCAGCTTATTGCAACACCAGAGAACAAATTACTTGTTAAAATACTTGTTCAATTCATTTGGACCGAGTCTGTGGCATATTTGAAATTTAAAGGCACATAAATGTTGCATAGGTATAATAAAGACAGAGTAGTAAAGAATCTATGCAATCACAACACGAATTGCTATATATTTTGTGATTTTTGGATAAACAGACCATGGCTTGTTTCCATAAATATGGGAAAAAGACTTTTATGCAAGACACATTAACTACAGTACTGGCAGTCTTAGACTTTCTTTATTTGTTTGGTTTGTTGAAATAGCTTGGGGTTTTGATATATTAAAATAAATGAATTGATTTATTGCTCTGTTCATGGTTCATATTAAGCATTTGTGTAGTCTCATTGACACCAGAGGATTAAAGCTAAGTATGTGCAACAGATCTGCATGACTCAAGCTTTTATTTTGAGATTATAATTCATAATTACTTTTAGCAGTTTTATCCATTTCAATTTCTGTTTTCTATTAATAAATTAGCATTCCAAAGGCTACAACTTGATTTATATCACCCAAGATCAACACATAGATATTTCAGTACTTCACACAGCTCTCGATACCTGTTTCATAGGGTGTTTGACCACTCAGTAACTCTGAAATTAAAATGCTTACCCATATGAAATACTGGGAACATCCATAATCAACCCAAAAATGAGCAATAAATTTACTGTTTGAATACAGAAGTTTTCTTAGTTATCATATGACTATTATTTCTTCTATCCAAGTATCTAATAACAACAACCAAAAGTCTCTTCGTAATTAACCTCTGAAATCTTCTCACATCTTCCTACTTCACATACAAACACATTTTCCTACATGCAGAGGAAGGGAGCTCTTTGACAGCCTTGATGGGTTCTTTTTATGGAAGTGTACAAGTTGTCATACTTCTATTTTCTGTTAGTTCTGTTCTCAAAGGTTTTCCATGAGGGGAAAGTAAGTAATTTGCTTTCCAGCTTAGTCCAGGTTATTGCCAGTGATACTAAGCTGCAAAAAAAAAGAGGATCTGCTGATGTTTCTTTACTAAGAAAGGAAGGAGAAGATGATATTTTCTGCAAGGTGAGTAATAAAGTGTTACTCTAGTATGTATCAGTGAAATGTTGCTTTGGACCTGCAACCTAGCAAAAATGTCTTTGTCTGTTTTTACTGCTTTACTAAGCCACTCAGTTATCCTTCAGCATCTGCTCAAACAAAGAATGCTGTACAAAATTTTATTTACCTACCCTAAAGCTACTGTGTAGCTTCCATATTAGCTCAAAAAATGTGTGGTAAGCCAATAATTAAAGTTAGTTTTGCGTGTGTTCCTTCACATGTCCGTCTCTTCAAAGTTCACCCAGTGATCTGTGAGGCAAGCAATTCTGCTTGTCAGCTTTCCTTACACATCTAGGAAAAACAAGCACAACAGAAACTGACTTCAAGCAATATTCATTTCTGATTTGTTACTTTTCATCACAGACTTGGGCTATGCCCCATTACTTCCTGTACATTGTTTCAGTGCTTGAATCCATCAGAAAAAGTGTGAAAAGGAGAAATTTTATTGTAGAGCACTGCAGACAAGGAAGACATTGAGTTTATTTTAAGTCTTTTCCCAAAGAACTATTAGTTTGTAAAATGTTTGGAAAACATAAATATTCTTAGGGATTATAAATATTCTTAAGGACAAAAAGAATTTTCCTGCAAAAGAAAAAAATAATCTAGAAATCGAATGTGAAATTTGTAGTTATCTGAAGTTTAGAAATCTTAGTAATTTGCAAGCAGTTTTAAATGCAGAATTTTAAAAAGTTTCAGATTGAAGTGTTGATCTGAACACCTAGGAAAATAGTGGAGAATTATCACCAGCCCATGTTCATGAGGCTGTACTAAGATTTGATACAGATTTGATAGAGCAAAACCTAAACATTATAAATGTATTATCATACTGGGATAGATTAGCTTATTCCTCAGACTATTCCTCAGACTATTCCTGCCTGCAGGAGTAATTCTAGCAGTTATTTAGTCCCTTTAATGGGAGGAAGGCTGTTGTGAGCCTTCCAGGCTGGGTTCAAGGTGGCCTTAACTTGTGCGCTCAGGGGTAAGTAACAGCAGGACCTTTCTTAACTAGTGCTTAAAATCATGAGATTTTATGGTAAATTTAAAGTAGCCTAGAGGAATCAATTTCCTTTTTGCATGTATGTCATTAGAAGGCTCTCTATCTTCCTACAGTCTATGGTAGAATTTCTCCTAGGATTCTAGTGTATTGCATATTTCTTCTCAGTTTTCTATGTTATATCTTATAAATGACATGACATTCATGTCAGCTTACTTGCTCCTTTCACTAGTTGTGGAAGAAGAATCTTGGTTGTCTCAATGTAACTCTATACATGTATTTGCAAAGAAATAGACTTTGAGTTAATTTGCATTATATGACATTCTCAGTCTTTCTGCTTTTATTTTTGAGTTTTCTCTTTATCTCATCTGTCCATCCCACTAGAGCTGACCCACAAAACCACTTCACTCAGAGCATGCAACAGAAAAACAGTACTCACTATCTTCTGCACAATTTATGCTTTCACCACATTCAGAGCATCTTATTCACCTCCATAGGCATAGCTTTCTGCTGCTTATATATAGTGGGAGTAAGAAGCAGAATAGACACCTTTTCTGCTCCGAGAACTGGAGAAATTAAAGGCTGGCTATTGGAAGAGGAGTGTGAAAACAAAGATGAGAACAAGTGCCTACTAGGAAAGAAAGAAAAAATTGACACCAATGGATGGAGGAGGCAAGATAAAAATTCTTGAAGCATCAGAATTACTTTGGTAAACTGAGTGAAGTAACTGCAAGCCATATATTGTGGTGTGGATAAATTCTGAGAAAAAAATTGTGGAGAGATGTGAAAAATAACAGAGATGATAGCAGACTCCACAATTAAATAACTGAAGAAACTTTGTCATTGCCAAGATCTCATTTATTCAATGTTGAACTTCTTGTTCTTCAGCAATTTTTAAGAACCAGCTGAAAATTTCTCTCAATATTTTGTCTTACAATTTCTGTCTCTGTTAGAGGAGGGCTGATGAAAAACAACTTTATTTTTACCAGATATAAATCCACACATGTTCACCAAAATGTGCACATTATTCATTATTGTGATGGCTCTAGATTCACAAAAAAACTCAGCAGCACAGAAATCTGAAATCTGTATTTTAAACTAAAAAACAGCAACCTTGTCAAAGGATACAGGGGTTCAAAAGCTAACAAGGAAATTCATTAATATGACCTGTCCTGCAAACATTTTGAATTGAAGGAAAAAACTACCAAACCCAGAGACATCTAAGACTACTACTTTTCATAAAAGCTATCTCTATGTTGTGAATTTACTACAAAAGCCAGATCAGTTAGACCTTCCTCTAATGTCTATCATATTGAGGCATTTTAAAACAGATTCAGTCCCCCCTTTTAATGAAAGGAAATTTCCTTTAACAAAATCTCCTCATGTATATTTATTCTTTACATATAGTTCCAAAGAATCTGCTTAATTTTCAGTTAAGGCTTCAGATATATTAATAAGTTCTTAAAATAAAACCATAGTATTTCAGTTACATGGCTGTACCAAGAGACTTAAGATGGTACAACTGAGTCACATCAGTATGACTTTAATAATCATGTTGCAGTCCTAATGTTTCATCACTTCATACCTATGAGAAAAGGATTGAGCTTTCAGAAAACTGTTTTTTTGCAGTCCTTGGACCATATACTCTGAATCAGTCCATGAATGTAATCTGTTCTCAGATTAAAAAGATCAATGTTCAGCAGTGAAGGAAAATAGTGTCATTGTACATCAGTACTCAGAGGGCCATTTCTTTATCAGGATAATAGCTGAAAACAGTCAAAACATAAGAAGTTTGCAGACTATTGCTTAAGAATATCTGATACACATTAGAAAACAATGAGGAGATAGCAGGTAGGAACATGAAGACCTCTTGCTAATTATCAAAACTATAAAGAGAAACTCAGTTGGACCCTACATAGCTGCTTACTCATTTCATATTCTTCTTTTTTACTTATAACTTTGGGTTTATCAGTTATAAAGAAGAGGTGCCAAGCAACAACGGAATCAGAGAATATTTTATGTTGGAAAAGACCTTTAAAATCATCAAGTCCAATTGTAAGCCTAACACCGCCAAGTCTGCCACTAACCCACATCCTTAAATGACTCATCTGTGTATCTCTTAAATACCTCCAGTGATGGTGATTGATCACTTCCTTAGTCAGCTCAGCCCAGTGCTCAACAACCTTTTTAGTGAGGTAATATTTCATAATATTCAATCTAAACCTTCCCTTTTACAACTGGAGATCATTTCCTATTACCTGTTACTTGGGAGAACAGACCAACACCTGTCTCACTTCTACCTGTCTTACTACTTTCTCATTGAAAAGGAATTCAGTAAAATGGACTAGTAATTGCAAGAGATTGTGTATCTAGGCTACAAGAGTTAGGAGACAAGCTAGATCACAAAGCTTTAACTAACATTTTCCCTTTACACTAGATATTTACCTTGTCTATTCCTCCTCCCTCCCTTTTTTTTTGTTTCTTATGGTGAATAATTTCTTCCTTGAAAAAGTATGCAGAATCTTTGCCTAATCAATTTTCACATAATGTTCTGGATAGCTTCAGTGGAAGATATATGCTGATTTACAGTGCTTTTTTTTCAAATGATTCTGTACATCAGGAAAAAAATTAGGCTTGAAAATTATTGGCTTGCATTATTTTCTGGTAACACTTTTGGCTTTGATAGGTCTTGGTTAAATTCAGCAGCTGAAAATAGAGTATAGACAAGTATAACTTCTGACATCAGCTCAGACTCTTTCTTCATTATTCACAGAGAGTAGTTAGTGTTGATTGCTATAAATAATCTTAACTGATTCAATTATGTGAGCAGGGAAATCTATATCCAGTGCTTCCTTCCATATCTACAGATGATATCAAGTAGCAGAAAAGCTTTATAATGATCAATAAAGCTCATTTGAACTTACTGATTACATTTATACACTTTCCCATCAAAGAGTTTTAAATTAAATATCTTAACACAAGTTTCTAAATCCACTCAAAATACTTTTGCCCACTTCAAGATGTTAATAGAAGTCCTACTTTTGCAATGGTGGACATATTACTGGATTCATTGCTAGTGAATAAATCATCAAAGTATTGAAGAGGGTAGAGATCAGAGTAGTGGATATGTTACTATAGATTTGAAAATGATAATATAAGTTTGAAAATGCTATGTATGCATTCACTTTTTTTTTATAGGTGATGAAGGGTAAATATAGATCAATAGTGTAAAAATTCTATTCGTATTAGCAGTTTTTAATGCTTTAGTATATTTATAATCTTAATCTTAATTTTGCATATAAATGAGAATACTGATGACAGTATCACTCATAAACCTATTCATATTAAATTTTTTTCATCTTGTCTAGTTTCTCAGCAACAAGTACATCAATGTTTTTCCAATGCTTTTTTCTGCATTTTTTCAGAAGTAACTGTGATGAATCAACAATTAGAAAGCATCAGGCAATAATTGGAATAACTGGAATAACTTAAAGAGTTATTTTAAAGAATTTCAATCTGTCCCTGAGGTCCTGTATAATTTACCACAAGTGCAGTATCAGTGAATGATACCTTATTTTGCTACACACTTTCCTTTGATTCTACAGCTTATGTGGAGCCAAAATGGGATTTGTAAAGACATCCTCAAAGATAGATTTCAGTTGTTCCTGCAACATCTGAGCTGGAGAAATCTTTTTATGGGTGGAGATGAGGCTATTGGAAGTTTTAGGACTGAGGATACAGATATAAAATTTGGGCACAAAGTCCTAATGTTGGCCTAAAGTATTCAAAGTCTTTGTACATTTTGCAATACTCCTTGCAGGTGATTAGTATTCAAATTGAAGTGAACAATTTAAACCCCACCTTTTTCATCTCTTAGAGCATCTCTACTAGACAGCCTGCTCAGAATTGAATTTGGGGACCTACAGGCCTCTTAGATGAGACAAGAGACAGAGACAAAACTAAGCAAGAGAGGGATTAGCAAACTTTGTAGACCTGCATGGCAAAACAATAATTTCTTAAAGAGAAGAAAGAAAAGAAGGTGCTTAATTCATACACAAATAAGCTTTTCAGAAAAATGAGTCACTTCTAACAGCAGGGAAAAATTCATGACCAAGCTGTATTCAGAGAGGAGGAAAGAGAAGAGTAAAGAAGGTGCCAGATTTCCTGGAGACTGTAGCCCAAATTTCCTGTTTGGCCTTTAAAAAACAAGTGGTTGATGTAATTTTTTGCTGAAGATGTCTAAGATGAAAAAGGGAAAGTTGATTTAAGACTTCCTACATGGCTACAGGCAAACATTGAGCTTTCATGAACTCGACATCGAACTGATATTGTTTGCTAATTTTGTAGGTGTTTACCTTGTAGATCCAAGAGGTAAATTTAATAAGAGACGATGTAGCACAATTTGTTACTATCAAGCAGTTACAGTTCCTAAAAAAGTGCTTGCATTGCAGCAATAAAACAACAACCTATATATAAGCATTCCAGGGAACATTTCAAGGCAGTGCACTGGAAATCAGTTATTTAAGAATTGATTTGATTCACAGAATCATAGAATCACCAGGTTGGAAAAGACCCACTGGATCATCGAGTCCAGCCATTCCTATCTGCCACTAAACTATGTCCCTGAGCTCCTCATCTATCTGCCTTTTAAATACCTCCAGGGAAGGTGACTCAACCACCTCCCTGGGCAGACTTTGCTAGTGCCCAATGATCCTTTCTGTTAAAATATTTTTTCTGATGTCCAACCTGAACCTCCCCCGACAGAGCTTGAGGCCATTCCCTCTTGTCCTGTCCCCTGTTACTTGGTAGAACAGACCAGCACCCTGCTCTCTACAACCTCCTTTCAGGTAGTTGTAGAGAGCAATGACGTCTCCTCTCAGCCTTCTCTTCTCCAGGCTAAACAACCCCAGTTCACTCAGCCGCTCCTCATAAGACTTGTTCTCCAGCCTCTTCACCAGCTTTGTTGCTCTTCTCTGGACTCACTCCAGAGCCTCAACATCTTTCATGTAGCGAGGGGCCCAGAACTGAACATAGGATTCCAGGTGCTGTCTCACCAGAGCTGAGTACAGGAGTAGAATAATCTCCCTGGACCTGCTGGCCATGACATTTCTGATCCAAGCCAAGATGCCATTGGCCTTCTTGACCACCTGGCACACTGCTGGCTCATGTTCAGTCGCCTGTCAACCAGCACCACCAGGTCCTTGTCCTCCAGGCAGCTTTCTAGACAGACTTCTAATCTGTAGCATTGCACAGGGTTGTTGTGCCTTAAGTGCAGGACCGGGCATTTGGCCTTGTTAAACCTCCTGCCACTGGTCTCAACCCAGTGATACAGCCTGTTCAAATCCCTTTGCAGAGCCTCCCTACTGTCCAGCAGATTGACATTACCTCCCAGTTTAATGTCATCCGCAAACTTACTTAGGGTGCACTTGATCCCCTCATCCAGGTCATTGATAAAGACATTGAACAGGGCTAGGTAATCCAGGGACACACAAATAAGTTCTGAACTGTTGGTGGTAATATTAATTTTATTCAGAAAATGAGATATTTTCTCTCTTTTCGTATAGACTACCTAGTAATATTCAAACTTTATTATGCTATCATCTATGGATTTTTGAATTTTTAACTGTACTGAATATATATCACCATCAGATGCAGCATATAAAAAGTAATGGCCTGGTCCAAAGCCTGTTCAAGTCAGTGAGACTTCCTCTGATGCCTCAACTAGACAGTGAGTTAGAAAAAAAATACTTACTCCAGGTCTTTTATATATATTTTTTTCTATATTCAATGGCAGATAAAGATATGAGCATTATTTAATTATAAATTTCATGTTCTGACTGTGGGATATTCCTGTCAGTTGCCCGTTAAGGAAAAAAAATGAGTTAGAGGGTTAGTGTTTAATATAAGAAAAGGCATCTATGTTTATTAGTGCAACATTCTTTTGGCACTAAAATGTATTCTGACTTTAATAATTATTCTGACAGCTCAAGCATTAGAGTCACTGCTGCACGTGCTAATTTCTTCCACTGTATTTCTTACAAATCATCATTCTGAGATTGACAGGTATAATTTTTTCTATTGTCAGGGGCTTCTATGGAGATTCTTAAAGGTGTTCTTATTCTGTGGCAATTCCTTCAAATGAAACAAAGGAAGGTTGCAGGGAAGAGTTTACTCTGTTAAGATTCACTTAACAGAGAATCATAGAATCCCCAGGCTGGAACAGGTCTTTGAGATATCAAGTCCAACTTCACCTGTTCACTACTAGATCATATCCCCAAGCACTTCATCTATCCATCTTTTAAATACCACCAGGGATGGTGTCTCAATCACCTCCCTGAGCAGCCTGTTGCAATACTTGATAAGCCTTTCTGTAAAGAAGTTTTTTTCCTTATGTCCAACCTGAACCTCCCCTGGAGCAGCTTGAGGCCATTCCCTTTTGTCTTATTACCTATCACTGGTGTGAAGAGGCCAACATCCACCTTTCTGCAACCTCTTGTCAGGCAGCTTAGACAGAGATAAAGTCTCCCTTCAGCCTCCTCTTCTCTAGGCTAAACAACCGCAGTTCCCTCAGCTGCTTCTCATAAGTTCTGTTCTCCAGACCCTTCAGCTTTGTTGCCCTTCAATGGACATGCTCCAGGACCTCAATGTCTTTCTTGTAGCCAGGGGCCCAAAACTGAACACAGTATTTGAGGTGTGGCCTCACCAGTGGGGACAGGGACAGCATCACTTCCTTGGTCCTGATGGCCTTAAATGGAGAAACCTGTTTAATTTTCTTTTCTTTTTCTGTTCAACTTGAATATAAGCATGAGAAATTATTTGGAGAAACTTAGGTTATTGAGCTTGGTTTGAATTTTTTTGGGTTTTTTTTGGTTATTTTGATATGGAGATACATCTACTCCTGCTCAAAAATAAAAAATGTACTGCAAAGCTTAAAAAACAGATCAACTTTTCAAGGCATTTTTGGAAAAAAGTATAATTTATTTAAATTAAATTAAAATGTTACTTTATCTATTTTTATAAGTGATCTGTCATGTCCAGTTTTCAAGTTTACCTGTCACAACTCAGCAAAACACTATAGAATTTGAATCCCTTTAGCAGACACTGCGTAGTTTTCTCACCTGAGCAAGTAGTGTTGCAATCTGATTCCTAATAAGCAAGGCAGGTCTATGGAATTAAGTGTGAAAATCAGTTTTCTTGACTTGAATCAACATCCTTACTAGAAGAACCAATATCTAGGGTAAAACACTCATTCTCTCTCTGTTTTAGAAACCCTTGCTGGATGATGTGCCCCACCAGCTGCAAAACTTTAATTGACTATGTAATTAAAACTGAATAAACAAAGTATTGTTCTTTAGGATTTTCTATTATTTGGACATAGCTTGAAGTATTCATACTTATGAAGGCCAAGAGCTTCAGCTTCTCTGGTAGCAGCTCACTTTCTCAGTGTGCTGGATGAACTGAATTTTATGTGTTACAGTTGGTCTATATGTTACATGCTGAATAAATGTATAATGTGATGGCATGGTGTTTCACGTTGCACTGTGTATCAGAAATAGAGGAATGGAGAAACAGGAGGATAAGGAAACATGTTATGAGAGCAAAGAAAATATGGATTAGACTAGCTCATAAGATAACACTCCTGCCTACATCACAGTGCAACTTTCTGACCATAAATGGGATAATGTCTCATTTACTCAGTCAACATATTCCAGTGGAAAAATACTTGGGTATAGATGTCCTATCTCTAAGTCATGGTAGTAAGTCAGAATTCAAAAGGTATCTGTAAGAAGTGGGAAAGGTTCTCAGAAATGCCTTTGTTAAATGCATTAACCTACACTACTTAGCATTCAATGTTATCTTTAAAACATTCCAGGGTATCCATATTGTAACACGGTAATGGAACATATGGAAAATTTCATATTATGTATTTATATTTTTGTACATATGTTTTATGATTTATACAGTATTTACCATTGAAGACTACCTGAAATACCTCAGTGACTATTCTGACCTTGTTTTTGACTTTGATTCAGATGTTGATTGACTACCTACAATTATGGAGGAAGAACAGTACAAGAAGTGATTCAACCCTTGAGGCAGGACTGAGTTTTGTCCTCTCAAATGAATTCTAAATTAATCTCTTGTCACACATCAAGAAATAATTTCAAACAAGAGGCCTTTCAGATATAGCTATTGAATTGCTGTCAAAACCTATTAAACCATCTACTCGAAGATCTCACTACAGAAATTTTAAGGAATTTATTTCTTGGGCAAGAGAATGAACAGAAAATTCCACTGAGGAAGTTTCCACTCTGGTTATAGATTTTCTGTCAGGGTAATTTAATTCAATATGCAATTAAAATGTATGCTTAAAATCTAACGTATGTTTCTCCTCTTCTTAGACTTGAAACCCAATTTGGTAATTCAGTATGGGAGGTTAATGCAGATTTATGTTTTTATTTCTCCTTAATATTTATGTAAAGAAGAAATTATTTCTTGAAAATGTGCTACTACTATATAGGTAGCATCAGAATTTCAGAAATAATATGTCCTAATTTTAAAACAGTATTAATGCTAGTGAGTGAAAAGAACATGAACCAGACTTCTTTAAAATTTTGTGGAAGTTCAGCAACTCGCCTGTCCCCCAGATTTTGATGATTTTAATAAATAAATAAACCACTGATATTTTAAGAAGAAAGAATACTTCAAAGTTCCTACGTTTTCAACACTGCAAGAACTATAAGGGCTGTTATGTTATAAGAACGCTGTAAGAACAAGAATAAAGAATGTCTACATGGCAATGAATAAAATTATGGGCAAAAATACACCTAATATGTATCATATTTTTGGAGAAGTTGTAATTCTCAACAGAGAACTACAAAACATTTTATTAGAGGAGGTGAAGGCATCTCAAGTCTGTACATCCTGATTTTATTGAATGCTTGCTTCATAGTTACGTATATATGCACACAGAGACATACTGGTGTGTATCTACATACATACATAGCACAGCAAACTAAGACAGAAGTAACCAATTTACTAAAACAACAGAATGATTTGAGCCTTTAAGAACCTTTCTCAAGGGAGCAAAGTTAGCCTATTATACAGTTAGCCTCTGTATGATTTACCTGGAAGTATTTATTATCAGTTCAATGTTATTATTCTAAAAATAATTGGGCATCAGAGATGTGATTTTTTGCCTTATTGTCTGTCAGATGATTATCTGGTTTCCTATGCCTAATGTAGGTTACAGTAAATATTTTCTTTTATATTGACTCAAAGTTTTCTTTTAGTGCTGTCTGTGATTATTTTCGCATTATTCTTTGTAATTATTCTTTTTTTTTTGAATGTTGACCATGTCATGGATTTCTTTTAAACAGAAATAGGCCAGAAGTATCTGATAATTTTGTCTAATAGCAGCAGGTTAACCCGGTGTAAGGATTTTTGACTAAGGAAAGGAAATTTTGATCTACTCAGAACTGTCACCACGTATCAGTACTCCATCTGTTTTGTTTCCTGCAGAGTGGATTGTATAGTTTTAATACATGAAGTTTGATTCTTATTTTCCCAGTAGTTTTCAAAGACATTCTTAAAAAAAAAAAATTGTCTGGTAGAAAAGCATAGCTCAGATCAACAAAACCTAATGCACTCCAGAGAATACATCGTGCTGAAAGTCAATGGGATTTAGAGTACATCTATATTTCAAACTACAAGGACAAGGGAAAAGAAAAGGTACTAAAATATATATATGTTATTTTATTTTAAAGTATTAACCAAGGTTAATAAGTAACTGTTAAACTTAACTCATTCTTTCTCCTCTGTTGTACTTCTAGATTCAGAAATGAACTAAGTCAGTCCAGCTGTTGAAGTCCAAATTTTATTTGTAAGATTATAGCAATCAGTCCTTCTAGAGGCACACTGAAATCAACAAATGCAAGGAGATCTATACTTAAAACAGTTACTAGATCTGGAACATGAGATGGCTGATCTTTTACTAATAAAAGTGTTTTTGTTATCTGTCCTTCTGTTCATGGAACATGGACTGATCCATGTTTTCTTTTATCCATAATATTCTGGTCGCTGTATCTGATTCTAGAGAAGTAAGAATTTAAAAAGTGGAACAAAGACATTGTGAATTAAACTTCACCATCACAATAAGTGATGCTATTAGCCACTATTAATTAATTTGTCTCTTTTGTCCTACCAGTATCATACTTTCAGACTTATGAGAGGGTAAAGAAGCCTGTCACGTCTATCTCCTTGTCTGGAGCCATTGTTTTCAACAGTCAAACCAAACTGCAAGTGGAAAAGCTGGTGAATTCATTTAACTAATAATTACAGCTAGAAGCTCTTTGATACCCTATTCTAAGCAGTTAATTTTAGATACGGAGTAACACTGAGTGAAAGAAAAAAAAACCAACAAATTTTTGTTAAACTAAATAGAAGAAACTCAGATAGGCAAGAAACAGAGGCATAAACCAACCTGGGAAATATCAGTCGTAACAGACCTTGTATATCTCAACAAATTTAGGACAGATACCAACTAATTAACTATGGAGTCAGTATCAAACCTAACAGAACAGAACCTAACAGTGTATATTTTCCCTCTGTATACATTTCTCATGTGCATCTCTGTGCCAGAATTTTCCCATAAAAACTGGATTTACCTCATCTCAGAGGGATATGGGTATTAAATTAAAAAATATTACTGTGAGAAAGATACAAAGTATAAACATTTTGAGATTGTGGGCTACATAGGAGCTCATCTGCAACCCGATCCTGCCTAGAGTGATCAGCTAAACAAAATATGGATGATTTCAAATAATAACAGAGTTCTGCTTCCACATCTGCCTTCTGCAACTTCACATTTAAATATAGGTAATGAAATATATGCTCACAAGTTTATAAAAATTTACAAGCTCTTCTTCCCTATCTTTAAGATTGAACAGACTATAAATTCCACAAACTGCATAAGGAATTTATATGTCAGGAGATTAAATAGTTCAGAAGATGGAAGAAGTTGTGAAAGGCATAAACTTAACACACAAAGGGAGAAAGGGAAAGAGTAAGAGAAAGGAAGAAGGAGGAGGGGAAGGAGGGAAAGATGGCTGGGAAGTAAGAGAGAAGGTGTAGGAGATAAGGGAAGGAAATAACATCCAATTCCATTAATATATGAACAGAGTTTAAACCAACTGACATCTAGCTACAAGTTCTAACTTTCCTTCTTGTAAAAAGAGAAGACTTGAAATGTCATATAGGAAATGTTAAAAGATTAAGACACCTATAGCAGGACTTAGATGGAACTGACATTAGTTGCTCATGCTAAAACTCACTTGAAAACTCAATTTAACTTTGAAATTCCCAGTCTGATTATTGAGTTCTGATTCTGCAATGCTTTCAGTTTGCCACCACTTAGCAATTTATCATCATTGTCCTTTACTCACAACCTGTGATAATGAAATTAGGTTGGTTTTTTTTTTCCCATTTCCTCTCTATTTGATAGCCTGGACATTGAGTGCAGAAGACTATCAGACTTTGGTGGATAACTGGAACACTGTATACCTTAATGGCATGAGGGTACCAAAGGGAATAATCTATCTGGATTTCTGGAATGACAAGAGGATCCCAGCAGTTGGGGGTCATCTTAAAAAGGAACAAGCAGCAGAAGCATTCTGTTGTAACTGGCCTGGAGGCTCCTTGTATCTTTGACATTGACTATCTCAGAATAAGGTACTACAAGGACCCCAAAGAGTACAGGTAGACCTTTGATGTAGTCAGTGTAGATGTAGAAAAAATTAAACAACTGTCTACTTTTTCCAGCCTCTTGGAGGATACTTCTGTTCTAGGGCTGGCACACACTGAAGAACAACAGGTGTCAGTAGCTACCATAATCATTCACTGGTGGAAATATTGCACCTATCAAGACTCCCTGGTTCCCATCCATGAACTGATTTGTCAGTCGGAGAGCCAAGGGGTGGTCAACAAGACTATCTTCTTCTGATAAGTGCAAAATCTGGTGTAGAGCAAGGGCTAACTGTGGACTATCATGGTGTGAATGAAGCCATGTGGCCATAGAGTGTTGCCTTATTGAACATGCCATAATTCCAGTATGAAATGGAGTCAAAGGTAGCTAAATAGTATTCCCCAACTTATATGGCCACTTAATTTTTTTCAGTTTCTTTGGCAGCAGAGCATGCCTGCAGTTTGGTTTCACATGGCTAAGTACCCAGTTACCTGTAACTGGCTGCCTCATGGCAAGAAGCACAGCTCTACCATCATGGACTGATCCAGGCTGTACTGGAACAGAGATGAAGAGCCCTGATCACCTGTAATACATTGATGACATTGTATTGAGCAGCACAGTGGAGGAAGTGTTTGGCAAAGTCTGTGAAAGATAACAAAAAATCTTTCTATAAATATATAAGTAATAAAAGGAGGACTAGGGAGACCATACAGTCCCTGTTAGACGCAGAAGGAACAACAGTGACAGGGGATGAGGAAAAGGCTGAGGTACTTAATGCCTTCTTTAATTGTAAAGAAAGTTGTTCCCTCTGTGTACAAACCCAGGAGCTAGAGAAGCAAAATGAGGTTCCCATGGTTCAAGAGGAGGCGGTCAGAGCCTTGCTAGCCCAACTAGACACCCACAAGTCTATGGGGTGGGATGGGATTCACCCGAGGGTATTGAAGTAGCTGGCGGATGTGCTGGCCAAACCCCTTTCCATCATCTTCCAACAGTCCTGGAAGACTGGGGAGGTTCTGCTGGACTGGAGGCTGGCTGATGTTGTGTCCATCTAGAAGAAGGGTCGCAGGGAGGATCCAGGGAACTACAGGCCTGTCAGTCTGACCTCAGTGCCGGGAAAAGTCATGGAACAGGTGATGTTGAGTGCTATCATGAAGCACATGCAAGAGAACCGGGTGATCAGGCCCAGTCAACACGGGTTTACAAAAGGCAGGTCTTGCCAAATTAACCTGATCGCCTGCTATGGTAAAGTGACTCGGCTACTGGATGAGGGAAAGGCTGTGGATGTGTCTTTCTGGACCTCAGTGAAACCTTTGACACAGTTTCTCATAGCATTCTGCTTTGGAAACTGTCGGCCTCTGGCCTGGACAGGTGCACACTTTCCTGGGTGGAAAACTGGTTGGATGGCCGGGCCCAGAGAGTGGTGGGAAATGGAGTTAAATCCAGCTGGAGGCCAGTTACAAGTGGGGTTCCCCAGGGCTCAGTGCTGGGTCCAGCCCTGTTCAATGTCTTTATCAACAACCTGGATGAAGGCATCGAGTGCTCCCTTAGCAAGTTTGCCGATGACACTAAGCTGGGAGGAAGTGTCGATCTGCTGGAGGGTAGGGAGGCTCTGCAAAGGGATCTGAACAGGCTGGACTCTGGGACTCTCTGTCCCAGAGTTTCTGAATTTTGTGGCCCACAGACAACTGGTCCATCCTACAGCCTCTTTGATCAAGGTTTTTTGAGATTTGAATGTTGCTGCAGGCCACCACAAGTTATTCTCCCAGGATTAAAGAATTCCTAAAAGCTTTCTCCTCCCAGTTCATTGAGGTGTTTTTGTTTGCTAGGACTTCACATTTTTTTTACTTTTCATTATTCTCCTGATTTCTTTGTTAAAAATGTCCATAATGCATACGTGGCTGTTATGTCAACACTTGTCCTTTTGTCAAGTGAAAAAAGCTTTTTTACTTTGAAATATGGTGTTAGTCTTTGATTGATAGAGGCTGGTGTAAACATTCTTTTTGTCCCAGACAATTACTCTGTATATTGATATTTATTTCCTTTGCAAGTCTAGTTCTTCATTCCAAAACTAATAGAATCTTCTCCTACACACTTGTTCTCTCTGCCCCAGTACTACTTGATTGCCCTCACAATAATCAGTTAATTTTTTTCCAGTCAATACTTTATAGACAGACCCTTGCTCTAAAGTATGATCTCAGATGTACCTGCTACAAGCTATTCCTTCCTGTAAATTATTCCTCCTTCGCTTTCAAGGTCCAAAGCCTCCACTCATTCTTTGGAATCTAGCCAGTGGCTTAAACAAGCCTATAAATGAATACATTAAGCATAAATATGTTAACCACATAAAAGAATGCATTTCTGTATCAAATTCAAGTTTTAGATTTCTGTAAAACATAAAAAAAAAGAAAAAAGAAAAAGGAGTTTACTTATGTGTCATAAGTGAAGCAGCCCTGTTAGGGAATCCATTAAGGATGTGCTCATGTTCCGCTTAATTTTCCCTCAATATAGTGTTCTTTCATTCTTTGTCATGTAATAACAGACTAGAGTTTATTGAAAACAGATTATGTCACCAAGGGCAAAGCTGCAGAGCTCTGTTTAGCAACCAAGAGTGTATCTGCATTATTTCTGTTCCCTGCACACAGTCCAGCACAAAGCAGGAGCAGGAGTGAAGGGTAACTACCTCTCCTCCTTTCACCCTCCATCCCACCTGTGCCGGTACCTAAATTCAGGGTCATTACCATAATCAGGCTGGTACATCTCTGCAGTGCTCTTGGGTGTTGTCCCTCGACCTTAAACAGGGACAACTCTGCAGTTTTTTAGACATAACTGTGCCATTCCTGCCTGCTCTGTCACTGAAAGGGGATATCTAGGATATCTTGTAAACTCTACAAGTGGCTGTACATTTCAAAGGCACAGAGGAACATTTGACTATCATTAGAGATATTTAAAAAATTCAATGTATAGCTGCATCCTTAGGTGCTTGTAAAATATCCTGTGCTATGCAACAGACAAAACTATGCCATCCAAACTCCAGTTCTATATGAATCTCCATAATACAGAAAACAAGAAATCAGAATGGATTTAGGAGAGAGGACGTAAAACTACAGTGTTTCACAGTTGCTAGGTAGAGAGTGTAGCAAGTGAGGCTTCATTTTCAAAATATCATAAACAGACATTTCTGCAATGAAACAGAAGAATAGTAGCTCTCACAAGCAGTTATACTTCTCAGAAATTAGAAATTACAAATTTTATATTTTAATGTTAATGATACCATAGTAATTTCAACATCTATTTGTTAACTGTAGTAACCACAAAGTGTTTTCATCTACAGCAAAGACTTTTAATAGTGAGTACTTTGGGAAGAAAAATAAAAACATATGTTAATTGCCAATAAAGCTCAGATATTTAAATCGTACTGCGTTACACGACTGTGTTAAGCTGATTGACAGAATACAGCCTTAAAGACATTTGGTGTGTGATAAATACATCTGCAATTTAGAATATTATAATTACACAGTAGTCATTGGCATGCATTTACATTACAATGCAAAGAGACTCTAGTTTTACATGAAGTCTTCACTCATTCACAAGTTTGAACAGACGTGCCTTCTAAGGGTGGAAATGTTTCACACTTAATTTTTGTTGAAGATTCGGAAGTGAAAAAGCAGTCAGTAGAGGTACTTATCAAGGGATGCTTTGCATTCTATAACATTTGCAGATAGAACTAATCTGAGAGGTAGTGTCAATCTGCCAGATAGCAGGGAGGTTCTGCAGAGGAATCTGAACAGGCTGCACTACTGGGCTGAGACCAATGGCAGGAGGTATAACAAGGCCAAATGTCAGGTCCTGCACTTGGGACACAACAACCCCAAGCAGTGCTACAGACTGGGAGAAGTCTGGCTAGAAAGCTGCCCAGAGGAGAAGGACCTGGGGGCGTTGATTGTCAGCCTTCTGAACATGAGCCAGCAGTGTGCCCAGGTGGCCAATAAGGCCAATAGCATCTTGGCTTGGATCAGAAATGGTGTGGCCAGCAGGTCCAGGGAGATTATTCTGCTCCTGTACTCAGCACTGGTGAGAATGCACCTGGAATCCTGTGTTCAGTTCTGGGCCCCTCATTACATGAAAGATGTTGAGGCTTTGGAGCGTGAAAGGAGGTTGTAGAGAGGAGTGTGCTGGCCTCTTCTCCCAAGTGACAGGGGACAGGACAAGAGGGAATGGCCTCAAGTTCTGCCACAGGAGGTTCAGACTAGATATCAGAAAGAAATCTTTCACAGAAAGGGTCATTGGGCACTGGCAGAGGCTGCCCAGGGAGGTGGTTGAGTGAGCACCCCTTGAGGTATTTAAAAGGCAGGTAGACGAGGTGCTCAGGGACATGTTTTAGCGGCAGATACGAATAGTTGGACTCGATGATGCAAGAGGTCTTTTCCAACCTGGTGATTCTATGATTCTATGATTTATTAAATGAACAGCATCATCCTTTGTTAGTTGTAACTCCTAAAATTAGCATGAGCAAGTAATTTCTATAGTAGGAAAGTCCAAAGCTGATAATTTGCAATGAGGTTAATGATTCAAATTCAGTGAGAAGTTACAGGATTCTGGGGGAACCAAATCTGTCTCCCTACTGACCCTGTATAATAGGATAATCACGCTATTTGACCCAGTAGGAGCTGCAGCCAAAAGGAATTATAAGAGTCACCCTCATCATTCACATAACAGCTACCTGTGATGTCAAGACCTGGCTCATGCTGATTTCATGGATGGACTTTGAAAACTTTTGCAAGATATCAGAAGTCAAGCAGAGAGGCAGAGGACAATGTTAGACTTCAATGATATTCAAGTTGCCCTGTCAGGAAGATCTACAGAAGAGGTGAACTCATCTAGGAGTTCCAGTATAGCCCCAGCATGATATCATCTGTAGGGAGTCTTATCTGCAGTCTCAGACAATTTCATCTACCCTCAGTTTTACAAAAGCTGATCATCAGCTAGCTATTGGAAAAAACACATTAAAACACTCTCTCAGGCATATAAAAGATACATCTAAATAAGAAAACTTAAAGGGCATGCCACTGAAAAAGATGATATTGCTAGAACAAAAGTTAGCAGTCCTGCCCAATGGATAGAATTACAAGGAGATAATAGTTACTCTCCATCAGCTGAAAGAGATTTGATGAAGCCCTAGAACTCATATAGTTCTGTCGTCCTATTGATTACAGAGGAGCCCATACTGGTACCTCTTCTCAGGGCATATTGACTTAAGCACCACATTGCACTAATGTGGCTGTGTAGCTTTCTGACAAGATTTTTCTTTAAAGAAGGCCAGACTGGAAAACAGGCAGAACAGGCATAAATTTGCAGGTACTTGGTGATATAAGACTACCCCTGCATTCACTCCTTATGATCCATCTCTCTCTTAGCTTCACTTTACTCATTTCCACAATTTAAGCCAATCTAAGTGTAATTAAAAAGTCCAAATTAATGACTAGTAACAAATACTGAGCAATTTTTCTTTTACTGAGCAACATTACAGTACCATACATACTAAGCAAAAGGGGCAGGCAGTGAAATTTGATGCTAGACTAAAAAGGAATCAGAGTGTGATATGTCATCGATAGTAATTGTGCCATAAAATGAAAGTGTTTATTTTCAGTCTGATTATTTTATTAAAATAAATCCTTTTAGGGGAATTTACCTACAAATATTATTTTTCTGCGTATGCAGCAAATCTTTCTAATTGCCTAGTTACTCCTGGGAAACCTAGCTACCAGTGAAATGCAACGATATGTTTGTAAAAACAAAGATATATATCCTTTTTTAAGATGATGAGTAATTTCTGACATTTTAATTATGTAACTCCTCCTTAGACATGTAATTTCAATGTTTTTTCTGTATTTCACACGGAAATTGTTACGATACTCCTAGAAACAACTTGATAATGTATGAACTCAATGATTACAAAAAACAGGTCGGCAAAACCTGGGCAGAGATCTAATACATGAACATCTGCATAAAACTTGTATAGAAATTATATGAAAATTACGCATTTGGATAATACTAAATACAAATTTTGACTGTGGATAAATTGTGGAGATCAGGAAATACTTTGTAGTTTAGAAACTGAGTGGAGGTATCAGGTGCTATGCAGATGGTTTTGTTAAAGGCCCTAAACTAGACAATGAATTCTTCAAGCTCTAGGTGCTAGATATATTTCTAGTTGGAAAACATAAAAGTGGGCTCTGTGAGAGCAATATTCTTTAGGGACAATAACAGGATGCTTCTGAACCTGACAATAATTAACAGGACTCACTGTCTGATTCTGCAATGTGAAGTTTCTTTACTTACACATTACTGAACTGTCTGGATCTACAAATCACACTGAACTCAGGACTTCCAAAGTATCTTTAATATGATCCTGCAAAATCTGGAAATGATTAATTTCTTTTTCCATGAAGTAATGGCAAGTACAAACCAGCTAAAAAAAGGAAAAGGGAAAATCTCTGAACCTTCGAAATCTACATGACAGGCAGAAAGAAAGAGAGGAGAACAAGCTGGGAAATACAACCTTCTTGCCCCCTTACTCACCTAGTCATAATAAAAAATTAAAAAAGCTACTCTGAAGCATCATTTCACTGTTTTCAGACCACTTTTTCTTGATTTTTGTTTCCCTCATAGATGGAAATCTTCCTAAAAGGAAGTTGTGGAGAGGAGGGTGCTGGCCTCTTCTCCCAAGTGACAGGGGACAGGAAGAGAAGGAATGGCCTCAAGTTCTGCTAGGGGAGGTTTAGGCTGAACATGAGGAAAAAAAATTTCACAGAAAGGGTCATTGGGCACTGGCAGAGGCTGCCCAGGAAGGTGGTTGTGTCACCTTCTCTGGAGATATTTAAGGGATGAGTGGAAGAGGCGCTGAGGGGCATGGTTTAGTATTTGATAGGAATGGTTGGGCTTGATGATCTGGTGGGTCTCTTCAACCTGGTTATTCTATGATTCTATGAGTTTATGGTTCCTTTTAATCTATGTAGAAAACACGTAACTTTTGATTCAATAGAACAGCACATTACTACTTTCATAGAACAGCACATTACTACTTTCTTTTGCATTCTATAGCATCTCTCTTCTTTCTTGTGGTCTTGGACTCAAGAATACTTGAATAATTCTTTATATATGTTTTTTAAAAATGCATATAAACCTTAAAAGTCTTGTGATGTAATACATATATATGCCTCTTAGAAGTTTTGACTTATTTGACAGCTCAGGTATATGCAGGACAAGATAGAAGCTGTTCAGACTCTCCCACAGCAGTCTCTTTCCTCCTAAGCTTCATGTCCTTTTCCAGCATCTTCCAAACAAAAGCAGCATAGGAGATGAGTAACCAGGGCAATCAGAAATCAGGAGGAGACACAGTTCAGGGCAGATAGCAATGCAGGTCATGCGGTGTGAGGGGTAATGAGGACAAACTTCTGCTACAGGTAGTGGTAAAGCCCCCACAAGTCTAAAGCTGACCCATTCGCCAAGCATTCAAAGCATTTATAAAGCACTGTTCAGGCCAGAGCTTTGTGTAACACTTTTCTCAGCTTTGCATACTTTTATGAATAAATATATCCTTGTCCTCTTTTGCTATGCTACTTATGTATACTTAGCAGGAGTTTGATTCATGCTTCTGTACACTTCTCATTAATCATTACTGAATTAAAAACTAAAATTCATTTATATGATATATCACCATTGACAGTCAAATGTTTTCATATTGCATTGACTTGTAAAGAGTGATGTTTATAGTTATGCCTTTAATTTAATTAACGCCTAAAATCACGCTGTAAAGATACGATCCAAAGTCTTATCAAAGTCAGAAAGTTTATCTTCCTTTGTATCTTCCTTCTCATTTCTCCAAAGTGAACTTTGGAGAAAAATAATTTTATTAAATGAGGCCAAGTAGGAATCAAGGGCAAGGTTTACTGAATAGTCTTGCCATCAGGTGAAAATTAGCAGCTTAAGTATTTTCAAAAATTATTCTCTAGGTCAAAGAAAAGATTTAGAGATCTGGGAATCACAGTCAAAATTTGTCTTTCACCATGTTGTAAGTGCTCCACTTCATGTGGAAGATAAGGTCAGGAAGGAAGCTTAAACTATCATCACTTCTAAAAACACATAATGCAGAATTCATGGCCTTCCTGCTTAAGATGGTTCCTTCAGAAATTAGTGATGCCTCATTCCAATATAATTGAACCTAAGTACTTTGACAGCAGAAGCAGCAGCTAGCAAGGAACATCATTTTCAGCATTTCCACAAGCCACAACATAATATTCCATATTTTTGTAGACAAATGTTACTATTTCCATATATGTATATATTTATTGATCCTTTGACATTATGTTATAAAGCATATAACTATACATCCACTTTCTAAACTAAACTAAATTGTTATAAATGTGGGCTATACAGAGGAAGACCTCTTGTTTAATATCAATATAGCAGATAACAGGTTATGATCTTTAGAATTAGGAAGCAGTAGTTCTTACACTTTTTAGGAGGACTGATTTACAGAATCACAGAATAACCAGGCTGGAAGAGACCCACCAGATCACCAAGTCCAACCATTCTTATCAAACACTAAACCATGCCCCTCAGCACCTCGTCCACCCATGCCTTAAACTCCTCTAGGGAAAGTGAATCAACCACCTTCCTGGGCAGACTGTTCCAGTGCCCAATGATCCTCTGTGAAAATTTTTTTCCTAATGTCCAACCTAAATCTCCCCTGGCAGAGCTTAAGGCCATTCCCTCTCGTCCTGTCCCCTGTCACTTGGGAGAAGAGGCCAGCACCCTCCTCTCCACAACCTCCTCTCAAGTAGTAATAGAGAGCAATGACGTCTGCTCTCAGCCTCCTCTTCTCCAGGCTAAACAGCCCCAGCTCTGTCAGCTGCTCCTCATAAGGCCTGTTCTCCAGCCCCTTCACCAGCTTTGTTGCTCTTCTCTGGACTCGCTCCAGAGCCTCAACATCCTTCTTGTGGTGAGGGGCCCAGAACTGAACACAGTACTCGAGGTGCCGTCTCACCAGTGCCGAGTACAGAGGGAGAATAACCTCCCTGGACCTGCTGGTCACAACGTTTCTGATACAAGCCAAGATGCCATTGGCCTTCTTGGCCCCCTGGGCCACTGCTGGCTCATGTTCAGTCGGTTGTCAACCAACACCCCCAGGTCCTTCTCCTCCAGGCAGCTTTCTAGCCAGGCTTCTCCTAGTCTGTAGCACTGCACAGGGTTGTTGTGCCCCAAGTGCAGGACCCGGCATTTGGCCGTGTTAAACCTCATGCCGTTGGTCTCAGCCCAGCAGTCCAGCCTGTTCAGGTCCCTTTGCAGAGCCTCCCGACCCTCCAGCAGATTGACACTTCCACTCAGCTTAGTATCATCTGCAAACTTGCTAAGGGTGCACTCGATGCCTTCATCCAGGTCATTGATAAAGTCACTGAACAGGGCTGGACCCAGGACTGAGCCCTGGGGGACACCACTTGTGACCGGCCTCCACCTGGAGTTAAGTCTATTTACCACAACCCTTTGGGCCCAGCCATCCAACAAGTTTTCCACCTATGAGAATATGCACCTGTCCAGTTCAGAGGCTGATAGTTTCCTAAGCGGAATTCTGTGAGAAACTGTGTCAAAGCCTTTACTGAAGTCCAAGAAGACCACATACACAGCCTTTCCTTCATCCAGTAAGCAGGTTACCTTGTCATAGAAAGCAATCAAGTGAATATGGCTGAATTCAAAAAGTCTATGATAATCTCGACCGAATTACTTGTTTTATCTAAATATCATTATTCCTTTCTGCATTTTAGTGAAACAGTAAACACTATATTTGCTATGAATTTGTACATTTCATACCACAATGTTTCAGATGAAGGCTTTAGATGCAGAAGCAATGACAATACAATAAAATAAATTTGCTGTAAAAGTAGAGTAAGCAGAACCTGGATTTAAGTTTCTCTCTTTAACATTTTTTATTCATTTAAGACAGTACAATTCAGACATTCCTGAAGATACGACAAATAATCTGAAATGTGATATTATGCAATATTACTCCTAATTTTATGTATTGTCATGGCTAATAGTTATTAATATATAAATTAATGCAAATCATATAATTACAATGTTTTTTTATAACATTTACGAACATACTGCAATAAATTTTGTAGCTAAAGGAGTTCCCTTTGGGGAGATAGTAATTTGATTTAAACTACAAAATAATATTTCTGTCCTTCATGTAGACTGAAATTTTGTCAGTCAAGTACGACAAAAAAGATAACTATTCTGTTCTTATTGTAGCATTTCCTCCAGTGGCAATATTGAACTGAATCTTATTCTAGCCCTTGGTGTTCCCCACATCTATAGAAAGTTAAAAACATTGAAACACTTAGTTTCATTAAAACTGGATGGTAGGTTCAAGCATTATGAAGATGAATGCATGGACATCCACCAGTGAGATTACATAGGCCACGTTTTTGCAGGAAATGAAAATTAAACCAATTCATTCAGGCTCATGTGACTGGGACACCAACTATCCTTTGAAATTAGAGTATTTGCTTAATAATGCACTTTAGTGTTTCTGTCATAGTACTGAGTCTTATCTCCAGGTATTATTCTAGATATAGTCTCATCAGTGTCAAAAACAGAAGATCTATAATTTTCCTAGTCTATAATGATACCTGCAATTATGAATGCATTTTCACAAATTTTGTAGTTCCTAGTGGAGCTGTACCATGTTGCAAAATGTCTCTGATTTTATACCTGTTATACCTGCCCCACAGATTACATTAATATTTCTGCCTCTAATGTTTTGTTTTGGTTTGGTTGTTTTTTTCCCTTAATCCATAGCTGGATTTAACAAAATAATTTTCCAAGACATATTAGCTCATGTTTTTTTTCAGGCTGAGTCTTACTTTAGTGTTGCTCAGAATCCTAATAATTGAAAAAAAACTTTAGTTCTTTAGCATAAAAAGTAGAATGAATATGGATTGAAATATTAGCTGTAAATATACATAACATGTTGTTTTGTACAAAAAGAAAGTAATTTTTATAGTAAAATTCTCTGAAGCTGTAAATATACCAGCTTTATTAAAGTAAAGTTGTAGAACATCTATTTCATTCTTTCAATCCCATAGTACTCAGCTTTGTCTTTGCCATGGGTTTGTTAATGCTTATATGATAAATTGAAATGGCTGTGCTACTCATAGAAAATGTAACATTAATACATAAAGTCACATAGACAACAAATAAGTAAATTATTATGCAAGTTTCTGTATCACTGAGATGAGAAGCAATGTCAGATGCAACCTACCACATGGAGAAACTTTCTAAACGCATCTTTTGTTGTAGAAATGAAAATAGGTTTCAGTCTCCCCAAAGCTTTTTATTAATAATAAGGAATTTGTGAACAGAGAGGATTTCACTGTACCTCTCCAGTATCTTTTGTGTGTACCAATTGCTTTTGGATTCCTGGCAGCTGTAACTGTCCAAGGATCTACAAATGTGTTGATATATTTTTCAAAGGAAGCCTGGGAATCAGGGATTCTCTCCTTGTTCACTCTCATTATGTCACATTTATGTATGAGGTATTCTTCATATTTTCTTACCAGAATTAAGGCTGCTTAAATGTTAACTTTTTTTGAAGATTTATTTTGCTGTGCAATAAAATTTCCATTTTGATAGAAATGTCACATGTAATCCAAAGATACTTGTTTGGAGTTTTTTTCCCTTTTGTCTTATTTCATCCCTGCAGAATTTTCCAAAGGTAAAGGAGAAACTTGAGACATACTTTCAACTTTGTGACTTCTCTTGTTCTTATAGAAGAAAGCAATTTTATTTAAAAGACATGTTACATTGGAGAAGTATAGAGTTAAAGACTGACATAGAAAATAATTTATCCTGTAGTTCTAACTGTGTCCTTGAAACTGCCACAAAACCAAACAAATGTTTTATGTTCATACCAACTGCATTAAGACACCTCATAGGTGCACTGAGGAAAAAAAAATTACAGCATGTGAAATGAATTTCCATATAAAAATGTTGACAGCCATGTAAAGTGATTCTAAATGTTTATCTTTTATTTTTTAAAGGAAAACCTATCCTCTTGTACCTGGCTTTCAGTACTATCCCCTCACTTTGACACTTCACAGGGTGAATTCACTGAATGAAGCAATGGAAGATAAAAACAATTGTGATGCCCTAAATTTTACATATTTATCATTTATTTTATGAGATTTTGGTTTTTAACCCGTCATACATTATTCATTATTTCCCATCTACTATTCATTATTATCTTATTAAAATTTTCAGTCTTCATATTAGGAAGCAGAAACAATAAATAAAAAATGCATGTAGGAGTCAGAATTCATGCCTGACCAGTTGATGAATAATGAAGGAAGGAGGCATTCTAAAAATCACCCATGCCTTTGAAAGAACATTCATAAAATTATTGCCTTTCTTCTCTGAAAATCTCTCTTTAATCAAACCAAAATTAGGGTTTAACTAATCTGATAACCGGAAGGGAAGCATATGTGTGATAGATACTTGAAACAACTCCACATTGTACAGCATATAAATAATGTAACACTATGTTGCATTATTCATAAAAACATAAAAAGTTCTGAAATCATTCTTGGAACTATATCATTTATTTTTAGCATGGCCTATCCCTTCAGAACTTTCACATTAGCCTATCTCACACCCCTGCAGGGTCAATATTATTCCTTCATATAGCCTGTTACTTGTACAGAACTTTCCTCAGATTTAATTGTTTATTAATCATACTGCTTGATATGGGAAATATAATTAGCTCAATTTCTTATATAGTACGTGCCAATACTATCTGCAACCATATGATAAAATCACTGGAAAGATGTTTCTAACCTATTTCTAATATTGAAACTGCTAATCAGCAAGTCAATTAAGCATCATGCCAGTACACTGAGAAGATATAAAGAACAAAATATTTCTAGCTGAAAGCTCTTTCATTGAAAAATTTAACCTTTTTTTTACTGTTTTGAAAACTAAAAAGACCAGTACTTGAAATCAAATGTACAACAGAAAACTACCAACTTCGGTAGAATTTTGTCTCACATAAGTAATCTCATGAACAAAATATCTGCAACATTGATCAAGAAACTGATGTCCTGAAAGTTTTTGGTTTGAATGTATTAGAATATCTTTTTACAGTATTTAAGATCATGCTTGTTAGCATTGCTCAGATGAGTCACCCAGAGACTCAGAAGATCTTTATATAAGCTTAACCGTCTCTCTACCAGAAACTCGTTGAAACCAGGACTGTGGTTTGCTTCTGTTCTTTTGACCAACATATCTGTGTACTACTCCAGCATCTCTATTTTCTGCTAGTAAAACAATGGTTAGTGACTCAAATATTTCCAGGAGAAAAAATAAAAACTTTCTTGGAAATAGGGTTGCAAGCATCTAGAAACAAACTATTAATAGTTTAAAAATTTGTCAATATATCCAAGAGCAAAATGTCTGTTGAAAAGATACTGTTCACTACACAGGCTTGGAGATCTGCTGTGTTAAGAGTGAACCTACCTCTTATTTACCATAACAATTTTGCCACAATGAATTACTGCAACTTTTTTGATTACAGACACAGTTGCAGTTAATAGATGAGGCTTCCAACTGGATGGATGTGACTTGTAAACACAAATATCCAGGCCAGAAAGGCCTCTGTTTTCGGCTGTCCACACCACACACACTGTGATGATGTTATCACTGACACTTTTCCATTGGCACTGAAAGTGGGTTATAGCCAGTGAAAATACTATCGTGTAGCTAGGTAGAACTTCAATGTGTTGAGGCTCAGGGACAACATAGAAAGTTATTTGGAGAGACTATGATTTTTCTGTAGAAGAAAAGGTGTAACCAGCCCTTGGTAATTTGTTTTAGCATTACCAGTTCAGATCTGGCTGTTTTGCATACAGCTGTATCTATTTGATGGCTACAGCTGTATTGAAAACTCATTGTCTTTGCTGATATTTTTACTGTGAGCAAACTGTGGATGGGGTATTTGCAGAGGAGCTGAGCAAAGGATATACATTTAAGAATCAATTAACTTCCTGTGCAAATGATTCTTTGGTCAATTAAACTGATGAATATTTTTTCCTGTCTGAGGGTATACTAATTTTCTTGGTTAGAAATTTTCAGTAAAATCCTACATATCATTATGATACTGTTAAATCAAATGGGATAACAATAGTGAATTACATGAACAGAACCATAATAAAGAAAATAGCTCTATCAAAAGCAATTTTGAAATATTCTGGGAATTCAAAAGGTTTATTTTGATGAATTATTTTTCATAGAAGTTTTCTCAAAAAAATCATGTACTCAGTTTAATTAAAATTCTACCTTCCTACTACATATTGAGTATTAGAGAAATTATGAAACCGCCTTACTATATTACTTTGTAATGCCTGTCATAAATTATTTTTCATTAAAATGTTGAAAATTAGTAACCAGAACATTCATATGTAACCCACTCGGTCTATTGAACTAGAACTGAATTCTCTCATTGTGTTATAAAACTCTCTAAGCATAACATTTTGCATTTGGATTACTCTTTATTTTAACTATGGCCATAGTTCAGAAAAATTAGTTATCACAGGTAGCAGACTATGAATAAAACAAAGCGAAAAAATTATATATATTAGTGTTATCTTAACACATCTATATTTTGTTTCTCCCTGTTTTTTGACAGTGTCCTGGTTTTGTCAGGAAAAGTGTTAATTTTCACAAGAAGCTGGGAAGGGACACAGCCAGTGTTGCTGACCAAACTGGCTAAGGAGATATTCCATGTCATTACTGTCATGTTCAGGACATGAGAGTCAGCCAGGCAGTATGGATTGGAATGGGATGTGGTCAATGACTGAAAAGTGAGCTGAGATTGAGACTTAGGAGTGGATATAGGCATCAGTTTTTCCCTAGTGAGCAGTTGATTATTCACTTTGTGTATTCTTTTACTGTTATCATTGCTGTTGTATTTTTCTCTCTCTTTGTTGCTTTGTTAAACTGTTTTTTACCTAAGCCTATGAGTTTTTGTTTTCTGATTCTCATCCCGGAGAGGGAAGGGGAATGAACTACTGTATGGTTCTTTGTTATCACTTGGACTTTTCTTGTTTCTTGGTTGCCAGCTGCTGGGTTAAACCAGGACGGATAGTAGCAACACTTGTTTGAAGATCACAGCTAAAGCTCTAAACAGAAATTCTTTTGTAACCTGGAGTTGCTATGGAATTTAGTGTACCCTAAAAAGAACTACACTTTATACAGTAATAGAGTGAGTGTGGAGATGCTGGGACATAGCACAGATCCTTTTGGGCCTCAGAAAAAATAGTTCCAAAAGTAAAGAAGCTGTCCACTGAGGAAATATTGTTATTTTGTCTAGTCTTGGGAGAATTTGACGACACTTGCAGAGGTGAAAAAAAAAGTATGGTGTAAAATCTGACAGATTTTGAAAACAAGCAATTTTTCTCCAAGGAATGGCAGGATTAGGAATCTCTGCATGTGTCAATATAGTTTCCATTGCATCTGACAGTCATTCAAATATTTCTGTGGCAGCATCTCTTAACATTGCTAGTGTAGTAACATTACAGAGTAAGTGGGGATAGAAATAGCTACACAGAGTTAGATTCTTACGTCTGTTCTGTACATAGATGTGTATTTAGATGAGAGACCAAAGAAAATTTGCTTCTTGTTTTAGATAATGTGATCTAGGTTCCCCCTTCCTGCTACTGAGTCCAGGTACAAGAGAAGGAAACCTGCTGAAAGGGTGAAAGTGAAGAGTTTCATACCAGAACTTTTTTCTACAGAGTCACTCAGAAAGAGAGAAGGGAGAGAGCAATACTTTGCATATATTATGGAAGCATCTTTAGCTTGTAACTTCATAGGAAAATTTAGCTGGAAGATGTTTTCCTGACACAGATTCTAGCTATTGTTTGAGCACAAGGGTAAATAGCCTTCTCCTTCCCACTGTATCTTGTGTGACACAATTGGTTACAGTGAGCTGTGTGGGGTGACATCTGCCCCAGGGGTCCCTCAGTGACAATCAGTCTGTGTTAGAGCTAAGAGGGACCCTTAGCTGTATTTCCCTCTTCAGCAACCTGTTGTGTTTTGCAAGAATTGACTCTGGAAATACATATCGAAGTGGTGTCAAGCCTGGTCTACAATACCAGAATATCATAACATTTTTAATTTAGAAAGCAAAAAACTGGGACAATTCAGTGTCACGTTAGCCTAAGGACTTATTTTACAATAGAAGGTTAAACATATTGTAGGAGGCAGCTGGTTTTCCTGTACTGTGTTAAACAATTTTCTCTTGTGCTTGCATTTCTAATTAAAGCATCTGCTGCGTTCAAGACTGAGTAAACACCATCTTCCTTTGGTAACACAACATCTTTTTGAGACAATAAATGCATATCTGAAGTGAATATATTAACTGCTATTTTGATGCAGATATTTATCTAACTGATCTTAGAATTTAGGCAATAATTCAAACTTCTAGAGGGCTTTCTTCAGAGCAATCAAGACTATCATAGAGTAGGCAGATGTAGACAGTGCCTGAAGAAAAGTATCTGAGAGACAGAAGTAACTTTTTCATTATGGTTAAATCCTCTTTTCTCTAGAACGTATCTTTATAATAAAAGTTGCAGATGAGAATAAATTAATTTTAATACTTCTCAAAAGTGAAAGATAACCATATAAAATATTATGGATATCAACTTTAATGAATATATTAAACAAAGGGGAATCCATGCAAATTAAGCCAACCTAACCTTGGTCTCTGGGAAGACTATGGAGCAAATTCTCTTAGAAGTTTTTTCTACACACCAGAGGGACAAGAAGCCAACACGGGCTTACTGAGGGCAAATCAGTTGTGACTCACCTAGTGGGATGGATGGCTCTGTGGAAAAGGGAAGAGTAGTGGATATTGCATACCTTAACTTCAGCAATCCTCTTTAGCCTCCTTATTCCTAAATTAGTGAGACAAAGGCTGAATAAGTGGATAATAAAATGGTCTGGAAAACAGATTTCACTGCTGGGTGTGGTCACTGTTGTTATCAGGGATGCAAAGTCAGGCCAGCAGCCAGCAAACTGTAGTACCCCTCAGGGATTAGTACTGACTCATAATGTTTGATGTCTTTATAAAGACACAGGTGATGGGATGGTGGGCATTCTTAGCAAATTTGCAGATGACATCAACTTAGGAGCTGAGTAGGGGGAGCAGTCAGCATGCTAGAGGCAGGGCTACTGCTCAGATGGACAAGGACAGGCATTGACTGACAAAAGGTTCAAAAAAAATCAAATGGAAAGGCTTGCAAGTCTTGCATTCTGAGTTGTGTTAATATGGATGGAAACAGCAGGTCTAAGACACTGATCTTCCACCCCTCTTTGGCACCTGTAAGGACTCACCCAGAGCGTTGTGTCCAGTCTGCAGAAGTCTCAATACTACTAAGAGAGAGTCCAGAGGAGGCCTGCCAAAATTGTTAGGGGGCTGTACCACAGGACATGTGAGGAGAGGCTGGGAGAGCTGGTCTATCTGTCCAGGGGATGCAGAGAAGATGCAGCCAGACTGAGAGGGTGGAAAATACTGGAACAGGTTGCCTAAAATCATTGTAGCTCTATCTCAAGTGTTTGGGACTTGTCTGGACCTGAGGGATTACTCTGAGTAGTAATTAATAAGGCAGTAAAATGTATTTGCACTAGTTTCAAATTTCATATACAGTCATGTAAAGATACTGAGCAGTTATACTATTTGAAATTGTATAAATTGCACTGTGGTTTGCATGCTTGCTAAGAGAAATGACAGTTCTTTTAAGTGAAAGTCCCCCATTTGCAAAGGGGCACTAAACATATCTGCCTCCTCTGTAAAAGCAGTTTGACATGCTGACTCCCTGAGACACATGTATGTAAATATACTTACTAGGTTTATGCAAAATGACTGGAAACTCATGTTTTCCTTGTTGAAAATACAGCTATTAATAGCTGCTCATGAAAAATGTATTTAGGATACAACAACAAAAATGTTATCAAAGCTGCTGGGAAACCCTTGTGCAAGGAAAAGGCATAGATAACAAATACTGTCAGTGTTGGCAGATGGAGCTTTATTATATGCAGCAGTAGGTTTATCTTGCCTGTTTCATCATGTGGCATTTCAATAATTTGCTACCAGAAGAAAGCTTTACTATGCATCTCTTCTTCCAGACATGTTCATAATACCCAGAGCAGCAAGTATCCAGTCTACTGACTTCCTCTTGTTTCTGTTGATATTTTGGAACATGAGCTTTTAGACAACCCAAATAGGAGGGAGAGGGACAACAAAAGACAATATTTCCATACCTGTCTTTTTTCCTTGCTTGATCACAGCACATTACAGAACCATTAATACAAATAAAAAGAAGTACTTTCAAGCTGAGAGGTTTGCCATTGATACAACCCAGCTCACAGTTTAGTTGCACAGTCAAAGACACTTTCAACAATTGTGATGCAAATATTCCAGATATGCAGTAAAAAGAAAGAATAAAACTGAATAATAAGGCATTGATACTGATGAGATTTTTTTTGTATTACTTTAGTTATCACTTTTCCTGATAATATAACAAACTCCTAATAACTGTAGGATGAATGCTGAATGTACATCTGAAAAAGAAAAATTGTTATTCATTTTTTAATATAGTTCAGCTAGGTATGGGCAAATGTGGAACACCAGTGAGCTAGAATAAACAGCACAATACAAAATACCAGAGGTAAAGTGTTGTGATAGTGGATCATAATTTTTCTCTGCACAACACTCATTATTGTGAACTTCATCACTCACTAAGTGGTGCCTTTTAAAAGGGACTCATTTATCCTTCTGAAGTTGAACTATTTTTTATTTGTGGATATCAAAATGCTTCATAACTATATGTTAATTATGTTCCAAGGCAATTGTTCAATATACATTTATAAAAACAATGTAAAAAGCACTTAAAACAGGCAGGTAGTTAGATAGCTAGTCCATAATATTGTTTTTAAGCGCTAACTCCTCAAGCCGATGCATTCAATAACAAAACTTGATATATCTAGATGTGAGACAAATCACTGAATAACTTTTTTACACCAGAGGTCAGTAAATACCTTCCCCATGATAAACAAATGGAAATAAATAGAAAAATCATAAAAGGTAGGACTGACGAATTTTATGCAGATCAATTGAAAGGTGCAAAACAGTACATTATATCAGCACATGAGAAGGTAGTGAAGAAGTGAGCCTTGACATGTTCTTTGTTAGAGTTCACTAAAGAAGCTGGGTTCACAATGTACTTTACCCACATTTCAGCATTAAGTATTTCTCCAGGGTCAAAATGTTGCTGGTTCATGCTTGTTTATTTCCAGAATCCTCAGCCATATAAGCAAAACTGAATTATGCTGTCCAAAGAAAAAAGACTTGATCTGCTGTTCCATCTGAGGAACAGAAGGAAAATAGAAGGGTTAGAACAAGGGTTGGAAAACAGTAATGGGGAAAACCCTGCAGGGCCAGATTGATAAGCATTGCTAATGGCAGGGGAATGAGAGCTACAGAGGCAGAAATGCCTCCTGCCACAGGGAGAAATACCCCTACAACTGTGCCTTGCTGGGACAGCAGCATTAAAACTATTTCTTCATATAACTAGCTCAAAATAAACAGGATAGAAGAGGCTGTTCTGGCAGTTGTGGAAGTCTCTGTGTAACTGCCTACAGTAACGATGTTCATAACTAGACTAGTATACAAAATGTCTCTCTCATATTGGGATAACCAGCCAAAGAGGATCATAAAAATATTTTAGTGGCAGATTACAGTTTAACATCTCCTACGTCAGGGAGCATGGAGGTGAGAAACAGTGTATATGGATGTTTTTTTTTTTTTCTGTCCTGGATGGCATTATGGCCTGAGTTACTGGATATGGCATTCTCTGGCAACCTCAGGAGGGAAAAGGTATAGCTTACTTTTGAGTCTCAAGCTCAGGCTGCATGTGCATGCGAGAATTCCTCTTTAGGGTCTCATTTAAATCACAGGATTATTTATTTTTCTTAATTTCATCAGCAACAGAAAGCCTTATAACTAGTATACTAAATTCACCTGTTATTGGTACATGACACTGCAAAAGTGTAGTTCATAAAGAGCAATTCATAATTAGCACAATTTTTACCTGTGATTTTTTTCTTGCGGAATCATTTTGTGCTTTAAGTATTCTAAGAAGTGCATTCAGTTATTAAGTATTTCTAAGAATAATAATTAATCATTTATATGCTTTATAAAACCCAAGACAACCCTGTGCATAAGTTAATAGGCTTATCTTTGCCATCCCCAGGTAAGCATTAAGCCAAGATATTCATTAAGTTATTGTCACACTTTACATATTTCAGATGAGTCCTACTTTTAAAGTATTATAGGAATCTACATTATAGCAACAAAATGTACTATAACTCTATAATTATTTAAATTTCTATTACAAAGAAATGACAGTAACTTTGTTTCCCAGATTTTTTTTTTAACTTTTCAACTTGTCATCACTGAACTGTTTCGCAGGGTTGTTTAGGTGAGAATTATTAAGAACCCCAACAATCCTCAAAAGATTGTTGTCCAACTGCTGTAAATAGGATATTTCATCTTAAAGCATTTCCATACCCCCTAGTCATCCTAACTGTGCCTCTTTGTATCTCTTTGGCTTTCATTTAATCTTTTTTGAGCATGTGTAACTGATACTAAACACAGAGTTTCAAATGAGTTCTAACCTTGCTCATGTACAATGGTGCTAATGTTTTTTTATCTCTTCAGGAAATGTTTCTTTTGGTAGATTGCTAGCCTTTTTAAAAGTGATAGAAGACATTACCCCTTCTCTCTAAATTGGAGAGATATGGGTTTGATGGGTAGAGTATTTGGTGGATAAGAAATTGGTTAGATGGTCAAAGGCTTGATTTCCAGTTGGAGATCTGTGACAAATGATGTCCTCAGGAGTCTGTACTGGGACCAGTGCTGTTTTATATCTTCATCAATGATACAGACAGAGAGATCAAGTGCACCCTCAGCAAGTTTGCAGATGACACCAGGATGAGTGGTGCTGTTGCCATATAGAAAGGACAGGATGTCATCCATGAGGACCTGGAAAAGCTGGAGAAGTGGGCCATGTGAATCTCGTGAGATTCAGCAAGGCCAAGTGCAAGGTCCTACAACTGAGTTAGAGCAATCCATGGTTTAAAAACAGGGATAATGAGATTGAGAGCTGCCCTGTGGAGAAGGACTTTGTGCTGGTCAATGAGAAGCTCGACGTGAGCTGGCAGTGCATGCTTGCAGCCCAGAAGACCAACCAAATACTGGGCTGCATGAAAATAAGCATGGCTAGCAGGTCGAGGGAGGTGACTCTGCCCCTTTATTCTGCTCTTGTGAAATCCCACATGGAGTATTGTGTCCAGTTCTGGAATCCTCAACATAAGAGGGATATGAAACTGTTGGATTAGGTCCAGAGGAAGGCTACAAAGATGATCAGAGGGCTGGAGCACCTCCCATATGAGGGCAGGCTGAGAAAGTTGGGCTTGTTCAGCCTGGAGAAGAGAAGGCTCTGGCTATCTAAGGTTTATCCTATCATACACCACAAGGTTTTTCTTGTTCTTAAATTTACTATAGATATACTGTTGTAAAGCGTTGACATATGTTTCTAATTTCACATTTTTTTCAATATAAACTTTAATTTTAACATTATTATTACTTTCATTTGCATAAAGTTGTTAATGTGGAGTTATGGATTGTAAAAAACTCAGCAGTAACAAGTGAGGAAACTCAGAGCCAGCACGCCACTCAAAACCTAGACATCATCTTCTACTAAATAAAGGTCTAATTAAAGATGATGGCTCATTAGGGGTAACTTCTTTGCTTTTCTTTTTCTTTCATTTTTAAAAGCATAAGAAAACTGCTATCTGACATAAAAGGACTAGAAAACTGCTGTCTGGCATATGTTCGACACAGACACGTTTCATTTGCAACAGTCCTTTATACTGTAAGTCAGGGATTAGCCTTAAATGAATAAAAGGTCTTCAAAAAAGAGTGCAAACGCTGAATTGGCTTCATGAAAACCTAACTCCTTTTGTATATGCAAAATAATGAAGAACGAGGTACAATGTGCTAACTTTAATTAAACATGTAACACTCTCTTCATCTGCTTTATTATAAAATAAAAGATAATAAAGGGGAAGAGGAAGTCTGATGTCTGTTTTAGTGTCTGTTGGGCTCAATTCAGAAACTTAGCTTATCCTCTGCTGCTCAGGACTGCTTTCCACATGGACATTATTATGCACTTTGGATCTGCGTGCTGAAAAGCAATCTGGATTTATTACTTGTCACCCATCAATAACAGATTTTTTGAGTACAGTGAACAGTTCTGAGGAAGTTAACTTCTTGCTTGCTTATCCTGTAAGCATATGTAGCAAACCTCCTAGCCAGCAGCACTGCAATCTGTTCCAAAGCAATTGTGTTCAGGTAATGGGTGGTTAGGAAGATAGTGCCAATTTTGTAGCTCTATTCTGAAGGATCCTGAGGCAATTAAGAAAGTTTATGCTGTATAGTTCTTATTCACCCTCATCATAACGAGTCACAAGAGGAAGCTAAGAATGACTTGGCTGTAAATGTTACATATTTTACAATCCTTCTCTGATTATTAATGTGATTCTAAGTTAAGAAAACTGTGGTATAATTTGTGGAATAACTTTACTAGTCCAAAATAAAACTCTTGGAATTGGAATTTTTCATGCTGCAGACTTTTCTGAATTCGTGGTTAATACTAGGAATAGGAATAATATGATTAGTATTCCTAATTAAGTCCTGAGTCTTGTGTTCAGTTCTGACTGCTTCTAAGAAAAGGACAAGAACATGACTGTGAGCAAGTCTAGATGGGTTTGTACTCTTGAATTAGAGGTCTAGCACTAAGGACATGAAACACCTTTTTTCATGTATGTTTACTAACTCTTAAAATTCTGGATTTTTTTTCCCCAACAAATATGTAATTACTTGAGGTTTCCTTTATGTTCTGTGAAACTCAGAGTAAGTCTAATTGTATACTACATGGGGAAGTATACACTTTTTGGTGCAACACCCTTTCACACCCATTGCTCTTTGTGACTCTTCTCCTGAATAACAGGGATAAGAAAAATGGGGTGATGAATGTATGAGGATTTCTGTATCCCACTCCCAACAATAGTCTGCTGTCTTCCTACTATGCCATCACACTGAGGAGGGAGCAGAAGTCTGATGATTATCTTGGGTAAATACAAGCTGAATGGCATTTTCTCAGGTAATATGAACACTTTTGCAAGAATCTTCACATAAAGGAGCCTTTTGTATGCATGTCTGTTAACTAGATTGCCTAAATCCTGCAGAAAGCAGAGTAGAAAAGGCAAAACTAATGAGAAATTTTCTTCAGCTACTGCATAGGAACTTCTACTTGTTGGAAGCAGGATGGAGAAGTAAGAAATCTAGTGTGCAGATATGCCCCGGTAGAAGAGAACAGATCCCACAACAGGCATGAATAGCATGACATGCTGAACTCATGAGAGGTTAAACAACTTTATTTGAAGAAGAAATAATGTTATTTGAAGAAATGCAGAAAGCACCTTAAAGGACAGGAAACAAATTACTGTGTCTATTAAATATTCTTTGCTAGGCCAATGGAATTTGCTCAGGTATTCTGAGTTTATTGTTTATCCATCCTTCAAGCGACTGATTTCTGAACTTTCTTCTGGAAGTCTACATTTCATCAATATCTCTGTTCATCAGTGTAAGAGTGAGCACAGTGAGTGCCACATGTGCTACACCAGCTGTGTGTGCATGGGAGGACCTTGATGAGCATCAGCCTTTCCCTGATTCTTCAAGAAAACAACTGTCCCTCTTGACTGAGAATACAGATGGTACTAACTTACCTTGCTTACTAACAGTCTTCCACAGGGCCATAACACAAAAACAGGTACTGTGGAGACTGTAAGAAAAGTAGGCAAAGAAGTGATATTTTTAAACTGTGAGTGGTATTGATTTTATGTCTGTTTTTTTTTGTCTGGGTTTTATGTGAGAAGCAGAAGCTAAGAAAATTTCAAGGAATTAGAAAACAAATGTATTCAGGTTTGGTTCAGGTCCAATAAAACATAAAAGTTGGGCTGAACTGGAAAAGTAGGAATTTTCATTCTATAATTAGAAAATAAGAAAAAGCCTTGCTGACTTATGTGATTGAATCAGAACATGCAATAACATAAACTTCATTATTAAAATGGTTATTTTTTGGTACAATCTAGTTATTAGTAGAAGTATTTTAAAAATATCAGTTTAAAGAGGAGACTTAAATAGTCTCTTCAAATTTTTCAACCATGTATAAATTTTTTTTAAGAGAATATATTTTGTACAAGTTCCATGGAACCGAGTCTTTTACACAAATTGAGGGAAAAACATTTAATCAAAAAAGTTTTATAGCACTCGTTGTATGAAAAGGGGGATAAAAGATCTTTTTTAGATTTCACTGTACCAGGTTGTGTTTTATGGTTCATTATACAGTCTGTTATTTATTTCCGCTGCTAGCAATCTCCCTGATGCTGTTTAATGAGAGTCACTTAGCTTCAAATATTCACCCGTTTTCATATATGAGGCAGCCTTGTCCATATATAAAACATCTACCTGTAGTCTGTAGCTGCACTTACTTGTGAACCATGTTCAGAAAGATGAAGTTTAAGACAAATTCTGCAATCACATTTGAAACTTGCAAGGCTGACAGCAGTTGTACCCCTGCTCTAACTTATAGGTATCCTACATATTGCAAGAGAATGCAGTTCAGTGTCCACGGAAGAATAAATTATTAGTCTGTCCTGTACAGATACTACCTTCAGAAAATAATCTAAATTAAGCCATGGTCAATATTTAGTATCTTTTATATTTTTTTCTGGTCTTCCTGGAATTTTGTGCTGCTTACAAGCAACTTCCAAACTTGCCTCACTATGCCACTCATGCTTGCATGAAAACAAGTTTCTGCAGCAGAGATAATGCCATTTAGAACTGACTTTCTAGTCTCTGAATTGGATTAATAGGTTTTTTCTACTCTTGAATCCTTAAAAAGAATACCTTTAGAGGGCTTAATCCAATACACAATCTCAAAAAGCAACTGCAGTGAGCAGCTAAACATTGTCTCTTTGGTTGCCCTCAGGCTAAATTTGCTATCTTAGAATACTGCAATAGAAAAGGGTATTTCAGACACCAACTGTTGATAAGTGCAGCTTTAGCTTGTCTCTTCAAAAAGGTTATAATGTGAAGTATTTGAATATTTTAAAATGGAAACATTAGAAATACCCACTTAATAGCAAGAAGCTGTTGCCACTCTGCTAAATCTTAAACTGTATTTTCAACAGTGAAAGAAAAACAGCCTGTCAAAAATCAGCAAAAAAAAAAATACTGACGAGGACTATTGCTTCAATAAAGACTGTACTGAAAAGGAAAATTGTTAGATAAATTGGATATATGAGAGACCATGTTCTAGTTATATCCTCAGTCGATGTAGACAGGGATTAACTAAACTATATGATCACTTCAGAAATCACTTCATTAATCTATGTATATCTGCACAGGAAATAATATACTTCCTTTAATATCAGAGAATGAATATAAGGCTCTTCTTGCTTGGAGAATAAGAGAACTTTGAAGACTTATGAAGTAACAGCTCCCAGTGTGTTGTTTATATGAAAACACCTTCTCTCTGCTGCCTCCCATTAAAGCAACCTCTTGTCTCTGTTGGTATCAGGGCAGCAATCATCCTTTTCTAGTAAGTCTCCAGTCTTTTCTCCCTTAACACACAGTCTTAATTTTGAATTAGGTCACTAATGATCTAAAAATACATACGATTATTAGCTTATGATAATTAAAAACTAGATTTGCTGACACCTGTGTCAGTATTGAACAATTTCAGCTTGAGTTTTCTGTGCCACATGTTTTCCCAGAAGTGAAGCAGTAAATTTACGGAAAACATTTTCCAGAATTTAACACTGTTTTCTCTATTTGATAATTTTCTGGTGGTAATATGTTTCAGAAAAAACATTCTCCAACTAAACTTAGGATTTAAACTTCACTGGCCTTCTTCCTGTTTCAAAATGTATTTTTTTTCCTGACGTGGACCTGCAAATATAAAAATTTCTTAATTTCTATAATTTCTTATACAGTTATCTTTAATATATCTTTTCAGATATTTCAAACAGCTTGATGCCTATTTATGTATTTGTGTAGTGCAATGTATTTGGGTTTCTTCTAAATTCAACTTATATCTGAATTTCTGAGTTTGTTATATCCAGGTATATATACAGCATTGTCATTACCTCTTTTAACTTAAATGTACTCTCCACAATAATTCCTTTCCATCCAAACAGAGGTTTATCTCATAATTTGAAAATCTTTTTTATTCAATTGCTAGCTCTGTGAAAAAAAATTATCAAGACTTGAAATGGGCCAAATAATTTACAAATCAAAGAACTGTCACTGTAAGCAAATCTTTGAGATGGTTCAAGACAGCCACTTCTAATAGTAAGGATATTACTGCATATATGGCAGTGCAAGGGGCTGGACAATACAGAGATTGAAACAACTGGGAAATTGAAATGAATGGGAAATGCTCTGTAAAAGTATAATATATATCTAAGATAATTATGGGCTTGTTTGTTTTTTCCTTAGAAATAAACAAGATTTCTGCTTGCAGATTTCTAATATAGAAGGTAATTCATTGATGTCTTATAATCTAAGCTTTAGTTAGATTAAGAATGTATAAGAAATAAAAGTGGAAAAGAGACAAAATGCAAAACAATACCAGCAAAAGGAACAGAGAAAGGTGTTGAAACTGTAATCTCCACCAGTAGAAAAACTTAATTAAAGAAAAGCAAAACTGGGTCTATTTTCTTGGCTAGGACTTAACCCTTGATATTAAGAAATAGATATGATAGTATGCAAAAATATTTCTGACAACATTTAGTCAAAAATTTTATTTGAAAAAGATTTGGCTAACAATCTTCCTGCTTAAAGACTAGTAGACTAAACACTCTTAGACTACACAGTAGAAGTCTAACTAATCACACTATACACCCAGTAAGTATATAGCTTCTTAGGGCATTTTATGGAAGTGAGAATTCCAGCGATCTTATGATAACTAATGAATTTTAATAATGTCACAATACTTATTACTAATAATACAATATTTCTTTTCCAGTTATTAACTTTATTTCTTTTTAATATATTTAACACCAACTATTTAGTTTTAATCCACCACAATTGCCCTTAAGGCCTGAAGCTATCAGATGCCCATTTCTCATGGATATCAAGGTTTTAACTACCTTGGGACTGTGTTATTTTGTTATCCCAGGTGCCTTTTGCATGTTTTCTACTCTGCTATATTTCAGACATGTCCACAACTCTAAAATGCTATAAATACTTGGATTGTCTTTAACCTTGGTAACTCTGTCTCTAATAGAAACCCAGCTACTGTAAGGTGAAATCTGCTTGTGTCCATAAAGTCCATGAAAGATGGTGCGTAACAGGAGTCCTTGGATACACCTAGACACAGCTGTTGCAGTTATGGTGCATTTTCAGGATGTTGCCATAGCCTTCTGTACCCACACCATCCTCAGAAAAGATTTAGCTCTGGAATGTGAAGATAACTGGGTTTTTTTGTGGGGAAAAAACATTTTTAGGCTGTGCCTGCTGGCCAGAAGGTGAAGTAGAAAAAGAAAATAACACTAATTTCAGTGAAGGAAGGAATGGCTGTAGAGGAACTTCAGCAGCTTCTGGTACATAGACTGAAGTGAAAAGAAAATGCAAGATGATTGGTAATTGATCTCATGCCATTCTGTTTACTTAATACTTTTTAAAATAAAGAATAAAGGATTGCAAAGGTTTTAAAATGAGATGCAGTCAGCTACAAATTAGCTGTTAAATGGGCCACATGTTAGAAGAGTTATAAACTCCTATCCTTAATTAAAACTAAATGAAAACACCAGGACATCAAACTTTATAACATATTTTTCTCTTCCCTTTAGGCTGTTGAGCCAAATACGTGTCTGGCATAACTAAGTTTGAATTCCTTAAAATCAATGGAGTTGCTCCTGCTAACATTCATGTGAATTTGTGCCTTGATATTCTATTCCTCTAATAAGCATCTCTGAACTGGAGGTGAAGACACAAATCTAATTCACTTTGTCTCTTAACTCAGGAGAGGATCTGAAGGTTAGGGAAACTGCCTCTAAATGTAAGGATCTGGGATTGTGTGGGGTTTCTCTTAAGACTGAACACTTAGTCTGAGCTGCTGGGGTCAGATGAGGAGAATAGAAATGAGAAATCAGAACTGAAGACAAATCATATTTTTTAGCTTGGACCATGTTGCTCTGAAATACTTGTTTGGATACAAGTTTCAGCTGACGTTTCCAGAACTGTATTTCTTTCCTTATACCTAGTCTAGTTTATAGCTGTTTTTAGAGTGCATGGACTGAGACTATGCTAGTACATATTTCTACATATTGCAGTTCAAACAAGTTACAGTTCAGTTAAACCTAGACTTTAACCTGTAAACTGTAAATTTCTCTTTTTCTGTTTAAGTCAGAGTGAAGATATGAAGGTATTTAAGAATTCTATTGAATAAAAAAACCTTCCTTATGGGTTTGGTTTTTTTTCCTTTTTATGAAAACAAATAAACAAACATGAATATAATTAGTGTGTCAGATTTGGTAATGTGAGATGACAGGAATTATTTGTGAAGTACTTTTGAAATATAAATGCTGATATACTTAGGCTCTTCTGTGGCAAATAAAGAGAAAAAGGTTCTTCTTGGAGCACCTGAATTAAGGTTTCCCATAATCACTCTCCCTCCCAAAAAAACCCACAAACCCCTTCCAATGACTGTAAAGATATCTGGCAAAAGAGCTATACTTGACTGCAGCCATTGTAAAAATGCCTCCTAGGTTCTTTCATTTTGTAACTGAAATAGCTAGAAGTGAAAGACACACAATAACTTTCCAGATAATTGAACTACACAGGGGGTTGGAACCTTTTCCCTGCTTCAGAAAAGGAGGTTGTGACTAATGGAAATCTCATGGTAGCAACTGGTAGTAACTGAGCATCTTACAAGGCAGAGCATGAAAAGCTGTGTTTTCTTAAAGCAGAAGTATATATTACTCAACTTATTTCTGCCAGTGAATAGTCAGGAAGGAGAGCATGAAAAATGCAAAGCGTTTGACAGATAATGGGAAAATAGACTGCAGAAAATGGTAGGTCTTGCTAACTAAGTGTAGTTATTTTTTATACTGTATTAGAAGCCTACTGAGAATGGTTTTTTTTCCATGAAAATTTCATTTTGAAAGGGAAGTATGGAAACCTGCTTGAAGTTTTGGCAAGCTGCAGCACGGAAATCTAAATAAGGAAATGATTTCTTCTCAAAATGATATTTTTATAGTAGCCTTCATTTTCTTTAAAAAAAACACCAGTATGTGTCAACATTATTTTAGTTAGAGAAGTCTTATGTTTTCAAGGCTATGTCTCTATTCTCTTAAAATACTTCCATTGAAATTCACTTTATTTTTATTTCCATTTTAAAAAAGTTGTCCATGTTGTCCAGAAAACTACCTATTCATGCATTCGTTTATTTGGTTCTAAAATACATATTTATATGGTTATCACATCTTATATTGGCATACCTGGAAAAGAAATTCTTATTTTTGTCCAGTTCTTGTAGTTTGTGAAATGTAAGAACTTTCAATATCTCCTGGCAAAACTAGTTTTGCTTAAATAGTGTTTAACTTTCCAGACTACTTATTGCCACAGTCAACCAACAGTGAAGAGTCGATTGGAGAAGGCAGTTGAACTGAAACCATGTAATGAGAGTTGGGAAGAAAGGCAAAACCATTTGAGGATGTGTTTTCTGTTGCGTTTTCTGAATAAAAGAGTACTGCTAAACTCTGTAATGCTGAGTGCAAAGCAGGTTTAAGTTAAAAGCAAAACCTGACCACGAAGAAGATTCACAATGGTGAAGTCTAAAGTTTGTGTACTTAAGGTCTCACCTTAGGCATTCTTCTTCATTTCTAACCCCTGATGGAAAAGATCAATGAGTAGATACTGTGATTCTTTCGGAAGAGAATATGAATGCATTGGTTGGCTGCGTTCCTTTATAAAACATAGAGAATGTATTAAGCTATGTCAGGTACTCAGCTACCAGTAAAATACTCCCAAGTATTACCAATACTTCCTTTATCCCCTTTTATAAGTGGATACACCAAATATATTACTTTCTAATTACTCTCTAAAATGATATCTATAGATCTATAGGTATTACTTTCTCCTTTACAATCAAAATGCATGTTTTGATTAAAAAAATCTCATGCTGGAAGTAGATATAATTTATATCGATATTCACATGTATAAATGAGTAGAGAATATTCAGAACTAAGGAACCATGATTTTATAGGAAAGTGTACATATGTATTTAATTTCCATTTATAAAACACATCAAAATAAATGAAATAAAAAATTGCTCTCTGGTAATTTTTGCTTCACTATAAATTAAAGGTTTTCAGGAGGTTTGTGTGTTTGATTACACATCAGTATTTTGTATGTCTTGGATTGAATAATAAATATTCTTCATGGTTTGCAGATATTGTATATAATATTATTGAGCTAGTTTGCAAGATATATGTCCCATGCTCACATTTGGAAGGTCATCAGATGAAGAATATTAATGATGAAATAATGTGACAAAATATTTCTCTGAAGATAGAGATGTCCTTTATATGAATGTGGGGAATACCTGCTGTAAAGTCAGTTTTCCAACAAAAGTTCACAAGAAGAAATGCTATATCTGATCCACTTGTGTAACTGTTAATTTTGAAAACCTGAAATTCACTTGGTGGATTAGGACACATCAGGGTCAAATTGCATTATGTGACCCTTATAGAATAGTGTACTTCAAATGCACTTTTGTCTCTTGCATTTTATCCTTGGAAATCAAATACTATTAATTCCTTGTTTCTGACAGGGTATATTAAAATGCAACTTATTTTGCATAATGAATAACTATAGTTTATTTCTTAATTGAATATGAAACAGGACTGTGTTTGCCATCTGTGAACCTACTTTCCAGAAAACCCTGGTCAGTGAAGGAAAGGAATAGTTTTTATTAGAATGTTTGATAGTACACCTATCATTCTTTCTGACCAAAAGTAATTTTCATTTGCAATGAGCAATTTCAGTTACATGGTGCAGATACAGCTGAGTTCCTTTGCTAGTCCAGTGTGTAGCAGCAGTCAATGCTCTTTAAAGATATATGCTGTAGTGAAACAGACAGATTTAGTAAGACAAGGCATTTTTCTCTGTGGGCTTTGTGATACATACCGGCCTTGTCAGTTTGACATTTACTACCCTTGCTTTATGATTTTTCACTATTTTCGTCTTCTGTACCTATGCTATCATCATCATCCTAGCTGAATGGTTCTTACTGCAAAGTAAGATCATAAGGGAGAGTTATATGTTGCTGCAATCCTCACCTTTTTTACCAGATGACAGGAAAAAAATCCACAGTAGAGTCAGTATATTTATTTGTTTTGGTTATTACAATACAGCTAAGATGTATTAGTCATCTTATTTGCAATCACTGATTGCTCAATGCACATTTCTAAATCTCAAAACCAGTCATTTATTAGCTTGTCATAAAACCTCTTACAAATCAAGGGGAAAAACCCCACATTTGTAACATCAAATGCTCAGTTGTCAGAGAAAGAAGCCTTTAGCTCTGTATCCAAAGGTAACTGTTTAATCTGTTGGTACTATCAAGAAAAATGCCCATCCTTATCACTAAGGTTTAAAGATTAGCTCACAGAATGCTGTTGCCTAGATATACTTGTTATTTATCACGGAGCCTGACTGCATCCATGAAAAAAAATCGTAAGGAAATTCAATGTATTATAATTAAATAATTTATCTCAATCCAGCAACAACTTCCAGTGTTGGTACTGTAAATTCAATTTTGTGAGAAATGTTATTTATTTAATCATAGAAATTTACAGTAAAACAGTTATTATTTTTTGCTCATTACAAATAGCCAATTATTGAAATATTTCATATATGAAAGGTCCAACAACTTTATTTACATAATGTGTAGACAAAGGGAGCAGTTTTCAAAAAGTCATTGTGGGTAAAACTATAGGCAAAGTCATCCACTGAGGTGTTTATTCATCTTCATATAACAAACTTTTTTGATTTTGTCTTTAGACTACTTATTCAACACGTTTTACATCTTTGTATTGCTTAGTGCAAGTCAGGAACAAGGAAAACAAGTCACTGGAGTGCAATCTAAACTGGAAAACTATATATCGAACTGTTTGTCCACTTAAAGTCTTTGATGCGGACAAATCTGAACTGAGTCCCCACTTAGCTCTTGGGAACCTGTTAAGCTCACATGGTTGGAAACAAATGCAGAGCAATAATGTGGAAAGGATGTTAGAACATCAAGTGTAAATGTAAACACTCTCAGGTCACCCAAAGGCAGTAGGAGATGTGAACTTACTAACCGTCTGAGTTAATCAAATGTTAAAATTAAGAAGCAGAACAGAAGTGAACACGTTTTTCACTTTCATTTAACTAAAATGATTGCACAACTTTAATGAAATGTCCGTGTGAATAGATGACAAAATCATGTGATATTGTATAGTAACATGCCAATACCTATGAAATGCTGCAGCCTGATGTGGACCACAATAAGTTGTAAAGACTATAACACATAAAAATTGTAGATCTAGTTTAAAGTAACTTCTCACCAGAAGCCTATAGAAAAAGGTCAATCTAACCCTTTCTTTCCTTCAGTAATTTTCTTCCATGCACTTCAACTCTATTAAAATAAATATTGGATATTTGTGTCAGCTTCAAGAGTTATTGCTTAGTCTCCATTTTATATAACATGCTTCTTTCAGTGGGAGCTTTTTCAATGGGAGGATTGGAAGACACATTTAATTTTGTTCTACATATTTCGTATTTCATTTACTGTGTTACACATTTCACTGTGTTAGTCTTTCTCACTAAATCTTAGGTATGTAAGCAATGAGAGATATAAGCATTTAATTTTTTTTTGTGAAGTATGCATTGAAAAAGACTACTCATTATGTGTAATTCCACCTTGCAAAACTTAAGGAACATTACCTCTGTGTGATATCACTTCTTTGTCTCATAGGTCTGCATTTAAAACTAATGAAAGACTAAATGTCTTGCTCAAGGCTGGGCACACTACAGACAGTCAAAATTATTTTCTGACATTTTTTTGTCATTATTGCAATTAATCTTCCTGCAGGGCTCTAGAGTGGAAGTAGAATAAGAAAAACTTCTGTTTTGTCTTTCATTGCTTTAAATGAGTAAATCCCGAATTCCTTTTTATTTGATTCCAAAGTTACTGCGAAGAATTTCTTTTACTATTCAAAGCATTGAAAAAAAAATGATATAGCTCACCTCTACTAGGGGAGGTGATTCTGCCCCTTGGGAGGTGATTCTTCCCCTCTTTTGGAGGGTGATTCTGCCCCTCTATTCCTCTCTTGTGAGACCCCACCTAGAGTATTGTGCCCATTTCGGAATCCTCAGCGTAAGAACAATATGGAGCTTTTGGAACAGGTGCAGAGGAGGGCTACAAGGATTATCAGAGCAATTGGAGCACCTCCCATACTGAGAGAGTTGGAGTTGTTCAGCCTGGAGCAGAGAAGGCTCCGAGAAGATCTTATAGTGACCTTCCAGTACCTGAAGGGGCTAGGAGAAAGCTAGGGAGGTGTTGTTTAGAAAGGCTTGTAGTGAGAGAACTAGGGGCAATGGGTATAAACTGGGGAGGGGCAGACTTATACTAGGCATAAGGAAGAATTTCTTCATGATTAGAGTGGTGAGGCACTGGCATAGGTTGCCCAGAGAAGTTGTGGATGCCCCATCCCTGGAAGTATTCAAAGCCAGGCTGGATGGGGACTTGGGCAGCCTGATCTAGTGGGATGCCCTTGCCCATGGTAGGGGCGTTGGAACCAGATGATCTTTAAGGTCCCTGCCAACCCAAACTATTCTATGATTCTATGATTCTATGACTTTTTTACACCTGTGTTTAAATCCTGTGTGTTTGGGACACTTGTTAAACCTCATCTAATTTTTCTCAGTGCAGAGTCTATATAGGACCAGACACTATGATAAAATCAGTATTCATGGTGTTGGCTTATCTATGGGCACAGGTCATCCTCGAGCCTGAACTGAGTTCACTTTTTCAGTCCACTGTCACCACTGTTTCCTGGAGCTATTATCACCTGAGGCATTCTGGAATATCTTGTCTCTCATTTCAAGTGGTTATAAAGACTGTGAATGGAGGTTGATATTCCTCTTCTGTTAACTGCCCCAAATAGCTCTTATCTAATGTCCCTTCTGTGATAATGTTCAATTTCATAGTGAAATCTACTATTTAGAAATATTCAGGAGTAATTATTAAAAATTATATCTGTACAAGCATGACTACACAGCAGCTTTTGAGATTTCAACATTAATTTCATTTTTCTTTGGAATGAAAAAAGCAAATTGCAGGGCAAACCTCTTCTGCAGCAGAACTTCTATCCTTGTTACTGCTGGTCAAGTTATGCACCAAGAGGAATATCCTGATGAAAAATTGAAGAAAACGAATAAATATTACTAAAAATATCTTCCCCAGAGGAAAATCAATTTTGTCAAGAAAGCTCTGAAGAGCTTTACTCAGAAGAGTCCACTTAACAAAAAATCATACTTCCCTCAATCTACTACTTTGTTTTTCCTAGTTAAACTATTGTTCTAAAGAGATGGTCTTTTTATCAACACAACCCATGAAACATTACTTACTAATGCAATTAACATATATTTCTGCATTTCTGAGAGCTGTTATATGTTCAGAATTATTATTTTCACCTTCCTTATGGATTATCCCAGCTGAAACGCAAATATACACAATTTTGTATATTTATAAACTGAAGAATCTAAAATTCAAAGAGCTTTTGATACAAAAGCAGAAAGCAGAATTTTAATGGAAACGTGGTTTGCAATCTTCTGATGATGGATCAATACAAAATTCAATATATTATTTCATTGCTTCTGCATTCAAATTATACTTGTCATTTTTAGTAAGTGAAGAGAGCAAAGTGAAAGCTCATGACTTGAGAAATGCATTTCAGAAATAATTTCTTTAGTTAAATGTTATACTGAGTTGATATTTGTGCCAGTAAAGGAAGATTTAAATTGAAAAGTGAAGGTTTGACAATGTGTCTTTTAATTGACTAATTCTTTTTTAATATTATATCAACGATATGTGTATTAAAGATGCATATCTATTGTGCAAAAGATGCCCTACATCAACTGTGCATGGACATGATGTAGTTTGTTGCGTGACAAGCTTAAGGCACTGAATCTTGGAAAAAGAAATGAATCTCATAACTATTGCAAAATTATAAGTATGCTATAATCTATTCTGAAGTTAAAAGGTGTCACAAACAAAATATCTATGTTCACCATCACACTGAAATGTGTTGCTTCTTATTCTAAACACTATGTCACATTTCTACTTGCATTTTCAGCAATTCATTTCCTTTGGTTCTCCTACCATATTCATTCAATGTCAGTGTTATTGTGCCACAATAAATACTGTGGACTGAAATTATTGCATTTATTCACACTTTAACTTCCTAGAAACTGCTGAAGTAGTATATTTAAAACATAAATGTCTTTTTTCAACAGTTTGGGCTTTTTGTTTTTGTTATAAATTGTGAGAAGTAAACAAAGATCTTTATTTAGCTAAATCATGAAGAATAAAATCCCCACAAATTATTCACTGCATATTCTTTCAAAGAAAGCTGTATTCAACAAGTCAGATGGTGCTTCCCCCAATTCAGAAAGCCTAATAAATATTATCTGTATCACATTAGCATGACATGAGCAGGTAGACAGAATCTGTCATAGATAAAATAGAGAGGTACCTGATATTTTCTACTCTTGTGCAAATATCCTTTCTCCAGTAAAATTCCATTTGAGTAAGAAATAAATGCTCTTTAATGTGAAGAACATCTGTCTTATCGCAAGATGAGGGATATTGATACAGTAGAAAGTTCTGTTTAACAGTAGTTCTCCAATTTACTCAAAAAGAGTATATAAAAGCTGTGTCACAATATAAAAAAGAAAAACTACAATAAAACCCCACAAAAACCCCAAGTGTGGTATAAGAAAATAATGTTAGCAATGGACAATGGTATCTGTAGATATTTTCCTGAACAGGGAAATAAAATTGCTTGGAGCAGAATTGTCATGTTCACTGTTGTGATTGAATTAGACATGGAACATACCAACTGAGAAATGTCAAAATTGAATCTTAAAGGACAAATGAAACTCTCATGGTGGATTTCAGTAGTTTGAAATGCTTCATGATGAAGTACCACCCTCCAAAATGCCATTGACTACCAATACTTGGAAGGTTTTGCTAAGGTGCTCACCTCTGAGCTGAACACCTGGACAGATCAGCAAAGAGCAAAACACCAGGAAGATTTTGGCAGGCCGATTTCAAAACAGAGATATATTTTGTGGGGAATCATAGAATCATAGCACGGTTTGGGTTGGAAAGGACCTTAAAATCCATCTAGTTCCACCTCCTCTGCCATGGACAGGGACAACTTTCACTAGATCAGGTTGCTCAAAGACCCATCTAAGTTGGCCTTGAACACCTCCAGAGATGGAGCTTCCTTGACTTCTTTGGGCAACCTGTTCTAGTGCCTCACTACCCTCACAGTAAAACATTTCTTCCTAAACTCTAATCTAAGTGTCCCCTTTTTCTTCTGAAAATCATTACCCCTTGTACTATCACCACACTCCCTGATAGAGAGTCCGTCCCCAGCTTTGCTGTAAGTACCCTTTAAGAACTGGAAGGCTGGTATGAGGTCACCCCAGAAACTTCTCTTCTCTACACTAAACAACCTCAGCGCACTCAGCCTGTCTTCATATAGGAAGTGCTCCAGCCCTCTGATTATCTTCATTACCCTCAGAGTCACAAAGAGCAGAGGGGCAGATTGACCTCCCTCAATGGGCTGGTCACAGTCCATTTGATGCAGCCCAGGACATGGTTGGTTTTCTGGGCAGAAAGCACACTTTACTGGCTCATGTTGAGCTGCTCATCCACCAGTACCCTCAAGTCCTTTTCTTCAAGGCTACTTTCAATCCACTCTCACCCCAGATTATATTTGTGCTTGGGGTTGCTCCAACCCAGGTGCAGGAAATATTTCATTTTTTACATATTCCAATGGACTGTTGGGACTTGTCCAGTAAGCTGTACTCCAAGCTTCCTTTTAGAGAGAAAATGCTCATTTGTGTTTCCACTACTGTCATTCAAAGATCAATTCTTGTGTCTACACTACTTGTAATTTTTTTTTCAGGCAGCTAATAGTGCCACAAAAAGTGTTACTCGCAAAATTGCTGGAGCAAGTAAATCACTGAGAGGACAGTTCCCACTGACATATAGTGTCAGTAAGTTAAAAGCAAGAAAATGTCAAATATTTCTTTTCCTTAAATGAAGATGTCTTTGTTGAGTTAAACAGCATCTTAGTCACACAGATATATATCTTGTGCTCTTGCTGTATTATTAGTCCATGAGAAGGATTATGACATATTCTGGGATAAACATGGTTTATTTTGAGAAATAATAACTCTAGAAAACCCCTCTGAGGACTGGGTTGTAAAGAATAGTCATGTATGCTAACCAGCAGCACAGCAGCAAGGGTAAGGGCTCCTGTGGAGACTCTTGGAAGTGCCTATTCAACTAGAAGAAGCTAGAGGAGCCTGTGCCCCTGTCTGCACAGCCCCATCTCTTCCTTCACACTGCCAGGACTGTTGTCTGCTCAGTAACGTCATGTAGTAAGTGAGCACAAAAATAACCTGACATCCTTGGAATGTTCTTGACTGGTGTAGTGACCTGAAAATCTCACTGGAGAATCAGACAAGTAGTAGAACTCAGGGAAGAAAGGAGGAAGCCAGCTATCAAGACTGTTTCAGACATCTTGAAAAACAAAATCAGTTTAAGTCAACACAAGCTAATGCTGCTTTCAAAGAAATGTTTCAACCCTCCTTTCTGCCACTGACTTGCTGCCTATATTTATCTGTTCTTCTGCCTAAGTGAGGATCTACAGAGCCACACAGTAGATTTTCTAGGAAACATGTCCTTTAACTAAGTTGTGGACTTTAGAACAGTTTATTTGATTTTACCAGGACTGTTTTGCTAACAAAATTCATAACATAACAGCACAAATATTTGTGGCAACAAAAATAAGATGATGTCAGAAGAAATGTCAAGGAAGGACTTCTTTGGCGGCAGGTATAATTTACGCTGTGCTAGTCTAAACTACAGTTCAAACATAAACTTAAAAAGGCTAATGCAACCGTAGAACATTTAAACAAGGTATTCAATAAGGAGGGCTATGTACATAACATTGCAATATTTTGGCCAACTCATTTTGAGAAAGAAGATGCAGTAACAGTGAGGGCAAAAAGAGAAGTTCTGAAAAACATTAGGGTGATGAATATAATGAATATTATGTGACCAAGAGAGAGCTCAGTCTATTTTAGAAAAAAAGAAGATAAGAATTGGCTTGTTTGTAGTCTGCCGGCATCACATTTGACTTTTCTTAACTTTACAGTATTTGACTTTTACCATCAAAATTCACTTGAAGCACAGACTTTTGTGTGTGTATACACACAGAGTTTTCTCATTTTTTTTATATTTTGTTTTCATCTGGATCACTTGATTCCTCATCTGTATGAAGAACGTTTCCTTATTCATGTAGTAAAAAGTTATATCTATGATTGGATTTACGTATGAGATCATAGTATATTACCAACAAAAAGAAATGTGGAATCATGGTATGAGAAGTAAGTAAAATACTTTCCAGTCACATTTTTTTCTTACACTTAAATAAAGATATTAGAAAAAAAACCAAAGCCATCCAACCAACCATTAAGGAATCTTTAAAGTGTTTTCACTTTGAGAAGGAGTAATAAAGATGGCTCTTTGTTATCTTTTCTCACTTCTTTATCCTAACTGACATACAAATCTGGGTTTTGTAACATCCCAAGCTGCATCTCCACATCTGTTAACAACAGAAGGCAGTATTTCTGCCCAATCAACTCAAAGTAATTGTCATAGTACAATATGTAGGTTTTCTTCATCCTTACATTGTCATTACAGATTCCTCACACATGTTTTAAGATTAACAAAAAAATAACAACACCCATATCCTTCAGATTTTATATAATACCAAACAAAATACAGAATGTTAAACCAAGATAGATTCCTAGACTGTGGGGAAAAATCCAGTCTATCCAATTACATCTTGATATGTAAAGTAAGGTCTAATTCTTCTCTTCAATGCTTTCATTGTCTGTTGCTGAATAAAAGATTAAGTAAAAGTTAATGAAAATGAACATTTCATCAGTAACAAATGGAACATGGGATGTTATTCTCAGTATCATATTTAGAAATATAATTCTATGTATGTCTAAAATCCAATAAAGACAAGTATAAAATAATCTCTGGTTACCCATACATATGTTATAGTTCTATTTATTTTACAGATTTATTTTCCACAGAATATTGAGAGGAGAATTGCACTATATTGTCCTTTTAAAATGAGATATTGCTGGGAAAGAGAATGAATATATCAGTAAGTGAAAGTACTGAATTGAAAAACTTTCTTTAAGTGCAGGTGGAAGAAATAAAACTGAAATGAGATCATAAATTGCTGTAACAGTCAAAGTGAAAAAAAAGTGAAAGAAATTCATATAGCAAAATATATCAGGAGACAAGTAGTAGTTTGTTTACGTCTTTCATTGCTTTTAAAAACTAGAACAAGGAGTCTGAAAACATTTTTCTTTTTGGATGTTTATATGCAGTTTAATTTAATGAACAAGCCTTAATTAAAAAAAAATCTAATCAGAATAACTAATCCAAAATTAGCATTTCATTTCCTTGAGGGTATAAACTGAAAAAGGTTGAGGAAGCTATGATTCATCATCATACTAAAGGCTAGTAAGGATATTAAGAGAGCTGTTTTGCATTCCCACCTGATAATACCATCCGAGAAAAGGAGGCAAGATGGAAGAAATACGAAAATACCTGAAAGTTGGTGATTTCCTTTTTGTTTTGTAATGTTGCCCAAAGACCAGTGCAGAAGCCATCAGTTAGTTAAATCTTTTTAGAAATTTTGAGAAAAGCCTTCAAAATAAAACTACTGGCTGTAGCATAAAAGTTGAAAAAAAAAGATGTGTGATGCAGTACTACTTCTGAAGAAAATGCCTATCACAGCTAAGATCTTACAATATTCAAAATAGGACAGGATCAAGCATTTTTACAGCTTCTTTTCTGCCCATGACAACTAAAAGCAGTAGCTCTTCTGTGTCATGGGTACCACATTGTATTGGAGAATAAATTTTGTCAACCACTTAGGATAGGAGAAACTGCGTAGACAAGACCCTGATTATTACAGAGAAAAGAACAGAAGGAAGGACAGTCACAGGAATCATCAGAGATTCCAAAGCAAAAAACAGAAAGTAAGCTAGACAGACACTGTTTGTTCAGATCTTTTTTTCCTTAGGTTATGCTCTTTCCTTATCCCTAAAAATCTTTCATTCTGCTTAACGCTTCTCCAAGAAGCACTTTATGAAGGAGTAATGTGTTTGCCTGTACATCTAATAAAAAACCCTTGGCTTACCTCTACCAAATACCTCTCAGGATCCCTGATTCATAGATATTCTTACAGCTTTCAGAGTACATGACAGAATTAGCCTTTTCCCAAATTGTAAATGTGGATAGAACATTTCTTTAAAACATCTCCAGAAGTGGTGATAGGAACTCAATTTTATGTAACAGCCTAGGCTAGAGTACTCACTTAAGAATTGATTTATATAGTTTTAGTTCCTTTTACTTTCCAAGGATATTCAAATTTGTACCATCCAACCGCCCACAAAATGCTCCTATGATAGGGTTACCTTGAGGTTAAAGCACTCACCTCAAGAACTCAAGAGATGAAGTTCCTCTTCCTGTTCAGGCTATTCCTGTATTAAACTTTCAGCAGTCACACATGAAATGTGTATGCTAAAATTAAATTAAACATTCAGTGGTTCACAGAACGCTGATTAAATATTCATTGGGCAGAAGTTGGATGGATAGAACTTCTGCAAGACTAAGACTGTCACTTGGTATAAGGCTACATTTGTAAGGAAAATCCTAACATCTTTCTGCTCCAAGTCTGAGTGTCCTAGTACCTAATCTCTTTTTTGGATGTTGATTCTTTGAAACAGTACTGCTATATAATGAACAAAACCAGCAGGAAATGTTTTCTGAAATGGAATTTCTGTCAGGCAGCAACAGGTATAGGCCACTTTACAAAGAGGGAGGTAAGCCAGGAATCGAGGGATGAGCTAGGTAGGTCAGACATAGCGGTTCTGTGGCAAAATCCAGGAAAGGCCTTGTATTTGGCTGTTCCTAACCATACTTTGTGGGCTTGACTTTCCATCTTTATCTCAGACATGATTCATGTCTACAGACTCATCTGGTTATCCCTGGTCTGCATCTGACCCTGGTCAACATCACCACCACTGGTCCTGTTCTGCTTTGCTTGTTGGACATGGCAGGAAGGTATCCTGCCAGCCCTGCACTTCCCTTGCAGCTTCCAACTTGTTGCTCTCCTCAGTGGAGAAGCCCACTCCTGATGCTCCTCAGCAGGACCCAAACAGCATAATGTAATCCTTGCATCTAATACCAAAAGAACTCCAAGGAAAAATAATAACCCTAAAATAATTTCAGTAAGAGATTTCGCTCATACAATCACACATTGTAAATATTTATTTGAACACAGCTTATTTGATTCATGCAGAAAATCTTTCTTGCATCTTTCTCATAGATGCAGTGGAGCCAGTTCATCTCTTGGTGGAATATTAAACAAACAGAACTTCAATTGACTGATAGCTGTGCTGTTGGATTTTTGTGTTGCTGGTACATCTGGAAATAATAACTTTTTCAGGGAAGGTTTAATCATGCTTATCATCTACAATAAGAGAGTTAAAAATCAAAATTACATTTTGACCAGTAGAATGACTTAAGGCATGTGTAGACGTGAAGAGGTATCTTTAATAGTAAATTCAATATTTCAATATACGTGGCTTATTTATTTCACAAAACAAGTAAAACATGTCTCTTTTTTTTTTTCCCCCCACAGAAATCAGAAAAATGTAAAACCATCCCTACTATAAACTGAAGTTGAAAGGCCAATGATACTGCTAATTAAAATAATGTACCTCACTTATCAACACAGGGGTTTTGTCCATGGCTGTTACTAAGCAAGGCATACATGCATGTAGTCATCAGTGAGTGTGAAAACACGAGATCAGAACTATCTTAAGGTCACTCACAGAAATGAAATGTAGAACAATAATTGAGAATAGGACCAAGTCTGAAATAGACTCTTTTAACAAACTGTCCATTGCCCTACCTGACCCACAGATTTTTCTCAGGTATCTGTAAGTAATATACATGTCATAAAGGAAAATGAATGTATTTATAAATGGAATCAGACTTCTGAGTGCTAAGATACATGAAAGGCAGCCAAGAATGAACATAAAACAAGGAAAGGGACTGGCAGATTTCTTTGCCATAAACTGAGGTATAATCAAACCCACCAGATTAGATGACCAATATAGAAAAATCAAATGTTAGCTGTAAGTAGTCTCACAAAATGGTTAAAATTAAGTGCTTGAAAAATTCTCCTCCACAGGCAGAATCATTTTTAATCATCCTTCCAATTCAAAATTTTGTTAAGTCCATCTCATTTTCTTTCTTTATAAGTATAGTAGTAATATATTAGTAACTAAAAATAGAAAACATCACAATAGGAGACAACTGACTAAAACCCAAACTTATACTCATCAAGAAACTGAAGCTGTAATATGCAGTGCTGTGAATTCCTCATTATCTCTACAATAATGTCATGCTTTGTGATGCTTCTGCTTCTTGATTAAAGGTCAAGCTTTTGTAGCTTTAGTGAACATGGTGGCTTGGAATGATTAATAAATTCTACTGACAGCACTTCTAAAAGCATTCCCATAGAAATACACTGTAGTGGCAACCACTGTGCCCCTATGAGATGTGAATCAATGAAACTCTACTGTTTTCTTATTAGCTGTAGTAACTACAGAGGTTGAAATTCCCTTAACATCAGTAGAGCCCACTGAAAAATCTTCAGGGGAAGATGCAGTGAAATCCTGTCACATGAATACTTTGTTCATTTGCATTAATCCTCACAGATATTCATGTATATGAACAAGTGCTGCTCCTACTTAAATCAATAAGATTTAGATGAATAAAATAGGGTAGATGAAAGGTTAGAATTTGAATTTAGTCTCATCTCCACTGGGGTCTTTATAAACTTTACTAAGACTGCCTATAGTATACAAACAGCAATTAAAACTCAAAAGCAGTTGTAGGCATTATGCAGGGATAGGAGTTGGACTTGATGATCCTTGTGGGTCCTTTCCAACTCAGGTCATTCTGTGTTTGTGTTATTCAGAAAAGCTCTCAAACTTATATAGATTTTACAGTTTGTATGAACATGCTTCTATACCGGTGCTAATAGACTTATGGATGAGATATTGGTGTGAGATGGTCATTAGTGGCTAGTTTCTAGTAATCTGGACATCAGAATCAGCCATTTTTTTATTCATTATTCTCTGCCATATGTTCTCTTTATTCCTTGCTTTATTCTTTAACACCTATAAGTTATTGGAAAAAACCTACAGATAAACAGCAAGGCAAAGTATTTTCATTTGAAATATTTAAAAAATCTTTCCTACTTAGATAAGTGCAGGCTAAATGCATCTGAAAAATAATAATAAAAAGATAATTGGTTCAATAATGGGGGAATTTGAAGAAGCAATAAAAATTATTTGGTAAAGAAATCACTAAAAAGACTAATTGATTTATGGAGGGTAGGAATCAGGACTAAGGAAAAATAATAATAAGTCTAATTTCCTCAATATTTAAGCCTTCCAAAAATATGTAGTTTATTGTAACACAAGAAAAAGCACGCTTATTTTTTCAGTTTTTTTCCTTTGCATCATACTCAGATATCCTGATGAAGAGATATTTTGGAACTGACCCTCATTCTTGGAACAATCATTCTGAAATATGATGTAACAAAGAAGGTTCCCTTTCCTGCTTCACTCAGGCTTAGCACTGGCAATTCATCTGCCTTTTCTGTAAATATTATGTATCCAGGCAAGTTTTGAGCTAACACACTAAGAAGGCTTAAGATAGCAAGCACTATCATTTTTTCATCTTTTAGTATGTATTTTCATATATATGTATATATTTATATATATATAAAATATGGTGTTGACCAGTAAAAAGAATTACAGCTTTATCAGTTCTAGCATAATGACAACTATGCACAACTGTAACTACCTAATTTACCTCTGGCTGAAAATACAGAGTAGTGAGTTTGACAGTTACAAAGCTCTTCAGTAATGCCAGATTCTGCTAGAATCCAGATAGTAAAGTGAAACTGAACTGGTGGTGGTATGGTTAACAATAGCTCCATGACTGGCCTCATGATAAATGGGCTGAAGGCCCATTCTAAATAGTGTGAGAGGAGGTATGAGATTGAAGGTAGAAAAATTACTTTCTTCACATTCATAAACATAATGAAACTAACTTGAAAAACATTTTTTAATGTTGGTAATTTTCTTTTTAAATTTGATTATAAGATAGAAGGAAAGACTAAAGGTTCAAAGACTAATTCAGTAGCAAGAATATAATAGAAAGGAGAAAATAATGTGGTTTAAGAAAAGTAGACACAGATGCTGCACATTGGAGCAGAGTCAGAGACTAAAATGGTGTACACACTGTATTGCCATAACTGCCACAAGGACCAATAGAAGAGTCATAGTTGTATGAGACTCTCCATTGAAGGGGACAGAGGGTCAGATATGTTAAGTGGACCCCACTCGCAGCAAAGTCTACTGCCTGCCAAGAGCCCAGGGAAGGGATGTGGCCAGGAAACATCCCAACATGATGAGGTCTACAGACTGTTACCCATTACTGCTGCTCCATGTGGGAGGGGGTGAAGCAGCAGTATGAAGCCCAGGGGGATTTGAAATGGATTTTAGGGCCTTGGTACAGCTACTGAGGGAATATGGGGTCCAGGTGATTTTTTCTTCCCTCCTTCCAGTTACGAGTGGTGACATAGTACATCTTAGAAGGATCTAGTCAATTAATATATGGGACAGTAAGATGATGACCAGGGGAGTAAACCCCCTCTCATAATAGACAAGGATCAGGTTTGTGGTCACCTGAAGAACATTTATAAGTCTTTGGGTTCTGATGAGATGCACCCCAGAGTCCTAAAGGAATTGGCCAATGTGGTTGCCAAGACACACTCCATGATATTTGAAAAGTCATGGCAATCAGGACAAGTCCCTGATGACTGGAAGAAGGGTAACATTGTGCCCATTTTTAAAAAGGGTAGAAAAGATGATCCTGGGAACTACCGACCTGTCAGCCTCACCTCTGTGCCTGGGAAGATCATGGAACAGATCCTCCTAGAAGCTATGATAAAGCACATGGGGGACATGGAAGTCATTAATGGCAGCCAGCGTGGCTTTACCAGGGGCAAATCCTGTATGATCAACTAAGTGGCTTTCTATGATGGGGTAACTGCAGCAGTGGATATGGGTAAACCAGTGGATGTGACCTATCTAGACTTCTGTAAAGCCTTTGACATGGTCCCCCACAACATCCTTCTCTCTAAATTGGTGAGATGTGGATTTGATGTGTGGACTGTTCAATGGATAAGGAGTTGGTTGGATGGTCATATTCAAAGAGTAGTGGTCAATGGCTGAAAGTCCAGATGGAGATCGGAACACAGTGGTGTCCGTCGGGTTTATACTGGGACCTGTGCTGTTTAATACCTTCATCAATGATATTGACAGTGAGATTGAGTGCCCCATCAGCAAGTTTGCAGGTGACACCAAGCTGACTGGTGTAGTTGTCACACTGGAAGGACAGGATGTCATCCAGAGGGACCTGGACATGCTGGAGAAGGGGGCCTGTGAGAACCTAATGAGGTTCAACAAGGCCATGTGGAAGGTCCTACACCTGGGTGGGGCAATCCCCGATTTCAGTACATGATGGTGGATGACATGATTGAGAGCTGCCCTGCAGAGAAGGATTTGGGGGTGCTAGTCGATGAGAAGCTTGACATGAGCCAGCAATATGCACTTGCAGTCCAGAAGGCCAACTGTATCCTGGGCTGCATCAAAAGAAGCGCAGCCAGCAGGTCGAGGAGGGTGATTCTGCCCCTCTATTCCTCTCTTGTGAGACCTCATCTGGAGTACTGTGTCCAGTTCTGGAATCCTCAACATAAGAAGGATATGGAACTGCTGGAATGGATCCAGAGGAGGGCTACAAGGATGATCTGAGGACTGGAGCACCTCCCATATGAGGGCAGGCTGAAATAGTTGGCCTTGTTCAGCCTCAAGAAGAGGAAGAGAAAGAGCTGAGGAGACCTTATAGCAACCTTCCAGTACCTGAAACAGGCCTACAGGAAAGCTGGAGAGGGACTACTCATAAAGGCTTTTGGCCACAGGATGAGGGGGAATGGTATAAACTGGGGAGGGGCAGATTTAGGCTTGATAGAAAGAAGAATTTCTTCACCTTGAGAGTGGTAGGACACTAGAACAGGTTGCTCAGGGAAGCTATGAATGCCCCATCCCTGAAAGTGTTCAAAGCCAGGCTGGATGGGGCCTTGCGCAGCCAGATCTAATGGGAGGTGTCCCTGCCCATGTTAGGGGGGGGTTGTAGCTAGATGATCTTTAAGGTCCCTGTCAACCCAAACTATTCTATGATTCTATGATTCTGTGATTCTGTGATTCTATGATTCTATGATTCTATGATTTTATGATTTTAGAGACATTGAAATTAATTGAAAATGTCAAAACAAAAGTAGAAAGAATATTTATTTCAGTTGTAGAAAAAAATAGGTACTTCAATGAAAGTTAACCAGCTAGTGAATAGATGGCTGCAAATAACTGATTTCACTTGAAGTCAAGATGCAAATATTTTTCTGTTAAATAAGTACAAGTAATACATATTCAGTAAACACAATACTAAGTAGGAGTTTTTCTTAAAGAATTGTTCCAAAAGATACAGAAGCAAATAACGGAAAGATTTCTATAAAATAAATTCTAGAGTGTGAGGCAAAGCCAAAGCTGCAACTTCAAATTTACTTGCTATTTGTCCATGATGCCCTGCTTTGCCAACATGATGGCAGCCTGAATGCACAGGATGGCAGATGTCTAGAAGTTTACATTTCCTGAAAGCAACTTAGATGCCTGCTTAAATAAATAGCTATTTATTTCAGCAGCCTGTCATGTAAGGAGACTTCAAGTAAAATCTTTGTGAAGGAGACATTACACCAGTTATCCACTTCTCTCAGTATTTTGTGGTGGAGTTGTCTTTTTTTGGATAACATAATGTTAGGGTCCACTCCTGACATCAATAATGTTGGGGCCCCCCCCTGACCTGCACAGTTGAAATGGTAGGGTAAAAGGGTTCTTTGAATATCTGTGCAACAAATGAGAGACTGGCAAATCTCCCAGAGCATATTTGAATCAGCATTTTTGGACACAGCTAAAGTCACAAAACACGATACTCAGGGGCATTCTGAGTAGCAACTCCTCAAAGTTCCAAAACAGATCCCAGTCTGTTCATATCACATTTTGAAACCCCGAACACAGTCAAAGTTGCTAAACAAATTACAACACACAGAAGTTCATACAGAAAGTTCTGGCATTGAAGCATGCTGAGTAGTTCCATAGTTTCCCAGCTTTTCTAGAGCAAGGAGTCCCTTAATCTAGTTTTTGCTCTCAGAACTGCTTGCATATTCAAGATAGAACATGTTTGATAAAGTAAATACAAGTAAACTTCTTCTTTTATAAAGGCATAATCTTTATGCGCACAGCAGCACAGACCACAAAGCAAATGTCAGTGGGGTAGCTAGAAATAGGTGTGAGAAGGTTACAAGAGAAACTGTCCTTAGCAGGAATGTCAGTCTGAGCACATTCATGCTCAGTTGCTTCTCTTTATTGATGAAAACTTAGGTGACTGCATATCTCTAAACACATAAAGCATTTGGCTTTTTTCACAGAAACTGCTAAGTACATCTGCTGCTGAAATGCTATTTTTCTTTTGGAAAAGCATTGTGGTTCAATAAACAGTGGAATCCGAACCATCTACATTAAGAAATACTGTAATCTTACAGATTCTTAAAAAGAAATGCATAATTTTATCCGTAACATCGTATAGGCTACCTGAATAGACTCCACAACAAATCATCAAAGAATGGAAGAGGCAGATATCTCACAGGAAGTTAGCTATAACTAGCTAGAAATAAACACGTACAACCCAAATGGAAAAAAAGGATCAAGAATGAGTGTGAGTGAGTCACACTCCTGAATAAAAAATATAGTGCATCCTCAGAGCACTGTGAAGAGCGGGACTTAACTTCCATTTAAAGAAGGCAATTATCATTTTAATCATCGCATGCAAGAGTTTTGAAGGCTGCAAACAGATTTTCTGTGTGCTTGCAGCTATATGACTAGCACACAGCTGGTTTGTTTCATAGGTGTGATATGGAATCTATAGGTAATGAAATAAAATCAGCCTCTTCCATTGCTTTGTCTTTGCAAGAGAGGAGAGTGTGACTAGGGCCAAGGTAGGATGCTAAAACATGTTAGAGTAAAGCTATGATAATGCCTGTGCAAGAGCAAAGAAGATTCTTCTGACTTAATAGTGTCATCATTCTTGTCTCTTAAATTTAAATGCAGGTCTGTAATTGTACCTTAAAATGAAAGTGTGGGGCTACTCCATGTCATGAATACCTGTAACCACAGGACTACATTAAAGAAAAGAAAATGGTTTTCCAAAATGGTGTTCCAAAACTTCACAAGAAATTGATCAGACTTCAGCAGCGTTGGTGTAGTTTCATTTCCATCTCATAAGGATAGAAAAAAAAAAGAATATAAAGACTGCTCTATTTTACCTCCTTCTGGATGAACCTGAAATACTGTGATTAGGGAAGTGATTGCATAGACCTTTGCAACATGCAGGTGCCAGTCAAAAGAAATATTCACAGAGACAGCAAGGCAATTTTACTTTGAAGCTGCTTATGTGGACAAGATTTATAGACGGAGAGTTCTATATTGGTGTTGGACTATTCATGAAAATAAAATGGCATATTTAATATATGATTAATATTAGTAGAGTGTTAATGATGAGCATCACGTAACAGAAAATTTTCATACTCTCTCCATTTGAAAGGAAAAGCAGGGTCAATAACAGTGAGAAAATAATTTTCTGGTTGTGGTTCTAAATAATTTTTTTATTTTTTCTAGTACATTCTGGTTAATAACTGTTGATTATGGGGAAGGGTAAATGCTGTTAGGGATATTTCATGACAGTCATGCTTGCAATCCTAATTTAAAATTACTAACTCACGTAATTAATTTTCTTTTTATAAATTGTGTTTTTATTTTCTTGCACTCTACTACCTCTATTACATCTGCACACACATATAGAAACACAATTGAAGAGGAATAGAACAGGAAATTAAGCATACTTCTCAATTGATCTGAAATATATTTTGGTTTAAAGACATGGCATTTTAAAGCAAAACATATTCTTCACATAGTCATGTAACTTCTAGTTTTTTTTGTTTTTTTCTATAGCACAAGTTTACTTGTAACCAGGTTATTACATTTTTCATAGCATTTCAGTACCTTTGCCTGTGAGGTGGCTCAACACCAATATGATTATTAATCCTTGTTATTGACTGGCTGAATGTACACCTGGGAATTTATTGCTCGTATTATAATTCTATATGAATGAAGGATAGATTTGCCAGCACAGAAAGAACTGTTCAGTATCAAGGCAGTTGAACGTCTTTGACTTTTAAGTATTGAACTCAGAAGGCAAAAATATCTAAGAAGTTATTCTCACTGCAAGAACACTAATTTCAGTGCAATTATCCTAGAGATGAGTGAAACTCAGGAATTTTAAATGGCATGAGACCAGTGAAGAAGTGTAATGGTTCTAAAAGGACAAAATCCTTTTTGCACCATTCAAAATCTTTCTCTAGCATGATTTATGTGCAGAAAACCAAGAAAATATCATTCTTCTCCATTACACATCACCAAGGCTTAGACACAGCAATCATGGCCTGGCAGAGGTAAGTTTGACCTAGAAGAGGAGGACGTCATCAAAAATGCTCAGATACTGAATACCCAATATCCTCCTTCTTAGTCCTGAACTGGGGGTTAGGTGTTTATATGAAATGAAATGAAATATGTGAAACCTCTAAGAACTTACACTCAAATCCTCACCAGAAAAGTGGTTGACCTAGCCAGGATTAAAAGGCTAAGGAAGACTGATAAATCAATTTTCCCATTACTGTCCCATCAGATGATGTCTTTTCTGTCCAGAGGGTCAATCTCTTCTATGTTAGATACTGAGACATAAACACATTCCTAGAAGTAAAACAACTTGTTCCTGAAAATAGGGAATAGGCTGTTGGATAACACAGTTTGGATATGGTATCACTCATGTCACATAGTGAAAAGCCTTCATGTCAATTTGCTGTTTCTCACCTCTCTGGATTATCAGTCTGCTTTTTCAATAGCCCAATTTATGCTTAATTATTTAAGTAGTCAATCAGGACCAGCTGCAAAAAAACTACTTCTAAGCGTCCATAACTGAAGCATTCAGGAGTTCAGTCCAAAATATCAGAAAGAGAGGTTCAGGTCCCTGTAAGGTTATGTAATTTTGCAATTGAATGAATATGGATCTTATTTCCATTGAGTTGGTACTCAAATAATGTCTCAGAGATGTGACCATGAGTTAAAGCTTCAGCTTGCTCTGAATTATAAACTGTGCAATAACCTGTAAGATAAAAGAATTTATGTCATGTCATACTTGTTATAAGAGGCTAATACATCATTTGAGTCCTTAGAGGCTTACAAAGCATGTAGACATGGATGTTGGTAGATCCTAAGTAGTTGAAGATGAAGGTTGAATTCAGATTTCTGAACATGCATTCCTATTGAACATCATTACTGTAATGTTGAGCATAAAGTGCTGATATCATCGATAATGGAAGAAAACTAGTGGTCTCAATAGCAATTAGAGACATTAAAAGGAATAATGGAGAGAGAAGCTTAAAGTATTCTCTTTTTGTTTGCTTGTTCATTTGTTTGTTTTTCTTTCCAATACCTTAGCAAGTAAATAAAAATCTTTATTACTTGTGCTCAGTGTTCTGGAATTCTAACACATTACCTATTCATAAATTATTCCAAGTGCAGGAAAAATACTGTCCAGCCCTTCTGAAAACAATCCAGGAAGATCTTAATAGTTTTTACAATATGAAATGGAATATTAACAAGTGTCAGCACTGGGAATTAAAGGACGTCATAGCTGATTTTAAGTGTCCTTATAAGGTAACTTTACATAGAGAAGGTAATCATATTTCTGTGGAAATAGTTAATGTGAATACTATAATTAGATTCTATAAATCAAAAGCTGACACCTTCAAGCACAATAGAAAATTAATTCATAATCAGTAATTCATAAATTATAATTGTATGCAGAAGCCCTCAGATATTTTATAAACTGTGTGCATGTAAATCCCAGGTGCCTTTTGTGAACACTCTTGCATTCTCTTTTGCTTCTGTAATTTCTTTTGGCTTCATTGGGGACTAAGAATGTGCAAAGGATGCAAGAGAAGAGCTTTGGGTTTTTTATGCATATCACTGTACTCACATACATGACTTTAATAAAATCTGACTAAAGGTATTATAATTCAAACTAACAAAATTTCATATGCATCCCTGAACAAATTTTAAAGGTACAAAACATAGAGGGACATAGCTCCTAATGGAAATGCTGACAGAGCTTTATGAATGAGCATAATTATTTCAAATATATTAAGCAAATACCTTTAATCAACAGATGAATGGTAGCATACTGTGCTAATTATTTCTGGTTGATGATGAGAAGACTGATTGCAATTTCCTCATTAACTTACTTTTTTCTCCTTCTCTAAATTTCTCTACCTTTATATATTTTCTCACATGTGACAATTGTTACCTTCTCCCTGTAGCACTATTTTTGACTCACAAACCTATTGTCTCACATGCCTACCACCTATATTCACAACTTATAACATTCTTTTCCAAACAAGATGTATTCCTACATTTCCAGAAAAAAAAGTTTTAATATCAAACCATGGTGTGCTGCTCTGCCTCTGTGATAGTTCTGCTTGTAGTAAAAAAAAAAAAAAAAACTCTGCCCACTCTGTCAAAATAATGTTCCAAAGCAGGTCAAATAAATGAAATAAATGTTCACTCTAGAAGAGCATACAGTATATTTCAACACAAAGATTTTCAGTTTTGAATTTTATTCCCTGGCAAGTAGGTTTTGGCTCATTGACAATTTTTATTGATTTTTTTAAGAAGGATGAAAGAATCTGAAATTTAAAAAAATGCCCTAATCTCACCATTTAATCTTTTCACTACAACATTAAGTGTGATCTCAGTTATGAATCAGTGAAGAAATTTACAAATTATTTCTGTTACTATGTTTAAATCATGATTATTCATACTTTATATTAATAAACTATGAAAAAGTTTTAAGTAGGATGACTTAGGTTTTCTTGCAATAGGTTACTAATGTGATTGTGGTTTCTTAAGCCCCAGTTTCTAATAAGTTGTATTTACTGACTGAATAAGGCAGGAGTTAATTTTATCTAACCAGAGCTAAGCAGCACAATTTCTAAAAGTTCAACAAAGTTTGGAAGTAAGTCTTTGGGAAAATAGTGAGATCATGAAAGTGTGGTCAAATATGGAGCAGACTTCCTGGAGAGGTGGTTGATGCCCCAAGATTTTCAGTATTTAAAAAGTATTTGGACAATACCCTTAATCATAGAATCATAGAATCATAGAATCACCAGGTTGGAAGAGACCCACTAGATCATCGAGTCCAACCATTCCTATCAAACACTAAACCATGCCCCTCAGCACCTCGTCCACCCATGCCTTAAACACCTCCAGGGAAGGTGACTCAACCACCTCCCTGGGCAGCCTGTTCCAGTGCCCAATGACCCTTTCTGTGAAATTTTTTTCGTGATGTCTAGCCTATATCTCCCCTGGTGGAGCTTGTGGCCATTACCCTCCTCTCTATAACCTCCTTTCAGGTAGTTATAGAGAGCAATGACGTCTCCTCTCAGCCTCCTCTTCTCCAGGCTGAACAACCCCAGCTCTCTCAGCCGCTTCTCATAAGGCCTGTTCTCCAGCCCCTTCACCAGCTTCATTGCTCTTCTCTGGACTCGCTCCAGAGCCTCAACATCCTTCTTGTGGTGAGGGGCCCAGAACTGAACACAGTATTCGAGGAGTCTCACCAGTGCTGAGAATAACCTCCCTGGACCTGCTGGTCACACTGTTTCTGATACAAGCCAGGATGCCATTGGCCTTCTTGGCCACCTGGGCACACTGCTGGCTAATGTTCAGTCTGCTGTCAACCAACACCCCTAGGCCCTTAATAATGTGCTACAGCTTGGTCAGCCCTGAGTTGGTCAGGCAGTTGGGTTTGATGATCATTTTATGTCCGTTCCAACTGAAATAGCTTATTTTATTCTGTTCCAAACATCCTGCTATGCTGTCGTAGAAGACATCCTTTCCAGATAGGGCTTCTGTTTCATTGGGGCAGACAGACCAGAAAGCTTGGGTGGGGAGCTTGTTGGTTCCTCACAAATTCCATTGTCTTCTGTGAAGGCAAACCTACATAACCCAGCATATTAAGAGCTGATAGACAGTGCAAAGTAATCCTAAGAATTTTAATGAAGTCAGATCTTCCTCTAAGCCTAAAAAAAGTACATTGCCAAGACAGAAATGACCTTTTATTCTAAAGCTAAAGACTTCAAAGACACTCTTCTATGAGCAAGAGGAAGATGTCCAAAAAGGTAACACGATATCAGAGTACTCACTGTAGGAGGGTATGCCATAAGGTTGTCCTGGAGGAGGATAAGCTGTGTATGCAGCAGCCTGCTAGATTCCTGTGCTGTACTGAGTCTGTCTGTATGTTGCCCTTATTGAGAAAGAAGGGACTGTCACTATATGAGGATAATGTCTGTTCAAAACAAGAAAACAGAAGGTTGAAGGCAATAGTTACTGCACATGATTTTCTAGAGCATATGTAGAACTTTACTAGACATTTTGATAAAATAATATCCAAAGTATGACAGTGAATATTTTGACAACTAAGAAATGACTAGGGCAAAAGTTTGTTTCAGTCTACAGCTCCTGATATGAGCTGTGAAGTTTAAGCTACCTAAATGGTTTAGTATTTGATATAGGAATAGTTGGACTCGATGATCCGATGGGTCTTTTCCAACCTGGTAATTCTATGATTCTATAAATGTGAACTACATATTAATATGTATAGAAAAGTATGCGTCTTGTTGTATCAGTTAGATGGCAGATTGTCAATTAACAATGATAAATTTGTGAGACTGTTAAATAATCTTATCCCAAATAAGATTGAAGAAACCTTGATCTCCTGTAATCATGTAGTGTGTTCTATACATGCTACATACTTCCCATAAGAGAAATCCTTAACTGGAAGTTTCAGTTCTTCTAGCTCATACTGTATGTTTACTTATAAGACTCCATACACAGGGCCAGAAATGTATTATCACAGCTGTGATGTCTTCATCATCTCTAAACTTATTTAGGTATCTTTCAAGTAGCTTTTTAGCTGTTTGTACTATTATGATATTTGGGTATCACATCCTTGGAGAAGGCTGGAGTAGGCAAACTGTCCACTGGCTTATCCTCAGTAAGAGAATATTGCAGCATTCACCCAAGAGAGCCAGGGGAACTGTAGAATTTACATTCTCAACGCTTTTTTATAAGTCTAGAGAAAGTCAGCTAACCTGAGGTGGTGTTAATGGTACTCTCACTTTGAGAAGAAGGTTGGCTTATGGAAACTTCAAAGGTACCTTCCTCACAATGTTTCTAGATGAGGTCTCAGTTCATGAGTGTCACACAAACAGAATATTAAAACAAAAAAAAATTCCATTGCCCCACAAAATTTTCAGATAAAACAAAGAGGAAAGTTGAGATGTCTTTCAAAATGAAAAGTTATATACTAATGCCATAAGTAATCTTGCAATAATATTTGAAAATAAGTTTAGGTATCTTGGTACAGTTTTAGTAAAAAAGAAATTCTCTTACTTACAGGAATTCTCCAATGCAGTCCTGAGTGTCAGCAACATACGTGCTCCTTTCGACATCAAAACTTGATAGCTAAAATAGCTAACTCAAGAACCAGAATAACTTTGTAGTCAATATATATATAATGAAAAGATAACAGTCCTGTCTTTGGCTTCCTTAGGATGAGGACTATACATGCTTCATATTTAATACTTTTAGGAAATAGTTTGCTTTAAGCCAAAGCACAGGCTGTTTGAGTTCTACCAATGTTTTTTATATATGCTTAGCTCTAGACATCTTTGTCAAAGTTGGAGTAATGTTTTTTCTTTCTAATAATAAAAATATTTTGTGTCTGAGTTTCTTGCAACCAGCTTTATAATAATAACCAGTTGAGGATAAGGAACATGACAAAAACATTCAGACTGAAGCACGGAACTCAGAAACAATAATACAGGAAACAACCAGATTTCCTATATAAAAATTTAGTAACATAAACGTGATTGGCATTTTAAAAAAACTTTAACTTCTCTGGAATTTTTTTTTTACTATTTGACATCACATACATATTACAGTTCTGGTATCTTTACACCTAGTTTTCTTGCTTAAACTTCTTTTATGTACCCTGCCCATGGCTGCATTTTCGTTGCTAATAATTTCTTACATTGCTGGAGTGTGCACAATACTCAATCAGGATCAGAGTTATGTTATACCAAGTGCTGTTAGAAAAATATACACCAGTAATCTGTCTTCTGTCCTGAGAACCTAAGCCAAACCCCATTAAAGTCACCTGAAGTCTTCCTACTAATTCACTCCAGTTTGGATTTGGCCTTGAAAATAATTTGTTGGAACAAACCTCCTATATTAGAGGGTTTATTTGTTTGCTTTTAAAGATGAAGAAGGAAGGAAACAGTGATAATCCTCAGATCAGCCAGGAGTCAAGGAATTTGGCATGTGGGAAATGCATGTTTAAATCTCTCAGATTCATCCCTGGGGTTGTCATTTTGAAAAGGAGTTGTATCCTAATTTTGGCTAATCCTCTTCTTCATTTTGTCGTGGAGCATAGGTATTTTTGCAATGTTTCTTTCTTGCATTTGAATAATATATATAAAAAATCAATATTTTTCAAAAATGAAATTGTTCTTTTTCTGGTTTTATCTGTACAAAGACATTGAAGAAAGGCACAAACCCTAATAAATTCTTTTTGAAAAAATATATCAACTAAAAGGTTGAAAGAATACTGTAGCAAAAGGTTGGAACTTTTATTTCTGTGATTTTTGAGACTGAGGAATTTTAAAAATAAGACAACATCAACATAAAAGAACAGGAGAATTTAAAAATAACAAGGTAGATGATAACTAGATACCACATGAAAATTTGAATACCCAGCCAAAAAATGAATAGAACACAGTAATATCCATGTAGTCTTGTTTGCTGGGCCAAGACAACACAACCTAGAAAGGAAGAAAGAGGATCTTACTTCATGAATGAAGCTCCAATAATTTGGTACAGTTCTCTTCGCAGTCTTCTCAGGAGAAATACATAAATCCTGCTATTACAGGTCTAGCTGTTCAGCCACCTTAAATTCTTACAGGATATAATACTCAAGAAGACACAGCTTCAGGTCTGCATAATTGTCAAGTAGCTTCACTTGCTTTTATGTTAAGTTGCCCTCCTCTAAAAAGTCCTTCAAAAAGTTTTAAAGAGAGAAGTCTTTTATAGAATATCCAGAGAGATATTTCTCAAGAGTGATCATATATATTACTAAATGACCTACAGAAATGGATAAGAGGAAGATATATGAGTAATGTATGAAAGTATGACCAAAGGGTTCAAAACAAAGAACACAAAAACAGGTTTAAAGAAGTGCTGAAATAGTGTTTTTAAAACACATTGCAAATATATATGTCTGTTTTCCTAAGCAAAATATTTTCTATTTTCTGTTTTTTGAGGACAGCAGCATCTGAACTTCTGGCTTTAGTTTATACATTTCCTTCTCTGTGAATTGTGCAGCACACTGTGAACATACTCTCATGATTTCCACTATGACACAACAATAGCATTTGGTGTTTCTTGTTTAAATCAAAACCACACACAATGCTCTGGGATTTGTAGATTCATCACCTTTCAGTCAGACACTTCAATAAAATGAAAAGTTAAGCTAATTTTTTTATTTTCTCCATGATCCGCCATGATCTAGGAACTTATGTGTAGATACTTGAGTGCAGTGCACTGAGTTATGAAGCAGAATCCTGGAAGTTCTGGAAAACAAAGGAAGATGTATTGAGTAATTGCATCCTGGTAGAGTCATTTTCCAGAAATCGAAAAGTAGCATTAAAATTTCCAGCAAGTCACTTCTGTGACAACTGCTTTTCTTAGTCTAGACTGAAACACAGCAGTAATAGAAAAGGAATCCTTGAGTCTATGAGGGGAACAGATAAGGGTTATTAGCACAAGTTAAGGTTATTCTCCATTGTCAGGGACTCTTTCAAACTGCAGACAAACTATACTTTTTTTTTTTGTTTTGGACCACTGTTTTCAAGCCATGCTTTGAGATGTAGTGGTTGAAACTGGTTCAGAAGGACCAAAACAAGGTCACGGGCTTTCACATCTGCTAAAACACTACTCATCATTATCACTCTAATTCATTTTCTGGAATTCCATTTTATAAAGCAACATCCCCATTCCACTTGCACACCAATATCTGCGACATACAATAAAATACATATCCTTTTCATTTTTTTCCCAAGCATTTAAAAATCAGAGTTTTCTTTTGCTGTTTTCAGAATGTGTGATTCCCAGGTTTAATAAAATGTAGAGTTTTAAGCTGAGATATTTGAAGGCCAAATAGAAGATATAGCAGATTTTAAGCTGGTTATTTGAAGACAAAATAACATGCTCAGTTCAGGCTACCTGTTTAATAACGTCTGTGTCTGTCCTATAAACAAAATACCATCTTCTTAATTTTTTATAACATACTCAGTTGGTTTTATAACATACTCCATTGATTTGGTAGTCACTCATGTCTAAACAAAAATTTCAAACTTACCAGGAAGACATTTTACCCCTTTAGCTTTGTACTGACCCATACTCGGTACTATGTCTCAGTTGTGTATTTTATTCTGGTCTTACTTGTCACCAAAGGAGTGTATTGGACACTGTCTCTTAGCAATAAAAATGCTATCAAATAATGGTAAAAGTAAATGTTTCAGAGCTCAGGGTCATTTCTTGTTTGTTTTGTGTAGGCACAAGCTGTTTTGTTGTTTTACTAGAAATAAAAAAAATATCCACCAAACCTGATCAAAACCAAAAACCAGTTACTTAGATTTCCAGAAAATTACATCACAGTTGTTGAGCAACTACCACCTATCTTTTTACCTATGCTGCATGGACAGTAGAAGAGAGAGAATACAGTAGAAGAGTAAAGTATGATACGGTTTCCACACTTGTCCACATCTGAGGATCAAATGCTGTAGATTAAAATCTTTTGAAAATACACATTAGTAGCTTCTTAGAAAGAACTACATCTTAAACTTTACAAGAACTGTAAGCAAAACTTGTGTCTGTGTGATAATTCTCTATGTGGTTACACACCAGCTTTATATACACACCAGCAGACAAGCCAGGTGCTGTTGTGCATAAATACTGTTTCTGAAATATATTAGACACGATAATATGGATGTAATAAAAGTGAAAGGAAGTACCACAGAAAATGATAAAGATTAGTTTTTTAAAAGCAATCATTGAATTAAGAGAAAGGAAAGGGCAACAGTTGGATTTTAGGTAATAAATAAGTAAACCTCTTGGTTTTACTTATGGTATACATAGAGGTTCACATATGATAATAATAGCATCATAAAAGTCCTCAAAGACAAATGGATGCCATCTCAATTTACTCAATTTGATTTTAATGATTTATCTACTGCCAGTTGTTTCAAGCTGGGAGTTTGTTTATGATTTATTCTTATCAAATACGAGGAGTAGGAAATTCACTTTAGAGGTTGTGTTTTCTGGGCAAGAAACCAATTAATTTTTAGATGTCAAGAAATCTAAATGTTTGATTGTCCTACTGAGCACAAAATTTTATGCAACACATTTATGCAACTCTTTTTTTCTTTTCCAAAGTTTAGCTATTTTTTCTAGTCTGGAGCAAAGACATTCACAGTTTAACAGCTTTCCTCTGCAGTACTATGAAGGCCCTGTACAATTGCTACACATTCTGTTGACAACGTGATTCATACATGTGTAACACTGGCAATTAAAAGTGTCGTTTCCACTGGTACCCCAGGGAATACTATGTGACTGCATAGTGATATTCCCAGAGCCAAAAAAATTCTCCTGTTAAAGGTGATTTAAATTGTTTTCATTGTCTGTCAAACATAGGCAAACCTCCAGCCAATTCAAAAGCCAATTCAATTAGTTTCATACCACTTATGCTTTTCCAAAAATCGTAATGCAGTTAAAAGCCCTATTCATCAGACGGATCAGTTGCAGTTGAGCTACTAAATATCTGTGGGCCATAAAGCCATTTTTCTATGCTACTGCATTATAAGCATGTGAATTATTTCAAATAAAAATGCTACAGAATGGCTGTTTCAAATGAAAGATGATCAGATAATCCTAAGTTTCAGGAATCTCAATTTTCTTCAAGGAAAAACTTTTTATGTTAGGTCATTCTTAATAAAAAATTAAATGATTGTATTTTTTCCTCCTTTTTTTCAGTCGTTGTAGATTTTTGGTGAGTTTGCTTTAGTGAGAACTAAAAAAAACTCATCTACTTTTGAGAAGCGCAGTGATATATACAGCTGAAAAATGAGTATATAAATGGCCTATAAGTAATTCAGGAACATGACAAAAAAACATGTACTCAGAACTTCTGTGCCTAGCCACTGTCTTGTATACGGTTAAGTATGTGGACATATTTGAGAGGGAAGTATCATGAAGCGGAAACTAATTAGTGAGAAGGTTATTTTTTTCTTCAAAACTTCATCTTTTCAGTGCTGTTGAACCTGACTTCAAATTGGGAAACAATCTAAAAGGTGCAAATACAATGAAGCATGATGAGCCATGTAATGTGCCACTCATTTTTATTGCCCAAGGGAGATCATGCACAAAATACATATGGTCCTTCCTGACCTGTTCCTCATAATTTGTATGACTTGCTTTAATTTATTGTACTATGCATACCTCTTGAAGTTTGCTATTGTACTTTTTATCTCTTAGTCTTGCCTTTAAACCCATGTATTTCAGAGGCTGATAGGGGTTAACTGCCAACTGTTCTTTGCTAAACTGTTATGGTTTGCTGTTGTAAACAATCATTACTTACTCTACTTCAGCCATTAAAAGGAGTGAAAGCCAAGGATTAAATACCTTAAAAATTTATATGAATGACTAGAGAAAAACCATATCCTATTTATCATCGAGCCCTTTCAAAGACTCACTACAACTTCCTTGAAATCTTTGTTATACAAATTTTGGAGCTCTTGAAAAAAATAAAATAAAACTCAGCATTGCATTACTAGCAAAGCCAATGATGAGCATTCAAAAAAACAGTTTTCCTTCAAGATTTTCTAGTCTGAGATTTTTTTTTTCTGAATTGTAACAGCAAATTTTGAGGACACTCAAATTAGTCAGACTAGAAACGTTTATACTTCTTAAAACATCACTCTTTGAGAGGTTTCATGTAAGTGATGAAATGAAACTCAGCTTAAAAGCAAAATGGGACTACGTTGATAAGAAAACTCTTCATGTATAGATAAACATAAAATACATAGTTGCCTGAATTAATAGAAAACCTTCATAATCAAAGATAGATTATATGGTGCTGTAAACATGGAATTCTGTGTCAGAGTTTTTTTCCTTTAATTTGCTGCCCAGTGGGATAACTGAACTTAATCAGTAGTCAAAAGGACTAAATTTCAAGGGCTGCACAAAATCAGGTCATGCAATGATCACTACAGCTCCTGTAAACTTATTTTGTAAAGTCTCAAATCAACAAAAATTGAAAAGGTGAGTGACTTTTAATACTTGAGTAATTTTATTGAATTCAATGACACAATTTTTATTTGCAAAATAAAGATTGATTGTACATATTCACAAGATGAACCTCATGTTTACATAAGATGTAGCAAATCAGATTTAAAAAAAAAACCAAACAAAAACCTTAGCAGGAAAAATTAAAATGAACCAAACATAAGTTATCAAAAATTTTAGTTCAAAATAATTGTTAGTATGGATTAGGGAATGGTGGTTAAGAATTCTGGAATAAATGCTCTGCTTTAAAACAGAAAGTGGTACATTCACAAATAAACTATACCTACCATCAGATATAGGGGAGGAACAGCTTGAAAAATATACTTTTATTGAGACTTGCAATGGATGAAAGGAAAAATGTAAATCAGTTAGAGCTGTTAATTTTTTTTTATTATACCTCAATATTTTAAAATCTCTGATAATGAATAAATTTCATTAAGCGAGATATTAAGAAGATCAATGACCAAGCAAGATATTTAACATTTCACTGAATCATATGATTTGAGTTTTCCATAAGATTCAAACTGATGTAGTATTGTACTTTCATTATGAACGTTTCTCACTGTAGATTTTCATTCACATTATACATACTAATAAAAAAGAACATGATTATGTATAAAGGAAGTGTTTTTTCTGTATACAAAAATATCCTCAAAATAGTTTTATTTTTATGATCTTGTAATGACAAAATGTTACACAGCAAACGATTATGCCTCTTACCAGAGATCAGAAACAGTTGACATTTTCTGGTCTAGTGTACAAAATTGTGATTCTGATTGAGAAGAATGAGCCACTTTTGTGAAATATCTCTTGATCTCAGTTAATCATTCACATTGGCTGTCTGTACAATGCTTCATAATTTACAGACCAAGTAGAGAAAGAAGTGCTTGTTTCATTTCTCTAGGTGCATAATGGATGAGAACTGAAATGATTCAGGTGACTGGACACTAGAGGCATGCTATTCTGCTGTAATATAATATATCACAGCTACCCTGCAAGTAATAGAACAAGAACAATGTGCCATTGTCCAAAGCTGGAATTTAGCTTTAGTAAAATTCATCAAGTATATCAAGTGCTTCCTATAAAAGAAGACATGAGGTAGTTAACTTCTATCGACCAACATAAATCAAACTAGAAGTGTAGCTTTGTGCTTTTGAATGATGTTTTGGTTCACAGCATCCCACCACACCTTTATGTTTGAAAGGCACTGTCTACTTAATCTGTTATTAAAAATACTATAACCAAAACCGACAAAATCCTCAAAGCTTTCTGCACCATCTAACTCATAGTCTCCTTGGCTGCTGAAGTGAAAACTGTTTCAATGTTGCTTTAGTATTTGTTATTTTCTAAGTTGAGTTTGGCACAAACTATGACAGATAAACTGCTATATTTTCTTTATTCAGTTTTGAATATTTTTTCCAATTTTAATGTTACAGAGTTCTGTATTTCTATAATTCAATGCAATTATTCTGTGTTAAAATAAGATAAACCAGTGGAAGTAAAGAATTGGAGATGTATAAGGACACCCTTATTCATGCTAAATATTACATTCTTTGAACAGCCTATGCCATTTCACTGTAATTACTGGATTAAGATTCTACCGCATGAGACTACAAATGCTGAATTCTGCCCTGCAGTCATCAAGTGCAAAACTTTTATTCTGAATATCGAAATTATATGAGAGGTCAGATAGAACAATATCTTTTTCTTTACAAGTTCTTCATGATTTTAACGTGCTTATGAATTTCAGATTCCTTTCCTTTTCACATCCCTGTCTGGGCACTCACTATTTTGCCTGTCAGCTATGCTAGTTTTAATTTAGTATTAGCTTTTCTGCCCTTATGGTACATCTTTTTGCTTTTTGTGCTACACGATACACACACATTTGTGTCCAAAGGAAGTTCTTCTCAAAAGCTGTCATCCCACAAAGTGTCACATCCCACGCTTCAAAGATCCACCTACAAAACAGGTAAAATCCACCTACAAAACAGGTAAAATACTGTTACAAAGCTATTTGATAGCAATATAAACACAAATCCTAGAGAGGAGACTTTGCAGGAATATGCTGAGTCCTAAGGGTTTTTAATGGCTTTACACTATTTTCTCCCTTTACAAATGGACTAAGCAGTTCACATAGGAAGTCATATCATGCTGTTAATTTAGGGCAAATAAAAGTGGAATGTAATCACAGGAGGCAAGAAATCCAGATGCCAGAAGAAACTCTGAGGAGTCAGAAAGCTGAGAACAGTTTAATTGCATCAGAATTGATTAAAATGGTTGTGGGAAATAAAGGGAGAAAACTAAATAAAGAAAAGCAGCGTTATGATGAGCTATTTCTACACTTATGTGCATAGTTGAAAGACTGCACTGGATACATTAGTAAGAGTAATTTTTATAAGTTTTATAACTTTTCAATGTTTTTGTATGTTTTATAATCAGGGAACATCACAGTCTTTTTACACTATCTTTGTTAACACTAGCTACAGGGCTAAATTTGTATTTGAACTCAGTAGTGAAGAAGGGATATTGACTAGATAAAACCTAAAACATGACAAATATCCTTGAGAGATTAAAGAATGTACTGTACAAGGAAATACATAAAATAAAAATTATGAATTTTGGAGGTAAACCAGCAATTAAGTGATATGGTATAATAATAACAAAATTGATCAAAGTGAGTAAGAAAGAGGGGACAAGAATTGGAGCATAGGAGGGAAAGAAAATAGAAATAGAGGTGGTAAAATGATTGTAAAGAAAGCATGGGATGACCAAACTCAGGGGAAAAGAAAAAAAAAAAACCTAGGATATAGAAGGTACAATTTAGATCTAGTAAAACTGCAGAATCACTCCTACTAGCTGAATTCAATGGTAAGTTAATATTTCATATGAGGAAAGAATGTGCATAAAGGCTCAGACAAACTGACCAAACCAAAGCATTGGAATGACTAGACTCTAAAAACTGGTGGATGCAAAATCATGTTTTTTTCCATCCACTAGAGATTTCTTTCTGTGTATAGGATGAAAAACAAGATAAAAGGGCTGTGGCTTAATTAGGGCATGAATTTATTAGCTCCGGTCCAGTGGGAACTCTCTGGCAATAAGTTGTACAGTGTGTATTAGAACACCTTAATTGTTTTCACATGCTAGAGGTATATCATCAGACATCCTTTCTCCCTTATTCTATTCGTATTCATATTTCTTTTACTTGTACTCAACTGCCTGTCCCATTTACAGGAGTGTTATAAAGCACAGTAAGCAGAACACGCTCTTGCATCTCCAGACAGTATAATTAAACTTGTTTCTCAGCTCTGAGGTACCTCTTCATCGCTATCCATTTCCAACTCTGATTAATCACGCCTTATAGCATCTGTAGAACTGACAAATGCTTTGGACTCTTGCTTCAAATAAGACCTTCAGATAAGATCTAGTGTGTGGTACCTCCTCCTGTTTCAAAATAACTTTTCATAGACCCTAACCATTTCCTTCCAAATTCAATCATACTCATCCCTGAATAACCAATGTATTGAACATGATGGTTTTGGTGGATGTCCATTAATCCTCCTGCTTCTAATAACTGACATGTTATCTGGCCTTGTCAAGCCTGGAGATAGTTCACCATATCCTTTATGAAAAATGTAGCCTCTGGGAAAACTAACACCAAGAAAAATGTCCCTGACCTATCCTTTCTTTTTCATTTTTGAATTTATACAGATCCTTTTAAAAATCTCAGTAGCCTGTTTTGCAATCAGTTTCAAGAGTCTGCCTTAGAAAATGGAGCAGAGTTGACTGCAACTTTCTCTTGCAGAATATGAGGACAGCTGGAGACATGGGGTACCACCAGCCAGCATGAATTGTCTTCTTCATTTATTTGTAATGATCCATCACTTCTTCAGCTTAGCACTAGAAAGCTGAGAGTGAAAGTGTAAGACTGTTGGTTTTGGACCACATGAACTCCACCGTGTGTCCCCACTTAGACATGATATTTTGATCACAGGGCTGTAAAAAGAAGAGTGGAGAAGTATTTAACCTCCATATGTGAAAGAATCAATCTCTGTGTCAGAATTTACTGGTTATTAGGGTACCATTCACAAAACTACCTATTTGGATTTCCTGCTGTGCTACTGATATAATCATACTTTGAATGAACAAACCTTTCTGTTTATGTCGGCAGAATACAATAATAGCTCCTGGCATGAATTGAAACCTCATAGTTTTTTTAAGAGTCATTTCCCCCTTAAATTTTGGAAAACGCTACATTTTCATGTCCTTCATTACCCCACTAAAGTCTTCAAATAGCAGCTGATCTGAAATAATTAAGCATGTTCACAGAACACATCTTCAGTTTCAAATCAATCATAAACAGGAAAACTCTGACTTCTGTTTAATTTATGGATTAAAAGCAACAGCATTTGGCCAGACTTTTGAAAGGAGATTTGGCGTGTCTCTTCCTTTGAGCTTTCTATATACATGTACTATAGATAGAATTGTTCCTATATGCAAAATATTAAAGAAATGAAGGCCAGATGAGTGACATTTCATTTTTAGGTGATTTATCCAATTTTTACAATTAGTTGTGGACTGTGGTAAGGTTATTTTTTTTTAATAAGTGGAACTTATATTAGGTCTCATAAATTTATGCTTCCTGTTTAATGAGTTACCAGTTTATTACTTTTTAAGTGAGATTTAATTTCCTCCTAAAGACCATTTCCCTCCTCCTTTTTTACAGACATATGAGCCTCAATTTTTATTAGCACAGTGTTCATATTACAAATGAGCTCTTTACCTCTCTTGGAAACCTTAGACTTAACTTTACCTGTTTAGAAGTTTATTTTACTTGTTTAGAAATGAACAACTTCAGTGTAAATAACTCAAGCCTATGGTCATTGCTTTAATTTAAGCGGTTCCTCTGTTGAGACATAGAAACCTCTCCTCTAGATCTATCTACTGCTGTACACAGAAACTAATACTCAACAGAATTTCCATTTTTAGTAATAACTATATTTTTCACCATTTATTAGTTTATTTTATTATCTTTTACTGGATTAAGTTGACTAGATATGTCGTCTCAGGATCCCAATTCAATATTACAGAACAGACTCCCATACTTCTCAATTATTTTCATGTTTTCCAGGCATCAAAAATTAAATTAACATCCAATGTTTCAGTCTTCTAATCCACAAGAAATTGTGTAATTCTAGCTGGCAGATGATAGTGCTTCTTCCAGAATGGCTGAAGCTCTTGTTATCAGCACCAAACTCTGTCACATGTAAATGCTTTGTCTTTTTCTGGGATAACTTTTTTTTTTATTTTCCTCTTCTGTCTGGTCTGTGTAGCAGATGCCTTTGACAGAATAACTTACCTCTTACATGAAGGGAGATGTTATTTGTTCTTCAGTGTTGGTTTGTATTGGGGTTTTTTTTTCTGACAGTGAATCATGTGACAACATTTCTTAAAGGGTTTTTGTTTGATTTGGTTTTCCATATTTTAGGTTTTCTTTATTTTGGCTTTTATTCTGCTTTTCTTTGCACATACTGAATTGCTGATCTCACTTTTTTCCCAAGCACTGTCATTTTTCCCTGCTTAAACTGTCCGTAATGTCACTCAGATGGATTTTCTTTTAAATAACTTTTTAATACAGTTTCAGTAAGTTAAGAAATAATTCTTCAGGTTGATTCAATCTCTACCTGTCATAGATATGGTCTACAGACAGCAAAGTGTCTCAGATCTCTTATGTCCTCCAAAGAGACTTCGATAAATCTGACCTGTGTGCTTGCCTTGAGTGCTAGAAAAGTATTTAGCTCAAGGTAGAAATATGGACCTGTGCTTGGTGTGTGACTGGTGAAAAAGTGGGAAAGGTATTCTTTAAAGAAAGACTATTGTATCAACTTTATTTTCCTGTATGTTGTTAGGCATCGGACCAGAGGAGCCCTTTTATTCAGGATAGATTTGGGCTAAAAATATCAATCCAGAGATCTCTTGTGAGACCTGCAAAGAATTTTGAAGAGTTATAAGGCAGGACTGTTATGAGAACTTCTGCCTCACAGCAAACACTTCAACCAGCATCCAAAGTGCATCAACTTCAAATAACTTCTAGAAAGTCAGTGAAGTTTAGAATACAGGAAAATTCCATTAGACCTCTGCTCTTAGACTGGCATGAGGCAGTTCTTTGACGTGTTGTAGCCATAAAGTTTAAAGTGTTATTACAGAAACACAGAAGAAATGGATCGCTTATTCTTGGTTTTGGTGAAGGCAATGGAATATTTGCAGAAAATGTCTGCTTTTCAAGGTTTAGCATTGTAGGTTCTTTTGGAAAAAAAAAGAATTTATTTTATTGGAAAAGATGTTAGCACTGTGTAGGTGACATTCTTCGACTCACAGCTTGTGTGTGTATTCTTGTGATATTAACTCAATATAGACATGTTAATACTGTTGATTTTAAGACAGAAGATACGTAGCAGGGTTTCACAGCACTAGTGAGTCCAGTGTAATGCTACATGAAACTAGACAGTAGCAAGTATTGTAGCACATCCCTTCCACAATTGTCCTACACTGACACATTTTTTGAGCTCCATGCCATCTGACAGACTGTTTGCTTAGAGCAGATATAATCTTCCTACACATCTAAGTGCCTTACAGTCCGAGGGATCATTTAGTTCACAACTGTCTTTATAAAACATCCATTTATCAAGATGGTATTTTATCTCTAAGTGATTTTTTCTACAGTGGTCAAATTAATACAAGTTGTCAAAACTGGAGGACTTCAAAACTTTTTTTGCTCAACAGTAATTTCTTTTCTGTTTCTTCAAAGCTTTATAATTCTATAAATGATCAATAGCCCAGGACAAAAATGGACTGGTTAAGATAACCATTCTGTGTGTGAACTGTGAACCAATGCTGGCAAACTGCAGTTGCTGGCAGAGTTGACAGCAGTTGTTTGTTTATAAAGTGGTTGTCAGAACCACAGAATGTTTATGGGAATTTTAGGTAAAACTGAAAATTGTGCATGTTGGTAGTGCTTCCACTGCGTGGCAATTTCATGAAAGTGAAAACTGCCTCATTCAAATATATTCTCAATAACATTCTCAAAGTGTACTGCATGCTTACTAGTCCAGAAACTGATGTCAAAAGAAAATGTCTTATGCCATAAACAGGGCTTTTAGGGAGAAGCATGCATGGGGATTTTTCCCATGTCATAGATTCTGAAATTAAAATCCTTTTCATTATTTCTTGAATGAAAAAGGAAAGGCCTTCTCAGAAAATACAAAGTTAGAAGGAAAGTTTTCAGGCTAAGACTGATTGTCTGAGCCTCTAGAGAGTAGCTGTCATTAGACAAAAGAAAGCATTTAAACTACCTTGAAATAAACAAGGTCACATCTATTTTCAGGAATAAATTATTCTATAGATTTGTTGACATAGCATACTATTCCTTTCTGGCACAATGCATACAAGGGGAAATTAGACAATAAATAATATTTGACTTTGATCTGATCTGCACAAGGCATAATACTGTACTTTCCCTTCCTTCCTTTATCACATATGATTTCACCCGAAGCTTGCAGCATTTCTTTAGTTCCTCCTACACAATGTTTAGGCAGACTGAATTAGTAAAGAATGCAGGGACTAGTTGATGAGTTAAAATAAATTATATATATTCATGCTGTAAAAGAAATTAAAAACTTCCAGTTAATATACAACTAGAAAAGCATGCATCTCATCAAGTAATAAGTGCAAGTGAATTGAATAAATGCCAAGATGGGCTTAAAGAAATTGAAAAACAAACTATCATCAGAGGCAATTCAGTGTGGGAGTTACAGTGCATCTGATATGGAGTGGAAGATTAAGGAATAAAGCTAAGAAGAATAATCAGAGTGATGAGAGAAACATATGTGGCAAGTATTAGAAAGTATATAATCTCTCTCACTTATGTAAGATTCCAAAGATCCCTAATGTTTTAAAATTATTGAAAAAAAAAAGTGATTGCCCACATGGGTAGACCTTCCCTTCACAAACATTTTTTTTTCCTCATTCATTTGAAATTCACAAAGGAATGAGAAGGTAGAGATCATGGAATTATATAGAACTCCTTAGTTTAATGAGAATACTCACTCTGTCTTAACTGCCTCTCTCATTATACCCCAAAACCTGATTTCATTACAAACCTATGGGCCTCATGGGAGATGGCAACAGTGATGTATTTTATCACTTATAGTAGTTATAGTCCTGTTTTCAGTCTGGATTGTTCTAAATTGTTCATTATCAAATGCTCAATACCCAGGAATCCAGAAGTTCTGAATTTCCATTGCTGTGTAGGATTCTTCTCTCAGAATTATCTACAGATACTCCACTTTGATCAGCATAGCCTGGATAAATATTCTGAAAAGTGATAAAATGAGTTGAAGCATTTTGTGAGAGCTGTTATTGTGTTGTGAGATTACCAAAGCCAAGAAATGATGGGAATGATTGCCTCTACCTGAAAGTCATACTTATAGTTAATATGAAAATAAAATGTGTACTTGAAAAAATCTAAGATATCTCACTCCACTTGCATAGTGTAGCTTGGGTCAACAGTGTTATGTGAGTGTCTACTTGCTACAGTAATGTTCAGCAGCTAGAAGATGTAAAAATGGATCTCTGAGGTTAAAAGAGGGAAATATGTTTCCAGCACAGTGAAAAAGTGGTGGGTTGTAAAGATTTGATTTGCAACCCCATGTATGAAGTTGGCCAAGCATTATGTCTCTGCAGACTGCTCTGGTCCATGTGAAGAGTTTGTAGGTAAAATGAATGTGTGTGATGGGTAGATTGTGTGTTTGCCTTATTAGAAATGTAGAAAATATTTTGTTCTGAACCTTAGTAATATACTCCTGAGTCATCAGAATTTCTTTGGGTGAATATGGCAGTAGGAGACTATAGCAAAGATAATCATCAGCTTTTCTTTGAAAGAAAATTATTTTTGGGGGGGGGCATTTCATTTTTGTCATGCTTTTTTTTTTTCATTTTATTTTTAATGGTATAATTTGTAAAAAACAGTGTTAATTTAAATCAGATTTTTCTTGGCAGTTGTAAGGGAGAGGTGATGTAAATGTAATATGCTGGGATTCCTGAACATATCTATTCCCATTCTTTCCAAAAGATTTTTTCATAGTAGATGTTAGTATTGCTACTGTTTGAAAATGCCTGGAATTTATAGTAGCTTGGTTAGTGAGAAAAATGAAAAGAATTGACTGTCTTAGTCTTGAATGACTTATACTACAGAAGTAAGTGTAAACAAGAACACATGAGGTAGGACAAGCTATTAGTTTACTCCATCATCCATGACTCTTGAATATTTCTGGCTTAGCAATTAACATACTCAAGGTATTCTGACACATAGCTGCAGAAGAATGTGTCATTTACATTACATAGCCACCTACTTTCCCTTGACTACTGTTTCTCCACTACATAAAATAATGACACATTAATATCGAACACAGATATCCTTCACGGACTTATCTCAGTTTTCATCTCAACAATTTTAGGCATATTTATAAACTGCTTCCTCTCCTAGTCCAGGCAATTGTACTTACTGAATCACAGGAAGGTGCAGGATTCAGGAGCTGGGACTGTCAAGATTTTAGATTATGTGATGAAGAAGTGCCAAAGTATAAAATGGACACGGCAAAGCAGTGTGCCTGTGTATAGCTCTTGTGGGGCTAGAGCAGTAGGATGAAAACAGAGAGAGAGCATCGATTCTGATGGGTCCTTTTTTGGATGGAAGACACTGTAAAAGGCATAACTTTGACTGCACTTCACTACCCTTTGAAGAGACTGTCAACTTAAAAGAAAGTTATTTTGCAGGTCAGGTTTATCATTGTTTGATTTTCTGTAGAGCTTGTACATGTAATTTTCTACAAGGCATGCTAAAAGAAAGAACATGCTTAGCAAGTATGAGCAAAGTCAAACATTCAAGAGAAAAGGTCTCAGAAAAATTCTGTAAAGCTTTTGTTTGATTGTAATAGTCTATCAGCAAAAGACTGAAACAAATTAAAGGCAACCATGAAAATAATGGACATTTTTCATGCTGTGAATCATTGTCCCAAAGGGAATGATAGAGTCTCAGACACTTGGGAAATTCTAAGTCAGGGTGAACAAGACACTTGAAAATCTATTAGTTGAAGCTTAGCTGAAGCAACTGTCAGATGAATGCATTAGAAGAGTCTACAATAATGAATCTTTTACGTCATTTACTTCAAATAATAGTGATATAGGAAACAGAAGAGAGGTGTACTGGAATGGAGAAGTAGGAGGAAGTGACAAGGGGAATGAAAGTTTGAGTTAAAGCAGTTTAAAGTTAAATGTATAGAAGAAATGTAGATACCGAGGAAGTTATCTACAAGTTAACTATAGAAATCTAGACAGGTTATAATCCATAAAATGAGAAAGAAAATGAGCATAAACAAAAGATGGAATAAATAGGAGTAAGAATTGAAACTCTATGCCTAAGAAGATTTCAAATTAGCAGAACTGGAGTATGGCAGAATGTAAGGAAGTAATAAAGACCAGACACAAAGAACAATATGAGAAAACAGCAACTAAAGAAACATGAAAGGAGGAGTTAGCTAAAAATAATCAGCATAGAAAACAAGCCACCTGGGCAAATACAGAGAGAAAAAATAAAGTCTTGTATTTTACTGTCACTGATTACAGCAAAGAAATAAGACACAGCAACATAAATTGAAAAGTGATGTGCAATACTCTCTGACCTTTACATGTGAACATTGTCTCAGAAGACAATCTATTACATCTTAACAGCAACCAGTAAACTATATTGGATTTTTACTACCACCAAATCAAACATTTATTTTTAGTGTTTATATGTAGTATTATACCACCTAACTAGGGTTAGGAGACCTTAATTACATTATTTTCTTCATAAATGGGGCTCTGAAAATTAGCCCCTATTTCAGCCTATCTTACTTCCCATAGAAGTTTATTATTACTGGAATTATTTTTCAGTCAATCAATCTTTATAGCTGATCTTTATATAATCACATTTTTACTTTGAGTTTTCTTGAAGTTGCAGGACTGAGATACCCTTAGCAACTGATTTTTTTTATTGCGTTCTTCCCCCATCCATTGGGAAGGGAAATATGAAATACGTGCATCTTCCAACTTCTGCAGAATAGGTCTATTCTGAGGAAATAATATACTAAGGCTATAGCTCATTAGCTACAGGCTAAAAGCAGGAAGAAAGAGCAAATGAATATTATCATTTCTAGACATAACAGTGCTTAAATTCACTTTGGAATAACAAAGCAAATAAACTGTAATAGCTTGCAGACTTAAAATTAAACGAAAATAAATTATCATCTTATCATAAATGTAAAATTCAAAGTGAACCTCTGTATCACTAAACATCAAGAGGAATGATTCATCACATGTAATAACAGGATAATGATGAGGGACCTAAATGTATGCTTTCCCAAATCTCAGCCACAGGTACTGTGAAAGTAGCATAGAAGGTGGGATTTATCTAAGGTGCCTGTGAGAACTCTGACCTTATGCATCTTTCAGAGCCACCTTATTTTTATATTCTGTCAAGGGGATGTACTAATATCAGGTCTTTGCTGGTAGTTTGGCCATCTAAGCTATTGGCAAACACATAGAAAACTCAGGTCACTACTATTTTGCTACTTTGCACAGTGCAAGTGGTTCACTTTTCCATTCATGTCACTGCATTGATAAATATCGTGAGGTGTGCCCTCCTTTACAGTAGGCTGGACAGAGGCTTGTGTTAAGTTATTAAGATCCTGAAGGATCTTGCTCTGCTCAAACCAAATGCTAAGTTGAGATCTCAGTCAGAAACTGCAGCAAATATTCAGAATTTGGAAACTGTAGGTAAGAACCTGCTTGTCTGTTTTCTCCTGCGTGTTCTGCAACAGGTAAATGCTGACTTGGTCCTGAATCTCTGCACAGGGCAGCAGCCTGAGAAGAAGCATTTTTCTGGAGTGAAAGCGTTAAATGGTTAGTGGTGGGAATTTACAAAAGTCTGTGCTCAGCTGTCCTCATTCATTATTTCTTGGGAAGAGTTTAAAGAAGCTTTGTAATGCTTAGCTAGAGCTCATTAAACCTAGAATTTCTGAATGCCTGTTGGATTTGTATGTATGCTTCTCTGTTTTTGTTGGTGTTGCATCACCCTTGGGAAATCAAATAGCTGAATATACAGAGCTTGTCTATAGAAGCACAGCATTCAGTGAGATTGGTCTAATCAGTCTTCCATTATAGTTTTGACTGGACTTCTGCAAGAGGTAGATTTCATTGAAATATAGGGATTTCAAGAGACATGCATTTCTGATGTGAGCTAGATCTAGAGTATCCAGAACACCTCTGGCAGATGTTATTAAGTAAAAGGCAAGTGAATCATAATACACCTGAGTATCCAGTACCTCCTTCTTGTAAACAACTGAAAGCCAAAACCAGCAAAACAAGATAACTACTGCTCCAGTGTGCAGGAAAAAAAAATGTTATTTATCCTCATTTTTTTTCTCTATTTCTTTCTTCTAAGAGACTGTAAAAAGAAAATAGAAAAGGAAGGAAAAAAATCAAAACAAAAGATGTCATAGCATTACATGAATATGATGGAAGTAAAATGGTTCCAGGGAACAATTAATTGTAATTTACTCTTGGCGTATTAAGTAAATAGACAACTCTTCCAAATTACAGTATTTTTGAATGTCAGAAAAGGCTATGAATACTATTAGAAAAACATTTCAGATTACTCAGTAATGATATGGTGCTTATTATATGCAAGCTAGGAAGAATATAAATTATTTTATCTCAATACTCTAAATTTTTTGAATACTTCAATTTTGTCATCTTGAAACTTCTATGGAAATTGTATTATATTGAGTACGTTGTTTTGTTAAAAATAGAATATCATCATATGAACAGAATAGGAAATGTTTGACATTGAAATAGTCCATGACATTCAGTTCAACTTTCTTTACTTTTCTGGCATTTTGTATTCTTAGAAATGAGTAGGCATGTTTTCCTATATATTTACATGAATACAGCATTAGTATCTTTGCTAAGAAGAAGTTGTTTGCAAGTTAGAGGACTATTTTCTGTATTTTTGTTTGACTCACAGTTACAAAGTCATAGGAGTCAGATAAAAAAATTAAGACAGATCTCTGGTTGGTCTTTTTTATGACTTAAATGAATGCCATTAATTTGATCCAGAGAATGGCGGTGTCTTTTGTTTATATGTTTAAGATTTCACCTTCGTCGTTCCATTTTACTACAGGAGTTAAGAAAACCTGTAGCTTTAAAGTAATTAGGACCAAGTCTCTTGAAAAAATTGTTTATCAATGAATTCTTGAATTGTACTTATTAACAAATTTTGAGTGAGAATTGAAGTTCATTGAGGTATCTCAGTCATTTCTTTACAGAAATCTGTCTTTTTCAGAAGAAAATAGAAAATAAATTATACATCAACAGTGTTGGGTTTTCTTGTGTGTTTTTCACATAAGCACATTCACTCATGACTTGTACTACTAATACAATTGACAGAATAATTAAGATGTCACAATTTGGTCAGTATCTCCAGTTTCATCTCAGTAACACATGCCCTGAGCTTACAGAATGGTCTTATATGGTTTGACAGCAAAAAGTCTCCTGTCTGGCTGTGTCTGGCAACTGAAAAATGCACTGTCACACTTCAGCCTTCTAATTTAAAGCAACCATAACTGATTTTCTCCATGGAACACCTCAGTGGTCTGGGTCCTATTGGTTATGGTCAGGTGCAGATTATTGCTTTCACAGTGCACATTCAAGATGTCCTGACTGTGTGGAGTGAATCCGTTGGAGAGTTCAACTGTGGCTTATGCATGGGAAGACTTGCATGTTATGGAGCAACTCTCCAAATCCCTACAGGCCAGCTTGTCCCAGGCTGTTAGGGTTTTCTAGCAGAAGTAGTGCTTTCCCTCAAAGATTACAAAAATTCTTCCTTGCTTTGGATAATGTGTCTGTGGTAGATCTGTAGGACACGTGAGAGCAGAGACAGGCCTTAATCCTTGGTGCCAAGGAGAAGACAGCCTTAAAGAGTTTTCCATTTTAATATTAACAATGCAAATATTAATAAAAATCATTAATTTTAAATATTAAACTGGATATTCATTTCTCCCTATTGCCTAAATTGGATATGTATGTGCATTTAGGATTTATCCCCACAGTTTATCAAATGAGACTTTGAAAAAAATCTACATTTTGGACCATGGAAAAATGATGTCACATTAAAAGGATTTAAGTGCCTGAGCCCTAGGCTTGTTGGTTATGAAAAATGAATGTGAATTCTTTCCCTTATCATACATGTGTTCCACCATGCACACAACTGTTCATAGAAAATAGTGCTTTGCAGTACAACCCTCCCATTTATTTAATTATTGTTTTTTACAATCTTAAAATAATTTCATGCCTGCCAGCCTTCTGTGTGGAAATCACAGAACTATATCCATCCCATGTGCTAGGTCCCTTCATAACACAGCCTCTGAGAAAGGCAGAGCACATGCCAAATCTGCCCTGGGAGGCTCACCCTGCTAAAAGCTCAAGCCTTGGTGCCAAAGTTCCAGAAAGTATCTACACTGTATATTATGATACAGCAAGTAGCTAATGGTGCTGCCCTGCTGGGAATGGGCACAAACCCTTTAATAACAGCTCTCTCATTCTCTTTCTCTGACTGTCTGGATGTTACTTTGCCTGCCCTCCCCATCACTCACACATTCTCCTAATCACAGAAGCAGAGTGACTCTAGTAGTGGGATCAGAATGACAGCTCTGGTTTATTGTACTCTTCCAGGTGTCATGACCAAGCACAGAACTGCCCAGCAGATATTCAAACTGATCTGTCTGAAGATGTCCCTGCTTATTGCAAGGGCAGATTAGATGATGACATTTTAAGAACCCTTCCAACTCCATTCTTGGGTAACCTCGCAACTTTTACATACCATATTATCACTTTTCCCATTTCTTAACCCTTCTTTTCAAGACACTTGCAGGTCTCTTTCTCTTCCTCAGTCTCATCCCAAATTAAAATCCCAGCACAATTGCTTTTTCTCTATTGGTCCTAATTCGGCAATATCCATAGCAAGTTTGGTATTTCTGATACCTTTACGTAGGTAATTTCAGCTTTATAAGGTGCAACTCATAGGGTTAACTAAGAACAGATAACCTCAAAACATCCCAGGTACTCCCCTCCAAATATCTGTGAAGTTCAGCCATTTCTCTCATACCTCTCAGGTAACCATGTGTAAGAGTCAGCCTTCTCTCATGGTGCTATTTATAACTCCTGCCTGCTCCTCACACCTACCTATCATGTTCAGCAGCTTCTTAGGTCATATCCAATATCTTTTAATAGTCTGTTCTCTTAGGTGAACATCAGGCCAGGGCCTAGTCAATGGTATAGTTATTTACCTGGAACTCTAACCTGGTGCTTAGACACTTTAAAGTATCTTGAAGTCTCAGATAAACCATATTTCACAGTAGAATACATCCTTTTGTAGGAAATAATGAGGACCATCACCTGCATAAATGGAAATTATTCATATAAAGGAAAGAATAAATTTGTTTGAAGAGAATACAGTTTTCCATTACAAATTCCCTGGTACTCAATTTTCATTGACACAAGGACAAGGAATATGAAAACCATGCTGCATGTGACATATATTGTTCACAAGCAACTGCAGAACTATGCATTCTTATCTGAATGACATATTACATTGCCAAAAGTTTAGTTTTAACATTTGCTAAAGTATTCTGTGTGCTTAATCAAGTATGGCATCAACAAAAAAAAGATGAAATCAAAATGGACATTTTGTCTACAAAATTAGGTCATACATTGCTTCAGTTGGTTGATGTGCTTTACCACAAAAGAACTGTGTTTATGAAGCATGAACGTTTTACATAGACTGGCTAGAGCCTTGAAATTTACAGTTTGCCTAAAATCTAGAAATCTAAAGTTAGGAGTGACACATAAAATACTCTGCAGGTTAATCTATACTTCAGGCAGAGCACGACCATTTGGGAAGGCGAAGGGATGCTCAGAGCTCCTGTTGTTCACAGAATCCACCTGTTTAAAAGATCTTTTACCAATTGTGCATTTATACACTCACAAGGAAGAATCTGACAATGTGGGATGAGGCAGATGAAGAGAATAGTTTTCTTCCTGAAGGTGAGTAGGTTTGTTCTTTGTTGCTATTCAGTCATTTAGTACACATATAGTTTCAAAACATTCCCCTGTTAATGTAACTCAATGTATGCATAGAATGTATGCTTTTCACAGGGTCTTGAACACTAAACATGATTCAACTTTTATGTGTCAACAATCATACCTGCTTCTCTTTCTTTGCTTTATCTTATGAAAATAGAATTTTCCAAGTGAAGCACTGTTCAGTGTAAGTTCCCTAAATGGAACAAAGTAACTATTGTGGGCCAGAGGATCTGGGCCTCACATGTTCTTGTTTTCTTCTAATTCCTGGTACTGACAAAGAGTACATAAATCTGAATTCTAAATGCTGTGCTAAAACCATTTTCATTTCCTTCAAATTCTTCGGGTAAAATTAGGAATGATGATATCCCAGGAATTCATCTAGTTCATACTTCTGTCCCATCTAAACAATTAATCCAGAGAGTCTGTTTAGTGAAGATGTATATTCAGTAAAGTAATTGTATAATGAAAATTGTACTAGGATACACATCATTTTGGGGGGAATCAGTGTGATTTAGGAAGTACTGGGCTAAGACAGCATGAACAAAATATTAACTGGATATTAATGCTTTTTATATCAATACAAATCAAAATTATGTTTAAAATGAAGTTTTGCCTTTAACATCCAAAAAATATTGTGTATAGAATGAAAATTAAGATGTCACTAAATGAAGGTCAAAGAGTGTACAACAGTCAAAAAAGACTCTGAGTAATATTCTCTCAAACTTGTGTATTTCTCTTGTCTAGATTTTGTTTAGCAACTGTTACCTCACCAACATGTTTGACTATCTTTATAATCAGTTAACATTTTCACAGCTTTTCTAAGCTGTATACAGTATTGAACTGTGTGAGTAGCAGAGTTCAAAGAATTGTTTATGCCCTGAAATATATGGCTTTTTGTGTGGAAATTCTTGGGATAAATAGGATGGAATACATAGGTTTATATAGGTTTACTCATTTATATATAGGTTTACCCATTTTTTCATATTTGTATGACAGCTGATGTAATAGGAAGGAAAATGTTGACCTTTATTAGTATCCAGAAAGGATATTGCTATTATGCTCAAAATTCTTTACATGAAGGGGGGCAATAACTACTGAACACGTAAAATTAAAATAAATAAACTAAAGGTAAATGGAGAAGATAGAGAAAGAGCAGTAGTGGTAAACAAAGAGCAACAGAATTGACAATGGTAAAATCAATAGTCTATTTTAAGCGATGAACAGAGACCAGACTTCAGGTACAATTTAATGACTAACAGTAATCTCCACTGTGTGTATAGAGGCAAGTTTAGGATGAAATGGATAACTTACATTAGGGAAGAAAGAATCTTCAACTTTGGTCATTGAAATGCCCTTTGAGTGTATGTTAATCTAAGATCTAGATAGCTCAGAAGTTATTTTCTTTTAAATGTGATCTTAGAATTAAGAATACATATAAATTCATATCCATGAGAATTTTGAGGACTATCTGTTGTTAACTTTTTGAAGTTAATTGAAATGGAATCTTTTCATTATGGGAGGCTGCTTGGTTAGAAGAATTTAATATTACTCATATTTAATGAAATGAGGAACCCCATCTGCTCAGCTTGGTCCTAATTAAAAGATTAATATCATAAGAATATAAATGTATCATTATGAGAAGTCAGTGAAAAATAAAAATCATAGGAATAAAAAGGAGGTTTTTTCTCAGCCTTTTTTTCTGCTTAGGAGATGATATGGAGCAGGAAACTATTTGGAAATGTAGCATGGCTCTGCATACTGTCTGTACAGTGACGCTATTTTATGCTTGTGGGTCTAAGCATTTCCTTAATTTCAGTGGGAGTTCACATCTATACGTACTTTTTTGTGGTTTAGTATATTAAAATTTTACTAACCAACATAGTTTCAAAAGGCCATTGCATCCCATATCTGTAATTTACTGCAATAAATCTTCACTCCATTTTGTAATTTCTTGGATTCATACAGCTGGTGGCTGTTGTGCACTGACGCTTATTTCAGCAAGATCTTCTTGCCAGGCTGAAGGGAAATAGAAGTTGTATAAGATTTCCCCTGATAGCTCTTTGATGCAGCTTTTATTTGGTAAGCTCATCACACCATGTTATGAAGGTGACATCCGTTAACCTTCAGTGCTTATTAACCATAAACTTCATCATTTTCTGTAGCTGGTCTCTGCATGAGTACAAATCAGGCATTTGCTTTAGATATATATGTGATTCCAAATTCTACTTTATTTTACTCAGTCAGCAGAAAAAAATCTCTAATTATACTGTTGGCTCAGTCAACAGAGTCAGCAAAATAAAACTCATCATGTATTACAAAAAATCCAGCAATGAACAGCTCACACAAATTCTTCATAGAGTTACAGAAAATACATTCTCTATTAGCAGACAAAAAGTTCTGAGTTACTCTCATCTTGATAAGTTTTTGATTTATTTTTGTTTTATTTTGTTGATACATTGATATTGCAATTTCATACATTCTCATTAATACTATTTTGGTAAATTTTTCTTGTTACAGACATTGTACAGAAATGCTACTGAAACACGGAATATTCATTAACTTATACTCCATAAAGATGTTAGCTTTAGGAATATTTGTTGGATAGGGTTGATTTGCACTGTAGTAAAATACAGTTTATGCTTTCCTACTGTGTTTTGTTTCTCCCTGTTCCACAGAGTGAAGAAGACAAAAGGTCAGGAGAACAACATATGCATAATCAGTCTACTGTCCTCTACTTTTGCCTCTGACTTCAAATAATCACTGTAAATGTTGTGCAAGTTATTTGAAAAACCTCATCATACCAAGATGAGTTTTGAACCATCTTCACCATCTTCATGGACTCTTGAACAATTTGTAATGTTAGGATATTTTTCTGATTTGATCTGCTTCTTCAGTTTCAGTGGACTCACACTTAATGCCCATTTTTCATCTGCCTGTGTTTCCAGTTTATTAATTTCTCAATTCTGTCTACATAGCCAGACTTAAAAGAAGGATGATATAACCACCATCCTCCAGTCATCTTTGCCACACAGATTTATTTTTTTTAAAAAATTGTTTAAGGCCAGCATCCTTACAGTATGCAGAGGGAGACAGCTTGTTGATTGCCCCAAACTTGCTTTCATTGTATCTGATGCTCTGGTTTGCAGTCAGGTTGCAGCAGAGATTACAGTACTTAGAGAACAGGAATGAAGAACTAAAATAAAACCTAATTCTGTGGATTTAATTTATGTTACAGGTTTACATGAAATTGGATATTTGGTTAATGGCACACTGTACAGATAAAAAGAAACCCCCAATATCAGCAGTGCTTGAAATTATATTGGATCAAGAAAATCAGACATATTTTGAAGATTAATACCATCATCACTCCCAAAAAAACAGTCACCAATGCTGATTTCCCTGCAAAAAGAAGTTGCCAAAACATCCACTTAAATACTAGAATAAATTTTAATGTTAGAGTGTTTTGGGGTTGTTTTCATCTATTTGATTGTGTATTCGGGGGGGGGGGGTGTGGTGGTGTGAATTTTTTTCTGTAGCATGTGGTACCCTTTTTTAAATCTTTATGTTAACTAGGCTCCAGGCTCATGAGTAAACGTACTATTTCTGTTTTCTGAATATAAATTGAAATATTTTATTCTTCTTCAAGGAATTTTATAAATATTTTTGCAAATTATTATGATGTTTTACAATCTGGATTAGAGTTTTTAATCTCTATGTTTTTTTCTGAGCCTCTTCCTAGACATTTTTTGAAGTGTATAACCATTTTTCATTCACTCAGCCCCGAAAAAAGTTAATAGTGTATAAAACTATGAATATTTCATAGTGATGTAGTTGACTGTGTATGTCTGTTCAAATCCTTTGGGTTCCCTTCAGAAACAGAATCAGGATAAAAATCTGGTATCTGTAGACTGGAAAGTCTTATATAATTCGACTGATTTCAGCTATGCTGCTCCTGATACGTATCAATAATGAAAGCAGAATCAAGTTCTGTGTGTATCCCCTTTCATATTCTTTTAAATATATTCATTTTGATATTTATTTGCCTTTCATTTAAAAAAGGTGAAGTGCATTTGTAGTCTTAAATACTACTTTTGTAATTTCCTAACACTGAAATTTATCTTAATTTTGTAACAGATGATTGATCTCAAATGAGCAATATTGCTCTAGATCACCAGCAGACACCACTATGATAGTACCATTGGTAGAGACTTCTGAGAACTATAAATGTCAAACTTACAAAGCAATTCACATTAACTTTGAGTGACAGTCAAAAATGCAAGTCTATTTCAAATGTAAAGTAAATGAGGATTTTTAATATTACTGTGAATAAGGATCTCACTCAACGGACATCTGAGACTTAGCTGAATTACATGAAAAAAGTGAAAGAGCCACCATAAACTTACATTAAAAATATGGTTTTGTACCTGTAGGTGAGCATCAGCACTGCACCTTCCTGTTTGCAGTGTTATTTGCAATCAGACACAAATCCAAGCCAATGCTGTCTCTGATCTGCTTTCACATGCTTAAATTCCACTTGCAATTGACAGAAAAGCTATTATGTTTCTTAAGCAGAAAAAAGGGTAAGACTGGTGTAGTGTTGTTACTTAAAAGGGATACTGTAGAATACTGTTCAACAATTTATTTTCTTTTGTTGTCTTGAAGACATATAACATTGCAGTCAAATTGCAGGATTGGTCTTCATTCTATACAACTTTCTATTTTTTATAGGGATCAAGCAGTACAGTCTTCAGTACAGTACAGTATACAATTAGAGTACACAGTGAATCAGTATAAATATTTCTACTGGAAAAAAAATATTTCTACTAGAAAACAGATGTAGATCACATTAATTGTTTTCTGTTAACAAGAAGAAAGTTTGTAAAATGTAAGTCTGATCAGTAAGTATTGATTTGTTTGCATTACCTTTCATTCACATAAACTATTTTTCTGTCTCCAAAAAGAGGTGGTTTCAGAAGAAAAGACATCTGTTCAGCACATATTATACTTAAAAACAATGCATTATGATCTTCAAAGCATGAACAATGTCTGGAAAAAAATACTCTCGAAAAGAAAACATAGTGTCAGAGAAAAAAAACATGCTATCAGAGGGACATTCTGTATAACTTCCAAAAACCACAACTGCTTAGATGAAACTTAACTGTACTTTCGCTTAAATCAAAATATTCCACTTTTTGTTACAGTACCTACTTGTTCTATCAAGAGAGAAAAAAGGCGAGACAATTAAACCTGGAAATTACAATACTGGCCTGAAACTGAACCTCTGGCTGTCATAAGGAGTATCTCTTGAATTTTTTCCTATTACTGTTTTATTGAATGATTTATTGGTTGCTATTTATAACTTTATCATTTTTTTTTGTTTTGATTCAAAGTTTAGACAAATCTGGGACTTTTATTTTTTGTTGGTTTATTTTGGTTTCCCCAGAACAACAACAATCCAAGAGCTCAGTTCTTTTGTGTATTATAGTTGGGCTTTAGTCTCTCCATTAAAAAAAAACCCCAAATAACAAACTTTACAGATTCAGATTTTATTTTCATGCAGTTTATTCACATCAGTTTGTATCTAGGAGGTTTTGTTAATTTGTCTAGTAAGTGTTGAAACACTTGGTACCTAAGCTGCATGGTATCAGTTCCCGGAAGGAAGGAGTGACAGAAGCTGTTCAGCAGAAAAATCTCAGAAATGGGATCACCAATACTGCTATGGATGGATCTGAGTCTGTAAATGTTTAGGCCTGGTTAACAGTATTATGAATTATTCATTTTAGTAACTGTTTAAGGGTATGATTGCTTAATCATTTTGGTTATATTGTTCTACAATGTGTTTCAGAACAAATTTGTCGGCCAACTCCTTGTCAATTATAAGTAAAAACTTGTTTAATCTTGTTTGTAAAATGAACATGAAAGAAGTTCTTCTCTAAAAGAGAGCATTACCAACCGGACAATTAATACAATAGGAGAATAACACAGCAAGATGAGCATTAATGTGTATTTGTAAAAGGATTTAAGATGGTAGTGTCAGAAGGACCATGGAAAAGAGAGAAATCTGTAATAATGCAGTTTTACAGAATCTGATTTCTTCCCTTTAACAAATGCTCCATAGGTGAGTATCTTCATATACAACAGTTCATGACTTAGGCTATACTAAGGAAATGGACTTTCAATCTATAAATAAATGCTTTTATTTTCAAACTGTTCAAATAAATGTGCTGTCACTGGTGGAAATCACAGATTTCCAATAAGTCATTTAGGCTAACTGTAGAAAATTACTAGAATAGTCTAAGATGAAAATGACATTAATCAGTAATAGAAGTGTTCTGTGGTAATGGACACTTTCATAATTGAAATGGGAAGCTGTTCTTCCGCAAGAATCCAGGAACAAGAGCTGTATTATCTGATATGAAGAAGTGTACTGAGCTGCATTAAATTGCAGTAAAATTCAAAGAAGCTTCCCCTCTTCCCCCGCCTTGTTCTGTATGAACTTTAAATCAATCCTAAACTAAGGGAAAACCAGAAAATGTTCATAAATTTGCTTTCATTAGTAGCTGTGGTACTTCCCCAATATTTTTTTTCCTTTTTGCATCTCCATACTTTTTTTCAATGTAAAAGATGATAGCTAGAAATGCTCATGGTTATTCTGACCCGTGTCATGACTCTGTGGAAAAGGGGAGATACAGTATATGACAAATGCGTTGCAGCCAGGTGCAGAGGAGCCCAGCTTGCTCCTCTAGAGATTGATGTTAGCAGCCTTAGTGCTTCCAAATGAGACATGAAGATAAAGATCACCTACCCCACTTCCAGGTTCATAACATAGAAGGTAAAGCTGTTTTTCAGTGTTAACTCAGAGATGCAAAACCAGTTTCTCTCTTATTCTTTCACAGGAGACTGCATTGTTTGTTAAAATGTGGAAATTATTTATTCAGTTTACCTCTGAGTTCATGTCCTCTACACCTTGCTTCCCACCAAATCATCCCCAACCAACTTTGTGACTTCTTTGGTGGCCCCACGAAACAGGCAAGAGTGCTTATCATGACTGTCCTCCCTGGCTGGCCACCTCATTCAGGCTCTGTTATTAATGAATCATATTTCTTTTTCCTCAATCCACTGATCTGACTCACTCTCATTATCTGCTAGCCTTCACGTAACTTGTATTATCTTAATTGCTTTTCAACTTTTATCCATTATTTAAATTCGGTTGAATGTATCTTGAAGACTGAGAGGTTGCCAATGGAGTCTGAAAGCCTAAATTTTCTCTGTATACCACTTAAATTGAGAGTGTGCTTTGAATAGTGCAGCTCATGAGCATGTGGCAAATCGTGACCATTACATGTATATTACAAATTCTTTTTATTTGATTTTCTTTTAATATTAGCATTACTTCATTGTCTACTTCTTTTATTTTTTGGCACACTACATAAAACCTGTTTCAATTTATTTGTTTAGACATACACAATATGCAATGTGCAGCCTTCTTCCAACAGGGAAGAGAAAAAACGACTCTCCTTAAGTCTTTTCCATATGGCATTACACTTCATTTCCAAGCAGAAACACCTTCTGTTGAATGTATAGAAGGCCAATTCTGAACAATTTTTTTTCCATGACTGATAATTCTTTTCTGACCTATTTTATAACATAAGGACATTAGGAAATTTATCTCTCCTTTTATTTTAAGACTTTTGCATATCATCCAGGATTTATTTTTAATTGAGCTCCATGAGTTAGAATGAGAGTTTAGAATTTCACACTCCTTGTTCCATGATAGGACTTCCAGTAACCTGCCAAATAGGTTTTGTACAGTAATAGTAGAACAAATGCAGAGACAACTTTCTGTCAGAAAATGTATCTGTATTATTTTTTTCCATTGCTTATGTAGGGACTCTCTATAAAGAAATCCCACTCTCTATAGGGCCACATTTTTAGTTTTCTTTTACTTTTTCTTACATTCAGCAGTCCTTACTTACATCAATCCCTGTGACCTTTTTCTGTTGTTTTTCATTCTGCCACTCTCAAGTCTCATTTCTCAAGGATTTTGTTATTTTCATCTTTTCTGTTTCATCTGTTAAAATAATCAGCAATTAAATAGTTTGTGGTTGCATAGACCTGTCTTGTCTGGCCTGTAAACTTAACCCTTCACTGAGATTAGTATGGTGTAGAACATGGATTAAATTCCTCTTAGTCACATTTCCTATGGTGTTCCACAGTTGTAATAATATCTCTTTATACTCAGTTCACATCGAAAGCCTGCTCTTATGTCTAGTCTTTTTAGGAACAATATAAATTGAAAAAATTCATCACAGAACCTGAGAGGGAAAACATGGTATAATACATGATGTGAGCTGGATAATTCTACATTCAGACCAATTTACGTAGAGGAATTTCTACACATTTTTTCATTAAGTCAAAATATGATGCTTCATTCAGACACTACCTGATAATTTCTGCTCTGACTGGTTGTTTACAGACCTCTTATTCATTCAAAAGTTGCATTTGGTCTTAGTATTCTTCACCAAACAGTAACAGAATCACAATTTGGTATGTGATTTGTGAAATAAGAATGAGGGTGTTATTTAATTAAAAAAAATTGAGAATAAATGGAGTTGTCCTAAATAAGTACATTACACGTATTCTAAACTCCAATCGAATGCAGTAAAGTTACATACACCAATTAAACATAATGCTGGTTCATATGAACATGAATGTTTTACAGCTTTCATGAGTCATTCTGCTGTTCATTTTTCGACTAAATCTATAGCCATTATTCAATTAAAATAATAATCAATTACTTATTAATGTTGCTTGCAATAAAAAATAAAATTTTCCAACAAAACTGCTCCATCTGCAGTATGGAAGAAGAATCAGCTGAAATTCAACTTCATGAATACTTTTTATACTATTTTTTTCCCCTTGGTAAAAAAGTTATTTACATAAATTTGAAAGAAGCTGTGGCTATAGCCTTTTCCTCATTTATGTCCCCAGAAAACTACTTAGCTAGCATTGAGGAAATCATGTAGTAAGTTCTTTTTCTGGAAGGTAACTACTGAGTAAGTGTATGACAGCTGCACTAGTATGGCTTTTCACAGTTGTCAATTAAGAGGAAACACATCATCAAAACTTGAATGCTTCATTTTATAATTATCTCCTACATTGTGTTATTTTAAAAGGCAAGTGTCTCTTGACAATGCTAAAAAAAGGAAGGTGGGAGGGTCTTCCAGTGCTGGCAGCTGACACCGTGTAAAAAGTTTTGAAATTGAAAATGGTGAGGTTTGTTCTCAGTTTTCCAGTTCTTGATGTTAATAGAAACAATAATGAGCACAATAACAGCACATATTTGAAACAACTCTGTGATACTCTTTTCCAGAGAAATAATGGATTTTTTGTTTGATTGTTTTTCCAGCTTCTGGCAGAAATTTCACAGACCTTAGTAAAAGGAAAATAAGGGCATTGCCTGCTTTTCCTATTCAGGATCATTAGTTTCTGAGTTGACCCTTGCAAACAAAAGATGATAAACGAAAAAAAAATGTTCAGGAATGATAGTGAGTTACAACTGATATTATGACCAATGTTGTGGTCCAGCAGAGAATTTCTTATTCTCAGGTGGTAATGACTAAACTTCTTATCTGTGTGGGTTATCACAGGGAATAAGGTGTTGCTCAACCAAAGCAGAAATATCTGTGCAACAGGACCTGCTATAGCTGACTGTCCAACTCAGTCCAAGAGTTGCTTTTCTCCCTTATATGTGCATGTCTGAAAATGTCGTGCTCAATAAGGAATTATGACTAAACCAGAAGATGTAAATTAGGCAATGTAAACACCCCTGGGTGGAGTTAGCCACACATACACTCTGATTGCACCTATTAAAGCTGTGATTCTGAGCAGATGCTACAGAGATGATTGTTGCAGGGCAGTGAGAGGGGAATGCAGAAAGAACTTAGAGCCAGACAACCCTTAAGTGCTTTGTTCATTATGACACTGTGCCCATCTTTCATAAAATATTGATATTCTCTAAATAGCTGTAAGACAATTGACAAAATTACTGTAACATAAGTCCTTCAGAGGAAAAATCCAATGGGAAAACATAGTAGAAAAAGGTATAAAATCCCGGTGCCAAATACAAAAATATTTTACATACATTAAATTACTGGAAATTAATCTGACAATATATATCTTGTTCCTCTAATTTATGTGCCCATGTCTTATTTGTCTGCTATGTCTTAGCAGTTAGATTTCAAGATTTTAAAACATGTTGGACAATTTTTAGCAGTGGGGCCTAAACTGTAACGAGTCTCAAAATGTATGCCACTAAAAATGTGATGATTAATAATCTAACACATACTTCTAAATGATTTAAACACAATTTCAGAGACACTTCTTATATCAGCTTCATGTCTTAGCAAACATTTTTTCTGGGTTTTTTTTCTTTGTTAATGGTATTATTTACATAAAGAAATCCCTCTATTTACATGCTTCAGAATGAAAAACAAATCAGAGATATGTTCTTCTAAAGTAATATGACTATTTCAAAAAGCATAGAAGCCATACTATGCAGCTAAATTATATTTTAGACCTCCACTTCTTATATCTTTAAGCATATCTTGGGAATGACATTATAAGGAACTATATAATTATGCTTAATTCTCTACATGGTCTGTACCATCTCTAATCTTTAGTCTTTCCTATCGTTTTCTGAGTGACACTTCTGTGTATATTTTCAAAATACCTAAATAGTCCAAGTTAATCACCAAGTTTCCAAAGCAGAAACACTGACCTAAAGAGAAATCAGCAAATATTTAAATTAAGGGGAAAAATTACTAACATATGGATTTAACAATATTTTATCAAATATGTATATGATTATTTTTTAGTTCAAGTAGATTATTTGGATAGATCAGTACCTGTAGTGTACCAGTGGAATTAATAGCAGTTAGGTTCTAATACACTATCAGATTAAGATTTAATTAAATTTCACAATTTTTCCTTAGCAATTAAATTTTCCTAATTTTTATCATTGAAGAGGAATAGGTTTGATCAATTTTATTAAAACAATGGAAAAAACACTCCCAAATATTTCTTGCTTAAATTTCATGCTTCATGCTCTTCTCATATTTATTCAACTTGAATGTGCTTCCTACAGTTTAAGTAATCCAGTGGGTCATTTTTTGTATTTTAAGAGTTTTTATTAATAAAAGCAAAGAGTTTTTTTCTCTCCTGTAGCACATCTTTAAGGGTGTGAAAGATTAGATCTTTTGTGTGGAAATTATAGAACCTTCCAATTCTAAAAAGGAACACTTTTGTGAGGTGATTTATTAGATACACTCTTAATCCTTAGGCACTACTGCATGAATCCAGTTAGAAGGTCAGCAGCTGTCATATCTGATCTACATTAGGAGATTTTATTAACCCTGAATGCCTGTTATTGAGACTTCTGCCCTAATATTTTGATGTGATTCCATCTGAATGCAGTCTTATCTTTTCCTAATCTCTCTGTTAGGAGTCACTCATCATTTCACAAAAATACAGTGGCAATGTCCTTTTGTATTTAAGCAATTGCTTCAACAATTTTTCCAGGCTTTATGTTTGTTTTTCTATTTTACTGGAATGCAGAACTATTAGAAATAGCATATTATTCTTTCAAACTGACATGCTTAGCTTTGTTTATGCATACCAATATGAAATGGAGAAAAGGCACATAAATATCTGAGAATATAAAATCTAAAATGCTTATTCCAGAAATTGTTTGTTATATGAATGGAGCCTATTAATCTGGAGCATCATATTCAAAATAGAGTATTTGTTATAGGATATGTAAACCAGCATAGATCATAGATATTCTAGCAGAAAGTACTTGATTTTCTTTTATAAACATATATAACCTCAGATTTTAAGGCTTATTTCATGGAACAGAACATTTACCCTTATATTCCAAATACATGAAAAAATTAGTTTGAAAACACATCTGAAAATATCATTATGGATGTAAAAAAATATTTTTAGAGAAAGCCAGGTAGTGTGCATATCATAAATAAAGCAACAGTGAACATGATGTAAAAAAAAGCAATACAGTTTAATTCTGGATACCCTGTGCAGCTGACGTCACTCAGCTCTTCACATGCTTTTATTCCATGTCCTTTGAATTCATGAATTTGTGCAGTAAGAAATGAAACATAAATTCTTCCATCTGCTTCTGAGTTAGGTCTTTTACTCAGTACTAATCACTTTTTCTGATAAAGCATAGAGCACCTACAATATTTCCATCATTCAAAAAAATTAACTGCAATCATAACTCTTTTTGTATGTGTAAATCCATTTTTTTCAAACAAATTGTATTCAGAGGAGAAAAAAAGAATAATTATTTGAAAGATGACTTCACAAGGAAAATATATTTTGACATCAGTAATTTCAACTCCCATTCTGACCGGAATATCACTTTGCATTTCAGTATAACATCCAACTGTGATGCATTCTTGTCAACATGCATTGACATCTCAGTGTGACACTGAACTAGTTTGTATCTCTGAATTTTTAAACGTTTACATGTGCAAATCTTATAAAGGTGTGCATTTTCCTTTATGGCAGTTTACTTTGAAAATTTATGATACTGATCAGATTTATGGCATTTATTGTAGATATGTATTAATCATCTGCCATCAGTTTCTGATACAGACTTTTGAGTGGTTAACACAAAAGTTTACAACTTAGAGACACATGCAGAAGTAACTAATTGTATAAAAATGTACATGAGCTTAGTAAAATTACTTACTCTACACTTCCTCAGTGTACTTAGTGTTTCTTTGTGGAAAATAATCCACATCTTTAAGCACTTAAATTTCAGTTCCAAACATTTAGCTACTTTAAGTAAAGCAGCAGTCATTTTAGTTTTATTTTTCTGTGTAAAGTGAGAGGAAAACAGAACTGGATGGACCTATCAAGGTCATATAGTCCAGCCTCATATCCTAGCAGAGGATCATAGTATTTTATACATGCTTTTAATCTCCCTTGCTAAAATTTACACCCATTATTTTTGCAGTATCTGTTACAGACAAAAATATACGTGATTTCCTTTACTTTTGCAGCAGTTTTTCATCTATTTGAAAACTAGTATAGAATAATACCTTGTTGTCCTCATCTCTGAATCACTTCTGTTCTTTTTCTCATCAGTCACATTGCCAGAGCTCTAGGAATTTTAATTGTTTTCATCTAAACTTCATCAAAGATCTAAGCCTCAAAGTGAACACAGGCCTGTAAGTGAGATCTTGGCTACACAGAACAGTGTGTCATAAGAGTATCCTACTATTTAGAAATCAATTATTTTACTCTGTAAGAGTCATTTTATGTAATTCTTCATCCTTTTCTTTGGAAATTCTGCTTAGCTTTTTGTTCCCTTAAATCTTGTTCATAAAAATATTTTTGCCTAAGTGTAAATGCTTGCACTTCTTAAATAGAAATCAAATTTCATGTAATTAATGTTACCTGTTTTCTGCTATATCTTTACAAGTATTTGTGTTAATTGTTCTTGTAGCATGGAAGAAATTCAAATTAATTGAAGTTCCATAATGTTATGGCTTCTAATTCCTTGCTTTTTAAAAAAATAGACCTTTGTCCTGTCACCTGCCTCTGTAGGCCTCTCATGGATAATTGTTAGTACTGCTGATATTATTTCAGCCAGTATCTTAGGCACTCAAAGCTGAATTTAATCAGCTCTGGATTATCTGACAAGTGACTAATTTTTCTCAGTATTTAAAACACCCTCCTTTACTGCAGTATGATTTTTTTTTTATTCTATTACAGAAATACTCATGCAGTTAGACAAGTTTACTTTTCTACTAAAAAGCCAACAACATATTATAAACTTTCATCTTTATGGCATCATTTTTGTAGTTTAATTCTGCTGATCAGAAGAATGTATGAAGACAATCAGAGAATTATGTTTCTCTTTGATCTGTCATTGCTTCTTAATTTTTCCCAGGAGGCTTACCTAACACTCATTAAGTGCTTGCCTATGCCCTCTAAGTCTGCCTTTTCTGAAATCCATCATTTTCAATCAATCACTCTCCTTTCTTCCATTTCTGATGGTTTACCATCTTCAATGGATGTGGCCATTCATGGTGGTCCTCATCACTCAGCTCTCCTTTAGGGTCTGCATTCTCATCCAGCTACTCCCTAGTTTTTAGAATCAAATATAGACAAGGTCCTCTTCAGGTTTCTTGCTCTACCTATATTTTGTCATCTTGCTGGATTCTGCTTTCTGACACATTCCTTTTCTAGCAGGAGTGGGATTTAACTCACCCAGAGTCTGGTGTTTATCACATCAGTAGCTACACAGTCCTAGTTGTAAAACTCTCGTCATACCTATTAGCTATTCAGTTATATAGTTTGTAAGGTAAATATCTAATCATAATGTTCAGTTTATATTTGAAAATGAAAATGAAACATATAGTTTCCTTGAGCTTCACCAGCCCTCCTTACTGATATCCATAGATCTTAAAGGGAACCCTTGGCAACTTGATAGCATTAAGAAATCTTCCTTGCTAACTTCTATAGAATAAAACTATGTGTCTCCTTTTTCCTCAACAGTCTAGATTAGCTTTGGGTATACAATACCTACCCTGTGATTAATGCTGACAGCTGTAACTCTAGATCATTTCAGTCCAAAGTCAAGGTCATGTGTTTTGAGAGTTCTTCCATAAGGAAAGTTGGAACAAGTATGGACTTTCTATAGCTTGCTTTTCTTTCCTTTCTCACCGTTTATGCTTTTTACATTTCTCATATGCCTATTCAAAAGGAAAATAGTGATCACATTTGCTCCTAACGTAGTTTTTCCTGGTTTTGGGCCAAGGACTTAGTTCAGTTATACCAGGCACCTTTCTTACTTGTTCTTCTGGATTATTTTTACCTTGTTTACAATGTATCCTTTCAATATAAAAGACAAGAGACAAGTAAATGTGGGCCTGAAATAAACAATCTCCTGTCTAGTCTAAATTCTTGGTTTTATCTTGTGGATTTTACTGCTTGCACTTATACCTTTAGCCCATCTGTACAAGTGACCTGAAAGTTTCCATTTACTTTTTCTTTATTACATATTATTTGTATATTTACATTTCACTGTGCTACAAAAAGTCTATACTTTTTGCTGTTTAGAAGCATTAGCAGTGCTACAATGTTAAAAATGGTTATAGTCTGTAATTACAGCATTTAGGCATGCAAATATCTGGGTTCAAGGGGATCAAGTAATCACTACATCTTGGTTAATATGCTTTGTCTCTATGGGTCTAACTGGTTTGGCTTCAGTCTCAAAATATGAATAAGTGCACTCATTCTCTGACAAAACTATTGGATTATAATTTCTGTTATAACTATATAACTGCCTTTGGGGTTGTATTCGTAACTAAGCATGCAATTCTGAAAAAAAAGTTTTCTTTCATAGTAACTTAATGCATATATCAATAAAAAGAAACCCCTAAATAATCTTATAGAAGTGCCTCTGACTTTGGGCAAAAAAGGTACTTTCATACTGCATTTGTTTTTAAAGATACCTTCAATGCAAGGATGAAGTTTAGCAGTGGAAAAGCTTTGAATTCACCCTTAGGATACTCTCTTACCAGACAAACCAGGATACTTATACTATATTTATTGCAAAGACAGTGGATCATTTAAGTCCATTGCATAACAGAGTAAATCCTCAGGGTGTCTCTGTATTGTATTTCCAACTGACAGAAATCCTGACCTATGATGATGTGTTGATCTGGAAGCATAACAGCAAACAGAACTCCCCAAGGAGCCAAGAATGCACTTTTGTTTGATAGAGTAGAAAAGGCTCAGACTGACATGTAGGCATTGCGCTTTCTTATTAGGGAATGTGATAAGCCTGTCCGTGACAAGATACAGAAACCCCTAGAACTTTTTCCTGTAGTTGCCTCTCACATTAGCTTTCAGAAAACTGGTGAGGGAGAAAAATGTTAAACCAGTGGAAAAACTTCCTGTGATAGAGAGAGATTTGAAACGCAACAGAAGACTGTCCTGTGGACATTGTTAATGTACTCATTATTTCTCACAAATAGGATGCCTATACCTATTAAAAGTACCTGGCATGTGAATGTCCTTCAGCTGTACATTATAAAGTATTTGGGCTTATTGCAAATTACCTCTTTCTCTAGGGTGCAAAGGATAGTAATTAAGTGCTGAAATTCCTTGACAGTTTTCTGCATGTTATTGAGGGGTGGGGAGACGAGTAAAATGGAGAAGTACATCATGACATGATTTGCAGTATAACATTGTTTATGTAATGTGGTTTGTACCTTTATAACCCTTAGTAATCCCCTGAAATGCTCCTCGCTACAGCTGTATGTACTCAATCAGCATTCACTGAGCTAATGCTTATTTCTGGTGTATTACTTCTGGAGTCAACAAAGCTGACATTAAGAGAACCATGCTGACTGACGGCATGTGCTGTGTGAAGCATCTATTGCATTTATATATCTTTTAAAATCCAGATTTAAATTTTTAAAAAATGAGGAAAATTTATTCCCAGCATAAGACTCAAGCCAACGTTAACACTTTAAATATTTCTTTAATGACAAGGAAATTGGCAGTAATTTGGCTATTTGAATAGAATTTAAATATGTTTTTAAAAAATAATTAAGAATGCCTGTTTTTATAAACTACATTCATTTCCAGAAATACGTATTTCTACTTGTTTTTTCTTCCACATTTTTGTCTGCCTTAAACATTCATATTGTGTGAGGGCCTCATCTGTGGCAAGTTCACGGTCCTAAGACAGCTGCTATGGGAGGTGGAGGTGGAGCAGCAGGTGCTACCCTCCCATTCCTCTGCCTGACTGCCCTGGAATGGACAAGTGCTGATGGGCCACAAACTGGCCTTATAAAAGAACTTGCAAGGAGCCATGTGGTGTATACTCATCACTCCAATCTAAGTAGCCTGGACCAGGTGGCCTGGAAGTAGCTGCTGCTGCCGCCATGACCACATGTTCCTGAGGAACTGCTGGGTATCCATTGGAGTGGTGACTTTTTTCCTTTCTCACTCCCATTTACATTACTGTGTTTTCTTGACTGGTATCGGTGTGTGTCGAGTCAAATCTGAGTGCCCTTGACTGTGTTCAGGGATAAGATTGTAATCTGACCAGACTGAAATATGTTTTCCACAACTTCAGGTAGTTGCACCCCCCTATCTCAGCTATGCACCTGAGTATTTTAGTATGTTTATTTTGGCCAAAGCCAGAATAAATGTTGGTTTTGATTTCACCCTGAGAGTGACCTTGTTAGTCTCTGGATTGCTCCACAGATAGTTGAACCACCTTCTTCGACTGTGCAGGTCAAAAGAAGACCTGGACAAAAGTCTGTTGTTCATGCACTCAGGGAATAACAGTTGATTATTCATTTTCAGATTATTCTGAAGAAATTATAAATGTGCTGTGAATTATGCAAGATGGTAAGCTAATAGGAAAATGAATCATAAATACATTGCAAAATTCTTATCCTGAGATAATTGCATGGGAAGTGAATGAATCACTCAACTATTGTATTTGTGACTTCTGTGAGGAAAATGAATACAAACCTCATTAATGCCATTAAATCACATTACAATAAGTGAAAATCTTTATTGAGATGACAATATGAGAACAAATTACACTGCCTCCTACATAAGCATCCTGCATATGCAGTTAATATTATCACAGTAGTAGCAGTTTTTATTTTGATGGTCTGTTTTTTAGAAACAGAACAACTCCAGTTGCCTGACACAAAAGTACAGGCAGCATCAATCCCAATCCACAGGGACAACACAAAGATAAAACTGTTTGAATCCTTGGTCTGTTATTGTCTATTTGAATGTACAGAGATTGCAGTTGATATTTTGAGAGATTTATTATTTAGTAAAGCAGATCTTGCCCACAGTTTAACTTAAAGCTGGGTAAAAATGTATTGTGTAATACTTGAACATGAATACCAAGTAAAAGTTGCCCCTAGTGTTAAGTGAATAATATGGCAAGGACTGCTTTCCATCCATTCAGCTTGGGTTGTTTGATTTCCTCTTAATCTATGTTGATACTGCTTTGTGTTTGGCACTGCTGTTTCATAGTCTTGAAAAAAGTGGAGAGCACTCTGGCTTATTTCAAGAATGCTGCTACTGAAAGAAAATAGAGGGGATGGATTCTTTACCTACTTCCATTCTGTCAAGTTGTTTCGAAAATTAAATTGAAAAACATGGAATAAATATTATATGGAAAGAAGGAATCTCACCTGCTGAAGTCATAAACTCTTACTGAGTATCTGGCAAGTTGACTCAAAACATGAGTGGAACTGGATTCCTAAGGCGTTGTGCTGCTGCTCCTTGGACACAACAGACATCACTCTGTTTTTGTTCCATTTGGATTATTATCTTCTAATCTGAACACTGCTTTAAATGGATACAAAGGGTGGTATTAGAAGAGTTTCCTCCAGATTATCAGACTGCTCTGTGTGCATATTTGCAGTGATTGTGCATACTCAGAAAATATGATGTTTCCTACATACTGTAGGTTCTCCATGGAGGTGGAGGTTGACCGAACATTACATTGTTTACAAAGTAAATACAATTTGGATCTAGCAGATTGAGTGTGAATCCAATCACAGAATCACAGAATAACCAGGCTGGAAGAGACCCACAACATTTTGTGTTTGTGCCCTAGTTTTCAAAGATTTACCTCATATAAGATGTTCAGGAGAACAATAACATAACCACATAACTAGGTGTTAGATTGCTACCATAAACCACATAAATAAGAATCTGGTTATGTATTAAAACTATTCCAAGTAAGTACTGTAGAATTTGAAACCTGAAAACAGCATAATGATTTACAGCAACCAGTGGATCTGAAATTGTGATACACGGCAAAAATACATCTTAAATTTCAAAATGTCCTGTATTTTACATATTTCACTATACTATCAGCAATTGATTGCCAATATATGAGTAAGTAAATAAAGTGCAATACAGACAAAACAAGCATTTTAAAATGAAGACTTTGAACATTCAGTAGCCTTGCCCTATTGTGTAAAACTCTGGCATGGGGCTTTCATTGATTAATTACTCGGGATGGGAGCCATATTCCTCTCATTTTCTCATTAGTCAGTCTCGATCCAGCTTTTAATCTCCTCAGGGTTCACTGCTCCTAATGATTCCCTCCATTTAGCACAATTGCTTATTTTCTGTAAATCAGGCCTTTCTTCTCTGGTGAATTAATGTTGCACCAGTATGGAGAGGAGTGCAATAATAATATAACACGTCTATTTTCAGTACAGATTGTTGAATAAATTTCAATGGAGATTTATGTCAGTAAAGGAATTAAAGATTAAAAATTTTCATTTAAGATGATTACTTGTTTTCTCATGAAACAAAAAACTGCAGCATACTAGAAAACTATACTTTATTATTCTCAGAAAAATATTAATTTTATTTTAATTTATTTAACTTCAATATTTTTATATGCAAATCACATCATTAATAATAAACATGTGGGAATAAAAAATTTTATTCAAAAGAGCATTTAAACCTGAGATATTTCTCAGAATGGGAACTGATAAGAATTTTGAAATTTTTTCTTTCAAAGTAAATTTAATTTTCAGATTTTTAACTCTTCATAAGTTTTAGCTTTTGCAAATCTGTTTGTCCAAATGGAAGAAATTTTAATGTAGCACGACAGCTGCAGAGTAGTGTGAAAGTCCTGTATCTGTGTTTCTACTGAATAGACATATAATGGAATGACACAGACTGTCAGATATTTCTTCCAAGTGTAGCACATTACTTCTCCATATGTTTAGCTCATGACAGTGAGAGTGCAAGAAAATCACACAGAAGTTAGTACTGACTACATGGGGAAACAGATAACAGTCCTGACCTTGATATAAGCAAAAGTGTTAATGAAAAGTGATCGTTACTGAATAAAAGAAGCTGAAGCATAGGAAATTCCAGTAGAGACAGCTATTCAGCTCCCTGTAATTATGAATTTAAAGTATGCTGCTTAGGTCTGTATACCTTAGGTTGCTTAAATATACTTCTGTCCTCTCCCTATACCAATCAGGGGAAGACCAAATTCTTCACCTCTTGCAGGTTAAGGAGAGAGCTTCATAGAGCAGCTTGAAGATTTTTACTTCTCTTAAAAGACAACTTCCTTTTCATCTCGCAAGAGAACACTGACATTCTCCTTTAAACGCACGTAATTAAGATTCATCTACATACACAAGAAAACTATTAGAATGCCCAGAAAAGTAATTACTTTCTTTGCTTTATTCTACTACTTTTCATCTTAGTTTTATGAGTCATACGCTTTTTTAAAAGATTTTTTTTTCCAGGTACTAACTTAATATGAAACGGGGCTAGTTCTTAACACAATAACAAAAATATATATTTTATATTTTTTTCATTTATTAATTCTTTAACTGCACAATAAGTTACAAAAAGGAATATGGTTTTGGCTTGATATTAAAGATCTGTTTACTGTGGTTCAGGATAACTGGAGAGAGAGAGAGAAATGCAATTTAAAATATTTACCTAGGTTAATAATAGCCTGGTTAGGGAATACTGTGCACAATTGACACGTATTGCAAAGCCAACATACCAAAGAGAAGATAATTAATACAGAAAAGTGGAGAAAAATCCAAGAAAAAATCCATATTCATCTCAAGACTGTCCCTGAATTGCTTTTGTCATCAATCTGCTGGAGGTGGAGTTACAGTAAACAGTTGTTTTACCCTGAGAAAAAGAAGGAAATGAATAGAAAACCAAGCGAACACCAAGAGAAGAAAGCCACAGCTCTCTCTTGACTTACAGTGAAGAGAATTAATCAGAGAACACATGGGAAAAGAAGCCTTCCCTATGGTTAGGGGGCTGATGCAAATCCCTTTGAATTCACTGGTGAAAGATCCAGTGATGATATTTACTAAGCATCGGATCCAGCTCTTGGTGAATAACTGCATAATTGCATATCAGCAGCAGTTAACATTTCCAAGTTCTAATCCTAAATGAACAATGTGTACTATGGTAAGTAAATACTGGGATGGATTGTCTAATCTCTCAGTATTTTCAGCCCTAAAATAGACTTTCTTAAATTTAAGTTTGAAATAGTATAATATATTTTCCTGGGATGTAGATTAGTAGAATCAATATTTCCAGATCTTCAATATTTTACTTCATAATATGACTTGGTCTCTAAGATTGATGTCTACAAATCCAGATTTTACTGGAGAGTAGGGGACTGGAAATCAGGACAAGGAGGTTCAGAAAAATGGATTCATTTTATTTTTTAATTTATCTATAAAATTAATAGTAATATCACTGTCACCCTCATCCTGTCAATTTTTATATTTTAATAGTAGCTATAAATACATACATTTGACATGAAAGATGTGCTGGTCATCAAAACAATATGAATTGAACTATTGCACTCAGTTTTGTAAAAGAAAATTGTCTTTCAAAGTAAAATGAAAGATTTAATTCTGAATTTCCATTTCTATGATAATCTGGAAACCATTACTATATCTTTGAATACCATGAACAGTCATCAGTTTTTGCAGATTTCAAAACATTGGTGAAATATCTTGAAGCTGATAATTTTATTTTTAAGTAAAATACATCAGAACTATGTTAAGAAAAAAATCAAACAAAAAAATATTATTTCTTCCTATCAGCAGTGTTAGTTATAGTGACAAGGACACTAAATCCCATTTGCACTGTGTAAGTGAAACAATGACTGGGAAAAAGTAAAGTGAAGGAAAATTGATTTTTTTAACTATTATTATTTAGTGCTTCTATGTTAGCTATGGAGTTGTGTGGAGCAATTCCCATGTCAGGTGTGTAAGATAACTACAGAAGTGTAATTATATGTAGGTTTTGGAAACATTACTACATTGAGAAGAAGTAAAGAAGTCAGACTTGATTTCTATTCACTGACAGGAATTGTATTTCCAAATATTATGTAATGAGTAATGTAGGATCTTCTCTTGCAAAAGCTGAACAATATAATGAGACTGAAGCTCAGCAGATCAGTGATGTTTTTCATCTCTTCCCACTTCTCTCTTTATTCTCCCTCTCAAGAGATAAAACAAGACTCTCTGGTTCACTGATGAATGAAATATTTCCCTTTTGTTATTTATGTCGGGGCTCTGTTTTCTTGTGTCTAAACTTATGTATTGAAGAAACACAGAAAATGATTAAGGGAGTGGTAGTAGCATTCCCAGATGTTGCACCTTAAGTTGAATATTGTATATGAATAATGTTAATTTATTTTATTCCTCACTGTGAAATACCAACTACTTTTAAAAAAAAGATTAATTAATTATTAGGGTAATTACTTTTCTGAGGGTAAGATCTCTGTATGGAGTAAAAATTTTGGCAAACAACTGGAGGATATATGTTTGCATAATAATTAGGCTTAGCAATAAATCAAATATAACTATATTAAATGGAAATTCAGGCATTTAGGCACAAATGATGAGAGGTGGTAGAATAGATAAGAGTAACCTATGCACGTCTGTCTGTCCAAGGCATTAAAAACCTAGACATTACAAGTGTTCCAGTTCAGTCTTCCAGGCTGGATTTGTATTTTGTTTTACTAAGCATAAAAGATGATGCTTACAATTTAGAATGGTAGATGATGGAAATAAACATTTCTGACAAAAGAAAATGGGTAAACTATTCACATACATGATTCAGACAAATATAGTGAGATGCAAAGCTCAGTAAAGACATTCATCTTCATTGGGAATTAGTCATTGGATAACATTATGACAGATTTTTTTCAGGAATTATCTGATGACAATAAGAAAAGAACTGTAGCATGTTTGACCTAGAGTAGGATTTGGAAAACCTTTTCTATCCCAAGAAAATTTTCAATTATTTTGAGAAAACCTGACATGACATACCTAATATCTTTCAAATACTTTAAGAATTGATGCCATTTGTCATTTGTAGTAAAACAATCATAATAGTTTAGGATGTACAGGCCCAGGTCTCTGCTCTCCTTCATTTCACCTTGCCATTTACATTAACATCAGTGAGTGCAACAGATCACAAAATCATTTTCTTTTCTCATACAAGATATTTGATAAAATAATACACTTACTTGGGTTGTGGAATACCTAACTTCATCTTCTTTAGGAATATCGGTGAATATGAGGTGTTCAAGGCCGGGCTGGATGGGGCTTTGAGCAGCCTGATCTAGAGGGAGGTATCCCTGCTCATGGCAGAGGGGTTGGAACTATATGATTTTTAAGGTCTCCATGGTCAGGTAAACCAGACACTTGGCCAAGGGTCTTCTTCCTCACAGCCAAAAAGCAATGCAGCCACAGACATATTGGCTAGATGTAAGAGGATACATCTGTTTCTGTGTAAAAAAATTAGTAAGAAAATTAGTAAGAGAAGATAATTTTTGACTGTCTTTATCATCTCACGAAGACAGGAGAATGGAAGTATACCAGAAATTCAGGTTTACTATAGATCTACTTTCAGTCTACTTGGAAACAGGTGTTATTCAAAGCCCTCTTGCCTCAACAAAACTACATGCAAAAGCAGTCAAAGATTTACCATTGAAATCTTTGTCAAATATATTCTGATAACCTGTTGTCTATAAATTTTTTTTATGTACTTGACTGAGAAATACAATCTCATCATACACTGATTTACACCATTCCTCACCTGAACTACTACAATAATGTTCTTTTAAAACTGTTGCAGTGTAGTGTATCTCATTTTTTACTCTTAAGCAGTTATACATGATGAGAATTCAAATCTTAGAATTGTCAATTTTCACACACTATATCTCACCTAGCCATGAAGACATTGAACAGCTATTCCAGATTACTCAAAGTTCATGTATGTTATATGAGTTTCTGACAAGCTTTTTTTTGCCTTACTAAAACTCATTAAAAACCAAAAGCTATTAAATAGCTATAATTTTTATTTTTAAAACTAATACACTATTGCACTACTCTAATTTCATGGAAAAATAATGCAACTCTAACTTTGCTCAAGAAAAGTACTATGCAAGTCTTCTGATTCTTGGGAGCTAGAGACATCCATGTTAAAATTTAGCAAGTATCTATTCCACACAAGAAGGTGTGGACTCTTCAGAGCATGACACAAAGCTTTAGAAAAATATGAAATGTATAATTAGGAAAAAAATATTTTCTATCCAAGTTTAAAATCTGTACGGACATTTATTTTAGCCATGTCTAGATTTTTTGTGCATGTTTCTTAGAGTTAATGATCTCTGCAACAGCTGTGAGTGTCACCAGTGAGATTTTATTTATTGTACGCCAACCTTGTAAGACAATGTAGTGTGTAAGTACATGACAAGCCATCTGCACCGAACTGCCAATTACATACATATTTTAACATGCAAAGCAAATTGCTATTATTGCTATAATTTTATTATGTTCTTCAAGAAAACTTTGCATAAGATGTCTTTCACTCAAACATCTGTTTAGAAAAGTGGCCAATTATATGTAATTATCCTGAGAAAAATAACGTGTTTAAGAGAGAATACTACTGCACTTCATAAAATGTTTCATTTTAGTTATGAAAACAAATTCATTTATCTTAAAAAATATTATCATAAGAATATATCTTATATTTCATCATCACATTCCACTCCAGAGAGAGAAGACTAATGTTGATGACTGCATTGCTCACTAAATATTGTTTCACATGATGAATGCTACTATGTGTTCCAATATCCACAGCATGGTCTATTTTCCAAGTGAAAATCCTAAAAAGAAAGGGTTTCTAGGGCCCAGACTTTTCTTGATGAGTTGCTGTTCTTACAGCGTGCCTTGTTTACAGTCCTATATAGTGCTTCATTGTAAGGCACTTCTTTTACTGACGAAAGTAGACAGCTTAGGCTCTGTGGCTGGGAAGCCGAAGAAGCAGATCAGCCAGATTATACACGTTAGGAATCATTTCAGTAGAGGTTGTATTGACCAAGCTCAGTTTCATCACAGAAGTTAATCCTTCAGCCAATGACTAGAATAAGCAGTTAATTAGGATAAGGTTGTTAAGAACAAGTTGCACTGAATATGTAGATATATGCATGTAGACACATACACATATTTATATACGCTCATATATAGAAATATATAAAAATGTCACTACAACACTTTTTGGTTTTTGGTTTTTTTTTACAGAAAGATCATTACATACTCCAATAGCTGGTTTTGTTATTAGTATTGGATATATAGACCTTATGCAGTGCTACAGACTAGGAGAAGCCTGGCTGGAAAGCTGCCAGGAGGAAAAGAACCTGGGGGTGTTGGTCGACAGCCGACTGAACATGAGCCAGCAGTGTGCCCAGGTGGCCAAGAAGGCCAATGGCATCCTGGCTTGTATCAGAAACGGCGTAACCAGCAGGTCCAGGGAGGTTCTTCTCCCTCTGTACTCGGCACTGGTGAGACTGCACCTCGAGTACTGTGTTCAGTTCTGGGCCCCTCACCACAAGAGGGATGTTGAGGCTCTGGAGCGAGTTCAGAGAAGAGCAAAGAAGCTGGTGAAGGGGCCTCTTGAGAGGGATCACATCTGATGCTGGCTCTGCTCTGTGTCAAGATTTGTGGTACAGGGAGAAAAAGAGGTTAAAAAGAGGGGGACCTGCATTAGACCTTCTCTGCACAAACAGCTTTTCTGAACCAGGTAAAGGCATATACCTGAAAACAGAGATTAGCAAAAGAAAAGTAAAAAATTATTCAGCTCTCTTGTTCTGTAGCAAAGCAGCTGAAATGTACTCAAGGGTGAAAAAGCAAAAGTAAACCTCATCTGTGCGTTGCCTGCAGTCCTGTACCTTTATTTTTTTGTCAGATTGCTTCAGGAAATGGGAAACCAATGAAAGTGTAACTCAGATGTCTCATTTGTAAGGGGTCTGTTAAAATATACAGAAATAAATCAATACTATCAGCAGTCATGGAAGGGAAAATAAAAGTTTTTTCTCTCTTTTGTGTAAAAAACACCTTTTCCCCTACCACTTCAGTATGAAAGGACTTCATAAGAGGAATATTTTCATTCTCTTCCATGGTATGTTATACTCTCCAATTTGCTCTTCTGAAAAAAAAGAAAAAGTATATGAGATTGTTTTGTCATAGTTGGCTTTAGGGATTATTTTACTATGGAGTAAAACTTGGAAGAGATGACATTATAAAGAATTAAAAATAAGACAGGAAAACAAGGGAAAGAAAACATATACAGCAAACAATCCTGTCATCCAATGACTTACGTATATTAACTTCAGTAAAAGTATCAAACACTATTTCTTTCTAGCTTTCAGTCCATTGAAAAAACTTTTTTTTAAAAGAAACTAATGAACATATAAAAGTAACTTCAATAAGCACAGGGGAATGTGTTATTTTAGACAACTAAACTTTAAGCTAGTTTCAGTTCTAGAAAATAACTTATTTTCTCCAAGTACTACTAGTATTGATATGATATTGAAATGATATTCCTGCAACAGTTTCCAATTTCTTTTTGTAAGTGATCTAGTCCACAGAAAAGAAAGTCCTTTCTATGCTTATTAGTATTCTTCACTTATTTCCATATTTTTTATTGATAATCTCAATACATCTTAGCAAACTGTGACCTGTAGTGCCCTTTATAATCTTTCTTAGCTCAGTGTCATGCTGGCAGGTGTATTGAGGAATATTTGGATGTAATTAATTCAAGTAATATAATCTCTCAGCAGTGCATGAAGTTGTAGAGATTTTATATTTATTTTTCATGTGAATGTGATTTTGTATTTTATTAAAGTATCTTCAGATTCTTTCCAGGTTTTAGCAGTTCAGAGGAGTCCTACACATAAAATGATTTTAAATAGTCAACTAATAAATGTACTTTTTAAAAAAAAAAGTATTTGTCCAGTCACTAAATACTCCTATGATATAGCAGAAATAGTTGGGGAAAAAGAAACTTTTGCATCCTTTCAGGGTGTATTCTTTACATGTATACAAATAAATGAGTAGGCATTTTGATAGAGTGTTTCTTGAAATTCTCTACTTCCCTGATTAAAATCTTGAATACATTGGAACTGGCTTTCTTACAGGCACCATGTCACTGAAAACTGGATTTATGCACATCACAGTATTTATCATTAGCATTGTGGCATCATTCCTATAGATACCATTTTTTTCAGATACTGCAATATAGTACAAATGATTCCCTATATTTCAGTGAGTTGACAATATACAGTATTAAAGACAAAAGGAGGAAGAAGAGTTCCCCTTTAAAATACCTGATATTCTATACCTGATTCTTGCTCTTACAAACTATCTTATTAATCTTTACATTACTCTATAATAATTACCATAAAAGTCACGTCTTCACTGTTTTTGCCTTTCAGAAATGTGCTGCAATTATAAAACCAACAAAATCAAACCAGAAACACACCACACTGCAGTATGTATTACATTACACTTATTAAAATAAAAGTAACACTAACTGAAGATTGGGTACAAGAACTATGTTGTTTTTCACAGTTAAACAAAACATTAAATTTGAAGTTTTGCAAGCACAGTTACTTGGCAGACTCAATACTCTCTGTACCTAAATGTCTTGTATACAACTTATACTGTTTGTGTCTATGTCTTCTTATTTTAAAGTAATGTTAATGAGACTTTTCTCAGTAATATGAATTGTCTTGCTCTGGAGGCAAATGCACTTGTATCATTCTGACGGGCTATAGGAAGATTTAATTTGCTTGTTCTCAATTTTGTTATTTAACAAGCTGGCCACATGAGTGGGCGGCAAAGAGAGAAGGCTGATGTTTTTGCCCAGATTGCTGTTTGCCAGTCCTCAGGTTCTCCAGAGGTGAAGGAAGAGGGAGTTGGGGGTGGGGGGAGAGAAATCATGAAGATCAGGTAGGTTTCTTCAGAGTGGGAGACTGACTAAAACTTAAGAACCAATGACTTGTTAGAGGCAAATATATAGTTCATGTGGCACAGATCCCAAGTGAGAATTTTCTGAGAGGAACCAAAATCTTTTTGATTGGTAAGGTGAGCACTCCACTTTCTCAAGATATGAAGGACAGAAACTGATGCTGCACACTCAATTAAGTAAGATGTTGGATAAGGAACGCTATTTCACATGGGATATTTGAGTGGACTTAGAGGGTGGAGATAAGGAAAGGACCCCCACTAACATTGGGCCTAGGATCAGGTTACAGATTGCCTTTTAAATCTTTAGTTTACTATTGTCTGGATTGTCAGCCCTATATTGTCCCTTTTAATCAATTTTCCTGTTTTGGTTTACTTTACTTCCTAACAAAATATTATTTTGAGTGATGAGAAATCTAAAATAATTTGCTTTCTACAAGTGAGAACTGATAAAAAAGAAGTTCCACTCTTAAGCTTTAGAAACCTTCAGATCTTTGTATGACAATATTGTAGTTATTTCCCTGTAAAATACATTTAGAATTATAGTGTAATGTTACTACATTTAACTCTGTCACATTGAGGTTTGTAAACAAGTTTCCTCTTAACACTGATTTATTATCTAAGCAGAGAGACACAACTGTTATTTAAGATCTAACTTGTCTCACCAGTCACATTTGGAATTGGAAACTCTGCAGCAAAACACAATTGTTATTTAAGGTCTAACTTGCCTCACTGGTCACATTTGGAAGCTGTTTCTGTCTATGCTGACTCTATTGCCTTCCTGGTAAATAATGCTCTGGCTCCCTTGAAATTGCTTCAGCTTCTCTGCATTCTCTATGGAGTTCTCTGGAATTAAACTAGACCTTTTTCTTTTTTTTTTTTTTTACCTTTTTTTCCCCCTCCTGGTTTTAATTAAAACACTGAACTAAGAAGTAACTCTTTTTTCTTTCCAATTCAGTTGTTGCCTTTGATGGCTTTTGTAGCCTACTTACAAAAGTTAATGAAAACTCTAATAGCAGAAGTAGGACAAGCAGTATGGTGAAGATTAACTGAGAAAAGTGGCATTCTGACTCTGTTTCACTCTGAGCAGAAGAAAGGTGAAGATCAGGATGTCTCCAGGTGCAGAGTATATCACAGCTGCCTACAAAGCAGAGTGTGATAGAGCGTGGAAGTGCAAATCGATAATATTGGTCATTGAACTTTATCTGCTGTAACAAAGGAATGTTTCCGTGTATCTTATTAACTGTAAATGAAAAACAATATTGCAGGGGCATTGGTTGTGCTCTTAGTGCTAAGAATCTATCTGAATTTCCATAACATGCCTTCTGTTGTTACTTGCTTAGACACAAAAATTTACTGTGAGCTATAAATTAACATAACTACTCCATTTTTACAGCTTTTCCTCTTTTTTCTTCTTTTGTTTCAAAGACATAAATCATGGATGAACTGTTAGTCAATGCATACAGCCTTACCTCTGAGTACCTTAGATCAGGAAGATATATTCATAACTTTATTACATATTATTCCAATTATTTACGTGATAAGATAACACACAATAAATTGAAGTAGATGTGACACAATTTCACTCCATTCAATAAACAATTAGAAGGCAAAGTCTGGCTATTTGGAATCCTTTTTTTTAAAGAAAACAGTACTGGAAGAGATTTTTTTTCTCTCTCAGAAAATAAAATCTACTAGGCTTCGGCCAGATACCTTCAATAGAGTTCTATAAAATATATTTCACTAAAATATACCAACACTTATTTCTGCTTTCATTTGGATTTTATTTTTTTTCATCAGAATGTTAGAGTTGCTTTTTTAAGTCACATCAAAAATCCAATTTTGCAGTGAATGTAATGAGAACTATGTGTCTAGGTTCCCGTATGACAACAGGGATACAATTTATACATGAAGAATGATGTTCCCTCTAGTGCACCGTTTTGGTAATCCTTCTTAGTGCTTGTAATTAACTGACATAAATGGATCTATTTTTTCAAATTTTTTCAGCTTTGACTCATTCATATTTTGTCTTTGCTTTATAAAACTGAGTCTCATAATTGGATTGTTATTATTATTTCTGTTCATAGTCTACTGCTGTCAGCTTTTATTAGAGCAGTTTACCACACTTATGTCTTATATGACCTGTAGACATCAACATTGTCCCTGGAGAAATCCAGGGAGCTGACAGTTCTTTGTTAACTTCATCTCTCTTTTACAAAGAACTTGTCCCCAAATTCTGCCATTCTTGTTTTTCTCTGAACCTCTTATTATTATATCAATTAAGAAATAATTATAAGCCTTGTAATACAAAACAAAACAAAGAAAAGTGCTGGGAAAAGAATATTTTACATATATTTTTGGAAAAATAATAAGGGGATACTTTGTTAAAAAAAGGGAGGGTCCATTGTAAGCAGTATGAATAGAAGAGTTATAAAATGCCCTGTAAATCACATGTCTTTTTGAGGGGAGGGGAAATATTTTTCAGTTACTATCTAATAAGCAGCAATACATGATTTGTATCATGACAAACATTAAAAAGTTTTTATGGTAATAGTGAATTAAATTTAAAATATAATTCCATAAGGTTAGAATAAGTCATCATAAAAATTTATGCTAGTTAGTTTTGGTTGGGTTTATTTTGTACATTTGCAAATCTGTTAAAGTTCCTGAAAGCAGAACTTTTTCTTATCAATGTCAAAGATACCTTCCTGGAATATACTCCAATACCGGAAGACTTGGATTATAAGTAGGATCTGGAATAGCATCCATGAGTATAAGGTTGTAAGATTGTATCTGGGAAACATTCATGTGGGCTTTTTTTTAAGGTGAGAACTCACTACACATATCTGGGCAACAAAACAACTTTAAAATATCATGTTAGCATCCTGGATTCAGTTATTTTCCTTCAAAGTAATTTCCATACCACACCATAAGAGTTTAATGGAAACAAATTTGTTATCAAATTTGCTGGTTTTTCTAATACTGGCCAATGAAATGCCAGTGGAGCATCACATGTCCAGCACTTACAGTGGAGATTAATTTTAGGACACTGAGCAATTTCAGATATCAGATATCTACTGTAGCTGTGTAGTACAGAAACAGGATTCTCATAAGAGACAGTGTTCTCCTACATTCTGTTTGGTCATAGTGCCATTATCAATGCCAACAGACAGGCATATGTATATTTGAAATACAAACAGCATTTATTTTATTGATATTAAGAGCAAAAAGATAAACTAGATTCCAGAAAGTCAGTAGCTGCGAAACTGGGACATAAGTCAATAAATTCTTAGTATCTGAGAAATTCCTCACTGAGTGGTTTAAAATTTGTTCTGCATTTATTCTGCAGAAGACGGAAGTCATATTCTTATTTGCCTTTTGATTTTGTTATATGCTTATATTAAAATAAATATTTTCTTTCTAACCATGTTTAAAAATAAACTAAAAATTAACAGTTCTCCAACCACAAAGGCTGTAGGCCATGATACCAGCATGATGTCTGATCTAGGAAATACAGGAAATGACCTACTTTGCAGCTAACAATAAAGCTTATTTTTAAATTTTCAGATTAAGTAATTAATGGGAAATTTAAGAGTTTTCACAGTGTCTAACAATGTATGCAACACTTCAGAGTTCAGCTGATCAGTCTACAAGATTTACCTCTTCTCTTTCCACAGCTATAGGACTCTGATTTAGTCTCCCTAGCGTTTTGCTCCTTCATCAAATGGAGTACGAGAATGTACACATAACTGAAGAGAAACCAAACGTGGGGTTTGGCTTTGATCCATGCAAACCTGATAAGAAAGAGGGAAAGATTTAGTTAAATGGCGATACCATGACACTAGAGTGTGTCGTAGGTGATTGAAGACAACAATCCTGAATTTCCACTTCTAACTCCTTGAGGAAGTAGGTAGTTATCTGTGTAGTTATATGTGCTGTTTATCTTTGGACAGAAAAAGCTAAGTGAAATTCAATTGCTCAGAAGAAACCCAAAACCTGCAAGTCAGGTGAAAACTTTAAATTACTTGTATTTCAGTATTTCAGACATTGCTGATTTCTCTCCTGTATGTTGAATCTGCTGAATGCTGGAAATTTATGAGTTATTTCTTGAAGTTTTAAGCTACATGTAATAACTGGGTTTTTTCATTACTTCATTTAGATAAGGGAAGGTCACTTTGGTCATCATCTCAAGGCAATAATGGATTATCTTTTATACTATTATAATATATGGACCTTTTTTTTCTTTTTCCTCAGTGTTACCCTGTCTCTATAATCATGTTGATTCATTTGCACTGTATTCTTCTTACCTGAGGGAAATTTTTTTTCCATACTTAATGATTATTGGGATTTTTTTTGTACAGCTCTCTCTTCTACAACTGTTCTTGTTTGTTCATCCATGTTTTTCTTTTTCATTAGGCCTTCTCAGTTTTCACAAGAAATTTTGATATGACTGAGAGCCTAGTTTTTCTAACTGAAGCTAGTGATGGGCAGCATCTACTATCAATATCTGTAAAAAGGTCATTGCTGAGACTACTAAGAACTGCAAATGAGAAAGGCAAAACAAAGAAACAGTGCCATGTCAAGACTGCAGAGTTGATACTAAGAAAAAATTTAAAATAAAGATAGAAATTACCAAAGAAATGGGTGAAAAACTTTTATATGACAGAATTCAAAATTCTAAAAGAAAAGGAAGATGATGCCATATGGGGAAGACTGATGAGAAACACATTTCAAGGAGCAATAGGCCAGTAGTTGCCTACCTGACTGAGGACCATCTGACCAGCAAGATCCTTTTGCTGACTGCAGTGGGAAAAGTGAGCAGATTCCTGCTTAGTGCTGATACCATGCTAGTCCTGGCTCATCACACCGTGTACTGGCAATGAATGTGATAATTATTGTATGGTCATCAGCTGCTTGTATGATCCTGCTTTCTAGAGTCTTTAACTGGAAAGGATACTTAAATAAGTGTGACCTAAGGATCTGAGATGACAGGGATGTTACAGGCTCATTTAAAATAATTTATTATCCTCATCTGTCCTCCTTATCTAAGTTAGGCATTAAAGATGAGCTGGAAAGACCTACAGCTCAATGTCATTTTGTTTCTCTTTTCCTATTTTTTCTGGTTTAAATCCTTTGTTACCTGGAGTTTAATGATCTTTAACAGTTTGTTTTAAAGCAGGTGAGGGACTTCTGTGCTGGAATTCAAATGTTTGCTTAACAGCTTATTAAGTGTCTCTGCCTGAGATAATGAATCAATATCATGTATAGATTTTATTGCTATTTAAGCTGACTGCAAAAATACTTAATGATTTCAGAATGCACAATAGTCTTGGCATGATGTTAATGGTTTCCCAGTACTCTGAAAGGATGCCAAAACTCATGAAACCAAGTATGTGGCACAGACCCTTTTATAGTACATCAGGAATATTTAAGACCTGCTATTTAATATGATATGTCTTGCTTCTGCCACAGACTCGCATCTGACACAGTTCTTAAATTATAATTATGGTTAAAACATGGGTGAGAGAGAGAAAAAGGAGGAAGGGAAAATGTATTCTAATCAGTTTTGTGCTTTTCAGCTTTATCAGAAAATAACATTTCCATCTAAAGTGAAAATTAAGTGAATGTTTCAGGACACGTGAAACTCTATTGGTTAGCAAGATTAAATCTGGTGATGTTCATAGCATTCAAACACTACTGAAAGTGTCGTAATTGAACTTAGCATGGTCAAGTAAGTGATGCTGGAAGAATTTGAAGCATCATACATGCTGTAGCGGCACTGGAAATACTGAAAGAGCATATGAAAGTGCAAGGATGCCTTCAATAAAAAAGGAGAATAGGCAGTTACCTAGGCAAAAATTGTTGTGGCTGTTGGTTTTGTGAATGACTTTTGTACCAATGACAGGCATATTTCTCTTAAAGTAGCAAGAACTTTACTGATAGCGTGCAACGTATTCAGGCTAAAATAGATATCGAGTCACTTTTATCTGTAAATACTGTGACTTGTATCTATTATTTTGAAAAGAAATCCTAGATTAATAGATAGATTAATTTCATTATTAGCTATGTAAGCTGCAGAACCATTCTTCCTAGAATAAAATTTGGCCCTTATAAATTTTAAGAGGGTAAATACATTTATAGTTACATCAAGGGCAAATATATCACCAAAAAGATGATGTCTCCTTATGATATATTTCTGTTCCAGACTTCATTTTAAATATTCAAGGTTTGGTTTTCATGGTCCTATTTCTAGAGACGTTAGAGTGATATTTCCTGTGTCTTCTTTTTCTATATGCACTTACTAGAAATGAAAAGGATTTTTCTAGTGAATGAGGCTTACCTTTAAGAATAATGCTATTTATTATTACAGAATGGACCAAGCTTTAAAAGAATTTCAGAATTATATGATTCAATTATTAACTTCTTTCACTTACTTCAATCTCCTTTCTCCTCCCTGCTTTGTTCTTAAAAATATTTATTATTCTAGTCTGTCCTTCATCATATCCTTTCATTTTCCTTCTTATTTTCTTCCATCACTATTCTCCTTTTATTCCTCAACTTTTTCATTCTGTGCCTGAGAATGGTAAATAATAACATTGCATAAGGGTATTAAAGTAGGTTTTGTATTCTGGCACATTTGCATTTACTACTCAGCTGATTTAGCTGTGGGGTTGCATGTTCATTTTTTATTGGTGATGTGGTGATGCAGCCTGGTGGGTCATTCTGAGATCTCAGGATAAGTCGATAAGTCGTGCATGCTTTGGGAAAAACTGCCATTGTGCTGCTATCTTGGTGGCAAGTGCAGTGATTCATGGAAACTGAAATTGTGCTTTAAGCACTTGATAACAGTTTTATGGTTACTTCAGGCTTCATTGTCAATAGAAACATGTGACAATAGGTGAGAATATGACATAGTATTTTGAGTAGACTGCCATATGAGGAAAGTAACCCGAGACAAAAAATTTCCTTTGCTGGTCATTTAAGTAGTTCTGAAAGTAAGCAATAGGAGTCCTTTTTTGAGGAGCTATGAACTCCTCTGAGATTTATTTCTGCTGTGATGACTTTATTTTCTCTGATTTTACCTCACTAGGAAAAAAAAGGAAACAGCCACCTTCCAAGGAAATTCATATGAACTACAAACTGCAGCACAGTGTCTAGCAAGGTAACATGAAAGAAGATTCCATAGTTCAGTCATTCAGAAGGCATTTGTGCTCAGAAATGATACCTTTGAAACAGGATTAGTAACTGTGTCATTTGAGGAGATTGGAAAGAACACCCAATCTTATATTCAAGTTTAATTTTAAATCCCAGGAAAAGCCATATGCAGTGACAGAAAAGAAAAGGTGGGTCATAAAATGGACTATTGAATTATTTTCCTAACACTTAGTAAATTCACACTGGTTATGTACCATGTCCCCTTAAGCACTTAGGAACCACGAAGATAAAATCATAGTCCTTGCTTGCCAAATCTAACATAAATCAAGAAAAGACCTGCAGACTTTTTTTCAAAGCCTCAGTCAAAAAGGAAGATGTAATGGAATTATCCAGTTTTTAGACTAGAGCCAGCAGGGGCTTAATCTCATTGGCCTGAGGTACTGAATAAACTATTTCTCATGGACGTTTGATGCATGGGAGAACTTCAGAATAAATGTGACAGTGCAGGCAATTTTATTGGTCTTTTGACCAAGAGATTGAATGCATAATATCAAGAAGAGCAGAACTCTAGAGGTTTAGTCATTTGGAACACTGAGAATGTTCTCTCCACCAGCTGTAGGTGCACATATTACAGAATTATCATCTTCCTGCCAATATGGGATTGTTTCAAAGAGTGCATTTTCTAGTGCTGTGCTTAACCTGTTATAAAAGCATGAGCTTTTCTAGATGAGCAAGTAGTTCTTCTAGAGCCTGTAATAGTAGTTTTCTGTGTCAGGAATAGAGATTTGCTTGTATTACCTTCCTAATTTCTGCCTTTAAATCTTGTAAAGAAAATATTCAAAGGCACAGAAGATTGCCAGGAAAGCAAGTGATTAGAGGTTACCACTGCATTCCAAAAGAGTTATCTACTTGGTTAGTTCCTAATGCCTTTCTTCCTTTTCCTCTGTCTGGATTCCTTAAACACTTCTATTTGTTTCATTTTTTTTCCCTCTGAATTCTCCCTTAGTTTATCTGTCTCTCTTTGGTGATGATTGGAATCAAATACTCTGACAGAATGATCATCAGTTAGACGTCAAAAGTAATGTTTTCAAAACTTCTTAATCAGCTCAGCTTTAAATATGAAAACTGCAAGTTTCTGCTATATTTTTCCCTTCTTATATGAAGAAAGGAATTATTAATACTTTAGAAGTTGAGTGAGTTTATTTTTTTTAGAAATACTTTAAGATGGCTGCCATTTTGTAAAACTGGCAAGAGGGAATTGGGGTTGTTCATCCTGGAGAACAGGTTGTAGGAAGACCTTACAGTGGCTTTCCAGTACTTAAAGGGGGACCACAAAAAAGCTGGAGAGGTACTTTTAAGCAAGGCTTGTTATGACAGGACAAGACATAATGGTTTTAAACTAAGGGATAGTAGATTTGCACTGGAGATAAGGAAGACATTTTTTACTGTGAGGGTGGTGAAGCTCTGGAACAGGTTGCCCAGAGATGCAGTGGAGGCCACATCTCTGGAAACATTCAAGTACAGGTTAGATGAGACTCTGAGCAACCTGATATAGTTAAAGATCTTTTTGCAGAGGGGTTGGACTAGATGACCTGTAATGATCCTTTCCAACCCAAAGCATTCTATAATTCTATGAACCATGCTGTTGTTGTTGTTGTTGTTTATCTTAGATAAATAGAGAAATAGAAGGCAATATTTTTCTCATTTGAGTGTTCATAAATTCATGGTAATAGGAAACAAAACATGGTATTACATTCTGAGCAAGACAACAAAAATAAGGGTGATTACAGAAGTTGTTACAGAAGCTGAATTTCCCAGTACGCTCTGAAGTGTTTTATTCCATACATTTAGTGGAACCTAGACCTCACTACTCGGGAAGGACTTAATTCACTTGCCTATACCGGGCTTCCCATGTCATTTCAGGTGTACTGTTTGTCTTGCCTACTGTAGGACAGAGCTGTATCAGGGGTAGTTTGAGAAAAGGCTTTATTTTTTCTGTACCACAATAAGTATCATGGACCACAGAAATATCTAAATTAAACTTATCAGCTTAAAATGTGAACAGATTCTCAGTTACTAAAGTTTTATAGTGTATTTAGTACTATCTTCTGTATAAAAGAATACATAATACTTCGTCTACTATTTCTGAAATTGATAGGAAAAAAATACAGGACAAGAGATAATTTATTCCTTAAGAACAGAAAGAAAATGACCTAAACAATTTCTCCAAATTTGTGAGGTAGATATTTATTTTTTTGTCAATGGAAAGTAGTTTACAATGGAATTCACAAAAGGAATTAATCCTTAAAAGTAGAATGGCTTGACAGACATCAGTACTTGGAGAACTATTCTATGCTATCTACTGCTTCTTTACATGCAAATGTGTATGCAAATTTAAGAAACTTGAATGCAACCTGCTATGACATTTCTTCATAAGTATTACAAGGGGAAAAAAATGCATGCATGTTTGTGTTTTTTTGTTTGTTGTTGGCTTTTTTTGTGGTATGGGGGTTGTTTGTTGTTTTTTTGACATGGTATCAAGCAGAAGTCAGCCCTTGAAATAAGCTACAGAATACAATAGCATGTAATGAAGTTACAAGCTTCAAATCAGGAGTTCCTGTCTTAACTGGGGATTACATACTGCATCCCTCCTGATTTGCAATGAAGCGACAGACCAATAGCTGTACATACGATGCCACAAGGTCACTGTACTACATTGCCAAAAAAAATTTCTCCATCTCTTAACATGTGTCCAGCAAACTCTTCAGTCTATTTAAGAATTGAACCATACCATACCTAAAAAGAATGGGCAAGGAAGTTAGCTTTTCTTTTGGATTGTGTATTAGGTGTGGCAGAGATAGAGTTAATTTTACCTGTGGCAGCCTTCAGAGTTCTGTGCTTTGTATTCATCTCTAGAAAATAAGCTCCCAGTTTTTGAAACAAACTTTAGGGGTTTATCTCAGTGTGTGCTTGGAAATTTTTATTGTGAAAGGAGCATTAAAAATGTATGTGTTAGCTTTTCTTTTGGATTGTGTATTAGGTGTGGCAGAGAGAGAGTTAATTTTACCTGTGGCAGCCTTCAGAGTTCTGTGCTTTGTATTCATCTCTAGAAAATAAGCTCCCAGTTTTTGAAACAAACTTTAGGGGTTTATCTCAGTGTATGCTTGGAAATTTTTATTGTGAAAGGAGCATTAAAAATGTATGTGTTGATAATAATCAGGACTCACATTCCTTTCTGACTATTGCAAGGATGGATAATATAGGCAAATATAGTAAGAACAGACTCTTCTGTAAGTTGAAGTGTTAACATAATCTCATTAGGGATGACTTGTGTGGAAATGTAGATTTTCTGCTTTTAATTCTTAAATAAAGTATTACGTTAAGATTGTTTTGAATTTGGAATGATATTATCTTCAATTTATTTCAACCAGAACAGATGGTCTGAAATGATGTTAATCTAGATGTTAACACTAGATTGATTAGTACAAAGAGAATATGAAAGTGAAATAAGAAGAGAAGTCTTAAAAACCACTGAGGAAACTAAAATTTAATTCCTCAAATATTATATAAGATGTGATACATAAGATGTGATTTTCACTAAATCCATTATTATCTTTTATTAATAAAAATGAAACAATGTATCAGAGAATAACTTTTTTAATAGTATTTCAATCATATATAAAAATAGGTTTGCTTTATATGCCAGAATGTCAGTGTCGTCAGCATGGTGATAAAATAGAAATTGCCATGATGATCATTAAGCAAGGCACAAAATTAGTTTTATGTACCTCAGACTATAGTCTCTTTACAGCTACAGACTCTGCATCTTTGACATGACTGCAGGTTATATGGTGAATATACCTTATATATAACCCTTGTTTTGTTTTTTAAACTTCTTCATGGCATAACAACACAAAATTTCTTCATTTCCTGAGGAATTTACTTGTATTTTAGTTCTCTGATTTTCATTAGACTGTAATATAAGCCAAGTATAAGAAATAATAAAATGAGCACATATAGTGAAAGCTCAGAGGTCAGCTTGTCAGCTGTGAAAGGCAAAATGTTAACTTTCCCCAGTTCCCAGTTGTTCTAATTTCTGTCATGACCCATACAATTAGACATAAGCTGATTAGATAGCAATGGCATGTATACCTTGCCTAAGCAGAAGCGCCAGTCATCGTCTCAGATTATACTGAGGCACCAAATATGTAGGTCTGTAGTGACAGAGGTATCTCAGAGATCCTGTGCCACATATCCTGTATCACATGAAAGCAGAGCAAGTGATGGCAGATGTGTTTAGGTATCTGAAACGAGACATTGACTAATGGATATCACATCAATAAAAGGAAATTACTCTAAGAGAAGGTAAAACATCAAATTCAGTATATTGTTCTATTTCCACCAAGCAAATGCTAGCTTTCCACAAAGCAAGAGAACCCCTTCCTTACTTCAAATCAAAGGATAAAGAAAGAGGAGAGAGGCTGGAATAAGACATCAGCTACCTCTATGCTTCTACAACTTGGAATGTGTGTGCTGTCTGATAAATTATACCAAATTGAATCTAATATCCTAGGGGGTTTTTTTTGCTGGTAATTTTTTATTAAAATAACATATGTAGAAGAAAACACAATATATGTTAGAATACTGAACTGCAGGAAAATGTTTCACAGAGATTCAGACAATGAAGACCCTCTCAAACTTGCTTAAAAAAGCTTGTGAACTCCCAGTCATTTGGCCTTTAGGCTCAGAATAAAAAGTAACTGAAAGTTGTCAACATTTTATGTTTATGATTGGAGAAATAGCTGGAGGGTAAATCTGAGTGAAGAAAAACAAGTCATACTGTGTCAATTTATTCCAGCCTTCTTATCTTGAATATTTCTAGAATTATAATCGTATCTGTATTTTAATTAACATCTTTAAATAAGAATATGGAAGAGAGATTATGAATTTTGCTCATTAGGTAATCACATTTTGAGTAGTCATCCCCATAAATACTTTCTCAGGTTACTGATTATTTGATTAAACCTCTTTCCCCTTCCTCAAAATGAACTAAAGTTTCTACAAGTCTGATGAAGATAGGCAATTAGATTATAATAGCTTTAATGAAACTACTTGCCGTAATATCAAAATACACCTTCTTTAACTAGCAGTGAAGAAATTGGAGAAATTCATTATAATTGCTACCTTTCCACATATTCTTTACTTCTCCCCAGACATCAATTAATATTTGATTCTTAAAGAACTACTTGTTTTGTAGTTGGACATGTCCATCCTATGTAGCATTTTGTGAGAGAGAAAAATGGGATTATTCACCATATATTTAACACCTAAATGGGATGAATTTGTGGAATACAATAGCATGTAATGAAGTTACAAGTTTCAAATCAGGAGTTCCTGTCTTAACTGGGGATTACATACCGCATCCCTCCTGATTTGCAATGAAGTGACAGACCAATAGCTGTACGTACGATGCCACAAGGTCACTGTACTACATTGCCAAAAAAAAATTTCCCCATCTCTTAACATGTGGCCAGTGAACCCTTCAGTCTATTTAAGAATTGAACCATACCATACCTAAAAAGAATGGGCAAGGAAGTTAGCTTTTCTTTTGGATTGTGTATTAGGTGTGGCAGAGAGTGAGTTAATTTTACCTGTGGCAGCCTTCAGAGTTCTGTGCTTTGTATTAATCTCTAGAAAAGTGCTGAGAACACACCAATGTTTTGGCTGCTGCTGAGCAGTGCTCCCACAGCATCAAGGCTGAGTCTCCCATATTCCTCCCTCTTCACCTCAGTGGTGGATGGGCAAGATCTTGGGAGGGGCCAGAGCCAGGAAAATGCTCAGCTAGCTGGCCTTATCAAAGAGCTGGAAAGAAAGATGCAGACATCAAACTATGATCCTAGGGCCACAGTAAAGCCTCTAGGGCTTTCTGGATAGCAACTCTGCCATGTCAGAGCATCGCTGTTGCTGACAGAAATAGGAATCCTCTTGTCAGAGCTCATGGCTGTTGGTGTTCTTGCAGTGGGTAGAGAGAAGTGAAAGAGAGAGCGGTGCTGCCGTTGGTCACATACCAGGCAAGAATGCACTGCTGTTGCTGCTCTTGTAGCCTAGATGCAAGCTGAATGAACGGGATAGGCTTTGCTTTCCAGAGTGATCTCGCGCCCCCTTCCCAATTCAAACCAGCTCTGCAGGTCTTTTGGCTCTGAGATACTTCTGCTGTCTTGCAGTGAGTGTTGCCAGTTAAAGCACTTCTGAGTGTGAAGCTGATGTCTGGCTATATGACTGTTACTGGAGCACACCTCATGCATGTATGTGTGCACGTGCAACTGCTGCTCACAAACAAAGCACCCCAGGGAGCATCTGGGGACATCCCCTGTGCTTGTTGCTTGTGCTCCCTAGGAACATTTCACTGACTGCTTCTTTCACAAGCTGCGTTTTTTTCTGAAAAAAAAGAGCACCCCATTACACCTCTGTTTCTCCTTCTAGAAAATAAAGAGCACCCAGGATGAAGGAAAGTCATGTGAGGTCTTACTAGAGGGTAGTAATAGGGCAGAATCGCCTCCCTTGACCTGCTGGCTGCACTGCTTTTGATGCAGTTTAGTGTATGTTCAGCTTTCTGGACTGCAAACACAGATTGTAGGTTTATGTCCATTTTTTTATCCACAAGTACCCTCAAGTTCTTCTTGGCAAAGTTGCTCTTAATCCCTTCATCCACCAGCATTTATTGATACAAGGGATTCCTCCAACCCAGGTGCAGGACCTGTACTTGGCCTTGTGGAACCTCATGAGGTTCACACAAGCCCACTTCTCGAGCTTGTTTCCAGTCCCTCTGGATGGCACGCTGTCCCTCGAGTGTGTCAACTGCACAACTCAACTTGGTGTTGTCTGCAAACCTGCTTAGGGAGCACTCAATCCCACGGTCTGTGTAACTGATAAAGATGTTAAATGGTTCTCCTCCCAGTATGGATACCTGAGGGACACTGCTCATCACTAATCTCCCACTACCCTCTGAATGCAACCATCCAACCGACTTCTCATCTACCAAACAGTCCATCCACCCAATTAGAGAGTGTTTAATTTAGAGAGGATGGTGTGAGGGATTTTGGGGAAGGCCTTACAGAAGTCCAGATAGGAGGCACCTTTATCTCTTCCCTTGTTCACTGATGTACTTACTACATCACAGAAGGCCACTAGGTTGGTCAGGCAGGACTTGCCCTTGGTGAAGCCATGCTGGCTGTCTCAAATCTTTCTCTGTCCTCCATGTGCTTTAGCATACCTTCTAGAAGGATCTGTTCTGTGATCTTCCTAGGCACAGAGGTGAGGCACACACATCAGTAGATTACAGAATCACAGAATCATAGAATTATTTAGGTTAGAGAAGAGCTTTAAAGTCATTAATGCCAACTGTAAACCCAGTACTGCCAAGCTCACCACTAAACCATGTCCCCAAGCACCACATCTGCATGTCTTTTAAATACCTCCAGCCATAGTGACTGAAACACTCCCCCAGGCAGCCTCTTCCAATTTCTAACAACACTTTCAGTGAAGTAATATTTCTTAATACCTAGTTTAAACATCCCCCTGGCACAACTTGAAGTCATTTCCTCTCATTCTATTACTTGTTACCTGAGAGAAGAGACTAACACCCACCCCACTATATTCTCCTCTCAAGCAGCTGTAGAAAATGATAAGGCCTCCTCTCACCCTCTGTTTCTCCTGAATAAAAAACCTCAGTTTCCTCAGGCACTCCTCATAAGATTTATGCTCCAAAATTATGTTATCTTTCACTTCTGAGGATTTGTGTACACAAACCTCCTGTCCAAGAGCACTTAATACATGTTTGTAAGCAGAGTTTGCTCAATTTTTTTACAGCCTTTCCACTCTGACCTTTTAGTCTGATTTCTAGCAGCAAACTCACTTGTATAGCCGAGGTTACCATTGGTCTAGTCCTATGCACATGTCTTGGATGACATCTTTACACTGCAGCATTATCTTCTGGTACACTTTGAACTTCTCTTTTCTGTGCAGTGAGGGCAAGATGGACCATGTAAAGCTGTATTGGTTCTCGCTAGGATGGAAAGTTAACTTTCACTATAGCAGCCCTCATAGTGCTGTGCTTTGTGTTTATAGCTAGAAAGGTTTTAATGACACACCAGTGTTTTGTCTGCTGCTAAGCGGTGCTCCCACAGCATCAAGGCCACCTCTCCAACATCCCTCTCACCCCCAGAGACCAGCAAGTGGAGGGAGGGAAAAAGTCTGGGACAGGATATAGCCAGGACAACTGACTCAAAATCACTGTCGTGATGAGCAATGAAAGCTAAGAGAATGGAGGAGGAGGGGGAGCTATTTACTATTACAGTGTTTGTCTTCAAAAGCAACTGTGCATGACCTTTGCTTTTACTTTATTAAATTGCTCTTAGCGCAACACATGAGTTCATTTTCATCATATTTTCTTCTTCCTTGTCCTGCTGACAATGGGAGTGATAGAGTGGATGGGTGGGTGGCTGGAATCTTTGCCCCTTTTCCTCCAACTTTCATCATTATCATTAAAGCCTTTTTTACTTAACAAGGGGTTTTTCCCTGCCTGCAACCATATGTTTTTATATCACTTGGTCTTACAGAGCAGATAGTTTGGTTTCGATTTACATTCATAGAATGTCAAGTTTCTTAAGGTGGAAGTGACATCAGAAGATAACCTATACAATCCCCAGGGACGAGCAATTATACTCATGCTTTTCTGACAGACTTGTTCATTAATCGCACTTACTTTACCTATCTTAATTCTAGCTACTGCAAATTAGTCATGCCTAATTTCCATCTGCAAGGAATGGAGATTTCAATTTTAGATGTCTTAGCAAAAACTACAGTTACAAGATAAAGAAAAAGCCCACAGAATTGATTTGCAGTTGGGTCATCATTAATACAATCTTCCTGAATTTCCATGAATTTCCCCCCATGGAATTATGCAAAAGAATAAGGTGTACTCATGTACTCATGAATTTATTTAAAATACTGATGTTGTGGGAAGAAGACAAAACAGACAGAAAATTAGGAATAGAAATATCATACTGCACATAATTGCTTTTACTCCTAATTCACTGGCTTAATCTTGGTTTCATAAAAGCAATGATGAACTCATCTAGTATTATTGTGAATGTCATGATTATTTCTGGAGGATTCCCATTCACCCTGAATTAACTTTGACCATTATTTTAAAATGCTTGTTGTTATTTCTTGCTGTTACAGCTAGGTATTTCTTGCCATTGTGTCATTTCCAATCATTTACTTTTAAAACATATCTTTGCTTAATTTAATTTTCTTCATCTTAATTAAGCATACCCATTTCTAACTGTTGTTGTTCTAGAGGGAAAATGAACTGACTTTTTATTAAATGAAAATATTTTAAGTCTCCTTTTACATCATGGTCATTAGAAGTTATCATATGTGGGGTGTTTTTTTCCTATAAACCATCAATAAATTATAATGCACATGGTGTTCTTATGATCAACATCAAAACAAGCTAAGTAACTTTCATGTTACAGATAAAATCCCTGCCATGGTAGGAGTTGCTTTTGGAGCAGGGTATTAACATTCAGAAGCACTATCACTGATCCTGATCTTTAAATACGGAATAGTCTGCGCTCTCACAATTGCAAAGGGAGATGAAAAAGGTGCCTGAGGATTTTAACTTCCTGTGAGGGAACATCAAGCCATGTCCTTTTAAATTAATGCTTTCCTATGGACAGGACTGGATGGACTCCACCAGGCTTAACAGCTGGTGGTATTTAGTGTTTATGAACTAATGTACAAAAATATATTTTTTGTCCTTGATTTTAACAAGAAGGCTTAGGGTTGAATAGCTTGTAATTACATTTTTAATATAGCAGTGCATCTTGACTGAACAGATGTTTACACAGGAATTAAATGGGTTGTAGAGCCTCCTAGTATCCCAGCTATCTGAAAATATTAATGACATTTCCTATTCAAACTCAAATTCTGAACAAGATTTATTTACATTTAACATGAGGTTAAAGAAATCTTAGAAAACAAGTGCCTCAGATGGACAACTTTTTCCTGTACTTTTCTTTAAATGAGAAATCTTTAGATTTGTCATGATGGTAGAAAAGAATATAGTAGCCTTCTAGATGGATTCCCAGATTTAAAGTGAGAGAAAAATCACACTCCTTATCATTCAGCAATGGATGAAACTGCATGAATGGACATGAGAAAGGAATAGTGTAAAGGAAGACAGAGCTGGAAAACAATGATAAGGAAACTATTTAGGACCTGAGGGAATCACAGGAAGATGTGCCAAGGGAGGTTTAGGCTGGATATTAGAAAAACTTCTTCACCCAGAGGATGGTCTAGCACTGGAACAGGCTCCTCAGGGAAGCAGTAATGGTGCCAAGACTAGCAGTTTTCAAGAAGTATTTGGACAATGTCCTCAGACAAGTGGTGTGTGAATGTTGGGGTTATCTTACTCATGAGCAGAAGCTGGACTCAATGATCCTTGCAGCTCTCTTCCAACTTAGAACATTCTATGATTCTATGAAACTGAGAAATATGTACACTACTGAATGAGAAACTGGTTATTATTTTCAAGGAAAGGCTCATATAACTAAAACCTCTGTGTAGCTCCTGAAAGTCAAGAACTGTCAATGCTTTGAAGCAAGACTTGCCTTGATTTTGTTTATAAATTTTATTTGTTTACTTCTACAGATATGTCTTTTTATTAACCAGCTAAGTGTTTGGATTTACAATTGATAGACAGCAAGTCCAACTCATCCGGTTCCAGTATTCTTAGATTTAAAATTTTCAAACAGACATTCAAAACACTCTTGCCTGAGCTTATTGCTTACAGTCCATTTTTTAATCTTGATGAGCTAACATATTGGGATTTTATGTTTGCTTTTTATTATAAATAAAGTTATGTGTAACTGATATTCCTCTAGGAATGAGAATTTGTTTGAGGCTGTCTATTTGTAGCAAATAAGGACATTGATCCCACAGATATTGTCAGCAAACAAATCATAATGCATAGCAGGCAGACTGTGTAGTCTGCCTCCTATAAATTAGTGTGAACTTTCTCTGATACCAAACGTCTTTCATTTGCCAGCAGGGGAAAGAATTTGGGTGTGTTTCTGCACATTAAATGGTCTGTGCTTTATGATATCTGAACTTTTACTTAAATTCTATGATTCAGAACTAATAACATGTTTTCTGTGGATGGAAAACACAATCATGACCATAAACTCCCAAACAGTACAAAGTGCCTGAAGTCACGCTTATCTAGAAAAGCTGCAGTTTAACATATTGACAATGTTTTAAATATAGCGACAAATACAGTGATAAAAAAATTAAAATAAACAAACAAGCAGACCTTTACTACAATACTAAAGCTAAAATTTAGAAACAAAAAAGATCCTAACTCAACTAAACAAATAAGCAAATAAATAACCTCTGGTGTTTAATTTGAAACTGGAAGCATCATTCTACCAGATGCTGACATTACCTGCTGGCATAATTACAACTGCTAGGATGTACATTTATTTTTGAGAAGCAGGTTTGAAACTTTCTGTGCATGCAATCCATGTGATCCCACAGTGATGTCCTAAGTTGAAATAAGTGTTTTGGAAGAAAAAATGACAGATTATGCATGATGCATGAAACTTTCAACTGAAATTGATGTGCTTATTAAATATACTAATACAATAATCCACTTGGATCCAAGTTCATCTTAGTTTACCAGCATTTATGTTCTATATGTTGCTGTTAAGGGTCTACTGATCATCACAGATTCCTGAGTGAAACAACACTCTTTTCCTTTATTGGCCAAGTTCATTCTTTAAACTTTCTTTTAGATAATAAGGTGTTATGGCAGATTTTGGAAATCTGAAAGCATTTATTACCTTTGCAACATTTACAGAAATTTAATTTATGTAAAAATTTACCTCTTAATCCCATCTGAATTTTTATATAAATGATTACAGAACTAAGGTTTTAAGTTTTTTTTCCTTGGATCAATAAATTTCTATTGTTGCCTGTATATGATTATAATATCCAATGGAACAGTGTTTGTAAAATGTTTCAACAAACTGCAGCTATATTAGTTACCATAGAAACAGGATTGAAAAAGAGAGATAACATAGAAATGTAGTATTTTCTCTAATACGAATTGGTAGTACTAAATACAAAACATTACTTTAAAGATTTTTCCTATTTTGTGCCAGATAGTGATAACCAAGATAATGGGCTGTTTTGTAGTATCATCTATATATCAGTCCTCATCTTTATATCATCTTCGACGATCCAGTGGGTCTCTTCCAACCTGGTCATTCTGTGATTCTGTCATTCTGTGATTCATCTATTTGTAATTTGAAGATTTCCTTCAGTACACACCTACTTTGCATTTAAAAAAACAGAATTATATCTAATTGTGTTGTAAATAAAGTCTTTACTGATACATCAGTCAACAAGGAGGTAAAATATTCTCTGAAATCAAAATACATGATTTGTCACAGTCAAGGTAAGACTCATCTGCAAAGAAAAGAGATTTTTAACCTAGAAAAATAATAATATTAAGTTAATTTTCTTTTCATTTTAAAGACAGATATACTTCTCCTTGAGAATATGATAACACTCGGATTATATCTTTGCATAATTTATTTTCATTGTTGTTTTAAATTTAAAATTTTGAGGGAGCCTGATATTTTCTAGGGAAAACAAACTAACTAAAAGCACTTCTGTAATCTGGGTAAAGTAAAGCACTGTTTACAAATTAGTGGTAAATTCTTTGTGGGGTTTTAGTTTTCTGCATGTAATAAGAGGATGTTGTATTTGAAGTACACAAAGCACATTAGGCAAGCCTCAGTCCTCCCTGTGTATTGAAACTGCAAATTCATAAGCAAATGTCTAACTTTATTCCTATGATTAATTTCACTAAACTAGGTGAATCTATTCATTAACTTAATTAGATATGTATGTGATTTTTTCTGAACACCATAAAATCTTTCTAATTTAAACATAAAATTATATCAGTGCTAATGATTTGAAATGATTTAGATTTTTGGAACATGGAAAAACGCATTGTGGAATTTTATTGTATCTTCAAAAACCACTTTTAACAGATGGTACATTTAGAAAACATATTCTTTAAACACAAGAGTCTTATTGATCTCACATCTGATATCTGATATAAGAGCCCAGTCTTACCATAAAGAGAGGACAATAGCATGAAGACTCCAAACTGCATTTTTCACAAGGCAGTGAGATAACTCTGGTGGTCACAGAACAATGCTGAATTGACTTTTTATTCTGGTTTACATCTCTTCTTCCTCAAGTAAAATTTTTTTTTTGCTTTGAATTAAATGCATACTCGTGGTTAAGTGTTCCTATGAAAAAGTGCACTTGTGGAAAATCTATAGTTTTCTTTGAAAACACTTTTAAATGGAAACTTTTGGTTACTCCTACTGTTTTCCTGTTTGCTTTTCTTATAATCTTTCAACATTTTAATCTGTAATGTGATTTTTTGTCTTCACAGCTGTGCATTTTTCTTTCCAGCATACTAGAGAGTCTTACATAAGAAACTGAGAGTTTTATGTAGGAGAGGGAATTACCAAAGTCTAGAAAAAATTCCAAAAGACTTAATGGGTCTTTTGTATTGCAGAGTCCTTGACTATAATGTATATAAAATTAAGATGTGAATAAAAGTAAATTATAAGCATCCTATTTTTACATTAGTTTTATATGTTCGTGCTGAATGTTGTTTTCTGTCTTACAGCAGAAACAGGGAAAACTTTATCATCTATTCCAAACCAACATTTGCTTGGCACTTTACTTGAACAACTACAAAATGAAAATATTCTTTATGAAGCACATAAGGTTTTGATGTCAGCTGAACCCATGGAGGTTATAGATTTTACTCCATCAGATGTTTCCACCACATATAATTGCTCTTCAGAAGAAATTTCTAGGAGCCTTTTTAATTGTAGCATATGATGATTACAGTAGATGCCATCAAGCTTTTAATGACCATGAGATGTACCTTATAAACAGGATTAATATAGTTAAATGTATTCAGTTGCTCTAATCCTATGATTAGTCTTGGTCAGTTTCAGTCTGGGAACATCTGTGGTACCAACTGGTTTTGTATTTGTTGAAACTACTGGTTTTCTGTGTTGTGGTTATCTTTTTTCTTAAGTAAGTACTAAGTATTTTTGGAGAGTGCAGTCAATAATTTTGAAACTCACAATGCACTTTGAGTAAAAGCACAGATTTCATTAGTTCCTTTAGCTTGAAAACCTATCAATCTTTCCCTCTTCACAACAGACAGGCAACAGCTGTCCCGTTTTTTGTTCTCCTGGTTCCATGAAAGATAAACAAAATGTTTTATTTAGTGACTTCTGTATTTAAAAATGCAAATATTTTCTTTTACATATCTTGTATTTTTTAAATTGCATTTAATTTCAAATTATTTTCATATTCAGAAACACTACCCTTTGCTGTTCTACATTCATATGAATGTACGGGACAAATGAAAAGAGGTTTATTTGGTATTGCAATACAGAAATTTCTTCAGTACATTAGTACCTTAATCCAGAAATGCTGGAGAAAGACGTTTAGGTCTATGTATAGAACTAGTAATTATATAAATTCTGATCTTGATGGTCTTAAAGGCATTACCATCATAACTCATATACATATGCATGTGCATGCACACATAGATTCTAGATTCTTACATGCTATTGTAGATCCTATCAACTTCAGTGCTGTGCAAAATCTACTTTATAGAAACAAAAGGACTCCCTCATTTTAATGACTATTTTATTCTAGTTTCCATGGAAATATTTTGAAGGGAAAAACTCTAAATAACTGCCACTGGCTACTTAGAGGTAAGGGAAAATGTCATGCGTGAAATTGTAAAGATGGACGGAAGCAGATACAAAACTGGAAAAAGGACTAGAGTGAGTTATTTGAAATAACATGCAAATGAGATTTTAGAGAAGATAAAAGAAAAGAAAAAAGAAAGTTTTCCCTGCAAACACTTTACAATACAAAACTTGGTAGGCAAAAAGCAAGATGGTCATTTATATTACTTAACAGCCAAATTTTACCACTTAGAGAAATACGAAGGTTTGATCTGAAAATATTTTTTTGCTAGCATTTTCAAGTAAATGTACTTCTGTGTTTTTTTTTAAGAGATGTTTTACATTTAATGATAGTCTTTAAGAATGGAATTTAAAAAGTATGCAAGAGTATGTATTAATATATTTTTTTCTCTTAGTTTGACAAATGGGTTATATTCCTAGGATGCAGGGAAATTATTTATCTGCCAGATCCTTAGGACCTTTTGGAGCATATGGCCCATACTGCACTGTCTCATGCAGTACTGCATGTTCCAGGAGTCCCTGCTTCCCTTACTACCTCTTGATGGTTAAGTATATTTGAAAAGGTAAGATGTCATACTGCTGCAATTTGCTTATCTGAATTTCAATGATAGTACAGAAAAAGGATGGGACATTTTATGACCAAGTAACTAAACTCTTGGACGAGGGAAAAGCTGTGGATGTGGTCTTCCTGGACTTCAGTAAAGCTTTTGATACAGTTTCTCATAGCATTCTGCTTCGGAAACTGTCGGCCTCTGGCCTGGACGGGTGCACACTCTCCTGGGTGGAAAACTGGTTGAATGACCGGGCCCAGAGGGTGGTGGTAAATGGAGTTAAATCCAGCTGGAGGCCAGTTACAAGTGGGGTTCCCCAGGGCTCAGTCCTGGGTCCAGTCCTGTTTAATGTCTTTATCAACGACCTGGATGAAGGCATCGAGTGCTCCCTTAGCAAGTTTGCCGATGACACCAAGCTGGGTGGAAGTGTCAATCTGCTGTAGGATAGTGAGGCTCCAAAGGGATCTGAACAGGCTGGACTGCTGGGCTGAGACCAACGGCATGAGGTTTAACAAGGCCAAATGCCGGGTCCTGCACTTGGGGCACAACAACCCTGAGCAGAGGTACAAACTAGGAGAAACCTGGCTGGAAAGCTGCCAGGAGGAGAAGGACCTGGGGGTGTTGGTCGACAGTCAACTGAACATGAGCCAGCAGTGTGCCCAGGTGGCCAAGAAGGCCAATGGCATCTTGGCTTGTATCAGAAACGGCGTAACCAGCAGGTCCAGGGCGGTTATTCTCCCCCTGTACTCGGCACTGGTGAGACGGCACCTCGAGTACTGTGTTCAGTTCTGGGCCCCTCACCACAAGAAGGATCTTGTGGCTCTGGAGTCCAGAGAAGAGCAACAAAGCTGGTGAAGGGGCTGGAGAACAAATCTTATGAGGAGCGGCTGAGAGAGCTGGGGTTGTTTAGCCTTGAGAAGAGGAGGCTGAGGGGAGACCTTATTACTCTCTACAACTACCTGAAGGGAGGTTGTGGAGAGGAGGGAGCTGGCCTCTTCTCCCAAGTGACAGGACACAGGACGAGAGGGAATGGCCTCAAGCTCTGCCAGGGGAGATTTAGGCTTGAGATTAGGAAAAAATTCTTCACGGAGAGGGTGGTTAGGCATTGGAACGGTCTGCCAAGGGAGGTGGTTGAGTCACCGTCCCTGGAGGCGTTTAAGGTGAGGGTGGATGAGGTACTTAGGGGCATGATTTAGGGATTGGTGGGAATGGTTGGACTCGACGATCCAGTGGGTCTCTTCCAACCTGGTTATTCTGTGATTCTGTGATTTATAATATGATGGTTAAAAAACAGGATAGTCCAAAAGAAGAAGAATTGCAAACCAGTCACAACCCGTTTGCTCTGCTTTCCCTTGCTTCAAAGTATCTGTTTAGCGGCAAGGAAACTGCCTTCCTACAAACCAGCAAAGCCCAAAGTCCACTGGTAAGGAGAAAACAGAAAATGTCACATAGGTGCAAGGTGAGATTGGCTCTGCTGTCTGCACAGTAGTAAGACTTTAGTGGAGTCAAGAGCTCTAACAGTACTATCGCTGAAGAAGCTGCCAGAAATTTAGATTAATACAGGTTTTGCATGTTTTGTAACTAATACTACCATTAAACTAATGAACAACTTGCAGTTCATTTTTATGCACCCCAGTAGTTGTTTAGCACATGTGCCACAGATCTTGTTATTAAGATGTTATTTGGAAAAAGGTAACTATTTGGTGTACTAGCATTAATCAGAAGTTTATGACAAAAAGACCTCTTTCTTCCCAGGGTTCACTTCATTCCTTTGTCTTCAACTCTTCTACCTCTTACCCCTGAGCAGGGAAGTGGGGAATGGGGCTGTAGTCAGTTCATAACAACTTATCTCTGCTCCTCCTTTCTCCTCATCTGCTTTCCCTGCTGGAGTCCCTAGGGTCCATCTCATGGGAGACAGTCGTTCAAGAATTTCCCACTGACTGTAGTTCTTTATGGACTTTTCCAATGTGGATTCTTTCCACAGAGTGCAGTCCTTCAGAAATGTACTGCTCCAGTGTGGGTCACCCAGGTGGCCTCGGTCATTAAAAAAAATTTGATCCTGCATACACTCCTCTCCACAGCTCCTGTTCCTGTGTGGGCTTTCCATGGACTGTGGCTTCCCCTAGGACATATCCACCTGCTCTAGCATGGTGTCCTGCATGGGCTGTGGTGTGGGTATCTTCTCCACTGAGGAGCTCCAAGGACTGCAGGAGAACAACCTGCTTTACCACTGTATTCTCCAGCAGCTGCAGTGGAGTCTTTGCTCTGGCACTTGGAGCACTTTCTCCCCTCCTTCTTTGCTCACTTTGTTTTCCACAGGGCAGTTTCTCTCACTTTTTTTTTTCTCACTCATCTCTCTCACTGCTACTGCACAGTGTTTTTTGCCCTCTCTTATACAGATTATCATAGAGATGCCTCTTCCTTGGCTGAGGGGCTCAGCTGTGCCCTGCAGTGGATCTACTGGAGCTGGCTGGAACTGGCTGTGTTCCACACGGCCACCTTGCAGCTCCCCCTGCCAGAACCTGGCACTGACTGCTGGTATGGTAACTTATGAAAAAATAGAAGTAAAAAATTGTTTTATAATTGGCCTTCTTGGTTAATCGGTATCTTTTTTCCCCCGTATTTATTATAGATATGCAATCTAAGTGAGATTTTATTACAAAAATCACATAATCTCATATCTTTCTTGCACAGATGGTGAGAAATTTAATGAGGCTTATTTTCCTTGGTTTATTTGAACTACACTTTTGCTAGTGGCTAAAATGGTTCAAGTGATAAATAGAACTGAATTAAATTGTACACTTCCTTGAATATTTACGATACATATAAACCACATAAAACATTTATGCAAAGAAAACCTCTGCGTAAGGTAATAGTGCATTTATCTAAATTTCACTTACATTAATATCACATACTTAAAATATAGAAAGAAAGTTGAAAATTAATCAGAATTAAATCATAAACAATAAAACAGCATTTCAAAAGACTGAGAGACAGACCCTCTAGTTGTATAAATGCTTACATGCATAATCCAGTTTACATCAGTTGAGTATCTGGTTCTAGATATCCAAAAATTTTAGGTAGACAAAACAGATATTTGTAACAGCAACTCCTTGCATGGGCTAGTAAAGATGTCACTGAAGAATGTGCTTTTTTAAAAAAATCATCCTTCTAAATAAAGGAAACTGAAAAAAATACTCATATAGTTAAAGAAAACTATTTTTCCTGTAAATACATTGAAACTAAAGAAACTATCATTTTGTCTGGTTTGGTCTTTGTATGTCTTGCTTTTTCTCCTCTTCAGAATTATGTTTTGAAAGCTCCAAACAAATATACAAGAAGTCATTGATACTCATCAACCAGATCATTTATTTGGTTAGTCCCATTTAAAGCCTTTCAGCTTTTCCCATTGAAGTTCATCATCAGAAGGATTTTCCTAATGCAAAAGCTCCTGAAGACGGTTGTGAGGCTAGAGATTACAGTCTCTATTTAAGAACTACTGCCAAAGAATACCAGTTTAGGATCAGCTAAGGTGACCCAAGAAGCCCCGTAAAAAGAGTACTCAGAACTACTTAAAATTACATTGAATCTTAATGACTGCCCATAATAAGGAAATAAAAGTGTCACCTGAAGTCTGATGGCTATCTTAACATCAGTCACTTTATCTTTCATGTTTTATTGCTGATGTTTTTGTTTTAGTGTCCAGCTACTCCATTTTTTAAAATTATTTAAATATTGTGACATCCAGGAGTGTTTTATAAACAAAACTTAATTTTCTCTTTCTCTCTTTCATATGTAGCAGTATGTTTTCCTCTTTCTGCTATTTTTCAGTCATCTTATTAAAAATAGAGAAAATTAAATTACTCTTTCACAAGAAAAAAAATCCTGCCTTAATAAGTAGGAACATGGATAAATACTAACACATGTTTCAAATGGATCAATTGTGGAATTGTTTATAATAAGGATAGGGATAAAAAAAATATGAACCCATTGTTTGTATATACTTACCATAAAACTTATTCAATCAAGGAAGAGTAAAGGATATGGGATCTATTTTTTGGGTTGTGTTGGGGTTTTTTTGTTTGTTGTTTTGGTTTTTCTTTGCTTTCATATATATATATGTACATATATATATATGTACATATATATATATATATAAAAAATATAACCAGCACAGCAGAAATTTTTTACAAGATGTGCTAGATGCAAAGAATTGCTAGATGATAACCATTTTCTAAAAATATTTGCTCATAGATTTTTTTTATTAGTATTTTGAACAGAAAAATAAACTTATCACAACTCTATGTGAATTGCACAGTTTGGGTTGATATATTATAGACTCCATTGCAAATGAGATTTATCCAGGAATAAGTCAGTGAAACTTGCATTACTATTTCAGAGGTGACCTCAGCTTTTAGTCCAGCAGTGATTTTGTGTTGAATAAAAATAATCATAAGAAATGCCTACTTTTGTTTGTAAAGGAGGACAGTGGATATGGCCATTAAAGCAACAAGTGCTGCTAGTGTTATAACTGAAAATAACAAAATTGTATTTCATATCAATAACATTTCTACAATTCAATATTAATACTAAATAGCTGAGAAATATTTTACATATATATATGAGAATTAATTGATAAGTTTTGCTGCAGCTAGTTTGTGTGTTTAATTATCTTGTCATATAAATCTGTCTTGTATCAAAAGACAATATGCAGACAATCTCCAGACATGAATAAATAACCTGAAAGAATAAACACTCTTTTAGAGTTGCAAGAATTTATTGATATGCTTAGTTGTCTAGCAAGATGTAGTTGTCTTAGGTCAAGAGATAACCTGAAGGAAGTCTCCAGGCATGGTTGGATAATCCAAAAAATAATGAGCATTCTTTGAAGATTTATATGGTTCTTTGTCTAAAACTAGTATATATACCCACTGTTTTTGTAAGATGTTATGCCTTTTTTAGAAGGGCATCCAATTCAGTGCTGAATTGTAAAATAAAAATATTATTGCCTTTGCTTTGAAGATTTTGTCTTTTTCAATATTTTGCCAGTGAATGAGTGTTTCTCATATATATATATATGTTTATGTGTATGTATGTGTGCACTTATATGCTTCTGAACACCATTAGTATATAGAAAAAGCTATCACAGAATCACAGAATAACCAGGTTGGAAGAGACCCACTGGATCGTCGAGTCCAACCATTCCCACCAATCCCTAAATCATGCTCCTAAGTACCTCATCCACCCTCACCTTAAACACCTCCAGGGAAGGCGAGTCAACCACCTCCCTTGGCAGACCGTTCCAATGCCTAACCACCCTCTCCGTGAAGAATTTTTTCCTAATCTCAAGCCTAAATCTCCCCTGGCGGAGCTTGAGGCCATTCCCTCTCGTCCTGTGTCCTGTCCCCTGTCACTTGGGAGAAGAGGCCAGCATCCTCCTCTCCACAACCTCCCTTCAGGTAGTTGTAGAGAGTCTCCCCTCAGCCTCCTCCTCTCCAGGCTAAACAACCCCAGCTCCCTCAGCTGCTCCTCATAAGATTTGTTCTCCAGCCCCTTCACCAGCTTTGTCGCTCTTCTCTGGACTCTCTCCAGAGCCACGACATCCCTCTTGTGGTGAGGGGCCCAGAACTGAACACAGTACTCGAGGTGCCGTCTCACCAGTGCCGAATACAGAGGGAGAATAACCTCCCTGGACCTGCTGGTCACGCCGTTTCTGATACAAGCCAAGATGCCACTGGCCTTCTTGGCCACCTGGGCACACTGCTGGCTCATGTTCAGTCGGTTGTCAACCAGCACCCCCAGGTCCTTCTCCTCCTGGCAGCTTTCCAGCCAAGTCTCTCCTAGTTTGTACCTCTGCTCAGGGTTGTTGTGCCCCAAGTGCAGGACCCGGCATTTGGCCTTGTTAAACCTCATGCCGTTGGTCTCAGCCCAGCAGTCCAGCCTGTTCAGGTCCCTTTGCAGAGCCTCACTACCCTCCAGCAGATCCACACTTCCTCCCAGCTTGGTGTCATCTGCAAACTTGCTAAGGGAGGACTCAATGCCTTCATCCAGGTCGTTGATAAAGACATTAAACAGGACTGGACCCAGGACTGAGCCCTGGGGAACCCCACTTGTCACTGGCCTCCAGCTGGATTTAACTCCATTTACCACCACCCTCTGGGCCCGGTCATTCAACCAGTTCTGCACGTTCTCACTTCCTCCCTATAGTCCACCCAGGATGCCTGCCCCTTCCTCCAGAGGTTGTAGACCCTCCTCTTCCTATTGATGGACCTCCCTACTCAACGATGCTCGTTTCTTACCCCGCTGGCTACTTTTCCAGAACTTAAGGACGGCTTTCTCCTGAGCTGCTAGGAGTTCCTTCTTGAAGAGCGCCCAGCCCTCATAGACACCTTTGCCTTCAAGGAGCGCCTCCCATGGGACTTTTCCGACCAGCCTTCTGAACAGCCCAGATTCTGCTCTCTGAAAGTTGAGCACGACTATTCTGCTAACCTCCTTCTTCCTCTTACCCTGCACTGAGAACTTTATCATCTCATGATTGCTTTGCCCCAAGCATCCTCCAGCCTTCACATCCCCCACCAGTCCTTCTCTGTTCACAAACAGCAGGTCCAGGAGGGCACCGTCCCTTGTCGATTCGCTCACCAGCTGTGTGAGGAAGTTGTCTTCCACACACTCCAGGAACCTCCGGGACTGCTTCCTTTCTGCTGTATTGTACTCCCAGCCTATATCTGGGAAACTGAAGTCTCCCACAAGGACTAGAGGTAGCGATTTTGAGACTACACTCAGTTGTTTATAGAAGAGCTCATCAGCTGCTTCTTCTTGGCTGGGTGGTCTACAACAGACTCCCATCACAATCCCTTCCTGCCCATGGGCTCCTCTGATTTTCACCCACAGGCACTCAGTCCCATCTTGACCATAGTCCAGTTCAAGGGTATCAAAGCCCTCTCTAACATAGAGGGCTACCCCGCCTCCTCTTCTGCCCTTCCTGTCCTTCCTGAAGTGTTTATCAGTGACATTACAGTAACAATGCATGTTAAAGTGAGTAGTCTCAAAGCTGTAGCACAGAAATTTGACATTAAAAGTGAAACAAAGAAACCTATACTTCATAGTTTAATTTAACCATTAAGGCAGTTACGCTTTATACAGCACTGGAGAAGACTCAGGATTCATCCTCAGAGTGCTTCTGCTGAACAGTGATTTCAGAGAACTTTATATCCACACAATTGTTTTCATATTCATATTTTTCCCCTAAATGACAAGCACACTTCATTCCTGGAACCTCAGTCGGGTGGATGAGATCAATCCCACTCACAGTCGTTAAGGTGTGGCCATATCTGAGTGGTCAATCCCAAGGACTCTGGGTGACAAGATCAAGGTCGGTATGGTTATCTTAGTTGTTAATCTTGTTTTTAAACACATTGCAGTTGACATTCCCTCCCACCATTTCAAAATCACTATTTCAAAAGATAGCTGTTCACACTGATGACCAATACTAATACAGAATTATTTGACACTCTAATAAAGGTGCTCACATCTGAAGCATAGGACAGCTTGTTTGAGTGTGTATATATACCAGAACCAGCTAGTTGTGCTGCCTCCATGATTCAAAATCAGATAAACTGAAGTAATCAGAACAGTTAGAACTAATAGAGATATCAGAACTAATATCAAACTGACCAGAGCTATACAGAACTGTCCTGCATTTTCCTGCTGCATACACACATACATACATATTCTTTTATTATCACAAAAGGGAAGTGGTTTAAGGCTTTGATAATTGATTGATCTAGTTATCATCCTTCAAGGACTATGTGTTAAATGTGAGTGCAGCACTAGCTAGTTGAACCCAACCCCACTGCTGCTTGGGGAAAGTGGAATGAAAAACATTAGAGAAGAAAAACAAATGTATAATATAGCAGTAGTTGCTTTTCTGTTGCTCTTCTTCCAGACAATTCTCCAGATCTAGCTGTGTTTCTAGTGATCGTCCCTTTATTCACCATAACCCTGACAGGAAAACAGTGAACTCCCCTCATGTCTTCCAAGAGATCCGGCAGACCTGCTCACCTCTGTGGCAGGAGGAGGTCCATCCTCT